>OZ014523.1:477519252-478848002 GCA_963966055.1 Lathyrus aphaca
CCAGCGGGTCTTTTATGCGAAGTATTTTTTAACTGCATCTGAATTCACATGAGATAAAAAATCCTCGCCATCCATAGTAGTGAGCATCAGTGCCCCACCGGAGAAAAATTTCTTTACTATGAATGGGCCTTCGTAGTTTGGCGTCCATTTGCCCCTGTGGTCTGAATGAGGAGGAAGAAGTCTTTTCAGAACAAGCTCTCCCATTTGGTATTCCCGAGGTATGACTTTCTGATCAAAGGCTTTCTTCATTCGCTTCTGATATAACTGCCCATGACAGATGGCTGCTAACCTCTTTTCTTCAATCAGACTCAGTTGATTATATCGAGATTGGACCCATTCTATTTCATCCAGTTTCACATCCACCATTATCCATAAGGAGGGTAGTTCAACTTCAACAAGTAAGACAACTTCCATACCATACACAAGCTGATAAGGTGTTGCCCCAGTAGATGTTCTGATAGAGGTTTGGTACCCATGCAAGGAAAATGGTAGCATTTCATGCCAGTCTTTGTAGGTGACTACCATCGTCTGCATAATCTTCTTGATGTTCTTGTTAGCGGCCTCAACAACACCATTCATCTTTGGTATGTAAGGATAAGAGTTGTGATGTTGAATTTTGAAGTCCCAGCAAAGCTCTGCCATCATCTTGTTATTCAAATTGGAACCATTATCAGTAATGATTCGCTCGGGAACTCCATACCGATAAATGATATCTCTTTTTAGAAACCGGGCTACCACTTGTCTAGTGACGTTTGCATATGAAGCTGCTTCAACTCATTTGGTGAAGTAATCAATGGCTACCAGGATGAATCTGTGACCATTTGAAGCAGTCGGTTCAATCTTTCCAATCATATCAATGCCCCGCATGGCGAAGGGCCAAGGTGAAGATATCACATTCAAAGGATTCAGAGGCACATGCACTTTATCTGCGTAGATCTGGCATTTGTGGCATTTTCTGGCATAGGCACAACAGTCTGCATCCATTGTGATCCAATAGTAACCCGATCTTAACAACTTCTTTGCCATTGCATTTCCTCCGGCATGGGTACCGAAAGAACCTTCATGTACTTCGTGCATCAGGAGGTTTGCTTCTTTCTTGTCAACACATCTGAGCAGGACCATGTCGAAGTTTCGCTTGTACACAGAACCATCAGTATTGAGGAAGAAACTACCGGCTAGCCTTCTTAATGTCTTCTTATCATTTGAAGATGCCCCAGGTGGGTATGTCTGATTCTCCAAGAAGCATTTGATGTCATGGAACCAAGGCTTGTTTTCAGCGACAGTGTCCACAGAGAATACATATGCCGGCCTGTCCAGTCTGGATACCAAAATCTGAGGTACATAATTAGCAGCTTGTACTTTGATCATGGATGAAATGGTGGCCAAAGCGTCTGCAAACTGATTCTCATCTCGAGGGATGTATTCAAGCTTAAATGTTGTAAAGAAGGTTAACAATCTCCTCGTATAGTCACGATAGGGAATCAGATGCTCCTGATGAGTATACCACTTGCCGATGTTCTGGTTGATTACCAAAGTTGAATCTTCGAATACATTCAAGGTTTTGATCCTGAGGTCAATGGCTTCCTCAAGACCCATGATACAAGCTTTGTATTCTGCTTCGTTGTTAGTGCAGGTGTAACACGGTGGGAGAACTGGCTTTAGTGAAATGTTGCGGATAGCAAGAGTCGCCATCGACTTTTATTTTATCCAAAGGAAAGGGCATAAAAGAACAGGAAATACCTTAAAAGATTTTTGGGTTCGGGGGGTAGGTTATGTAAAGGGAAGGTGTTAGCACCCTTTACATCCATGGTTATCCATGGGCTCTTAGTTACTTAGCTCACTTTAAACTGTTTTGAGAAGTGTAGTGTATGATTAGAAATTCTCTTAAGTACTTTATAATGATCCATGTACGGATATATATGAAGACTTTGTTTTGAAAATTGTTTGAAAATGTGAAGTGTTTCTGAAATGTTTTGAAAAGGTGAGCAAGTACATAAGAGAAACCTACCCTAAGTTAAATCTTTTCTGTTCTTAAATATCCTTTAAATGGTAAGACTATCCCTATTATTAAGGAATAGGTAGTCATTACCTTGGATGTTATGAGGGACAAGTAAAGGGACATCTGTGATTAGGCAACTGTAAGATGTATTAGCAATTCGAAGGGACTTATCATCTTTTATTCGAAAGGGACAAGATCATTTACGAAGGCAACCATGAAGGGACTTGATCTTATAATTCTTTAAAGGGACAAGATGATATGAATGAGATAAGGGACTTTGCTTTATACACCTTACTTGACCTTTTTATTTAGGCAACAATGAGAGGTAACCCTTAAGAAGTGAGATGGCGATCAAAGATCGACTTATGTGTGTGCGTGTACAAATTCAAGTATTTATCTTACAAATTAGTGATCTAAATTCAATTTTAAATACAAACATATTTGCACTCCCTATTTTACTAACCATGGCATTTTAAATAAATAATAAAAATAATTCTACCACTATTACATAAATTGTACAATTACATAATAATAAAATAAATTAAATAAATAAACACATAATAAATAAATAAATAAAGAGGTTAGTAATAATAAGCAAAATAAATATAAAAGAAGTTAGTATAATGATATAATATAGAGAATAAATTGAAAGTTCAAATTTAAATAAATAATTATTTTTTAGAATTTTTAAGAAAAAGAAATAAATAATAATTATATACTAATAAATATGGTTAATAGTTTAATAAATTAATTTTATATATATATATATATATATATATATATATATATATATATATATATATATATATATATATATATATATATATATATACATACATATTAGAAATATTTTAAGAATTATAATTACAAAAGCATAAGAAATTAAAATCATAAAATAAAATTAGGGTTTTGAATTGTTTTAAGAAAAATAAATTAGGGTTAATTATTTAATCTAAACTTAATTAAATTATTTATATATAAAAACTACATACAATAATAATATAAACAAATTATAAAATAAATATATACAATTTTAAATTTTAGAAAAAATAAATTAAGATTTATGACATAATTAGGGTTTATAAAGAAAATTAGGTTTTATGTATATAAATATTAGGGTTTTTATAAGTTAATCTAAATATAATTAATTTATTTATAAATATATATATATATAATATAACAAATTATAAAATAAATATAAACAATTTAACTTTTAGAAAGTAAATTATGATTTTAAAAAAATTATGAAGCTTTACATATTATGTACCATTATTTAAAAATTAATTTCCTTATAAAATATAAATTATTTATAAAACAAAATAAACAAATAACAAGAAAATGGTGTAAAAAAGAACATACCTGGGGCTGGGATCGAACCCACGCCCTAGGCTCTCTCTCCCTTGGACCAACACCAGCACCACCAGGCCATGCGCGCGTTTGTGATTATGGATGGATAATGATTCTTATATTTTAAACCTGGAGAATAAATGGAATTTTAATCAAAAAATAGATGAGGACAGGTTCGAACCCACGTCCTTGGCTTCTCTCATGCGCGTACCAACCACCAGGCCACTTATCATCCTGTGAAATAAAATACAAACAATGCAATAAATATATAAATCAAAATTTAAAAATCTGAAGCGCGCGAAGATCTTCATCTTCAACCTTGGATTCGCAGGTTTTCCTGCGAATTTATCTACAACTTTTCCTGCGATTATTCTTGCCCTTTTAAACCTGCGAATCACAAACTCTATCAAAACAGTGAAATTTCATGAAATTAATGATGGCATTGTATTCCTAATGATGTGTACGATTCTTCTACGTCTTTAGAAATCATTTATTTGGGCTAAATGGTGAAACCCTAAACGGAGGCCGCAAACCCTAACAATGGCATCTAGTGATTTAGGCCATGAAACTTCAATTGGTTTGTCCAGAAAGCTTCTACACTTCAAAACAAATATGAATCAATAATCAAACACAATTTATAATGGTTAAATTTATGAAATCGAAAAGCAAAAAATTAAGGAAGAAGAACGATTCGGTTTGTGCAATTTAAGGCATGAATGGACAATTTTATGATCCAGAATCAATCTATGAACTCCAAGGAACAAGTTGCAACCTTTGGTTTGTCTTGAAAACAACTCTAGGTATCAAACCGAATTGGTGTTCTTAGTGTGAATTTTGAAACTTTTTTCTTACCTTTGGAGGCTGAATTTTTCGTCCCCTGTGCTTGTGATGAGTTTGTGTACATATAGTGATGTAAATTAGGTCAAGAGTTTGTGGATTTATGGGCTTGATGATAATTACTTGATCATGAAGATTCATACTTTCAAATATTGAAAAAAATCTCATCTAACCTTTCCAAATCAAGCTAGCACGAAATTGGATCAAATTAATCATCTCTAAATGGTATTTAAAACCTTTTAGAATCATAATCTCATCCAAATATATGATTTTCATATTTTATTTTAATTTAATTGGTATTTTAATGAATAAAATTCAAATAAATAAAAAATAAAAAATAAAAAATCAGAAAATAGGTGGATTGGGTCGTGCTTGATGATATTGTAAAGTTTGGATGGCAATTTGGTGGGCTCATTTAGCAAAAATTTGAGGCACAAAGTTGTAGAGAATTAAATTTCCTTCAAAATGAGCTTTGGTTGGGAAAAATTTGATGAAGCATGTGAAAGTTATGGCTGGTCAAAGTTCAGTTGACTATTCCTAAGGAAACCCAAATTTAGAAACCCCTGATTCTTGATGATCTGAAATCTCCTTGATGAATCATGATCAAACCTTGATCAAATGATGAATTTTACTTCATATACTTGATGTTGGCAAAAAATCATGAAGTTTGACTTTGGTTTGACCATAGTTGACCTCAGTTTGACTTTTTAACTGCTTTGACTGATTTTGACCTATCAGATCATCTGACTGAGCAAACCTTTGGGAAAAGTCTTGAAACTTGTCATGGGGATTCTTAAACACATATAAGATGTTATTAAACTCACTTGAAGTCTTGGAAGTCCATTTAGCCTGATTAAAGTCAAAACCCTAGTTTAGAATGCATTGCTTAGGAGGATGCATTGTCTGAGGGAAATGTCAAATCTTCTGACTAATTGTGAACTTTGTGAACCTTGTGAACCTCATGAGATGTCTTGTGAACCTTGTGAACTTCTTAGTACACAAAGTCTTGTCTTGTGAGGGCAAATTTTGGGGTGCAACAGCTTCCCCTGTTCAATTTTCTGTAACCTGAGGGGTTAGATTGGTATATGTGCCATTCGTGACCTGGAAGGTTGAAGGGGATTGAACACAAAAGCCCAAAAATTTGCACTCACCAGTGCGTAAAGTAACACTGATGATTAGTTGTATATGCTTGAGTGGGCTTAAAGATGCCACTTGGAAGAATTGGAGATGGGCTTAGAGATGCCATCAGGAAGAACTGGTGATGGGCTTAGAGATGCCATCTAAAGTATCAAAATATGATGATGTCTTTATGTTGATACTGGATATCAGTACTAGGTCTTTGTATAGGCCGTCTCTGAATCATTTATGCAACATGATTTGAGTTGTTGAATGGACCAGTAGAAATAAATCTTGTGATGATTATCTCTTCTGGAGGTATCTTGAATTAGGGAATGGATCTTTGTACAGACCGTTTGCCTACTCTCCAAGGTCAAAAGAACGTCAGGATTAGTTCTTCTGAAAAATATCTTGAACCAGGGAATGGATCTTTTTACATACCGTTTGCCTGTTATTCAAGGGGCCAAAAGAACGTCAGGATTTGTTCTTAAGGGTCAAAAGAACGTCAGGATTTGTTCTTCTGAAAAAGTCTTGAACAAGGGGCCAAAAGAGCGTCAGGATTTGCTCTTAAGGGTCAAAAGAACGTCAGGATTTGTTCTTCTGAAAAAGTCTTGAACAAGGGGCCAAAAGAGCGCCAGGATTTGCTCTTAAGGGTTAAAAGAACGTCAGGATTTGTTCTTAAGGGTCAAAAGAACGTCAGGATTTGTTCTTCTGAAAAAGTCTTGAACAAGGGGCCAAAAGAGCGTCAGGATTTGCTCTTAAGGGTCAAAAGAACGTCAGGATTTGTTCTTCTGAAAAAGTCTTGAACAAGGGGCCAAAAGAGCGTCAGGATTTGCTCTTAAGGGTCAAAAGAACGTCAGGATTTGTTCTTCTGAAAAATGTCTTGAACCAGGGAATGGATCTTTTTACAGACCGTTTGCCTGCTATTCAAAGACATCTTGAGTAAATGTATGGATCATTTCTGACCCGTTGTAAGTTGTTGATATTGTTTTACCTGCATATAACTATCCTGCAAGGAAAATGTTAGTTTATGCAATATGTATGCATGCATAGTATGATGCACTTAAGTAATGTATTATGTACTTATGGATATGTATGTTATGGTATGATATAGATGATGTATGTATGAATCATGCAGCCTGAAGCGTCTGGATATCTTTGTAGAATAACTGCTGGCTAGGGAAAATAAATCCCGATTCGTTGCTGAAGAATATGAGGAACTAGTTCCTGTCTTGATAGTATAGTGAAGAAATATGAGGAACTCGTTCCCGTCTTGTTTGATAACATAGTATTCATAACCTCTCGTCTTTGTTCGATAGTATGGTATCCATAACCTCCCGTTTTCGTTCGATAGTATGGTATCCATAACCTCCCGTCTTTGTTCGTCGTACTCCTATTGAAGGAATAAGTTCCTGAGTATCCCGACTGAGGATAAAAGAGATGGACATAAATTCCAGGGGAGATGTAACTTGAAGTATCTATGATGATAGATTTGCCCTACTGGGGGTTTTGTAGTTGTCTTGTGGGGATGAACCGGCGAAGCTTCGTTGAATTACTACCCTCGTTCGTCCTTAGTAAATACTATTACTGCATTTTCATGCATTTCTGGTAAACATCAATCATATTAAGCATTTACGTATTTCTGGTAAACATAAATCATATTCAAAATCATACATACATTCAAACACAACCAATGGACGTTTCGCTTATGTAAATAAGGTAAAAGTAAATCTGGATTCAGAGGGAAAAGTAAAGTTGAACTTGAAAACAGAATCGTTTCAACTTCAAGAGTGTATAACCAATTGGATTTAGAGCTCCTGAGATTCTTAACTTTCCTGAATACCTTCCCAGAAATCCTCATAGCTGGATCTGAAGACATGATACTGACACCATCTGATACTACTGGCGTAGACAATTAACTTCCACAATGGCTTCTGTTGAGAATCCAATATCAAGGTAATACAATGAGAGGAATGTGTCTTCAAATTGTGATGGACCATATACGCTCCAGATATTAGATTTGAAAAGAAAGCATTGCCCCTTGGTTAAGGATGAATTGTCCCATAATGGAAGTATCCGAATGTAGTTACCTCAAGAGAAATAAGCAGAATGCCTCACAATAATATGCCCCTGACATCATGATCTTTGTAATGTTACTCTTGGTAATTTAGATAGATGAGGAGATCTGCCCCTGGCTACTTAAACATAGTTGAATCCTGTCCTGATTGCCCCAAATGAGTTAGGCAGTATCATGGCCTGCCCCATTGATTGGGAGATAATGATTATGCCCCTTTGTATACATGGACTTTGATCTAGGAAGCAACTTTGTTTGAACATTCATCCTGTAAGCTTCTCTGTTTATCAAACACTCAAGTATATGCAAACAAATATATTCAAAAATGAAATGCTTATGTTTGTCTTGAAATTTTGAAAAAAAGTTATTTTTAGAAAAACAATTTTTATGAAAATTGTGATATTAACTCAAGTTTTATAACAAGCCCTAAAGGAGTCAGGATACCTTTTTTGTAGCAGTACGCTTTCGAACTAACCATACTTCAGTTAGGACTTTTAAAGGGTTGTAACGTGGCCTGGTTCACGGTTTAAGAAACAAAAGATAAAGGCTCAAATTTTATTTGTACCCAACCCAATCTTCATGATGTTCTCCAGTCCTATGCTCAGTTAACTTATGTATTGAGACTCAAAGGAGTTTGGAATTGTAACACTGACATTTGTGATGGTTCAGAAACCAAAAATTTATTTGAACATTCAGTCATCTTTCTTTGTTGAGGATTCATAGTGACCTCTTTTTTCTTTTAACTTTGTTATCCCTTCTTTTTTGCCTGAACTGTTTGTTTCAAGGTTACAGTCAGCAGGATGTCTTTTTACTAAGTCTCCTGTTCTTTTGCTGGATATTGACTGTCAGGTTTCATGATTACAGAGAACCATCATTAGTTGTGTACAACACAAATAATTGGCATGTTTGAGTTAACCGAGTAACTACCCTGCCCCGGGTTATGAATAAGGGTTTTAATTTGTGCGAGAATAAAAACTCCTACTTCATAGGCTCAAAAGGGTTGACTAGGGATTAACTTCCTTATATCTCCACTGTTTAGGAATTGAAACAATGCCTGTACATCGTCAGCATAGTCTGTTCAAAAGCATACTGCCTAATATTATGGTATTGTTTTCGTCATCCTCCCTCTACAGGCTTATAGCTTTATCAGGAGTTAAATATCACAAGATAGAAATAAGAGGCATAATTTTTAAATATAGTGAAACAAATGGATTAAGTCAAGACAGACATATGCAATGCATTAATGAAAACAAAAGTTTAACATAATAGTAAGTGTTTAAACAAATAAAAGAAATTACAAATGAAAATTCAAATGTTGTCCCATCCAGTTGGCTGAATGTCTTCAATTGCAATCTGTGAACTTTCAGGAGCAGTATACTTCACCATGAAATCAAATTTACCACTTGGATGTCCCAAGGTGCCCCATATCTCAACAGGAATAGGTAGGCTTCCTTTCTTGCTACCCTGGGCAACTTGTCTTGCAGCTTCGATGTTTGATGGATGATAGTAGAATTCAACTTGACCTTCTGGAGTAACCTCTAGGATTCCTTCGTCAATCAGGTCTTGAATCTTTTTCTTCAATGCCCAACAATTATTAGTATCGTGTCCGGGACTGTCGGAGTGATACTCACACCTTGCCTTGGGATTATAGTGAGGAGAGGCAGTATTAGGATTTTGAGGAGGAGTTTTCAAAGAAATTAGTTTCATCTCCAACAAGCATTGCAGAACTTGTGACATTGGAGTGATGAACTTGATATACTTCCTTCTACATTCCTTGTGTTGAGGTGGATTAACCTTATCAGGTCTTTCTTCTTCAACTGAAGAACAATCAATGGCAACCTGTCTCTTACCTTCTTTTATCCGCATCTTCCTTCCAACCAAATCAGTTTGTTTTAATGGAGGTTGATTGACAATTATATTCCTGACTCCATTACTTTGAAGTTTGTGGACAAAGGTTTTTAGCTCTTCTTGCCCCTTAGCTAAACTTTGAATAAGAACCACCTGGTCATTCATCTGGATCCTCATTTCTGTCATCTCAGCTTGTAATTGTTTCAGATAATTATCCTTGTTGTCCTCAGGATTCTTCTTCTTCATGTCCTTAGAGAGGAGTGCTTTCAACTCTTCTTGCCCCTTGGACAAATTAAGAATCACTTCTTGAAACTGAGCATTTTGAGCTTGAAGATCTTTAACTGTTTGTTCAAGATCCATTGCTGAAATAAACAGCGAGAAGATAAGAAACCCGTGCACAAGAAACCTGTGATGCAATGATATGGTGTATAAATGCGTATGCAATGTTTTCTAGGACCGCAGGATTTAAATTTGCTTAAACGATCAAGAAGGTAAACTTTTATTAGTAATAAATTTGTTTGCCCCTTGGGCTTACAATAAAAATGAAATGAAATAAATACAAAAGATGGGGTTTTAAGTCTCCCATGGACGTTTCCTCTTTGTGTTGAGGTATGAGTTGAGATTCCGCTCCTCGTGAAGTTGCTTTGTTAGCTCCAGGATTCTTTCTTGACTTGCTTTGTAATGAACCTCGAAAGTATCCCTTTGCTCCTTCAACTGGATCCAGGACCTCTGTAAGTCTTCCAGGTCAGTGGGCATGTCTGGGTGAAGGATGATATAAGAGGTATCTCCTTCAGCAACAGGCTCCATAGTAACTGGCAGGATGGCAGGATATGGCATCATGAGAGTCTGAGTACGAGATCGCACCCATTTGAGGTAAGCTTCCATAGGAATAGTGTACTTGGGCTCCAGAGTCTTGCTGTCAAACTTGTTCACTTTTCCCCATGCTCGTATGAACCTTTGACGGTAACCTTGCAGATCGTTGTCGTAGTCAAACACAATACCCTGAATCAACATGTCATGTGGACCATCACTCCGAGCGTAACCAAACTATCGTAGAGCTAAAGAAGGGTTGTAAGTAATGCCTCCTCTTATGCCTAGAAGTGGCACATTAGGAAACTCCCCACAACGGTCAATGATAGTAACATTCTCCATAGATCGAGAGCACCAATGAATATCTGAATGAGAGAGCGACATAATCCTCTTGGACCACCTGAACCCTTGTTCAATCTTCATCACTGATCGAGGAAGGTGAGAAATAAACCACCTAGATAGGAGAGGTATGCAACACATAAGAGTTCCTCGTGCCTTTGTAGTACGAGTATGAAGAGAGTGCAAGATGTCTCCAAGCAATGTAGGCACTGGATTGTGACTCAGGAATATGTTGATGGCGTGCACGTCTATGAACTGATCAGGATTGGGGAATAACACTAAGCCATAAATAAATCGGCTAAGATCTCCTCAAAAGCATCATAGCTCATAGCCTTCAAGAACACTTGAGCCTTCTCTATCAACACCTTAGCAAGAATACCCTTAACTCCGCTTCTCGTTTCTAGAACAATGTCTGCTTCCTTCAAATGTAGAGCTGCAGCAATGACTTCAGGCTTAGGCTCTTTTTCCAAGCCTGTGAATGGTTTCTGATCAAGGATAGGTATACCCAGAAGTTTGGAGAACTCTTCCATTGTAGGAACCAATTGATAGTCAGGAAATGTGAAGCAATGGTGTTTAGGGTCAAAGAACTGAAACAGGACACTCATCATGTCTTCATTGAACCCTGAAGTGACTAGATCCAGTAGCTGACCATGTCTCTTGATGAACTGAGAGTTTTCAGAAACCTGGGAGACCAATTCTTTAAGCTTAGGAGGTATTCCTACAAAGTTGATCCTGATAGTGTTCCTGCGAGCAGAAGCCATGACCTGCAACAAAGAACAAAGATAAATCCTTTGGTCCTTGAAATGGTTAGTGAAAATGTTATGCTTATGATGCATGATGATTCTATGATGTTATGCTCAATCAAAAACATGTGGCACACACAAAAAAGTCACACAATAGCCCTAGGTTTAAAGGCTTGCATGAGGTTTAAAGGTAAGTACCCTCCCCTGAAGATTAGATGGTTCATCTTGTCCTACAAAAGTAACCAGGTTCTAAGGGATCTCAATATCATTGATCCTTCACAAGGGTGGTTGTTCAGTAGGCAACTTACTTGCCAACCAAAACCCTCCAAGTTTAAGATCTCAATGAGTGTAGTATCGAGTATCAACCAACTTCAGTCTTCACCAAAGCCGGTTATCTCACTACTTTTCTAAAGGCCAAGATGGGATAACTAGGGTTCTAAAAGTTAGTTAGTGTATTGACAACATATGGCAGCCTCATATTATCCTCAACTTGACTTAAGGAACATAAGCACCAACCAAGAAGTCACACTAACTATGGCCACCAGATCAACCATATCGGTATACGCCGTACAGTTTCCTTGGTCTATTGCCATTTACCTAAGGTACACTAGATCCGGGTTAGGATATTTCACACATAAGAGCACCCAACAGATAAGTATAAAGCAAACAAGGCAAACAATTTTAAAGTGATCTAATTCCTAAGGGTACCCCTCTTTTATTAAGTCCCCAGCAGAGTCTCCAGTTCTGTAACACGGTGGGAGAACTGACTTTAGTGTAATGTTGCGGATAGCAAGAGTCACCACCGACTTTTATTTTATCCAAAGGAAAGGGCATAAAAGAACAGGAAAGACCTTAAAAGATTTTTGGGTTCAGGGGGTAGGTTATGTAAAGGGAAGATGTTAGCACCCTTTACATCCATGGTTATCCATGGGCTCTTAGTTACTTAGCTCACTTTAAACTGTTTTGAGAAGTGTAGTGTGTGATTAGAAATTCTCTTAAGTACTTTATAATGATCCATGTACGTATATATATGAAGACTTTGTTTTGAAAATTGTTTGAAAATGTGAAGTGTTTCTGAAATGTTTTGAAAAGGTGAGCAAGTACATAAGAGAAACCTACCCTAAGTTAAATCTTTTCTGTTCTTAAATATCCTTTAAATGGTAAGATTATCCCTATTATTAAGGAATAGGTAGTCATTACCTTGGATGTTATGAGGGACAAGTAAAGGGACATCTGTGATTAGGCAACTGTAAGGTGTATTAGCAATTCGAAGGGACTTATCATCTTTTATTCAAAAGGGACAAGATCATTTACGAAGGCAACCATGAAGGGACTTGATCTTATAATTCTTTAAAGGGACAAGATGATATGAATGAGATAAGGGACTTTGCTTTATACACCTTACTTGACCTTTTTATTTAGGCAACAATGAGAGGTAACCCTTAAGAAGTGAGATGGCGATCCAAGATCGACTTATGTGTGTGCGTGTACAAATTCAAGTATTTATCTTACAAATTAGTGATCTAAATTCAATTTTAAATACAAACATATTTGCACTCCCTATTTTACTAACCATGGCATTTTAAATAAATAATAAAAATAATTCTACCACTATTACATAAATTGTACAATTACATAATAATAAAATAAATTAAATAAATAAACACATAATAAATAAATAAATAAAGAGGTTAGTAATAATAAGCAAAATAAATATAAAAAAAGTTAGTATAATGATATAATATAGAGAATAAATTGAAAGTTCAAATTTAAATAAATAATTATTTTTTAGAATTTTTAAGAAAAAGAAATAAATAATAATTATATACTAATAAATATGGTTAATAGTTTAATAAATTAATTATATATATATATATACATATTAGAAATATTTTAAGAATTATAATTACAAAAGAATAAGAAATTAAAATCATAAAATAAAATTAGGGTTTTGAATTGTTTTAAGAAAAATAAATTAGGGTTAATTATTTAATCTAAACTTAATTAAATTATTTATATATAAAAACTACATACAAAAATAATATAAACAAATTATAAAATAAATATATACAATTTTAAATTTTAGAAAAAATAAATTAAGATTTATGACATAATTAGGGTTTATAAAGAAAATTAGGTTTTATGTATATAAATATTAGGGTTTTTATATGTTAATCTAAATATAATTAATTTATTTATAAAAATATATATATAATATAACAAATTATAAAATAAATATAAACAATTTAACTTTTAGAAAGTAAATTATGATTTTAAAAAAATTATGAAGCTTTACATATTATGTACCATTATTTAAAAATTAATTTCCTTATAAAATATAAATTAATTATAAAACAAAATAAACAAATAACAAGAAAATGGTGTAAAAAAGAACATACCTGGGGCTGGGATTGAACCCACGCCCTAGGCTCTCTCTCCCTTGGACCAACACTAGCACCACCAGGCCATGCGCGCGTTTGTGATTATGGATGGATAATGATTCTTATATTTTAAACCTGAAGAATAAATGGAATTTTAATCAAAAAATAGATGAGGACAGGTTCGAACCCACGTCCTTGGCTTCTCTCATGCGCGTACCAACCACCAGGCTACTTATCATCCTGTGAAATAAAATACAAATAATGCAATAAATATATAAATCAAAATTTAAAAATCTGAAGCGCGCGAAGATCTTCATCTTCAACCTTGGATTCGCAGGTTTTCCTGCGAATTTATCTACAACTTTTCCTGCGATTATTCGTGCCCTTTTAAACCTGCGAATCACAAACTCTATCCAAACAGTGAAATTTCATGAAATTAATGATGGCATTGTATTCCTAATGATGTGTACGATTCTTCTACGTCTTTAGAAATCATTTATTTGGGCTAAATGGTGAAACCCTAAACGGAGGCCGCAAACCCTAACAATGGCATCTAGTGATTTAGGCCATGAAACTTCAATTGGTTTGTCCAGAAAGCTTCTACACTTCAAAACAAATATGAATCAATAATCAAACATAATTTATAATGGTTAAATTTATGAAATCGAAAAGCAAAAAATTAAGGAAGAAGAACGATTCGGTTTGTGCAATTTAAGGCATGAATGGACAATGTTATGATCCAGAATCAATCTATGAACTCCTAGGAACAAGTTGCAACCTTTGGTTTGTCTTGAAAACAACTCTAGGTATCAAACCGAATTGGTGTTCTTAGTGTGAATTTTGAAACTTTTTTCTTACCTTTGGAGGCTGAATTTTTCGTCCCCTGTGCTTGTGATGAGTTTGTGTACATATAGTGATGTAAATTAGGTCAAGAGTTTGTGGATTTATGGGCTTGATGATAATTACTTGATCATGAAGATTCATACTTTCAAATATTGAAAAAAATCCCATCTAACCTTTCCAAATAAAGCTAGCACGAAATTGGATCAAATTAATCATCTCTAAATGGTATTTAAAACCTTCTAGAATCATAATCTCATCCAAATATATGATTTTCATATTTTATTTTAATTTAATTGGTATTTTAATGAATAAAATTCAAATAAATATAAAATAAAAAATAAAAAATCAGAAAATAGGTGGGTTGGGTCGTGCTTGATGATATTGTAATGTTTGGATGGCAATTTGGTGGGCTCATTTAGCAAAAATTTGATTTAAAGCCTTATTTGCTTCATAAACTTCCCTAAAATTTCCCAACTTTGCAAGGGCACAAATCCATCAATTTTAATGCTATGAGTGTGTTCTTGGACATTTTGGAAAGCTTAAATAGTCCTATAACCAACCTCATTGGTTTCATGTCCATATATTTTACCATTCTCAAGTTATGCTCTTTTGAAGTTGTTGACTTTTTGTTGACTTTCAAAAGGACATATAATGTCTTAGCTCATACCTTCCAAATGAAGCATTTTTGGGCTTGGCTTGTGAGGCACAAAGTTGTAGAGAATTAAATTTCCTTCAAAATGAGCTTTGGTTGGGAAAAATTTGATGAAGCATGTGAAAGTTATGGCTGGTCAAAGTTCAGTTGACTATTCCTAAGGAAACCCAAATTTAGAAACCCCTGATTCTTGATGATCTGAAATCTCCTTGATGAATCATGATCAAACCTTGATCAAATGATGAATTTTACTTCATATACTTGATGTTGGCAAAAAATCATGAAGTTTGACTTTGGTTTGACCACAGTTGACCTCAGTTTGACTTTTTAACTGCTTTGACTGATTTTGACCTATCTGATCATCTGACTGAGCAAACCTTTGGGAAAAGTCTTGAAACTTGTCATGGGGATTCTTAAACACATATAAGATGTTATTAAACTCACTTGAAGTCTTGGAAGTCCATTTAGCCTGATTAAAGTCAAAACCCTAGTTTAGGATGCATTGCTTAGGAGGATGCATTGTCTGAGGGAAATGTTAAATCTTCTGACTAATTGTGAACTTTGTGAACCTTGTGAACCTCATGAGATGTCTTGTGAACCTTGTGAACTTCTTAGTACACAAAGTCTTGTCTTGTGAGGGCAAATTTTGGGGTGCAACAGCTTCCCCTGTTCAATTTTCTGAAACCTGAGGGGTTAGATTGGTATATGTGCCATTCGTGACCTGGAAGGTTGAAGGGGATTGAACACAAAAGCCCAAAAATTTGCACTCACCGGTGCGTAAAGTAACACTGATGATTAGTTGTATATGCTTGAGTGGGCTTAAAGATGCCACTTGGAAGAATTGGAGATGGGCTTAGAGATGCCATCAGGAAGAACTGGTGATGGGCTAAGAGATGCCATCTAAAGTATCAGAATATGATGATGTCTTTATGTTAATACTGGATATCAGTACTAGGTCTTTGTATAGGCCGTCTCTGAATCATTTATGCAACATGATTTGAGTTGTTGAATGGACCAGTAGAAATAAATCTTGTGATGATTATCTCTTCTGGAGGTATCTTGAATTAGGGAATGGATCTTTGTACAGACCGTTTGCCTACTCTCCAAGGTCAAAAGAAGGTAAGGATTAGTTCTTCTGAAAAATATCTTGAACCAGGGAATGGATCTTTTTACAGACCGTTTGCTTGTTATTCAAGGGGAAAAAAGAACGTCAGGATTTGTTCTTAAGGGTCAAAAAAACGTCAGGATTTGTTCTTCTGAAAAAATCTTGAACAAGGGGCCAAAAGAGCGTCAGGATTTGCTCTTAAGGGTCAAAATAATGTCAGGATTTGTTCTTCTGAAAAAGTCTTGAACAAGGGGCCAAAAGAGCGTCAGGATTTGCTCTTAAGGGTCAAAAGAACGTCAGGATTTGTTCTTAAGGGTCAAAAGAACGTCAGGATTTGTTCTTCTGAAAAAGTCTTGAACAAGGGGCCAAAAGAGCGTCAGGATTTGCTCTTAAGGGTCAAAAGAACGTCAGGATTTGTTCTTCTGAAAAAGTCTTGAACAAGGGGCCAAAAGAGCGTCAGGATTTGCTCTTAAGGGTCAAAAGAACGTCAGGATTTGTTCTTCTGAAAAATGTCTTGAACCAGGGAATGGATCTTTTTACAGACCGTTTGCCTGCTATTCAAAGACATCTTGAGTAAATGTATGGATCATTTCTGACCCGTTGTAAGTTGTTGATATTGTTTTACCTGCATATAACTATCATGCAAGGAAAATGTTAGTTTATGCAATATGTATGCATGCATAGTATGATGCACTTAAGTAATGTATTATGTACTTATGGATATGTATGTTATGGTATGATATAGATGATGTATGTATGAATCATGCAGCCTGAAGCGTCTTGATATCTTTGTAGAATAACTGCTGGCCAGGGAAAATAAATCCCGATTCGTTGCTGAAGAATATGAGGAACTAGTTCCTGTCTTGATAGTATAGTGAAGAAATATGAGGAACTCGTTCCCGTCTTGTTTGATAACATAGTATTCATAACCTCTCGTCTTTGTTCGATAGTATGGTATCCATAACCTCCCGTTTTCGTTCGATAGTATGGTATCCATAACCTCCCGTCTTTGTTCGTCGTACTCCTATTGAAGGAATAAGTTCCTGAGTATCCCGACTGAGGATAAAAGAGATGGACATAAATTCCAGGGGAGATGTAACTTGAAGTATCTATGATGATAGATTTGCCCTACTGGGGGTTTTGTAGTTGTCTTGTGGGGATGAACCGGCGAAGCTTCGTTGAATTACTACCCTCGTTCGTCCTTAGTAAATACTATTACTGCATTTTCATGCATTTCTGGTAAACATCAATCATATTAAGCATTTACGTATTTCTGGTAAACATAAATCATATTCAAAATCATACATACATTCAAACACAACCAATGGACGTTTCGCTTATGTAAATAGGGTAAAAGTAAATCTGGATTCAGAGGGAAAAGTAAAGTTGAACTTGAAAACAGAATCGTTTCAACTTCAAGAGTGTATAACCAATTGGATTTAGAGCTCCTGAGATTCTTAACTTTCCTGAATACCTTCCCAGAAATCCTCATAGCTGGATCTGAAGACATGATACTGACACCATCTGATACTACTGGCGTAGACAATTAACTTCCACAATGGCTTCTGTTGAGAATCCAATATCAAGGTAATACAATGAGAGGAATGTGTCTTCAAATTGTGATGGACCATATACGCTCCAGATATTAGATTTGAAAAGAAAGCATTGCCCCTTGGTTAAGGATGAATTGTCCCATAATGGAAGTATCCGAATGTAGTTACCTCAAGAGAAATAAGCAGAATGCCTCACAATAATATGCCCCTGACATCATGATCTTTGTAATGTTACTCTTGGTAATTTAGATAGATGAGGAGATCTGCCCCTGGCTACTTAAACATAGTTGAATCCTGTCCTGATTGCCCCAAATGAGTTAGGCAGTATCATGGCCTGCCCCATTGATTGGGAGATAATGATTATGCCCCTTTGTATACATGGACTTTGATCTAGGAAGCAACTTTGTTTGAACATTCATCCTGTAAGCTTCTCTGTTTATCAAACACTCAAGTATATGCAAACAAATATATTCAAAAATGCAATGCTTATGTTTGTCTTGAAATTTTGAAAAAAAGTTATTTTTAAAAAACAATTTTTATGAAAACTGTGATATTAACTCAAGTTTTATAACAAGCCCTAAAGGAGTCAGGATACCTTTTTTGTAGCAGTACGCTTTCGAACTAACCATACTTCAGTTAGGACTTTTAAAGGGTTGTAACGTGGCCTGGTTCACGGTTTAAGAAACAAAAGATAAAGGCTCAAATTTTATTTGTACCCAACCCAATCTTCATGATGTTCTCCAGTCCTATGCTCAGTTAACTTATGTATTGAGACTCAAAGGAGTTTGGAATTGTAACACTGACATTTGTGATGGTTCAGAAACCAAAAATTTATTTGAACATTCAGTCATCTTTCTTTGTTGAGGATTCATAGTGACCTCTTTTTTCTTTTAACTTTGTTATCCCTTCTTTTTTGCCTGAACTGTTTGTTTCAAGGTTACAGTCAGCAGGATGTCTTTTTACTAAGTCTCATGTTCTTTTGCTGGATATTGACTGTCAGGTTTCATGATTACAGAGAACCATCATTAGTTGTGTACAACACAAATAATTGGCATGTTTGAGTTAACCGAGTAACTACCCTGCCCCGGGTTATGAATAAGGGTTTTAATTTGTGCGAGAATAAAAACTCCTACTTCATAGGCTCAAAAGGGTTGACTAGGGATTAACTTCCTTATATCTCCACTGTTTAGGAATTGAAACAATGCCTGTACATCGTCAGCATAGTCTGTTCAAAAGCATACTGCCTAATATTATGGTATTGTTTTCGTCATCCTCCCTCTACAGGCTTATAGCTTTATCAGGAGTTAAATATCACAAGATAGAAATAAGAGGCATAATTTTTAAATATAGTGAAACAAATGGATTAAGTCAAGACAGACATATGCAATGCATTAATGAAAACAAAAGTTTAACATAATAGTAAGTGTTTAAACAAATAAAAGAAATTACAAATGAAAATTCAAATGTTGTCCCATCCAGTTGGCTGAATGTCTTCAATTGCAATCTGTGAACTTTTAGGAGCAGTATACTTCACCATGAAATCAAATTTACCACTTGGATGTCCCAAGGTGCCCCATATCTCAACAGGAATAGGTAGGCTTCCTTTCTTGCTACCCTAGGCAACTTGTCTCGCAGCTTCGATGTTTGATGGATGATAGTAGAATTCAACTTGACCTTTTGGAGTAACCTCTAGGATTCCTTCGTCAATCAGGTCTTGAATCTTTTTCTTCAATGCCCAACAGTTATTAGTGTCGTGTCCGGGACTGTCGGAGTGATACACACACCTTGCCTTGGGATTATAGTGAGGAGAGGCAGTATTAGGATTTTGAGGAGGAGTTTTCAAAGAAATTAGTTTCATCTCCAACAAGCATTGCAAAACTTGTGACATTGGAGTGCTGAACTTGATATACTGCCTTCTACATTCCTTGTGTTGAGGTGGATTAACCTTATCAGGTCTTTCTTCTTCAACTGAAGAACAATCAATGGCAACCTGTCTCTTACCTTCTTTTATCCGCATCTTCCTTTCAACCAAATCAGCTTGTTTTAATGGAGGTTGATTGACAATTATATTCCTGACTCCATTACTTTGAAGTTTGTGGACAAAGGTTTTTAGCTCTTCTTGCCCCTGAGCTAAACTTTGAATAAGAACCACCTGGTCATTCATCTGGATCCTCATTTCTGTCATCTCAGCTTGTAATTGTTTCAGATAATTATCCTTGTTGTCCTCAGGATTCTTCTTCTTCATGTCCTTAGAGAGGAGTGCTTTCAACTCTTCTTGCCCCTTGGACAAATTCAGAATCACTTCTTGAAACTGAGCATTTTGAGCTTGAAGATCTTTAACTGTTTGTTCAAGATCCATTGCTGAAATAAACAGCGAGAAGATAAGAAACCTGTGCACAAGAAACCTGTGATGCAATGATATGGTGTATAAATGCGTATGCAATGTTTTCAAGGACCGCAGGATTTAAATTTGCTTAAACGATCAAGAAGGTAAACTTTTATTAGTAATAAATTTGTTTACCCCTTGGGCTTACAATAAAAATGAAATGAAATAAATACAAAAGATGGGGTTTTAAGTCTCCCATGGACGTTTCCTCTTTGTGTTGAGGTATGAGTTGAGATTCCGCTCCTCGTGAAGTTGCTTTGTTAGCTCCAGGATTCTTTCTTGACTTGCTTTGTAATGAGCCTCGAAAGTATCCCTTTGCTCCTTCAACTGGATCCAGGACCTCTGTAAGTCTTCCATGTCAGTGGGCATGTCTGGGTGAAGGATGATATAAGAGGTATCTCCTTCAGCAACAGGCTCCATAGTAACTGGCAGGATGGCAGGATATGGCATCATGAGAGTCTGAGCACGAGATTGCACCCATCTGAGGTAAGCTTCCATAGGAATAATGTACTTGGGCTCCAGAGTCTTGCTGTCAACCTTGTTCACTTTTCCCCATGCTCGTATGAACCTTTGACGGTAACCTTGCAGATCGTTGTCGTAGTCAAACACAATACCCTGAATCAACATGTCATGTGGACCATCACTCCGAGCGTAACCAAACTATCGTAGAGCTAAAGAAGGGTTGTAAGTAATGCCTCCTCTTATGCCTAGAAGTGGCACATTAGGAAACTTCCCACAACGGTCAATGATAGTAACATTCTCCATAGATCGAGAGCACCAATGAATATCTGAATGAGAGAGCGACATAATCCTCTTGGACCACCTGAACCCTTGTTCATTCTTCATCACTGATCGAGGAAGGTGAGAAATAAACCACCTAGATAGGAGAGGTATGCAACACATAAGAGTTCCTCGTGCCTTTGTAGTACGAGTATGAAGAGAGTGCAAGATGTCTCCAAGCAATGTAGGCACTGGATTGTGACTCAGGAATATGTTGATGGCGTGCACGTCTATGAACTGATCAGGATTGGGGAATAACACTAAGCCATAAATCAACAAGGCTAAGATCTCCTCAAAAGCATCATAGCTCATAGCCTTCAAGAACACTTGAGCCTTCTCTATCAACACCTTAGCAAGAATACCCTTAACTCCGCTTCTCGTTTCTAGAACAATGTCTGCTTTCTTCAAATGTAGAGCTGCAACAATGACTTCAGGCTTAGGCTCTTTTTCCAAGCCTGTGAATGGTTTCTGATCAAGGATAGGTATACCCAGAAGTTTGGAGAACTCTTCCATTGTAGGAACCAATTGATAGTCAGGAAATGTGAAGCAATGGTGTTTAGGGTCAAAGAACTGAAATAGGACACTCATCATGTCTTCATTGAACCCTGAAGTGACTAGATCCAGTAGCTGACCATGTCTCTTGATGAACTGAGAGTTTTCAGAAACCTGGGAGACCAATTCTTTAAGCTTAGGAGGTATTCCTACAAAGTTGATCCTGATAGTGTTCCTGCGAGTAGAAGCCATGACCTGCAACAAAGAACAAAGATAAATCTTTTGGTCCTTGAAATGGTTAGTGAAAATGTTATGCTTATGATGCATGATGATGCTATGATGTTATGCTCAATCACAAACATGTGGCACACACAAACAAGTCACACAATAGCCCTGGGTTTAAAGGCTTGCATGAGGTTTAAAGGTAAGTACCCTCCCCTGAAGTTTAGATGGTTCATCCTGTCCTACTAAAGTAACCAGGTTCTAAGGGATCTCAATATCATTGATCCTTCACAAGGGTGGTTGTTCAGTAGGCAACTTACTTTCCAACCAAAAACCTCCAAGTTTAAGATCTCAATGAGTGTAGTATCGAGTATCAACCAACTTCAGTCTTCACCAAAGCCGGTTATCTCACTACTTTTCTAAAGGCCAAGATGGGATAACTAGGGTTCTAAAAGTTAGTTAGTGTATTGACAACATATGGCAGCCTCATATTATCCTCAACTTGACTTAAGGAACATAAGCACCAACCAAGAAGTCACACTAACTATGGCCACCAGATCAACCATATCGGTATACGACGTACAGTTTCCTTGGTCTATTGCCATTTACCTAAGGTACACTAGATCCGGGTTAGGATATTTCACACATAAGAGCACCCAACAGATAAGTATAAAGCAAACAAGGCAAACAATTTTAAAGTGATCTAATTCCTAAGGGTACCCCTCTTTTATTAAGTCCCCAGCAGAGTCGCCAGTTCTGTAACACGGTGGGAGAACTGACTTTAGTGAAATGTTGCGGATAGCAAGAGTCGCCACCGACTTTTATTTTATCCAAAGGAAAGGGCATAAAAGAACAGGAAAGACCTTAAAAGATTTTTGGGTTCGGGGGGTAGGTTATGTAAAGGGAAGGTGTTAGCACCCTTTACATCCATGGTTATCCATGGGCTCTTAGTTACTTAGCTCACTTTAAACTGTTTTGAGAAGTGTAGTGTGTGATTAGAAATTCTCTTAAGTACTTTATAATGATCCATGTACGTATATATATGAAGACTTTGTTTTGAAAATTGTTTGAAAATGTGAAGTGTTTCTGAAATGTTTTGAAAAGGTGAGCAAGTACATAAGAGAAACCTACCCTAAGTTAAATCTTTTCTGTTCTTAAATATCCTTTAAATGGTAAGACTATCCCTATTATTAAGGAATAGGTAGTCATTACCTTGGATGTTATGAGGGACAAGTAAAGGAACATCTGTGATTAGGCAACTGTAAGGTGTATTAGCAATTCGAAGGGACTTATCATCTTTTATTCGAAAGGGACAAGATCATTTACGAAGGCAACCATGAAAGGACTTGATCTTATAATTCTTTAAAGGGACAAGATGATTTGAATGAGATAAGGGACTTTGCTTTATACACCTTACTTGACCTTTTTATTTAGGCAACAATGAGAGGTAACCCTTAAGAAGTGAGATGGCGATCCAAGATCGACTTATGTGTGTGCGTGTACAAATTCAAGTATTTATCTTACAAATTAGTGATCTAAATTCAATTTTAAATACAAACATATTTGCACTCCCTATTTTACTAACCATGGCATTTTAAATAAATAATAAAAATAATTCTACCACTATTACATAAATTGTACAATTACATAATAATAAAATAAATTAAATAAATAAACACATAATAAATAAATAAATAAAGAGGTTAGTAATAATAAGCAAAATAAATATAAAAGAAGTTAGTATAATGATATAATATAGAGAATAAATTGAAAGTTCAAATTTAAATAAATAATTATTTTTTAGAATTTTTAAGAAAAAGAAATAAATAATAATTATATACTAATAAATATGGTTAATAGTTTAATAAATTAATTATATATATATATATATATATATATATATATACATATTAGAAATATTTTAAGAATTATAATTACAAAAGCATAAGAAATTAAAATCATAAAATAAAATTAGGGTTTTGAATTGTTTTAAGAAAAATAAATTAGGGTTAATTATTTAATCTAAACTTAATTAAATTATTTATATATAAAAACTACATACAATAATAATATAAACAAATTATAAAATAAATATATACAATTTTAAATTTTAGAAAAAATAAATTAAGATTTATGACATAATTAGGGTTTATAAAGAAAATTAGGTTTTATGTATATAAATATTAGGGTTTTTATAATTTAATCTAAATATAATTAATTAATTTATAAAAATATATATATAATATAACAAATTATAAAATAAATATAAACAATTTAACTTTTAGAAAGTAAATTATGATTTTAAAAAAATTATGAAGCTTTACATATTTTGTACCATTATTTAAAAATTAATTTCCTTATAAAATATAAATTAATTATAAAACAAAATAAACAAATAACAAGAAAATGGTGTAAAAAAGAACATACCCGGGGCTGGGATCGAACCCACGCCCTAGGCTCTCTCTCCCTTGGACCAACACCAGCACCACCAGGCCATGCGCGCGTTTGTGATTATGGATGGATAATGATTCTTATATTTTAAACCTGAAGAATAAATGGAATTTTAATCAAAAAATAGATGAGGACAGGTTCGAACCCACGTCCTTGGCTTCTCTCATGCGCGTACCAACCACCTGGCCATTTATCATCCTGTGAAATAAAATACAAACAATGCAATAAATATATAAATCAAAATTTAAAAATCTGAAGCGCGCGAAGATCTTCATCTTCAACCTTGGATTCGCAGGTTTTCCTGCGAATTTATCTACAACTTTTCCTGCGATTATTCTTGCCCTTTTAAACCTGCGAATCACAAACTCTATCCAAACAGTGAAATTTCATGAAATTAATGATGGCATTGTATTCCTAATGATGTGTACGATTCTTCTACGTCTTTAGAAATCATTTATTTGGGCTAAATGGTGAAACCCTAAACGGAGGCCGCAAACCCTAACAATGGCATCTAGTGATTTAGGCCATGAAACTTCAATTGGTTTGTCCAGAAAGCTTCTACACTTCAAAACAAATATGAATCAATAATCAAACACAATTTATAATGGTTAAATTTATGAAATCGAAAAGTAAAAAATTAAGGAAGAAGAACGATTCGGTTTGTGCAATTTAAGGCATGAATGGACAATGTTATGATCCAGAATCAATCTATGAACTCCAAGGAACAAGTTGCAACCTTTGGTTTGTCTTGAAAACAGCTCTAGGTATCAAACCGAATTGGTGTTCTTAGTGTGAATTTTGAAACTTTTTTCTTACCTTTGGAGGCTGAATTTTTCGTCCCCTGTGCTTGTGATGAGTTTGTGTACATATAGTGATGTAAATTAGGTCAAGAGTTTGTGGATTTATGGGATTGATGATAATTACTTGATCATGAAGATTCATACTTTCAAATATTGAAAAAAATCTCATCTAACCTTTCCAAATCAAGCTAGCACGAAATTGGATCAAATTAATCATCTCTAAATGGTATTTAAAACCTTCTAGAATCATAATCTCATCCAAATATATGATTTACATATTTTATTTCAATTTAATTGGTATTTTAATGAATAAAATTCAAATAAATATAAAATAAAAAATAAAAAATCAGAAAATAGCTGGGTTGGGTCGTGCTTGATGATATTGTAAAGTTTGGATGGCAATTTGGTGGGCTCATTTAGCAAAAATTTTATTTAAGGCCTTATTTGCTTCATAAACTTCCCTAAAATTTTCCAACTTTGCAAGGGCACAAATCCTTCAATTTTAATGATATGAGGGTGTTCTTGGACATTTTGTAAAGCTTAAAGAGTCCTATAACCAACATCATTGGTTTCATGTCCATATCTTTTACCATTCTCAAGTTATGCTCTTTTGAAGTTGTTGACTTTTTTTTGACTTTCAAAAGGACCTATAATGTCTTAGCTCATACCTTCCAAATGAAGCATTTTTGGGCTTGGCTTGTGAGACACAAAGTTGTAGAGAATTAAATTTCCTTCAAAATAAGCTTTGGATGGGAAAAATTTGATGAAGCATGTGAAAGTTATGGCTGGTCAAAGTTCAGTTGACTTTTCCTAAGGAAACCCTAATTTAGAAACCCCTGATTCTTGATGATCTGAAATCTCCTTGATGAATCATGATCAACCCTTGATCAAATGATGAATTTTACTTCATATACTTGATGTTGGCAAAAAATCATGAAGTTTGACTTTGGTTTGACCACAGTTGACCTCAATTTGACTTTTTAACTACTTTGACTGATTTTGACCTATCTGATCATCTGACTGAGCAAACCTTTGGGAAAAGTCTTGAAACTTATCATGGGGATTCTTAAACACATATAAAATGTTATGAAACTCAATTGAAGTCTTGGAAGTCCATTTAGCCTGATTAAAGTCAAAACCCTAGTTTAGGATGCATTGCTTAGGAGGATGCATTGTCTGAGGGAAATGTCAAATCTTCTGACTAATTGTGAACTTTGTGAACCTTGTGAACCTCATTAGATGTCTTGTGAACCTTGTGAACCTTGTGAACTTCTTAGTACACAAAGTATTGTCTTGTGAGGGCAAATTTTGGGGTGCAACAGCAGGCAAAGGTGAGTTTTGCTGAGAAAGGCAAATGAACTCCTTCGGGTGTAATAAGCACTGCACCAACTCCACGACCGTTGCAATTAACTGCCCCGTCAAACATCATAGTCCATGATTCTTCTGGATCAGGCCCTTCAGTGTGAATAGGCTCTTCACAATATTTTGATTTCAAGAAAATGATGTCTTCATCAAGGAAATCAAATCTCATAGGCTGGTAATCATCAATGGATTGCTCAGCCAGATAGTCAGACAATACATTGCCCTTGATGGAATTTTGAGAGGTGTATTGAATGTCATATTCTGTTAGAATCATTTTCCACCTTGCTACCCTTCTGGTAAGTGCTGGCTTCTCAAATATGTACTTGACTGGGTCCATCTTTGAGATCAATAAGGTAGTATGAGTCAACATATATTGTCTTAGTCGGCGAGCAGCCCATGCTAAAGCACAACAAGTTTTCTCGAGCAGTGAATAACGTTGTTCACAGTCGGTAAACTTTTTGCTTAGGTAGTATATTGCATACTCTTTTCGGCCATACTCGTCATGTTGGCCCAACACACACCCCATTGACTCTTCTAATACTGTCAGATACATGATTAGAGGTCTTCCTTCGAATGGAGGCATGAGAATTGGAGGTTCTTACAAATATTCTTTGATCTTGTCAAAAGCTCTCTGACAATCATCATTCCACCTGACTGTTTGCTCTTTTCTTAACAACTTGAACAAGGGTTCGCAGGTTGTAGTGAGATGAGATATGAACCTTGAGATGTAGTTCAATCTACCCAATAACCCTCAAACTTCTTTCTCAGTCTTAGGTGCAGGAATTTCCTAAATTTCTTTGACTTTATCGGGATCAACCTCAATTCCCTTTTCACTTACAATAAAACCCAGCAGCTTACCAGAACGCACCCCAAATGTGCACTTGTTAGGGTTCAACTTTAACTGATACTTCCTCAGACGCTTGAACAGTTTCAGCTGATTAACCAGATGATCTTCTTCTGTAAGGGACTTGGAAATCATATCATCCACATATCACTCAATTTCTTTGTGGATCATATCGTGGAATAATGTTACCATAGCCTGTTGATAAGTTGCACCGGCGTTCTTCAGACCAAACGACATTACCTTGTAATAGAACGTGCCCCAAGGCATGATGAAAGTTGTCTTCTCCATGTCTTCAGGTGACATCTTAATCTGATTATATCCCGAAAATCCGTCCATGAAAGAAAATACCGAGAATTGAGCCGTGTTATCCACCAATACATCAATGTGAGGTAATGGGAAATCACCTTTCGGGCTAGCTCGGTTCAGGTCCCGGTAATCTACACACATACGCACCTTGCCATCCTTCTTAGGTACGGGTACAATGTTAGCAACCCACAGCGGGTAACTAATGACAGCGAGAAAACCGACGTCCCACTGATTTTGTACTTCTTCTTTGATCTTCATGGGCATGTCTGGGCGAGTATGTCGTAGCTTCTGTTTAACCGGTGGATAATCTTCTTTCAATGGAAACCTGTGCATGAAAATATCCGTATCCAGGCCTGGCATATCTTGATAGGACCAAGCAAAGACGTCAACATATTCCCAAAGCATACTGATGAGTTGTTCTTTCACTGGAGCTTGCAGACTGGCCCCGATCTTCACTTCTTTCACATCTTCCTCTCTACCAAGATTGATAGTTTCAACTTCCTCCTGATGATGAGCAATCACTTTTTCCTCTTGTCTCAACAACCTAGCCAAATCTTCAGCCAAATCAAAGTCTTCATCAACCCCTCCATCTGCTTGATTAATCGGATTATCAAAGTCATACAAGGTCATTGCAGTGTCGTTGTCGGTGCAATCTGGAGGATTATCTCTGCAAGGGTTGATATTTGTTCATTTTAGTGATTGATTTTATTCTTGTTTAGGAAAAAAAGTGAATGGAGTTTATTATTGAAAAACATTTCCATTTATTGTTTTGTGCGAAAATAATAAAAATGAAAAGACAGTGAGCGAAAAAAAAGATCGTTTTCAAAAGATGTCCATTTGTTCATTAATCATTCATTTGCACAAAATACAAATATGGACCTATTACAAAATGAGTCCTGACACCTTGGGCAAGATGTAGGACTTGATGCATGCTTAAACAGGAAATAATAATTACTCTGCAGAAGTAATCCTTATAATTTCCTGGGAAGACCAGTTAAGGACTTGCTGGTCTGGGACCCTTGGACGAATCCAACTCTCCAGGTTAAAGTCACTTTCAGCCTCGTCTTCCACATTATTGATTTCATCTGGGGTTAGCATTCTCCCTCTAATAAACTTGGGAGCTTCAGTAGCCTCCTCTTGGACTTGCCGGGATGGGGAGTAACCCAACCCGAACTTGTCTTCCTTGACCTGAACTTGCAGCAGCTTGCCCCAGCCCTGGGCATTCCCGTCTTCAACAACCTTCCGAGTTTGTTTGTAAGAGGAGATCAAAGTACCAGACACTTCAATTGTTGCCTCATTGACATTGAGGGCCTCAAACCCTTGGCTCATTGTCTCATGGATTTCTCCGTCCATCTCAATATACTTGTAAGTAGCTAGATGACTGACGAAGATATCCTCTTCTCCACAGATTGTGATAACTTGGCCCTCCCATTCATATTTTAACTTCTAGTGAAGGGTCGACGTCACAGCGCCAGCGGCATGAATCCAGGGCCGATCCAACAAACAGCTATAGGCAGGCTGAATGTCCATCACGTAGAAGATATTTTTGAAGATCTGTGGGCCAATCACCACAGGCAGCTCTATTTCCCCAAGAACCGATCTTTTAGAATCGTCAAAGGCTCTCACTACCAGGTTACTTGGACGCAATCCAAGACCATCATATTCCATCTTGACCAAGGCTTTCTTTGGAAGAACATTGAGAGAAGACCCAGTGTCCACCAAGACATGAGAGAGAACAACACCTTTACACTCCAAGGTGATATGCAAAGCCTTATTATGGTTACGGCCCTCCGTAGTTAGATCAACATCAGTGAACCCTAGTCCATGACTGGTATTGACATTAGAAACCACTGTCTATAGATGATTAACTGTAATCTCTTCTGGCACGTAAGTTGCGTGCAGGACTTTGAGAAGTGCATTCCTGTGGGCTTCGGAACACATTAGTAGTGATAAAATAGAGATTTTGGAGGGTGTCTGATGGAGCTGGTCCATAACCTTATAGTCATTCTTCTTAATTATTCTCATGAACTCGTCTACATGTTGGTCAAAGGATGTCTTCTGATTTTCCTTGGCAATTGGTTCTTCAGGCACCACGCTCTTGCCTTTAGTTTTGGCAGTAGCTTCTGCTTCAGCATTAATTCTTTGGAATTGTGAGGTAAAGAGACGTCCGCTTCGAGTGAAGCCTTCTCCTCCCCCCACATTATCAATATATGGTGTAGAAGTGTCGAGAGTGACTTTCTTTCCGTCGCAATATAAATCTGAGCCATAGTGCCAAGGCACGACACTGCTGTTGTCATATGGAACTGGTCCTAGTACTGTGATAGTAACTGGACTGATTGCTGCGGAATAAGGAATTGAGATAGTCTGAGGTTCATAATAAATTGTAACAGGAGGTTTGACCGGAGATGGTGCAGGTGATGAAGGTTGCTGATGTTGATGGAGATGTTAATGTGAGTCGTTGAAAGAATCTGGAACGTGGATTGTTGCCAAATCATAGTAAATGGTAGTTGTGAAAATGTTGTCGCTCCTCGGATTTCCATCCTGGTACAAACGCGAAAGTGGCGCGGAAAAGAATAGAGTCGCCAGCCAGGCATTTTTATCCTGAAGGAATGGGAATGGTAATGCTGCACAAACCAGAGGAAAGAAGAGGAAGGACACAGGTCCTACGAACCAAAGAGACTGAGTTCGGGAGTCGATTACGACCTGGGAAGGTATTAGCACCCCAGATCGTCCGCCGTACCCGACGGGATCCACGCTTGCAAAGAAAATGTTTCAAAGGGTGAGGGTATGAAAGCTGCTGCTAAAGAAAATGAATGAATTGGAAAAGAAACTGAGAAAGAAACTGAACAAGAAATGAAAAGGAAAAATGTAGGGAAAATAAAGATTGTGCTTGAACGGGCCATACCCCGCTGCCTACGTACCTCATCAAGATAATGAGGATCAGAGACGCCGTAGTTCCCCTAACTAGGGGTAACAAAGAAATTGCTTGTGAATTAAAGCTTGAACTGCCTATGCCATTGCTTAGGTGTTGCTGACTCGGACGACGAGTGCGTAACCGTCTTGCAAAATGACAAGTAGGAGCAAGTTCGCGTACGAAGCGAATGAGATGAGAAAAGAATTCCCGAAGGAAAGACGCTTATTGTTTGTTTGGTTTTTTCTAGAAGCTTTTTATGAGTGGAGTTTGCATAGTGTCGCTCCCACCAAATGACACCCCGGCCAAGAGGGGTACAGACGCGAACGGTCGGCGAAAGAGGAGAGAACACGCAGGGGTGAACTCAGAAGACAAGAGTCGCCAGCTAGGCATTTTTATCCCGGAGGAAAGGTAATGCTGCATAAACCTAGAAAGATATGGATAAGACGATCGCGAACCAGAGAGACTGAGAAAGGGGGTTGGTTACAACCTGGGAAGGTATTAGCACCCAGATTGTCCGCCGTACTCGACGGGATCCACGCTTCAAGGATTTGTGCTTTAAAGGGGTAGTGTCAGTGTAATTTGTGTATCAAAGCTGGAAAAGAATGCAAGTGTCAGTGTAAAAGAAGTGTGAAGTGAAGAAAAGGAGTGTCAGTGTCAGGAAAGAGTGTAAAGCTCAAGACTATGAGGCTTAAAGAATAATGCTGGAAGAGGGGGAATATACAGAGACTTTTGTTCGATAACTATTAAGTTATGCCTACGTATCCTCTCGTGCAATGAGGAAGTCAGAACACCATAGTTCGACCCAAAGAGACTGAAAGGTAAATTGACTTGTGAACTGCTTGCTTGTCTATGCTCGAGTGTATGACCTGTCTGGCTCAGGTGCAAACTGTCTTGCATTAGACGGAAGAAGCGAGTTCTCGTTTGTGAGTGAAAATGATGAGAAAAGAATCCCGGAGGAGACGATTATTGTTTGTTTTTTATGTTTTCAATCTTTTATTGCCTTTTTTGAAGTTTGTCATAAGAAAATGAGCTTAAGCCTAAATCAAGGGTTAGTAAACTCCTCACATCCTCCCTCTGATTAGGGGTAATGAGAGTACTTTAAATGTGAAGTCAGCATCTCACACTTAAATACCATGATGTAGGATTAAGATCATTAACCTACTTGTGATTATTTAGATGCTTTTGTTGTTTTTGTTTAGTGTTAAGTAATGAGTTTAAGCCATAATCAAGGATTTAATGGACCCATTACACCATCCTAATAGAAGGATAATAGATGAGAACATTTAAGCTGAGAAAGACTCCTCAACTTAATCCATGATTAGGGATTAACCTCATGACAAAACAAAGCCTTTATTAAAGTGGATTTTAGTTAATGATAAGATGAAGAAATGATTTTTAGGGTTTGTAAGACAACTTGAGGGGGACTTGTCCATTAACACTAAGGTTAGTCCTTCTTAACCAATTAAGGAAGAATTAGAACCCTAATGCAAGGCCCAAGTTACAAGCTTGATGTCTTGATGATTATTAAGTGAATTGATTAAAGGATTTAAACACATTAAGGGTTTAACACTTAGGATTAAAGTTATACACTCCATCCTAATAGAAGGATACAGGCATAAGCTTAATCACAAAGCCTTAAAGCCTTTAGGGTTTAGTCCTTGATTAAGAGATGAGAAGAGAAGACCCAAAGAGACACAAAGGTAAAAGCTAAATGGGGGACTAATAAAACCCTAAACGTTATCATGCTTGGTTATCCTAGGGTTAATGTGGTTTGCAAGAAGATCTTCAGAGAAACCACCAGGAAGGAAGCAGATGAAAAGAGCAGGAAGCAAAGAGAAGCAAAACAACTTGCTTCACTTAAGAAGTCAAGTTGCTTGAAGAAAGAAAGTAAGAGATGAGCATGAATGAGCAAGCTCACTCTAATACACATACAAAATGCATCAAAGGAAGTATGGGAGAGATGAAAAGAGATTGTGAGAAGTGAAGGCAAATTCACTTCTCAAACAACTTACCACCTGAAATGTTAGCAAAAGAAATGAAATGTAATGCAAATGAGATGAAATGTCATGATGCAAACCAAAGTCAGAAGCATTTATATGATGTTAATGATGATGCAAACATGAGGCAAGGCATGAGAATGATCAAACAAGCATAAGGATGCAAATGAGGCATGCATTGAACCATGAATGTACATGAAAAGTTTATGAAATGATATGAATGCATAACATGGAAAATGAAAGATGCAATGACCAAACATGATTTTAACATGTCCTAAGATGTATTATGGATCATGTGGATGCACAAAATGGCATGGCAAGTCAATGGATGCAAGCAAATGAAAGAAGGATGCAAAGGAAGGCACAAATTAGGGTTACATGCATCATGCAAAGCAAAAATCCAAAACCAGAAGCAAATGACATGATAAAAATTGGAAAATGCAATCAAAGATACCCTAAACCTATACAAACTCACTGCCCAAAGGGGGGGATCCAACTCTTAACCTAGTAGAAGTTATGAATTTCCTAAGATTGCTAGGGTTTTAAGGTACCTTGCCAAGAAAAATGCTAAACAAATTGAAAATGCAAGATCAAATCCAACCAATTTTATCCTATAAACTACATGCTATGAAGAGTGCAATGCAAGAAGAATCATCATTCAACTCTCAAAGGTTAGGCAGAAAAGATTTTTTGAAGTTTGAAACAAGATATTGCCTTGAAATGAAATTAAATCCAATGAAAATGATCAAAAGGCATCAAGAACAAAAAAGAAATTTGGTTTGAGAGTTGAACAATGTTTCTAAATGTTTCTAAATGCTATGTGAATTTTTTTGTGATTTTTAAATACCTAAATGTATTTTTAATTAATTAATTTTCATTAACTAATTAAAAATAATCATTTAAATGATTTAAAAATAATTTTTAATGCAAAAAATAAAAATAAAAATATTTTTGTGTTCTGAAAATTCATGAAACCCTTGACAAAAATTTTCATAATTTTTAAATGATTTTAGCTATTTTTAAAAATTCGTACAAATTAAATATAAAACAAATGAAAATAAAATGAATTTAAATGAAAAATGAGAAAGTCAAATGATATGAAGGCCAGGATTCAAATTCCAGGGGGCGGGAGTTGACTGCGCGCGCTAATGGACGGCCAGAATTCAAACTCACGTAATTATGATTAAGCCCTAATCCAAAACCCTAATTACTTTCAGATGACCGGAACAGTGTTCCGGTCATCTTCTCCGGCAAGCCTCTCACTCAATCTCTCTCAATACGCCATGAAACTCCACTAAACTCTCCAGAATCAAACATTAGACAACTCTAAACAAGAATCCAGCAATCAAAATCATTTATTTCCACTCAAAATCAAGAATCAAACCAAAAAGCATTTCACGGGCAAAGTTTCAGAACAAGCATACATGGTCATTTTTCACTCATTTTCAAAACAAATCACATCATGATAATCAGTGAAGCATAAGGAAGCATTTAGAAACTAAAAATGGAGGTTCTGGAAAAATAAATGCCATGGCTACCTGAGCTTGAGCTTTCGAAACAGGGACTTTCTGGCTGCTTCTTTGGTCCAAACAAGCTCCAATGATCCTCCTTAGAAGCTTTTGACACTTAGCTAGAGTTTATATGGCCTCCAGAGAAAGTTTGCAGAAGCTCAGGTCAAGAGAGTGTGGAAATCGTATTTTGGATGTGAGAGCTTTCAGGCCAAAACAATGGTTGGGAATTGATCAAAGGATCATGGTGAGTGATTTGGTGAAGTTTGTTTTGATGTTTGAAGGCTGTGTTGTGTGATTCGAAGCAAAATGCATAAGGGGAGGTTTTTGGGAATGTTGGCTTGTGTGTGTGTTCAGGCTCCAAGATCATATGAAATGGCTTGCTTGAAGTGTGTTTGTAAAGTCTTGATTGGTCAGAATAGTTGGTGTGGCACTGTGGGATTGGTATGGGGGTTTTTGCAAAAAGTCAAGTCTAGGTGTAAGAGAGGTATGGGCTATGGCAGTGAAGGTACAAAGCATGGCTTGGCTGCAGCTTGAATCAGGGAGAGCCATGGAAAAGGATTAGAGGCAATGCAGCAAGTGGATTATGGTTTGTGGTAGGTTTTGCAACTTTGTGACTTTTTGCCCCTTTTGGAAATTCATGAAGTTCAAGGCATCAAAATGCATACTTCTTGGGCCAATTCTGATTTTTAGAAGTCACATGAACATGTTGTAGGGAGTTTGTCCACATTTGAAGTCTTTAGAGTGCTTGATCATACCATTTTGCAAAATGCCTCTTTGGTACAAAACTTGAAATTATGTGATTTTTCCCAACTTTGACAAGCCATAACTTTTGATCCAAAATGAATTAGAATGAGTTATTGTACTTTTTGAAAAGGGAATGATCCATTCTACAACTTTCATGACCAAATTTTTCTCATTTGAAGCATTTTTGAATCAAAAAGAAAGGGTAGAAAAACTTTCCCAAAATGGCAAGTTTCCATTACAAGTCATTTTCCCAAAAAGGCAACTTTGCAAATGGCTTGAAATTCTTCAATTTTGTGAACTTCTAACATCTTATATGATCAAATAAAGATCATACACATTAAAAATGATGAAGAACACCCTTTGGTTGGGTCATTGGGGGCCTCAGATGCCCTGATTTTACACTGACTTGCTCAAGAAGTCAACTCTTGATCAGATGCCTTCCCCATGGAATTTCTTCATGAAAATTGGTATGCATGATCCTCATATCATATAGAGACCCATAGAAACAAACATGACCAAAAAATTTGGAGTTATGGCCTTTGAAACCAAAACCCTAATTCTAGGTCATCTGTGCATTTAAACCTGGCTCTACTTCCATGCCTTTCTCAGTTCTTGTGATTCTTTGACTTTCTTGACTTTGTGAGGATACAATATGATGCTTGAACATACATGTACCCCTTTGAAGCGATTGAAGACCTTTGGAGTGGCTCAAATAGCTCTTGGATTGCCCAGATCACAAACCCTAGATGCAGATGACTTAGGAGCAATGCAGTGAAGCAAAAATGCAATATGAGAATGGTATGATTGAATTATGCATATGGAAAGATCACAAGCCATGGTGTGAATGGGTGAGGGCAAATTTGGGGTGTTTATACATAGGTAAGTGTACCTAAGTCTTACTCAATGGAATGTGTACGTCTCACATCATCCCGAAATGGAATGCGCAAGAGGCACACCTATCTATGGAGGAAATCCCCAAATCTAGTCCCACGAGTGAAGGCTCAGACACACTGACCTACTGGAATTTATTAAGTGTTTTTGTGATTTTTGGTTAAGAAGTGTTTTTTATGCTTTCTTTGTGAGGTAATCTCATGCTAAGACCTATCCACCACGAGAGATAACCTACACCTCGCCCCGAAACGGAACACGTGCAAGTATCTCATAGCAAAGTCTCGTGTCACATGAGAAGACTCGTCATTTATTAAAGTGACTTAAAGTTAAGTTTGAAGATGAGAAGAGAGAGCACCCAAAAGGATCTCAAAGGCAAAAATCTAAGGGGAGACTAAAGAATCCTAATGGTTATCTGCATAGACAATCCTAGGTTAGTGAGGTTTACTATCCTAAAGAAGGGAAGAAAAGAAGAAGATGGAAGAAGAAGAACCATGGTGGCCTAAGCACACCTCCAGTTGGGAACGAAAAGAAGAAGATGAGGAAGACGAAATTAAGATGAAGAAGAAATAAGATAAGGAGATGAGAATGCGAAATGAAGTAATTGCACAACGCACAAACAGAGCCTACACCAGTAGGACTTCCAGATGCAACAGTATGCAAAGGTAGGATTGGGTCTCAGTGTTACCTAACGGAGAAGGTCTGTTGCCTCTTCAATACGTGCAAAAGAAATATCAAGTCCCGAATGATTTCAATAGTCAAGCACAAATGTTCATTATCAGGATATCGGACCAAGGTCGAATATGAGCTTCCCACATCACGAATTAAGACCACGAATTAGTCTGTACAAAACCAAAGTCTAAACAATTTGCGTCCGAAGATTCCACTTGCCCGAACAAGATTATGAAAAACAATTAGTCACAAGGTCATTTCCACGCTTTATCCCTCATCATCGAATTTGAACAGTGGACCTACAAAATATCAAGCGCAAACTAGAACCGAAATTAAGCACAATTTTATTAAATCAAACTAAATCAAACTAATCAAGATTAAAATCATATTTAAGTTAAAATTAAAAACAAAACTATATCAAAGTTCTAATATTAATCTAAACTAAATCTAAAAAGGCTTAAACCAAATCAATAAAATTCTACTAAACTGAATTTACTAAAATTAAATATAAAGCATATTAATAATCAAAATTTTAAGACAAAGTTCTAATCTAAACCTTAACAAAAATTAACTAATTTGATTAGAAAGAAATTTTGATTAAACGAAACTAATAATAACTAATTAAGAAATGTTATATATAGGAAATAAAAAGAAAAAGAACTAATAACTAAATTGCTGGAAAAGGAATCAAACGGGCTTAAAAGCCCAATGACAATAGTAGCAAGGGGGGAGGGGGTTTCCGCTGGAAAATGGTGGAGGCAAGCAAGTCAAACACGGGCCAAGCCCAACATCACAGCTAACACAACTGCATGAGATTGGCGGGTCCTGGCATCATTCTGGCGGTGCAGATCCATGGTGTTTGGGCCTCCACGAAAACTTGGTCCATTTGATGAGTCACAAACAAACCTAAATCAGAAATGCAACAAGCTGTGCCTCAAACAAATCAGATGGTGACTTTCCACGAACAAAAAAACGGACCTCTGACTCGTTCTCAACATCACCTTCGACGGGATAACTTCTCACCGCCGTCCGGATCGCACCGTCGGTGCCGTCCAAGCTCTCCGCCGCTCTCTCTCAACGCGGCTCATCCTTCTCTTAATTCAAACGCCGAGATGCACCACCAACGATTTCGCCGAAAACAACAAAAAATGAAAGCCCTTCCACGAGTTTCTTTGGAGCTTTGTCCTCTCATCTCTACTTCTCTATTTTTGCTTCTATGTTGTTGTGAGATATGAGTTTTGTGTTGTTGTGAAATGCAGGTTGTGTGCTTATGAAGTTTGTGAGTGTAAAGTTTGTTACGGTTTTGACGGTGGTGAGGATGAAGTGTTTCTGGAAAGGGAAACAAAGGGTTGAGTGGTTGTTGTTTGGGTGGATTCGGTGATGGTTGAAAGTGATGAAGGTGTGTAGGTTTGAATGGTGATTGTTGTTATGTGAGATGGAGGGTTTGCGGTGATGATAGGTGAGTGAAAGGATTACTGGGTTTGTGTGAAGTTGAAGGGATAATTAATCTGGTGAAGAGATGTTGTACTGATGTGTGAGGGTTTTGTGCGAGAAAAATGAGGGAGGATGATGAGTGCGCTGCTGTTGTTGTGTTGTTTTTGCTGTGAGCTTTGCCGAAAAAATCAAAAAAGCTGTGGTGTGCGTTATTTTGTTGCTAGCTGGTGAATTGTGAAATGTTGTGTGAATTTCCTGCGTGCCTCCCGTACAAGTCGTGAAATGCAGTCACCATCTTGAATTGGTGAGTGGTGGGCCAATTTTTTCTTGGTGAGATACTATGAATGCTGTGCGAGATCTATTGAAAACAACCTTTACTTTTTTTCTTTTTTCAATTTTGTTATGAAGAAATGGGCTTAAGATAATAACAAAAGAATATTGTAAATAGATAAATGGTTTAACCAAAGGATGTTGAAATTATGAATTATGGCTTTAAAGTGGAAATCTAGAATAAAAGAGAATAATGTGTGTAAAAGAAAAAAACAATGGACATAAAAAAATGGGCTAAATGGGTTTTGGAATTAAAGTGAAATGGTCATTGAAAAGAAATGGTCTTAATTAGAGATTTGATTGGAGTGAAATTTCAGGTGGTTTATTTTGGTTTAATGACATAGGTGATGTATATATGGAAAAAATTAAAATTAAAATGGTTAAAGAAATAAAATGGATTAATGGCTCATGGATAATGAGAAAAAGGACTTTGTGGATAATTAAATAACTGATGAATTAAATTTAGATACATGTAGAAATGCGAATAAAAGGATTAACTATAAAATGAAATATGGATAGAAAATGGTTAGAAAATGAATTGGTATATAATGGATATTAACATGGATTTGAAAATAGTTTACGAAAACGAATAATGAAATGTGGATAAAAATTAATAATGAGAGGACTCGGATAACAAATAAAAAAGTGGCTTGAAGTATGGATAATCAAAAGACGTGATAAACGATGGATAATGGTTATTGGATAAGCGAAATAAAATGGGTAATGAAAATGGTTTAAGAAATGGATATTCAAATAATCGAAAATATGGACATGGTGAAATCGTTGTGGATTAGGATGTGAGAAAGAATGGTTAGGAAATGATGGGAACGGGTATGTATCAATTGGTCAGGAACTAAATCAAAGGCCACTGATGCACAATACACTCGAGTTTAATCCAACACCAAATTTATACTAACTCCCACACGCCTAAGATGAAATAAGCACGACTGCCACAAAACAAATCGCAATTGAAACAACAACCTTCTAAATCACTGTGAAATCTTGACTTGATTATTTATGTGAAAATGGAGATAGCCTGAGATGCTGAGAAGACAAAAATATCCTTGTAACTTGAAGATGATGAGAATAGTCTGGCGATGGACCAGAGGAATAGTGGATAATCCTTGCGGACGTGAAATTCTTGAAGACCGCTAAATCAGGGAAATAAAACCTAAATTAACAAACATAAGCATAAGAGAACGATACCACTGGTGGCTGCAAGCCAAAGCCTTGATATCTTCTGATAATCTGCAAATGATGACGTGAAACTCTAATCCTTCAGGAGATGACGATCCCATGTCTCATGCACATGATATTAAATGTTAATGATCTAATAGAAATGCAGATGAAATGCAAAACGAAAAGCCAGAAAACCAGAGGGCAAATTTAGGGTGTTACAAATGTCTTCATTGATGGTTGTTGTTATTGTAGAAGGATGTGTTGAATTGATGTCTGTTGAAGTTGAATAAGGGATGATTGTTGTTGTTGTAGAAGAATCTGTTGGAATGATTATTGTTGAAGTTGTAGGAGTGATATCTGGCATATCTGATGAAGTGATGTGTGTAGTAAGAATGGTTGTTGACGTTGTAGGAGCTAGAACTGTTGAAGTGATCTGTAAAGTGCCTTCTTTGATAAGATTGTTGATACCAGTCTTCAATTTTGCACAACCGTTGATAGAAGTCTTGCAAGCTTCGCAATGGGCCCCACAACCCGGGAACACTTGGCACTTTAAAAGCTGGGCTTTAACCTCGGCCAGAGGTGTTTGAATACTTGCAACATTGTCAATTAGGCTTGCCGGTTGATCCTCCTCAATGGCATTTATCCTAGGCCCACCATAGCTAGGCATAGGATTCTTGGTAACACTTGGAGGGGGTGCAAAGTTGACTGCCTTAGAATCAATCAAATCTTGAACCTTCATGTGTAAAGCTCGGCACTTCTCTGTTGTATGGCCAGGTGCATTGGAGTGGAAGGCACATCGGGCGTTAACATCATAGTTTCTTGGAAGGTTCTGGGGATCTGGTGGATCCAGAGTCCTCAATTCAATCAGATTAAGCTTTAATAACTGTGGAAGTAAGGAAGCATAGGGCATCAGAATAGGATCGATAACCCTGTTGATTTGGGAGGTGCTTTGTTGAAACAGACGTTGTTGCTGATTATTATTGTTATAGGATATCTGTTGAGGAAATTGTTATTGCGGTGGAAAGTGTTGTGGTTGTGGAGGATACTATTGTTGAGGTGTTGGTGCTGGAAAGGTGATAGTAGCTACTAATCTTGGCATGTATTGAGGCCTACCTCTGCCCATGTGTACTGAGTTGGTCTCACCTGTCCTGTGAGGTCCTGAGAAAGGTTTCCTTGCATTGATGGAACTAGCACCATTGTCTGAAATTTTGCCCATCTTCAAAAGACCCTCAATTCTCTCCCCCAGCTATAACTACATCCGCAAAGCTGGTGGAAGAGAAAGCAACAAGTCTGTCAATGTAAGTTCCTTGCAACGTGTTTATAAACATGTCGACCATTTCTCTTTCAGACATCGGAGGCTGGACAGCAGCAGCAAGCTGTCTCCACCTTTGGGCATATTCCCTGAAGCTTTCTCTTGAAGACTGTGACATACCCATTATGAGAGTTCTATTGGGAGCCATGTCCAAGTTATATTGATATTGGCGTATGAAAGCTTCGGCCAAATCCTTCCAGTTTCTGACTGTTGCTTTGGAAAGGTGAGAATACCATTCACGAGATGCCCCGGTCAGACTATCTTCGAAGTAGAACATCCACAACTTTTCGTCCATGGTATAAGCTTTCAGTCTCCCCAGAAAGGACTGCAGATGAGTACGTGGACAAGAGGTACCATTATATTTCTCAAAGCAAGGAGGCTTGAATTTGTGAGGAATCTTGACTCCCTCAACTAAACCCATGTCCATTACATCAAATCCCAAAGAGTTTTGGGACTCCAAAGATCTCAGCTTCTACGCTATTTCGTCTAGACGACGATCATAGACTTCATCCCCAACACCAATTACTGTAAATTGTTCCTCTTGGGGGTCTTCTTGCAAGGCACGACCTCCAATGTTTCCTTGAGTATTTCTGATAGCATTGACTTCAGGATTGAGGTGAGGCCCAAACTCTGGTAGGTATGTTCATGGTTGCCCATGATCATTGTTACTAGTACCTCCTGTACCTGGATGATTCTCTTCTGGGCTTTGCCGCTCGACTAACTCCCTTAATCTTTCTTGACTTTGGGCCAACCCAGTCATTACTGCCACGAACTGGTTCATCTGAGCCCTCATCTCAGTCCTCTCATTAGCCATCTGAGTTCTCACGTAAGTCAAATCTTGTTGAACTTGGTCCATCTGTAAGCTCGAAAGGTTGTTTCTTGTAGGATACCGGTGAACTCTGTTGATGAGGAAAACCCTCCTATGAGCAATGTTTCCTGAAACATACAGCAAAGTGAGAAAACAACAACAAAAACACCTACAAAACAAAGAATGAGGTTAGTATGCAATGTAGTATGTCTATTTGTCTTCAAAGGGTATCCGGTTTGGTTCTTTGGTTTTGACCTTCCGGATCTCTAGGAATGAAGATGTTGAAGATAACTGAAGCCCAAAAGAAAATCCAAGTAACACACAAAACATATATTACAAATTTAAAAGATACATAGTTTATGATTACAACAAGTTCCCATGGTAGGTCAAAATACAATCAAGTCGAGAAATACAACCAAATCACCAAAATAAAATACAAGTACAAAAGAAATCAAACATCCAGCCCAAAGTCATCCTCCTTGACTTCCTTCAGGAGAGCATCAGTCCCTGGTCCAACTGGATGCTCTGTGATGGTCCTGATAAGAAGATTCCTGGTGGCAATGGCACTTGTCAATTTCTGGTACTTGTCTTGGTCCTTTGATCTCTCCAACCCCGCCCGGAGTTTCAACTCGGAGATTTCCTTTTGTGCTGCTAACAAGGCTTCCTGACTCTTCTTCTCATTAGCTTCTAACTGCTCAATATTAGCCTGGGTCTTCTGATCTTCTTGCAAACGAGCCTCAGTAATTCTGATCCACCTAGCCTGACTCTCTTCCAAGTAGTGCTCAGCTCTGGCTTTCTGAATCTTAGCTTCTTTGCAAGCATTCTTCAATACCAACTCCCCTGCTCGGGCTTTTCTGATGTAATCATCAGTCTTATCTATCTTGGTCACATGCTCGATCCGGAGCTTCTCTAACCTTTCGTTGTCCAGACGACTATCATTCCTCTCCCAGAGGGTCTTCTTTAGAGCTTCAGAAAGCTGAGCATTCCTTTCTTTCAGCTTCTCAAACTCCTCTAAATGGACTGTAGCTACAGGCTCTACTGTTGATGGTCCTGGCACATCTTCCAGGGTGAATGGCATGCGGGTGATCTGTCCTCTGATGCGAGACCAATCAATGTATTTTGATGAAGCTATGTTGTTGCACTTGCCAAGAATAGCAGTCCCTTTTGTCTGTATGTTATCCCAAGCCCAGGCTGCTTGTCGGATGATGGCATGATTATTATGAACATCACAGTAAAGGGTCTCTACTAAATCCTGCTCTCTTGGTGGATGTACTAAGACATACCCTAGCTGCCTTTTGAAAAGCAAAGGATTGTAGTTGATGCAACCCTTCACTCCAATAAGAGGTACATTGGGATACTACCCACAACTTGTAATCATGTCCCTGCCCTTGGTGCTCTGAGTACACCACCTGATGTCTTCTGAAGTGAGAGAAATAATTCTCTTAGCCCGGTTTCTTGACTGATGAGGATTCAGGAAATCTTATGTCCTTGACAGGTGTCTCAATAACCAACAGTAGAAGAGAGGTGCACAACATCTGACTAGTCTTCCCCTCTGCTTCTCATTTCTCTGATGCACTGAGTAGTAAAAATCCCCTAGCAAGGTAGGAACTGGATTCTTCAGTAGGAAGATATGAATAGCATTCTTTCTTACAAACTTAGGCTCGTCCGCAAACAAGATGATTCCATATATACTAAGAGTTAGGAGAGCACAGATAGTTTCCCACTTTCCAACTGCAGCATGACTGGTGGCCTGAGTGATCAAGAAGTCCAAATGGAGGCCTGGGATTCCAGCCTTGGTGGTCATATGCTGATCAATGATGGTGGCTTCCAAATGTAAAGCCTTATCTATATCTTCATTCCTAGGAGCAGTCATCTCAGGGTTGAAAGGGATTCCCCTCCTGATGGGGACACCCATCAACATGGAAAACTCTTCCAACAAAGGACCCATCTGAAAGTCTGGGAATGTGAAACATCTGAGAGGAGGGTCATAGAACTGAAGGCAAATGTGGATCATGCTCCTCTATGATGCATCCAAGTCCATGATCATGTCCATAATACCACCATAATGTTCCCTGAATAAAGGGACATGATCAGGAGTGATAAGTTCCTGAGTCTTCCTGATGCCTGCTAGAGAGGGCTCAAAGAAATGGTAAGTAATGTTGCTCTTCCTGGATGAGTCCATACTGACAATAGATGCTGATGAAGACAACTGAGGAGAAATACTAATGAAGACAACTGGAGAAGATATCAGCTGAAGAAGATCTCTGATGAAGATCTCTGATGAAGATAACTGATGAAGAGGGCTGAGCAGAAGAACAGTCAAAACCAAACCAAAGATGATGTGGATACCCTGTAAAACAAATAGACAAATGTTAAATGATGCAAAATGATGTATGCAGAATGATATGCAAGGGTTTTTGATCAGGTGCTGGATTTGCCATTTGCCTTGATAGGGTCCATGAGTGTTCAGAAATCCAGATGAAGGCTAGAGAACCAGTAACTAGGTGGGGGACTCAAATAAAGAGTCACAAGTCCAGGGTTTCATAAGATCATTCCAAGATAGTGTAACCTTAAATCAATATCAGTAACAGGGTATGTTGAGGCCAAGGGTTCCTGCAAACCTGTAAACATCCCAACCCCCCTCACAGGTATTGTTCTAGAACAAGGATCCTCAGACTTGGATCTATTATGAGAAGTGTAAACACTTCTAACCCGGAGGTATAGTGTTTACATTAATCATAAAGGGTCTTCCTCTAATTCACCTCAGATGCTGAAGGTCATCTAAAAAAGGTCATCCAGACTTAGTAGGCTTCCCAGATAGCTCTAGCACTACAGGAAATCTGTAGCACAGAGTTCTCAAGAAGAAACCCATGTCTGAACCGTGTTTCATATTCCCGCACCAGACCGAAATGGAATGGGAAAAAATATGAAGCCACTCTAATCCTATGTGTCACTCAGGCTCCCGGTATGGAACCTTGCTCACTGAAATACCCCTCCCACCAAGGTAAACCAACAGATCCAGCACATAACATGATGACAATAATATGAAATGCATAAAACAGTAAATGAAAGCAATAAATAAAGTTGTACATAAAGCAATAAATAAAGAAATAAATAAAAAGCACACATAACACCCCCATAAACACAAATTAAACAAGCTCTAGGAGAAACCCACAAAAAGAACCAGAAGCCCTAGTTGCAAGATAAATTTCCCCAGCAGAGTCGCCAAGCTGTCGCTCCCCTGAAAAGACATTGAGTCCCAAGGTGCAGACGCGAACCATCGGCGAAAGAGAGAAGGGTTGAATTGAATAGAGTCTCCAGCTAGGCATTTTTATCCCAAAGGAAAGGTAATGCTTCATAAACCTGGAAAGAGAATGATAAGACGGTTGCAAACCAGAGAAACTGAGAAAGGGTGTTGGTTACGACTTGGGAAGGTATTAGCACCCAGATCGTCCGTCGTACTAGAAGGGATCCACGCTTACAAGATTGTGTTTGAAAGGGGTAAGTGTATGTGTTATCTGTGTGCAAAAGCTAGGAATGATTGTACAGGTTTCATTGCAAAAAGGTGAATTGCTCAGGAACTGAGGCTTAGAAAAGAATGCTGAAAGAGGGGGAAGACACAAATACTTTTGTTCGATAATTGTTAAGTTATGCCTACATATCCTCTTATGCAATGAGGAAGTCAGAACACCGTAGTTCAACTCAAAGAGATTGAAAGTAAATTGACTGTGAACTGCTTGCTTGTCTATGCTCAGGTGTATGACTCGTCTGGCTCGAGTGCTAACTGTCTTGCGTTAGACGGAAGAAGCAAGTTCTCGTTTTTGAATGAGTGTGATGAGAAAAGAAGCAAGTTCTAGGAACTGCTTTCTTGTTTTTGTGTTTTCAGTTTTTTTTTTGTTTTTGGTGTTTTGCATAGGATTATGAGCTTAAGCCTAAATCAAGGGTTTGTAAACTCATTATATCCTCCCAGATTAGGGATAATGAGCCTACTTAAGTATGTAATAAGCATCTGAACTTAATTAACATGATGATATAGGATTAAGATCATTAACCTACTTGTGATGATTAAGATGTTTTTTGGGTTTTGTTTAGTGTTAAGTAATGAGTTTAATCTCTAATCACAGATTAGTGAACTCATTACACCATCCTAATAGAAGGATAATAGATGAGAACACTTAAGCTGAGGAAGATACCTCAACTTAATCCATGGTTATGGATTAAATTCATTATATAACAAGCCTTTATTAAGTGGATTTTAATTAAAGATGAGATTAAGAAGTGGATTTTAAGTTTGTAAGACAACTTGAGGGGGACTTGTCCATTAAACACTAGGGCTAGTCCCTCTTAACCATAAGGAAGAGATAGAACCCTAATGTAAGGCCCAAGTTACAAGATAAAGTCTTAGTTATTATTAATGTGTTTTGATTAAGAGGTGTAAACAAATTAAAGGTTTAACACTAAGGATTAAAGTTATACACTTCATCCTAATATAAGGATGCAGGCATAACCCTAATTCCAAAGTCCTAAAGCTTTAAGAGTTTAGCCTCTAATTATGAGATGAGAAAAAGAGACTCAAAGGTAAAAAGCTAGGGGGACTATACACAACCCTAAAAGTTATCATGCTTGGATGTTCCTATGGTTTGTGAGGCTCAAGAGAAAGGAATCTTCAAGAAGGCCACCATGGAAGAAGCAGATGAAAAGAGGAGGAGGAAGAAGAATAAGTTACTTACTTCCTGAAGAAGATAAGTAACTTAAAAGAAAGAAAGTAAGAAGGAGGAAGCACAAGTGAAGCAAGTTCACTTCAAAGATAAATAAGAAATGCATATGAAGAGATGAGAAGAGATGGGATGTGTAGGCAAATCCACATCCCAAACAACTTACCATAAGCCCCTGAAATGTTAGTATGAATGCATAAGGAATGAAATGAAAAGAAATGAGACAAATGAAGGTGCAAAGACCAAAGTAAGAAGTGATTATAAAATTCTAATGTGTTATGAGGTGATGAAAAGTCATACAAGATGCATATGAATGGTCATACAAGGATGAGATGCAATAGAAGCATGTTTAGAAGCATGAAAACCCATGGATGTTCATGAAATGTAATGGATGCAAAGTATAGCAAATGAATGAAGAAATGATCAAGCAATGTTTCAAACATGTCCTAAGATGTCTAAGATGACATACAAAAGAATGGAATGACATGGCAAGTTCATAAGTTCATGAAATGCAAAGGAGAATGCAAATGAAGATGCAAAATTAGGGTTTTAAGACAACATGAGATGCATATGACCAAAACATAAGCAATCAACATGATAAAAAATTGAAATTGAGCTCAAACAAACCCTAAACCTATACAAGATCACACCCCAAAGGATAAGGTCAGAAGCTTAACCTAGTGAAAGTTATGAAATTTCTAAGTTAACTAGGGTTTTTGGATGCTTCTAAAGGGAAAATGCAAATCAAATTGAAAATGCAAGATAAAAATATGAGATAAATGACCTAGAAACTGTATGCAATATGTGATATAATTCTAGAAGAACCAAGTTCAAACTCACCATGGTTAGGCAGAAATGAATTTTTCAAGTTAAGGTTTAAAAAATGTGAAATTTAAGAACCCTAATTCAAAGGAAATTGTGAAAAGGTGATCAAACCTAAAAAGAAATTTGGTTGGTGAGTTTGAAAATGTTTCTATATGTTTAAGGATGCTTCATGAATTTTTTGGTGATTTTTAGAAACCTAAATGCATATTTAATTAATTAAAATCAATTAATTAATTAAATAAAACATTTGAATATTTTAAAAATACTTTTTTAATGCAAAAATAAAAATAAAAAATGTTTTCAGGTTAAGAAAAATATTTGAAACAAAAATGCAAAGTTTGAGAATATTTTGATGTTTTTTGCTATTTTAAATAAAATGAACAAAAGAAATGAAAATAAAATGAAATAAAAATGAAATAAATGAAAGTCAAATGATCTGAAGGCCAAGATTTGAACTGGGGAAAGATGTGTTGACTGCGTGCATAATCCTAGGGTCAGGATTCAATCTTAGATTTTAAATTAATTAATCCTAATTAAAACTAATTAATTAAAGATTAGGGCTAATGAGTCAATCTCACACCCCAAAGGAGAAGGTCAGAAGCTTAACCTAGTGAACGTTATGAAATTTCTAAGTTAACTAGGGTTTTTGGATGCTTCTAAAGGGAAAATGCAAATCAAATTGAAAATGCAAGATAAAAATATGAGATAAATGACCTAGAAACTATATGCAATATGTGAAATAATGCAAGAAGAACCAAGTTCAAACTCACCATGGTTAGGCAGAAATGAATTTTTCAAGTTAAGGTTTAAAAAATATGAAATTTAAGAACCCTAATTCAAAGAAAATTGTGAAAAGGTGATCAAACCTAAAAAGAAATTTGTATGGTGAGTTTGAAAATATTTCTAAATGTTTAAGGATGCTTCATGAATTTTTTGGTGATTTTTAGAAACATTAAAGCATATTTAATTAATTAAAATCAATTAATTAATTAAATAAAACATTTGAATATTTTAAAAATACATTTTTAATGCAAAAATAAAAAAAATGTTTTCAGGTTAAGAAAAATATTTGAAACAAAAATGCAAAGTTTGAGAATTTTTTGATGTTTTTTGCTATTTTAAATAAAATGAACAAAAGAAATGAAAATAAAATGAAATAAAAATGAAATAAATGAAAGTCAAATGATCTGAAGGTCAGGATTTGAAATGGGGAAAGATGTGTTGACTGCGTGCGTAATCCTAGGGTCAGGATTCAATCTGAGATTTTAAATTAATTAATTCTAATTAAAACTAATTAATTAAAGATTAGGGCTAATGAGTCAATCTGGGCCACACACGCGCGTGGGTAAATCAGATCCAAGGGTCCATATTCAAACTGGCATTTAATACATGATTAGGGTTTAATGACTCTCAAGTGACCGGAACAGTGTTTCGGTCATCTTCTCCGGCAACCCCAAAACTCAATCTTTCTCCCTAGGCCATCCCAGACTCTCTAAAGCTCCAGAAACATTCTCCTAAACTTCCTAAACACGAATCCAGGCTCAAAACTCATTTATCATGCATCAAAAAGGGAAATCGAAGAAAAAAACATTTTAGGTTAAAAAGTTTCAGAGCAAGCATACATGGCCATTTCTCCATCATTTTCAAAACAAATCATATCAGTGTGATCAGAGGAGCATATAAATTCATTCTATAACTTAAAAGAGAGGTTCTGGAAAAATTGTTATTGATGGTTACCTGAGTTGAAGCTTTCTCAATCTGAGCTTTCTGACCCCCTCCATTGTGCAAAACCATTCCATTTGGTCCCTTGAAGCTTCTGAAGAGCTTAGAACAAGCTTTGAATGGCTATTTTATAGTGTTTGGTTCTGGTGTGGCAGAAATTGTGTTTGTGTTTGGGCTTGTTTTAGGCCATGGCAAGGGGTGGGAAATGATCCTTAGGTTATGTGGAGATGATTGGTGAAAGAATCAGTGATTTTTGTTGGCTGTGGAGTGAGTTTCGAAGGAATGAAGTTTTATGGAATTTTTGGTGATTCTGAGTTGTGTGAGGTTTCAGGCTCCAAGCTTATGTGAAATGAGGTCCATGATGCTTGCATAAACAATGTTGATTGGCCAGAGAGTTGGTAGTGGCATAGTTTGATTAGTATGGCCTCATTTGCAAAAAAATTAAAAGTTATGGTACCATAAGCATGGCACGAGTCAGAGCTAGCTTGGGGGCTTGTCCTGCCCCAGCTTGCATCAAGGATATCCCTTGGATGGTTTTTGATGAACTGGATGGCTTGATGCAAGAGTTACCACATGTTTTTGCAATTTTCCCTCTTTGAAATTTCTTGGATCACAAGTCATGAAAACCCTAGGTCAAATGCCCAATTCTGGTCAATGAAAGTTGTGTTATCATGTAATGAAGCTTAGAAGTCAATTAGAGGTCATTAGAAGTCTTGAAACTTAATTTTGCAAAAATCCCTCTTTGGCATGAACTTGAAAATTATAGGATTTTCCCAATTTTGAAAGGCCATATCTTGAGTCCTAGGATTAATCAAGACATGTTCTTGTACTTTTTGAAAATGGGAAGACATAATCTACAACTTTCATGTCCAAGGATTTTTCACTTGAAGCATTTTTGGTCATGAAAGAATAGGTTGAATATCTTTCCCAAAATGGAAAGTTTCCATTACAAGTCCTTTCCAAAAATAGCAAGTTTGCATTTGGCTCAAAATTCTACAACTTTGTGAACTTCCAACCACTTATAAGATCAAATAAAGATCATAGATACTCAAAATGATGATGACCCTTTGGTACCATTGTTGGGGGCCTGAGATGCCCTGATTTTGACTTTACTTGTTCAAAAAGTTACCCAATGATCAGATGACTTCCACAGTGAATTTCTTCATCAAATTTGGTACACACGATCCTTATAAAATATTAAGATCATTACAAACAAGAATGACCACAAAAATTGGGATTAAGGCCTCTGAAACAAAAACCCTAATTTTAGGTCATCTATGCAGGAAATCTTCAGTCTGCCTCTATGCCTTTGCCATGCTTTGTGATCCCTTGACTTTTATGAACTTTGGGGGAGCATATTATGATCATGGAACACACATAGACCCTCTTGTTAAGCTTCAAGACCGTTGGGATGGCTCAGATCACCTCTTGGATTGCTCAGATCACAAACCCTAGATGCAGATGAAATGAATCTATGCAGTGGGATGGTATGCTTATGCTTATGCAAAAATGAAAGATCATAAGCCATGGTGTGATAAAAAGTGAGGGAAAATTTTGGGTGTTTACATAACACTGGTATAATCACAAGGGATAATGGTTCCAAGCATAGCTACCTAACATTCCGATTAAACTTTGCGTTATCCTTACTAAGGTTTAGTTCAAATTGAAAGATACTTAACTATACTAATATTCTTTTTTTCTTTTTCTGGAATTGGGTTTATCATTATTAGAACAAGTGGGGAATTGTTGTAATTAATAAGATTAATTACTTTAGAGATGTTCAAAAATGACAATAAGTGAACAAGTGAATTTGGAATTTGGAATTTGCAACTCTTCATAAAATATTGCAATATGAAAACATGCAACTCTTGGAAGGTTGTTGTTGGCCAAACATGACAACTTTTGGTAAATAGAATTGTTTCACGAAGGTTCACTACCTTGTGAAACTGTACCAAGTGGCCTATATAATACTCATTAGAATTCAGAAATCAACACACACACAAAATATTTACAATTCCAACACTCTTTGCTAATTACAAATTTTCATATGTCTTGTGCAAATTCGATAAGGTTGAATTATCCTAGGTATTCCTGCATCAAAACTCTAAGACAAATCGAGAGTGCTTGAAATACTATAAGGAAAGTGCTTCGTACACGATTCTAGTCTGGATCCTTTCAATCTTGAAGCGTTAAATAACATTCATATCATGTAGGTTGATGTTAATATTGAACTTCGGGTTGTTAGAGATTTTAGTCTCAAAGAACTGTGCATATATTCAGAATAAATATATTCTAATACTTATAGGATCTTGTAAAAGCAAGGCTCAATTCATAAGAAGTATATTCTGATACTTACACTCATTGTGAAATTCATCCATCACTGATTTTGGGTGTATATGCCTCCATCATACTATTTCTTGATAATAGTCAGAAAAATATTGGTAATTTACTTTGTACTCAATTTACTTAGTATATGGGATTAATCTCTTACATTTGATTGTGTAATCAATCCCCTCGTAATGGGATACTAAACTTTAATGTGATAATGAACCACATGCATTAGAATAGAGAAACTCGTTTGTTAACAAAGAACTACATAGCCTTGAGTTCTCCATATCACCTGGAGATATATAGGAGCAGGTTTTTGAAATCTTGTCAGACACGCTTTTCGCTCTTTGTTATCCATTGATAAGTAAAAGATCACAAGCAAATAATACACTAACACTCTTTCACAAAACTAACTAAATGGGTCTCGTTGAGTACAACATATGTGAGGGGTGTTAATATATTCCTATTGCATAACTGACTCTCGAACCAAATCTTGTTGCAGCAACCATTTCTTTTTATTTTTTGTGGGTTTTATCGAGATTTTCTCGTTTCCTCTTTGGGTCTCATCTACCCATGTAGCTATATCTCTCACACTCCCCTCTGGATAGTCAATGTCGAGAAGAACCTAGGGAAGTTATTCTTAAAGAATATACTATTAATTCAGAGGTCACACTACTATAAAACGCGTTAACAATGACGCCATGGTCACCATGCATCATGCCTACACCGTTGTGAAATCTCTAAACTAAAGTGTTATTCTATTATTGTTATTTACTATTTGTATATAACAATGGTTGTTTATTTCAACTGTTGTGACATGTTTTGTTTTTATTTAATTTTTAATTCTAAATTAAACTTTGGCGCTTCATTATGAAATTTAATTATAAAAGTAATATATTATGACGGTTGTGGTATATCCACCATTGTGATATGTATCAAACTTCGATTCCCAACAACTACATCTTTTTTCCATTTTAAATATATATTTTCGAATTCGTAGTATCAAACTGATGTGTAAATATATTCGATTTCCAGTAACTATATTTTTTTAAATTTACTTTCCATTTTAAACATGTATTTTATTTCATTTTTTTAACATTTTTATGTTAATGAGAAGAATTTGATCAAATTAAAAAAAAATGAAAGACAAAAGTATATATAATAGATAATTTCATTAATATTTAAAAAAGGGGAGTACATATATTTTTCAAGGATCATAACCCATAGTTATAAAGACATCTTCATAGTCTAAGGGATTGTCCTCACTCCCTTCATCAGAGTTATAACAATATGTTCTTCTATCCGTCTTTTTCTTTTTCTTTGACTTCTTCGTCTTCTTCTTCCTCCCTCTAGACGCATCCGGTCTGACGTTGGCAGCTTGTTGGATCTCCTCATTTGGTTGCCGAGGTTGCTCATTTGTAGTGATCTTTGTGATCTATGTGATGTTTTTGTTGGCATTCTGATAATTTGTAGAACTCGTTGTTACCAGATATTATGAAGAAATGTAAAACTGTGTATTTATAGATGAGGATGAAGATGGAAAATTTGATACTTTAATGCTTGTAATAATGATAACGTGGAATGTTTGATATTCCCGGACGATAATTTTTAAATCACTATTTGGGATGAGTGTTTTTCCTATTCTGGGAAGAGAAAAGGTTGTAGCATTACAACGATTTCATTTTATAACCGTGTTAAATAATTATATAAAATGGAAAAATATTGTAGCAAGTATTTAAACCGTGTTAATATGGATAATCGTTGTGATATAATTATAATAAATATATACCTATCACTACGGTTTTCCTTGTTAACTGATGTGATATATTTATTATTAATAGATACTTATAATTTGGGTATTTTTTATTATATACTTATCATTACGGTTCTTTCGAAGAATCGTTGTTAAATATTTACCTATATAAGATAATTAGCTTTCCCTTATTGACAGTAGCGCCGTTTCCTTCACAACGAAACCCTAACACCCATTTTTCCTCTACATTTTTGGCAATGAGGCTTCATATTTTTTTAGAATCTGCAAAAACAAATACAAGAAGTATGAAGCTTTTTATTTAGGTTTCTTCATCCTGTATGCCTTTTTGGAGAGTCTAAAACTAAATGAACATGGTGATGATGTTGGCGGTAGCAAGCGTAATGTACATATTGTTTATGGAAAATAATGTATTCTTCAAGGGTTTTGTTTCAACTTTTTCTTGTTTTGTTTTGTTTTGAATACTAACTAATTTTCTTCATTGCTTCTCATTTCTTAGGGTTTTATTTCACATGGTGGATGATGATAGTGGTAGCAAGCTTATAGTATGAGTTGTTGAGGTATATATATATATATATATATATATATATATATATATATATATATATATATATATATATATATGAAAATAAGGTATTCTTCTACTTCAATCTTTTTGTTAGATAGTTCTCATTTTGTCGTTTGTTGCATGTTGTTTTTGTTGATTGTTCTCATTTTTTCAGATTTGTTTTTTTGTTTGTACAACTATGTGTAGTAAACGATGAAACAATTGTGGAAGCAAATCTTACCTAGATTTAGAAACAATAAAAATAAGTATAAGAAGTATGAAGTCATTATGGTTAAGAGGTGTCGCTCCCTCCAAATGACACCTGGCCAGACAAGGTACAGACGCGAACGGTCGGCGAAAGAGAGAACATGAAGATGAACTAAAAAGAGTCGCCAGCTAGGCATTTTTATCCCGAGGGAAAGGTAATGCCGCATAAACTTAATAAAAGATGGATAAGACGGTTGCGAACCAGAGAAACTGAGAAAGGGGGTTGGTTACAACCTGGGAAGGTATTAGCACCCAGATTGTCCGTCGTACTCGACGGGATCCACGCTTGAAAGTTTGTGTTTAAAGGGACAGTGTCAGTGCTATTTTGTGTGCAAAAGCTGGAAGAGAATACAAGTGTCAGTGCAAAAGAAGTGTAAAGTGAAAATAAGGAGTGTCAGTGTAAAGAAAGGGTGCAAAGCTCAAGACAATGAGGCTTAAAGAATAATGCTAGAAGAAGGGGAATGTACATAGACTTTTGTTCGATAATTGTTAAGTTATGCCTACGTATCCTCTCGTGCAATGAGGAAGTCAGAACACCGTAGTTCGACTCAAAGAGACTGAAAGATAAATTGACTGATGAACTGCTTACTTGCCTATGCTCAAGTGTATGACCTGTCTGGCTCAGGTACAAGCTGTCTTGCATTAGACGGAAGAAGCGAGTTCTCGTTTATGAGTGAATGAGGTGAGAAAAGAATCCCGGAGGAGACGATTATTGTTTGTTTTTGGTATTTTCAATCTTTTATTGCTTTTTGTGTTTTTCATAAGAGAATGAGCTTATGCCTAAACCAAGGGTTAGTAAACTCATCACATCCTCCCTTTGATTAGGGGTAATGATAATACCTTAAGTATGAAGTAAGCACCTCACACATAATCACCATGATGTAGGATTAAGATCATTAACCTACTTGCCATTATTTATATGTTTTTGGAGTTTTATTTTACTGTAAGTAATGAGTTTAAGCCATAATCAAGGATTTAATGGACTCATTACACCATCCTAATAGAAGGATAATAGATGAGAACATTTAAACTGAGGAAGACTCCTCAACTTAATCCATGATTAGGGATTAACCTCATGACAAAACAAGGCCTTTATTAAAGTGGATTTTAGTTAATGGTAAGATTAAGAAATGGATTTTATGGTTTGTAAGACAACTTGAGGAGGACTTGTCCATTAACACTAGAGTTAGTCCTTCTTAACCAATTAAGGAAGAATTAGAACCCTAATGCAAGGCCCAAGTTACAAGCTTGATGTCTTAGTGTTTATTAGATGAATTGATTAAAGGATTTAAACACATTAAAGGTTTAACACTTAGGATTAAAGTTATACACTCCATCCTAAGAGAAGGATGCAGGCATAATCTTAATCACAAAGCCTTAAAACCTTTAAGGTTTAGTCCCTGGTTATGAGATAAGAAGAGAAGACACAAAAGATGACACAAAGGTAAAACTAATGGGGGAACTAATCAAACCCTAATTGTTATCATGCTTGGGTATTCCTAGGGTTTATGAGGCTTGCAAGAGATCTTCAAGAAGAGCCACCAAAGAAGAAGCAGATGAAAGGAGGAGAAGCAGAAAAGACAAGTCAACTTACTTCACTTAAGAAGATAAGTTGCTTGAAGAAAGAAAGTGAGGAGGGAACATGAATGAGCAAGCTCACTCTAATACAAATACAAAATGCAGCAATAAATGCATAAGAGAGATGAGAAGAGATTGTGAGAAGTGAAGGCAAATTCACTTCTCAAAGTAACTTACCACCTGAAAAGTTAGCAAAAGGAAATGAAATGAAATGAAAATGAAATGTATGCAAGGATGCAAACCAAAACCAGAAGCATGTTCATGATGTAAATGATGCTAAGAGATGATGCAAATGTATGCCAAGATATTTGAATGATCATACAAGTAATGAGGATGCAAATGAAGCATGAAAGGAGCATGAAAGTTCATGAATGCACATAAAATGAAATGAATGCATAACATGGAAAATGAATGATGCAATGATCAAACATGATTCTAATGTGTCCTAAGATGTCTTATATGTCATGTGAATGCATAAAATGTCATGGAAAATTCATGAATGCAAGCATATGCAAAAGGGATGCAAATGAAGATACAAAATTAGGGTTTACATGCAACATGGAATGCAAAACTCAAAAACAGAAGCAAATGACAAGATGAAAAATTGAAAATGCACTCAAAGGAACCCTAAACCTATACTAGGTTACCATCCAAAGGGTGAGGTCAGAAGCTAAACCTAGAAGGAGTTATGAATTTCCTAAGTTTCTAGGGTTTTTTGGGTGATCCTTAATGTAAAATGCCAAATAATTTGAAGATGAAAGATAAAAATGAAACAAAAATGTTTTTAGAAACTAGAAGTCATGCATAGAACAATGAAAAAAGAATCATTCACAAACTCAACTTGGTTTAAAAGTTATGGATTTTTGAAGTTAGGGTTAGAAAATGAACAATTTTAAGAATCCTAATTCATTGAAAAATGTCAAAACATGATCAAAACCAAAAAGAAATTTGTATGGTGAGTTTGTAAATGTTTCTAAATGTCCAAGAATGCTCTCTGATTTTTTTGGTGATTTTGAAATACTTAAATGTATTTTTAATTAATTAAAATCGATTAATTAATTAAATAAAACATTTAAATGAATTAAAAATACTTTTTTAATGCAAAAAATAAAATTAAAAATATCTTTGGTTTTTGAAAATTAATAAAAGACTTGATAAAAATTTTCAGATTTTTTTGACCACTTTTACTATTTTAAATTAAATGTGCAAAATAAATAAGAAAAATGCATTTAAAAATAAAATAAATGGGAAGTATGCAGGATGGAGGGACAGGATTGAAACTGGGTTTGAAGGGATTGACTGGCGCCACATCCAATGGCCCAATTCAAATTTCACTAAACCTGATTAATTAATTAAATAATCCTAATTAATAACTACTCACAAGATCCTAGCCACTCAAACACGGGCGGGAGAACATATCAAAGGGCCCAGATTCAAAGTTTTCCCTAACCCTAATTAGTCACTTAATGACTCTCAGGTGGCCGGAGAAGACCTCCGGTCATCTTCTCCGGCCAACTCCTCCCCTGAAAATTTCCAAATCACTCCCTAGGTCAATTATGGAGCTCTAAAGCTCCAGATTCATTCCTTTCACTCCCCTAAGATCAAATCCACCCTCAAAAACAATTTCTTTTCACTCAATCTCAAGATTCGAAGCAATGAACAAAAATGGTGAAACTTTCAGACAAGCCATACATTCTCAGTTCTTCATCATTTTCAAAAATAACAAGTTCAGTGTACTCAGGGAAACATGCTTAACCATTTAGTAACTTAAAATAAAGGTTCTGGAAAAATTAATTCGCATGGCTACCTGAGATGGAGCTTTCAACCCTTGAGCTTTCTGGCTGCTTCCTTGGTTCAAAATGCCTCCAATGACCTCCCTGAAGATGCTTTGATGCTTGGAGAGCTTTGAGAATGGCTGGTTTGTGAGTTTGTACTCAACTGGTCAGAAAATCGTGTTTTGTTTGTGATGTGTTCTTGGCTGTTTTGAGGGGTGGTTTGTGATCAGTGATTGATTTGGAAATGAATGGTGGTGTTTGTTTTGAGTTTGAACAATTGTGCTGTGTGTTTCGAAGGAAAATGCAAGAGAGGTGATTTTTGTGAACTAGAGCAATGCTGAGGTTTTTGGCTGAGTTCTTGTGTGTTATGGCTTGCATAAAGTCCACATATCAAGTGGTGATAGGTCTGTGGAGTTGGTGTGGGCTATGCTGATTGGTATGGGGTGTTTTGCAAAAAGTCAAGATTTCTTGTACTTGAGGTATGGGCAAGTGGCAGGCTTGGTACATTGGGGTGTCTAGTGCAGCAAGGATCAAGGATGACCATGGAATTCACTTTGAGGCAATTCACCATGTGGGGAATAAGTTATTGGTCATTTTGCAATTTCAAGAAACTTTGGCCCCTTTGAGATTTCTTCATGGGCAAGGCATGAAATGTTGTGATTCCTTGGGCAATTTTCAGCAAAATGAGTCATGTGATGTTGTTATCATGTTTAAAAGTCAATTAGAGGTCACTTAGAAGCTTGGTAAGTGAATTTGCAAAAATCCCCCTTTGGCATTGTCGCTCCCCGGATTTCCATCCTGGTACAAACGCGAAAGTGACGCGTAAAAGGATAGAGTCGCCAACCAAGCATTTTTATCCCGAAGGGATGGGAATGGTAATGCTGCACAAACCAGAAGAAAGAAGAGGAAGGACACGGGTCCTGCGAACCAAAGAGACTGAGTTCGGGAGTCGGTTACGACCTGGGAAGGTATTAGCACCCAGATCGTATTCCGTACCCGACGGGATCCACGCTTGCAAAGAAAACTGTTTCAAAGGGTAAGGGTATGAAAGCTGCTGCAAAAGAAAATAAAATGAAATGGAAATAAACTGAGGAAAGAACTGAATAAGAAAACAAAGAGAAAAATGTAGGGAAAATAAAGATTGTACTCGAACGGGCCCTACCCCGCTGCCTACGTACCTCATAAGGATAATGAGGATCAGAGACGCCGTAGTTCCCCTAACTAGGGGTAACAAGGAAATTGCTTGTGAATTAAGGCCTGAACTGCCTATGCCATTGCTCAGGTGTTGCAGACTCGGACGACGAGTGCGTAACCGTCTTACAAAGTGACAAGTAGGAGCAAGTTCACGTATATAGCGAAGGAGATGAGAAAAGAATTCTCGAAGGAAAGACGCTTATTGTTTGTTTGTGTTTTTTAGAAGCTTTTATGAGTGTGTCACAAGGAAGTGAACTCAAGCTCTTTTCCATGGAATGTGCACTTGTCACTACATTCCAAGATGGAATAATAGAACAAGCACACTCAAGCAAGGAGAAGATCCCCAAAACTTGAACCCAGAGATTAGGGCCTAAGCTCACTAACATGTTAAATTTATTAAGTGTTTTTGGTATTTACAGTGGAGAAGTGTTTTTTATTCTTTTATTGGTGAAGAAGATACCTTGATCAGACTTTTGCATCACAAAGTAAACTTGTACTATCCCAAGATGGGAAGACTACAAGCACACCTCATGGGATAAGGCTATTGTTCAAGGCATCACTTCAAACTTTATTAAGGTGTTTTTTATGGTTATGAGATGAGAAGAGAAGAAGAACCAAAAGGATCACAAAGGCAAAATTCTAAAGGGGAACTAAAGAATCCTAAGTGTTATCATGCATGGATATCCTAAGGTTAGTGTGATTTCTATCCTAAGGAAGAAAGAAAAAAGAAGAGAAGAAGAAGAAGAAGAAGAAATGAGATGAGTAAGGCCTAAGCCCAACAAGCAAAGAGTTAGTACAAATAAACATAGGAAGAAGAGATGAGATTTGGAGATGTGGAACTCCACTTCCACACCTCACACTTACCATAGCCCCTGCAAGGTTAGTAACAAGCATACAAATGAAATACAATGAACAAGATGACATGCTAACATCATACAAACAGAAGTGAAATGACATGTACAAATGCTCAATGCAAATGCAAGACAAAAGAATGAGAGATGAAGCATACAAGTTAACATGATGCAACATGAAACCAATGGCAAACACATGCAAACTCAATGAATATGCAAAGCAAAGATGCACAAACATGGACTCAATGCACAATACCAGAACCAAGACAAGTTGGAGACAAGCTTAAGAATCAAGAAAGATGAGGAGAAGAGAGGTACAAGTCCAAACAATCACATAATGGAAGTGAAAGAAGTAAGAAGATGAGATGAAAACACTTAGGAAATGAAAGGACTTAAAAGGGAAGCAAAAACAAAAATTCCTAAGACTCAAACCCTAAGCTAGGACCAGGAAGGTACCCATACCCCAAAGGGACCCCAAATGAGAAGAAGAAATTGGCACAAGTGCCCTTCTAAGCTTATGAGAGAGCTAATGGACCAAAAGAAGCAAATGGGATAAGGTTCAAGACAAAATTTAAATTAAATCAACCAAGCATCTAAAAATTCTACAACTCAAGTCAAATGATCCTCAAACATGGTATAACAAAGAGCCAAAAGGATTTGGAAATATTCAGAAGCAAACTAGGGTTAATAACTTCCAACACAAGTCAAAGGACCAAGACCCAAGAAATAAATTTCTAAAAATCAGGGGAAAAAACACACATAAACTACACCATCTTAGAAATCCAGAGCAAAAAGAATGAACTAGAAACTCAAAATGATGAGGCCTATGGAAAATGAACAAGGCAGTGTACTCAAGAAAGGATTAAAAAGAAGTTAATTGAAATAAGGAATTAAATATGACACGTGGAAATAAATAAAATGGAAAATAAAAATATATAAAAATAAAAGAAACTCAAGAGATGATTCAAAAATATTTTGGGAATTTTTTAATGATCAGAACTATTTTAATTAATTGGAAAGTAAAATGGATTAAAAGAATTAAAATAAGAAAAAGAAATAAAAAGAAACATGGACTGGGGGTGCACATAGTAAGGAAATGCGTTGAACTGAGTTGGGCTCAATTGCCAGGGGGGGTGTGAAAATCAAGCTTGGGCCCAGACCTGCGCAGTCATATGGTTCATAGGGTGGGATTTTATGAAACAAAAGCTGGAAAAAAACAAGAGACGCAGGATCATTTGGACGCATCTGGTGGACCTTTCATTAAATTACGTGGCAGGAAGGTAAAATGTGAATGGATGACCACAATTGTTAGTGTGTGCTGCGAAACATTGTGTATTAAAATGAAATAAAAGATTCACGTGACAAGGAGGGGGCTGCAAGGGCTACGTGGCAGCAATCCTGGACGTACAGCAGCCAGATCCAAGGGTTGTAGGGTCTTCTTCAACCTCACGCAAACCCTAGTTCATAAACCCAGTTTCCGGTGACCGGAGCTAGGGCTCCGGCACCGGAATTTAAACTAGAAGCTCATACAACAAAATAAATGAACAAAAATGTCCAGATCCACTAATTGGTATGCCCTGATTCCAAAAATGACCTTGAAAAAAACTAAAACTCAAAGATACAACTGGATCAAAGGGAAACTAGTTTGACCATGAAAACTGAAAATCAGATAACTCTCACTACAATGCATCATTTTCAAAACTATAAGTTGCAACATACTCAGTGAACATCACAGATCACAAAACACCTAATCAATTTCATTTCCAGATCTCAAGATTTAGAATCATACCTGAGTTGCAGCTTTGGAAATAATGAGATAGAAGACCAAATGATGCGTGCAAATCACTCTACACTCACTCTAGATGCAAAATAAATGCATCTAAAGTCTTGAAGATGGCTGGATCTGAGGCTTTGTCCACACCTTCCCTGAAATGACAATGTTGTTGAACTTGAGAGAGAGCTTGAATGATGGTGTGATTAAGGATCCTTAGCTTTCACTGATCAAGAATCCACAATTGGTTTTTGAAATGAACAAGTGTATGAAGAGAAATGAGAGAAAATGAAATTGATGCAATAACTTGGAAATGAGAGAATGAGAGAGAGGTTCCCAATTCTGAAACCCTAGCTGCTGAAGTATGATCTCACAATCCCATGCTGAAAGAATTGTGTGATTTGCACGTGTGGATGATGAGATATTTGTGAATTTGCAATTTTTGAAAAATGTGAGGGAAGCATGAACTCCTCATGCTTTGCTTGGCCTCTCAGCACATGGGCAATCCTTTTCCAACCCTTGATCATAATGCAACAAGTCCTGGCCCTTAGATCAAGTCATCACACTTTTCTCATGATTTTGCCAATTTTGCATTTTTTGAACAACAAACTTGTAGTGCACGAATTTTTGAGTTTCTCTTGAGAAAAATGATCCAAATGTAATGTATTGTAACTTAGTAAACAAAATTGAACCATTCCAAGCCTTGAAAACAAGCTTTGAACACTTTTGCTTTGGGTGCATGCATGAAAATTTGATTTTGCCCTAAATTCAAGCATTTTTTCGAAGGACCTCTAGAGCAACCCATAAATCCCATGAAAATGTACTTGTACTTTTTGAAAATGGGAGCCCTTAATCTCCAACTTTCATGTTTGACTTTTATCCATTTGAAGAATTTTTGATCATGTTAAGGTCATTTGAAAATTAGGGCAAAAGTTGCCAAATTTGGAAATTCTCAAAAACCAACTTTGTACCAATTTTGCAAAAGGCCTCAAATCTCCATGATTCTTGAACTTTGAACATCCCAAACCTCTTATAACCTTGTAAGGACACCCCTTGGCCAAAAATATATGGGTTGGACCCTTTGAAATTACACAGTTGACTTTTTAAGGGCACAGTTGACCAATTACTTCATCTGCAAGCAATTGAAGAATTCTCTGACTTCCACATGGAATTTTATCATGAAAATTGGTACCTAGGATCCTCTTTACATATAGAAGACTTTGCCCAAATGAAATGGCCAAAGTTGTGAGGTTTTGATGCTTGAATCTCAAACCCTAGTTTAGGTGCCTTGTGTAGGAGCTTTGACTAGTCCTGAGACCTATGAGGATCATGCAATCTTATGAGCTTTTGCAAATGAACTTGATCTTGTAAATGGAGTTTAGACCCCTCATAGGACTTGTACAAAACCATTGGGACCCTTGTCATGGTTTGTGATGCCTCAAGAACCTCCACAGATGACCATATGCTTGATGCTAGGACATGAAGAATGTTATGCCTCATCTTTCCATGCTAGGATGCTAAGAAAATGATATGTTCATGATGAATATGATGTGATATGATGCTTCAAATGAAGAGGCAAATTTGGGGTGTTACAGCTGCCCCTATTCAAACAACTGTTAATCTGAAAAGGACGGTAGCACGGGCTATCGACCGTTCAAGATAAACTGTGGTTGAATACCAAGAAGACCTGAAATTTGCACTCTGACGAAGAATGCAACACTGGGAAATAAACCCAACCAAATGACGCTTTGGTGACTGAAGGGGAGAAAAATTAGACGAGCTTCTTCCAAGCTGTAACTGAAATCTGGAATAAGAATACTTTGACAGACGAGTCTTCTTCAAACAATCCTGTTACGCCAGGAACTGGACAGACGAGTCCTCCAACACTTTGCAAGAACACATGACCTGAGACAGACGAGTCTCCTTCGGATAATCCTGTTACGCCAGGAACTGGGATGCATTAAAGTCTGTGGGATAGACATGCATAATCAAGGTAGACGAACCTTCTTCATATATTATCCGTGGATATATGGTGTGAGACAGACGAGTCTTCTTCGAGCAAACCTGTTACGCCAGGTGCAACACTAATAAGTGGTGCTTGAGACAGACAAGCTTCCTTCGGATAATCCTGTTACGCCAGGACCGGTAACCATTTTGACATTTATTCCCACAGTCAGGATTTTAAACCTCTTCAATACAGACGAGTATTGGATAATCATCAAGATAACACAGACGAGTGTCAAAAGTCAATGATACAGACGAGTATCAGACGATGATCTAAAAAACACAGACGAGCGCTTCAGGCAATGATACAGATGAGTATCAGCCACTGGTACAGACGAATACCAGAACTTCAAACACAAACGAGCATTTGGAGTAGCAATATAGACGAGTATCAAAGTGATTATCAAATCAACACATGTGGATATAAGTTGACACAGACGAGTGTGAGGGATGATACAAACGAGTATCCAAACAAAGCAGACGAGCTTCAAACAGATAATAAGCATCACAAACACAGACGAGTGCTGGGGATGATACAGACGAGTATCCAAACAACAAAGATTATATATCTCAAAACACAGACGAGTGTTGGAACTTGAAAACGAGCAAACAACAGAGATCACAACATCAAAACACAGACAAGTGTTGGAACTTGCAGACGAGCAACAACAGGTAATAAACACAGACGAGTGCTGAGGATTGCAGACGAGCAATAAACAGAGGTTATATATCCAAACACAGACGAGTGCTGGGAAGCGCAAACAATCAACAATAAAGTAATAATATGTCACTGCTGGGGAAAACTCTGCTTAGGGATAACACAGACGAGTGTTGAAAAATGCAGACGAGCAATAAACGGAGACCAAACACAGACGAATGCTGGAGATTGCAGACGAGCAACAAACAAAGTGATAACACAGAAGAGTGCTGGAGATTGCAGACGAGCAAAAAACAAACACTTGATTGGCTCCCTGGGTTACAACTCTGCAGGGGGAAGAACTAGTTGAGATACTCTGACACCTAGCTCTGATTGAGGTGATGAATACCTGACTGTATCATCATATTGACCTTGCTGGGGAATATTTCACTGACGGAAGTGAAAATCAAATATGAACTCTGTGGGGAAGGATCATCTTCAGACTTGGCTGGAAAAGATGCTTCAACAATACTCTGGCTGGGGAAAGCATTTGCTGATTCAAGCTCTGGCTGTAACCCTTGCTGGGGATAGAATTCTGACAATTCTCACTCTGTGGGACCTGCTTGGGAGAATGTGACGCCATCCTGCAATTTGCAACAACAGAAAACACAAGTTTGCCCCGGGGATTTGCATGGTATGATTTGTTCATCCATCATCACCCGACACTCAAAGAGGGTTTACAGTGTTTCCCTGCATGTCATTTTCTTTTAAAATTATCCCCATGTTTAAATGCAATGCTATTTTTGCCAAAAATTCAGGATATTTTGCAAACAAAAATAAACACACACAGCTCTTTGACTGAATACTCTTTTTATTGAAAGGCCTCTGAATAGGCAAAGATTTACATCAGGAAGCAACCACCTGGAAAGAGGTAGCCACCATAAAATTGAGAAAAAGAAACTATCCTAATGGAAATGGGCACGACATCCCCATGAGTTCCATTTCTGTTATGACCAGCATGTCTTCGAGACTCTCCATTCTGCTTTTGCTTTCTGAGAGAATGAAGGGACTGTTTCCTATCCTTCTGATATTGTCAAGTTGTACGAAACGATGACATGGTTCAGATTACTCGGATCGCAGTTGTTCGCTTATTCCCTTGTTTTGCGTGGATCGCCCTTTCGGGTTTTCAATCCACCGAGATACCCTTTTTGCCTGAGTTGTCCAATGTGGCTTTTCAACTCAGCGGGTGTACATGTTTTTTTATTTATTTTCCCTAACTTTTGCCCGAGATTTTTATTTTGTTTTTAGCTCGCCGGGATGCCCTTTTTTTTCCTGGACTATAATTCTGTTTTTGTGTCCAGCGGGTCTTTTTATGCAAAGTATTTTTTAACTGCGTTCGAGTTAACAGGGGATTGGAAGTCATCTCCATCCATAGTGGTGAGCATCAGTGCTCCTCCTGAAAAGACTTTCTTCACTATGAATGGTCCTTCGTAGTTTGGGGTCCACTTGCCCCTGTGATCTGAACCTAGAGGAACAATCCTCTTCAACACAGGCTCTCCCACTTGATACTCTCGAGTACGTACTCGTTGGTCGAATGCACGCTTCATTCTCCTCTGATAAAGCTGACCATGACAGATAGCCGCTAATCTCTTTTCCTCAATTAGACATAGCTGATTATAACGAGCACGCACCTATTCAGCCTCATCAAGCTTCACGTCCATCATCACACGCAATGAAGGAATCTCTACTTCAACAGGCAGGACTGCTTCCATACCATATACCAGAGAGAAGGGAGTTGCCCCTGTTGACGTCCTGACTGACGTTCGGTACCCATGCAGCGCAAATGGTAACATCTCATGCCAATCTTTGTAAGTGACAACCATTTTCTGCACAATCTTCTTGATATTCTTGTTTGCTGCCTCTACCGCATCATTCATCTTTGGTCTGTAAGGAGAAGAATTGTGATGCTGTATCTTGAAGTCTCGACACAACTCTGCCATCATCTTGTTGTTGATATTAGAACCATTGTCAGTAATGATCCTTTCGGGCACTCCGTATCTGCATATGATATCTCTTTTCAGAAATATTGCCACCACTTGACGAGTGACATTGGCATAAGATGCTGCTTCCACCCATTTGGTAAAGTAATCAATCGCGACCAAGATGAAGCGATGACCATTTGAAGCAGTAGGCTCAATCTTTCCGATCATGTCGATGCCCCACAAAGAAAAGGGCCAAGGAGATGACATGACGTTGAGCGGGCTTGGAGGAACATGCACTTTGTCTGCATATATTTGGCACTTGTGGCACTTGCGAGCGAATGAACAATAGTCTGCATCCATTGTCATCCAGTAATACCCCGATCTCAACAACTTCTTAGCCATAGCATGCCCTCCTGCATGGGTACCGAAAGATCCCTCGTGGACTTCCTGCATTAACAGGCTTGCTTCGTGTCTATCCACGCATCCAACCAAGCTATCTTAGAAATAGTAAATCCAGAGTTTTTCACCATCGGTATGAGCAGCGATCCTTCCTACAAAGGATTGAAGATGGGTCTTTGGGCATGCAGTGCCATTGTATTTCTCAAAAGTGGGAACCTTGAACTTGTAAGGGATTCTAACCCCTGGAACCAAGCCCAAGTCTGTAATGTCAAATCCCAAAGAGCTCTGGGATTGAATAGCCTTGATTTGTTCTGCCATTTCCTCAAACCTTTTGTTCATCTCAGCTCCCTGACCTTCAGCTTCGTCCAGCAGAGTGAATTGTTCGTCCTGGTTATCCATTTTGATATTGTTCAACCCATCATTGATTATAGTAACCCCTGGCTGTGTTACAGGGATTTCCACTTGACGTGCGCCCGCACCATTACGATTATCAGCAGCAGCAGTGTTGTTTCTGGCTTAGTTCTCAATCAACTCCCGCAGACGCTCTTGGTTCTGACCCATGCCTGCCATCAGAGTCATGAAATTATCCATTCTCAGTCTCAAATCTGCTAATTCAGCTTGCATCTGGTCCATGACTCGCTCTCTGTTAATCTTTGTTGGATATCTGTGTGCGACTGGCTGTTCCCGAACTTTTCTGGGAGCTATAGTGCTTGAAACACAAAACACGTTAGCAACTGAGACACTACCTGCAAAACAAACAAACAGGTTATATGCAATGCAATGTAACTGCTTATGTTCCCAGGTTTTAAGCATTTGCATGCCCCAGTTCTGGTATTTAATCTCAGACAGTCACTTTGAGTACTAACTTTCGAACTTTCTTTTTGATGAGTGTTCAGACATTAGCAGTATCAGACAAACGAGTCTTGCATATTCAGAAATGATAACTTGCATATTAACACTGTATCATGGACAAACCACTGCCGGCTAAAAGTCAGAATACAAACAGAAATACTCCCCTAAAGGTTACAAGCCAATACATGAATAAAAGACAAAATACAAAAATAGGCAAGACTCCTACAACAATTCTGTAGGTAGTCTAAAAAATAAACTAAACTAAGGACCCAGGATCTGCCACCTCTGCTCTGCTCTTCTTGACACCTGCTCTTAGCTTGAGCTCTTCAATCCCTTTCCTTGCTTCCTCCAAGGCTAACTGGCTTTGTGCTAACTGCTGAGTCTTTTCCCTCCGGATGGTGTGCACCTGCTCCACCTCTTCCTTCTTGTAAGCCATTTGTACTTCAAAGAACTCTTCTTTCTCTTTGAATTTCTTCCGCTCTTCCTCCCTTTGGCCTTGCAACCAAACAATGGATTGTCGAGCTTCCTTGAGAGTCTTCAAAGTATTTTTGCGTTCAGCTTCTCTTTTAACCTCCATCAGACCCAACCTGTGGAAGTGAGCCTCTCTTCCAGCAAAGTCCTTCTCTTTAGCTTCCAAGGAGGCTTGGAGCTTCAGCAACTTACCTTCTGCTTCATTCTTGGCCCTGTTGGCAAGATGGTACAGGCTTACCATTTCAGCATTCTCCACTCGAACTTCATGCAGCTGAGCTTCCAATTTCTTGTACTCTTCAAGGGAAACAGTACTACTCTTACTTGGAACTTCTTTGGGATAAAGTGGAGCTTCAACTGAGAAAGGCATGAGAACTTCTTCTACATATCTTTGCAACCATGCAGCAAATGGTGTATACGTCTTGGGATCAACTCTGCCGAAGTCTTTCTTACCCTTCCTTATCCTGTGAGCCCAAGCTTGGACTGCTTGTTGAAATAACTCCTTGTTTCCCACAACAGGAAAGTACAAAGACTCAGCAAACTCTTCCATCTGTGGAGGATCTTTCAAAGGGTAACCAAACTGATTCCTGGCTAGTGTTGGATAATAACTGATGACACCTTTCCTTCCCAGCAAAGGTACTCCAACAAACCTTCCACAACTGACCAGCAACTCTTTACCTAGAAAATCTCTGTCATATCCCCAGGCAATATCTTCAGCAGTTATCCCCATCAGCCTTCTTGACCATCTCCATTCATCCCTCATCTCCTTGAAGGCACCTGATTTTGGAAGTTGTCTGGCAAACCACTCAGCAAACAAAGGAGCACATCAGACTACTGGTCCACCCCAACCCTTCTCATTTCTATAATGAACACAGTAGTAGAAGTCACCCAAAAGAGTAGGCACTGGATTACCTTTGGCAAAGATTGAGATCATCTCTAAGCTTACAAATTCCTTCTCTCCTGGAAACAAGCTGGACCCATACACTATCAATGCAAGCAAAGCACCAAAGTCATTCCAATTAGCCTCTATAGCATATCTCTCTGCCTCTGGGATGAGCACACTCCAAGGGAGTCCTTTGCCTTCACTCTCTTTCAGAGCCCTCTTGACTGTAGCAGCTGGCAAACGACAAACTTTGGCTATGTCTTCTTCTTTAAGCACAACCTCAGATCCAGAGAATGGCAATGTCTCTCTAACTGGAACATTCAGCATGTTGGAGATTTCTTCCAATGTAGGAGCTAAGATGTAACCTGGAAAAACAAAGCAACACAGCAGAGGATCATAAAACTGCAACAAGGTATGCAAACTGTCCTTTTGGTCTGCCGTGGGCTTGTCCACAAACTTCAATATCTGGCCATATCTTTTCCTGAAATTGCCTAAGAATTGGTCATTCATCAGACCTGCTAACTTCTGAACACTTCTAACTTTAGGCTGAAGAAACGTATGGTGCACATTCTTTTTCCTTGGAACTCTTCTGATTTCTGCCATGGAGATAAGATTTACCAGAACTGGGACCTGATTATGAACAATGACCTGAAAAATGGGAAACATAAACAGTTAATGCAAGAATGATGCAAATGAAATGCAATGCAGGCATATGATCAACTGGGACCATCTGAACTGGACACTGAACACAAGGGCCCCTCTGATCCCTAACAAACCAACAATCCACTGAATCACAACTCTCTGATAGAAGATCTCAGAACCACAGTACCAAGAAAACCAGAACCAAGAAAACCATAACTCCAGAACCTTAGGACCATAAGACCAGAAATCATAATCATAGGAACACTGATAAATGAGTGTATGTAGAGGCCAAGGGTTCCTCCACACCTATAAACCCCTTCCCAATCTCACTGGTAGAAGGCTCCGGGTCAGACATCACGGACTCTCAAAGCCGAATAGCAATGATACTGTCACCATCTCCAAGAAATGGCTCATGACCAAATCAGGGAATCAGTTTGGCATTATATACTACGCAGGGAGGCCTCAGCTGAGTCCGAGAAACAAGGTCATCCTAAGTGAGTCCCAGGTGGGCCCTCGGATGCGAATGGGTTTGCCACAAAATGTGGGCTGCCACTGTCATCACTAAAGAGGGATGTTTCCACAAGGTTCTCAATGATCGGTCCCCAGCTGCACATAACTGTCAAGGTTATGCAATGAGAGAGGAAGATCCCCAAATCAAAACATTTCCAAGACGGTCGCAAATCTGGGCGTGGAACTCACTACTACCCCCATGACAAGATCTCATGAGACCAAAGTGGAACCACTCTAAGTCCTAAGGTGCACTCGAGCCGTGGTAATGAGCTCATCTCTCAGACACAGGTAACACTCATCCCACCAAACAGAAAACCAGTCCAGACAGTCCAGTATATATACATGATGCAGAAAATAAATACTGAAAACTGTAAATAAAGCTGTAAACAAACAACAATAAAATACAACAAGCCACAACAAACAAAAATCACCCAAAGAAACAGAAGCAAACAAGCGCTAGGAGAGACTCACAGGGGAACCAGAGATACTGATTTACTTGTCCCCAACAGAGTCGCCAGTTGTCGCTCCCCGGATTCCCATCCTGGTACAAACGCGAAAGTGGCGCGGAAAAGGATAGAGTCGCCAGCCAGGCATTTTTATCCCGAAGGGACGGGAATGGTAATGCTGCACAAACCAGAAGAAAGAAGAGGAAGACACGGGTCCTGCGAACCAAAGAGACTGAGTTCGGGAGTCGGTTACGACCTGGGAAGGTATTAGCACCCAGATCGTCCACCGTACCCGACGGCATCCACGTTTGCAAAGAAAACTGTTTCAAAGGGTGAGGGTATGAAAGCTGCTGCAAAAGAAAATAAAATGAAATGGAAATAAACTGAGGAAAGAACTGAATAAGAAAACAAAGAGAAAAATGTAGGGAAAATAAAGATTGTGCTCGAACGGCCCCTACCCCGCTGCCTACGTACCTCATCAGGATAATGAGGATCAGAGACGCCGTAGTTCCCCTAACTAGGGGTAACAAGGAAATTGCTTGTGAATTAAGGCCTGAACTGCCTATGCCATTGCTCAGGTGTTGCAGACTCGGACGACGAGTGCGTAACCGTCTTGCAAAGTGACAAGTAGGAGCAAGTTCGCGTACAAAGAGAAGGAGATGAGAAAAGAATTCCCAAAGGAAAGACGCTTATTGTTTGTTTGTGTTTTTTAGAAGCTTTTATGAGTGTGTCACAAGGAAGTGAACTCAAGCTCTTTTCCATGGAATGTGCACTTGTCACTACATTCCAAGATGGAATAATAGAACAAGCACACTCAAGCAAGGAGAAGATCCCCAAAACTTGAACCCAAAGATTAGGGCCTAAGCTCACTAACTTGTTAAACATATTAAGTGTTTTTGGTATTTACAGTGGAGAAGTGTTTTTTATTCTTTTCTTGGTGAAGAAGATACCTTGATCAGACTTGTGCATCACAAAGTAAACTTGTACTATCCCAAGATGGGAAGACTACTGATCACACTAAAATTCACCGTATTTCTGACTCCGATTTCGCATGCATTCTTAGCTTTTATTGTTGTTTTGCTTTGTTATTGCTTTGTTTTCTTATGTTTTCAGGTTTTTATAATAATCGGAGCTTGAATCAGGAAAAGGAGCGAAAAAGGAGTGAAAACGGACGAAAACCTAGAAATTCAGCGTTTTGCACTTGCGGCACCCACCGTGGCGGGCGCCATGGGGTTAGCCATGACGTGGCCACGTCTCAAGACCACTCCTCAACCTCCAAGACCCACGTTCCCCACTCCATCATCCCCTGTAGGGACCATGGCGGGCGCCATAGGCCTGTGGCGGGCGCCACAAGGCCAAAATCAGTAACCTCCACTTTTTAGTGGAGGGGCGTCCCGGTCATTTCATGCTTTTAGTTTTCCTATAAATAGGACCTTAGATTTTCGTTTTTCTTCATCCAGAATTAGAATTCTCTAGGCATATATCAGTTATAAAGCAGTTGCCATTCCACATCGGGGTGCCTCTGCAATCGAGCGATCGAGTCTGTAATCTGTCTGTGGTTCGAGTTTTGGAGCACTCTGGAGGAAGTTAATCCTGCCGCCATTTTAATTCAAGTTCGTACTTTACTTTTATTTATTTCTGCCTCGCTTTTATTTTGTTTATTTCCCGCACTCGCACATTTACTTTGTTTATTTCCTGCACTCGCACATTTACGTTGTTTATTTCCTGCACTCGCACATTTACGTTGTTTATTTCCCGCACTCGCACTTTACTTCGTTTACTTTCCGCACTCGCTTTAAATTACTTTTATGAAAAACTATAAAAAGAATATTTACTTTATCATGTCTAACTAATTCCATAAAGGTTAGAATGTAAGGATCGTAATTAAACCAGTAATCCGTACAATTGTTCGTGGAAACACTTAAGGGCTATTTTATCTTTCAATTTAAGTTTAATTGTTTTTAACTATTTCAAAAGCAGCCAAAAGCGCTTTGTCTAGTTTATTAGGAGTTTTTAGATTAAAAAGAAAGGAGATTTTAAAACGACTTTTGAACGCGTTAAAGAAGTTTAGAGTCTGGTTCGTGAGAACCTCTTTTTGCTAAGAAATCCAGGTTAAGATACTTTTCAACTTAGTTAAGACACTATATTTCTTAAAAATAGGTTTACTACTCTAACGCAGTACGCACCTTTTTATCCGTGACAATAGGAGGGGTTGATTAGAGAGTACAACTCGGTTCTGAATACGCGAAAGCGACAGTTCCTGTTAAATTAGTTCTTTTCAAAGTAGAAAACATTGCCCATAAGTAGTTCCATTAACAAGTACCGGATTATCAATTGATTATGTGAATTACATTCGAGCCTGTCTTTGTTTATTGTTTAAAATTATTATTTTATTTACCATTGCACCCTTCTTAAAACCCCTATATTTAGTTGCCTTAGATACACACCATAACAACAAGTACGATAGATTGACACTTGGTCTCTGTGGATTCGACAATCTTTTATATTACTCTGACGCGTTCGTACACTTGCGAAAAACACGCATCAAGTTTTTGGCGCCGTTGCCGGGGACCAATTTCGTCAAATTTCGTACCCTGTAGTTATACCGTATAGACTAAGGCTTTTACAACAAATAAAAAAAAAATCACTATGTTTCACTCAAATAAATTCTACAATCATCACTCCCAGTATTTCGGGGGATCACGTGAATCACATATGTCCAACCTCGAAATACAAAGGGAGAATTTCTATGCACCACTAACTTATTCTCACCCAAATCACCACTCACAAAATTTTGAGGAACCGCTAGAATCTGTTAATTCAAGCCTCGAAAGGTTAGTGGAGGATTTCATTGAAACCACAACTAATTCTAGGATAGAATCTATGATAAGGCGCTTTATGGTAACACAAACCCTCGATAATAAAGAGTTTAGAAGACAACATCTCGATACTTGTGAAACCCTTAGGCAATTAAACACTAAGGTCGATTCCCTCGTGAATAGCACTAAGGCATTGGGGACTCAAATCTTCCTTCTTGCACAAACACCTATAGGACCACCTCCTGAGGAGAATGCATATGTTATAACAACTAGTAGTGAGGAACATATCGAAAATCCTAAGGAGAGGGATAATGAGCATAACGAGAGTTGTGGTGAGAATAGAGTAGAGAAAAATCCATTGAAACCATCCGAAAGGAAAGGTGTCATAAAGGTAGAGAATGAAGCAACTATTGTTGTTACCCCTCCATATATCCCACCATTTCCTTTCCCGCAAAGTTTTGTGGAAGATAAGGTAGAATCCCAATCCAAAACATACGTGGAAGTATTAAAATGTACCCGCACCAATGTACCCTTATTCGAGCTCCAACATAAAAAGAGAAAAATTGAGGACCATGAAACTAGGGGAATCATTAGTTCTAAGAGGGTAAGGCTAACCTTTGAGATGGTGAATGAAATGACTAAATTTGAAAAGCTAATACTTAGCATAGATCCAGAACCACCACCACAAGTTCAAAGGAATGAGCCAACCTACAGAAGGAAGAAAAGAAAAGGTGAGGGATATGTGAGATGGCTTGATAAATGGGCCTACATAACCGTTTTCAAAACCCCTATAGGAACAACCCCCTACCAACTAGTTTATGGGAAATCATGTCATTTACCTTTTGAGTTAGAGCATAAGGCCTATTGGGCCATCAAAACTTTGAATTTGGATTACTTGACTACTGGTGAGAAACGTATCCTTGATATCCACAAATTAGAAGAGGTCAGACAATCTGCCTACGAAAATGCCATCATATACAAAGAAAGAACAAAAGCTTGGCATGACAAAAGAATCATAAGAAGAGACTTCAAAATAGGCGATCCTGTTCTCCTGTTCGATTCTAGGTTACGAATTTTTCCAGGTAAGCTTCGTTCGAGATGGACTGGCCCTTTCGAAGTATCTAAGATCCTAAGATCCGGTGCTATTGAAATCAAGAACCAAACATGTGAACCGTTCATCGTCAATGGACAGAGGTTGAAGCCCTACGAAGGAGGTGACATCCCAACAACATACACCTACCGTACTCTGAGTGATCCACCATATCCTTCCAATGATGTTTAAAAATCGGTCGTCGAGCTAATGACGTTAAACAAGCGCTGCATGGGAGGCAACCCATGGTTTTCTTATTTATGTACTTTTTATTTATTTTTACTTTATTTCAATTTGTTTATTTTATTATTATGTCAGGACTAACGATCGAATGTTTTATGTGCTATCAGGACTTGTTTGCTAACCTTGTGCAGAATGCAGAACCCTGATGACATGCACGTGGCCTTTAGAGACGACGCACAGAGAGAGCGTTACTATGTCCACATGAGACGCCCTATGGCTCCTACTAGGTACCCTGACCATGAATGCATGGATGCCTTGGGGATAGAGCCAAGCGTCAGATTCTTATGCCATCAACTCCATTGGGGCCAGTTTGACTACAGGAACAACACTTATAGGAACTTGACTCTTGAGTTCCTCAGCTCGTTTCATCATGACCCTTGGGCTGGACCCGATGGACTCGCTGTTTTCAGGTTGTTCGGGATTGACTACTCATTCTCTCACAAAGAGTTTGGTGATTTGCTAGGTTTCCAGACTACTCCTGATGCCATTCCAGAGACACCGATGGGGTATTTTATGAGCAGAGAAGTGGAAAAGTTTTGGACTAAAATATCAGGTGGAGGGAGCCAAGATCCTTCTACCCAGTTTTCTCAGGTAATCCACAACCCTGCATTGAGGTACTTCCAGATGATTCTAGCACATTCTTTCCTAGGTTTGCCAGATACAGAGACCCTGCTAAGTGAAGAGGAGATTTTCCTACTGTTTTGTGCGACTCAGTCTCGCTCAGTTGCTTGCGGCAACTTTCTGTTGAAGGGCCTGGCTAGTGTTGCCAGATCATCCGTAGGAATCATCCATGTCGGTGGGATTGTTACACAGATAGTTACTGCATTGGGTCTGTCTCGCAAATTATTGCACCTGAAGACCTTCTGCTGCTACACCACCCTGGATATTGATTTTTGTCTTGATAGAGGACTGATGAGGAAGGCTTCTTTTGAGCCCAACATGTTTAGATTGCTGATCGACGACGAAGCGATACACTATTTTACATTACCAGATCCGCTGATGACCAGTGTCCATGATCCTGAAAATTGGAGTTATGCTCTAGAGGGTTATGGAGAGACTGTCGAAGAGCCGAAATCGCCTCCCGCCGTTGAGTACACTCCTACACCTCTTACTCCCCGAATCACTATTATGTCTAACAATATGTCTCTGCAGCCACCTGACCTACAAACACAGATTTATGAGCTCCGCAAGGAGACTGCCCTGCTCAAGCAGGAAGTGGCAGACTTGGAGTTACAAATGCAGGTTTCTGATCTCACTCATGCCTCAGAGGCCGATGCTCTATATCAGGCGATTGAAGAGCTTCAGAGGGAGATAGCTGAGATTCGTGAATCAAGCCAGGAAAAGAAGCCTACCACATAACTCATTCTACACTGACGTCGCTACCCTAGTATTTAATTTCCTTTTTACGCTTTATTTTCATATACTTTGAATTCCTTATATATATACATATTATGCACTAATGTTAATTTTTCTTTTTCTTTTTTGATTTTTAATTATTTTATTTTTTGTCGTGCAAAGAAAAAAAAAATAAGACAAAAATATTTTCATTTTTGTCTTCACAAAAAAATATATGCAAGCCTCATGCCTTGAAAAGAAGAAGAAAACGCGATTGTATTTGGAGGGCTTGTTACGTCTATTGCTCGGGCTCTTGGCCTGAACGATGAGATAGCTACACTTGAACCACTACCTCCTCGCACAATTAATTTAAAATTTCTGAAAGACATGAAATTGTGCCGAACGAGGAGAGAAGGTGGTTATGAGTTGATGGTTCATGGGGTAGATATCCCATCTGTTGCTTTACCATGCAGTAGACGTACTGATGTACGTGATGAAAGGAACTGGACCTATGATCTTAATGCTCCACGTGTTTTGGGTCCACTTCCTTCTAATATTCCCGAAGGGGAGGCACATGACACTGATGATGAGTATGATCGGAGAGAGCAGTCTCCCATCCCTCACATGTCCCCCCATCGTCCTTCACAGTCACACACTGCACCATCTTCCTCTAACCCTGTTGCAGGTACTGCTCCTGGATTCTTTGTCACCGAGGAGATGTGGCGTGATATGACAGCTAGAGAAGAAAGGCGTGATGGCCTTCTCTCTACTATTTCACAACAGCTGACGGACAACATGAGCTTCATGCAACAATCGCGATTGGTTTCGGATCGTGCTTATAGCAACGTCTGCCGTACCTTGAACGATATCTCATTAGAGCAGAACCGTCAGAGAGAGTTCAACAGCCGACACTACCAGCTTGTAGAGGCTACTCAGGGTTCCATCTTGGGTAACCTTCGAGAGGTCCGGAGTGCTCAGGCTGCTTTATCAGCACGACTCGACCGGAGGGACCAGCATCGCAGTAGATCCCGTCGTTCCAGACCATCACATCAGGACGGCGAAGGCACCAGTGCCCCTCCTCAGTAGTCCTTTTCCAGGTTACCCCCCTTATCTTATTTCGAAACATTGGGGACAATGTTCGATTTAAGTGTGGGAGGGGATTTTATTGCTTTCTGTCATTTCCCTTTTTTTAATTTCCTTTCAGTTATTTCCCTTTCAGTAATTTAATTTTCTTAGATAATGCATGAGTCTGACGAGTCACCAGTATAGTGTCTTTTTAGTTCATCTTCATTTTTTTCCCATTTCCTTAGCCTTACCAGAAAAATTTTAAAAAGAAAATAATGTTGTTTCACATGTTTTTTGGGCTTTGAGACAGGTTTAGATTAGGATGTGGTGACTTAGGTCAACTTTTTGAAACATCAGAACCATTTTAGCACCATAGACCTCTTGAATATAGGAATCACTCCTAAACCCCACCACCTTGGCCTTTACTATCATTTTAAAAATTGTCCTAAGTAGTTTATCTTAGCAGTCAGCTCCGGCTTAAGCATGCTCTACGTAGGGGGTCGATGAATATAAGTGAATGATCCAGTGCTAATAAAAAAAAAAGAAAAAAAGAAAAAAAAAAGGCAAACTCTGGTATAGGTGACCCTCACAAAGTCATTTAAACCGAAAAAAAGAAAGAAAAAAAAAAAAAAAAAAAAAAAATTGCAAGTCACCTATTGTTAGTTGGTTCAGAGGTATCTGGCACTGAACTTGGTAGGGCGGATTACGATCCGATCCCCCGCAGCTACATTTAGGCGAAATAAAAACAGGTTTACACATGCTTATGTGCCAGAAACCTTATGTTATGGATCAGAATCACTAACCGGTCACTCTACTATGAAGCATGTACGGATAACGGGCTTAATGTGATTGCGCCTGAATGAAAAGGACACAAAAAGATGAGAAGATAGGTCTAGGTATCGTGGGATGATATGGAGTGGTTAATATAGGATTGAAGTTTGTGTTTGTGTTACTATGGTACCCTTGGTTCACTTAGTTAGTATCTGTCACTGCATCCTGACTTGAACTTAGAATCCCTTTAGCCCAAAGACACGTGTTGACACCATATTTTCTTAAGCTTTAATGTTTGCTTGAGGACAAGCAAAGGTTTAAGTGTGGGAGAATTTGATCACACTAAAATTCACCGTATTTCTGACTCCGATTTCGCATGCATTCTTAGCTTTTATTGTTGTTTTGCTTTGTTATTGCTTTGTTTTCTTATGTTTTCAGGTTTTTATAATAATCGGAGCTTGAATCAGGAAAAGGAGCGAAAAAGGAGTGAAAACGGACGAAAACCTAGAAATTCAGCGTTTTGCACTTGCGGCACCCACCGTGGCGGGCGCCATGGGGTTAGCCATGACGTGGCCACGTCTCAAGACCACTCCTCAACCTCCAAGACCCACGTTCCCCACTCCATCATCCCCTGTAGGGACCATGGCGGGCGCCATAGGCCTGTGGCGGGCGCCACAAGGCCAAAATCAGTAACCTCCACTTTTTAGTGGAGGGGCGTCCCGGTCATTTCATGCTTTTAGTTTTCCTATAAATAGGACCTTAGATTTTCGTTTTTCTTCATCCAGAATTAGAATTCTCTAGGCATATATCAGTTATAAAGCAGTTGCCATTCCACATCGGGGTGCCTCTGCAATCGAGCGATCGAGTCTGTAATCTGTCTGTGGTTCGAGTTTTGGAGCACTCTGGAGGAAGTTAATCCTGCCGCCATTTTAATTCAAGTTCGTACTTTACTTTTATTTATTTCTGCCTCGCTTTTATTTTGTTTATTTCCCGCACTCGCACATTTACTTTGTTTATTTCCTGCACTCGCACATTTACGTTGTTTATTTCCTGCACTCGCACATTTACGTTGTTTATTTCCCGCACTCGCACTTTACTTCGTTTACTTTCCGCACTCGCTTTAAATTACTTTTATGAAAAACTATAAAAAGAATATTTACTTTATCATGTCTAACTAATTCCATAAAGGTTAGAATGTAAGGATCGTAATTAAACCAGTAATCCGTACAATTGTTCGTGGAAACACTTAAGGGCTATTTTATCTTTCAATTTAAGTTTAATTGTTTTTAACTATTTCAAAAGCAGCCAAAAGCGCTTTGTCTAGTTTATTAGGAGTTTTTAGATTAAAAAGAAAGGAGATTTTAAAACGACTTTTGAACGCGTTAAAGAAGTTTAGAGTCTGGTTCGTGAGAACCTCTTTTTGCTAAGAAATCCAGGTTAAGATACTTTTCAACTTAGTTAAGACACTATATTTCTTAAAAATAGGTTTACTACTCTAACGCAGTACGCACCTTTTTATCCGTGACAATAGGAGGGGTTGATTAGAGAGTACAACTCGGTTCTGAATACGCGAAAGCGACAGTTCCTGTTAAATTAGTTCTTTTCAAAGTAGAAAACATTGCCCATAAGTAGTTCCATTAACAAGTACCGGATTATCAATTGATTATGTGAATTACATTCGAGCCTGTCTTTGTTTATTGTTTAAAATTATTATTTTATTTACCATTGCACCCTTCTTAAAACCCCTATATTTAGTTGCCTTAGATACACACCATAACAACAAGTACGATAGATTGACACTTGGTCTCTGTGGATTCGACAATCTTTTATATTACTCTGACGCGTTCGTACACTTGCGAAAAACACGCATCAACTACAAGCACACCTCATGGGATAAGGCTACTGTTCAAGGCATCACTTCAAACTTTATTAAGGTGTTTTTTATGGTTATGAGATGAGAAGAGAAGAAGAACCAAAAGGATCAGAAAGGCAAAATTCTAAAGGGGACTAAAGAATCCTAAGTGTTATCATGCATGGATATCCTAAGGTTAGTGTGATTTCTATCCTAAGGAAGAAAGAAAAAAGAAGAGAAGAAGAAGAAGAAATGAGATGAGTAAGGCCTAAGCCCAACAAGCAAAGAGTTAGTACAAATAAACATAGGAAGAAGAGATGAGATTTGGAGATGTGGAACTCCACTTCCACACCTCACACTTACCATAGCCCCTGCAAGGTTAGTAACAAGCATACAAATGAAATACAATGAACAAGATGACATGCTAACATCATACAAACAGAAGTGAAAGGACATGTACAAATGCTCAATGCAAATGCAAGACAAAAGAATGAGAGATGAAGCATACAAGTTAACATGATGCAACATGAAACCAATGGCAAACACATGCAAACTCAATGAATATGCAAAGCAAAGATGCACAAACATGGACTCAATGCACAAGACCAGAACCAAGACATGTTGGAGACAAGCTTAAGAAGCAAGACAGATGAGGAGAAGAGAGGTACAAGTCCAAACAATCACATAATGGAAGTGAAAGAAGTAAGGAGATGAGATGAAAACACTTAAGAAATGAAAGGACTTAAAAGGGAAGCAAACACAAAAATTCCTAAGACTCAAACCCTAAGCTAGGACCAAGAAGGTACCCATACCCCAAAGGGACCCCAAATGAGAAGAAGAAGTTGGCACAAGTGCCCTTCTAAGCTTATGAGAGAGCTAATGGACCAAAAGAAGCAAAATGGGACAAGGTTCAAGACAAAATTCAAATTAAATCAACAAGGCATCTAAAAATTCTATAACTCAAGTCAAATGATCCTCAAACATGGTATAACAAAGAGCCAAAAGGATTTGGAAAAATTCAGAAGCAAACTAGGTCAAATGATCCACACACACTCTGTGGGGAAAGTCCACACCAAAGAGCAGAGAACAATGATAACCGCAAGAATGCAAGCAAACGATGCTATGCTTATGCGTATGAATATGCTTATGAATATGCTGACAAAACAGACATAACGATAAGAAACGGGTGACATGAACACCACAACAACCAGATACTCGGCTAATCCCAGGCAACAATGCAGGGAAACATGCTGGAAATTCAACTTGAAATCTTGCAGGGGACTGTCATAAGCCATCAAAGGAATCAAATCCTACTACAAGGCTTAAATCATGATGAGACAGCATCTGCTAGGTATATCATCCTGCTGAGGAAAGGTAATAATCTGCTGAGGATGGAAGTATTCTTGATAAAAATCAAACTTCACGAGGAATAACTGTCATACCACTCCTGCTCCGCTTGGGGATAGAGTGCAAGACCTGCTGAAAATCACATAGGAATCTGCTGGAAACTAACACCTGCAGACCTACTGGGTATCCATATGGGGATATCAGAAATTAATCATCATAGCCAAAACACAGTTACGAGGGATTTTAAATCAATATCCATCATTAGGTAAAAGAAAACCTCTAAACTGACTGCTATATCAATTCTTCTATATTCAAGGATGCAAACAATTCAAGCCGAGGAACAAGAGCTCGGCTGAGGATTCCCAATGCTTCTCAATTTAAAGATAACTTGCTGAAGAAGAGATCAAAACTCAGCTAGGGATTCTTAAAAATATTCTTTCCAACAACTCTTCTGGAGAAAACATGGGAACTCAGAACAACCACCTCCGTTCAACATCATTAACATCAAACTGTCAAGACTATCCAGGAACTTCGCATGGACACAACCGAATCAAACCCTGCTTTGGGAGAGACAAGTTACACACATCCAGACTTTAACATCCTTGGAATCACTATCGATATCCTTTCTTGGTTCATATATCAAAAGAAAAATGTTTTTAAAATCTTCAAAGATTAAATTTATTAAATTTGTTTCAAAAATCATCATCAACAATAAATTGAAATTCTGTAAACAGAAACAATATAAAGAATTGCAAACAATTGGATAAAAGCTCAAATCATTGATAGAATGGTAGTCAGCAAATGGCATGACTCCATGGATCATTACAAATTTGAAAAATGGTAAATACATGGAAAAGGGCTACATTGAAATACAATGATCACTATTCTCCCTATCAACTTTGAACTCCATTGTGTCCGAAACTTCAGTCAAGGATGAGTGAATAATAATCTTTGATGGGAAATTCTTCTGAGGGATAGAATCTGAAATCCTCGGTTGCTACAAGTGATCCAGTCTGTCGACGGAGTTACTTGCCATGATCCCTAACGTTTTCCTAGATTGCCCTTTCGGGTTTTCAATCTACCGGGATAATTATTTCTGTTTATGTCTCTAATTTTTGCCTGGACCGCCCTTTCGGGTTTTCAATCCACCGAGACGCTCATTTTTGCCTAAGCCGCCCTTTCGGGTTTTCAACTTAGCGAGTTGTTCTTTTATTTTTTTAGGCGAAGTATTTCTTGACTGCATCCGCATTCATAGGGCGAGTGATCTCCTCACCATCCATAGTTGCAAGAATTAATGAACCGCCAGAGAAGGCTTTCTTAACAACATATGGGCCATCATAGTTCGGAGTCCACTTTCCCCGAGAATCTTTAAGGAAAGACTGAATCTTTTTTAGCACGAGGTTGCCTTCTCTGAATACACGAGGTTTGACCTTCTTGTCAAAAGCTTTCTTCATTCTTTGCTGGTACAACCGACCATGACACAAAGCTGTTATTCTCTTTTCCTCAATCAAATTCAACTGATCAAATATACTCTGACACCATCCAGCCTCAGTCAACTTGGCTTCCATCAAAACTCTCATTGATGGGATCTCAACTTCGACGGGGAGCACTGCTTCTGTACCATAAACAAGTGAGAAAGGGGTTGCCCCTGTTGAAGTGCGGACAGATGTACGATATCCATGCAAAGCAAAAGGGAGCATCTCATGCCAGTCCTTTTATGTCACAACCATCTTCTGAATGATCTTCTTAATGTTCTTATTCGCAGCTTCAACAACCCCATTCATCTTCGGTCTATAAGGAGAGGAATTATGGTGTTGAATCTTGAATTCTTCACAAAGCTCTTTCATCATCTTATTATTCAAGTTCGAACCATTATCAGTAATGATTCTATTCGGAACATCATATTTGTAGATAATGTTATTTTTGATAAACCGAACCACAACTTGCTTGGTCACGTTAACATACGATGCTGCTTCCACCCACTTAGTGAAGTAGTCAATTGCCACAAGAATAAAACGATGTCCATTCGAAGCCTTGGGTTCAATCATACCAATCATATCAATTCCCCACATAGAGAAAGGCCATGGGGAAGAAATCACATTGAGATAAGCTGGTGGCACTTGAATCTTATCAGCATACACTTGACACTTATGGCACTTTTTCACATACTTGCAACAATCAGATTCCATTGTCAGCCAATAGTAACCTACTCTCAACATCTTTTTAGCCATTGCATGCCCATTAGCATGAGTACCAAAAGATCCTTCATGAATTTCTTTCATTAACATGTCTGCTTCGTGTCTATCCACGCATCTGAGCAAGACCATGTCAAAATTTCTCTTATAAAGCACATTTCCATTCAGGAAGAAATTGCCTGGCAATCTCCTCAAAGTCCTCTTATCTTTATCAGATGCCCCAAGTGGGTATTCCTGACTTTGGAGAAAACATTTAATATCATGGTACCAAGGCTTGTCATCATGGACCTCTTCAACTGCAAACACATGAGCTGGTCTTTCAAGTCGCATCACACTGATCATGGGAACATCATTCCACTGGTGCACCTTTATCATAGAAGCTATAGTTGCTAAAGCATCTGCCATCTGATTCTCATCACGAGGAACATAATCTCTATAAGGGATCAAGTGGGGTTGATGAGTTACCCACGTGCCCTGAATCTGATTGATTACCAAGGCAGAATCTCCATACACATCAAGATTCTTAATTCTTAGATCAATAGCTTCCTCAAGACCCATAATGCAGGCTTCATACTCAGCTTCATTATTGGTACAAGGAAAAGTCAACCTTGCAGCAAAAGGAATATGTGAACCATGGGGAGTTATGATCATTGCCCCAATTCCTCTTCCGCGTGCATTCACAGCACCATCAAAAACTAAACCCCATCGAGATCCAGGCTCCGGCCCTTCCTCAATCAAAGGTTCATCACAATCTTTCACTTTCAAAAACATCACATCCTCATCTGAAAAATCAAACTTGATAGGCTGGTAATCATCAATCGGTTGATGTGCCAAATAGCCAGCCAAGATACTACCTTTTATAGCTTTTTGAGCTCGGTACTCGATATCATATTCTGACAATAACATTTGCCAACGAGCAATCCTCCCAGTTAAAGCAGGCTTTTCAAATATATACTTGATTGGATCCATTTTAGAGATCAACCAAGTTGTATGATTCAGCATATACTGGCGAAGACGCTTTGCAGCCCAAGCTAAGGCACAACTTGTTTTTTCAAGCATGGAATACCGAGACTCACAATCAGTGAATTTCTTACTCAAGTAGTAAATTGCATATATCTTTTCTTCCAGATTCATCTTGCTGACCAAGCACACAACCCATGGAATCTTCCAACACAGTCAAGTACATGATCATCGGTCTACCTTCCACCGGAGGAGACAAAATAGGAGGTTCAAGCAGATATTCTTTGATACTTTCAAACGCCTTCTAACAATCATCTGTCCAGACACAACCTTTATCTTTCTGAAGCAACTTGAAGATCGGAGCACATGTGGCAGTCATGTGAGAGATAAACCTCGAAATATAATTCAAACGGCCCAAGTATCCTCTTACTTGCTTTTCGGTTCTTGGAGCAGGAATTTCCTGAATAGCTTTCACTTTATCAGGATCAACTTCAATGCCTCTTTGGCTGACAATGAAACCTAACAATTGTCCAGAACGTACACCAAAAGTGCACTTGTTCGGATTCAAACGAAGCTTATACTTCCTTAACCTCTGAAACAACTTCAGCAAATGTTCAACATGATCCTCTTCAGTCTTCGACTTAGCGATCATATCATCAACATATACCTCGATTTCTTTATGCATCATATCATGGAAAAGTGTGGTCATAGCTCTTTGGTACGTCGCACCAGAATTCTTCAATCCAAAGGGCATCACTCTGTAGCCGAATGTTCCCCATGGTGTAATAAATGTGGTCTTTTCCATGTCCTCGGGTGCCATCTTTATTTGATTATAACCGGAAAATCCGTCCATAAAAGAGAACACATCAAACTTAGCCGTATTATCTACCAACATATCAATGTGTGGCAATGGAAAATCATCTTTCGGACTGGCTTTGTTCAAATCTCTGTAATCAACGCACATTCGGACTTTTCCGTCTTTCTTCGGAACAGGAACGATATTGGCCACCCATTCAGGATAAGTTGATGTCACAAGAAAACCTGCATCAATCTGCTTTTGAACCTCCTCTTTGATCTTTACTGCCATGTCGGGATGAGTTCTTCTTAGCTTTTGCTTTACAGGTGGACATTCAGGCTTCAACGGAAATCTATGCTCCACAATATCAGTATCAAGACCTGGCATGTCTTGATAAGACCAAGCAAATACATCAACATACTCTCTGAGAAGCTCTACAATCCTTTTCTTAACATCAGGACCAAGCAATGCTCCAACTTTGACTTCTTTCTTTTCATCTTCAGAACCCAAGTTGACCATCTCTATAGACTCTCCATGAGGCTGAATAACTTTCTCCTCGTGCTCAAGCAACCGAGAAATCTCATCAGGAATCTCTTCAACATCCTCTTCCTCAGCTTCAAACATAGGGAATTCAAAGTTGGGAGAGGGCATAGGATCATTGTTTTCAATGGGTTTATCAATCAATCTGCACAATGATTTTATTTTTATTTTAGAGTATGAACAAAAGTGCAAGCATTATGCAGATAAACAATCATTATTATTTTTTGCTTTTTTATGTTACCATTTTTCAGAATAAAGCAAAAAAGAAAAACACATATGGAAATAACAAAATAACATTTTATTGATGATGATAAAATTTGAAACAAAGCCCGACAAACATCACTTTCACCTTGGGTAGAGTGAAAGGATTTTTGAAAGAAAATAAAACAAATTACTTTGAAGCATGAACAATAAAAGGAACATCAACAGCAATCCAGTTCTGGCAAATCTTTCCATGCGTAACAAAGTCAGGCATTTCTTCATCTTCATCATCTTCAATGATGGCAGCAGCAAAATGATCATTGATAAGTCCAGCACTTCGGAAACCTTCCTGAATAGTCTTCGGGTCATTGAGAACCGCACCTGGTGAAAAGCCGATACCAAATCCTTCCTTGTTGTCGACAGCATTAATAACTCGTCCCCAACCATCAGACTGACCAGTTTCAAGCACTCGCAGAGCATCCTTAAGAGAAGACATAGGCATGGCATTCTTCTTAGCAACATTATTCACAACAGAAAGAGCTTGAAACGACGTTCCCACCTCTTCTTCAGCATCAATATAGGATAAAGAAGATAAATTGCTCACAAGCATCACCCTTTCACCTCCAATGGTCACCAATTTCCCCTCTTTCACAAACTTCAACTTCTGATGAAGAGTGGATGTCACAGCTCCTGCCTCATGAATCTAGGGTCTTCCGAGGAGACAACTGTAAGCGGGACGTATATCCATTATTTGAAAAGTAATTTTGAATATAAACGGTCCAATAAGAATAGGAAGATCCACTTCACCAATCAATGTCTTCTTTGACCCGTCAAACGCTTTCACAATAATCCCATTATGCCTCATGGGAGCACCTTGATACGCGAGCTTTGACAAAGTCGACTTTGGCATAACGTTCAGTGAAGATCCAGTATCTGCTAGCACCTTGGACATAGCATCTTCCTGACAGCTGACTGAAATATGCAGAGCCAAGTTATGATTTCTTCCTTCTTCAGGAAAATCATCATCACAGAAGCTTAAATTGTTGCACGATGTGATATTAGCCACAATACTATCAAACTGATCAACAATCACATCATGGTCAACATAAGCTTGATCAAGAATCTTCTGCAAAGACTGCCTATGAGCCTCGGAGCACATCAAGAGTGATAAAACTGATATCTTCGACGGAGTATGCAACAATTGCTCAGTAATGTTGTACTCACTCTTCTTTATCAATTTTAGCACTTCATCTTCACTATCACCAGATTGGCCTGATTGGACAACATCATCCATAATCTGCTTATTCACACTTGTATCTTCAACTCTCTTCGGAGGATCTGAAGCATACACTCTACCACTTTGAGTAACCTTCGTCACATCAGCAATGCTAACCACAGACTTTGGAGTAGGAATAGGAACTTCCCTACCATTTTCTATCATCGTAGCATTATACCGATACGGAACAGCTTTATCAGACTCATATGGCACTGGACCAGGCAAATTGATCACCAATGGAGTAACAACATTTTTGCGACTATCAAAAGAAATAACCACTGTCTCAGGAACAACCCTCTCAGGAAGATTGAACTGAGGCATAATAACATTCACTTCATTTTCATACTCATCTCTTTTTGCTGTCACTTCAATCAACTTATCATCCATCATCTTTTGAATATCACTTTTAACGATCACGCAACCACGAGGATTCACCGAGCAAATACAACATCCAACATAATCGTGATCAATATCATGATATTCACTTAAGAAAGCATGCATCTCAACCAAAGACCTTCGAATATGACGGACTTCATAGATCTTGAACAAACCAGGACAACCATCAACCATATTCACAGATGCATTACCATGCTTTGGCAACGGATTTTTCTGCACATTTGGATTAACATCATTAAAATACAGAACATTGTTCCTCATCAATTTCTGTACTTCAAACTTCAATGGATAACAATTCTCAACATCATGCCCCGGGGCCCCTTGATGAAAAGCACAGCGAGCCTCTGGCTTATACCACCATGGGATAGTCTCTGGAACTGGAGGTGGAGGACGTGTTTGCACAACATTATTTGCAATCAAAGATGGAAGCAAGTCTGCATACAACATCGGAATAGGATCAAAACTTGGCTTAGCCCGAACCTGTTGATTACCACCTTGTTGCACAGAAGGTTGCTGATAACGAGGTTGATACTTTGGAGCTGCTGGCATAATTGGAGCCACATTAATCATCGGAGTTACAGAAGCTACATGCTGTGAATGGTGATTCCCACGACCATGAGGTCTTCTATAACTTTCACGAGACACAACATTAGTCTCGCCTTCTTTCTTTTTCCCAAAGTTGAACCTTCTAGAGCTTGATCTATTACTATTCTCTTGACTTAACCGTCCCTCACGAACACCTTCTTCTAAACACATCCCCATACTCACCATTTCAGTGAAATCAGAAGGAGCGCTTGCTATCATCCTCTCATAATAAAAAGAACCTAAAAAATTATAGAAAATCTTCGTCATTTCTTTTTCTTCCAGTGGAGGAACAATCTGGGCTGCCAGCTCGCGCCATCTCTGCACATATTCTTTAAAAGTCTCTTTGTCCTTCTGGGACATAGCACGAAGTTGATCTCTATCTGGTGCCATATCAACGTTATACTTATATTTCCTCACAAAAGCTTCTCACAAATCATTGAAAGTCTTGATTTGGCTATTATCCAAACTCATATACCACTTCATTGGTGCACCGGTCAAACTATCCTGGAAATAGTGAATCAGCAGCTTATCATTATCTGTCTGAGCAGACATCTTTCTGGCATACATAGTCAGATGACTCAACGGACAAGTGTTGCCTTAATACTTCTCAAACTCAGGAAACTTGAACTTGTAAGGAACTTTAACATTAGGGACCAGACAAAGATCATATGCATCTTTTCCGAACAAATCCTTATGCTTCAAGGCTCTCATCTCCCCCTGTATCTCAACAAAGCGTCCCTGGAAATCAGCAAGTCTTTCAGCCACTCCAGCGCCTTCACTGGGTTCAGCATGGTAAATCATTTCATCATGATGCGGAATAGTGTGCACCACAGGCGGTGCAGTAGTCACAACTGGAGGAAGAGTAGTCCACACTGGTGGGATAGTATTAAATGCAGCAGTCTCAGGAGGAGGAGGACGATAACCAGCAGGAATAAAATCAACCGGCATGCCCCAAGGTGTGCTAGCAGGCATATGATAGCGAGGAGAAATTACAGTCTCAACAAGGATTGATGCAGTAACAATCTCGGAGATGACAGTATTCTGAACAGGAGAATTAGGAGGTGGCTGATTCTGAGCAGCCACCAAATTTTCCATCGTAGCAGAAACTCTTTCCAAGCTTTCCCTCAGAAATGTAACCTCTTTGCGCAGCTCGCGATTCTCTTGTTGTAAATTTCCATCACCTTCCTCCGATTAGCTCGAGTATCAAATCGGTGAGTCAGCTTGACAGGAGAACTGAATGAAGACCAAGAAACAACATAAGATCCCTGGAGAACACTCAAAAAGCAAGACAAATGCGGGTATGATGCATGGTATGCGTATGCAAATGCAAAGATTTCAAAGAACTATAAGATAACTTGCAATATTCATAAAGAGACATTTTGAAGTACTTAAAAAAACTCATTCTCATTAAGATCAAAGTGAGGATTACAAGTGAAGTACAAACATCAATAATCCTAATACATGAGAGAAAAAGTAAACTAAGCCTAGGGAATCATATCCGAAGAAGTTCTGAATCCTGGCTGATACTTCATGCGAATCCTCTTGATCTCTTTCTTGTACCGATCTTCCATATCTTCCTTATCCTTCACCAACTTGTCAACAATGGCCTTCCAAGCACCGGAAGTAGGAGGAATAATAGATGGAGTACTAGAGGAAAATAAATCCTCTCTTGGCCTCTTCGTAACACGCCGCTCAAGTAACTCAATGAGATCATCCTTCTCCTTCAGTTGCTCTTGCATCGTAGTCTTCTCAAGTAGCCATTCTTCTTTCTCTTTCTTCATTTTGTCCAACTCTTCTTGAAGAGCCACCTTCTCATCAACGGGAGGAAGAAAAGCGGACAATGGTAATATAGGAAACAAAGGCTCCTCAGGTGGATAAGGCATCTTGAGCTTGGAAGCCCTAGATCGAACCCACTGAATATAACACTCGGAAAGAGCAAGATGTTGTCTTCCCAATTGACCTTTCTCTTTCCGATGAACCGCATGCCAAGAATGAGCAATCCTTTTCTTCATTTCTACATGATCAGCACCATTAAGAAAGAAGAAACGAGATAAGGAAAGATTGTTTGGTATGTCCTTCAAACAATATCCGAACTGTCGTCTAGCAAGAATGGGGTTGTAGCTAATTCCCCCACGTGTACCAAGAAGAGGTACATTAGAAAATTCTCCACAACTATCAATAAGCACTCCAGTGTCATAATGAGAACAATACCATGTCATATCCTTATGAGAAAGTGACATCAACCTTTGAGACCATCTTCAATTCTCTCTATTGTCTTTGAAGACATCTGACTTGGGTAAGTGCGAAATAAACCACCTATAGAGTAGAGGCGCACAACATACAATTTCTCCATCACCTTTGGAGGTCCTATAATGAAAAGCATGATACATATCTCCAAGCAAAGTAGGCATCGGGTTCTTCTTCAAGAAAATCTGAATAGCATTCTCATCCACAATACCATCTAAGTTCGGAAACAAGACAATCCCATAAATGAGCAAAGCAAGAATAGCCTCAAATGCATCCTTATGACCCAAAGTAAGTGAAGTAGAAGCCTTTCCCATCAAGAACTTAGCATTAATACCACGAACACTCCCCTTTGGAAGAAACTTCCCATTAAGATCGGACTCCTTAAGAAAAAGTGCTTTGGCGATGACCTTGATAGTAAGCTCCTTCTCTAAACCACTGAAAAGAAATTCCTTGTCCAGAATAGGCAAACCTATCCAATGAGAATACTCCTCCAAAGTCGGTACAAGCTGATAATCTGGAAAGGTGAAACAATGATGCAACGGATCTTAAAACTGAGCCAAAGTAGGGAGAATCCCCTCAGGTACATCGGTGTCCAACATATACAAAAGCTTCCCATGACATCTCCGGAACTCCTGGGTATCAACAACCAATGCTCCTAGCTTTCTCAACTCTACTACATTAGGATTCTTGAAGGTGTACTTCTTTGTGTTCCTCCTTTCAAAATTCATAGCCATGGACATCTGAAATTTTGCAAAAGTTCCTTATAAGTCCTTTGAAATCTTAAACACAATGCTCATGAATGCATGATGGCATGTATGCAACAACCACAAACAAGATCACACAAGGCACACGGGCTTAGGTTCCGAGTCACGAGCATGAAGTCAAGGTAACAGAACACCAACCCACACAGGTAAGTACTAAGGTTTTGTCTTCATTGTACCTGCAGAAAACCAAAAGGGTGCTAACAGAGATGCCCGGAGTTAACAGCCATCTTTAGAATATCATCGGTACGTTGGATTACTTCCCAACCGATAACATTCTTAAAATAGACCTCGTCCGAGTGTAGTATCGCGTGACAACCACCTTAGGTTTACACCCAGACAGTTTCCGCACTACATTCCTAAATTGGCTTAGATGGGTTAAGGGTTCTACGGTCCTCAGTATGATCAGCTCAAGGTCGGAAAATAATGTCACGTATGATTACTCATCATGACATTGATAGTCCAAGAGAGCCTAACCGAGTGGAGATTATCAAATTGATATAGCTTTGGACTACTCCATCGCTTATCGCTTCGAATATCGCCGTCCTATCATAAGTTCCACTCAGATCCGGGTAAGAATCTATCTCACACAGAGGATCACCAAAACCAAAACAGAATAACCAAATAAAAAACAAATCAAACCAAAGCAATAAATAAATCAAAGTAGGCTGAATCCACTTAGAGATTACTCCCCAACAGAGTCGCCACTTTTTTGTAGCGGTAAAATCGTGAGTGTAAGCTATTGATTAACTTAACCCAAGGTACACAGAGTCGCCACCGCGCTTTTATTTATTTCCAAAAGGAAAAAGGAAAAAGAACGAATAAAACCTAATGAATCTAAAAGAAAAAGCTAAAAGAAACAAACAGAGAACGGGTAAGGGGATAGGTTACAAATTGGGAAGGTTTTACGCACCCAAAATGTCTGTGGTACTCCACGGGAGCCCTTTGACATATTTATTGCTTTTTGGTTTGAAATTGGTTTGCTTGAAAAAAGATTGAAGAGATGAGGAGAAGAATGTTTTTTAAGATTTTTTATTTGAAGAGGTTTTAACGCCTCATGCCTACGTACCCACAAAGTGCAATGCGAGATCAAAACCTCACAGTTCGTGGTACAAAATTCGAAAAGAAACAATGAGTTGAATTAATTTTAAAATGTAGAGATAAGTCGTCATTCTTTAGCGAATAATTCCGCTAGAAAGAATGAATCATATCTAAACATATGAAAAGAAAGGTGCACAAAGGCACAAAAACAATTGAGTGAGTTTTGGATTTTTTAAAGTATGTAAGAAAAGGATTTCGATATATTTACATGGGTTAACATTTATTAAGAAAATAAAGTGAAAAGGATAAAATCACTTGACCTAAGTCAAGGTTTGATTGCGAAAGTGTTTGAAGTTTGAAAACGAAGAAGATTTGAAAATAGGGAGAAGATTTGAAAATTTAAGAAGTGGGAGGAGATGAAGGGACTATCCTAATACTTAAATTTAAAAGTTAAGAGAAGAGCGATCAAACCAAATTATGAACATTTCTTCAAGGTAACGGAATTCCATCTTCAAAGACAAATGAAGTTAATTCGAGGCTAAGGTCTTCAATCGATCACCACTTGAGCAAAGGGAGAGATCCTAAAATCTAAGTCCAAACTCCAATGCTAAGGATAGTAACCATAGTCCGAAATTAAAAGTCAGAAGTCTTTTAGGTGTTTAATCCTTTATTAGTGTTTTGTGTCCAAATGGACAAAAGAAAAATCACAAGCAACAATATAAACATAAACAATATGATATATGATATAATATGATAATAGCATAATAAAAGAGACAAGGAGCGAGGAATTGAAATAAAGAGGATAAGGTGCGAGAAATTGAATTTAAATGGTTAGTATATTAATAGTATTATAATATTTACATATAAATGGTATGATGAACTTAATCAAACACAACCACAAAAGATATCAAAAATCGAGGCAACCGGATCCAAGTGGATCTTATTCCGAATCGGGACAAATTTAGGTCTATGTTAAGCAATCGCCGAGTAATTTACGAAGTAATTACCCTTCAAATGAGGCCGGCCACCACCAATTAAGGTGCATAATGTTAGTGCTAATGCATGCGAGATAAACGATATGTAAATCGTTATCCGAGCGTGATACCGCACAAAACTAAAGATGAATACCAAATTGAGCCGTACTTATGGTATTCTTCCATCCTTAAGTTCAATCACTCATCTTGGTGGATTCAAGCATGAAAATGTATCACTAATGCAAATTACCTTAAATGAATTGAATAATCCACTTAAAGGTAGTTTTGAATTAATGAACATTAACTACTCTAATCTACACCCAAAGTCCATTGAAATTAAAGAGGAATTACTACAAAAAATGCTTCCCAAGGTAAAAATAAAAAAAGGGAAAGAAGAAGAAGAAAGAGGAACCAAAAAGGGGCTTGAAACAAGCCAAAAACACCATTCTGACTTGTATTAACCGGTTAACCAATTGGTTAACCGGTTAACGCAAGCAGATTTTGAATAATCTGCGCTGTTTTTAAACTGGTTAACCGGTTAACGTTGTACCAGAAGCTAAAAAAATGCAGAAAATTCAGCATGATCCATTTTGAAACCTTTTCTCAAACATTGGATGATCATGATCTGAATTTGCACGAATTTTAAAACCAAAATACAGTGGAATCCCTGCAATCAAACAACAAATAAAGATCCAAAGGATCTAGAAACAAAAGCACCAAAGATCTACATCTTGAATGTTGATGGTGAATATGGGTTTATGGAGGAAGATGAATTACCAAAAGCTTTTCTTCAAATTTAACCAACACAAGCTTAGATCTACTGAAATTGATGAGCAAGAGAATGAAAGAATGAAGATTTAGCTCAAGTTAATCAAGAATTCAATGTGAATTCTTGATAACTTCAAAAGAAAGAAAGATGAGCTTTGGAGAATTTTGGTGTTGGGGGAGTAATTTGCAAGAGGTTTTGTGGCTATCAAAACCTTGTGGAATGAATGAAATTGAGGTCCTATTTAAAGGCCTTTGGTATGGAAATTTGGTGGAATGGAGCTTGCTTTGGTAATTTGAATTTAGGTTTGGTAATTGAAAATTTGGTGGGAAATGGAAAAGAGTGGTGATTAGTGAGGGTTTTTGGTAGGAAATGATCAAAATGATGTAGAGAAATCAGAAACCAATGGATCTAGAATATTCCAATTAAATCAATGATCTAAGGGTGCTGAATTTGAATAAAAAATTCAAATTTCGCACTGGTTAACCGGTTAACCAAGCTGAATTTTGAATTTTTGTTCAAAAATAGCTGCTTGGTTGTTTCGGCCCGATTCTTGTGTACGTCGAAGAAATAAACACGGGAACCTTGGAGATCTTTTGAATGAATCAATTAACTTGGGAAATCCTTGATCTGATAATTTTGAATTATTTGCGGATCGTCTTCGACTTTTGTGAAATTTACTCGAGCTGCAGGACTGCTATATTTTTTTTTGCATTTTTATATGGTTCCTCTTCCTGAAAAAAAAAAGTTAGCAAAAGGAAACAAAATATTTTTGGATTTTGATTAATGGTTAGTAAACACAATCAAATAAAACAATTAAAGACAACGGTGATCCTCTGCGAGGCATAATCCTAACCCGAGAAGAACCGTGCAACCAGTGCGATCTTGTTTGTATGCAAAATGCAGATGAGGTGCAAAGAAATATTAGGGGAAAAATTAGGGTGCTACACATGTCCTACTTTTGTGGTGTATGATGGTGTGTCATCTTCATCCCTGATATGAAGTTTTGGATGCATTTCTTTCAAGAGAGTTTGTCTAGATCCCAACTGGAATGATATTATCAACTGGAGAGTACCAACATTCGTAATTGGAATGACCTTGTTGAGGCTTTCTATAAGCAGTATCAATATAACTCTGATTTAGCACCAACTCGCATGCAGCTCCAAAGCATGTCTATGGGTTCTAAAGAAAGCTTCAAGGAGTATGCTCCAAAGTGGAGAGATCTTGCAAGTAGAGTTCAACCCCCTTTGACTGACAGGGAATTGGTTGATATGTTTATGAGTATGTTGACTGGTCCTTTCTATAGTCATCTCATTGGAAGCTCATCCTCTGGTTTCACTGAGTTGATAATGACTGGAGAACATGTGGAGAATGGGATACAAAGTGGAAAGATTCAATGGTTGCCTCTTCAAGCACCACCAAGAAGCCTCCCAATGGGAAGAAGGAATCAAATGTTGTGTGTGGTCAACATGGTCGTAATAATCGTAACCAATCTGTGGGAGCTGTTTTGATTTCTAATCCTCCACCTGCATCACAAGAGCAGCAGCAGAATAGTCAGCCCAAGCCTAGGAGACAATTTACGAAGATCAATATGTCGTTGGCTCAGGCTTTGCAACACATGTTGAAAGGAGAGATGATTACTTTAAAGGACCCTCCTCAGAATCCCAACACTTCCTCTCGTTGTTACAATCCCAATACAAGGTGTGCATATCATTCCAATAGTCTTGGCCATGATACTAATAGTTGTTGGGCGTTGAAGAACAAAATTCAGGATATGATTGAAAATGGAGAAATTGAGTTTGACCCTCCGGAAACGCCTAATGTGATTACTGCTCATATGCCTAAGCATGATAAGACTGTTAATATTGTTGATGAAGTTTATTATGTTTATACTGTGGTTGAATTAACTACTCCTCTATCCATTGTCAAGAAGAAGCTGATGCAAGCTGGTATATTTCCAGGTTGCAATGAAGATTGTTTTTTCTGCGTCTATCAACCTAGTAGTTGTTGGAAGCTGAAGGAAGGTATTCAGTGTCTGATGGACAATTGTACTATATTATTTGAGAAGACCCCTTTTGTAGAGAGTTTATGTGAAGGTCTGGCCCAAGATCTGAAGCTTGAAGATGTGGCTATGGTTGATAAGACTCCTGTGAAGATTACTTATAAAGGTCCAGTGAGGATCACTTCTAAGGGTCCTGTGAAGATTACTGTTGAGCCAAAGGTGGCTCCAATGATTATTACTACTCCAGGTCCTATCCCATATACTTCTGATAAGGCTATACCCTGGAATTCTAGTTCTGATGTTTATATCCATGGTGTTAAGCAAGAACCTTTGACTGATACACCTGCTACTGATGCTAATCTTGATGTTGACAATATTGTTGGGTCCAGTAAGGTTACCAGGAGTGGAAGAATTTTCTCTCCAGAAGACACCTCAAAAACTGCTGCTACTCCATAAGACACCTCCAAAGGACCAGTGATTGAACCTGTTCAAGCTAAGGCACCAGCTAGTGAAGATCTCTCTAAGCAGATGGAAGAAGTACTGAAGATCATCCGCAAGAGTGATTATGATATTGTTGACCAGTTGGGGCATACTTCCTCTAAAATCTCTATGTTATCTCTGCTATTATGTTCTGAAGCTCATGCAAAGGCTTTAATCAAGTTCCTGAAGACTGCTCATGTGCCACATGAAATCTCTGTGGACCAGTTTGAGAATTTTGTTGCTCATTTGACTAATGATAATGGTTTGAGTTTTTCTGATTCTGATCTGACTCCTGCTAAAAGAAACCATAATAGAGCTCTGCACGTCTCCATTGAGTGTAGGGGCACTACTTTGTCTCATGTGTCGGTGGATAATGGCTCTTCATTGAATGTGTTACCCAAGGAGGTTCTAGACAAACTCAACCTTGAAGATGTTGTATTAAGGCCAAGTAATGTGGTGGTAAGGGCCTTTGATGGTTAAAGAAGAATGGTGCATGGAGAGGTGGATCTCCCAATTAAAGTAGGCTCTCAAGTCTTTGATTCCCCTTTCTATGTGATGGATATTCGTCTTGCGTACTCCTGTTTGCTTGGGCACCCCTGGATCCATGGGGTATGTGTTGTGACTTCCACTCTACATCAGAAATTGAAGTATCCAGTGAAAGGAAGGATTGTCACTGTTTATGGTGAGGAAGAATACATGGTCAGTCATGTGAATGCTTTTAAATATGTTGAGATGGAGGGTGAATTTGTTAAGACTCCTTGCCAGACATTTGAAGTGGTTCCTCAAGTTGTTCCTGCCACTGAATCCATCCCTGCTGCTAAACCAGTGCTTGCTGTTACCAGAGTACCTCCTACAATGGCCTCTCTCAAGGATGCTAAAGTTGTGGTTGTACTATTTGGAGTCAGCTTCCTGACATTCCTTACAAGTTTGACAAGTTTGGTTTGGGTTTTACTGCAGAATCTCAGAAGGTTGTTCGTCGTGCTCGTGCTGTTCGTATCACTAATAAAGGAATCATAAAGGACCAAGTCAATAATGTGGGAGATTATGATGAAGATTAAAATATGGATAATTGGATCTTTCCTACCATTGGTGATGGGCTCAACAATTGGAAGGCTGAAGACGTTATTCCTCTCTCCTTTAGTCAGGAGTAAATGCTATTTTGTTTTCTAATTTTAATTTTTGTAATTCTGAACAATTAAATACTTTTAAGCCTTGTGCCCTGCCCGGGACACAATGGTGTGCTTGTTAGGGTTTTCATTTCATTTGCATATTTTCATTCAATAAAATCAATGGACGTTTCTCGCTTTCGTAAATATTGCGCTCTTTGTCTTTCTTTTACTTTTTCCTTTATCAAAAAGCTATGTGTTCTTACACGCACCCACATAACTAAAATGAGATCCTCATCCACTCTGGATCCTGTTATTATCAGTTCTGCTATTGCCAATTATAACTTCGAGAATTCGATCTATCAAGTCGAGGATGGAAGGAGGAAGATTGTGAAGTACCTGTAGAGCTGGCTAGATTGTTACAACAATAAGAGAAAGTTATACAACCACATGAGGAACCAATTGAAGTTGTGAATATGGGAACTGAGGAAAATAGGAAAGAGGTCAAGATAGGTGTTGAATTGGAAGACATTGTTAAGAACAGGTTGATCCAAATGTTATGTGACTATGTGGAAATTTTTGCTTGGTCTTATGAAGATATGTCAGGACTGGATATTGATATTGTGGTTCACCGTCTACCAGTGAAAGAGGATTGTCGCCCAATAAAACAGAAATTTTTTCGTATGCGTCCTAAAATGTCAGAAAAGATTAAGGCAGAAGTGATGAAACAATTCAATGCAGGGTTCTTAGCTGTCACTTCTTATCCTCAGTGGGTTGTAAATGTGGTACCAGTGCCTAAGAAAGATGATAAACTACGCATGTGTGTAGATTACAGGGATTTAAATAAAGCCAGACCCAAAGATGACTTTCCACTTCCACATATTGATGTTATGGTAGACAACACTGCTCAACACAAGATATTATCTTTTATGGATGGTTTCTCTGGTTACAATCAGATTAAGATGGCACCTGAAGATATGGAGAAGACTACGTTTGTTACACAATGGGGCACTTTCTGTTATAAGGTAATGCCATTTGGTTTGAAGAATGCTGGGGCAACATATCAGCGTGCTATGATAGCTTTGTTCCATGACATGATTCACCATGATATAGAGGTATATGTTGATGATATGATATCCAGATCTTAGACTGAAGAAGAACATCTTGATCATCTGCACAAGTTGTTTGAGAGGTTAAAGAAGTACAAGTTGAGATTAAATCCAAATAAGTGTACCTTTGGAGTTAGATCTGGTAAACTTTTGGGTTTTATTGTCAGTGGTAAAGGTATTGAAGTTGATCCTGCAAAGGTAAAAGTTATACAATAGATGCCTTCTCCCCGTACTGAGAAAGAAGTTAGAGGTTTCTTGGGACGACTGAATTACATTGCAAGATTTATTTTCCAGTTAACTACTACTTGTGAACCAATCTTCAAGTTGTTAAAGAAAGATCAAGTAATGGAATGGAATGACGAATGCTAGGTAGATTTTGATGAGATCAAGAAGTACCTATAGGAACCTCCTATATTGATGCCACCAGTTGAAGGAAGACCCTTGATTATATACCTGACAGTATTTGATAACTCAATGGGGTGTGTGTTGGGGCAACATGACGAGTCTGGTCGAAAGGAGCAAGCAATATACTACCTTAGCAAAAAGTTTACCGACTGTGAAACAAGATACTCACTGCTTGAGAAAACTTATTGCGCTTTGGCATGGGCTGCTCGCCGACTAAGACAGTATATGTTGACTCATACCACTTTATTGATTTCAAAAATGGATCCAATCAAGTACATATTTGAGAAACCTGCTCTCTCCGGACGAATAGCAAGATGGAAAATGATCTTGACAGAATATGACATACAATATACTACTCAAAAAGCAATTAAAGGAAGTGTAGTAGCTGATCATTTGGCTCATCAAGCAGTGGATGATTATCAGTCTATGAATTTTGAGTTTCCGGATGAGGATATTATGATTGTTACTAAAGAACCTAGACAATATGAAGGACCTGAACAAGGATCCCGATGGACTATGGTTTTTGATGGAGCTTCTAACTCGCTTGGTAATGGTATTGGTGTTGTGATTATCTCTCGTAAAGGTTGTTATACACCAATTACTACAAGACTTTGTTTTGATTGTACTAATAATATGGCTGAGTATGGAGCGTGCATCATGGGTATCAAGGCTGCCATTGAGATGAAGATTCAATTTTTGAATGTGTATGGAGATTCAGCCCTGGTAGTTAGTCAAGTTAAAGGAGATTGGGTTACCAAGCATCCAAATCTCATCCCTTACAGAGAACATGTGTTGTCTTTGATCCCGTACTTTAAGGAGATCACTTTTGGACATATTCCATGAGAAGAGAATCAGTTGGCAGATGCATTAGCCACCATGGCATCTATGTTTGAAATCAGTCGGGATGATGAAGCTCCCAGGATTACTATTGATCAATTTGAGGAACCTGCATACTACAATGAGGTGGGTACTGAAGGCGTAGAAGAAAAGCCTTGGTTCTATGAAGTGAAAAGGTATCTTGAAGCTCAAGAGTTCCCTGAAGGGGCATCTGTCAATAATAAGAAGTTCCTGAGGATATTTTCTGCTAAGTTTTTCCTGAGTAATGGAATTTTATACAAGCGCAATCATGATTCAACTTTGCTTCGCTGTGTGGATAAGAAAGAAACAACAAAGATTATGGAGGACATGCATGATGGGATCTTTGGTACTCATTCTAGTGGGCATACCATGGCTAAGAAGATATTGAGAGCAGGTTACTATTGGTCTACCATGGAAGCTGATTGCTATCAACACTCCAAAACTTGTCACAAATGCCAGATTTATGCTGATAAAGTTCATGTGCCTCCAGTTCCATTGAATGTTTTGACTGCTCCTTGGCCTTTTGCCATGTGGGGCATAGATATGATTGGTGAGATCACACCTACCGCTTCCAATGGACATCGTTTCATTCTTATGGCCATTGATTACTTTACAAAGTGGGTAGTGTAACACGGTGGGAGAACTGACTTTTAGTTAAATGTTGCAGATAGCAAGAGTCGCCACCGACTTTTATTTTATCCAAAAGGAAAGGGCATAAAAGAACAAGAAAGACCTTAAAAAGATTTTGGGTTCGGGGGGTAGGTTATACAAAGGGAAGGTGTTAGCACCCTTTATATCCATGGTTATCTGTAACACCCCAAATTTGCCCTTTTCCTTTTAAGCGTCATATCGCATCATGTTCATCATATTCATATCATTTTCATATTTTTACGTAGCATCATTAGCATAGAAAAATGAAGCATAACATTCATTGTGGAAGCATAGCATAAACTGGAAGTGATTTCAGTGCGGCAATCTGAGTCAAACGGACGCTTGACCTAATCTTGTTCAAATTGTCAGGAAATTAGTTCAGCTGTTGAGTCTTCAAGTTTCAGGGGTTATTTCTCAAACAGTGCGAATTCGGCGTTGAATTGTGTTGTGTGCGAAAGTACTTGATTTTTCAAGCAGTGGTTCATGTGATGGTTGTAGATTCGGATATTCAGGCTTACCATGATTATAAGTTCAACTATGTGCGTCTGTGGATTTATTCTCCCGAGAAACAGTTTAGATTAATTTGAAGAGATTCTGGTCAGATATTCAGAGAAGGATTTATTCAGAGGATCATTGTTTCACTGGTGAATTGTTCAATGGTGGTGTTTTCGCTCTAATTAAATAGTTTCTGTGGAAGCCATGCAAGATGGTCGAGTTAAATGAAGTGATTGATGGAGATTTCGTGACTATGTGCGTGATTGGTGGCAATTGATCCGTTTCACAGAAATATCAAATTCGATATCCATTTCTAAACCATTTTTTTATTATTACTACCCATTAAACACATTATATTCATTCATTTTTTTTGCTTCTTTCTTTTTCTTACACTTATCTCAAAATCATATCCTTTTCTTCTAATTTTGTCTAATTAAGAGTCATAATCTACATTGTTATTGTTTTCATTTAATTTCATCAATCCCTTTCAATATTTTCCATTTTTTTTCTTTCTGCTTTCTTACTTTTTTTTTTCTTGATGAGACCAACAAAGAATCCACTTAACCATGGACCCACCATTTAGTATTGCCATGCCATTTAAAATAACTAATAAATTTGTGAAGGCCAGTATGACTTTGGTTCTTGTTAGATACCCCAAGCCACCTGACTCACTTCTTTTTTTCATTTTTTTTATCACTTCATAAAATTCCACACCATAAAGCACAACATCACGTGACAATAAGGTCAGTATCCCTCATGCACGTTGCAACGCATTCGCGCACACACAAAAGCCACACAAGCAACATGCTTCCCATATCTCACCAAAGTGCAAACAAATCGTGGATAAAAAAAAGGCAGTGAAACGAAAACGAAAAAGAAAAGAAAATCCATAACAGAAACACAAAAAAAAAGAGAATAACAGAAATGAAAATTTGAAATAGAAAAGAAAAGAAGAGCTTAACAAGAAAAAGTGGTTGTAACAGATTTCATAACAGAATCATTCCTCTCACAATAACAGTTTTTCCATTGATCTCCATCACATACAGAAACGGATTCATTCATGTTCACTTTTTGAGATCTTCAATCAAAAGAATAACAAAAATAACAGAAATCCTTCTCTGACTCTTTCAAGAATCCAACGAGAATTCTCTCCATTTCTGCTGAATCTCACCCTTTTCTTCAACCAATTCTTCATAACCTTCGAATAATTCTTCACAATCCTGAATCTCATTCATAATCTTCAACAAAATTCTTCACAAAACTTCATCAATCCTCTTGAGAATCCTCACCAGTTCTTCACAAGCCGCAACTAATTCCAAGCTTCATCGACTTCGTGGAATTCTCATCACAGTAGCAAGGGCTCTTCACAATATTGCACATTCGGATTCTTTGATTCTTGTCACGCCGCCGGTTTCGCATACGCCGTTAAGCAGCATCTTCGTCCGTGCAGTGAATCAGGATCCAGTCTTGAGTATACGCTTCGATACTCATCGATCCGCTTCAGCTCTTCAATTGGCCAAACTCTTCACGGCAGCATCAACAAACCTGAAAGTGCATTCAACACGGAAAAAGCAAGCTGAATTCGAGAACAGAGGAAAAGATTCAAGCAGAAGCAAAAGCGGAAGAGGAAGCAGTACCGAATCTAACCTGCATATTGATCGCCGCATCGTCACATAACAGGTTTGTCTTTCGATCCGTTTACTTGATGTAACTGCTAGTTGTGTGATGAATTGTTTGTGCTTGAATGTGAGTGTTGTTGATGCGTTTGTGTGCTGGATCATTTGAGTCTGAATTGGTGAGGGTTTAGTTAGTGGTAGGATAGATTCGGTTAGGATAAGGCTGAATAAGGAAGAGGTTGGAGAAGCTGATATAGAGGCAAAGTTTGAGGAAGCAGAACGGCGGTGAGCGGCGAGGTTTAGGTTGAGGTTGTTGACGGTGGCATCTAGGTCAAGCTAGGGCGGAGAAGGAGGTCGGTAGCGTTTGGATGTTAGAGGAGAGTTTGTGAGAGGTTGAGAGGAGCTTGAGAAGCTTCGTTCGGCGGAGAGTCATAAAGAAGGTGATGAATAGGTGATGGAGACGCCGGGAGTGGAAGAGGTAACGGCGGCGGCAGTTAGGTTTAGAGCTAGGTCAAGCTGGGCGGCGGAAAGTTTGTGTGAGGTTGACGAAGGAGAGGCGGCGCCGGGTTTAGGTGCGGGTGAAGGGAGAAGAAGGAGGTTTTCCAGCACCGTCTTGAGGTTGAAGGAGGGGGGCTTCGGCGGCGGTTTTCTAGGGTTATGAAAGGGGCAATGTGTGTGAGAGAGAGAGAGGAAACTCATGTGCGTATTGCTGTATATGCTTGTTTCTGTGTTTTATTTTTAAAAAAAACATTAACATAAAAAAGTTTAGGAAATTTAATATAAGAGTTTAGAAAATGTAATAAAATTAGGGAGGAATTAATAAAAAGATTCTGAGATGATAAGAGGATAAGGATAAGCCTTTGGTAGCTTTTTGAGATTCTTGCCCATACCGGCGGTGACACTTGTCACCGTCCGGTAGGGCCTGTGTTGATAAGTTTCCCACAGCAGGACATGTGTCAGCGTGCATTCTGGGCTTTACCAGGTGATATTCGCACCTCCCCCTGACCGGCCCATTCCAAATTGCACGCACAGCCCATTCTAATCTCACCCCCTTTCAATTCATTTCATTTTCTTTCTTTCCATTCAATTTCTTTTATTTTCAGTTTTCATTTTAATTCATATAAAATAGATTCTCTCATCCAAAAATTCTCAAATAAATCATGGATATTCCTTTTTGTTTCTAGTTTTTTATCACATTTTTATTTTATTTTTTTCATTGATCCACGTGCCAGGAATAATTCACCAATGTGCATAGCTTCTTTTGATTCATTTCTTGACCAGTCTGTCTTGTATATTTTATATAGACTTCAATATTTGGAGTTTTGATCCCATTCATTTTGCATTATGTTCCTAAGATCTTGTAGTTTTCATGTGATTTTTCTCAGAATTTTTAAAAAATTATTTCTTGAGTTTTGGTCTAGTATCTTGTGATGTAAGTTTTCTGTCCTAACTTGTGTTTGTACCTCCATTTGACCTAGTTCCTTTCTGAATTTTTGCAAATCCTTTTGGCAAGTTGATATAATGTGTTTGAAGATCATTTGGTTTCAGTTGTAGAATTTTTAGATGGCTGGTTGTTTATTTGTGGATTTTTGTTCTCACCTTGTCCCATTTTGCTTCTTTTGGTTTGTTAGATTTCTTATAGGCTTAGAAGGGAACTTGTGCCAACTTCTTCTTCTCATTTGGGGTTCCTCTAGGGTGTGGATACCTTCCTGGTCCTAGGATAGGTCTTGTGCCTTTTGTTTTTTTAAAGTTTGCTTCTTATTCAAGTCATTTGTTTCTTTAAGTACTTAAATTCCATATTTTGATTCCGTTGCTTCTATTGACATTGTTTGGTATTGTGTGACTTCTCTTTTCATCTTGCTGGCCTCCTAGGCTATTCTTCATATCATTTTGATTCTGGTTTTGAGCTTTGTGCTTTTATTTTGTATGTTTTGCATTACATTTTTCATAAGTACGCATTTGTTTCCATATGTATTCATGTTGCCCCATTTTGGGTCATAAGTCTCTCATCTTCATTTCTTTGAGTTGAATTGGAATTAGGCATTTATTCATTTCATTTCACTTCTGATTGTTTGATGTTATCATGTTATCTTGCTCATTTTGTTTCATGTATATGCATACTAACCTTGCAGGGGCTATGGTAAGTGTGAGATGTGAGAATTGAGTTCCACATCTCTAATTCTTATCTTTTCCTTTTATGTTTATGTGAGCTAACCCTCTTTTGTTGGGCCTAGGCCTGTCTCATCCCTTCTTCTATCTTCTTTTTCCTTCTTCATTAGGATAGAAACCTCAATAACCCTTAGGACATCCATGCATGTGAATACTTAGGATTATTTTAGTCCCCCTTTAGAATTTTTCCTTTGAGATCCTTTTGGTTCTTCTTCTCTTCTCATCTCATAACTCTTAAAAGATACTTTAATAAATCTGAAGTGATACATTGATCCATAGCCTCATTCCATGAGGTATGCTTGTAGTCTTCCCATCTTGGGATAGTACATGTTTACCTTGTGATGCACAAGTCTGATCAAGGTATCTTCTTCATAAAAGAAAAGCTAAAAAACACTTCTTCATGTAAATAATCAAAACATCTAATAAGTAAACAAGTTAGTGAGCCTAAGCCCTAATCTTTGGGTTCAAGTTTTGGGGATCTTCTCCTTACTTGAGTATGCTTGTTCTATTATTCCATCTTGGAATGTAGTGGCAAGTGTACATTCCATTGGTGAGAGCTTGAGTTCACTTCCTTGTGACACACTCATAAAAGCTTCATAAAAAAAACAAACCAACAATAAGCGTCTCTCCTTCGGGAATTCTTCTCTCATCTCATTCGCTCCGTCCGCGAACTTGCTCCTACTTGTCATTTAGCAAGACGGTTACGCACTCGTCGTCCGAGTCTGCAACACCTGAGCAATGGCATAAGCATTTCAAGCCTTTAATTCATAAGCAATTTTCCTTTGTTACCCCTAGTTAGGGGAACTACGGCGTCTCTGATCCTCATTATCCTGATGAGGTACGTAGGCAGCGGGGTAGGGCCCGTTCGAGCATAATCTTTATTTTCCCTACATTTTTCTCTTTGTTTCTTATTTCAGTTCTTTTCCAGTTCCGGTTTCTTTTCATTTTCATTTCTTTGCTACAATTTTCATACCCTCACCCTTTGAAACAGTTTCTTTCGCAAGCGTGGATCCCGTCGGGTACGGCGGACGGATTGGGGTGCTAATACCTTCTCAATTCGTAACCGACTCCCGAACTCAGTCTCTTTGGTTCGCAGGACCTGTGTCCTTCCTCTTCTTTCTTCTGGTTTGTGCGGCATTACCATTCCCTTTCTTCGGGATAAAAATGCCTGGCTGGCGACTCTAACTTTTCCGCGCCACTTTCGCGTTTGTACTAGGATGAAAATCCCGGGAGCGACATTATCCATTGGCTCTTAGTTACTTAGCTCACTTTAAATTGTTTTGAGAAACGTGTAGTGTGTGACAAAAATTTTCTAAGTACTTTAGAATGATCCTCGTATGGATGTATATAAAGACTTTGTTTTGAAAATTTGTTTGAAATGTGAAATGTAATGAAGTATTTTGAAAAAAGTGAGCAAGTACTTAAGAGGAACTTACCTTATGTTAAATCTTTACTGTTCTCATATGTTCTTTCACTGGTAATACTAGCCCTATTATTAAGGAATAGGTAGTCATTACCTTGGATGTTATAAGGGACATGTGAAGGAACATCTGTGTTTAGGCAACTGTAAGGTGTCTTAGCAATACGAAAGGACTTATCATCTTTTATTCGAAAGGACAAGATCATTTACCGTAGGCAACATCGAAGGGACTTGATCTTATAATCTTAAAAGGGACTTGATGATATTTTATGAAAAGGGACTTTGCTTTAAGACACCTTACTTGACCTTATAATTAGGCAACATGAGGAATACCCTTAGAAAGTGTAGGATGGCGATCAAAGATCGACTTACGTGTGTGAGTGTTCATATTCATATATTTATCTTATTAAGTAAGTCATTCTAAATTAATTTTAAATCACCAACAGGTTATCACTCCCTATAGTTACTAACCATGGCAAAAACATTTATAAAACAATAAAATAAAAACAATAATAAACTACGACTATTACAAGGCTTTCGCAATTACATTATAATATAAATAATTAAATAATAGATATATAATAAATAAATAACAATTAAAAAGGTTAGTAACAATAATAAGAAAAAGAGGTTAGAACAAATATACCAACAAATATATGTATAATTTAATTAAATATTTTTAAATTAAACAAACAATTTTGAAGAATTTTGAGAAGAAAATAAAATAATGAGAATAATAATAATACACCATATAATAATTATGTACAAAGTATGATTAATTATTTAATTATATATTAGAAAAATTAATTAAATTCAATATTTAAAGTTAAACAAAAATTAGGGTTAGAAATTAGGGTTAATTTTACAATTAAGAAAAATCAGTATTAGGGTTTTGATTATTTAATATAAACTTAATTAAATTATTTATATAAAAGTAAACAAATTTTAAATTAAATATAAACCAAATTAAATTTTAGAAAATAAATTAGAATTTTTTTAGAAAATATGAAGTTATATATATATATATATATATATATATATATATATATATATATATATATATATATATATATATATATATATATATATATATATATATATATATATATACATATTATTATTTTAAATATAATTTTCTTATAAGAAATATAATTTATATTAATTATAAAACAAAACAATAAAGAAAATAATGAGAAAATGAATAAAAAAACTTACCTGGGGTAGGGATCGAACCCACGCCCTAGGTCCTGCTTCCCTTGGACTCACAATGCTACCACCAGGCCAAACGCGCGCATGTGATAGGGTATGGACTCCAATTGTTTTATTACTAACCTGCAAAAACACCAAAAAATAAAACAAAACAAAATGGCCTAGGGGAGGTTTGAACCCAGGATCATTCGTTTACAAACAAACACACAAACCAGCTGAACCAAACACATTAGTTGATAACGAAATAACAAATACATATTATAAAAATAATCCAAATTTTGAATTCAGATTTTCGCGCCAAGGACTTCATCTTCCTCCTCTGACCCTGCGCATTTACCTGCGAAAATTGCTAGGAATTTTCCTGCGAATTTAGTTTCGCAGGCTTTCCTAGGGTTCTTCAATCATCAATGAACCTGTAAAAATTTTCAAAATTGAATACACCAACAGAATCACCACAACATTTACAGTTCAACCATGTTATTAGAATTTATTTATATTTGCTAAATCGTTAAACCCTAATATGGTGTTTGAAAACCTAATAATGGCGTTTGGAGATTAAGGTCACGATTCTTCAAATTGAGAGTCCAGAAACATTCCTAGCACCATCACAAACATCAAGCAGTCATCAAATATTATTTAAAACAAGCAAATATATGAAATCGAAAAATTCAAATTCAAGAACAAAGCATGATTCGGTTGGACGATTATGTGATGTTTTAGATGCTTATGATGATTGATTTGTGTTTAGTGATGCTCAAGCAAGCTAATGCCACCTTCAGAAAGCTTTGAAAACGCCTCTAAGTTGCAACCCGAATTGGAGTTTTTTCTTGAAAAGTTTGAAGTTTGTTCTTGTCCTTGGAGGCTGTAAATTCGTCCTCTTGTGATTGGGATGTATTCAGGTATATGTAGAGATGAAAATTAGGTCAAAAAGTTATGGATTTATGGGCTTTTTAATGATTGCTTGATCATGAAGTTTCTATCTTTCAAATATTGAAAAAGATCACATCTAACCTTGCCAAATAAAGCTAGCACAAATTTGGATCAGATCAATCATCTATAATTGATGTTTATGACCTTCTAGAATCATAATCTCATCCAAATATATGATTTTCATATTTTATTTTAATTTAATTTGTATTTTAATGAATAAAATTAAAATAAATATTAAATAAAATGTAAAAAATCATAAAAGGCATGGGTTGGGTCGTGCTTGATGATATTATGAAGATTGGATGGCAATTTGGTGGGCTCATTTAGCAAAAATTGGTTTTAAGGCCTCATTTGCTCCATAAACTTCCCAAAAATTTCCCAACTTTGAAAGGGCACAAATCCTTCAATTTTAATGTTATGAAGGTGTTCTTGGACATTTTAGAAAGCTTAGAGAGTCCTATAACCAACCTCTTTGGTCTCATGTCCATATCTTTTACCATTCTCAAGTTATGCTCTTTGGAAGTTGTTGACCTTTTGTTGACTTTTAAAAGGACCTATGATGTCTTAGCTCATACCTTCCAAATGAAGCATTTTTGGGCTTGGCTTGTGAGACACAAAGTTGTATAGAATTCAATTTCCTTCAAAATGAGCTTTGGATGGAAAAAATTTGATGAAGCATGTGAAAGTTATGGCTGGTCAAAGTTCAGTTGACTTTTCCTATGAAAACCCTAATTTAGAAACTCCTGATTCTTGATGATCTGAAATCTTCTTGATGAATCATGATCAACCCTTGATCAAATGATGAATTTTACTTCATATACTTGATGTTGGCAAAAAAATCATGAATTTTGACTTTGGTTTAACCACAGTTGACGTCAGTTTGACTTTTTGACTACCTTGACTGATTTTAACATATCTGATCATCTGACTGAGCAAATCTTTTGGGAAAGTTTTGAAACTTGACATGGGGATTCTTGAACACATATAGGATGCTATGAATCTCACTTTAAGTCTTGGAAATCCATTTATCCTGATGAAAGTCAAAACCCTAGTTTAAGATGCATTGCTTAGGAGGATGCATTGTCTGAGGAATTGCCAAACTTTCTGACTAATTGTGAATCTTGTGAACCTTGTGAACCTCTTTGTACCCAATGTCCTGTCTTGGGGAGGGTAAATTTTGGGGTGCAACAGCTGCCCCTGTTCAATTTTCTGAAACCTGAGGGGTTAGATTGGTATATGTGTCATTCGTGACCTGGAAGGTTGAAGGGGATTGAACACAAAAGACCAAAAATTTGCACTCGCCGGTGCGTAAAGTAAAGTTGATGATTAATTGTATATGCTTGAGTGGGCTTGAAGATGCCACTTGGAAGAACTGGAGATGGGCTTATAGATGTCATCCATAATATTAAGAGGTGATAATGTCTTGATGTTGATACTGGATATCAGTACTAGGTCTTCATATAGGCCGTCTCGGAATCGTTTATGCAACATGGTGAGAATTATCTCTTCTGGAAATATCCTGGATTAGGGAATAAATCTTAGTATAGACCGTTTTCCTACTATCCAAGAACAAATCGATTAAATCTTCTGAAAATATCCTGGACTAGGGAATGGATCTTTGTATAGACCGTTTGCCTACTATCCAAGAACAAATAGATTAAATCTTCTGAAAATATCCTGGACTAGGGAATGGATCTTTGTATAGACCGTTTGCCTACTATCCGAGGACAAAAGAGTGTCAGGATTAAGTCTCCTGAAAATATCCTGGACTAGGGAATGGATCTTTGTATAGACCGTTTGCCTACTATCCGAGGACATATTGAGTGTCAGGATTAAATCTCCTGAAAATATCCTGGACTAGGGAATGGATCTTTGTATAGACCGTTTTCCTACTATCCAAGGACAAAAGAGTGTCAGGATTAAATCTCCTGAAAATATCCTGGACTAGGGAATGAATCTTTGTATAGACCGTTTGCCTACTATCCGAGGACATCTTGAGTAGTGATTAAGTATCAGCATTAGACCTTCGTATAGGTCGTTTCTGACCTGTTGTGAATTGTTGATAGTATTTCATATGCATATAACTATCCTGCAAAGAAAAGGTTAGTTTATGCAATATGTGTGTATGTATGACATGGTGCATCTAAGTAAATGTATTATGCATTATGGATGTGTATGCTATGATATGATGTAAATGATGTATGTATGAATCATGCAGCCTGAAGCGTCTGGATATCTTTGTATAACAACTACTGGCTAGGGAAAATAAATCCCAGTTCGTTACTGAAGAATATGAGGAACTCGTTCCCGTCTTGTTTAATAGTACAGTATTTATAACCTCCTGTCTTCGTTCGTCATACTTCTATTGAAGGAATAAGTTCCTGAGTATCCCGACTGAGGATAAAAGAGATGGACATAAATTCAAGGGGAGATGTAACTCGAAGTCTCTATAAAGATAGATTTGCTCTACTGGGGATTTGTAGTTGTCTTGTGGGGATGAACCGGCGAAGCTTCGTTGAACTACCATCCTTGTTCTTCCTTAGTAAATACTATTACTGCATTTTATGCATTTCTGGTAAACATCAATCATATTCAAAAGCATACATACATTCAAACACAACCAATGGACGTTTTCGCTTATGTAAATAGGGTAAAAGTAAATCTGGATTCAAAAATGAAATTTTATTTTTATCACAAAGTGACCTATACATAGGCAAGTTTGTACAAGGAGACAAAAATCCTTGTAAGAGGAATTTGTCGTAAAAGTTTTACAAAACAAAGAAAGACAGCTATGTGAGAAATGATCCTATTGAGTTTCAATTCTACTATTGCCATTATCTTCAAGTATCTCATCTTCTACTGTTGAGACGGAAATGATTGGATTGATCTTTATCTGTTCGAGCTTGAGTTAGGTAGCACAACCAGTGGAAGTTACATGAGTGATCCAAACGAGACATAGTCATACGCTTTAATCCCTAACTTTTGCCTGGATTGCCCTTTCAGGTTTTCAATCCACCGGGATAACCTTTTTTGCCCAAGTCGCCTCTTCAGGTTTTCGACTTGCCGGGTGTACATTTTTTATACATATATCCCTAATTTTTGCCCGAACCATTTTGGTTCGCCGGGATGCCCTTATTTTTTCCTAGGCCAGTCAACCTAGCGGGTCTCTTTTTATGCGTAGTATTTTTTAACTATGTCTACGTTTAGGGGTTGTGGGAAGTCTTCACCATCCATAGTAGTAAGCATCATGGCACCTCCTGAAAATACTCTTTTGACCACAAATGGTCCTTCATAAGTAGGAGTCCATTTGCCCCTAGGATCACCCTGTGGTAGTATGATACGCTTGATTACCAAGTCACCAGCCTGATATACCTTTGGCTTAACCTTCTTATTGAAAGCCTTGATCATCCGTTTCTGGTACATTTGGTCATGACAAACTGCTGCCAGCCTTTTCTCATCAATCAAATTTATCTGGTCAAGTTGAGTCTGAACCCACTCATCTTCATCCAAGCCTGCATCCTTCATGATTCTTAAGGAAGGGATCTGAACTTCAATGGGCAAAACTGCTTCCATACCATAGACTAAGGAGAATGGGGTTGCCCCTGTTGAAGTACGTATTGTAGTACGATAACCATGAAGAGCAAATGGTAACATCTCATGCCAATCTTTATAAGTAACAGTCATCTTCTATAGAATCTTCTTAATGTTCTTATTAGCAGCTTCTACTGCCCCATTCATCTTTGGACGATACGCAGAAGAGTTGTGATGCTTAATCTTGAACTGCGTGCAGAGATCAGTAATCATGGTGTTGTTCATATTAGAGCCATTGTCTGTGATAATCCTTTCAGGGATGCCATAACTACATATGAGATTATTCTTAATGAATCGAGACACCGCATTCTTAGTAACAGATGCAAATGAAGCTGCCTCCACCCACTTTGTAAAGTAATCAATAGCAACCAGGATGAAACGATGCCCATTAGAAGCAGTAGGCTTGATCTTGTTAGACGTTGTGGCTAGTGATCTAGAGGGGGGGGGGGGGGGAGAATGGATCACCTCCTTGTTAACAAGGATTTCAAAGATTTTTCAGAGTTTTCAAAGATTAACGGAAACAACGGTCCCAAATATACTAGCGTCTATTCTGGACCAGCCACTAGAAGACCGGACATGTAATAACGTACTGGATTTACGATTGAGATGATAAAGGTTTAAACACACAAGCTGTAAAAGTGTTGAATGCCCCTATCACAAAAGCTATTTCCAATGAATCAAAACGATTAAAAACGTAAATAGAGATGGAGAAGGAATACAATACGCAAAGATTTAGTAAGGAAGTTCCCCATGTTCGTCCTCGCATATGGGTACGTCTCCCTCTCAATTTCAAACCGAAATTGAGAACTTTTATATCAATATTGCTGAAATCGTCGTTTATAAGGTTGCTATACAAACACCAGAAATCTATACACCTAGATCTTCCTATTGTATCAACCTTCACTTGATCTGAGCCAAATCAAGATTCCGTGCAAGTAATACAAACAATTCACCGGTTCCACGATCTATTTGCGAAATCTCCCAATTTCCAAATCTTACACTGCGGCTGAATCTGTCTTGTAAACGTGACTAACAAACCCTCAAGAACACGCCCTATCTTGAAGGAAAACCCAGCTAGTTTTTCCTTGAAACCTTCTTTCACTCTTCAACTCAGCTGGATCTCCGATCATACCACTGAATGTTATCTCAATAAACCTTCAATTCACAAAACAACACTAATTCCTTGTTAATGTTCTTGAATCAAGGTATTTGAGAAGATGATGAAGATGAATTTGATTCTAGGTTTCAATCCTGCTCAACATTGAATTGTCCACACTCAAAATTCCTTTTCTTGATGTGTTCTTCAGTGAGCTTTGACTTTGAAATTCGTATGCAATTTCTGTATCTTTACTGCACTAACAGAAACAACAACATATACTATGCAGATTTTGTTAGAAGTAAAAACAGAAAAATGAATCGATTCAAGACATAAATGAATCGATACATAATGGTATTTATACTGTTATGTATTGTTGCTCCCACTAAATGAAGCCGGGTCAAAAAGGGTACAAACGCGAACGGTCGGTGAAAGGATGAAATGAAAAGAGTCGCCAGCTAGGCATTTTTATCCCGGAGGAAAGGCAATGCTGCATAGACCTAGAAAAAGATGGATAAGACGGTTGCGAACCAGAGAGACTGAGAAAGGGGGTTGGTTACAACCTGGGAAGGTATTAGCACCCAGATTGTCCGTCGTACTCGACGGGATCCACGCTTAAGAGATTTGTGTTCTAAAGGGGTAGTGTCAGTGTATTCTGTGTATAAAAGAGCTGGAAAAGGATGTACAGGTGTCAGTGTAAAAAAGTGTAGTGTATAAGTGAAGTGTCAGTGTAAGGATGAGAGTATGCTCGTGATCATGAGGCTAAGAGAATGATGTTGAAAGAGGGGGAATATACAGAGACTTTTGTTCGATAACTGTTAAGTTATGCCTACGTATCCTCTCGTGCAATGAGGAAGTCAGAACACCGTAGTTCGACCCAAAGAGACTGAAAGATGAATTGACTTGTGAAGTGCTTACTTGTCTATGCTCAAGTGTATGACCTGTCTGGCTCAGGTGCAAACTGTCTTGCATTAGACGGAAGAAGCGAGTTCTCGTTTGTGAGTGAAGATGATGAGAAAAGAATCCCGAAGGAGACGATTATTGTTTTGTTTTTGAGTTTTCAGTCTTTTATTGCTTTTTGAAAGTTTGTCATAAATTAATGAGCTTAAGTCTAAACCAATGGATTTAGTAAACTCATCACATCTTCCCTCTGATTAGGGGTAATGAGAATGCCTTAAGTGTGAAGTCAGCTTCTCACACTTAATTACCATGGTGTAGGATTAAGATCATTAACCTACTTGTGATTATTTAGATGTTTTTGTTGTTTTTGTTTAGTGTTGAGTAATGAGATTAAGCCATAATCAGGGATTAAACAGACTCATTACACCATCCTAATAGAAGGATAATAGATGAGAATGTTTAAGCTGAGGAAAGCTCCTCAACTTAATCCATGATTAGGGATTAAACTCATGACAAAACAAGCCTTTGGTTAAGTGGATTTTATTTAATGGTAAGATGATGAAGTGATTTTTAGGGTTTGTAAGGCAACTTGAGGGGGACTTGTCCATTAACACTAGGGCTAGTCCTTCTTAACCAATTAAGGAAGAATTAGAACCCTAATGCAAGGCCCAAGTTACAAGCTTGATGTCTTGATGATTATTAAGTGGATTGATTAAAGGATTTAAACACATTAAGGGTCTAACACTTAGGATTAAAGTTATACACTCCATCCTAATAGAAGGATGCAGGCATAAGCTTAATCACAAAGCCTTAAAGCCTTTAGGGTTTAGTCCCTGATTATGAGGTGAGAAGAGAGGACTCAAAGAGACACAAAGGTAAAAGCTAAGTGGGGGACTAATCAATATTCACATGCTCGGATGGTCCTAAGTTAGTGTGGTCTACTATCCTAAGGGAGGTGAAGAAAAGAAGAAGAGGAGAAGAAGAACCAAGGTGGCCTAAACACACCTCAAGTTAAGAAAGAAATAAAGAAGATGAGGAAGAAGTAAGTAGGAGAGAAGAAAGAAATACGGAGTAATCGAACAATGCACAAACAGAGCCTACACCAGTAGGACTTCGTGTCTCATTGGTACCTAACGGAGAAGGTCCGTTGCCTCTGCATATAACGTCCCGAGGAAGCCACCATAAACTCGAGGTACATCAAAGTATCATCAAGCAGCAAGCATCGAGCATTAACTCTAAATCATGGAAAAACTCAAACACAAGTGTTAAATATCCAAGAAAATCACAGATTAATCAAGCTAGGCATCAATAACCAAAATCGACAAGCATTATTTTAGACAAAGTATCAACAATTAATCTGAAAACCAAAGGTTAATCAAAATTGAGATTAAAATCATTTAACAAAAATCAAAATTATTACTGATATCTAATTTTAAAGAAAAGTCAAAAACCTAAAAAAGATATAATCCAAACTAACTGTAATCTAAAAGAAAAGTTGAGAATTAATGGGACAAACGGAAATAAGAAACCAAGAGGGGCTGAGAGTTAAATTTAAGGTGGGGATAGCAAACAAGAATCCAACGGGCCCAACCAAGCCCATTAACCGTATCAGCCAATCCTAAATTCTTAATTAAAAAGGAAAAGAAGAAACAAAAGAAATAATATATTAATAATTAACAAGAAATAACATATACTGAAAAAGAAAAGGTCTGTGAAACGTTAATGAAAAAGAAAAAGGCGAAGAGGAGAAACGCGATCCCCTTCTTCGTACACACTTCCGGCGGCGAAAACCCATACCGGCCTTGCTCGATCCATCTCTCCTCATCGATCACTCTTCATTCATCATAGGTTTGCCACTGCTGAACTTCTTCATCTCGGTCATCTTTCTCGTTCCCGGAAACCCCTTGCCTTTGTTTTGGATTTGATCTCAACTCCGCCTTTCTCCGCTTCGGTTTCCTTTGGTCTCGATTTCAGCTTTGTTCACTTATTTCGCTCACTGAGAACAAAAAGCTTTGCCGCCGCCAACATACGCCGGCGTCTATCTTTCTCGCGGTGGGTCTGTAGATTTAGAGGTTGGTGTTGATTTAACACGATCTCGTCTCTCTCTTTTCTTCTTCTATTTTTCGATTCAGCGAAGATTTGTTCTGTGATTTGGAGAGAGTTCCGGCGGTGGAGTTTGAAGGTGAGATGGAAGTTGGTTGTGAAGTTTGGATTTGTTGTTGTTCTGCTTTGAGGTTGACGAAGGAGAATGAGGTTTATGGTGGTGAGTTGGAAGTTGGTGTATTGAATGGAAGAGGCTGAAGGTTAGTGTAGAAGGGTTGCGATGGTTTGTGGTGTTATGGAGATAGGTCGGAACTGATTTTTACGGAAATGGCAGGGATGAGGTTGAAGGCTGGTGTTCTGTTGTTTTGTGGTTTGAAGAAATAAGTGTGGTGAAGAGTTGTGGTTGAGCCGTTTGTGTTGGTGATTTTGGAAATGGAAATAAATTTCCGTGATGGGAAAATGGTCAGGAAATTGTTGTTGCTGTGTTGTTGTTTTGCAGGTGAATGGTATTACTGGAGATGGTGAGTTTGAAGAGGAATCGGGGGCCTTGTTGTGTGTTGTTGTTGTTGAGTGGTTGAAGTTGTGTTGAAGGTGTTCACGGTGTGTTTGTGTCAGAGCAGGGGTGGACAAAGATGGCGGTTTTGTTGGTTTTGCAAGGTGAGTGATGGAAAAGATTGAAGAGATATTGATGAGGTTATTGAAGAGTGATGAAGGTGTTGCTGGGAATTTCAGTTATGAAGATGATGAACAAAAGATGGATATCACATGAAAAATGAGATTCAGAGACTCTTCTTGATAAAGGCGCCGTTTACACTTTAATGTCTGCAGAATTTTTCTCTCTCTTTTTTTTCTATCTCTTCATTTTATACTTAGGTCAACCTAAGTCAAACTTCTATTTTCTAATGGGCCACCAAAAAGGATGTGGGCTTTGTGAAGTTCTTTTATTTGACAATGTTTTTTTGTTTAATGATAATGTGAATTGGACTTGGTGAATAAATATAGGATAATGGCTTATGATATGTACTTTGGAGTTTTGAATGTAAATTTGAATAGGAAAAATGAAAAAATGGATAATGGATTAACTTGCATCGAAAAATTGGAAGAAAAAAAATGGATATTGAAAAATTGAATTATAAAATGGATATTGACAAATGGTTTAACCATGGGCACAAAATTGGTTAAGGTGAAATGAATGGATATCGAACTTCGAATTCAAACTGTCAAACGATCACGTGAATGAATACCTCACCAAACTCTTGATTAAAACGAATGAACAAATCTCAGGCCACTGAATAAATTGCAACTAAAACACCAATCATCTGAATTAATCATCTTCTGAACCTCTGGTCAGGTAAATCATGAATCACTTCTTGAATTTGTCTGAATCAATCTCCCGGGAGATAAATCCACAGATGAACATGAGTGAACCTTTGATACACCCTGCTTGAGAACTTAAGCACCAAAACAAATGACTCGCACTTGGAGGAATCTTTTGATAGTTTGACCAATATTGGGTCAAACATCCATCTGAACTGGATTGTGACAGAATAAACACACTTGAACTGAAACTAGTGTTGTTGAGAAAGAAAATAACTTGAGATGCAGAGAAGACGAGAATAGCCTTACGACTTGATGAAGAAGAAAATCCATGGTGACGAGCCAAATGGATCGGTAAACAACCATTGCAGACGTGAAATCCATGAATATCATTAACCAGGGAAATAAACCCTAATTCAGTGACAAAAGCAATATGAGGATGATGCCACTGATAACTGCATAGCTGAAACCTTGAATTCCTTGATAATGAACAAATAAGGACGTGAAACCCTAATTCCTCAGATGACGTTGATCCCATGTCTCAGGATCCTATGCAAATGGTATGTAAAATGCGTATGAATGCAAAACGAAAAGCTGACAAAGATGAAAAACCAGAGGTCAAATTTAGGGTGTTACAGCTGCCCCTATTCAAACATGAGTTAGCTGTGCAGGATGTAAGCAACGGCTTAACAGGCAAACAAGATAACTTGTGGTTGAATACCAAAGATAGTCCAAAATTTGCACTCACAGAATGAAGAAGAAAAGGGATATAGATTGTAAAAGAAAAATAAAGTATAATATAAAGCGCGAGCGACGGAGGACGACCGTCGAGCAGAGGACGACTGCTGGGGAAAGTGTGGGAAATAAAGCAATGACGGGGACGTCCGACATGCTGGGGATAAAAGGGGTTATGATGGGGACGGCCATCAAGTAAAGCTATAAAATTCTCTGAGGATTAATGAACAAACGATGGGGACGGCCATCAGGTTCATAAAGTAGTGTAAACAGTGATGGGGACGGCCATCGGGCTAAACTGATGAAGGACGATCATCAGGAAAAGGAAAAGGGACCACGATAGGGACGGCCATCGGGTTAAAGAATTAATGAAATAATGATGAGGGACGGTCATCAAAGGTGAAGGACGATCACCTAGCAGGGACGGCTGCTCTGAAAGGGTTAAGATGAGGGGTGGTCATCTAAGGTGAAAGACGATCACCTGGCAGGGTACGGCTGCCGAAAGTATCGCGACATAGGACGAATGCCGGATAGAAGGTCAACGATGGGGACGGCCATCGGATGAGCATGATGAAGGACGATCATCAAGAGGTGAAGGACGATCACCTAGCAGGGTACGGCTGCTCTCAGGGTTTATCATGACACAGGACGAATGTCAGAAGGAAGGAAATTTTTCTTTGCGGGCGATCTACTGGGGAATAGTAAACACAGACGAGTGTTTATATCCAAGAAATAAAAGGTATAAGTGTTTTGACGTTGTGTATAGATTAAAGATGCGGACGAGCATCCCTAAGACTATGATACAGACGAGTATCGGGTAGAAACAAATACTGACACATGTTCAGAGATGATGATACAGACGAGTATCAACTGGTTAACAGAGAACACGGACGAGTGTTGAATCTGAGGGGACTCTTCTGGGGGATAGTAGACACAGACGAGTGTCTAAATTCAAGAAGACAAGAGTTTTTGACACGTGTATGGATTAAAGATGCGGACGAGCATCCTTAAGACTATGATACGGACGAGTATCAGGTAGAAACAAACGCTTGACGCATGTCCTGAGATGATGGTACAGACGAGTACCCAATGGTTAACAAAGAATAAGGACTAGTGCCGAATCTGAGATGATATAAGTGGTGTATACAAGATACAGACGAGTATCTGTATGAGTGAAATATGAGTAATAAGTATGAGTGGTGTATAGATGGGTATTTAACCTGCTGGGGAGAGTGACACGGACGAGTGTCAAAAGGAGAAAAGTATAGTAAACAAGTATTTGATATACAAAGTGTTTAGGTAATTATGCTGGGGAAGGTGACACGGACGAGTGTCAAGGATTTGTATATATATATGTATCTGTGAGTGCAAAGAGGATGCTTTGGTCTTCTACTGGGGACACGACACGAACGGGTGTCAAGGAATTGTATGTATAAGTATTTGTGAGTGCAAAGGGGACGCTTTGGCTTTATGCTGGGGATATGACATGGACGGGTGCCACCAGGAGTATATACTGATGTTTGGGAGTGTAAGGCAACTGTTTTAGCTTTAGCTCTCCGTTGGGGAATTTGGGAAGCATTATGTATACTGCTGACGGGTTGAAAGCTTTTAACTCTGATGGGAATGAAGTGTTGGCAACCTGATGCTTGTTGGAGAGGTTTTCACTGGAGGAAAGACGACTTTGCGTGAGGTATACTTCGTTTAACTGCTTTGAACATCTGCTGAGGATCTGATCATCCTGCTCTGACTCCACTGGGGAGAATTTCTTCTTGCTCTGCTGGGGAAATCCCTTGGAAATGAGAATCCCGATGACTCTATGGGGAAAGATCATCTTTAGACTTGGCTAGGGAAGATGCTTGATCACACAATCCTGCTGAGGAGGGAATTCTGATAATTCTAACTTTGTGGGGGAAGCAAGGCCTTCAGCTTCCTGTTGGGAAAACTTCGCTGTGGAAAGATAAGTCCGCTTGGGGACGAGAACGATTCAATTAGCCTTGAAGTTCTGTTGGGGTTATCATCTGTTCCAACTCAGTTGGGGATGTCAACCTTCATGGTTGAGAAAAAGATTTGGCAATGCTCTGCTGAGGAGAGACTTTGCTGGAGAATTAGAGATCGAAATAAGCCAAATTAAGCCCCATGTATAGCATGACGACTGTGCTGGGAAGATATGCCAATGAAAATTGGCTTTGACTGAATGCGAATAACCAACTCCTCATGAGGGAATCTTGTCGGCTGAAAGAAGATCTTTATGCTCGGGGAAGAAATAAACTTCCAATGCCCTGCTGGTAAAATAAATACCAGACATTCCCTGAGAATTAAAACAGTGCTTCAAACTTCTGAGTTCAACAGTTGCATACTTATTATCAAGAGTGCACAAGCATCCCTTAACTCTTCAAATTTCCTCAGATTGCATCGTCTATGGAGAGATCATCTTCAGAGGATTTTACAGAAGACCTGGCATTCAGAATTTCCCCAGTGTCTTCAAACTCTCGCAGAAGTTCAACAAATTCTGAGATAACTGCCCCAAATTACGTCTTGTGATGGCTCTTGCCCCACGTCAGAGAGAAAACAGAAACCATGCAATATGAAGATGCAGTGCAAATGATGCAAGATGCAGACGTATGCTTAAGATGCTAAGAATATGAATATGCAAGCTACGGGAGCTAAAACAAGGATGGTTGGGCGTAAGGCCGGGTTGATAGATATTTTTGTTTGGTTGCCAAACAATTGGACTTAAATGGTGAATTACCAGACGAGAACTAGTTTATTGAAGGTAGGCCCACAGACGAGAACTGATGGGCAAAGAATAAGTCGTCAGACGAGAACTGACTCCTTAGATTCATTGTCAAACGAGAATTGACTCTGAAAAAGAATGACTATCAGACGAGAACTGGCGTCCAAAAGGTTAATGAAAAGGTGACCAGACGAGAACTGGTTGAAAGATTCGCCTACCAGACGAGAACTGGTATTTGAAGTTGAATTTCCAGACGGGAACTGGATTTTGGATTTGTCTGCCAGACGAGGACTAGACTTTGAAAAGTTTTGCCAGACGAGAACTGGACTTAGAACGGTTTGCCAGACGAGAACTGGACTTTGAAACGGTTTTCCAGACGAGAACTGGACTTTGAACGGTCAAGAAGTTGGGGTTACGAGGCCCTGGATGTGAGATTGATGTTTGAGGGGTTGCTCAATGCAATTATGATGCATATGCTCTATATGCGACATGAATAACGTATGCAAATGATTTATGCAATGATTATGAAAGGCCAGAAAAACTCCCGAGGTGGGAAGAAAGGTCTTAATGACAAGGCTTCTGGTTGAGAAGGGTGACAAAGGCGACGGTGGGTAGCATGATTTCCCGACACTCATCTTGAACTCTGAGATTACTGATATACTTGCTCTGTGTAGCTAAAATTTGCCCCTGTTGGGCGAGTCTCTGAACAGACTGTTGCTGATTATCCAATTTCTGGAACAGCAAACTTGGATGTTCTCTCGAGGAGAGTTGCACTTAGTGATCTCTGGAAGTGTCCTTCCCCGGTATGAGCGTGTAAGCGACTTGACCCATTCTGACGGAGGATTGGAAGAATATATCTTTGGTCAGCAGAAAATTAGGGTGGCCTGCTCCTGTTTGGTAGATTCAACTCTGTACAACTGACTTTGAATGATGTTCCTCAATCAACTGATGCTTGGGAACTTGCTTTACCCTGACTGATTCCTTGGTCGACAAACCACTGGATAACATGCCCCTGATTCATAGGCTAACAAGATGCTCTTGATTCTGGTCATCATTGTTGAATGATCAAGTTCCCTCGCGATTGCTTTTTGTAGGAACTTTCCTGATGACACAGGCTGACTTGCAATTAAAACTGTTCATTTACAAATGGTAATTTTAATGCAGTACACATGCAAGTTTTTGAAAATTTATTTATTTTGATGTTGTGACAGTGTGTGACGAATGGACGATTAGTCCAAACGTAGTGCTGAATTAGCAAACCTTTAGGAGTCAGTTTACGCAACCTTGTCGTAGTATGCTTTCAGAATTGAACCTGATTCAATTAGGACTTTCAAGGGTTATAACGTGGTCTGGTTCACGGTTTTAGAAAGAAAGATTTATGGCTCAAAGTTTATTTGTGCCCACCCATTCTCCTTGATGTTCTCCAGTCCTATGTTCATCTAATTCGACTTAAGCGCTCGCTTCTCACAAGGGTTTTGTAATGATTGAGGAACCAATGACGTTGATGGTTTACGCACCAATGAGGTTTCTTGGAGTAACAGTCACCCATTCTGACTTTGTGTCTGGTCACACGACTTTGTTCTCATGGAAGATTCTCTTTCATTTTTTTTCCCTAACTTTTGCCTGGACTGGTTCTTTTTTTTTTGAATTTTTTTCGATTTTGAAGTCCAGCGGGATGCCCTAACTTTTTCCTAAGTCATTTGTTTTCACTTCCTCTTTTGACTTAGCGGGCTTTATTTTCCCTTTTTTTCGTTTTGATTTTTTTTTTGAACAAATCGTGTGACACTGGCTTGTCATGACTTGCTGAAAGGGTTAACTGCCTTATTCCTTTGTTGGTGAGGGATAACCATTGTGGTTTCACGTCCCTTGACCTCTTGAGGTGTAATGAATAAAGGTAATGGATCCTCGGATGCACACTCCTTTGGAAATTTGAACGTTCGGTCAAATTAACTGATAACTACCCTGCCCCGGGTTGAATGTGAGGGTTTTTTTTGTTTAGAAAAGGAACTCCTACTTCAAGGCTCAAAGGGGGTTGACGAAGGTCTATCTCCCTTATATCTCCGGTGTTTGGGAATTGAAACAATGCCTGTACATCGTCAGCAGGTTCTACTCTGAAAGCATACTTTCAACAATTATGGGTATTCAGTTGTCATCATCCTCCCTCAAACCTGCTAAACAACAGTGAAATAAATGGGAGGTATATGGATGCAATTTTTTTTATATTTTTCGTTTTTGATGCAAGGAAAGAAAAAAAATGAGCGAATGCGACATAATTGATTCAAAAGTGCAAGATCACTACATTAACATTACCATTCAAAAATAACATTGCTTAAAAGACAAGTAGCTGCTAACAGGAAAGAAACTACAATGCAAATGATAAAAGGATACAGTAATCATCAGCTCTGATGACATCTTCTTGTCTGGACCACCGAAATCAGGATACGCTCCTTCGAAGTCTTTGAACTCAATCAGGCGAGAGGTTGACGCACAACCAAGCTTCCTTATGGAAAGGAGATGTAGCCATTGTCGATCAACTGTTGTACTTTGGCTTGAAAAGCTTTGCAATCTTCAGTTGAATGCCCCATTGATCCACCATGATACCCGCACTGCTCATGAGGATTGTACCCTGGAGGGTACGGCCCTGGTAACGGCTTGAGAGGCTTAGGAACCACCAAAGAGCTCTGAACTAGATGTGGCAAGATTTCACTGTATGCCATGGGGACTGGATGAAGAGGAGCAATCCTTCTTTCCAGAATGTTACGAGGCCTAGGCTGGCTCTGAAGTTGATTCTGAGGTCTTTGACCATGAGATTGCAGATTTGGACGAGGAGGAGCCCAGGGTTTCTGACACGGTGTTCTGAGCATTGCCGAATGCCCATAAGAGTAACCAGACACAGGAGTAGATGATCTCCGAGAGGATGTTGGTCTAGAATATTCAATATTGGGCCTGGCTGTACTGACGTCATACCACTCTTCCTCTTGGGAGCTAACAACAGACCCACCTTCACTAGCTGGGATATTCGAAAAGTCCTGGATCTTTCCACTTTTGAGCAGGCTCTCAATGCGCACTCCAACTATCATCAAGTCAGAGAAGCTTGTCATCCCAATGCTACTCATTCTTTCCAAGTATGGACCCTGCAAGGTGCCCACGAACAGGTCAATTAATTCTCTGTCTGAAAGTGGTGGTTGCACTTGGGCTGCCAATTCTCTCCACCGCTGTGCATATTCTCTGAAAGATTCACCACTCCTCTGGGATAGGCTCTGCAAGTTCGTGCGATTGGGCGCCACGTCCATATTGTACTGGTATTGCTTTACGAAAGCTCTGGATAAATCATTCCAAGATCGGATATGACTGCTTTCCAAATCCATGTACCAACTTAAAGATGCCCCACTTAAACTGTCCTGAAAACAGTGAATCATCAACTTATCATTGCAGGCATAAGAAGTCATTTTTCTACAGAACATCACCAAATGACGCTTCGGGCAACTGACACCAGTGTATTTCTCAAACTTCGTAGTTTTGAAATCTGGAGGAATGACAAGACCAGGCACCAAACACAGGGTTAGAGCATCAAAACCGAAGGCATCAGGATCCGCTAAGGCTTTGAGTTGCTCGTCCAACACACGAAATCTTTCAGCAGGATCAATAACTTGTGGATCCTTGGTTTTCACAAGAGGGATTGCCCCTTGGAAGTTCGGCATAGGGAAAGCAAAACTCTGATAATCTGTAGAATCAGAAGAAGATGAAGGTCCACCTCGGACAGCAAATGGTTCAGGTACATTCTGATTCACGATCGGGGTCTGTGCAGGCTGAGCTTGAGCAAGATTGTTCACTTGTGGAAGATCTTCATCAGGAGAAAGACCATACAGAGGATTGGTCATTGAAGTGAAACCAGGTGGAAACTCAACATTCTGACGGTTGTTCTCTGACATAGCTACTGACGGCTTCCAATCTGACCCTTTACCTCTTGACACTGCTCAATCTTCCTTCAAACACTGTCGTCTTCCAACAGTTAACACTTGTTCAAACTGAGTACCGGGAAATCAACTGGCTGGTCATGGACAAAAGAGGAAGGATGAGCTCTCTGGAGGAGGAAAATGCAATGCAGATGCAAATGCAAAATGCAATATGATGATGCCAAAGATGCAAAGACATGGGATCACAGCTGGAAACTGCCTGGAATCTGGAATGCCGGACCAAGAATCGAGTGTCTGTAACCACAAGATCTCTGTATAGTAACCCGAAATAGTAACTGAAAACCAGAGGTCAATAACTTCAGGATCATAGTGACCGGATCAAACAATAGTACTGGTAATGAGGGTATGTTGAGGTCAAGGGTTCCTGCAAACCTGTAAACAGCCCAACCCCCTCACAGGTAGTGTTCGAAAACAAGGATCCTCAGACTTTGATCAGTTATGAGAAGTGTAAACACTTCTAACCCGGAGGTACAGTGTTTACAATAACCATAAAAAATCCTCCTCTAATTCTCCTCAGTTTCTGAAGGTCATGATAAAGGTCATCCAGACTTAGCAGGCTTCCTAGATAGCCCTAGCACTACAGGAAATCTGTAGCACAGAGTTCTCAAGAAGAAACCCACATCTGAACCGTGTTTCATATTCCCGCACCAGACCGAAATGGAATAGGAAAGAACATGAACCACTCTAGCCTAGGTGTCACTCAGGTCCCAGGTATAGGACCTTAACTCTCAGTAGAACCCCACCCACCAAAACAAAACCAGATCCAGCCAAACACAGTATGACAGTATGATGTATATAAAGCTATAAAGAAAGCAATAAAACAACTGTACATAAAGCAAAAATAAATACAAATATACATACACAATTAGCACATAACACCCCAGTAAACACAAATCAAACAAGCGCTAGGAGGAACCCACAAAAAGAACCAGAAGCCCTGGTTACAGTATAAGGTTCCCCAGCAGAGTCGCCAAGCTGTCGCTCCCACTAAATGAAGCCGGGTCAAATAGGGTACAAACGCGAACGGTCGGCGAAAGGATGAAATGAAAAGAGTCGCCAGCTAGGCATTTTTATCCCGGAGGAAAGGCAATGCTGCATAGACCTAGAAAAAGATGGATAAGACGGTTGCGAACCAGAGAGACTGAGAAAGGGGGTTGGTTACAACCTGGGAAGGTATTAGCACCCAGATTGTCCGTCGTACTCGACGGGATCCACGCTTAAGAGATTTGTGTTCTAAAGGGGTAGTGTCAGTGTAATCTGTGTATAAAAGAGCTGGAAAAGGATGTACAGGTGTCTGTGTAAAAAAGTGTAGTGTATAAGTGAAGTGTCAGTGTAAGGATGAGAGTATGCTCGTGATCATGAGGCTAAGAGAATGATGCTGAAAGAGGGGGAATATACAGAGACTTTTGTTCGATAACTGTTAAGTTATGCCTACGTATCCTCTCGTGCAATGAGGAAGTCAGAACACCGTAGTTCGACCCAAAGAGACTGAAAGATGAATTGACTTGTGAAGTGCTTACTTGTCTATGCTCAAGTGTATGACCTGTCTGGCTCAGGTGCAAACTGTCTTGCATTAGACGGAAGAAGCGAGTTCTCGTTTGTGAGTGAAGATGATGAGAAAAGAATCCCGAAGGAGACGATTATTGTTTTGTTTTTGAGTTTTCAGTCTTTTATTGCTTTTTGAAAGTTTGTCATAAATTAATGAGCTTAAGTCTAAACCAATGGATTTAGTAAACTCATCACATCTTCCCTCTGATTAGGGGTAATGAGAATGCCTTAAGTGTGAAGTCAGCTTCTCACACTTAATTACCATGGTGTAGGATTAAGATCATTAACCTACTTGTGATTATTTAGATGTTTTTGTTGTTTTTGTTTAGTGTTGAGTAATGAGATTAAGCCATAATCAGGGATTAAACAGACTCATTACACCATCCTAATAGAAGGATAATAGATGAGAATGTTTAAGCTGAGGAAAGCTCCTCAACTTAATCCATGATTAGGGATTAAACTCATGACAAAACAAGCCTTTGGTTAAGTGGATTTTATTTAATGGTAAGATGATGAAGTGATTTTTAGGGTTTGTAAGGCAACTTGAGGGGGACTTGTCCATTAACACTAGGGCTAGTCCTTCTTAACCAATTAAGGAAGAATTAGAACCCTAATGCAAGGCCCAAGTTACAAGCTTGATGTCTTGATGATTATTAAGTGGATTGATTAAAGGATTTAAACACATTAAGGGTCTAACACTTAGGATTAAAGTTATACACTCCATCCTAATAGAAGGATGCAGGCATAAGCTTAATCACAAAGCCTTAAAGCCTTTAGGGTTTAGTCCCTGATTATGAGGTGAGAAGAGAGGACTCAAAGAGACACAAAGGTAAAAGCTAAGTGGGGGACTAATCAATATTCACATGCTCGGATGGTCCTAAGTTAGTGTGGTCTACTATCCTAAGGGAGGTGAAGAAAAGAAGAAGAGGAGAAGAAGAACCAAGGTGGCCTAAACACACCTCAAGTTAAGAAAGAAATAAAGAAGATGAGGAAGAAGTAAGTAGGAGAGAAGAAAGAAATACGGAGTAATCGAACAATGCACAAACAGAGCCTACACCAGTAGGACTTCGTGTCTCATTGGTACCTAATGGAGAAGGTCCGTTGCCTCTGCATATAACGTCCCGAGGAAGCCACCATAAACTCGAGGTACATCAAAGTATCATCAAGCAGCAAGCATCGAGCATTAACTCTAAATCATGGAAAAACTCAAACACAAGTGTTAAATATCCAAGAAAATCACAGATTAATCAAGCTAGGCATCAATAACCAAAATCGACAAGCATTATTTTAGACAAAGTATCAACAATTAATCTGAAAACCAAAGGTTAATCAAAATTGAGATTAAAATCATTTAACAAAAATCAAAATTATTACTGATATCTAATTCTAAAGAAAAGTCAAAAACCTCAAAAAGATATAATCCAAACTAACTGTAATCTAAAATAAAAGTTGAGAATTAATGGGACAAACGGAAATAAGAAACCAAGAGGGGCTGAGAGTTAAATTTAAGGTGGGGATAGCAAAAAGAATCCAACGGGCCCAACCAAGCCCATTAACCGTATCAGCCAATCCTAAATTCTTAATTAAAAAGGAAAAGAAGAAACAAAAGAAATAATATATTAATAATTAACAAGAAATGACATATACTGAAAAAGAAAAGGTCTGTGAAACGTTAATGAAAAAGAAAAAGGCGAAGAGGAGAAACGCGATCCCCTTCTTTGTACACACTTCCGGCGGCGAAAACCCATACCGGCCTTGCTCGATCCATCTCTCCTCATCGATCACTCTTCATTCATCATAGGTTTGCCGCCGCTGAACTTCTTCATCTCGGTCATCTTTCTCGTTCCCGGAAACCCCTTGCCTTTGTTTTGGATTTGATCTCACATCCGCCTTTCTCCGCTTCGGTTTCCTTTGGTCTCGATTTCAGCTTTGTTCACTTATTTCGCTCACTGAGAACAAAAAGCTTTGCCGCCGCCAACATACGCCGGCGTCTATCTTTCTCGCGGTGGGTCCGTAGATTTAGAGGTTGGTGTTGATTTAACACAATCTCGTCTCTCTCATTTCTTCTTCTATTTTTCGATTCGGCGAAGATTTGTTCTGTGATTTGGAGAGAGTTCTGGCGGTGGAGTTTGAAGGTGAGATGGAAGTTGGTTGTGAAGTTTGGATTTGTTGTTGTTCTGCTTTGAGGTTGACGAAGGAGAATGAGGTTTATGGTGGTGAGTTGGAAGTTGGTGTATTTAATGGAAGAGGTTGAAGGTTAGTGTAGAAGGGTTGCGATGGTTTGTGGTGTTATGGAGATAGGTCGGAACTGATTTTTACGGAAATGGCAGGGATGAGGTTGAAGGCTGGTGTTCTGTTGTTTTGTGGTTTGAAGAAATAAGTGTGGTGAAGAGTTGTGGTTGAGCCGTTTGTGTTGGTGATTTTGGAAATGGAAATAAATTTCCGTGATGGGAAAATGGTCAGGAAATTGTTGTTGTTGTGTTGTTGTTTTGCAGGTGAATGGTATTATTGGAGATGGTGAGTTTGAAGAGGAATCGGGGGCCTTGTTGTGTGTTGTTGTTGTTGAGTGGTTGAAGTTGTGTTGAAGGTGTTCACGGTGTGTTTGTGTCAGAGCAGGGGTGGACAAAGATGGCGGTTTTGTTGGTTTTGCAAGGTGAGTGATGGAAAAGATTGAAGAGATATTGATGAGGTTATTGAAGAGTGATGAAGGTGTTGCTGGGAATTTCAGTTATGAAGATGATGAACAAAAGATGGATATCACATGAAAAATGAGATTCAGAGACTCTTCTTGATAAAGGCGCCGTTTACACTTTAATGTCTGCAGAATTTTTCTCTCTCTTTTTTTTCTATCTCTTCATTTTATACTTAGGTCAACCTAAGTCAAACTTCTATTTTCTAATGGGCCACCAAAAAGGATGTGGGCTTTGTGAAGTTCTTTTATTTGAAAATGTTTTTTTGTTTAATGATAATGTGAATTGGACTTGGTGAATAAATATAGGATAATGGCTTATGATATGTACTTTGGAGTTTTGAATGTAAATTTGAATAGGAAAAATGAAAAAATGGATAATGGATTAACTTGCATCGAAAAATTGGAAGAAAAAAAATGGATATTGAAAAATTGAATTATAAAATGGATATTGACAAATGGTTTAACCATGGGCACAAAATTGGTTAAGGTGAAATGAATGGATATCGAACTTCGAATTCAAACTGTCAAACGATCACGTGAATGAATACCTCACCAAACTCTTGATTAAAACGAATGAACAAATCTCAGGCCACTGAATAAATTGCAACTAAAACACCAATCATCTGAATTAATCATCTTCTGAACCTCTGGTCAGGTAAATCATGAATCACTTCTTGAATTTGTCTGAATCAATCTCCCGGGAGATAAATCCACATATGAACACGAATGAACCTTTGATACACCCTGCTTGAGAACTTAAGCACCAAAACAAATGACTCGCACTTGGAGGAATCTTTTGATAGTTTGACCAATATTGGGTCAAACATCCATCTGAACTGGATTGTGACAGAATAAACACACTTGAACTGAAACTAGTGTTGTTGAGAAAGAAGATAACTTGAGATGCAGAGAAGAAGAGAATAGCCTTACGACTTGATGAAGAAGAAAATCCATGGTGACGAGCCAAATGGATCGGTAAACAACCATTGCAGACGTGAAATCCATGAATACCATTAACCAGGGAAATAAACCCTAATTCAGTGACAAAAGCAATATGAGGATGATGCCACTGATAACTGCATAGCTGAAACCTTGAATTCCTTGATAATGAACAAATAAGGACGTGAAACCCTAATTCCTCAGATGACGTTGATCCCATGTCTCAGGAGCCTATGCAAATGGTATGTAAAATGCGTATGAATGCAAAACGAAAAGCTGACAAAGATGAAAAACCAGAGGGCAAATTTAGGGTGTTACATGTATCAATACATATTATCATGAATCGATACATACTGAACAGATGAACAAAAAACAGAGAAATAAACAAACAATGAATCGATGCATGTTTGTATGTGTCGATTCATAGAAGAAATTCCAGAACCATTCTTACAGCATGAATCGATGCATGATGGAATGAATCGATTCATTTTGCGAATTTCCAGAATCATTTCTATAGCATGAATCGATGCATGATGGAATGAATCGATTCATTTTGCGTATTTTCAGAAAAACAAAGACATTATTAAAAATGAGACAAGAGATATAAAGGCTAGCATTTTGTCTTAATATGAAGCATATGATAAAAGCACAAACACCTAAAATTTATAATCATACAAAACTTGAGTTGCTCACAAACTCCCCCTTTTTGATGATGACAAATTTTTTTGAAGTGTGAGAATCACTCCCCCTGAGTTTGTGCATGCCTGTCATTTTACACACTCGCCTTTCTCCCCCTTTGTCAACATCAAGAAAGAATGCATAGGTGAAGCAAAAAATCAGCAATACCAAGATATATAAGCAGAATTCACTCACAAAGAATGAAACATAAAGGGCAAACAAATTAGTCGAAAGCAGCAAACAAGCATAGGCATTGAAATTGTTAATTAGAGTTGCGAATTACAGAAACAAACCAAACTCATACAAAGTTTAAACATAATAAAAAAAGCAAAGAAACTTAAGCAAGAAACAATGATGTTATGCAAAATGAAATGCAGCCTCAATGAGGAAAGTGGCCACCACAAGACTCCGCATCATCTCTATCGGGGTCTCGGAAACTTGGAGGAGGAGGTGGAGGAGGCATTTCATCAGGATTCTGCCCCATGAAGTTGTAACGCCTAAACCGTTTCTGAACCTCTGTGCTTTGAAATCTTTCCATAATCCCCGGATGCGAACGACAATCATCCATAAAACCAGACATCTCATTGTAGAAAACTTGATGCCACTTAACCAAGTCGGTATGCCATGAGTGTTGATTATGATACATTCTTGTGTGTTCATCATGCCATTCTTGGTGCTCTTTATGCCATTCCGTTTGTTGGACATTCCAAGCACGGGCCTCTTCATGCCGGGCATTGTTTGCAATCTCTGTTTGCTCAAACATTTGAGTAAGATATGCCGGAGCAGTAGTAGATGAAGTCGGTGGAACCGATGAAGGAGCCGACTCATAGTTAGTAGGAGACCACCTTTGTGGCACCCACTCACCCCAAGCAGTATTGGCATTTGCGTCAGGAGGATTTTCTGCATCCTCCATATCTTCATCTCTTTGTTCTTTAACATAAATCTGTTCAGAAGGAATATCAAAGTTGTAGATTCGGGTTCTAGTGCTGCGTTCAAAGAAGTAATAGCAGCGACACTCGATGTCCCACCTATATCCCATGTGAGAGAGAGTGGCATTGTTGAATTCTTGAACACTAGAAGAAGATAAGAGAGGCACGGGAGGGAAAACCACTTTCCAAAACTTAAGGATCCGCATAATCTGGGCGGTATATGCAAGAGTGATGTTCTTTGAACTATTCCGCGTAAGAAAGATACGCTTTACAAAGTAATTGGGCCAGTTCAATGGTATCTTCTTCTGCAGAATATACAACAGATGGATGTCCGTCTTATCCAATCGAGAGTGCCCACCGGACCTTGGACGCAAGATATGTGAAAGAATCCAATGCAGAATTCTGGGAACGCTTTTAATTATACCAGAAGTCAAAGGCTCATCATCAGCAAGAGGTCTTTCCAATTTAGAAATGGATGCACAATATTCCTTCAAATTAAACTGTGTTTCAAAGTTCTGATCATGCCACATCTGCAACTCAGGCAACAAGGATGGCAGTTTGAACACTTTGGGCCAATCATCAGCCTCAAAACGGTAAGTTCTGGTTCCAATAGAACACTTGAACATGTAGCCTTTACTAGTTTTCACACCAGCATAAAAAGCACGAATAAAGTCTTCATGATAATCATCTTTAGCAGTTAAAAAGGACCCAAGATTTTGTGCGTCGATTAAATCTGCAACTTCTTCTAAACAAAGAGAGCGTACATCACTAGTATTGAAAACATGTGGTTTCATGTCTAACCTTGTCTTAAAAGAAACCTCAAATTCTTCAACAATGGCAGGATGAAGAATGGAAGCCCCAGATGGAGGAATTTCGGGAACAGAAGGAGCTTGATGGGAAGACTCAACAGGTTCTTTGCCTTTACGTTTTCCTTTTTCTCTAGGAAGCATGACTCTTGGAGGCATAATGATGAGATTAGGGTTTTGAGAGAAGAGGGGTTTTTTGGTGTTAGGGTTAGGAAACTGTAAATGATGCAAATGAAATGAAGAAAGAGATAGAATAGAGTTTTATAATTGATGGACATGTCATAGCAGTTGCTGATGTGTCGATTCATAAGAAAATAAACTGAATTTAAAATAGTATGCGCCGATTCATGACCTTATGAATCAATTCATTTGACGAAATTTTTTGAAAATCAGGTTGCTATGTATCGATACAAACCACGAATGTATCGATACATACTGTAACTATTTTGACAGATTTAAAAGAAAATGAACATGAATCGATTCAATATGGCTGTGATCGATTCATATTGCGAAATTTTTGAAATCAAGTGGCTATGTATCGATACAAGATGGTTGGGATCGATACATATTGTAATAATTTTTACAGTGATAAAAGAAATTTAGCATGAATTGACACAAAAATGAATATGTAAAACAAACATTATGCAAAATGCAGAATGAATCATAACATTGTACGGATGCTTAAGAATACTTTACAAACAAAACATCAATGCTCAAACATTCATATGTAAAGAAGTACATGTAAGCGAGAAATAATTGCTCAACCATACATTGATCACACAATATCAGCAAAGTGAAGAGAGGAACAATATTACCTCCGTCGTAGTATTCTCATGAGGTACGAGTGAAAACTACATTCAGAACTTAGTAAACACGATGAGATAAATAGAAACTACATCAAACAAACTTAAGACACCAATGCGGAGAGATCAAGAATCCCTAATTCGCGACGAATGTTGAAGAATGGTTCAGTTGCTAAAGGTTTAGTGAAAATGTCAGCAAGTTGATTTTTAGTATCAGCATGCTCAAAAACAACATCTCCTTTTTCAACATGATCGCGAAGGAAGTGATGTCTAATCTCTATATGTTTGGTGCGTGAGTGTAAAACAGGATTCTTAGTGAGATTAATGGCACTAGTGTTGTCACACTTAATTGGAATGCGTTTAAGTTCAATGTCAAAATCTTGTAGGTGTTGTCTTAGCCACAAAATTTGAGCGCAACAGCTATCGGCTGCAACATACTCAGCCTCTGCAGTAGACAAAGCTACGGATACTTGCTTTTTACTATGCCAACTTATTTAATAATTTGAAAACAGATGACATGTACCACTAGTGCTTTAACTATCTGATTTGCAGCCAGCAAAATCAGAATCAGAGTAACCTACTAAGCTGCAATCGCTCCCTTTGGAATACCAAAGCCCATATTTAGGTGTTCCATTTTGATACCTAAATATACGCTTGACTGATTTTAAGTGAGATTCCTTAGGATTTGATTGATATCGTGCACACATACACACACTAAACATGATGTCCGGTCTAGAAGCAGTAAGATACAAGAGAGACCCAATCATACCTCTATACCTTTTGACATCAACACACTTACCATGTTCATCTTTGTCCAAGTTTCTGTTGGTAGGCATGGGAGTGTCAATTGATTTTGAATTATTCATTCCAAAATGCTTGAGCAGCTCTCCGCAATATTTTGTTTGACATACTGATGTACCTTCATCGAGTTGCTTTATTTGGAGGCCTAAGAAGTAGTTCAACTCCCCCATGAGACTCATCTCAAACTCACCCTGCATAACATTAGAAAATTCTTCGACCAAGTGTATGTTAGTTGAACCAAAAATTATATCGTCTACATAAACTTGAACTAAAAGAATGTGCTTTCCTTTGTGTTTAATGAAGAGTGTATTATCCACTTTACCTCTAGAATATCCATGATCAAGTAGAAATTTGCTAAGTCTTTCGTACCACACACGGGGTGCTTGCTTAAGACCATATAAAGCATGCTTTAATTTGTAAACATGATCTAGATATTCATAATTTTCAAAACCGGGAGGTTGTGAAACACATACTTCTTCATTTATGACACCATTTAAAAACGCACTCTTTACGTCCATTTGGTAAAGCTTGAAATTCATAGAACACGCATAAGCAAGCAAAAGACGTATAGCTTCAAGGCGAGCCACTGGAGCATAAGTCTCCTCATAATTTATGCCCTCCTCTTGGTTATACCCTTGTGCTACCAAGCGTGCCTTATTTCTAGTTATCACTCCGCTTTCATCAAGTTTATTCCTAAACACCCATTTAGTACCTATGATGTGATGATCTCGCGGACGAGGGACAAGTTCCCAAACGTCATTTCTTTTAAATTGATTAAGCTCTTCTTGAATGGCCATTAGCCAAAATTCATCAATCAAGGCCTCTTTAGCATTTTTAGGTTCCACTTGTGATACAAAAGCGAAGTGAGAACAAAAGTTACTTATCTTAGAACGAGTCAACACTCCCTTTGAAATATCTCCCAATATATTGTCTATAGGGTGGTCTTTAGAGGATTTCCAAGCTGGTGGAAGGTCCTTCACTTCAGATGTTCCTTCCTCTTTATCTTTTTCATGACTAGTATCTTCCTCCTTATCAATATCAGCTGTTTCAGATTGATCAATTTCCGAAACAGCTTCTTTGAGTATGTCTTCTGTAGATACACCTGCATCATCAAAAGAGATACATTTTCCGACAATTTTTGGGTAAGACTCATCAAAAGAAACATGGACAGATTCTTCAACAGAAAGTAAACGCCTATTATACACTCTATATGCTTTGCTTGATTGAGAGTATCCAAGAAAAATACCTTCATCAGCTTTGGCATCAAACTTCCCAAGATTTTCCTTACCGTTATTTAAAACAAAACATTTACAACCGAACACATGAAGATAAAACAAGTTTGGCTTTCTACCTTTTAAAATTTCATAAGGGGTTTTATTCAAAATAGGACGAATTAAAATCCTGTTTAGAACATAACAAGCTGTGCTAATTGCATCAGCCCAAAAATATTTTGGTAGTCCACCCTCATTGAGCATTGTTCTTGCCAATTCTTCTAAAACTCGATTTTTGCGCTCCACAACACCATTTTGTTGTGGAGTTCAAGGAGCTAAAAAGTTGTGCTCAATGCCATACTTGTCACAATACTTATCAAAGAGATGGTTTTGAAATTCACCTCCATGATCGCTTCGGATTGTAACTATTTTAGAATTCATTTGTGTTAATGCTATTATTTTATGATTGACATTATGTTTGGTAAAACTAATATGGCTGGAAAATGTTGAATAAGAAGTTCCATATGGTATAGACTCTGGAAGAACAAGTCAAGACATGATTAAGGAAGTTGTCAAAGAAGATGTTGAATTCAGTTCAGAATTTCCTATCAGATGTTGGGACATTATCAAACAGAGTATAAGAACTTAATTCAGGATGTCCCAACAGATGTTGTCATATGTTACAGTCAGATGTCAAAGAAGATGTTAAAACATCTGCAAATGTCATGACATAATTACTGTCATATGTTACAGACCGATGTCAAAGAAGATGTTGAAACATCTGCAAATGTCATGACAGAATTACTGTCATATGTTACAGACAGATGTCAAAGAAGATGTTGAAACATCTGCAAATGTCATGACAGAATTACTGTCATATGTTACAGACAGATGTCAAAGAAGATGTTGAAACATCTGCAAATGTCATGACAGATGTCAAAGAAAATGTTGAAACATCTGCAACTGTCATGACAACATTACTGTCATATGTTACATATAGATATCAAACAAGAAGTGTTGAACTTAGTTCAGGATGTCACACCAGATGTTGTGACACTGTCAAACAGAGTAACAGTTAATGAACTTAAGTCAAGATATCAGGATGTCACACTAGATGTTAGGACATTGTATCAGTTAATGGAATAAGTTCAGTTTACAGGATGTCACATCAGATATTGTGACATTGTATCAGTAAATGAAGTAAGTTCAGTTTTTCAGGATGTCCCAACAGATGTTGTGACATCTCAGACCTGGTACCAGAATTAATTAATGCATAACAGAACTGAGTAAATTCAGGGGAATCTATATGGAATTAATTGGAAAGAGATAAGCAATACAAGGCGCATCTTTAGGGAGATTAGTTATCTGATTTCAGTATAACAGAATAACTAATTCACCTTGAATTAAGGAGGTAGCAAACTAACTAACCCTAATTCAAGGTGATGACATTGGATTTATCAGATCTGAATTATGCAGAATATTCTGGAGATATTATGCAATCATATGTGGTGCTGATTTATAAGATCTTAAAGACTCAATTTAAATTGAAGACAAATATTGAAAAATATAGGTTTCTATATGTAAACACCCCAAATTTGCCCTCACCCATTCACACCATGGCTTGTGATCATTCTCATTTGCATAAACACAATCATATCATCTCATATCCCATTTTTGTTCACTGGATAGTTTCTAAGTCATCTGCACCTAGGGTTTGTGATCTGAGCAATCCAAGAGCTACTTGAGCCACCCCAAATGCTACCAATCACTTCAAAGGGATCCATGTGTGTTCAAGTATCATATTACATCCCCACAAAGCCAAGAATTCAAAAGAATCACAAGAACTAGGGTTTGAGTGGATGCAGAGCCAAGTTTGACTGCACAGTTGACTGAAAATTAGGGTTTTGGTTTCAGAGGCCATAACTCCAAATTTTTTGGTCATTCTTGTTTCCATTGGTCTCTATATGGTATAGGGAGTATGCATATCAATTTTCATGAAGAAATTCCATGGGGAAGTCACCTGATCAAGAGTTGACTTTCTGGACAAGTCAGTGCAAAATCAGGGCATCTGAGGCCCCCAATGACCCAACCAATGGGAGATCTTCATCATTTTGAGTGTATATGATCTTTATTTGATCATGGAAGAAGGTTGAAGTTCACAAAAATCAAGAATTTAGGGTTTTTGCAAATGTTGACTTTTTGGGCATAGTTGACTTTTCAAGAATGCATCATTTTAGGTCATTTTTCAAGCCTTGATTCTTGATCTAAAAAGGCTTCAAATGGAAAAACTTTGGTCATGAAAGTTGTAGATCTCATCTTTCCCTTTTCAAAAAGTACAAGAACATGATCAAACTCTTCTTGGATCAAAAGTTATGGTGTGACAAAGTTGGCTAAAATCATTGATTTTCAAGGCATGCCTCAAATGGAAATTTTGCAAAATCATGGACCAAGGCCAATTGCAACCTCTAATTCATTCCAAACCAATATGCAAACATTCTCTAAGTCATAAAATTCAGATTTGAACCAAGGATGCCCATGGTTATGGTTCATGTAACAAGACTTTTCACATGTGAACCAAAAAGGCAACAACTTGCAAAACACTCATGACACTTCCCTCAACTGGCTGCCTTGGCCTTTGAACCTTGCTAGCTCTCTCACCACACCATGCTGCGCCAGCCCTAGCCTTTGTACCAAGCTAGTATCAAGCCCATGCCTCTCTTATAAGAAATTTGACTTTTGGCAAAAGCAAACATCCCAATCACCACAGGCCATGTCACATCCTCTGGCCACTTGCATTTGTTTATTGTATCCTTTAGCAAGCCATAACACTAGGCAGGCAAGGCTGAAACAACAGACAACAACACATTCACAAAAACACACCAAACTGCATAAGCCTTCGAATCTCTCTGCTCAGCCAAGAAACACTCAAACCATTTTCACCATTCAACTTACCATGCATCATTAAGTAGAAACCAGCAAGAACACAAGCCTGAATCAACCAGAACACCCCATAGCCATTTCTCACCTCAAGCTGCAGTTCCTTTCGAATCTCCCTCCCTAGCTCACAAACATCCAAACAAACCTTGCAAAGCTTCTCCATACATCATCTGGACCATAAACCACCATTCACAATGGCCTGAAATTACCAGAATCATCATAGCCATTTCTGACTGAGGTGAAGCAGAAACTGTCGAAGCTCATCAACCAGCCTACATAAATTGTTCTAAGGCATTCAAACATCATCAAGAGGTCCTAAGGAGTGGATTGCACAAGGAGAGGTGGCCAGAAAGTCCTCAGGTTGAAAGCTCCAAATCTCAGGTAGCTTGAAATTTATTTTTCCAGAAATTGTTTTTCTTGTTACAAACTTGTTCCTTATGATTCACTGAGCATCCTGGTGTTTTTAGTTTTTGATTTGGTTCTGGAATGAGAGTTTAATTTCTCTCTGAAGCTTGCGTGCCCTAGTTTTTATTTCTTTCGATTCAGCTTATTTAGGAAGAAGAAATTTGTTTTGAGAGAGGGGTTTGATTCGTGAGTGTGTAAGGAACATTTCCCAATTCGTAGATTTTGTTTTTGTTACGATTTGAGGGGTTTGGGGATTTCTCAGGGGGGATGCTGGCCGGAGAAGACGACCGGAAGTCTTCTCCGGCCACCTGAGAGTGATTATGCCCTAATTACGTGATTAAATGCCATTTGAATTTGGACCTTTGGATGCGTTGAAAAGGTTGACTTCGCGCGCGTGTGAACGGCTAGGATGCAGTCATTAAACCCTAATCAGCATCATTTATTTAATTAATTAAGATTAATCCTGTTTGAATCTGGGCCATCAGATGGCGCGCGCAGTCAATGTTTTCAAACTCAGGCTCCATCCTGGCCCTCCATCCTGATTACTTCCTATTTTATTTAATTTTTATTCATTTTCTTTTCCTTTTACTTGCATATTTATTTTAAAATAGTAAAAAATTCCTAAAAATTATGAAACTTTTTCCTTAGAGTTTTATTAATTTTCATGACACAAAAATATTTTTTATTTTATTTTTAGCATTAAAAAAGCATTTTTAAATATTTAAAAGATTATTTTTAATTGATTAATGGAAATTAATTAATTAAAAATACTTTTAGGTATTTAAAAATCACCAAAAAATTCATGAAATGTTCTAAGACATTTAGAAACATTGTCCAACCTTCAAACCAAATTTCTTTTTTGATCTTGATGCATTTTAAGAATTTTTCATTGAATTAAATCATTTTTTATGCATTAATTTGATCCTAAGTTCAAAAATTCATTTCTGCCTATCTAAGAAGGTTTGGACATTGATTCTTCTTGCATTGTTTTGTGTTTGGCATGTAGTTTTTGAGATAAAATGGTCATGTTTTGTTTCCTCATTTTCAAATTGTTTGGCATTTCTTTTGTTAAGAACCCTAAAAAACCCTAATAACTTAGAAAAATCATAACTTGAGATTGGTTAAGAGTTGAGACCTCCCCTTTGGACCTTGGTTTAGTATAGGTTTAGGGTTTCTTTGAGTGGCATTTTCCATTTTTTATCTTAGGGTTTGCTTCTGTTTTTGGTTTTTGTTTAATGTTTGATCCATGAACCCTAATTTGGGCTTTCATTTGCATACCTCTTGCATTCTCTTGCATAACATGACTTGTCATGACATTTCAAGCATTCATGTGATTCATTTAACATCATGAGACATGTAGAAAGTATGTTTGATCATTGCATTACATATTTGCCATGTTGTATGCTTTGTATGCTTCCTAACTTTCCATGTGTATCCATGCTTCTAAGCTTGCATCATTTGCATCCATGATCTTGTATGAACATCTCCATGCCTTGCCTCATGTTTGCAGCATCTCATAACATCATTATCATCATCAACATGCTTCTGATTTTGCTTAGCATCATGCCATTTCATCCCATCTTGCATTGCATTTCATTTCTTTCTAACATTTCAGGTGGTAAGTAACTTTGAGAAGTGAATTTGCCTTCACTTCTCATAACTTTTCTTCTCATCTCTCTTGCATCCATTGCTGCATTTCTATATGTGTTTGAGTTTGAGCTTGCTCATTCTTTCTCCTCCCACTTTCTTTCTTCAAGTGACTTGACTTCTTGAATGAAGCAAGTTGCTTTGCTTCTCTTGATCTTGTTCATCTGCTTCCTGGTGGCTCCTTTGAAGATTGTTCTTGCAAACCACACAAACCTTAGGAACAACCAAGCATGACAATGAATTAGGGTTTTGATTAGTCCCCCCTCATAGTCTTTACCTTTGTGTCTCTCTTTGAGTCTTCTCTTCTCACCTCATAATCAGGGACTAAACCCTAAAGGCTTTAAGGCTTTGTGATTAAGCTTATGCCTGCATCCTTCTCTTAGGATGGAGTGTATAACTTTAATCCTAAGTGTTAGACCCTTAATGTGTTTAAATCTCTTAATCAATTCACATAATAATCATCAAGACATCACACTTGTAACTTGGGCCTTGCATTAGGGTTCTAATTCTTCCCTAATTGGTTAAGAAGGACTAACCCTAGTGTTAATGGACAAGTCCCTCTCAAGTTGTCTTACAAACCCTAAAAAACACTTCATCATCATACCAGTTAATAAAATCCACTTAATCAAAGGCTTGTTTTGTCATGAGTTTAATCCCTAATCATGGATTAAGTTGAGGAGTTTTCCTCAGCTTAAACATTCTCATCTATTATCCTTCTATTAGGATGGTGTAATGAGTCTGTTTAATCTTTGATTATGGCTTAACCTCATTACTCAACACTAAACAAAAACACCAAGAGCATCTAAATAATCACAAGTAGGTTAATGATCTTAACCCTACACCAAGGTGATTAAGTGTGAGAATCTGACTTCACACTTAAGGTATTCTCATCACCCCTAATCAGAGGGAAGATGTGGTGAGTTTACTAACCCATTGGTTTAGGCTTAAGCTCATTAACTTATGACACAATCCAAAAACAATAAAAGACTGAAAGCACAAAAACAAACAATAATCGTCTCCTCCGGGATTCTTTTCTCATCTCATTCACTCATAAACGAGAACTTGCTTCTTCCGTCTAATGCAAGACAGTTTGCACCTGAGCCAGACAGGTCTTACACTTGAGCATAGACAAGCAAGCAGTTCACAAGTCAATTCATCTTTCAGTCTCTTTGGGTCGAACTACGGTGTTCTGACTTCCTCATTGCACGAGAGGATACGTAGGCATAACTTAACAGTTATCGAACAAAAGTCTCTGTATATTCCCCCTCTTTCCAGCTTCATTCTTTAAGCCTCATTATCTTGAGCAGTTCATTCTTATTCCTTACACTGACACTTCCATACTTCACATCACTTATACATTTTACACTGACACCTGTACATCATCTTTCCATCTCTTTATACACAGATTGCACTGACACTACCCCTTTAAAACACAAATCTTTTAAGCGTGGATCCCGTCGAGTACGACGGACAATCTGGGTGCTAATACCTTCCCAGGTTGTAACCAACCCCCTTTCTCAGTCTCTCTGGTTCGCAACCGTCTTATCCATATTTTCCTAGGCCTATGCAGCATTGCCTTTCCTCCGGGATAAAAATGCCTAGCTGGCGACTCTATTCATCTCCAGTGAGTTCACGGCTGTGTGTTCTCATTGTCCCTTTCGCCGACCGTTCGCGTCTGTACCTTCATCTGACCCTGTGTCATTTGTCGGGAGCGACAGCTTGGCGACTCTGCTGGGGATGTCTTATATTGCAACCAGGGCTTCTGGTTCTTTTTGTGGGTTCCTCCTAGCGCTTGATTGATTTGTGTTTACTGGGGTGTTATGTGCTTATTTGTGCTTGTATTTACTTTGCTTTATGTACAGTTTGCTTTACTGCTTTCTTTATTGCACTTTGTATATATCATACTGTCATGCTGCTGGCTGGATTTGGTTTTCCTTTGGTGGGTGGGGGTTCTATTGAGAGTTAAGGTCCTATACCTGGGACCTGAGTGACACCTAGGCTAGAGTGAATCATATTCTTTCCCATTCCATTTCGGTCTGGTGCGGGAATATGAAACACGGTTCAGATATGGGTTTCTTCTTGAGAACTCTGTGTTGCAGATTTCCTGCAATGCTAGGGTTATCTGGGAAGCCTGCTAAGTCTGGATGACCTTTAGTATTAACCTTCAGAAACTGAGGTGAATTAGAGGAGGAATTGTTATGGTTATTGTAAACACTGTGCCTCCGGGTTAGAAGTGTTTACACTTCTCATAACTGATCCAAGTCTGAGGATCCTTGTTTTAGAACACCACCTGTGAGGGGGTTGGGCTGTTTACAGGTTTGCAGGTACCTTGACCTCAGAATACCATGTTACTTTGATTTGTTAAGAGTACTCCATGTTGGATAGTTCTTGTGATTCTAAACCCAGGACTTGTGGTTCTTTATTTGAGCCCCCCACCCTGGTTACTGGATTTATAAACCTCATCTGGATTTCTTACACACATGGACTTATATCAGGGCATTTTGATCAGATCCAGCTCAGTCACAGACCCTTGCATATCATTTGCATACATAATCATTGCATCATATTGACATTTGCTTATTTGTTTCAGGGTATCCATCTTCATTTGGTTTTGGTTTTGACCCTATCTGCAGTATTGACCTGTCTTCACCAGCACCTGCTTCAGCTATCACCAGCACCAGCCAATCAGTGGCCCTCTTCTTCAGCATCAGCATCAGTACCTATCTCTACTCAGTCCCAGCATCATGGCTCCAAAGAAAAGCAACATCACCTATCACTTCTTCCAGCCAGACTTATCAGACATCAGGAGGATCCAAACCCTGATCACTCCAGATCACATACCCTTGTTCAGGGAGAGTTATGGAGATATACTGGACATGGTTATGGATCTGGACCCTTCACAGAGGAGCCTCATCCACACCTGCATTCAGTTTTATGATCCTCCACTGAGATGTTTTACTTTTCAAGACTTTCAGTTAGGCCCCTTATTGGAAGAGTACTCCTCATTAGTTGGCATGCCTATCAGGAGAGAAATCCCTTTCAATCCTGAGATGGCTTTCCCAAGCAATGGAGAGGTAGCAAAAGCTTTGCACCTGGAACCTGTTTTGATTGAGCAACATATGACCTCTAAAGCTGGGATCCCTGGTTTTCATCTGGACTTCTTAATTTCTCAAGCTAGTCTGAAGGCTTCTCTAGGAGAATGGAAAGCTGTTTGTGCCCTGCTGGCCTTGTGCATATATGGAATTGTGTTGTTTGCAGATGAGCCTCGATTCATTAGCAAAAATGCAATCCATCTGTTCATCCTGAAGAACCCAGTGCCAACTTTATTGGGGGATCTTTACTATTCAGTGCATCAGAGGAATGAGAAACAGAGGGGAAGATTAGTGAGGATTTGTGCTCCATTATTTCATACTTGGCTTCTCAAGCATCTACCCAGGACAGATACATTTCTCAATCCTCATCAGCAGAGCAACTGGGCTAAGAGGCTCACTACCCTAACTTCAGCAGATATCAGATGGTGTACTCAAAGCACCAAGGGTAGAGATATCATTACCAGCTGTGGGCATTTTCCCAATGTGCCCTTGGTAGGGGTTAAGGGAAGTATCAATTACAACCCTCTGCTGTTCAGGAGGCAATTGGGTTATGCACTGGTCCATACTCCTAGGGCACAGGACTTGGTGGAGACTCTCTATTGTGAGAACAAGATTAGTTTGGCTGTTGTTAGGCAGGCTGCCTGGGCCTGGGATAATATTCAAACCAAGGGAGTCACCATTCTGGGGAAGTGTAATAATGTGGCATCAGCACAATATTATGAATGGTCCCGTGCCAGGGCCCAATTCTCTGGAATGCCCTTTACCATAGAAGACATACCTGAGTCATCTTCAGCACCACCCCCTGCCACCATCAGTTTGGAGGAGTTTGAGAGCTTGAAGGAAAGAAATGAGAAGCTAACCCAAGCCTTGCAGAAGACCCTCCGGGAAAGGAGTGAAGGTATGAGGGAAATTGAGAGATTGGAGAAGTTGAGAGTAGAGCATCTGACTAAGATTGAGAATTCTGGGGATTATATCAACAAGTCTAAGGCTGGTGAACAAATTCTGAAGAACGCTTGCAAAGAAGCCCAGTTCCAAAGAGCAAGGACAGACTTGTATTTGAAGGAGAGTCAAGCCCGGTGGGTCAGGATCACCGAGGCTCGTACCCTGGAAGACAAGAGAGTTCAAGACAAGATGGAGCAACTTGAAGCTAGTGCAAGAGAACAACAAGAAGCCCTGGCAGCAGCCCAGAGGGAGATATCAGAGCTGAAGATCAAAACAGGGGTGAAGAGGTCCAAGGACCAAACTCAGCACAAAAAGCTAACAGCAGCTGTTACGACCCGGAATCTCCTCATCAGGAATCTCACGGAGCGTCCGGCTGATCCTGTGACCGAAGCACTTCTCAAGGAAGCTCGTGAGGATGAGTTTGGTCTTGGTGTTTGACCATTTGTTTGTTGTTGCTTTCTTTCCATGTACTTTTATTTTTGTACTGTATTTTGACCCCTTAGTGGGCTTGTGTTGTAAAATGAACAAATTGTATTATTTCACCTTATGTAATATATTCATGTTAGTTTACTTCGAAAGCAACTTCAGCAGCAGCATCTTCAAGGGTCTGGAAGGGTCAAAACTGAAGGCCAAACCGGATACCTTGAGAGCAAATAAGCATAACTGCATTGCATACTAACCCTTTTGTTTGTTTTGTAGGTTTTTGTTTTGTTGTTACTAACCTCTGTTGTGAATCTCAGGAATTATTGCTCGCCGCCGGGTATTTCCCCTCAACAGGCCACACAGGTACCCAACTAGAAACAACCTTCCGGGAATTCAGATGGATCAGATGCAGCAGGACCTTACGGAGGTCAGGAACCAGATGGCCAACGAAAGGTTGGAGATGAGAACGCAGATAACACAGTTCATGGAAGTAATGAACAACTTAGCTCAAAGCCAGGAGAGGCTCAGAGCTTTGGTAGAAGGGAGGAATCAAGAGGAACCCCATGTGGGAACTGCTGGCACAAGTAACAACGAGAGGGTCCAACCTCATGTCAATCCCCCAGTTTTTGGACCCCATCTCCATCCAGAGGCCAACATCCCTGTCAATATACAAGGGACAGCCACAGCAGGGAGGGTACTACAGGAAGACCCTCAAGAGGACCAGTTCACAGTAATGGGTGCTGGAGAAGAGGCTTATGATAGAAGATTGGATGAAATAGCTGAGAAGTTGAGGTCCTTAGAATCTCAAAACTCTTTGGGCTTCGACGTTATGGACATGGGTTTGGTAGACGGGGTCAGGATCCCCCATAAGTTCAAGCCTCCTTGTTTCGAAAAGTATAATGGGACTTCATGCCCCCGGACTCATCTACAATCATTTCTGGGAAGGCTGAAGGCCTATACAATGGATGAGAAATTGTGGATGTTCTATTTTGAAGATAGCTTGACTGGAGCTTCGAGGGAGTGGTATTCCCATCTGACAAGAGCAACAATTAGATGCTGGAAGGACCTGGAAGAGGCCTTCATCAGACAGTATCAGTATAATCTAGACATGGCACCCAACAGGACTCTCCTGATGGGAATGTCACAGTCTTCGAGGGAGAGTTTCCGAGAATATGCCCAAAGGTGGAGGCAACTGGCTGCTGCTGTTCAACCACCTATGTCTGAACGGGAAATGGCAGATATGTTCATGAACACCCTTCAGGGAACATATATTGATAGGTTGGCTGCTTTCTCTTCTACTAGCTTTGCAGATGTTGTCATAGCTGGGGAGAGAATTGAAAGCTTGTTAAAAATGGGAAAGATCTCAGACAATGGTGCAAGCTCGTCCAGTAGTACAAGAAAGCCTTTTGCAGGCCCGAGAAGAACTGGCGAGACCAATGCCATCCATTCAAACAGGGGTAGGCCCCAATATGCTCAGAGGTCCATAGCAGCAGTCACCATCCCTGCTCCAGCTCATCCTCAACCTGTCTATCAACCTCCTCAGCAAAGTTATCAACAACCACCTCAGTACCATCAGAAAAATCAGTATCCTCCGAGGAATTACAACAACAGCAACACCAACAACAACAGTCAACAAAGGCCATTCCAACAGAGGCCATCTCAAGCTAACAGAGTGATCGATCCGATCCCCATGCCATATGCTACTTTGCTGCCACAGCTTCTGAAACTCAACCTGGTTGAGCTAAGAACGTTGGCACCTCCGGATCCCAACAGTCTACCAAGGAATTATGACTCCAATGCTAGGTGTGCTTTTCATTCAAACGCACCTGGCCACAGTACAGAAAAATGCAGGGCTCTGCACATGAAGGTACAAGACCTGGTAGACTCAAAGGCTCTGAATTTCGCACCACCACCCAATGTCAATAAAAACCCGATGCCAAACCATGGTGGTCCCCGGATTAACGCTATTGAAGAAGACCAGCCGTCTTATTTAATAACCAGTGTGGGACAGATCAGGACGCCATTGGTAGAAATCAAAGCTCAGCTCTTGGAATGCAACATGTTCCCGGGGTGCGAATTGGGTTGTGCTTACTGCAATATCTCTGTGAATGGGTGCGATAATTTGAGGAATGGCATAGATGGCCTCATTCAGAGTGGCCAGCTTCAGATCACCATATCATTTCCAACGAATCCAGCAATTTCATCAGCAACAGTTTCAGAACCTCCTACAACTGCAGCAACTATTGTTCCTGACAATTCTTCAGTTTCATCAACAAGTACTTCATCCATCATCTCAACCGATCAGTTCACAACAAATCTTTCTGCTACAACGTCAGCTTCACTCCATTTTGAACCTCCTACAACAACAACATCATTTCTTCCGACAATATCTCCTACAACTCCAGCAACAAATCATGAAGATGTCTCTACTGTCACAATATTCTATGATCCGGAAAACAACTCTGCCTACCATTCAGAAGGTGCTGCTCCCATCAGAGCACCAGTTACAATCTTTTATGATCCACAAACAATTACAGTCCCTTCAACAGCAGCAATCAGTCCAGTCACTGTCACGATGCCTGGACCAGTACCATATGAAAGCAATAGGGCCATCCCTTGGCACTATGGCTCTGACGTGTACTGCGAAGGAAAAAGAATCACTCTTGAAACATCAACACCTGCACCACAAGTAGATAATGTGGGGGGAGGCGGAGGCTTCACCCGAAGCGGACGTCTCTTCGCTCCACCAATTCAAAGACCTACTGCCGAAGCAGAAGCTGCTGCCAAGGCAAAGGGAAAGAGCCCGGTGCAGGAAGATCAAGCTGCCAAAGAAGCCTTGAAAACACCGTTCGATCAAGAAGTTGATGAGTTTATGAGAATCATCAAAAAGAGTGACTACAAAATTGTGGATCAACTTCACCAGACGCCATCCAAAATCTCTATCCTCTCACTGCTTATGTGCTCCGAAGCCCATCGGAATGCACTACTCAAGGTCTTGCACGCAGCTTACGTGCCTGAAGAGATTACTGTCAACCAGTTGGAAACCGTGGTTGGAAATGTTACTGCTAGCAATGGGCTAGGGTTCACCAATACTGACTTGACAGCGGACGGCCGCAACCACAACAAAGCCTTACACATAACCATGGAATGCAAAGGAGCTGTCCTTTCTCATGTGCTGGTAGACACAGGGTCGTCCCTTAATGTCTTACCAAAGAAGGCTCTGGTGAAGTTAGAATATGATGGATTGGCATTGAGACCCAGCAACCTGGTAGTAAGAGCCTTTGATGGTTCTAAGAGATCGGTTCTGGGAGAGATTGAGCTACCGGTGACAATTGGCCCACAGACCTTTAAAACTATCTTTTATGTGATGGACATTCAGCCCGCCTACAGCTGTTTGTTGGGTAGACCCTGGATTCACGCCGCCGGCGCAATAACGTCTACCCTTCACCAAAAGTTAAAATTTGAGTGGGAAGGCCAAGTTGTCACAATCTGTGGAGAGGAGGACATTTTTGTCAGCCACCTGGCAACCTATAAGTACATTGAAATGGATGAGGAGATCCATGAAACAATGAGCCAGGGGTTTGAAGCTTTGAATGTGAATGAGGCATCTGCTGTATCTGGTACTCCAATGTCATCATACCAACAAGCCCGGAAGGTTGTTGAGGAAGGAACTGCCCAAGGCTGGGGCAAACTGCTATCAGTGGAGAAAAAAGAAGACAAGTTTGGGTTGGGTTACAGACCAACTCAACATCAAGCAAAGGCTGCTGAAGAGCCTGGTTTTGTCAGTGGAGGGATGCTTACCCCCGATGCTATCAACTGTCTGGAAGACGAGCTGGAAGAGGAGCGCAATCTGGAGAATTGGATTCGTCCAAAGATCCCAGGGAGCAGTGTCTCGAACTGGTCTTCCCAGGAAATTATAAGAGTTACTCGATCAGAGTAATTATTATTTCCTGTATTTTTATAAGCATGCATCAAAGTCTTGCATCTTGCCCAAGATGACAAGACTCATTTTGTAATCGGGCCATCTGTACTTTTTGTGCAAACAAGATCAATTAATGAAATATCAGACATCTTTTTGCAAACGCGTCTTTTTTCTTTTCGTTCACTGTTTTTCCATTTTTCTTTTTTGTACAAAAATAAATGGCAGTGTTTTCAAAATGACAACTTCATTTCACTTTTCTAAATAAGATTAAAATCAGATCACTAAAACGAACAACTTAACCCTTGCAGAGAGTGTCGTCCAGACAGCACTGACAACAGCACGGCTATGACATCGTATGACTTTGACAATCCAATCAATCAAGCTGATGAAGGGGTTGAAGAAGAATATGAGCTTCCTGAAGAGCTAGCCAGGTTGTTAAGACAGGAGGAAAAGGTTATTACCCCTCACCAGGAGGAGGTTGAAGTGATTAATCTTGGTACAGAGGAAGACGTGAAAGAGGTTAAAATCGGGGCCTGCCTGCAAGACTCAGTGAAGAAGCAACTGGTTGATCTACTTCAAGAGTATGTGGATGTGTTTGCTTGGTCGTACCAAGACATGCCAGGGTTGGATACCAATATTGTGGTGCACAAGCTGCCTCTAAGAGAAGAATGCCCACCGGTCAAGCAGAAACTGCGCCGAACTCGTCCAGACATGGCTATGAAAATCAAAGAAGAGGTACAGAAGCAATGGGACGCCGGGTTCCTTGCTGTAACTAGCTATCCGCCGTGGGTTGCTAACATAGTACCTGTGCCTAAGAAAGACGGAAAAGTAAGAATGTGTGTTGATTACCGGGATCTGAACAGAGCCAGCCCGAAAGATGATTTTCCATTACCTCACATTGACGTATTGGTAGATAATACGGCTCAGTTCTCGGTATTCTCCTTCATGGATGGTTTTTCAGGATACAACCAGATCAAAATGTCACCTGAAGACATGGAGAAGACAACATTCATCACACCCTGGGGCACGTTCTGCTACAAAGTAATGCCATTTGGGCTCAAGAATGCCGGTGCAACGTATCAACGGGCTATGGTAACATTATTCCACGATATGATCCACAAAGAAATAGAATGTTATGTGGATGATATGATTGCCAAGTCCCTTACTGAAGAAGATCATCTGGTGAATCTGCTCAAGTTGTTCAAGCGTCTGAGGAAGTATCAACTGAAGTTGAACCCCAACAAATGCACATTCGGGGTGCGATCTGGTAAGCTGCTGGGTTTCATTGTAAGCGAGAAAGGGATTGAAGTGGACCCTGATAAAGTCAAAGCCATTCAAGAGATGCCTGCACCGAAAACTGAGAAAGAAGTTTGAGGGTTCTTAGGTCGATTGAACTACATTTCACGGTTCATATCTCACCTCACAGCAACCTGTGAACCCTTGTTCAAGCTGTTAAGAAAAGAACAAACGGTCAGATGGAACGAAGATTGCCAGAAGGCTTTTGACAAGATCAAGGAATACTTACAAGAACCTCCAATCCTTATGCCTCCAGTTGAAGGAAGGCCTCTAATCATGTACTTGACAATATTAGAAGAGTCAATGGGGTGTGTGTTGGGCCAGCATGATGAGTCTGGTCGAAAAGAGTATGCAATATACTACCTAAGCAAAAAGTTTACCGACTGTGAAAAACGTTATTCACTGCTTGAGAAAACTTGCTGTGCTTTAGCGTGGGCTGCTCGCCGACTGAGACAGTATATGTTGACCCACACTACTTTATTGATCTCGAAGATGGACCCAGTCAAGTACATATTTGAGAAGCCAGCGCTTACCGGACGGGTTGCAAGATGGCAAATGATCCTTACAGAGTATGACATCCAATACACATCTCAGAAAGCCATCAAAGGCAGTGTATTGTCTGAATATCTTGCTGAGCAACCCATCGATGATTACCAGCCTATGAGATTTGACTTCCCTGATGAAGACATCATGTTCATTAAATCAAAAGATCATGAAGAGCCTATTCACACTGAAGGGCCTGACCCGGAAGAAGAATGGACTATGATGTTTGATGGGGCTGTTAACATGAATGGTCGTGGTGTTGGTGCAGTACTCATTACACCCAAAGGAGTTCACATGCCTTTCTCGGCAAAACTCACTTTCAACTGCACCAACAACGAAGCTGAATACGAAGCTTGCATTATGGGTCTTGAGGAAGCCATTGACCTCAGGATCAAGACATTGACCGTATTCGGGGATTCAGCTTTGGTAGTCAATCAGACCAACGGGAAATGGTATACACACCAGGATCATCTGATACCTTACAGGGACTATACAAGGAGGTTATTGACTTTCTTCACAGCAGTCAAGCTTGAGTATATCCCCCGGGACGAGAATCAGTTTGCAGATGCCTTGGCTACCATTTCGTCCATGATCAAAGTTCAAGCTGCTAACTTTGTACCTCGGATTTCAGTGTCCAGACTTGACAGACCCGCATATGTATTCGCAGCAGATGTTGTCAAAGATGATAAGCCTTGGTTCCATGATCTTAAGTGCTTCTTGGAGGATCAAACATACCCATCTGGGGCATCTTCCAATGATAAGAAGACTTTGAGAAGGCTTGCTGGAAGTTTCTTTCTGAACACTGATGGATCTCTATACAAAAGGAACTTTGATATGATACTCCTCCGATGTGTTGACAAGACGGAAGCAGATTTGTTGATGCATGAAGTGCATGAAGGCTCTTTTGGTACCCATGCTGGGGGACATGCAATGGCTAAAAGGTTGTTAAGATCAGGCTATTATTGGATCACAATGGATGCAGACTGTTGTGCCTATGCCAGGAAATGCCACAAATGCCAGATCTACGCAGATAAGGTGCATGTGCCTCCTAATCCTTTGAACATCATGTCTTCACCATGGCCCTTTGCTATGTGGGGCATTGATATGATTGGCAAGATTGAGCCAACTGCTTCAAATGGTCATAGATTCATCCTGGTTGCCATTGATTATTTCACCAAGTGGGTTGAAGCAGCCTCATATGCAAATGTTACGAGGCAAGTGGTAGCCCGATTTCTGAAAAGAGATATCATCTGTCGATATGGAGTGCCCGAGCGAATCATTACTGATAATGGTTCTAACTTAAATAACAAAATGATGGCAGAGCTGTGCCGGGACTTCAAGATCCAACACCACAATTCTTCTCCTTACAGGCCGAAGATGAATGGCGCTGTTGAGGCAGCAAATAAGAATATCAAGAAGATTGTGCAGAAGATGGTAGTCACCTACAAAGACTGGCATGAAATGCTACCATTTGCCTTGCATGGGTACCGCACATCAATCAGAACATCCACTGGGGCAACACCGTATCAACTTGTGTATGGTATGGAAGCAGTCCTACCTGTTGAAGTTGAATTACCCTCTCTACGGGTATTGATGGATGTTAAACTGAGTGAAGCAGAATGGGTTCGGGCCCGATACGAACAACTGAGTCTAATTGAAGAGAAAAGATTGGCTGCAATCTGTCATGGGCAGTTGTATCAGAAAAGAATGAAGAAAGCCTTCGATCAGAAAGTCAGGCACCGAGGGTACCAAGTAGGAGATCTTGTGCTGAAAAGAATCCTCCCTCCTCATACAGACCACAGGGGCAAATGGACTCCAAACTACGAAGGACCATTTGTGGTAAAGAAAGTTTTCTCTGGTGGAGCACTGATGCTCAGCACCATGGATGGTGAAGATTTTCCGTCCCCTGTGAATTCAGATGCAGTTAAAAAATACTTCGCATAAAATGACCCGCTGGACATAAAAACAGAATGTAAGTCCAGGCAAAAATAGGGCATCCCGGCGAGTCAAAAACAGAATAAAAGACTCGGGCAAAAATAAGGGAAATAAATGAAAAATGTACACCCGCTGAGTTGAAAAGCCGCATTGGACAGCTCAGGCAAAAATGGGTATCCCGATGGATTGAAAACCCGAAAGGGCGATCCATGCAAAATAAGGGAATAAGCGAACAACTGCACTCTGAGTTCGTCTGTATCACTTACAACCTGGAAAGCTTCGACGGAATCAAGCTTCAATCAGAATCAACTTTCTTCAGAAAGCAAGACGAGAAGAACGACATTGTCATACGAGTCATAGCAGGAGAGGAAGCTCCTTAAAGCGTCGTCAACACCGCCAGCATTTTGTTTCTCAATTTATAACAATCTCCTTATTTTAGGAGACTTGTTTCTTTGACTGTATCTTGCCAATTCAGGGCACATGAATTAATAAAGTCAGATTTTTCAGTCATGTTTCGTTTTGTATATTTTTATTTGCGAAGGATGTCTGGTGTCTCTAAAAAAAATCAATTGCATAAGTACAGATGCTTTTCTCCCAAAAGTAATAATAATAAAACACATGCTCACAGGGAATATACTTACTCTCGAAAGTACTTAACTCCTATGACGGAATCCAATCGAGGATACCTCGGGACCTTTTGTGCGTCTCCTTATCTTTGCAGGATTGCAGGTATCCAGAACGCAACCTGGGGCATGCAAGTTACGTCTTAGCAAGTTGGTGAATCATTATCAACTCGGTCTATCTTTCACATGGCACTGGAAGGTGCCCATTTCCCCAGCGAAGTTGCCAAATCAACATGCACCCAATCTCAGCATCTGAAATGCTCTATCCCCAGCTGAGTTGCCTCTTGTTGTTCTCCCCAGCTGAGTTGCCTCTCATAATTCCCCAGCCAAGTTGCCGTGTCATCCTCAGCTGAATACAGAAGTCAGGGAACCATCTCCCCACAGAGTTCCAGCCTCTATCCAGAAGAGCAACGCATGAAGAGATCACAACAGAGTGAAGAAAGCTTCTACAAACCCCAGCTGGGTCCCTCATCTCAAGGATGTGTCAACCAGTGACCTATATCTCCGGACAAATGTCATCTTATTAGATCTACCAATGATCTCATCCCCGGCTGGGATGTCTACTGCAAACAGATCGATCGAGGATCTTCGCGGCAACGGGATCCGAATCCCGGTTTGATATTTTTGCATAATCAAAGCATTCGCATCATACTATCCCCTCAGAGCGTAACATTCCGTCTAATACGGAGCATTACGGCAAAAAAATCAAACGCATAGCATAATCATAAGCCATGTTCTGAATTAACGCTTGTGAATAATAACTGTTCATCATCATTGTACAGAAATCCTCACCAGAGTCCCAGCAAAAAAACAGTTGCCTCATATTCACAAATACCACCATATACACCCTTTGATACCCGTCCGTATCATCACTCCCCAGTAAAATCGCTGGAACACTCTTTATAACAAGATTACCCGTATCACGGATATTTTCAGGCACCCGTTCGTGTCATAACTCCCAGCAGAAAGCCAAAGACGTCCCCTTTGCACCCACACATACCTATGTATACACTTTCTTGACACCCGTCCGTGTCATATCCCCGGCGCAATCGCCTAGACTTTGTATAGCAGATACTTGTTCATATTACACCTTTCTCTCTTGGCACCCGTCCGTGTCATTCTCTCCAGCAGTTAAAATACTCATCTATATATGTACTCACTACTCACGATACATTTATACAGATACTCGTCCGTATCTTGTATACACAACACTTATAACCCCACAGATTCAACAATAGTCCTTGTTCTTTGTTAACCAGTTGGTACTCGTCCGTATCATCATCTCAGAACATTGCGTCTAATGTTTGTTTCTACATGATACTCGTCCGTATCGTAGTCTTAAGGATGCTCGTCCGCATCTTTAATCCATACACTGTGTCAAACACTTGTGTCTTCTTGAATATAGATACTCGTCTGTTTCTACTATTCCCCAGAAGAGTCCCTTCAGATGCAACATTCGTCCGTGTTCTTTGTTAACCAGATGGTACTCGTCCGTATCATCATCTCTGAACATGTGTCAGTTTGTTTCTACATGATACTCGTCCGTATCATAGTCTGAGGATGCTCGTCCGCATCTTTAATCTATACACAATACCAAACACTTATACTTTCCTTTCTTGGTTGTGAACGCTCGTCCGTGTTCACTATATCCCCAGTAGATCACCAACAAAGCAAATCTTTTCCTTCTTATCTAACACTCGTCCTGTGTTATGATAAACCCTGAGAGCAGCCGTCCCCTGCTGAGTGGTCGTCCTCCACTTCTTGATGGTCGTCCTCCATCATGCTCATCCGATGGCCGTCCCCATCGTTGATCTTTTTCGGCAGCCGTACCCTGCCTGGTGGTCGTCCTCCACCTTTTGATGATCGTCCTTCATCATTTTATATCCAATGGCCGTCCCCATTGTTGATTTTGGTTATCAGGCATTCGTCCTATGTCATGATAAACCCCGAGAGCAGCCGTACCCTGCTGAGTGGTCGTCCTCCACTTCTTGATGGTCGTCCTCCATCATGCTCGTCTGTCGCTCCCGAGGATTTCCATCCTGGTACAAACGCGAAAGTGGCGCGGAAAAAGAAAAGAGTCGCCAGCCATGCATTTTTATCCCGAAGAAAGGGAATGGTAATGCTGCACAAACCAGAAGAAACGAAAAGGAAGGACACGAGTCCTGCGAACCAGAGAGACTGAGCTCGGGAGTCGGTTATGACCTGGGAAGGTATTAGCACCCCAGATCATCCGCCGTACCCGACGGGATCCACGCTTGCAAAAGAAACTGTTTCAAAGGGTGAGGGTATGAAAGATGCAGCAAAAGAAAATGAAAATGAAAAGAAACTAGAACTGGAAAAGAACTGAAATAAGAGATGAAGGAAAAATGTAGGGAAAATAAAGATTGTGCTCGAACGGGCCCTACCCCGCTGCCTACGTACCTCATCAGGATAATGAGGATCAGAGACGCCGTAGTTCCCCTAACTAGGGGTACTAAAAGGAAATTGCTTGTGAATTAAGGCTTGAACCGCCTATGCCATTGCTCAGGTGTTGCAGGCTCGGACGACGAGTGCGTAACCGTCTTGCAAAGTGACAAGTAGGAGCAGGTTCGCGGACGGAGCGAAGGAGATGAGAAAAGAATTCCCGAAGGAAAAACGCTTATTGTTTGTTTGTGTTTTTTATGAAGCTTTTATGAGTGTGTCACAAGGAAGTGAACTCAAGCTCTCACCAATGGAATGTGTACTTGTCGCTACATTCCAAGATGGAATAATAGAACAAGCACACTCAAGTAAGGAGAAGATCCCCAAAACTCGAACCCAAAGATTAGGGCTTAGGCTTACTAACTTGCTTAATTATTAAGTGTTTTTGGTTATTTACATGAAGAAGTGTTTTTTAGGCTTTTCTTTTGTGAAGAAGATACCTTGATCAGACTTGTGCATCACAAGGCAAACTTGTACTATCCCAAGATGGGAAGACTACAAGCATACCTCATGGAATAAGGCTATGGATCAATGCATCATTTCACATTTATTAAAGTGTTTTTTTTTAAGAGTTTTGAGATGAGAAGAGAAAAGAACCAAAAAGGATCATAAAGGTAAAATGCTAAAGGGGGACTAAAATAATCCTAAGTGTTAACATGCATGGATGATCCTAGGTTTGTGAGGTTTCTATCCTAATGAAGAAGAGAAGAAGAAGATAGAAGAAGGGATGAGAAAGGCCTAAGCCCAACAACAAAGGGTTAGTTCAAATAACAAAAGAGGAAAGATGAGAAAAGTTGAAATGTGGATAAACATCCACACTTCTCTTACCATGAGCCCCTGAAATGTTAGCAAAATCCAGCAAACCAATCACCACAAACATGGAATTAAACATGCTCAAAGGTTCTTGAAAACAAAAGTCAAACAACATGCCAAACATTGCGAATGCACGACTTACGCGTCGAAAACATGAGAGCATACATCAACCAGCAAGCAAACCACCTTAAAACATCATGATTAATGATCATACAATGAGTCATGACAATTAACACAAGCAAAGGGATCAAACAAACTCAAAACAGCCCCAAAAAACCATTCTGCATCAGTGTTAACCGGTTAACCATATGCGTTAACCGGTTAACCAGTCAAAACCTGCACCAAACACGCAGAAAAACAGGGCGTTAACCGGTTAACCATATGCGTTAACCGGTTAACACTGTAAAAACAGCAGCAAATTCCTGCAGAAAACAGCATTTCAAAAACAGCTTATTCAAATAAGCTGCACCAGACCAGCACTCAATTACACATGGAAAAATAGATCAATGCACATCAATCCATAACATTATGCTCATGAACACTAGCAATCGGATCCGGATACCAATCAAACAATCAAAATCATGCAACACAATCAATTACACAAACACATGGTGGATCTAAAGCATAAGCAATGCAAATAAGCTAAAAACAGAGTTGGATCTGAAATTAAACCAACCTACAAAGCGGAGGTATGCTTTGGTAATTGTTGATTATGCTGAAAATGATAGATCTCGCGCAAAACCCTGAAGATCCGATGCTAATCTCCACCCTCCATGCAAAATAAATGCAAGATCAAGCTCTTGATGCAGAATTTTGGATCCAAAAGCACTTCTAGATCTCAAACCAGATCTGAATCACCAATTAAACCAGCAAAAAGGTGTAATGAAACTATGGATGGAGGTCTAGTTCCAAGATCTACACACCTCAAGACAAGGTTGTGTGATCTTCAAAGAGGAACTTTGAGTGATTTGGAAAATTGGGAGAGAAAAGTGAGAGAATTGTGAGTGAGAGGAATGAAAATTCAGAAATGAGAGTGAAAAATGAGGGAGAGCTCCCTTGGTTTGGAGAGAAATGGAATATATATGGTTTAGGGTTGGGGCCCAAAATCTTGGTTTGGGATCCAAAAAATATGGCTTGGTAATGTGATTTGGTTTTAGGGTTGGAAAGAGGTTTGGATACATGCTCTAGATCCTTCTCTCAAATTCAAATTTAATTCAAAAGAATAAAAATCAGAAAATTGGAAAATGGGGTCAAAACTCACATGCTGAAATTTGCTGCTGGAAATTCAAATTTCGCAGCTGTTAACCGGTTAACCATATGCGTTAACCGGTTAACGCATGCAAAATTTGAATTTTCCCCCCCTTTGGAGGGAAACCTCAAAAATGATGCCGGCGCCCGCCGTTTCAAGCTGATTTTGATCCTTTCATTCTTTTTAAGCTTTGAGCATGATACAGAGCTTGCAGAGTGATCCTGTGAAATTTTTGCCTGGTCACCATGCTCTCGATTTTTATCTGCGGTGCTTCGAAATTTCCAGATGGTTGGTCATATGCCTTATGCTAGAACATGTGAGTGTTATGCCTCATTTTTCTATGCAAAATGCTAAAGACATGATCCGTTATGATGACTATGATGCGATATGATGTTTAAAATGAAGAGGGCAAATTTGGGGTGTTACAGCTGCCCCTATTCAATCATCAGTTAATCCGAAAAGGACGATAGCAGCGAGCTATCGACCATTCAAGATAAACTGTGATTGAATACCAAGAAAACCAGAAATTTGCACTCTGACGAAGAATGCAACACCGGGAAATAAACCCGACCAGATGACGCTCTGGGGACTGCAGGGGAGAAAAAAGCGGACGAGCTTCTTCCAAGCTAAGGTTGATAGCTGAAATAAAGACATGTTGACAGATGAGTCTTCAAACAATCCCGTGACGCCAGGAGCTGGACAGACGAGTCCTTCAACACTTCAAGACAATAATCTGAGACAGACGAGTCTTCGGATGACCTGTGACGCCAGGTGCAGAGAGCGGACGAGCCCTTAAAGAACTTCAAAATATCCTGAGATAGACGAATCTCCTTCACTAATCCTTACGCAGATAAGTGGAATAAGACTGACGAGTCTTCTTCGGATAACCCTTACGCAGGCTCCGGGAATGCATATAAGTCTGTGGGATAGACATGCAATCAAGGTGGACGAACCTTCTTCATATATTATCCGCGGATATATGGTACAAGACAGACGAGTCTTCTGAGCAAACCTGTTACGCCAGGTGCAGCTACCATAATTGGTGCTTGAGACAGACGAGCCTCCTTCGGATTTACCTGTTACGCCAGGACCGGTAACCATTTCGACATTTAATTCCCACTGTCAGGATTCGAAACCTCTTCAATACAGACGAGTATTGGATGATCATCAAGACAACACAGACGAGTGTTATAGGTCAATGATACAGACGAGTATCAGACGATGATCTGAGAAACACAAACGAGTGTTTCAGGCGATGATACAGACGAGTATCAGCCACTGGTATAGACGAATACCGGAAGTTCAAACACAGACGAGCATTTGAAGTAGTCACAGAGATATCTTCACATTCAGGTGCAAGCTAGCACAGACGAGTGCCGAGGATGATACAGACGAGTATCCAAGCAAAGCAGACGAGCTTCAAAACACAAACGACTTCTGGGGAATAAAAGCAGATGAGCTTTAACCAAACACAGACGAGTGCCGGGTCGTTGCAGACGAGCAATAGCGGAGAATACATATCAAGGCACAGACGAGTGCAGCGAAGGATCCCATACCGAACACAGACGAGTGCTGGGAGGTTGCAGACGAGCAACAACAAATATCATATCAGAACACAGACGAGTGTAAAGGGGTTGCGGACGATGCTGGGGACATCTCCAAGCACAGACGAATGCTGGGATTTGTAGACGAGCAAACAACAACGGATACAATCAAACACAAACGAGTGTTGAGGAGTTGCGGACGAGCAACAGATGAGCAACAGGCACGGACGGGCGCCGAGCAACCTTCAAAGGAGTAACAAGCACATATGAGTGCTAAAAGAGGCGGTCGAGCATCAAATAAAGATGCGAGCACGGACGAGTACTGGCCACTTTCTTGGGGAATACGCCTCAAATAAAGAGGAACGACATGCACGGGCGAGTGCTGCAGGGATGCGGACGAGCACCAAATGAAGATACGCGCCCCAACGAGTACAGGCAACTTCGCTGGGGAGAGAAAACTTCAAAGAATAACAAGCACGGACGAGTGCCGAGAGCTGCGAATGGTCATCAAACAAAGATGCTAGCACAGAAGATTGCTGGAGAGTACCTCAAATAAAGAGGAAACTGCTGGGGAAAAGGCACGGACGAGTGCTGAAAGAGGATGAGCATCAAATAAAGATGCGAGCACAGACGAGTGCTAGTAGATATAGACTCTACTGGGGAAAGCAAACGAGCAATACCACCGAGCTAACACATACGAGTGTTGGAAGATGCAAACGCGCAGCAATAACACATGATACATTACTGCTGGGGATAATTCTGCTTAAAGACAACACATACAAGTGTTGAAGATTGCAGACGGGCAACAAACGGATGCCTGATCGGCAATAAGAGATACGACTCTGCAGGGTAATCCAAGTCAAGAGGTCTGGATACACATTCTGACTGAGGTGATGAATACCTGGCTGCATCATCAACTACCCAAAGTACGGCAACTTTGCTGGGGACATATTCCACTGTCGGAAGCGAAAATCAAATATGACCACTGTGGGAACAGGAACGTCCTCAGACTTGGCTGGAGAAGCTTCTCGGGCAAACACTCTGACTGGGGAGAGCATCTGATAACTCAAGACTCTGAGGGGATATCAGGCTTTCGGGCACCTGCTAGGCATACTCTGATGGGGATAATGGACTACTAATTCCATCTTTGATGATGTCAGGCTTTCGGGCACCTGCTGGATATATTCCGCTGGGGAAGAATGAAATGCTACCTCACTGGGGAAGAAAAGCTTGCTTGGGCGGCTGTCAAGGCTTGCTTGGAGGAAAAATCTCTGCTGGAGATGCCAGTCTTCAGATACCTGCTAGGAAAGGAAATCTCTGCTTGGGGAATACCCTACTGGGGAAGTACTCGGCTGGGGAGGTACTCCGCCGGGGAATATTAAATCGCTTGAGAGAATGCGACGCCAACCCGCAACCTGCAACAACAGAAAACACACGCGTGTCCCGGGGATTTGCATGGAATGATCGGTTCATCCATCGTCACCCGACGCTCAAAGAGGGTTACAGTTTCCCTGCATGTCAGTTTTCTTTTCAAAATTATCACCATGTTTAAATGCAATGCTATTTTTGCCAAAAATTCAGGACATTTTGTAAACAAAAATAAACACACACAGCTTTTTGACTGAATATTATTTTTATTGAATGGCCTCTGAATAGGCAAAGATTTACATCAGGAAGCAACCACCTGGAAAGAGGTAGCCACTATAAAAATTGAGAAAAGAAACTATCCTAATGGCAATGTACACGGCATTCCAAGGAGTTCCATTTCTGCTATGACCTGCATGTCTTCAAGACTCTCCATTCTGTTTCGGCTTTCTGAGAAGACGAGGGGACTGTTTCCTATCCTTCCGGTATTGTCAAACTGTACGAAACGATGACGTGGTTCAGATAACTCGGATCACAGTTGTTCGCTTATTCCCTTATTTTGCGTGGATCGCCCTCTCGGGTTTTCAATCCACCGGGATACCCTTTTTTGCCTGAGCTGTCCAACGCGGCTTTTCAACTCAGCGGGTGTACATTTTTTATATTCATTTCCCTAATTTTTGCCCGAGCTTTTTATTCTGTTTTTAGCTCGCCGGGATGCCCTTTTCTTGCCTGGACTTACATTCTGTTTTTGTGTCCAGCGGGTCTCTTTATGCGAAGTATTTTTTAACTGCGTCCGAGTTAACAGGAGATGGGAAGTCTTCTCCATCCATAGTGGTGAGCATCAGTGCTCCTCCTGAGAATACTTTCTTCACTATGAATGGTCCTTCGTAGTTCGGGGTCCACTTGCCCCTGTTATCTGAACCTGGAGGAACGATCCTCTTCAACACAAGCTCTCCCACTTGATACTCTCGAGTACGTACTCGTTGATCGAATGCCCGCTTCATTCTCCTCTGATAAAGCTGACCATGACAGATAGCCGCTAATCTCTTTTCCTCAATTAGACATAGCTGGTTGTAACGAGCACGCACCCATTCAGCCTCATCCAGTTTGACGTCCATCAACACGCGCAGTGAAGGAATCTCCACTTCAACAGGCAGGACTGCTTCCATGCCATAGACCAGAGAGAAGGGAGTTGCCCCTGTCGAGGTCCTGACCGACGTTCGGTACCCATGCAAAGCAAACGGTAACATCTCATGCCAATCCCTGTAGGTGACAACCATTTTCTGCACAATCTTCTTGATATTCTTGTTAGCTGCCTCTACCGCACCATTCATCTTTGGTCGGTAAGGAGAAGAATTGTGATGCTGTATTTTGAAGTCCCGACATAAGTCTGCCATCATCTTGTTGTTGAGATTAGAACCATTATCAGTAATGATCCTTTCGGGTACTCCATATCTGCATATGATATCTTTTTTCAGAAATCTTGCCACCACTTGACGAGTGACATTGGCATAAGACGCTGCTTCTACCCACTTGGTAAAGTAATCAATCGCGACCAGGATGAAGCGATGACCGTTCGAAGCAATCGGTTCAATCTTCCCGATCATGTCAATGCCCCACATAGAGAAAGGCCAAGGAGATGACATGACACTAAGCGGGTTAGGCGGAACATGCACTTTATCTGCATATATTTGGCACTTGTGGCACTTTCGGGCGAATGAACAACAGTCTGCATCCATTGTCATCCAATAATACCCTGATCTCAGCAGTTTCTTTGCCATGGCGTGCCCTCCTGCATGGGTACCAAAAGATCCCTCATGGACCTCCTGCATCAACAGGCTTGCTTCGTGTCTATCCACGCATCTGAGCAAAACCATGTCGAAGTTCCTCTTGTACAAAACCCCGTCTGTGTTCAAGAAGAAACTAGCAGCGAGTCGTCTCAAGGTCTTTTTGTCTTTGGAAGATGCCCCTGTTGGGTATTCTTGCTTCTCCAGGAATAACTTGATATCGAAATACCAAGGTTTCTCGTCAGACACGGCGTCTACAGAGAAAGCATAAGCGGGAGAGTCAAGCCTGGAGATGTCAATTCTGGGCACAAAGTTCCAACACATGACTTTAATCGACGAAGAGAGAGTAGCCAAAGCATCGGCAAATTGATTTTCGTCCCGTGGTATGTATTTGAGCTCAACTGTCGTGAAGAATGTCAACAGTTTTCTAGCATAATCCCTGTACGGAATCAGATGCTCTTGATGTGTGTACCACTTGCCGGTAATTTGGTTAATGACGAGGGCTGAATCTCCGAATATATCGAGGTTCTTGATCCGAAGATCAATTGCCTCCTCTATTCCCATTATACACGCCTCGTATTCCGCTTCATTGTTGGTGCAGCCAAAAGTAATTTTGGCAGCGAAGGGTAAGTGAACACCTTCAGGAGTAATGAGTACGGCACCAACTCCACGACCATTGATATTGACGGCCCCATCAAACATCAACTTCCATTTGGATTCAGGGTCAGGCCCCTCCTCCGGAAGTGGTTCCTCATAATCGTTTGTTTTGAGGTACATGATGTCCTCATCAGGGAAATCAAATCTCATCGGCTGATAGTCATCCTCAAGAGGTTGCTGAGCAAGGTATTCCGACAATACACTTCCTTTGATGGCTTTCTGAGAAGTGTACTGGATGTCGTATTCAGTTAAAATCATCTGCCACCTAGCAACCCTTCCGGTCAATGCTGGTTTCTCAAAGATGTACTTGACGGGGTCCATCTTGGAAATGAGAAGTGTGGTATGGGTCAACATATACTGCCTCAGTCGGCGAGCAGCCCATACCAAAGCGCAGCAAGTTTTCTCGAGCAGTGAGTATCGGGATTCACAGTCGGTAAACTTTTTGCTAAGGTAATAAATGGCATACTCTTTTCGACCAGACTCGTCATGTTGGCCGAGCACACACCCCATCGACCCTTCTAGCACGGTCAAGTACATGATCAATGGTCTCCCCTCCACCGGAGGCATCAGAATTGGAGGTTCCTGCAAATATTCCTTTATTTTGTCGAAAGCTCTTTGGCAATCATCATTCCACCTGACTGTTTGCTCTTTTCTTAGCAGTTTGAATATCGGTTCGCACGTGGCAGTTAGGTGAGATATGAACCGAGAAATGTAGTTCAATCTACCTAAGAACCCGCGCACTTCTTTTTCTGTCTTTGGTGCAGGCATATCTTGAATAGCTTTCACTTTAGCAGGGTCTACCTCAATTCCTCTTTGACTTACAATGAAACCCAGCAATTTTCCAGAACGCACTCCGAAAGTGCACTTGTTCGGATTCAACCTCAATTTGTACTTGATCAATCTGTCAAACAACTTCTTCAAATTAACCAAATGCCCCTCTTCGTCTTTGGACTTTGCAATCATATCATCCACATAACATTCGATCTCCCTGTGGATCATGTCATGGAACAATGTGACCATCGCCCGTTGATAAGTTGCCCCAGCGTTCTTCAAACCAAAGGGCATGACCTTATAGCAGAATGTTCCCCACGGGGTAATGAATGTTGTCTTCTCCATGTCCTCCGGCGCCATTTTTATCTGATTATAACCGGAGAATCCATCCATGAAGGAGAACACTGAGAATTGAGCAGTATTGTCGACCAACACATCAATATGTGGCAACGGAAAATCATCCTTCGGGCTTGCTCTGTTCAAATCTCTGTAGTCAACGCACATTCGGACCTTGCCGTCCTTCTTAGGTACTGGTACGATGTTAGCTACCCAAGGCGGGTAACTAGACACGGCAAGGAACCCGGCATCCCACTGTTTCTGCACCTCCTCTTTAATCTTCATCGCCATATCCGGGCGAGTTCTTCTCAATTTTTGCTTCACAGGAGGACAGTCTTCTTTCAGAGGTAGCTTATGCATCACGATGTCGGTATCCAATCCTGGCATATCCTGATATGACCAAGCAAAGATATCCACATACTCTCTCAGCATACTGATCAGCTCTTGTTTGACATCGGCCCGCAGATTGGCCCCTATCTTGATCTCTTTCTTTGCATCTTCACTGCCAATGTTGATGGTCTCAATCTCTTCTTGATGAGGCTGAATAACTCGTTCCTCTTGTTTCAACAATCTGACCAATTCTTCAGGGAGGTCACAGTCTTCCTCGACCCCTTCATCAGCTTGGTAGACTGGATTATCAAAGTCATGCATAGTCATAGCAGGAACGTTATCCGTGGAATCCGGATGATCAGCACTGCACAAATGATGTGCTTATTCAGAATCTGCTTATTTGAAAAGAGACGCTAACACAAAGCAAAAATGAAAACACATTGCCATTTTTAAATTGTTTTTTTGTGAAAAAAATTTAAAAACAAAGAAAGGGAACATAGTTTGTCTGAAAATGTCCTTTTATTTCATAGCAAAATAACGATGCGATACAAAACATGATGGCCCAATACAATGGATCCAAGCATCTTGGGCAGAATGCTGGACTTGACAATGCAGTATGCTAATAAAAGGAAACAAAACAATTACTTTGAGAGCCAGGTGACTTGAACAATGTCTTCAGCAGACCAATTTCCTAGCTCCTCGCCGGGTACACACGGGCGGATCCAATTGTTGTCCCAGTCTCTGCCACTATCCCCGTCTTGGCTTGTCATACAGATTTGATCACGGTCAAGCAACCCAGCACTTGTGAATGCAACAGCTTTACCACTCTGAGTAGACCCCCCAGGCTGATACCCTAAGCCAAATTTGTCACCCTTCTTTTCCATCTCCAACAGCTTGCCCCAACCCTGGGCATTGCCTGATTGGACGGCCTCTTTTGCTTCCCGGTAAGAATGAATTGACGTGCCTTCGTTGTTTTTCTTCACCGGAGTCAAGATACTGACATCTGCCTCAAAAGCTTGGCACAAAGTCTCGTGAATTTCTCCGTCCATTTCCACATATTTGAATGTCGACAGGTGGCTGACGAATATATCTTCTTCCCCGCAAACTGTGATGACCTGGCCATCCACCACATACTTAAGCTTCTGGTGTAAAGTTGAGGTGACAGCTCCAGCTGCGTGTATCCACGGTCTGCCCAACAAGCAACTGTATGCAGGCTGGATGTCCATTACATAGAAGACACTCTTGAATACTTGAGAGCCTATCTTGACAGGCAACTCAACCTCTCCGAAAACTGATCTTCTTGAACCATCAAAAGCTTTAACCACCAAATCACTCGGCGTTAGGACAATCCCATCAATGTTGAGCTTCATCAACGCCTTTTTCGGAAGCACATTCAAAGAAGAGCCTGTGTCCACCAGAACATGGGATAACACAGCGCCCCTGCATTCCATCGTGATATGCAGTGCCTTATTGTGATTTCTTCCCTCCAAAGTAAGATCTCTGTCAGTGAAGCCCAAGCCATGGCTAGCATTGACACTTCCGACAACAGCTTCAAGTTGATTGACCGTAATCTCTTGAGGAACGTAAGCCATTTGAAGTACTTTCAGCAAGGCTTCTCGGTGCGCGGGAGAACACATCAACAGTGACAAGATAGAAATCTTTGAAGGTGTCTGATTCAGTTGGTCAACCACCTTATAGTCACTCCTTTTGATGATCTTCATAAATTCCTCTACCTCTTTCTCAAACGTCCCCTGCCCAGCCACAGGAGTATTCGACTCATCATTCACAGTCTGCTTTCCTTTGTCTTTAGATGAAGCTTCGGCCTCGGGATCCTTTCTCAGTGCAGGAGGAGCAAACAAACGGCCACTTCGAGTAAAACCTCCAACACCTCCTACATTCTCAATGGTCAAATCAGCAACAGGTCTACTTTCCATCTTCTGTCCCGCCGCATAGACATCAGAACCATAATGCCACGGAATGGCTCTATCATCATTATACGGCATTGGCCCAGGTACCGTTATAGTCACAGGACTAATCTGAGGAGCGTAGGTGGTAACCGGCCTTTGTCTGACGGGCATATCAGCTTCATTGTAGAAGATAGTAATGGTTGACACATCATCAGCCTCTTCATTACTAATCTTGCTAAATTGCAGAGACCCATCATCAATCAACTCTTGCAAACCCGCCTTCAATTTCTCGCAGCCATTCACAGCACTCGCACAGTCTTCACAATCGAGAGAACAACCAGGAAACACTTGACCCTTCAACAATCTCTCTTTCACCACCCTCAACGGCGCCTTGACTTCATCAATTCTCAGTACCAAACTCAACTTGTCATCACCCTCAATAGCATTAACTCTTGCCCCTCCATGGTGAGGTATAGGGTTCGAGTGGACATTTGGTGGTGGCGCAAAGTTGATTGCCTTTGAATCCACGAGATCTTGAACTTTGTGATGTAGCGCCCTGCACTTCTCGGTTGAGTGCCCGGGTGCCCCTGAATGAAAAGCGCATCGCGCGTTGACATCGTAACCAGCTGGAAGCTCTCCAGGAGGTGGTGGTGCCAAAGTCCTCAATTGAATAAGGTTCAAGTCCAGTAGTCTCGGCAACAAGGCAGCATATGTCATGGGAATAGCTTCTATCACTCTGTTAGCAGGACGAGTCTGCCTCGGCTGATAAGGTCTTTGCTGGTAGTTGGCTCTAGGTTGTTGTTGTTGTTGTGGTGGAGGTGGCATCTGTTGTACGGGAGCTGCAGGAATAGTAACAGCAGCCACATGCCCATAAGGTCTTCTGTAACTACGACCCTGGCTTCGGCCGAATACAACATTGGTCTCTCCTTCTCGCCTTCTTGGAGGTCCGCTAAAAGTTTTCCTCGCTCCATTTGAACTACTAGCACTGGGGTCTTGTATCTTCCCCATTTTCAACAGCGTTTCGACCCTTTCTCCCGCGATGACAATATCGTTGAACTTTGTAGCAGAACTTGATGCCAATCTCTCAAGAAATACCCCCTGGAGGGTACCCATAAACATATCGGCCATCTCATTCTCTAACAGTGGTGGCTGCACCCTGGCAGCTAGCTGACGCCACCTCTGAGCGTATTCTTTGAAGCCCTCTTTTGCTGTTTGAGCCATATGTTGCAACTGGGTGCGATTTGGAGCCATATCCATGTTATACTGGTACTGCCTCACAAAGGCCTCAGCGAGATCCTTCCAGCTCTTGACATTGACCCTGCTGAGCTTCATGTACCACTCAAGAGAAGCTCCCACCAAGCTATCCTGAAAGTAATACATCCACAGTTTTTCATCGTCTGTATGCGCAGCAATTCTTCCAACATACGATTGCAGATGGGTCTTTGGGCAAGCAGTGCCGTTGTACTTCTCGAAAGTAGGAACTTTGAACTTATACGGAATCCTGACTCCCGGAACCAAGCCCAAGTCTGTTATATCGAATCCCAAAGAACTCTGGGACTGAATAGCCTTGATCTGCTCGGCCATCTCTTCAAACCTCTTGTTCATTTCGACCCCTTGACCCTCGGTCTCATCAAGCAAAGTGAACTGGTCATCCTGGTGGTCCACATGAATGTTATGCATCCCGTCATTGACTACAGTCGCCCCTGGTTGTATAACCTGAGGTCCAGCCTGTCGTGCGCCCGCACCGGCATGATTATCAGCATTAGCAGCAGCAGCAGCGTTCCTGTTCTGATTTTCCACCATCTCTCGCAAACGTTCTTGATTCTGCCCCATGCCGGCCATTAATGTCATGAAGTTATCCATTCTCTGCCTCAGATCTGCCAAATCTGCCTGCATTTGATCCATGGCTCTCTCTCTGTTAACCTTGGTTGGGTATCTGTGCACTGCTGGTCGTTCTCGAACCTTACGAGGAGCTATTGCGCCTGAAACACAAAACCCGTTAGTAATTGATGCGACACCTGCAAAACAGACAAACAGGTTATATGCAATGCAATGCAACTGTTCATGTTCCCAACTTTAAACATTTGGCATGCCCCAGTTCTGGCATCTATCTCGGCAATCACTTTTTATCTTTCAAACTTTCTCTTTGATAAGTGTTCAGATATTAGCAGTATCTAGACAAACGAGTCTTGCACATTCAAAACGATAACTTGCACATTAATACTGAGTAGGGACAAACCACTATAGGCTAAAAGTCAGAATACATCCCAGAATATTCCCCGAAGGATTACAAACCAGTGCATAAAGACAAAAGAAATAAAAGCAAGACTCCTACAACAAGCCTGTAGGTAGTCTGAAAAATAAACTAAGCTAAAGACCCCGACTCTGCCACCTCTGCCCTGCTTTTCTTGACACCTGCCCTCAGCTTGAGCTCTTCAATCTCTTTCCTGGCTTCCTCCAGAGCTAATTGACTTTGGACTAGCTGCTGGGTCCTCTCCCTCCGGATGGCGTGGGCTTGTTCCACTTCCTCTTTCTTGAAAGCCATCTGAATCTCAAAGAACTCTTCCTTCTCTTTGAATTTCTTTTGGTCTTCATCCCTTTGGCCTTTCAGCCAAACAATGGACTGTCGAGCGCTCTTGAGAGTCTTTAAAGTCTCCTTGTGCTTGGCTTCTCTTTGCGCTTCCATCATACCCAATCGATGGAAATGGGCTTCTCTTCCGGCAAAATCTTTCTCTTTGTTTTCCAAGGAAGCTTGGAGCTTCTGCAGCTTGTCTTCGACTTCCTTCTTAGCTCTATTAGCCTGGTGGTATAAGCTTACCATCTCAACATTCTCTACTCTGACCTCATGCAGCTGAGCTTCTAACTTCTTGTACTCCTCCAAGGAAACCGTACTGCTCGGACTTGGTACCTCTCGAGGATAAAGTGGAGCTTCGACTGAAAAAGGCATGAGAACTGCCTCGATATGCCTTTGCAACCATTCAGCATATGGTGGATATGCCTTGGGATCAACTCGGCCGAAGTCTTTCTTCCCTTTCCTTTTCCTGTGATCCCAGGATTGAACGGCTTGTTGGACTAGCTCTCCGTTTCCGTCAGCAGGAAAATACAAGGATTCAGCAAACATCTCCATCTGGGGAGGATCCTTCAAAGGGTAGCCAAACTGCCTTCTGGCTAATGTCGGGTAGTAACTGATGACACCTTTCCTTCCTAGCAAAGGTACTCCAGCAAACCTCCCGCAACTAACCATCAACTCCTTTCCTAGCAAACCCCTGTCATAACCCCAAGCAATGTCTTCTTCAGTCAATCCCATCAGCCTTCTGGACCATCTCCATTCGTCTCGCATATCCTTGAAGGCACCTGATTTAGGTAACTGTCTAGCGAACCATTCGGCAAACAAAGGAGCACAGCAGACCACTGGACCACCTCTACCCTTCTCGTTTCTGTAGTGGACACTAAAATAAAAGTCACCCAATAAAGTAGGCACTGGATTGCCTTTTGCGAAGATTGAGATCACTTCTAAGCTGACAAACTCTTTCTCTCCGGGAAACAAGCTAGACCCATATACCATCAATGCAAGCAAAGCTCCAAAGTCGTTCCACTTAGCTTCTGTAGCATATTTCTCAGCCTCTGGGATAAGCACACTCCAGGGTAGACCTCTGCCTTTACTCTCTTGCAAAGCCTTTCTGACCGAAACAACTGGCAACCTACAAACCTTGGCTATGTCTTCATCTTTGAGCATAACCTCTGATCCGTAGAACGGCACCGTCTCTCTGATCGGAATACTCAGCATGCTGGAGATCTCTTCCAATGTCGGAGCTAAGATGTAACCTGAAAGAACAAAGCAACGCAGCAAGGGATCATAAAATTGCAACAAGGTATGCAAGCTGTCCTTTTGGTCTGTAGTAGGCTTGTCCACAAACTTCAGTATCTGGCCATATCTTTTCTTGAAGTTTCCTAAGACTTGATCGTTCATCAAACCTGCTAACCTCTGAACACTTTTAACTTCCGGCTGAAGAAAGGTATAATGCACATTCTTTTTTCTCGGATCTCTTTTGATTTCTGCCATGGAGATAAGAATACCAGAACTGGGAACAAATGCGAGCAATGCCCTGAAAAATGGGAAACATAAACAGCTAATGCAAAGAATGATGCAGATGCAATACAATGCAAGCATATGACCAACGGGGACCATCTGAACTGGCACACTGACAAAGCCCTCTGAATAACTGGCAATCTCAACAGTTCACTGAGTCACACCCTCTGATAATCACAACCCTCTGATCAGAATCACAGTATCAAGAAATCCAGAATTCCAGGACCATAACTTCGGAACCACAAATCTTATTCATCGGACCAAAGATCATAACTGAACAAATGAGTGTATGTTGAGGTCATGGGTTCCTGCACACCTGTAAACACCCCCCAATCTCACAGGTAAAAGGCTCCGGGTCAGACATCACGGACTCTCAAAGCCACATAGCAATAATACTTTCACCATCTCCGAGAAATGGCTCATGACCAAATCAGGGAATCGGTTAGGCATTATGTACTACGCAGGGAGGCCTCAGCTGAGTCCGGGAAAAACAAGCATCCCTTATAAGTCCCCAGCTTCAAGTGCTGAAATCGAGAAACAATAGTACATTCAGCCCGTAGGATACAGTACTAATGTCATACGACCAGATGCTTTAACTGAATTCTTATAAGAGAACCAGGCCATCCTATGCGAGTTCCCAGTGGACCCTCGGGTGCGAATGGGTTTGCCACAAAATGTGGTCTGCCACTGTCACCACTGGAGAGGGTTGTTTCCACAAAGGTTCTCAATGATCGGTCCCCAGCTGCACATAACTGTCAGGGTTATGTAATGAGAGAGGAAGATCCCCAAATCAAGACATTTCCAAGACAATCGCAACCTGGGTGTGGAACTCACTACTACCCCCATGACAAGATCTCATGAGGCCAAAGTGGAACCACTCTAAATCCTATGGTGCACTCGAGCCGGGTACTTGGCTCATATCTCTCAAGAACCAGTAACTCCCATCCCACCAAAGAAAACCAGTCCAGACAGTCCAGTATGATATATATGATGCGGAAAATAAATACTGAAAACTGTAAATAAAGCTGTAAATAAAGCTGTAAATAAACAACAATAAAGTACAATAAGCCACATCAAACAAACATCACCCAATGAAACAGAAACACACAAGCGCTAGGAGAGACTCACAGGGGAACCAGAGATCATCTGGTGTGATCTCCCCAGCAGAGTCGCCAAGCTGTCGCTCCCGAGGATTTCCATCCTGGTACAAACGCGAAAGTGGCGCGGAAAAAGAAAAGAGTCGCCAGCCATGCATTTTTATCCCGAAGAAAGGGAATGGTAATGCTGCACAAACCAGAAGAAACGAAAAGGAAGGACACGAGTCCTGCGAACCAGAGAGACTGAGCTCGGGAGTCGGTTATGACCTGGGAAGGTATTAGCACCCCAGATCATCCGCCGTACCCGACGGGATCCACGCTTGCAAAAGAAACTGTTTCAAAGGGTGAGGGTATGAAAGATGCAGCAAAAGAAAATGAAAATGAAAAGAAACTAGAACTGGAAAAGAACTGAAATAAGAGATGAAGGAAAAATGTAGGGAAAATAAAGATTGTGCTCGAACGGGCCCTACCCCGCTGCCTACGTACCTCATCAGGATAATGAGGATCAGAGACGCCGTAGTTCCCCTAACTAGGGGTACTAAAAGGAAATTGCTTGTGAATTAAGGCTTGAACCGCCTATGCCATTGCTCAGGTGTTGCAGGCTCGGACGACGAGTGCGTAACCGTCTTGCAAAGTGACAAGTAGGAGCAGGTTCGCGGACGGAGCGAAGGAGATGAGAAAAGAATTCCCGAAGGAAAAACGCTTATTGTTTGTTTGTGTTTTTTATGAAGCTTTTATGAGTGTGTCACAAGGAAGTGAACTCAAGCTCTCACCAATGGAATGTGTACTTGTCGCTACATTCCAAGATGGAATAATAGAACAAGCACACTCAAGTAAGGAGAAGATCCCCAAAACTCGAACCCAAAGATTAGGGCTTAGGCTTACTAACTTGCTTAATTATTAAGTGTTTTTGGTTATTTACATGAAGAAGTGTTTTTTAGGCTTTTCTTTTGTGAAGAAGATACCTTGATCAGACTTGTGCATCACAAGGCAAACTTGTACTATCCCAAGATGGGAAGACTACAAGCATACCTCATGGAATAAGGCTATGGATCAATGCATCATTTCACATTTATTAAAGTGTTTTTTTTTAAGAGTTTTGAGATGAGAAGAGAAAAGAACCAAAAAGGATCATAAAGGTAAAATGCTAAAGGGGGACTAAAATAATCCTAAGTGTTAACATGCATGGATGATCCTAGGTTTGTGAGGTTTCTATCCTAATGAAGAAGAGAAGAAGAAGATAGAAGAAGGGATGAGAAAGGCCTAAGCCCAACAACAAAGGGTTAGTTCAAATAACAAAAGAGGAAAGATGAGAAAAGTTGAAATGTGGATAAACATCCACACTTCTCTTACCATGAGCCCCTGAAATGTTAGCAAAATCCAGCAAACCAATCACCACAAACATGGAATTAAACATGCTCAAAGGTTCTTGAAAACAAAAGTCAAACAACATGCCAAACATTGCGAATGCACGACTTACGCGTCGAAAACATGAGAGCATACATCAACCAGCAAGCAAACCACCTTAAAACATCATGATTAATGATCATACAATGAGTCATGACAATTAACACAAGCAAAGGGATCAAACAAACTCAAAACAGCCCCAAAAAACCATTCTGCATCAGTGTTAACCGGTTAACCATATGCGTTAACCGGTTAACCAGTCAAAACCTGCACCAAACACGCAGAAAAACAGGGCGTTAACCGGTTAACCATATGCGTTAACCGGTTAACACTGTAAAAACAGCAGCAAATTCCTGCAGAAAACAGCATTTCAAAAACAGCTTATTCAAATAAGCTGCACCAGACCAGCACTCAATTACACATGGAAAAATAGATCAATGCACATCAATCCATAACATTATGCTCATGAACACTAGCAATCGGATCCGGATACCAATCAAACAATCAAAATCATGCAACACAATCAATTACACAAACACATGGTGGATCTAAAGCATAAGCAATGCAAATAAGCTAAAAACAGAGTTGGATCTGAAATTAAACCAACCTACAAAGCGGAGGTATGCTTTGGTAATTGTTGATTATGCTGAAAATGATAGATCTCGCGCAAAACCCTGAAGATCCGATGCTAATCTCCACCCTCCATGCAAAATAAATGCAAGATCAAGCTCTTGATGCAGAATTTTGGATCCAAAAGCACTTCTAGATCTCAAACCAGATCTGAATCACCAATTAAACCAGCAAAAAGGTGTAATGAAACTATGGATGGAGGTCTAGTTCCAAGATCTACACACCTCAAGACAAGGTTGTGTGATCTTCAAAGAGGAACTTTGAGTGATTTGGAAAATTGGGAGAGAAAAGTGAGAGAATTGTGAGTGAGAGGAATGAAAATTCAGAAATGAGAGTGAAAAATGAGGGAGAGCTCCCTTGGTTTGGAGAGAAATGGAATATATATGGTTTAGGGTTGGGGCCCAAAATCTTGGTTTGGGATCCAAAAAATATGGCTTGGTAATGTGATTTGGTTTTAGGGTTGGAAAGAGGTTTGGATACATGCTCTAGATCCTTCTCTCAAATTCAAATTTAATTCAAAAGAATAAAAATCAGAAAATTGGAAAATGGGGTCAAAACACACATGCTGAAATTTGCTGCTGGAAATTCAAATTTCGCAGCTGTTAACCGGTTAACCATATGCGTTAACCGGTTAACGCATGCAAAATTTGAATTTTCCCCCCCTTTGGAGGGAAACCTCAAAAATGATGCCGGCGCCCGCCGTTTCAAGCTGATTTTGATCCTTTCATTCTTTTTAAGCTTTGAGCATGATACAGAGCTTGCAGAGTGATCCTGTGAAATTTTTGCCTGGTCACCATGCTCTCGATTTTTATCTGCGGTGCTTCGAAATTTCCAGATGGTTGGTCATATGCCTTATGCTAGAACATGTGAGTGTTATGCCTCATTTTTCTATGCAAAATGCTAAAGACATGATCCGTTATGATGACTATGATGCGATATGATGTTTAAAATGAAGAGGGCAAATTTGGGGTGTTACATCGTCCGATGGCCGTCCCCATCGTTGACCTTTTCTATCCGATGGTCGTCCCCATCGTTGATATTTTCGGCAGCCGTACCCTGCCAGGTGGTCGTCCTCCACCTTTGATGGCCGTCCCCATCATATTTCTCTTATCCCCAACAGAGCAGCCGTACCCTGCTAGGTGATCGTCCTTCACCTTTGATGGTCGTACCCCATCATCTGTTTATTTCATTTATTCTTTAACCCGATGGCCGTCCCCGTCGTGGTCCCTTTTTCTTTTCTTTTAGCCCGATGGCCGTCCCCATCGTTGGTTGCTTTACCTTTATGAACTTGATGGCCGTCCCCGTTGTGTTTCATTAACTCCCAGAAAATTTTACAGCTTTACCCTGATGGCCGTCCCCATCATAATTTGATTTTCCCCAGCTAGTCGGCCGTCCCCGTCTTGGCTTTACCTTCTATCCCCAGCATGTCGGCCGTCCCCGTCATCGCTTTATTTTCCGCACCTTTACAATATACTTTATTTTCCTTTTACAATCTATATCCCTTTTCTTCTTTCTGTGAGTGCAAATTTTGGACTGTCTTTGGTATTCAAACACAAGTTATCTTGTTTGCCTGTTAAGCCGTCGCTTACATCCTGCACAGCTAACTCATGTTTGAATAGGGGCAGCTGTAAACACCCCAAATTTGCCCTCACCCATTCACACCATGGCTTGTGATCATTCTCATTTGCATAAACACAATCATATCATCTCATATCCCATTTTTGTTCACTGGATAGTTTCTAAGTCATCTGCACCTAGGGTTTGTATCTGAGCAATCCAAGAGCTACTTGAGCCACCCCAAATGCTACCAATCACTTCAAAGGGATCCATGTGTGTTCAAGTATCATATTACATCCCCACAAAGCCAAGAATTCAAAAGAATCACAAGAACTAGGGTTTGAGTGGATGCAGAGCCAAGTTTGACTGCACAGTTGACTGAAAATTAGGGTTTTGGTTTCAGAGGCCATAACTCCAAATTTTTTGGTCATTCTTGTTTCCATTGGTCTCTATATGGTATAGGGAGTATGCATATCAATTTTCATGAAGAAATTCCATGGGGAAGTCACCTGATCAAGAGTTGACTTTCTGGACAAGTCAGTGCAAAATCAGGGCATCTGAGGCCCCCAATGACCCAACCAATGGGCGATCTTCATCATTTTGAGTGTATATGATCTTTATTTGATCATGGAAGAAGGTTGAAGTTCACAAAAATCAAGAATTTAGGGTTTTTGCAAATGTTGACTTTTTGGGCATAGTTGACTTTTCAAGAATGCATCATTTTAGGTCATTTTTCAAGCCTTGATTCTTGATCTAAAAAGGCTTCAAATGGAAAAACTTTGGTCATGAAAGTTGTAGATCTCATCTTTCCCTTTTCAAAAAGTACAAGAACATGATCAAACTCTTCTTGGATCAAAAGTTATGGTGTGACAAAGTTGGCTAAAATCATTGATTTTCAAGGCATGCCTCAAATGGAAATTTTGCAAAATCATGGACCAAGGCCAATTGCAACCTCTAATTCATTCCAAACCAATATACAAACATTCTCTAAGTCATAAAATTCATATTTGAACCAAGGATGCCCATGGTTATGGTTCATGTAACAAGACTTTTCACATGTGAACCAAAAAGGCAACAACTTGCAAAACACTCATGACACTTCCCTCAACTGGCTGCCTTGGCCTTTGAACCTTGCTAGCTCTCTCACCACACCATGCTGCGCCAGACCTAGCCTTTGTACCAAGCTAGTATCAAGCCCATGCCTCTCTTACAAGAAATTTGACTTTTGGCAAAAGCAAACATCCCAATCACCACAGGCCATGTCACATCCTCTGGCCACTTGCATTTGTTTATTGTATCCTTTGGCAAGCCATAACACTAGGTAGGCAAGGCTGAAACAACAGACAACAACACATTCACAAAAACACACCAAACTGCATAAGCCTTCGAATCTCTCTGCTCAGCCAAGAAACACTCAAACCATTTTCACCATTCAACTTACCATGCATCATTAAGTAGAAACCAGCAAGAACACAAGCCTGAATCAACCAGAACACCCCATAGCCATTTCTCACCTCAAGCTGCAGTTCCTTTCGAATCTCCCTCCCTAGCTCACAAACATCCAAACAAACCTTGCAAAGCTTCTCCATACATCATCTGGACCATAAACCACCATTCACAATGGCCTGAAATTACCAGAATCATCATAGCCATTTCTGACTGAGGTGAAGCAGAAACTGTCGAAGCTCATCAACCAGCCTACATAAGTTGTTCTAAGGCATTCAAACATCATCAAGAGGTCCTAAGGAGTGGATTGCACAAGGAGAGGTGGCCAGAAAGTCCTCAGGTTGAAAGCTCCAAATCTCAGGTAGCTTGAAATTTATTTTTCCAGAAATTGTTTTTCTTGTTACAAACTTGTTCCTTATGATTCACTGAGCATCCTGGTGTTTTTAGTTTTTGATTTGGTTCTGGAATGAGAGTTTAATTTCTCTCTGAAGCTTGCGTGCCCTAGTTTTTATTTCTTTCGATTCAGCTTATTTAGGAAGAAGAAATTTGTTTTGAGAGAGGGGTTTGATTCGTGAGTGTGTAAGGAACATTTCCCAATTCGTAGATTTTGTTTTTGTTACGATTTGAGGGGTTTGGGGATTTCTCAGGGGGGATGCTGGCCGGAGAAGACGACCGGAAGTCTTCTCCGGCCACCTGAGAGTGATTATGCCCTAATTACGTGATTAAATGCCATTTGAATTTGGACCTTTGGATGCGTTGAAAAGGTTGACTTCGCGCGCGTGTGAACGGCTAGGATGCAGTCATTAAACCCTAATCAGCATCATTTATTTAATTAATTAAGATTAATCCTGTTTGAATCTGGGCCATCAGATGGCGCGCGCAGTCAATGTTTTCAAACTCAGGCTCCATCCTGGCCCTCCATCCTGATTACTTCCTATTTTATTTAATTTTTATTCATTTTCTTTTCCTTTTACTTGCATATTTATTTTAAAATAGTAAAAAATTCCTAAAAATTATGAAACTTTTTCCTTAGAGTTTTATTAATTTTCATGACACAAAAATATTTTTTATTTTATTTTTAGCATTAAAAAAGCATTTTTAAATATTTAAAAGATTATTTTTAATTGATTAATGGAAATTAATTAATTAAAAATACTTTTAGGTATTTAAAAATCACCAAAAAATTCATGAAATGTTCTAAGACATTTAGAAACATTGTCCAACCTTCAAACCAAATTTCTTTTTTGATCTTGATGCATTTTAAGAATTTTTCATTGAATTAAATCATTTTTTATGCATTAATTTGATCCTAAGTTCAAAAATTCATTTCTGCCTATCTAAGAAGGTTTGGACATTGATTCTTCTTGCATTGTTTTGTGTTTGGCATGTAGTTTTTGAGATAAAATGGTCATGTTTTGTTTCCTCATTTTCAAATTGTTTGGCATTTCTTTTGTTAAGAACCCTAAAAAACCCTAATAACTTAGAAAAATCATAACTTGAGATTGGTTAAGAGTTGAGACCTCCCCTTTGGACCTTGGTTTAGTATAGGTTTAGGGTTTCTTTGAGTGGAATTTTCCATTTTTTATCTTAGGGTTTGCTTCTGTTTTTGGTTTTTGTTTAATGCTTGATCCATGAACCCTAATTTGGGCTTTCATTTGCATACCTCTTGCATTCTCTTGCATAACATGACTTGTCATGACATTTCAAGCATTCATGTGATTCATTTAACATCATGAGACATGTAGAAAGTATGTTTGATCATTGCATTACATATTTGCCATGTTGTATGCTTTGTATGCTTCCTAACTTTCCATGTGTATCCATGCTTCTAAGCTTGCATCATTTGCATCCATGATCTTGTATGAACATCTCCATGCCTTGCCTCATGTTTGCAGCATCTCATAACATCATTATCATCATCAACATGCTTCTGATTTTGCTTAGCATCATGCCATTTCATCCCATCTTGCATTGCATTGCATTTCTTTCTAACATTTCAGGTGGTAAGTAACTTTGAGAAGTGAATTTGCCTTCACTTCTCATAACTTTTCTTCTCATCTCTCTTGCATCCATTGCTGCATTTCTATATGTGTTTGAGTTTGAGATTGCTCATTCTTTCTCCTCCCACTTTCTTTCTTCAAGTGACTTGACTTCTTGAATGAAGCAAGTTGCTTTGCTTCTCTTGATCTTGTTCATCTGCTTCCTGGTGGCTCCTTTGAAGATTGTTCTTGCAAACCACACAAACCTTAGGAACAACCAAGCATGACAATGAATTAGGGTTTTGATTAGTCCCCCCTCATAGTCTTTACCTTTGTGTCTCTCTTTGAGTCTTCTCTTCTCACCTCATAATCAGGGACTAAACCCTAAAGGCTTTAAGGCTTTGTGATTAAGCTTATGCCTGCATCCTTCTCTTAGGATGGAGTGTATAACTTTAATCCTAAGTGTTAGACCCTTAATGTGTTTAAATCTCTTAATCAATTCACATAATAATCATCAAGACATCACACTTGTAACTTGGGCCTTGCATTAGGGTTCTAATTCTTCCCTAATTGGTTAAGAAGGACTAACCCTAGTGTTAATGGACAAGTCCCTCTCAAGTTGTCTTACAAACCCTAAAAAACACTTCATCATCATACCAGTTAATAAAATCCACTTAATCAAAGGCTTGTTTTGTCATGAGTTTAATCCCTAATCATGGATTAAGTTGAGGAGTTTTCCTCAGCTTAAACATTCTCATCTATTATCCTTCTATTAGGATGGTGTAATGAGTCTGTTTAATCTTTGATTATGGCTTAACCTCATTACTCAACACTAAACAAAAACACCAAGAGCATCTAAATAATCACAAGTAGGTTAATGATCTTAACCCTACACCAAGGTGATTAAGTGTGAGAATCTGACTTCACACTTAAGGTATTCTCATCACCCCTAATCAGAGGGAAGATGTGGTGAGTTTACTAACCCATTGGTTTAGGCTTAAGCTCATTAACTTATGACACAATCCAAAAACAATAAAAGACTGAAAGCACAAAAACAAACAATAATCGTCTCCTCCGGGATTCTTTTCTCATCTCATTCACTCATAAACGAGAACTTGCTTCTTCCGTCTAATGCAAGACAGTTTGCACCTGAGCCAGACAGGTCTTACACTTGAGCATAGACAAGCAAGCAGTTCACAAGTCAATTCATCTTTCAGTCTCTTTGGGTCGAACTACGGTGTTCTGACTTCCTCATTGCACGAGAGGATACGTAGGCATAACTTAACAGTTATCGAACAAAAGTCTCTGTATATTCCCCCTCTTTCCAGCTTCATTCTTTAAGCCTCATTATCTTGAGCAGTTCATTCTTATTCCTTACACTGACACTTCCATACTTCACATCACTTATACACTTTACACTGACACCTGTACATCATCTTTCCATCTCTTTATACACAGATTGCACTGACACTACCCCTTTAAAACACAAATCTTTTAAGCGTGGATCCCGTCGAGTACGACGGACAATCTGGGTGCTAATACCTTCCCAGGTTGTAACCAACCCCCTTTCTCAGTCTCTCTGGTTCGCAACCGTCTTATCCATCTTTTCCTAGGCCTATGCAGCATTGCCTTTCCTCCGGGATAAAAATGCCTAGCTGGCGACTCTATTCATCTCCAGTGAGTTCACGGCTGTGTGTTCTCATTGTCCCTTTCGCCGACCGTTCGCGTCTGTACCTTCATCTGACCCTGTGTCATTTGTCGGGAGCGACACTATATTTAGAGATATTTTAGGAGTTGAAGATCTTTTGGAATATTTGTAGCAAATTTTTTCTGCATATTTGTAGCAGCTATTGTTGTGATTGTTTAGGCCCAAATCCAGTTGGGAATAGGTTATAAAAGAAACCCTGTAACCTAGTTTAGAATTAACCCAATCAACCGAAAATGTAAACATTATTAGGGTTGTGTCCTTGTGTCAGCCGTGAGTAACAAGTAACTCTATTGTGGCTGTTTCACTTGTGATTCTCGAAGCTTGTAAGCAAGAGAAGTATTGTGTCTTGATTGAAACTTCTAAGTAAGATCAAGCTGGTGTGTTTGAAGTGTGACTTCAATTTTATTAATCATTGTAAAAGATCACTGTGTGATTGAGGGGGAGTGAGTTGGTACTCATATCTAAGTTGTGTCTTAGGTAGAAATTGCATTGGGTAGATATTAAGTGAAAGATTAAACTGGGTGGTTTAAGTCTAGAATTAATATTACTTATAGTGGATTTCCTCCTGGCTTGGTAGCCCCCAGATGTAAGTGTGGAGATACACTGAACTGGGTTAACAATTCTGCTGTGTTCTTTATATTTTTTATGTTTTATGCAGTACCTGAACTGAATGTCCTATCAGATGTCCCAACATCCTGAAGCATGTTTGACTCTGATATATCAGAATTATTTAAGTACTGATATGTATGCCTTACCATGTTTATAAGTAACAGATAATATGTCTCAACATCATATTCGACATCTGAGTTTGTCATACCAGAATTTCAATTGGTATCAGAGCAGGCATCCTGGTCTGTTTCTGGATGAGATCTAAGGGGGATACTTTCTGGTTCATGGTAAAGGAAGAAGGATGATATAATGAAAAGCTGTTGGAACTTGAGAGGTTCATATTGGAGTTTGAATGGTCCCTAGAAGTGGAGGATGGACTATTCATCATATGGTGTATATTGGACCAGTCTGGTGTTATCAGGGCTGGAAATTTGCTGGTGAATTGCTGTGTAGCTATGATGTCAGACAGAATGTCCTGACATCTTGGTTCAGAGAATTCTATATTTGAAGGAAGCTTGTATTTTGTTTTCTGTGAGGTTTGGGTTCAACTTCTGTACTGCTGCATATGCCTCTGATATTTTCTGAAGTTATACCAAGTTTGTGTGTTACTTGGATTAGATGCACTGTGGTTGGGAAATGTTCTGGTTGTTCTTGTATGGGGAGTTATATCTGTATCTGAATTGATGATCATACAATTTATAAGGAATTGCTCTATTATTTATGATGTGTTTGATAGTGGTTTCCCAGTACTTCCTACAAAGGCTGTTGTAAAACTTCAGTTCATAATGTCAAGTTTGATGTTCTATCATGTGATTACAGAACTGGAAGAAACTTAGTTCAGAATGGTGTGGTTCTTGATGAAAGAAGAGGTTGGAGCCAAAACAAAAGAGTATAATTATCAAATCTTTCATGCGGGAGTGAAAATCTTGATAAGTTATCTCTTAAGCTTATTTATGGTGACCTAATGAGGATATTCTTCCTGGTTATGGTGTCCTATGTTGTTTAGGTATAGCTGGAGAAAATCTCTCTTGTGAAGATACATGTTTATGATTGTCTAAATCATGAACTGAAGGAAGTTTCATCAAGAAAGAAGCTGAATTGATATGTCAATCCTAATGGCTTGACACCACACTACACATCAACAGTTTATGAAGAAGGAAACTGGTGTGATATCCTGCTAACATGATGGATGCTCTGGGTGCTAGACAAATGTGTGATGATCACATATGTTTGGAACCTACTCCTAACCTGGAAGAGGAGGCATCTATGCTACATGTTGAAGACTTAGATAATGACTCTGACACAGAGATCATTGCTTCTGTGGTCCCTAGCATAGCCAAAAGGCTTAGGGATAGAAAGGAAAAGAAGACTGCAGGACATTCAACTCTTGAAAAGAAGCAGCCTACTCCAAAGAAAGACAAGGCCAAAGTGGTATTTGGTCCTACTAAACAATGGAGCAAGGTGAATACCCAAAAGAGGAAAGCTGTAACTCCACCAGATTCAGATGTTGAAGAGGATGTTCCAACATCCCAACCAAAGAAGAAACCAGCACCCTCAAGGCCCACCTCTGCTGTTCCAGAAGCTCCTCTGGACAATGTTTCATTCCATCATGTGTCAAGTGTGAGCAGATGGAAATTTGTATACCAAAGAAGGGTAGCACTTGAAAGAGAGTTGGGCAGCAATGCACTTGAGTGCACTGAGGTAATTGACCTAATTTCTTCTGCTGGTTTATTCAAAACAGTATCAAACTTTTCACCTTGCTATGAGCTGCTAGTCAAGGAATTCAGTGTCAACCTACAAGAGGACTGTGCTGAAGGTAAATCAGATGAATTCAGAAAAGTCTATGTAAGAGGGAGATGTGTGGAATTCTCTCCTAGGGTTATCAACCATTATCTAGGGAAAGAATCTGATGGACCTAATGAGCTGGGTAAGACAGATAACCAGGTGTGCAAGGTCATTACTGCCAATCAAGTCAAAGCTTGGCCAGTCAAGGGCAAACTTTATTTTAGATTGCTAACAAGGAAGTATGCAATGCTGCATAGGATTGGCACTGTAAACAGGGTCCCTACCAACCATACTTCTTCAATAGCAACTGGATTGGGCAGATTCATATATGTTGTGGGCACCCAAACAAAGCTGGACTTTGGGGCTTACATCTTTGATCAAACCCTAAAGCATGCAGGAACATCAGCAACAAATCTTCCTATTGCTTTTCCCTCTCTGCTATGTGGAATCATACTAAGCCAGTATCCAGGTATCCTCACTGAGAAGGATTCAGTCTGCAAAAGAAAAAGTCCTCTGGCCTTCCATTACAAACTTTTCTTGAGCCATCATGCTGCTGATGTTGAAGCTTCCACTAGGACATTTGCTGGACCTTCAAAAGCAAAGACTCCCATATCCAAAGCTGCCTTGATTGCAGATCTGAAGAACACTTGCAAAAAGCTGGATGCCAGGAAGAAAAAGCTTGAGGAAGTAATTCAAAGGTTGGAGCTGGAAGAGGTTGCTCAGAATACTGATGAATCTGATGATGATTCTGAAGATGAAGAAGCTTCTAAATGTATTTACAAATGTGGGTGATAAATGCATGACTTTGGTCATGATTAAAGCTAGTAATGTGACCAACAATTGCTAGAAGCAAGGGAAGAATGTCAGATTGAGAAGTCTGATCAGAATGGTTGTTGAACTGGTAGTCTCTTCCACTACTAGTCATGGATAGTGGCAGTATGAACCCTTTGTAGCAAGCAAACTAAGAGCATCTGTTTTGGAATATAAAATCAAGTGTGGATATTTATCAGTTGTGCTCTTTGTATGTTCATCAGGGGTGTGAAATTGAGAATTAGTGGAGTTTATGCTCAGCTGGAGTATTGTTTATCCATGACATGAGGAGATCTTGCTAATCTTATCTGGAGCTAACCTTAAAATCCTTCAAAATTAAAAGATCAGATTGTGTAGAACTATCTGATAAGGTATTATACAAGGATTTAAGATCAATTGTTGTTTGTGGAGTTCACAAATATTTGATTGATTATCCTTGTGATTCAAGATTGGTGATGTTCAAAAAGATGTTGGAACATCTTATCATCAGAGTTTGTGCAGAATCATGGGAGAGGTATTGCATAAGCTGTAGCATTGGCTTCAGTCTTGTGTGACAGGAGTTATGTATTTCTGGAAAGTTTCTTGGCAAGAACTAGTCTGGATATTGTTGATTCTGAAGATGGAGATGAAAGACCATGAACATATCATAATCTTGATGACTACTTGGATTGGTTTATTTCTGATCTAGGTGTAGTCCAGAATGCTCATCATGGAGTTAAGATAGGTGGCGATATCATAAATTTGTTTAGACTGCCTTACTCAAGGAAAGGTGGCATCCTTGGTATAGTTATGAAGTGTAGTTCTTAACTATTCCTTCTGAATAATAAGACAGTGGCAGGTTTGAAGACTTTGGAGAAACATTGGAAGTTTCTCATCAAAATGTGTTATTGGTAGGAACTTCTGCAAAACCAATAGAATGGAGGTTGTTTACTCAAACTTGATGGATAAATCAAGTCTATGAGAGCATGGAACTCTTGTTCTATAAAGGAAGGAGGTTCTTTCAAGTGGCAGAAGAAGGACCTGAATTTAACAGATGGATGTGGGCTAATAATGTTTAAACATCTGGTTCAACATCAGAGTCTAATTGGTGAAGTGACACATAAATCAAGATAAAATGATCTATAGGGATTGAATGCTTCATAAGGCCTTTTATCTTGACAGCTTGGTGAAGATCAACTTTATTGATCAGGATATCTTTGGAATATTTATTATAAACGTGAAGAAGACAAAAGTGGCAATTGGCTTTTTCATATGAGGATTCATAAAGGAGGTTATCAAAATGTGGTAATTGGTTGATCTTTAAAGTGGATTCAAAGAATCAAGATAATCAGAGTGTGGCAGCTGGTTGTTCTTGAGGATTGTCTTGGAACAAATTGCTCTTGGGCAGAGGAGTGATGAGTTGAAGAATCAAGAGGATTTATTCTTCTTGAAGTTGGATGAGAGTTCATCACTCTTTCTGGATTTCTGATTCTAACTGGTGGCACAGTGTAGTTGAAGATTTTCAGTTCTTGGATTACTATGCTATAGTAAGTCCAGTTGGTGGAGCACATCTAGGATCATGGTGATAAGGTCTTGGTGTATGAAAAATGTTCTAACTAAGTGTTAGTACATTATCTGGGGTGTTTATCTACATGGTTTCTATTATTAGACTACCTAATCATATGGGAGAATGATGAAGTAGATGATCTATATTGGAAGAAACATGTAGAAGAGACTGAAGTATATCAGGTATTGATTGCTTGGAAGTTTGTTTGTGGACATTCATTCTAATGTCATAATTAGTTTGGATGTGTTTTTTCTGGATTGTATGGCCTTTGGTGTGTATAGGCTTAATGTCAAGAACCTGTGTGCTAGAAGATGTTCATCTTGTGTAGTCTGTGGTAACTACAAACCCAGAAAGGAATCAGGTATGCTTTGGTACAAGAAGTGAATGTGTTCAATTGGGAATTGAACAGAGGGGGAGCTCTTGAAGACATGAAGATGCGTCTTATGTTTTCCTTTCATCAATGTACAGAGAAGCATGGAGTATCCTAGATAGGGGGAGTGTGTTACAAGTATGTGCACTTGATTTGGTGGTGTTAAGGGGGAGTAATACCTTAACCAGATAAGGAGAATCCTAAGAGTCTAGAAGGCTATATTATATAAAGCTGCTCTCTGCAGTTTATGTTTGATTCTTGAGGAATTGTGAAGCTTGTGTGTGTTTCAAGCTTATGGAGAGTATATACACCTATTTTTATTATGGTACCTTTGTCTTTTTATGGCTAAAAAGGGGGAGAAGTAATAGTGTGAGGTCTGATATGAAGATGTGAAGTTCAGGAACTTCTACATAAGGTACTACTACACCTGTATGTAAATTAGTTTTAGCCAAAATAAGCCAAAGGGGGAGATTGTTAATGCTATTATTTTATGATTGGCATTATGTTTGGTAAAACTAATATGGCTGGAAAATATTGAATAAGAAGTTCCATATGGTATAGACTCTGGAAGAACAAGTCAAGACATGATTAAGGAAGTTGTCAAAGAAGATGTTGAATTCAGTTCAGAATGTCCTATCAGATGTTGGGACATTATCAAACAGAGTATAAGAACTTAATTCAGGATGTCCCAACAGATGTTGTCATATGTTACAGTCAGATGTCAAAGAAGATGTTGAAACATCTGCAAATGTCATGACAGAATTACTGTCATATGTTACAGACCGATGTCAAAGAAGATGTTGAAACATCTGCAAATGTCATGACAGGATTACTGTCATATGTTACAGACAGATGTCAAAGAAGATGTTGAAACATCTGCAAATGTAATGACAGAATTATTGTCATATGTTACAGACAGATGTCAAAGAAGATGTTGAAACATCTGCAAATGTCATGACAGATGTCAAAGAAAATGTTGAAACATCTGCAACTGTCATGACAACATTACTGTCATATGTTACATATAGATATCAAACAAGAAGTGTTGAACTTAGTTCAGGATGTCACACCAGATGTTGTGACACTGTCAAACAGAGTAACAGTTAATGAACTTAAGTCAAGATATCAGGATGTCACACTAGATGTTAGGACATTGTATCAGTTAATGGAATAAGTTCAGTTTACAGGATGTCACATCAGATGTTGTGACATTGTATCAGTAAATGAAGTAAGTTCAGTTTTTCAGGATGTCCCAACAGATGTTGTGACATCTCAGACCTGGTACCAGAATTAATTAATGCATAACAGAACTGAGTAAATTCAGGGGAATCTATCTGGAATTAATTGGAAAGAGATAAGCAATACAAGGCGCATCTTTAGGGAGATTAGTTATCTGATTTCAGTATAACAGAATAACTAATTCACCTTGAATTAAGGAGGTAGCAAACTAACTAACCCTAATTCAAGGTGATGACATTGGATTTATCAGATCTGAATTATGCAGAATATTCTGGAGATATTATGCAATCATATGTGGTGCCGATTTAGAAGATCTTAAAGACTCAATTTAAATTGAAGACAAATATTGAAGAATATAGGTTTCTATATTTAGAGATATTTTAGGAGTTGAAGATCTTTTGGAATATTTGTAGCAGATTTTTTCTGCATATTTGTAGCAGCTATTGTTGTGATTGTTTAGGCCCAAATCCAGTTGGGAATAGGTTATAAAAGAAACCCTGTAACCTAGTTTAGAATTAACCCAATCAACCGAAAATGTAAACATTATTAGGGTTGTGTCCTTGTGTCAGTCGTGAGTAACAAGTAACTCTATTGTGGCTGTTTCACTTGTGATTCTCGAAGCTTGTAAGCAAGAGAAGTATTGTGTCTTGATTGAAACTTCTAAGTAAGATCAAGCTGGTGTGTTTGAAGTGTGACTTCAATTTTATTAATCATTGTAAAAGATCACTGTGTGATTGAGGGGGAGTGAGTTGGTACTCATATCTAAGTTGTGTCTTAGGTAGAAATTGCATTGGGTAGATATTAAGTGAAAGATTAAACTGGGTGGTTTAAGTCTAGAATTAATATTACTTATAGTGGATTTCCTCCTGGCTTGGTAGCCCCCAGATGTAAGTGTGGAGATACACTGAACTGGGTTAACAATTCTGCTGTGTTCTTTATATTTTTTATGTTTTATGCAGTACCTGAACTGAATGTCCTATCAGATGTCCCAACATCCTGAAGCATGTTTGACTCTGATATATCAGAATTATTTAAGTACTGATATGTATGCCTTACCATGTTTATAAGTAACAGATAAGATGTCTCAACATCATATTCGACATCTGAGTCTGTCATACCAGAATTTCAATTTGTTTTGGGACAACTTTGCAAAACTTTTAAAAGCAGAAAAAGTTTCATCTTTGCTATGAAGGAATATAGTCCAAGTGAATCTAGAGTAGTCATCTACTATTACGAAACCATAATAGTTTCCACATAAGCTCTTTGTCCTAGATGGTCCAAAGAGGTCCATATGGAGAAGCTCAAGGGGTCTTGAAGTTGAAATTATGTTTTTAGATTTAAATGAGACCCTTGTTTGTTTCCCCATTTGGCAAGCATCACATAGGTGGTCTTTTGAAAATTTTATTTTTGGAAGACCTACTACTAGATCCTTGGATACAACCTTATTAAGCAAATCGAAATTAACATGCGCTAAGCGTCTATGCCACAGCCATGAATCATCATTTAGGGCTACTAGACATTTAGTGCTTGTTAGAGATACACTTAAAAGATCAAGCATATATATGTTGTTTACTCTTACACCCTTAAACACAACATTTTGTTCGGTATGTTCAATTTTGCAACAAGTTTTTGTGAACGACTTGTTAGACGATGTGGCTAGTGGTCTAGAGGGGGGTGAATGGATCACCTCCTTGTTAACAAGGATTTAAAAGATTTTTCATAGTTTTCAAAGATTAACGGAAACAACGGTCCCAAATATACTAGCGTCTATTCTGGACCAGCCACTAGAAGATCGGACATGTGATAACGTGCTGGATTTACAATTGAGATGATAAAGGTTTAAACACACAAGTTGTAAAAGTGTTGAATGCACCTATCACAAAAGTTATTTCCAATGAATCAAAACGATTAAAAACGTAAATAGAGATGGAGAAGGAATACAATACGCAGAGATTTGGTAAGGAAGTTCCCCACATTCGTCCTCGCGTGTGGGTATGTCTCCCTCTCAATTTCAAACCGAAATTGAGAACTTTTATATCAATATTGCTGAAATCGTCGTTTACAAGGTTGCTATACAAACACCAGAAATCTATACACCTAGATCTTCCTATTGTATCAACCTTCACTTGATATGAGCCAAATCAAGATTCCCTGCAAGTAATACAAACAATTCACCGGTTCCACGATCTATTTGTGAAATCTCCCAATTTCCAAATCTTACGTTGCGGCTGAATCTGTCTTGTAAACGTGACTAACAAACCCTCAAGAACACGCCCGTTCTTGAAGGAAAACCCAGCTGGTTTTTCCTTGAAACCTTCTTTCACTCTTCAACTCAGCTGGATCTCCGATCGTACCACTGAATGTTATCTCAATAAACCTTCAATTCACAGAATAACACTAATTCCTTGTTAATGTTCTTGAATCAAGGTATTTGAGAAGATGATGAAGATGAATTTGATTCTAGGTTTCAATCCTGCTCAACATTGAATTGTCCACACTCAAAATTCCTTTTCTTGATGTGTTCTTCAATGATCCTTGACTTTGAAATTCGTATGCAATTTCTGTATCTTTGCTGCACTAACAGAAACAACAACATATACTATGCAGATTCTGTTAGAAGTAAAAACAGAAAAATGAATCGATTCAAGACACGAATGAATCGATACATAATGGTATTTATACTGTTATGTATCAATACATATTATCATGATACATACTGAACAGATGAACAAAAAACAGAGAAATAAACAAACAATGAATCGATGCATGTTTGTATGTGTCGATTCATAGAAGAAATTCCAGAACCATTCTTACAGCATGAATCGATGCATGATGGAATGAATCGATTCATTTTGCGAATTTCCAGAATCATTTCTACAACATGAATCGATGCATGATGGAATGAATCGATTCATTTTGCGTATTTTCAGAAAAACAAAGACATTATTAAAAATGAGACAAGAGATATAAAGGCTAGCATTTTGTCTTAATGTGAAGCATATGATAAAAGCACAAACACCTAAAATTTATAATCATACAAAACTAGAGTTGCTCACAGATCTCACCAATCATATCAATGCCCCACATGGCAAAAGTCCAAGGAGCAGTCAACACATTCAATGGAGCTGGAGGTATATGTACTTTATCAGTATAGATTTGACACTTGTGACATATTCTGGAATGTTGATAGCAGTCAGCTTCCATGGTAGACCAATAGTAACCTGCTCTCAATATCTTCTTTGCCATGGTATGACCACTAGAATGAGTGCCAAAGATCCCATCATGCATGTCTTCCATAATCTCTGTTGCTTCCCTCTTATCCACACAAAGAAGCAAAGTCGAATCATGATTGTGCTTGTACAAAATTCCATTACTCAAGAAGAACTTAGCAGAAAATCTCCTCAAAAACTTCTTATCTTTAACAGATGCCCCTTCAGGAAACTCCTGAGCTTCAAGATATATTTTCACTTCATAGAACCAAGGCTTCCCCTCTGCTTCCTCAGTGTCAATCTCATTGCAGTATGCAGGCTTCTCAAACCTATCAATAGTAATCTTGGGAGCTTCATCATCCCAGCTAATCTCAAACATAGATGCCATGTGGCTAGTGCGTCTTCCAACTGATTCTCTCCTCGTGGAATGTGTCCAAAGGTAATCTCTTCAAAATATGGGATCAAAGACAGCACATGCTCTCTGTAGGGAATAAGATTTTCATGCTTGGTATCCCAATCTCCTTTAATCTGACTTACCACCAAGGCTGAATCTCCATATACGTCCAGGAACTGAATCTTCATATCAATGGCAGCTTTGATACCTAGGATACATGCCTCATACTCAGCCATGTTATTGGTACAATAGAAACAAAGTCTTGCAGTAATCGAGGTATGACAACCTTCAGGGGAAATGATCACAACACCAACACCATTACCAAGTGCATTAGAAGCTCCATCAAAAACCATAGTCCATCGGGAGCCTTGTTCAGGTCCGTCATATTGTCCAGATTCTTTGGTTATAATCATAATGTCTTCATCAGGGAACTCAAAACTTATTGATTGATAATCATCCACTGTTTGATAAGCCAAATGATCAGCTACCACACTACCCTTAATGGCCTTCTGAGTAGTGTACTGTATGTCATATTCTATTAAGATCATTTGCCATCTTGCTATTCGTCCGGAGAGAGCAGGTTTCTCGAATATGTACTTGATTGGATCCATTTTTGAAATCAACAAGGTGGTATGAGTCAACATATACTTCCTTAGTCGGCGAGCAGCCCAGGCCAAAGCGCAGCAAGTTTTCTCGAGCAGTGAGTATCTTGTTTCACAGTCGGTAAACTTTTTGCTAAGGTAGTATATTGCCTGCTTTTTTCGACCAGACTCGTCATGTTGCCCCAACACACACCCCATTGAGTTGTTTAATACTGTTAAGTACATAATCAAGGGTCTTCCATCAACTGGTGGCATCAAAATTGGAGGTTCTAAAAGATATCTCTTGATTTCATCAAAGGTTGTCTGGCACTCATCATTCCACTCCATTACCTGATTTTTCTTCAACAACTTGAAGATTGGCTCACAGGTAGCAGTTAATTGGGAAATAAATCTTGCAATGTAATTCAATCATCCCAAGAAACCTCTAACTTCCTTCTCAGTACGGGGAGCTGGCATCTCTTGTATAGCTTTCACTTTTGCAGGATCCACTTCAATACCTTTTCCACTGACAATGAAACCCAGGAGTTTACCAGATCTAACTCCAAAAGTACATTTTTTTGGGTTCAATCTCAACTTGTACTTCTTCAATCTTTCAAAGAGCTTATGCAGATGATCAAGATGTTGCTCTTCATTCTGGGATCTGGCTATCATATCATCCACATATACCTCTATCTCATGATGAATCATATCATGAAACAAAGCCACCATAGTGTAAGCACCCCAAATTTGCCCTCACTTATTTCACCATGGCTTGTGATTCTCTCATATTCATAATTTCAATCATATCATCTCATATTGCATTTTTGCTTCACTGCATTGGTTCAAAGTCATCTGCATCTAGGGTTTGTGATCTAGGCAATCCCTGAGCCATCTGAGCCACTCCAAAGGTTTTTAATCATCTCAAGAGGGTACATGTATGTTCAATCATCATATCATATCCTCCCAAGATCAAGAAAGTCAGAAAATCACAAGAACTGAGGAAGGCATGGAAGTAGAGTCAAGCTTAACTGCACAAATGATCTAAAATTAGGGTTTTGGTTTCAGAGGCCATAACTCCAAATTTTTTGGTCATTATTGTTTCTATTGGTCTCTATATGTTATAAGGATCATGCATACCAATTTTCTTGAAGAAATTCAATGAGGAAGGCATCTAATCAATAGATGACTTCTTGAGTAAGTCAGTGCAAAATCAGGGCATCTGAGGCCCTCAATCATCCAACCAAAGGGTCTTCTCCATCATTTTGGGTATATATGATATTTATTTGATCTTAGAAGAAGTTATAAGTTCACAAAATTGAATAATTTCAAGCCATTTGCAAAGTTGCCATTTTGGGAAAGTGACTTGTAATGCAAACTTGCCATTTTGGGAAAGTTTTTCAACCTCCTCTTTTTGATTCAAAAATGCTTCAAATGAAAAATTCTTGGTCATAAAAGTTGTAGATTGGATCATTCCCTTTTCAAAAAGTACAAGAACTTGATCTAATTCATCATAGAACTCAAGTTATGGCCTTGCAAAGTTGGGAAAAATCACAAAATTTCACTTATGTGCCAAAGAGGGAAACTTGCAAAACCACTTGCCAAAGCATTTTGTGACTTCAAACACACTTCTAACCATTACACAAACATCATACATGACATAAAATTCAGAATTGCCCAAAGATTTCTCAAGTTTCATGCCTTGATCATTAAGATTTCTCAAAGGGGCCAAAACCTTCATAATTTGCAAAACACCCCATAACTTTCTCCTCTCTTGATGCCTTGCCTCAAAACTGATCCCATGGACCTCCCCAAAGCCAGCTGCGCAGGACACCCCATTGTCCTTGGCCTTCCATGTGCCCATACCTCAAGTACACCAACTCTTGACATTATGCATTTTGCCCCATACCAATCAACATAGGCCACCACCCACCCTCTGACCTATCACAGCTTATCATGTGGATCAAAACCAAGCCAAAGCACATAACATTGCAGCCTAACACTTGAGAATCCTCAGCATACACAAAATCCCTCAAGTTTGCAAAAGCCTTCGAATTTCATAACTCAGCAAACAAACATCAAAACTTTTTCCACCATTCAACTACACACTCATCACTGATCATTTCCCACCCTTCACTTTGCCCTGAAACCTCCCACATCAAAAACACGATTTTGACATTTCATGAACTGAATTTCTGCCAACTTCATTTTGAGGCCATTTAAACTCCAAACAAACATTGCAAGCTCTTGAGGGGAGACATTGGAGTTGATTTGAGGCAAAGAACTAGTCAGAAAGCTCCTGGGTTGAAAGCTCCACTTCAGGTAGCCATGGCATTTATTTTTCCAGAACCTTCATTTTATGTTATAGAATGATTCTATGTGTTCCCCTGATTACCATGATATGTTTTGTTTCGAAAATGGTTGAGTTTTAAGCATTTCACAAGCTTCTGAAAATTCTGATATGTTTTCCGTTTTGCTTCGATTCGTGTTCTTGATGATGAATAAATGATTTTTGTTGTGTGATTCTTGTTGGGGTTGATGTGAGGATCATTTCTGGAAAGTTTGAGGGCTTGGGGTTGCGTATTGAGGGAGATTGGGTGAGAGGCTAGCCGGAGAAGATGACTGGAACACTGTTCCGGTCACCTGAAAGTGATTAGGGCTCAGATTAGGGTTTAATCTTAATTAGCGTAGTTTGAATTTTGGCCCTTGGATAGCGCGCGAAGTCAATTCCCTCCATCTTGAGTTTAAACCTGGGCCTTTGGATTGGCTGACTTTCTTATTTTCTCATTTAATTTAATATTTATTTCATTTGTTTTCTATTTATTTGAACGAATTTTTAAAATTAGCAAATGATATCAAAACATTCTGAAAATTTTTATCCAAGCTTTTATTTATTTTCAGAAACCAAAAATATTTTTATTTTTATTTTTTGCATTAAAAATTATTTTTAAATCATTTAAATGATTATTTTTAATTAGTTAATGAGAATTAATTAATTAAAAATACATTTAGGTATTTAAAAATTCCAAAAAATTCAGAGAGCTTCTTAAAACATTTAGAAACATTATCAAACCCTTCACACAAATTTCTTTTTGGTTCTTGACCTATTTTGACATTTTTCTTTGGATTTAGGGTTCTTAAAAATCAATATTTTTACCCTAACTTAGAAAAATTCTTTCTGCCAAACCATGAATAGTTTGATGATGGTTCTTTTTGCATTGCATTCCTCTTGTCATGTAGTTTCTAGGATAAAATTGGTTTGAATTTATCTTTCATTTCCATTTTATTTTGCATTTTTCATTGTGAGGTCGCTTAAAACCCTAGCAAACTTAAGAAAATCATAACTTCTTTAAGGTAAAGAGTTAGGTCTTCCCCTTTGGGCAGTGAACTTGTATAGGTTTAGGGTACCTTTGATCCCATTTTCAATTTTTTATCTTGTCATTTGCTTCTGATCTTGAATTTTGCATTGCATCTTGTACATAAACCCTAATTTCTCATGTTCATTTGCATACATCTTGTATAAGCTTGCATACATGAACTTACCATGACGTTGCATACATTCACATGACTTCTAAGACATCATAGGACACATTAGAATCATGCCTGGTCATTGCATTATCCATTTTCCTTGTTATGCTTTCATATCATTCCATGTGCATTCATGAACTTCCATGCTTCTTATATGTCCCATTTGCATTCCCATCTCTTGTATGATCATTCTCATCACTTGGCATGCTTTCATACCATCTCTTTGCATCATTTACATCTTGATTATGTTTCTGACTTTGGTTTGCATCCTTGCGTTCTTTCCATTTTCATTTCATCTTCATTTCCTTTTGCTAACTTTTCAGGTGGTAAGTGTTTGAGAAGTGAATTTGCCTTCACTTCTCATAATCTCTTTTGATCTCTTTTATGCATCATTGCTGCATTTTACTTGTGTATTAGAGTGAGCTTGCTCATTCATGTTCCTTCCTCACTTTCTTTCTTCAAGCAACTTTTCTTCTTAAGTGAAGAAAGTTGTCTTGCTTCTTCTGCTTCTCCCTTCTTCTGCTTCTTCCTTGGTGGATCTCCCTTGAAGATCTTCTTGCAAGCCTCATAAACCCTAGGAACACCCAAGAATGATCATAATTAGGGTTTTATTAGTCCCCCCATTAGTTTTACCTTTGTATCATCTTTGTGTCTTCTCTCCTCATCTCTTAATCAAGGACTAAACCTTAAAGGTTTTAAGACTTTGTGATTAGGGTTATGCCTGCATCCTTCTATTAGGATGGAGTGTATAACTTTAATCCTAAGTGTTAAACCCTTAATGTGTTTAAACCCTTTAATCAATTCACCTAATAATCACTAAGATAATAAGCTTGTAATTTGGGCCTTGCATTAGGGTTCTAATTCTTCCTTAACTGGTTAAGAAGGACTAACCCTAGTGTTAATGGACAAGTCCCCCTCAAGTTGTCTTACAAACCATTAAATTCACTTCTTAATTTTATCATTAACTAAAATCCACTTTAATAAAGGTTTTGTTTTGTCATGAGGTTAATCCCTAATCATGGATTAAGTTGAGGAGCCTTCCTCAGCTTAAATGTTCTCATCTATTATCCTTCTATTAGGATGGTGTAGTGGGTCCATTAAATATTTGATTATGGCTTAAACTCATTACTTAACACTAAACAAAAACTCCAAAAACATCTAAATAAATACAAGTAGGTTAATGATCTTAATCCTACATCATGGTGACTAAGTGTGAGGTGTTTACTTCATACTTAAGGTATTCTCATTACCCCTAATCAGAGGGAAGATGTGATGAGTTTACTAACCCTTGGTTTAGGCTTAAGCTCATTAACTTATGACAAACCACAAAAGCAATAAAAGATTGAAAAAACCCAAAAACAAACAATAATCGTCTCCTCCGGGATTCTTTTCTCACCTCATTCACTCATAAACGAGAACTTGCTTCTTCCGTCTAATGCAAGACAGTTAGCACCCGAGCCAGACAGGTCATACACTTGAGCATAGACAGGCAGGCAGTTCACAGGTCAATTTATCTTTCAGTCTCTTTGAGTCGAACTACGGTGTTCTGACTTCCTCATTGCACGAGAGGATACGTAGGCATAACTTAACAGTTATCGAACAAAAGTCTCTGTATATTCCCCCTCTTCCAGCATTATTCTGTAAGCCTCATAGTCTTGAGCTTTGCACTCTTTCCTTGCACTGACACTCCTTTATTTCACTTCACATTTCTTTTGCACTGACACTTGCATTCTTTTCCAGCTTTGATACACAGACTAAGCACTGACACTACCCCTTTAAACACAAATCTTTTAAGCGTGGATCCCGTCGAGTACGGCGGACAATCTGGGTGCTAATACCTTCCCAGGTTGTAACCAACCCCCTTTCTCAGTTTCTCTTGTTCACAACCATCTTATCCATCTTTTCTAGGTTTATGCAGCATTACCTTTCCTTCGGGATAAAAATGCCTAGCTGGCGACTCTTTTCATTCTTTTTCCTTTCACCGACCGTTCGCGTCTGTACCCCTTCTGACCAGGTGTCATTTGGTGGGAGCGACAGCTTGGCGACTCTGCTGGGGACCCTAATACTGTAACCAGGGCTTCTGGTTCTTTTTGTGGGTTCCTCCTAGCGCTTGTTTGATTTGTGTTTACTGGGGTGTTATGTGCTATATGTGTTTATGTATTTATTTTATTTATTGCTTTATGTACAGTTTTGTTTATTGCTTTCTTTACAGTTTTGCATATTTCATACTGTCATTGCTGGATCTGGTTTGTTGTCTGGATGGGTGGGGGTTCCATTGAGAGATTAATGTCCTATACCTGGGACCTGAGTGACACCTAGTCTAGAGTGGTTCATGTTCTTTCCCATTACATTTCAGTCTGGTGCGGGAATATGAAACACGGTTCAGATGTGGGTTTCTTCTTGAGAATTCTGTTCTACAGATTTCCTGTAGTGCTAGGGCTATCTGGGAAGCTTGCTAAGTCTGGATGACCTTTTATTATGACCTTCAAAAACCGAGGTGAATTAGAGGAGGGTATTTTATGGTTTTTGTAAACATTGTACCTCCGGGTTAGAAGTGTTTACACTTCTCATAACTGATCCAAGTCTAAGGATCCTTGTTCTAGAACATTACCTGTGAGAGGGTTGGGCTGTTTACAGGTTTGCAGGAACCCTTGGCCACATCATACCCTGTTAATGTTTAAGAGTACTCCACTTTGGACAGTTCTTGTGATTAACCCCGGACATGTGACTCTTTATTTGAGTCCCCCACCCTGGTTACTGGATTCTTAAGCCTTCATCTGGACTTTTGAACATACATGGGCCTTATATCAAGACAGATAATCAGATCCAGCTTGATCACAAACCCTTGCATATCATTTGCATATTCATCATTGCATCATTTAACATTTGTTTATTTGCTTTTCAGGGTATCCACCTCATTATCTTGGTTTTGGTTTTGACCCTTTCTTCTGCATAGATCTCTGCTTCAGCTGTCTTCATCAGTTATCTGCTTCAGTCATCTCCATCCTTACTAGCATCAGTCTGTCAGAGACCTATTTCCAGCTCCTCAGCCTGTAATCTTCATCAACACTTATTTTCAGTTTCTTCAGCAGCACTCATGGCTACTCCCAGGAAGAGCAACATATCATATCACTTCTTTGAGCCTGTATTGACTGGAATCCGGCAGGTCCAGTCACTCATCACACCTGACCACATACCACTGTTTAGAGAGCACTATGGAGGTATCTTAGACATGTTTATGGACCTTGACCCTTCTCAGAGGAGCATGATCCACACATGCTTATAGTTCTATGACCCTCCACTGAGATGCTTCACATTTCTAGACTTCCAGTTAGGGCCTCTGCTGGAAGAGTTTTCTTTATTGATTGGAGTACCTATCAGAGGTGGAATCCCCTTCAACCCAGAGATGACTGCTCCCAGAAATGAAGAAATAGCAAGGGAACTGTACTTGGAGCCTGCCCTTATTGAGCAAAGTATGACAACAAAAGCTGGAATTCCTGGTTTGCATTTGGATTTCTTGATTTCTCAGGCCACCCTGAAGGCTTCATTGGGAGAGTGGAGGGAAGTCTGTGCACTATTAGCCCTCAGCATATATGGGGCTATACTGTTTGCAGATGAGCCTAAATTTGTCAGCAAGAATGCCATCCATCTGTTTCTTCTGAAGAACCTAGTACCTACAATACTAGGAGATTTCTATTATTCCATTCATCAGAGGAATGAGAAACAAAGGGGGAAGTTGGTAAGATGTTGTGCTCCTTTGTTTTACACCTGGCTGCTCAGACACCTGCCTAAGTCAGATGCCTTTTTGAACCCACATCAGCAGAAGAATTGGGCCAAGAGGTTCATTGCCTTAACTTCAGATGATATTAGATGGTGCACCCAGAGCACCAAAGGCAAGGACATTATCACCAGCTGTGGACAATACCCAAATGTGCCTCTTATAGGAGTGAAGGGTTGCATCAACTACAATCCTTTACTGTTTAAGAGACAACTGGGTTATGCCTTGGATCACCCTCCCAGAGAACAGGATTTAGCTGAGACCCTGTATTGTGAAGTGAAACCTAATTCAGCTGCTGTCAGACAAGCATCCTGGGCTTGGGACAACATCCAGACAAAAGGGGTAGCTATCCTTGGAAGATGTAATAATGTTGCTTCATCTCAATATTTAGACTGGTCATGTACTAGAGCTCGGATTACCAGAATGCCTTTCATCTTGGAAGACATGCCTGGACCATCCACAGTACAGCCTGCAGCAACAATTAGCCTAGAGGAGTTTGAAAAGTTGAAGGAAAGGAATGAGAACTTATCTCAAGCCTTGAAGAAAACTCTTTGGGAGAGAAGTGATGGTCGTCTGGATATTGAGGGATTGGAAAAGCTTAAGGTGGAACATCTTGCCAAAATTGAGAAGACAGAGGACTACATAAGGAAAGCAAGGGCTGTGGAACAGATATTGAAGAATGCCTGTAAGGAGGCCAAAATTCAGAAAGCTAGGGTTGAGCACTATCTACAAGAGAGTCAGGCTAGGTGGGTCAGGATCACCGAAGCCCGTACACAAGAAGATTAGAAGACTCAAGCCAAGATTGAACAGTTAGAGGCCAATGAGAAGAAGCAGCAGGAAGCTCTGTTGGTTGCACAGAAAGAGATATCAGAGTTGAAGCTCAGAGCAGGATTGAAGAGATCAAAAGACCAGGAACCTCCTCATTAGGACCATTACAGAGCACCCAGCTGGTCCGGTGACTGAGGCCCTCCTAAAGGAGGTCAGAGAGGATGAGTTTGGGCTGGATGTCTGATCCTTTGTTTGTTGTTTGTTTTCATTTGATGTACTTTTTCTTTTGTTGTGATTTGACCCTTCAGGGGCATGTATTGAAAAAATAGACTATGTATTATTCATCAGTTGTAATATATATTTTAGTTTGTTTGTCATTTGGGATTTCTCTCAACAACATCAAGCATCTTCCTCGAGGTCTGGAAAGGTCAAAACCAAGAACCAAACCGGATACCTTGGAAAACAAATAAGCATATTGCATTGCATACTAACTTTGTTTTTTTTTGTAGGTTTTGTAATTATTATTGTTTCTAACTTTGTTGTGATCTCAGGAAATATTGCTCGCCGCCGAGTGTTCCCTGTCAACCGCGCGCACCGGTACCCAACTCGTAACAACCTTCCCGGCATTCAAATGGAACAAGTACAGCAGGACCTGTCTGAGGTCAGAAATCAGATGGCCAATGAGAGAGTGGAGATGAGAAATCAGATGTCTCAGTTTATGGCAGTGATGACTGGCTTGGCCCAGAGTCAAGAAAGGTTAAGAGAGCTGGTGGAAAGACAAACTCCTGAGGAGCCTCATCTCGGAACAGGAGGAACTAGCAACAATGAACGGGGCCAGCCTCGTATTGACCCACCAATATATGGACCTCATTTGGATCCAGAGGTTAACATCCCGAGGAATGTTCAAGGTAACACTACTGGGGGCAAAATCCTGCAGGAGGATCCCCAGGAGGAACAGTTCAATGTCGTAGGAGCTGGAGATGAAGTATATGACAGGAGATTGGATGAGCTTGCTGAAAAGTTAAGATCTTTGGAATCTCAGAATTCTTTGGGCTTTGATGTGATGTACATGGGATTAGTGGATGGGGTGAGAATTCCCCACAAATTCAAACCCCCATGCTTTGAAAAGTACAATGGTACCTCCTGTCCTCGCACTCACCTGCAGTCTTTCTTGGGAAGGCTCAAAGCTTATACTATGGATGAAAAGTTGTGGATGTTCTACTTTGATGACAGTCTGATTGGAGCTTCAAGGGAATGGTATTCGCATTTGTCTAGGGCCACCATAAGATGCTAGAAGGATTTGGCTGAGGCTTTCATCCGTCAATATCAATACAACCTGGACATGGCTCCCAACAGGACCCTCCTAATGGGAATGTCTCAATCTTCTAGAGAGCTTCCGGGAGTATGCTCAAAGATGGAGACAGCTTGTTGCTGCTGTCCAACCACCCATGTCGGAAAGAGAAATGGCTGACATGTTCATGAATAAATTGCAAGGGACTTATATTGATAGGCTGGCTGCTTTCTCCTCTACCAGTTTTGCTGATGTGGTCATAGCTGGTGAGAGGATTGAAAGTCTTTTGAAAATGGGCAAAATCTCCGACAGTGGTGCAAGTTCCTCCAGCAATCCAAGTAAACCTTTTGCGGGACCCCGAAGGGCAGGTGAAACTAATTCCATTCATACAAGCCGGGGCAGGCCCCAGTATTCTCACCGGTCAGTAGCAGTTGTTACCATCCCAGCTCCAATTCCACAACAACCATTGTATCCTCAACAACAATAACCACAGTATCAACAACAAGCTCATTATCCACAACAAAGGTCGTATAACAACAACAACGGTAATCAACAACAACGTCCCTTCCAACAAAGGCCATCACAAGCAAACAGGGTAATTGACCCAATCCCAATGTTGTATGTTGCACTCTTGCCACAACTTCTGAAGCTCAACCTAGTTGAGTTAAGGACATTGGCACCTCCAGATCCTCTTAATATGCCAAAGAACTATGATGCAAATGCCAGGTGTGCATTCCACTCAAATGCACCGGGGCATAATACTGAAAAATGCAGAGCCCTACAGATGAAAGTTCAGGATTTGGTGGACTCAAAAGCTCTCAATTTTGCGCCTCCTCCGAATGTTACAAGAAATCCAATGCCTAGTCACAATGGGCCAAGAATTAATGCTATTGAGGAGGGCAAACCATCCACATTAGTCAACAGTGTTGCACAAATCCGAACACCTTTGGTTGAAATCAAAGCTCAGCTGTTAGAATGCCAAGTGTTCCTCGGATGCGAGCTCGGCTGTGGATATTGCAATATTGCTATCAATGGATGCGAGAGACTGAGAAACGGCATAGATGGCCTCATTAGAGGTGGCATTCTTCAGATTACGACAACAGCGACTACAACTCCAACAATTCCTTCATCAACAATCACATATACTCCTACAACATCAGCAACTATTGTTCCAACGGATTCTACTACAACTCCAACAATTACTCAATCAATCACTTCAACAGATACAAGTTCAGTCACAATTCCTTCTACAACGATAACACCCATTATTCCACCAGTTCCTGCTACAACTTCAACACCCATCCAGTCAACAGTACCGTCTACAACATCAGCAACAGTTAATGAAAGTATCTCATCAGTTACGATATACTACGATCCCGCAAATGTTCCTTCCAACAACTCACAGCAAGTTACTACTCCTGTCAGAGCTCCAGTTACCATATATTATGATCCACACACCATTGTGGTCCCCTCTGCAGCTGCCATCAGTTCGATCACTATCACAGTGCCTGGGCCAGTTCCTTACGAAAGCAGTAATGTCATCCCTTGGCATTATGGCTCAGATCTATACTGCGAGGGGCAGAAAATCACTTTAGAATCATCAACTTCTTCACCTCAAATAGACAATGTGGGGGGAGGCAGAGGCTTCACTAGAAGCGGACGTCTCTTCGCCTCGCAAATACCAAGACCCGTTGCTGAAGCAGAAGCTGCTAAGGCAAAAGGGAAGAGCATGGTGCAAGAAGAACCAGTTGCCAAAGAAGCTGTGAAAACTCCTTTTGATCAAGAGGTTGATGAGTTCATGAGGATCATCAAAAAGAGTGATTACAAGGTGGTGGACCAGCTTCACCAAACACCTTCCAAAATCTCCATATTATCATTGCTAATGTGCTCCGAGGCTCATCGGAACGCACTATTAAAAGTCATGTATGCAGCATATGTGTCAGAGGAGATTACCGTCAATCAGTTAGAGGTTGTGGTTGGAAATGTCAACGCTAGTCATGGACTAGGATTTACCAACGCTGATCTGACAATGGAAGTTCACAATCACAACAAGGCTTTACACATTACCTTGGAGTGTAAGGGTGCAGTTCTTTCTCACGTACTGGTGGACACAGGGTCATCACTCAATGTCCTACCCAAGAAAGCCCTTGTGAAGCTGGAACATGATGGATTGGCACTACGCCCAAGCAACTTGGTAGTGAGAGCCTTTGACGGTTCTAAGAGATCAGTTCTGGGAGAGATAGAGTTGCCTATAATGATTGGCCAAAAGGTTTTCAAAACGACCTTCTTTGTGATGGATATACAGCCTGCCTACAGCTGTCTATTGGGTAGACCATGGATCCACGCCGCTGGCGCCGTGACGTCAACCCTTCACCAGAAGTTAAAATTCGAGTGGGAAGGCCAAGTCATTACCATTTGTGGGGAGGAGGATATCTTTGTTAGCCAACTGGCTACTTTCAAATACATTGAAATGGATGGGGAAATCCACGAAACAATGAGTCAAGGGTTTGAAGCCCTTAATATCAATGAAACATCTGTTGTGCTTGGGACCTCCATCACATCATATCAACAAGCCCGGAAGGTTGAGGAAGGTACTACCCAAGGCTGGGGCAAGCTGCTGCCCGTGGAGAAGAAAGAGGACCGATTCGGGTTGGGTTACAAACCAACTCGACAAGATCAACCAGAGGCTGCAAAGGAGTCCAAGTTTGTCAGCGGGGGAATTCTCACACCGGATGTTGTGAATAGTTTGGAAGATGAGGCAGAAGACGAGCGCAACCTGGAAAGCTGGATATGTCCAAGGATCCCGGGGAGCCATGTCTCAAACTGGTCTTCCCATGAAATTATAAGAGTTACTCCCGCAGAGTAATTATTATTTCCTGTTTTTAAAGCATGCATCAAGTTCTGCATCTTGCCCAAGATGTCAAGGCTCATTTTGTAATCGGGCCATCTTGTATTTTGTGCAAAGATCAATTAATGAATATCAGGACATCTTTTGCAAATGAGTCTTTTCTTTTCCGCTCACTGTTTTTCATTTTTTATTTTTTGTACAAAAATAAAATGGCAATTCTTTTCAAAATAATAACTTCATTTTCACTTCTTTTTCTAAACAAGATAAAACTGATCACTAAAATGAACAAATCTAAACCCTTGCAGAGAGTGCCCTCCAGACTGCACCGACAACAACACCGCTATGACTTCGTATGACTTTGACAATCCGATTAATCAAGCTGATGAAGGGGTTGAAGAGGATTATGAGCTGCCTGAAGAACTAGCCAGGTTGTTAAGGCAAGAAGAGAAGGTTATCACCCCTCATCAGGAGGAGGTTGAAACGGTTAATCTTGGTACAGAAGAAGACCTGAAAGAAGTTAAGATCGGGGCCCGTCTACAAGATTCAGTGAAAGAACGACTTATTGACATGCTTCGGGAGTATGTGGATGTTTTTGCTTGGTCTTATCAGAATATGCCAGGGTTGGACACCGACATTGTTATGCACAAGTTGCCTCTGAAAGAAGATTGTCCGCCAGTAAAACAAAAGTTGCGCCGTACTCGCCCGGATATGGCAATGAAGATAAAAGAAGAGGTACAAAAACAGTGGGACGCCGGTTTCCTTGCTGTGACTAGTTACCCGCCGTGGGTTGCTAACATTGTACCCGTGCCTAAGAAAGACGGTAAAGTGAGGATGTGCGTGGATTACCGGGATCTGATCTGATCTGATCACGTTGATGTATTGATCGACAACACGGCTCAGTTCTCGGTATTCTCCTTCATGGATGGATTTTCAGGATATAATCAGATCAAGATGTCACCTGAAGACTGGAGAAGACAACTTTCATCACACCCTGGGGCACATTCTGTTAAAAGGTAATGCCATTCGGACTGAAGAATGCTGGTGCCACTTATCAACGGGCTATGGTGACATTATTCCACGACATGATCCATAAAGAAATTGAATGTTATGTGGATGACATGATTGCCAAGTCCCTCACAGAAGAAGACCACTTGGTAAATTTGTTGAAGCTGTTCAAGCGTCTGAGGAAGTACCAATTGAAGTTAAACCCCAACAAATGCACATTCGGGGTACGGTCCGGTAAACTGCTGGGATTTATTGTAAGTGAAAAGGGGATTGAAATTGACCCTGGCAAAGTCAAAGCCATTCAAGAAATGCCTGCACAGAAGACCGAAAAAGAAGTGCGAGGTTTTCTAGGTAGATTGAACTACATTTCACGGTTCATATCTCACCTTACAACAACCTGTGAGCCTTTGTTCAAGTTGTTAAGAAAAGAACAAACGGTCAGGTGGAATGAAGACTGCCAAAGGGCTTTTGACAAAATCAAGGAATACTTACAAGAGCCTCCCATCCTTATGCCTCCAGTTGAAGGAAGACCTCTAATAATGTACTTGACAGTATTAGAAGAGTCAATGGGGTGTGTGTTGGGCCAGCATGACGAGTCTGTTCGAAAAGAGTATGCAATTTACTACCTAAGCAAAAAGTTTACCGACTGTGAACAACGTTATTCACTGCTCGAGAAAACTTGTTGTGCTTTAGCGTGGGCTGCTCGCCGACTAAGGCAGTATATGTTGACCCACACTACCTTATTGATTTCAAATATGGACCCAGTCAAGTATATATTTGAGAAGCCATCACTTATCGGACGGGTTGCAAGATGGCAAATGATCCTCACAGAATACGACATTCAGTACACATCTCAGAAAGCCATCAAGGGCAGTGTATTGTCTGATTATCTAGCTGAGCAACCCATTGATGATTACCAGCCTATGACATTTAACTTCCCTGATGAAGACATCATGTTCATAAAAGCAAAAGATCATGAAGAGCCTATTCACACTGAAGGGCCTGACCCATAAGAAGAATGGACTATGATGTTTGATGGGGCTGTTAATATGAATGGTCGTGGTGTTGGTGCAGTACTCATTACACCTAAGGGAGTTCACCTTCCTTTCTCGGTAAAACTCACTTTTAACTGCACTAACAACGAAGCTGAATACAAAGCTTGTATTATGGGTCTTGAGGAAGCCATTGACCTCAGGATCAAGACTTTAGCAGTATTCGGAGATTCAGCTCTGGTAATCAATCAAACCAACGGCAAATGGTACACTCACCAGGAGCATCTGATACCTTACCGGGATTATACACGGAGATTGCTAACTTTCTTCATAACCGTCAAGCTTGAGTATATCCCTCGAGATGAGAATCAGTTTGCGGATGCTCTGGCTACCATTTCATCCATGATCAAAGTTCAAGCTGCCAACTTTGTACCACGGATTTCAGTGTCCAGACTTGACAGACCAGCATACGTATTCTCTGCAGACCTTGCTAAAGATGATAAGCCTTGGTTCCACGACATCAAAAGCTTCTTGGAGGATCAAACATACCCACCTGGGGCATCATCCAATGTTAAGAAGACACTAAGAAGGATAGCTAGTAGTTTCTTTTTGAATGCTGATGGTTCCTTGTATAAAAGAAACTTTGATATGGTACTTCTCAGATGTGTTGATAAGACAGAAGCAGACTTGTTGATGCACGAGGTGCACGAAGGATCTTTTGGTACCCATGTTGGAGGGAATGCTATGGCTAAAAAGTTGTTAAGATCAGGCTATTACTGGATCACAATGGACGCCGACTGTTGTGCTTATGCCAGGAAATGCCATAAATTCCAGATTTATGCAGATAAAGTACATGTGCCTCCCAATCTTTTGAATGTGATATCTTCCCCTTGGCCTTTCGCCATGTGGGGCATTGATATGATTGGCAAGATTGAGCCGACTGCTTCAAATGGCCACAAGTTCATCCTGGTAGCCATTGATTATTTTACCAAGTGGGTTGAAGCAGCTTCGTATGCAAATGTCACCAGGCAAGTGGTAGCCCGTTTCCTAAAGAGGGACATCATCTGTCGGTATGGAGTGCCCGAGCGAATCATTACTGAAAATGGTTCCAACTCAAACAACAAAATGATGGTCAAGTTGTGCCAGGACTTCAAGATCCAACACCACAATTCTTCTCCTTACAGGCCAAAGATGAATGGCGCTGTAGAGGCAGCTAACAAGAATATCAAGAAGATTGTGCAAAAGATGGTGGTCACCTACAAAGACTGGCATGAGATGCTACCATTTGCCTTGCATGGATACCGTACATCAATCAGAACGTCCATTGGGGCAACACCGTATCAACTTGTGTATGGTATGGAGGCAGTCCTACCTGTTGAAGTTGAATTACCCTCCTTGTGGGTATTGATGGATGTCAAACTGAATGAAGCAAAATGGGTCCGATCCCGATACGAACAACTAAGTCTGATCGAAGAGAAGAGATTAGCTGCAATCTGTCATGGACAGCTGTATCAGAAAAGAATGAAGAAAGCCTTCGATCAGAAAGTCAGGCTTCGGGAATAGCAAGTTGGAGATCTTGTGCTGAAAAGACTCATCCCTCCTCATACAGACCACGGGGGCAAGTGGACTCCGAATTACGATGGTCCATTCATAGTAAAGAAAGTCTTCTCTGGTGGAACACTGATTCTCAGTACTATGGATGGTGAAGATTTCCTGTCCCCTGTGAATTCAGATGCAGTTAAAAAATACTTCGCATAAAATGACCCGCTGGACATAAAAACAGAATGTAAGTCCATGCAAAAATAGGGCATCCCGGCGAGTCAAAAACAGAATAAGAGACTCGAGCAAAAATAAGGGAAAATAAATAAAAATGTACACCCGCTGAGCTGAAAAGCCGCATTGGACAACTCAGACAAAAATGGGTATCCACCGAAAAACCGAAAGGTCGATTCACGCAAAATAAGGGAATAAGCGAACAACTGCATTCTGAATTCGTCTGTATCACTTACAACATGGCAAGCTTTGAAAGGTTCAAGCATCGGTCAAAGTCAGCCTTCTACAAGAGCAAGATGAGAAGAACGTCAATGTCATACAAGTCATAGCAAAAGGGAAGTGCACTGAAGCGTCATCAACATTGCCAGCACTTTACTTTTCTCAATTTGTAACAATCTCCTCATTTCAGGGGATTTGTTTCTTTGACTGTACTCGTCAATTCAGGGCACCCCAAATTAATAAAATCATATTTTTCAGTCACATTTTGTCTCGTACATTTTATTTTTATTTGAAAAAATGTCTGATGTCCTTAAATATAATGGTTGCATAAATACAGATGCGTCTTTTCTAAATTACATGCTTACAGGAAATATATTTCTTACTCCTAGGAGTGTCTAAATTCCTATGACGGAATCCGGTAAGGGATACCTCGGGATACTTGTACGTTTCTTTGTCTTAACAGGATTTGCAGGTACTCAAATATCTCCTCCAAGCAGCATCTGGAATGCTTTCTCCCCAGCTGAGTTATCAAGCCTCCCCATCCCCAGCCGGAGTCCCCACAGAAATCACTAGGAAGACCGTTCAGTGATCGTTCCTCCCCAGCCAAGTGCAAAGACAGGGAACCATCTCCCCGCAGAGCTCCAGCCTCTATCCAGAAGAGAAATGTCTGAAGATCTCACAACAAAGTGACAGAAGCTTCCACAGATCCCAGCTAGGTCCCTCATTACCAAGATAGGTCTATCAGCGAATTTTTCCCCCAAACAAAGTCATATACATCAGATCTACCAATGATCTCATGCCCAGCTGGGACATTCCCTTCAAGCAGACCAGCCAGAGATCTCCACAAGCAACGGGACCCGAATCCCGGATCGGTATCTTTAGCATAATCATAGCATTCGCATCATTTCTCCCCCCAGAGCGTAGCATTCCGTCTAATACGGGGCATTACGGATAAAATCAAACATATTGCATAATCACAAGCCATGTTTTGAATCAGGCACCTATGAATATTGACACATCCTCAACATTATACAGAATATCTCCCAAATTTCCTAGCAGAATGCCAAGGCATCTTCTTTGCAAATGCATGCTCCTGTTGACGCCCGTCCGTGTCATCCTATCCCCTCAAACCCTCAGAGTATCTCTTATAGCTTGTACGCTTCCCTTTGTGATACTCGTCCGTATCACACCATCCCCAGTGAGTTGAAACACTTGTCTGTGTCTCAATCATACTTTTTACTCATAACAGATGATCGTCCGTATCTTGTACACACCTATTTCCCCTCAGAGTCGACACTCGTCCGTGTTCTTTGTTAACCAGTTGTTACTCGTCTATATCATCATCTCTGAGCATGCGTCAACGTCTGTTTCTACCGATACTCGTCTGTATCATGGTCCTAAGGATGCTCGTCCGCACCTTTAATCTACACACAGTGTCAAACACTTATACCTTTTCTTTCTTGAATTTAGACACTCGTCTGTGTCTACCATTCCCCAGAGGAGTCCCCAGTAAATCCCAATAAATTATTTCTTTCTATTTGGAATTCGTCCTATGTCGTGATACTTTCGGCAACCGTACCTTGCCAGGTGATCGTCCTTCACCTCTTGATGATCGTCCTTCATCATTCCCCCAGCGGAGTCTCCATTATTGGAACCCTTTCCTATCCGACATTCGTCCTATGCCGTGATATTTTAGCAGCCGTCCGCTGCTAGGTGATCGTCATTCACCTCTTGATGATCGTCCTTCATCATTTTACCTGATGGCCTCACCCATCGTTGACCTTGTTATCTGACATTCTTCCTATGTCATGATAAACCCTGAAAGCAGCGGTACCCTGCTAGGTGATCGTCCTTCACCTCTTGATGATCGTCCTTCATCATGCTTATCCGATGGTCGTCCCCATCGTCGACCTTTTCTATCCGGCATTCGTCCTATGTCGTGATACTTTTGGAAACCGTACCCTTCCAGGTGATCGTCCCTCACCTTAGATGACCATCCCTCATCTTTCTCCCCAACAGAGAAGCCGTCCCCTGCTGGGTGATCGTCCTTCACCTTTGATGACCGTACCTCATCATTTATTTCATTTATGTTTAACCTGATTGCCGTACCCATCATTACCTTTACCTTTAATCCCCAGAGAGTCTTATTTCTTCGCTTGATGGCCGTCCCCATCATGATCCTTTATTTCCCCAGCATGCCGGCCGTCCCCGTCATTGCTTCATCCCCAGCAGTCGTCCTCTGCTCGACGGTCGTTCTCCGTCGCCCGCACTTTATAATCATACTTTATTTTCTATTACAATCTATATCCCTTTTCTTTTTCTCCCCAGTGAGTGCAAATTTTGGATTGTCTTTGGTATTCAACCACAAGTTATCTCGTTTGTATGTTAAGCCAGACGCTTACATCCTACACAGCTAACTCATGCTTGAATAGGGGCAGATGTAAACACCCCAAATTTGCCCTCACTTATTTCACCATGGCTTGTGATTCTCTCATATGCATAAGTTCAATCATATCATCTCATATTGCATTTTTGCTTCACTGCATTGGTTCAAAGTCATCTGCATCTAGGGTTTGTGATCTAGGCAATCCCTGAGCCATCTGAGCCACTCCAAAGGTTTTCAATCATCTCAAGAGGGTAAATGTATGTTCAATCATCATATCATATCCTCCCAAGATCAAGAAAGTCAGAAAATCACAAGAACTGAGGAAGGCATGGAAGTAGAGTCAAGCTTAACTGCACAAATGATCTAAAATTAGGGTTTTGGTTTCAGAGGCCATAACTCCAAATTTTTTGGTCATTCTTGTTTCTATTGGTCTCTATATGTTATAAGGATCATGCATACCAATTTTCTTGAAGAAATTCAATGAGGAAGGCATCTGATCAATAGATGACTTCTTGAGTAAGTCAGTGCAAAATCAGGGCATCTGAGGCCCTCAATCATCCAACCAAAGGGTCTTCTCCATCATTTTGGGTATATATGATATTTATTTGATCTTAGAAGAAGTTATAAGTTCACAAAATTGAATAATTTCAAGCCATTTGCAAAGTTGCCATTTTGGGAAAGTGACTTGTAATGCAAACTTGCCATTTTGGGAAAGTTTTTCAACCTCCTCTTTTTGATTCAAAAATGCTTCAAATAAAAAATTCTTGGTCATAAAAGTTGTAGATTGGATCATTCCCTTTTCAAAAAGTACAAGAACTTGATCTAATTCATCATAGAACTCAAGTTATGGCCTTGCAAAGTTGGGAAAAATCACAAAATTTCACTTATGTGCCAAAGAGGGAAACTTGCAAAACCACTTGCCAAAGCATTTTGTGACTTCAAACACACTTCTAACCATTACACAAACATCATACATGACATAAAATTCAGAATTGCCCAAAGATTTCTCAAGTTTCATGCCTTGATCATTAAGATTTCTCAAAGGGGCCAAAACCTTCATAATTTGCAAAACACCCCATAACTTTCTCCTCTCTTGATGCCTTGCCTCAAAACTGATCCCATGGACCTCCCCAAAGCCAGCTGCGCAGGACACCCCGTTGTCCTTGGCCTTCCATGTGCCCATACCTCAAGTACACCAACTCTTGACATTATGCATTTTGCCCCATACCAATCAACATAGGCCACCACCCACCCTCTGACCTATCACAGCTTATCATGTGGATCAAAACCAAGCCAAAGCACATAACATTGCAGCCTAACACTTGAGAATCCTCAGCATACACAAAATCCCTCAAGTTTGCAAAAGCCTTCGAATTTCATAACTCAGCAAACAAACATCAAAACTTTTTCCACCATTCAACTACACACTCATCACTGATCATTTCCCACTCTTCACTTTGCCCTGAAACCTCCCACATCAAAAACACGATTTTGACATTTCATGAACTGAATTTCTGCCAACTTCATTTTGAGGCCATTTAAACTCCAAACAAACATTGCAAGCTCTTGAGGGGAGTCATTGGAGTTGATTTGAGGCAAAGAACTAGTCAAAAAGCTCCTGGGTTGAAAGCTCCACTTCAGGTAGCCATGGCATTTATTTTTCCAGAACCTTCATTTTATGTTATAGAATGATTCTATGTGTTCCCCTGATTACCATGATATGTTTTGTTTCGAAAATGGTTGAGTTTTAAGCATTTCACAAGCTTCTGAAAATTCTGATATGTTTTCCGTTTTGCTTCGATTCGTGTTCTTGATGATGAATAAATGATTTTTGTTGTGTGATTATTGTTGGGGTTGATGTGAGTATCATTTCTGGAAAGTTTGAGGGCTTGGGGTTGCGTATTGAGGGAGATTGAGTGAGAGGCTAGCCGGAGAAGATGACCGGAACACTGTTCCGGTCACCTGATAGTGATTAGGGCTCAGATTAGGGTTTAATCTTAATTAGCGTAGTTTGAATTATGGCCCTTGGATAGCGCGCGAAGTCAATTCCCTCCATCTTGAGTTTAAACCTGGGCCTTTGGATTGGCTGACTTTCTTATTTTCTCATTTAATTTAATATTTATTTCATTTGTTTTCTATTTATTTGAACGAATTTTTAAAAATAGCAAATGATATCAAAACATTCTGAAAATTTTTATCCAAGCTTTTATTTATTTTCAGAAACCAAAAATATTTTTATTTTTATTTTTTGCATTAAAAATTATTTTTAAATCATTTAAATGATTATTTTTAATTAGTTAATGAGAATTAATTAATTAAAAATACATTTAGGTATTTAAAAATTCCAAAAAAATTCAGAGAGCTTCTTAAAACATTTAGAAACATTATCAAACCCTTCACACAAATTTCTTTTTGGTTCTTGACCTATTTTGACATTTTTCTTTGGATTTAGGGTTCTTAAAAATCAATATTTTTACCCTAACTTAGAAAAATTCTTTCTGCCAAACCATGAAGAGTTTGATGATGGTTCGTTTTGCATTACATTCCTCTTGTCATGTAGTTTCTAGGATAAAATTGGTTTGAATTTATCTTTCATTTCCATTTTATTTTGCATTTTTCATTGTGAGGTCCCTTAAAAGCCTAGCAAACTTAGGATCATAACTTCTTTAAGGTAAAGAGTTAGGTCTTCCCCTTTGGGAAGTGAACTTGTATAGGTTTAGGGTACCTTTGATCCCATTTTCAATTTTTTATCTTGTCATTTGCTTCTGATCTTGAATTTTGCATTGCATCTTGTACATAAACCCTAATTTCTCATGTTCATTTGCATACATCTTGTATAAGCTTGCATACATGAACTTGCCATGACATTGCATACATTCACATGACTTCTAAGACATCATAGGACACATTAGAATCATGCCTGATCATTGCATTATCCATTTGCCTTGTTATGCTTTCATATCATTCCATGTGCGTTCATGAACTTCCATGCTTCTTATATGTCCCATTTGCATTCCCATCTCTTGTATCATCATTCTCATCACTTGGCATGCTTTCATACCATCTCTTTGCATCATTTACATCTTGATTATGTTTCTGACTTTGGTTTGCATCCTTGCATTCTTTCCATTTTCATTTCATGTTCATTTCCTTTTTCTAACTTTTCAGGTGGTAAGTGTTTGAGAAGTGAATTTGCCTTCACTTCTCATAATCTCTTATCATCTCTTTTATGCATCATTGCTGAATTTTACTTGTGTATTAGAGTGAGCTTGCTCATTCATGTTCCTTCCTCACTTTCTTTCTTCAAGCAACTTTTCTTCTTAAGTGAAGAAAGTTGTCTTGCTTCTTCTGCTTCTCCCTTCTTCTGCTTCTTCCTTGGTGGCTCTCCCTTGAAGATCTTCTTGCAAGCCTCATAAACCCTAGGAACACCCAAGCATGATCAAAATTAGGGTTTGATTAGTTCCCCCATTAGTTTTACCTTTGTGTCATCTTTGTGTCTTCTCTCCTCATCTCTTAATCAAGGACTAAACCTTAAAGGTTTTAAGACTTTGTGATTAGGGTTATGTCTGCATCCTTCTATTAGGATGGAGTGTATAACTTTAATCCTAAGTGTTAAACCCTTAATGTGTTTAAACCCTTTAATCAATTCAACTAATAATCACTAAGACAATAAGCTTGTAACTTGGGCCTTGCATTAGGGTTCTAATTCTTCCTTAACTGGTTAAGAAGGACTAACCCTAGTGTTAATGGACAAGTCCCCCTCAAGTTGTCTTACAAACCATAAAATTCACTTTTTAATCTTATCATTAACTAAAATCCACTTTAATAAAGGTTTTGTTTTGTCATGAGGTTAATCCCTAATCATGGATTAAGTTGAGGAGCCTTCCTCAGCTTAAATGTTCTCATTTATTATCCTTCTATTAGGATGGTGTAATGGGTCCATTAAATCTTTGATTATGGCTTAAACTCATTACTTAACACTAAACAAAAACTCCAAAAACATCTAAATAAATACAAGTAGGTTAATGATCTTAATCCTACATCATGGTGACTAAGTGTGAGGTGTTTACTTCATACTTAAGGTATTCTCATTACCCCTAATCAGAGGGAAGATGTGATGGGTTTACTAACCCTTGGTTTAGGCTTAAGCTCATTAACTTATGACAAACCATAAAAGCAATAAAAGATTGAAAAAACCCAAAAACAAACAATAATCGACTCCTCCAGGATTCTTTTCTCACCTTATTCACTCATAAACGAGAACTTGCTTCTTCCATCTAATGCAAGACAGTTAGCACCTGAGCCAGACAGGTCATACACTTGAGCATAGACAGGCAGGCAGTTCACAGGTCAATTTATCTTTCAGTCTCTTTGAGTCGAACTACGGTGTTCTGACTTCCTCATTGCACGAGAGGATACGTAGGCATAACTTAACAGTTATCGAACAAAAGTCTCTGTATATTCCCCCTCTTCCAGCATTATTCTTTAAGCCTCATAGTCTTGAGCTTTGCACTCTTTCCTTGCACTGACACTCCTTTATTTCACTTCACATTTCTTTTGCACTGACACTTGCATTCTTTTCCAGCTTTAATACACAGACTAAGCACTGACACTATCCCTTTAAACACAAATCTTTTAAGCGTGGATCCCGTCAAGTACAGCGGACAATCTGGGTGCTAATACCTTCCCGGTTGTAACCAACCCCCTTTCTCAGTTTCTCTGGTTCACAACCGTCTTATCCATCTTTTCTAGGTTTATGCAGCATTACCTTTCCTTCGGGATAAAAATGCCTATCTGGCGACTCTTTTCATTCTTTCTCCTTTCGCCGACCGTTCGCGTCTGTACCCCTTCTGACCAGGTGTCATTTGGTGGGAGCGACACATAGCACGCTGATATGTTGCCCCAGCGTTCTTCAAACCAAATGGAATCACTTTATAACAAAAGGTGCCCCACTGTGTAACAAATGTAGTCGTTTCCATATCTTTAGGTGCCATCTTGATTTGATTGTAACCAGAGAAACCATCCATGAAAGAGAATACCTTATGCTGAGCAGTGTTGTCTACCAGAACATCAATATGGGGAAGTGGAAAGTCATCTTTAGGGCTGGCCTTATTCAAATCCCTGTAATCCACACACATACGTACTTTACCATCCTTCTTAAGTACTGGTACCACATTTGCAACCCATTGAGGATAAGAAGTCACAGCTAAGAACCCTGCATCAAATTGTTTCATCACCTCTGCTTTAATCTTTTCTGACATTTCAGGACGCATGCGACGAACCTTCTGCTTCTTTGGACGACAATCCTCTTTTACCGGTAAACGGTGAACCACAATGTCTGTATCCAACCCTGGCATATCTTCATAGGACCAAGCAAAGATCTCCACATAATCACGTAACATCTGAATTAATCTGATCTTAACACCATCCTCTAATTCAGCCCCTATCTTGACCTCTTTCCTGTTTTCTTCAGTTCCCAAATTCACAACTTCGATTGGCTCTTCATGTGGTTGTATAGCTTTCTCTTCTTGTTGTAATAACCTAGCAAGCTCTACAGGTACTTCACAATCTTCCTCCTTTCCATCTTCCGCTTGATAGATCGGATTCTCGAAATTATAATTGGCAATAGTAGAACTGTTATCAACAGGATCCAGAGTGGATGAGGATCTGCATTTTAGTGATGTGGGTGTGTGTAAGAACAAATAGCTGATAAAACAAAAATAAAATAAAAGAAAGACAAGGAACACAATATTTACGAAAACGAAACGTCCATTGATTTTTATTGAATGAAGTATGCAAATGAAATGACATCCCGAAACAAGCATACCATTGTGCCCCGGGAAAGGCACAAGGCTTAAAAGTTTAATTGTTCAAAATTACAAACTTACAAATAACAACACAGTAATAGTATTTACTCCTGACTAAAGGAGATAGGAATAACGTCTTCGGTCTTCCAGTTGTTGAGCCCATCACCCACAGTAGGAAAGATCCAATCATCCAGGTTGTAGTCTTCACTATAGTCACCCACATCATTGATTTGATCTCTCATGACCCCTTGATTAGATACGAACAGCACGAGCACGACGAACAGCCTTCTGGGACTCTGCGGTGAAACCCAAACCAAACTTGTCAGACTTGTAAGGAATGTCAGGAAGCTGACCCCAAATAGTACAACCACCTTCTTCAACCATAGCTCTGGCATCTTTGAGGGAGGCCATTGTAGGAGGTACTCTGGTAACTACAGGAACTCTTTTAACAACAGGAGGAGCTTTAGTAGCAGGAACGACCCAAGGAACTACTTCAAATTTCTGGCAAGGAGTCTCAACATATTCACCTTCCACTTCAACATACTTAAATGTATTCACATGACTGACCATATATTCTTCCTCTCCATAAACAGTGACGATCTTTCCCTTTACTGGATATCTCAACTTCTGATGTAGAGTGGAGGTTACAGCACCTACCCCGTGGATCCAGGGGAGCCCAAGCAAACAGGAGTACGCAGGACGAATATCCATTACATAGAAGGTAGAATTGAAGACTTGAGAGCGTACTTTGATCGGGAGATCTATTTCTCCATGCACCACCCTTCTTGAACCATCAAAGGCCCTTACCACTATATTACTTGGTCTTAACACAGCATCTTCAGGACTGAGCTTGTTCAGAACCTCTTTGGGAAGTACATTCAGTGAAGAACCATTGTCTATCAACACATGAGACAAGGTAGTGCCCCTACATTCAATGGAGATATGCAAAGCTTTGTTATGGTTTCTTTTGGCAGGAGTTAGGTCAACATCAGAAAAACCTAGCCCATTATCATAAGTCAGATGTGCAACACAATTTTCAAATTGATCCACAGAAATCTCATTTGGCACATGAGCATTCTTCAAGAACTTGATTAAGGCTTTAGCATGAGCCTCAGAACACAGCAACAAAGACAACATGGAAATTTTGGAGGGAGTATGCCCCAACTGGTCAACAATATCATAATCACTCTTGCGAATGATCTTCAGCACTTCTTCCATCTGTTTAGAAAGATTCTCAGCAGTCGATGTCTCAGCTTGCACAGGTTTAAACACAGGACCTTTGCCCCGAGCATCAGTACTTGGCTCAGAAGTGGAGGTAGTAGTTGGAGTAACTGCACTCTTGGAGGCAGCTGGAGGAGAGCAAATTCTTCCACTTCTGGTGATCTTACTAGATCCAGCAATATTATCAACATCAAGGTTATCATTAGTAGCAGGTGTATCAGTCAGAGGTTCCTATTTAACACCATGGATATAAACATCAGAACCATAATTCCAGGGTATAGCTTTATCAGAAGTATAGGGAACAGGACCATGAGTGGTAATAATCATGGGAGGCACTCTAACTTCAACAACAGTCTTCACTAAGCCTTCAGCAGTGATCTTGATAGGACCCTTGGAAGTGATCTTGACAGGGCCTTTGGAGGTAATCTTCACTGGCACTTTATCAACCATATGCACCTCTTCAACCTTCTTACCCCGAGTCAGATGTTCACACATACTTTCTACAGAAGGTGTCCTCTCAAACAATATGGTGTAATTGTCCATGAGGCGTTGAATACCATCTTTCAACTTCCAGCAACTGTCGGGTTTATAGGCACAGTAAAAGCAATCTTCATTACAACCTGGAAAGAATCCAGCCTGTATCAACTTCTTCTTGATAATGGATAAGGGAGTAGCCACATCTGCTACTGAGGAAACATATGAAACTTCATCAATAGCATTAACAGTCTTCTCATGATTGGGCATGGGAGCAGTAATCACATTTGGAGTCCCAGGAGGGTCAAACTCAATCTCTCCAGCTTCAATCATATCTTGAATCTTGTTTTTCAATATCCAGCAGTTGTTGGTATCATGTCCTGGACAATTAGAATGATAGGCACATCGTGTATTAGGATTGTATCGAGGAGAGGAAGTATTAGGATTCTGAGGAGGGTCCTTCAAAGTAATGAGTTCCCCTTTCAACATGTGTTGCAAGGCTTGGGCCAGTGACATGTTGATCTTGGTGAATTGTCTTCTAGGCTTCTGTTGATTGCTCTGTGGTAGCTCTGGTGCTGCAGGAGTAGGATTAGAAATGTGAACTGCTCCCACGGATTGGTGACTTCTGTTACGACTGGGTTGACCATACACAACATTAGACTCCTTCTTTCCACTAGGGGGCTTCTTTGCAGTGCTTGATGAAGAGGCACCCACCTGTATCTTACCATTTCTTATACCACTCTCCACATGTTCTCCAGTCATTATCAGCTCGGTGAAACCAGGTGATGAGCTTCCAATGAGGTGACTATAGAAAGGACCACTCAGCGTACTCATAAACATATCCACTAGCTCCCTGTCAGTCAGAGGAGGTTGAACTCTGCCAGCCAGTTCTCTCCATTTTTGGGCATACTCCTTGAAATTCTCCTTAGCACCCATGGACATGCTTTGGAGCTGCATGCGAGTAGGTGCCAAATCAGCATTATATTGGTATTGCCTATAGAAGGCCTCAGCAAGATCATTCCAATCATGAATATTGACACTCTCCAATTGATAATACCATTCCAATTGAGCTCCAGACAAGCTCTCTTGGAAGAAATGAATCCACAATTTCTTATCAGCAGTATGTGGTTGAATCCTCCGGACATAGGATCTTAAATGCAGCTTGGGACATGAGACACCATCATACACCACAAAATCAGGAACCTTGAAACCAATAGGTATAACCACTCCATATATTAAGCTCAGATATTCAAAATCAAGCCCAGAAGATTTTTGTAACTCCATGGCATTCATCCTGTCTACCAGCATCTTGTACTTATCTTCATTAGGATCATGATAATAATTTGCTTCAGAATCAGAATCTCCCACAGTATCATGGAGACTGCCTCCCTCTTTCTCAGAATTTTCAGACTCAGAATCCTCAATATGCTCCTTGGTCTTGATAGGACCTTTGAATCTTCTTCCAAGATTAATAAAGCCTCCTGATTTTCTAGTCTTCTTATTCTTCTTAGCCAGCAGTGTCTTCAACTCATCTTGTCCCTTGGACAAGTTCAGAATCAACTCTTGGAATTGTGCATTCTGAGCCTGGAGATCTTTGACAGTTTGTTCAAGAGCCATTTCTGCTGAAATAAACAACGAGAAGATAAGATACCTGTATATAAGAAACCTGTGATGCAATGATATGGTGTATAAATGCGTATGCAATGTTTTCAAGGACCGCAGGATTTAAATTCGTTTAAACAACCAAACAGTAAACCTTTATTAGTAATAAACTTGTTTGCCCCTTGGGCTTACAATAAAAACGAAATGAATACAAAAATGGGGTTTTAAGTCTCCCATGGACGTTTCCTCTTTGTGTTGAGGTATGAGTTGAGATTTCGCTCCTCGTGAAGTTGCTTTGTTAGCTCCATGATTATTTCTTGACTTGCTTTGTAATGAGTCTCAAAAGTATCTCTTTGCTCCTTCAACTGGATCCAGGACCTCTGTAACTCTTCCATGTTAGTGGGCATGTCTGGATGAAGAATGATATAAGAAGTATCTCCTTCAGCAAAAGGCTCCATGGTGACTGGCAGGATAGTAGGATATGGCATCATAAGAGTCTGAGCACGAGATCTCACCCATCTGAGATAAGGTTCCATAGGAATGGTGTACTTGGGTTCCAGAGTCTTGCTGTCAACCGTGTTCACTTTACCCCATGCTCGTATGAACCTTTGACGATAACCTTGCAGATTGTTGTCGTAGTCGAATACAATACCCTGAATAAGCATGTCATGAGGACCATCACTCCGAGCATAACCAACCTGATGTAGAGCTAAGGAAGGATTGTAGGTAATGCCCCCTCTTATGCCAAGGAGTGGCACATTAGGGAACTCCCCACAACGGTCAATGATAGTAACATTCTCCATAGATCGAAAGCACCAATGAATATCTGAATGAGAAAGTGACATGATCCTTTTAGACCACCTGAACCCTTGTTCATTCTTCATCACTAATCTAGGAAGGTGAGAAATAAACCACCTGGATAGTAAAGGTATGCAACGCATCAGAGTTCCTCGGGCCTTTGTAGTACGGGTATGGAGAGAATGTAAGATGTCTCCAAGTAATGTAGGCACTGGATTACGAGTCAGAAATATGTTGATGGCGTGTAAGTCTATGAACTGGTCTGGATTCGGGAACAACACTAAACCATAGATCAATAAGGCTAAGATCTCCTCAAAAGCATCATAACTCATAGCCTTCAGGAACACTTGAGCTTTCTCCATCAATACTTTAGCAAGAATACCCTTGACTCCACTCCTTGTTTCTAGGACAATGTCCGATTTCTTCAAATGTAAGGCTGCAGCAATGACTTCAGGTTTAGGATCTTTCTCTAAGCCTGTGAAGGGTCTCTGATCAAGGATAGGTATACCCAGAAGTTTGGAGAACTCTTCCATTCTAGGAACCAGCTGATAGTCAGGGAATGTGAAACAATGATGTTTAGGATCAAAGAACTGAAACAGGACACTCATCATGTCTTCATTGAACCCTAAAGTGACTAGATCCAGTAGGTGACCATGCCTCTTGATGAATTGGGAGTTTTCAGACACTTGAGAGACCAATTCCTTAAGCTTAGGAGGTATTCCTACAAAGTTGATCCGGATAGTATTCCTACGAGCAGAAGCCATGACCTGAAACAAAGAACAAAGATAAATCCTTTGGTCCTTGAAATGGTTAATGAAAATTCTATGCTTATGATGCATGATGATGATGTGATGTTATGCTCAATCACAAACATGTGGTACACAGAAACAAGTCACACAATAGCCCTAGGCTTGAAGGCTTGCATGAGGTTTAAAGGTAAGTACCCTCCCCTGAAGTTTAGTTGGTTCATCCTGTCCTACAAAAGTAACCAGGTTCTAAGGGATCTCAATATCATTGATCCTTCACAAGGGTGGTTGTTCAGTAGGCAGCTTACTTGCCAACCAAAACCCTCCAAGTTTAAAATCTCAATGAGTGTAGCATCGAGTATCAACCAACTTCAGTCTTCACCAAAGCCGATTATCTCACTACTTTTCTAAAGGCCAAGATGGGATGACTAGGGTTATAAAAGTCAGTTAGTGTATTGACAACACATGGCAGCCTCATATTATCCTCAACTTGCTTAAGGAACATAAGCACCAACCAAGAAGTCACACTAACTATGGCCACCAGATCAACCATATCGGTATACGCCGTACAGTTTCCTTGGTCTATTGCCATTTACCTAAGGTACACTAGATCCGGGTTAGGATCTTTCACACATAAGAGCACCCAACAAGTAAAGTAAAGCAAACAAAGCAAACAAGTTTAAAGTGATCTAATTCCTAAGGGTACCCCTCTTTTATTAAGTCCCCAGCAGAGTCGCCAGTTCTGTAACACGGTGGGAGAACTGACTTTTAGTTAAATGTTGCGGATAGCAAGAGTCACCACCAACTTTTATTTTATCCAAAAGGAAAGGGCATAAAAGAACAGGAAAGACCTTAAAAAGATTTTGGGTTCGGGGGTGTCGCTCCCACCAAATGACACAGGGTCAGAAGGGGTACAGATGCGAACGGTCGGCGAAAGGAGAAAGGAAATGAATAGAGTCGCCAGCTAGGCAATTTGATCCCGAAGGAAAGGTAATGCTGCATAAACCTAAGAAAGATATGGATAAGACGGTTGCGAACCAGAGAGACTGAGAAAGGGGGTTGGTTACAACCTGGGAAGGTATTAGCACCCAGATTGTCCGCCATACTCGACGGGATCCACGCTTAAAAGATTTGTGTTTTAAACGGGTAGTGTCAGTGCAATTTGTGTATCAAAGCTGCAAAAGAATGCAAGTGCCAGTGTAAAAGAAAGGTGAAGTGTATAAGAAAAGTATCAGTGTAAGAAAAGGAGTATGCTCAAGATTATGAGGCTTAAAGAACAATGCTGGAAAGAGGGGGGGTATACAGAGACTTTTGTTCGATAACTGTTAAGTTATGCCTACGTATCCTCTCGTGCAATGAGGAAGTCAGAACACCGTAGTTCGACCCAAAAAGACTGAAAGGTGAATTGACTTGTGAACTGCTTGCTTGTCTATGCTCAAGTGTATGACCTGTCTGGCTCAGGTGCAAACTGTCTTGCATTAGACGGAAGAAGCAAGTTCTCGCTTATGAGTGAATGAGATGAGAAAAGAATCCCGGAGGAGACGATTATTGTTTGTTTTTGTGTTTTCAATCTTTTATTGCTTTTGGATTTGTCATAAGAGAATAATCTTAAGCCTAAACCAATGGGTTAGTAAACTCATCACATCCTCCCTCTGATTATGGGTAATGAGAATACCTTAAGTGTGAAGTCAGCATCTCACACTTAATCACCATGGTGTAGGATTAAGATCATTAACCTACTTATCTTTATTTAGATGTTTTTGGAGTTTTTGTTTAGTGTTAAGTAATGAGTTTAAGCCATAATCAAGGATTTAATGGACTCATTACACCATCCTAATAGAAGGATAATAGATGAGAACATTTAAGCTGAGAAATACTCCTCAACTTAATCCATGATTAGGGATTAACCTCATGACAAAACAAAGCCTATATTAAATGGATTTTAGTTAATGATAAGATTAAGAAGTGGGTTTTATGGTTGGTAAGACAACTTTAGGGGGACTTGTCCATTAACACTAGGGTTAGTCCTTCTTAACCAATTAAGGAAGAATTAGAACCCTAATGCAAGGCCCAAGTTACAAGCTTGATGTCTTGATGATTATTAAGTGGATTGATTAAAGGATTTAAACACATTAAGGTTTTAACACTTAGGATTAAATTTATACACTCCATCCTAATAGAAGGATGCAGGCATAATCTTAATCACAAAGCCTTAAAGCCTTTAGGGTTTAGTCCCTGATTATGAGATGAGAAGAGAAGACTCAAAGATGACACAAAGGTAAAAGCTAAATGGGGGACTAATCAAAACCCTAATTGTTATCATGCTTGGAGATCCTAGGGTTTGTGAGGCTTAAGAGAGAAAGATCTTCAAAGAACCACCAAGGAGAGGAGCAGATGAAAGGAGGAAGGAGCAGAGAGAAACAAAACAACTTGCTTCACTTAAGAAGACAAATTGCTTGAAGAAAGAAAGTAAGATGAACAAGAATGAGCAAGCTCAATCCAATACACATACAAAATGCAGCAAAGAAAGAATGAAAGAGATGAAAGGAGAATGTGAGAAGTGAAGGCAAATTCACTTCTCAAACAACTTACCACCTGAAATGTTAGCATAAGAAATGAAATGCAATGTAAATGAGATGCAATGTCATGATGCAAACCAAAGCCAGGAGAAAGAACAAGAAGCTAATGATGCTAAGAGATGATGCAAACATGAGACAAGGCATGAGAATGATCAAGCAAGCATAAGGATGCAAATGAGGCATGTATTGAGACATGAATGTACATGAAAAGTTATGACATGTAATGAGCATATAATATGGCAAATGAAAGATGCAATGGTCAAACATGATTCTAATATGTCCTAAGATGTATTATGAATCAAATTAATGCACAAAATATCATGGCAAGTCATTGGATGCAAGCAAATGAGAAATGGATGCAAGGGAAGGCACAAATTAGGGTTTCATGCATCATGCAAAGCAAATATTCAAAACCAGAAGCAAATGACATGATAAAAATTTTAAAATGCAATCAAAGATACCCTAAACCTATACAAGCTCACTTCCCAAAGGAGGGGATCCAACTCTTAACCTAGTGTAAGTTATGAATTTCCTAAGATTGCTAGGGTTTTAAGGTACCTTGTCAAGAAAAATGCTAAACAAATTGAAAATGCAAGATCAATTCAAACTAATTTTATCCCATATACTAAATGCTATGCAAGATGCAATGCCAAAAGAATCATCATCCAACTCTCAATGGTTAGGCAGAAATGAATTTTTGAAGTTTGAAACAAAATATTGCCTTGAAATGAAACTAAATCCAATGAGAATGATCAAAAGGCATCAAGATCAAAAAAGAAATTTGGTTTGAGAGTTGGACAATGTTTCTAAATGTTTCTAAATGCAATGTGAATTTTTTTGTGATTTTTAGATACCTAAATGTATTTTTAATTAATTAATTTTCATTAACTAATTAAAAATAAACATTTAAATGATTTAAAAATAATTTTTAATGCAAAAAATAAAAATAAAAATATTTTTGTGTTTTGAAAATTCATGAAACTTTTGACAAAAAATTTCATAATTTTTAGATGATTTTAACTATTTTTAAAAATTCGTACAAATTAAACATAAAACAAATGAAAATAAAATGAATTTAAATGAAAAATGAGAAAGTCAGCCAATCTGATGGCTGAGATTCAAACTCACAGGGGAGGGAATTGACCTGGCGCGCAAATGAACGGCCCACATTCAAACTTGCCTAATTAAGTCATTAGCCCTAATCCTAGCCCTAATCACTTTCAGATGACCGGAACAGTGTTCCGGTCATCTTCTCCAGCAAGGTGTTCATGCTATCTCACTTCCTACGCATCAAAACTTCACCAAAATCTCCAGATTCAATCCTTAAACATCATTAAACCTAAACCCCACCCCAAAAATCATTTATTTTCACTGAATCATAAGAATCAAAGCAAAACTCATTTCACGGGCAAAGTTTCAGAACAAGCATACATGGCCATTTTTCACTCATTTTCAAAACAAATCACATCATGATAATCAGTGAAGCATAAGGAAGCATTTAGAAACTAAAAATGGAAGTTCTGGAAAAATAAATTCCATGGCTACCTGAGCTTGAGCTTTCGAAACAGGGACTTTCGGGCTGCTTCTTTGGTTCAAGCAAGCTCCAATGATCCTCCTTTGAAGCTTTTGACACTTAGCTGGAGTTTATATGGCCTCCAGAGAGAGTTGGCAGAAGCTCAGGCCAAGGGAGTGTGGAAATCGTATTTGTGATGTGGGAGGTTTCAGGTCAAAACAATGGTTGGGAAATGATCAGAGGATCATGGTGAGTGATTTGGTGGAGTTTGTTTTTATGTTTGAAGGCTGTGTTGTGTGATTCGAAGAAAAATTCATAAGGGGGCAAAGCTTGGTGCTATGGCTTGGAGAGAGTTTCAGGCTTGTGTGTGTGGTGTGTTATGTTGCATTTGGTCCACTTATCACTCTTGGATAGGTCTGTGGAGTGGTTGTGCCCTATTGTGATTGGTATGGGTCTTTATGCAAAAAGTCAAGTTTTGTTTAAGAGAGGTATGGGTCAATGGTAGGCCAAGGACAATAAGGGTGTCCTGCGCAGCAAGGAATGAGGAGGGCCATGGGATCAGTTTTGAAGCCAATTCACAAGTGGATTAGGGTTTGTATGATGTTTTGCATCTTTGTGACTTTTTGCCCCTTTTGAAATTTCTTGATCCATAAGTCATGAAAATGGGCAAACCTTTGATGCATTCTGAATTTTGGGCCTTGGTTTATGTTTGTACAAATATTAGAAGTTCATTTGAAGGCACAATTTGCCTTGGCAAAGGGTTTTGCAACTTTGCCTCTTTGGTAGAAAACTTGAAATTATGTGATTTTTCTTAACTTTGACAAGCCATAACTTTTGATCCAAAAGGAATTAGAATGAGTTCTTGTACTTTTTGAAAAGGGAATGATCCATTCTACAACTTTCATGACCAAAGTTTTCTCATTTGAAGCATTTTTGAATCAAAACGTAAGGGTTGAAAAAGTTTCCCAAAATGGCAAGTTTCCATTACAAGTCATTTTCCCAAAAAGGAAACTTTGCGAATGGTTTGAAATTCTTCAATTTTGTGAACTTCTAACATCTTCTATGATCAAATAAAGATCATACACATTCAAAATGATGAAGAATACCCTTTGGTTGGGTCATTGGGGGCCTCAGATGCCCTGATTTTACACTGACTTGCTCAAGAAGTCAACTCTTGACCAGATGCCTTCCCCATGGAATTTCTTCATGAAAATTGATATGCATGATCCCTATACCATATAGAGACCAATAGAAACAAGAATGACCAAAAAATTTGGAGTTATGGCCTCTGAAACCAAAACCCTAATTCTAGGTCATCTGTGCAGTTAAACCTGGCTCTGCTTCCATGCCATTTTCAGTTCTTGTGATTCTTTGACTTTCTTGACTTTGTAGGAATACAATATGATGCTTGAACATACATGGACCCCTTTGAAGTGATTGATGACCTTTGGAGTGGCTCAAATAGCTCTGGATGGCTCAGATCACAAACCCTAGATGCAGATGACTTAGAAACAATGCAGTGAATCAAAAATGCAATATGAGATGCTATGATTGAACTTATGCATATGAAAATATCACAAGCCATGGTGTAAATGGGTGAGGGCAAATTTGGGGTGTTTACAGCTGCCCCTATTCAAGCATGAGTTAGCTGTGTAGAATGTAAGCAACGGCTTAACAGGCAAACAAGATAACTTGTGGTTGAATACCAAAGACAGTCCAAATTTTGCACTCACAGAATGAAGAAGAAAAGGGATATAGATTGTAAAAGAAAATAAAGTATATTATAAAGTGCGGGCGACGGAGGACGACCGTCGAGCAGAGGACGACTGCTGGGGAAAGAGCAATGACGGGGACGGCCGACATGCTGGGGATATAAGAGATTATGATGGGGACGACCATCAAGTAAAGCTATAAGACTCTCTGGGGATTATATGTGAATGATGAGGTACGGTCATCAAAGGTGAAGGACGATCACCTAGCAGGGGACGGCTTCTCTGTTGGGGATAAGATGACGGACGGTCATCTAACGGTGAAGGACGATCACCTGGCAGGGTACGGCTGCCGAAAATGTCACGACATAGGACGAATGTCGGATAGAAAGGTCGACGATGGGGACGGCCATCGGAAAAGCATGATGAAGGACGATCATCAAGAGGTGAAGGACGATCACCTAGCAGGGTACGACTGCTCTCGGGGTTTATCATGACATAGGACGAATGTCAGATAACAAGATCAACGATGGGGACGGCCATCGGATAAAGTGATGAAGGACGATCATCAGGAGGTGAAGGATGATCACCTAGCAGGGGATGGCTGCTAAAAGAAATATCACGACATAGGACGAATGTCGGATAGGAAGGGGTTCTAATGATGGAGACTCCGCTGGGGAAAGGATGAGGGACGGTCATCCAAAGGTGAAGGACGATCACCTGGCAGGGTACGGCTGCCGGCAGTATAATGACATAGGACGAATGTCAGATAGAAAAGAAATAGTTCACTGGGATTTGCTGGGACAGGTAAACACGGGAGAGTGTATATATCCAAGGAATGAGAGGTATTAGTGTTTGGGTATTGTGTATAGACTAAAGATGTGGACGAGCATCCTTAAGACTATGATACGGACGGGTATCAGGTAGAAACAAAAGCTGACACGTGTTCAGAGATGATGATACGGACGAGCACCAACTGGTTAACAAAGAACACGGACGAGTATTGATTATGTGGGGACTCTTCTGGGGAATAGTAGACACAGACGAGTGTTTAAATTCAAGAAGACACAAGTGTTTGAAATTGTGTATGGATTAAAAATGCGAACGAGCATTCTTAAGACCATGATACGGACGAGCATCAGGTAGAAACAAACGCTTGACGCATGTTCTAAGATGATGATATGGACGAGTATCAACTGGTTAACAAAGAACACGGACGAGTATTGAATCTGAGGGGATTTGAGTGGTGTATACAAGATACGGACGAGTATCTGTACGGGTGAAACAGGAGTAATAAGTATGAGTGGTGTACACGAGTGTTTAACTTGCTGGGGGAGAGTATGACACGGACGAGTGTCGGAAAAAGTATATTATAAAAAAGTATATGATTTACAAAGTGTTTCAGGTATCTATGCCGGGGAAGGTGACACAGACGGGTGTCAGGGAATTTGTATAGACATATGTATCTGTGAGTGCAAAGAGGACGCTTTGGCTTTCTACTGGGGATATGACACGGACTGGTGTCAAGAAGTATCTGTAATATATAAGTGTCTGTTTGTAAAGAAATGCTCGGGCGACTTTACTGGGGAGTCATGACACGGACGGGTGCCAAAAGGAGTGCATTTGTATTTATGAGTGTAAGGCAAATGCCTTGGCTTTCTGGCGGGGAATCCGGGGAGTTTTCTGTATATCTTTGATAAATTGTCAGTATTTACAAGTGTTTGATTCAGAACATGGCTTATGATTATGCAATATGTTTGATTTTTGCCGTAATGCTCCGTGTTAAACGGAATGCTACGCTCTGCAGGGAGAATATGATGTGAATGCCATGATTATGCAAAGATAACGACCCGGGATTCGGATCCCATTGCAGCGAAGATCTCTGGCTGATCTGCTTGGAGTGAACATCCCAGCTGGGGATGAGATCATTGGTAGATCTGACATATGGGACTCTGCTTGGGGATATAGGTCACTGATAGACCTATTTTGGTAATGAGGGACCCAGCTGGGGTTTGTAGAAGCTTTCGTCACTCTGTTGTGAGATCTCCAGGCGTTGCTCTTCTGGATAGAGGCTGAAACTCTGTGGGGAGATGGTTCCCTGGCTCTTTGTACTTGAGGAGGAAATAACAACTGGTAACTCAGCTGGGGAGAAAACACCTCCGTTGTTAAGACTGAGTAGATAATGATTTGCCAGCTTGCTGGGATGAAGTTTTCATGCCCCATGTTGTGCTTTGGATACCTGCATTCCTGAAAAAGTCAGAGAAACGCACAAGTAATCCCGAGGTATCCCTTACCAGATTCCCTCATAAGAGTTTAGGCACTCCTGGGAGTGAGTATATTTCCTGCAAGCACGTATTTTTTAGAAGGGAAGCATCTGTATTTATGCAATCAATATCTTAAAGACATCGGACATTTTTGCAAATGAAGATAAAATGTACGAAACGAAACATGACTGAAAATCTGATTTTATTAATTTATGTGCCCTGAATCGGCGAGATACAGTCAAAGAAACAAATCCCCTAAAATGAGGAGATTGTTACAAATTGAGAAATAAAAGGTATTGGCAATGTTGATGACGCTTCAAGGAGCTTCCCTTTGCTATGACTCGTGCGACATCCGACGCTCTTCTCGTCTTGCTTTCTGAAGAAGGTTGATTCTGAAAGAGCTTGATCCTCTTGAACTTTACCAAGTGATACAGATGAATTCAGAATGCAATTATTCGCTTATTCCCTTATTTTGCGTGGATCGCCCTTTCAGGTTTTCGATCCACCGGGATACCCATTTTTGCCTGAGTTGTCCGATGCGGCTTTTCAACTCAGCGGGTGTACATTTTTTTATTTATTTTCCCTTATTTTTGCCCGAGTCTTTTATTTTGTTTTTGACTCACCGGGATGCCCTATTTTTGCCTGGACTTACATTCTGTTTTTATGTCCAGCGGGTCATTTTATGCGAAGTATTTTTTAACTGCATCTGAATTCACAGGGGACGGGAAGTCTTCACCATCCATAGTACTGAGCATGAGTGCTCCACCGGAGAAAACTTTCTTTACTACGAATGGCCCTTCATAATTCGGAGTCCACTTGCCCCTGTGGTCTGTATGAGGAGGAAGGAGTCTTTTCAGCACAAGATCTCCTACTTGGTACTCTCGGAGCCTGACTTTCTGATCGAAGGCTTTCTTCATTCTTTCCTGATACAGCTGCCCATGACAGATTGCAGCTAATCTCTTTTCTTCGATCAGATTCAGTTGTTCGTATCGGGACCAGACCCATTCTGCTTCATCCAGCTTAACATCCATCAATACCCGTAAGGAGGGTAATTCATCTTCAACAGGTAGGACTGCCTCCATACCATACACAAGCTGAAACGGTGTTGCCCCAGTGGATGTTCTGATTGACGTACGGTACCCATGCAAGGCAAATGGTAGCATTTCATGCCAGTCTTTGTAGGTAACCACCATCTTCTGCACAATCTTCTTGATATTCTTGTTAGCTGCCTCAACAGCGCCATTCATCTTTGGCCTGTAAGGAGAAGAGTTGTGGTGTTGGATCTTGAAGTCCCGGCATAGTTCTGCCATCATTTTGTTGTTTAAATTGGAACCATTATCAGTAATGATTCGCTCGGGAACTCCGTACCGACAGATGATATCTCTTTTCAGCAATCGGGCTACCACTTGCCTTGTAACATTTGCATAGGAAGCTGCTTCAACCCACTTGGTAAAATAGTCAATAGCAACCAGGATGAATCTGTGGCCGTTTGAAGCAGTCGGCTCAACCTTGCCAATCATATCAATGCCCCACATGGCAAAGGGCCAGGGTGAAGTCATCACATTCAGAGGATTTGGAGGCACATGCACCTTATCCGCATAGATCTGGCATTTATGGCATTTTCTGGCATAGGCACAACAGTCGGCATCCATTGTGATCCAGTAATAACCTGATCTTAGCAACTTCTTGGCCATGGCATGCCCTCCTGCATGGGTACCAAAGGATCCTTCGTGCACTTCGTGCATCAACAAGCCTGCTTCTGTTTTATCAACGCATCTGAGAAGTACCATATCAAAGTTTCTCTTGTACAGGGAACCGTCAGTATTCAGGAAGAAACTACCAGCTAGCCTTCTTAATGTCTTCTTATCATTGGAAGATGCCCCATGTGGGTATGTTTGATCCTCCAAGAAGCATTTGATATCATGGAACCAAGGCTTATCATCTTTAACAACATTTGCTGAGAACACATATGCTGGCCTGTCAAGTCTGGAAACTGAAATTCGAGGCACAAAGTTGGCAGCTTGAACTTTGATCATGGATGAAATGGTGGCAAGAGCATCTGCAAATTGATTCTCGTCCCGAGGGATATACTCAAGCTTGACCGTTGTAAAGAAAGTCAATAACCTCCTTGTATAGTCTCTGTAAGGTATCAGATGATCCTGGTGGGTGAACCATTTGCCATTGGTTTGATTGATTACCAGAGCTGAATCTCCGAATACAGTCAAAGTCTTGATCCTGAGGTCAATGGCTTCCTCAAGACCCATAATACAAGCTTCGTATTCAGCTTCGTTGTTAGTGCAGTTAAAGGTGAGTTTCGCCGAGAAAGGCATGTGAACTCCTTTAGGTGTAATGAGTACTGCACCAACACCATGACCATTCATATTAACAGCCCCATCAAACATCATAGTCCACTCTTCTTCAAGGTCAGGCCCTTCAGTGTGGACAGGCTCTTCATGATCTTTTGCTTTTATGAACATGATGTCTTCATCAGGGAAGTCAAATCTCATAGGCTGGTAATCATCAATGGGTTGCTCAGCGAGATAATCAGACAATACACTGCCCTTGATGGCTTTCTGAGATGTGTACTGGATGTCATATTCTGTGAGGATCATTTGCCATCTTGCAACCCGTCCGGTAAGTGCTGCTTCTCAAAAATGTACTTAACTGGGTCCATCTTTGATATCAATAAGGTAGTGTGGGTCAACATATACTGTCTCAGTCGGCGAGCAGCCTACGCTAAAGCACAACAAGTTTTCTCGAGCAGTGAATAACGTTGTTCACAGTCGGTAAACTTTTTGCTTAGGTAGTATATTGCATACTCTTTTCGACCAGACTCGTCATGCTGGCCCAGCACACACCCCATTGACTCTTCTAATACTGTCAAGTACATGATTAGAGGTCTTCCTTCAACTGGAGGCATAAGGATAGGAGGCTCTTGTAAGTATTCCTTGATCTTGTCAAAAGCCCTCTGGCAGTCTTCGTTCCACCTGACTGTTTGTTCCTTTCTTAGCAGCTTGAACAAGGGCTCACAGGTTGCTGTAAGGTGAGATATGAACCGTGAAATGTAGTTCAATCTACCTAGGAAACCCCGAACTTCTTTTTCAGTTTTCGGCGCAGGCATTTCTTGAATGGCTTTGACTTTATCAGGGTCAACTTCAATCCCTTTTTCACTTACAATAAATCCCAGCAGCTTACCAAACCGCACCCCGAATGTGCATTTGTTGGGGTTTAACTTCAGTTGGTACTTCCTCAGACGCTTGAATAGCTTCAACAGATTTACCAGATGGTCTTCTTCTGTGAGGGACTTGGCAATCATGTCATCCACATAACATTCAATTTCTTTATGGATCATGTCATGGAATAATGTTACCATAGCCCGTTGATACGTAGCACCAGCATTCTTCAGTCCGAATGGCATCACCTTGTAACAGAACGTGCCCCAGGGTGTGATAAAAGTTGTTTTCTCCATGTCTTCAGGTGACATCTTGATCTGATTGTATCCTGAAAACCCATCCATGAAGGAGAACACCGAGAACTGAGCCGTATTATCCACTAATACATCAATGTGAGGTAAAGGGAAGTCATCTTTCGGGCTGGCTCTGTTCAGATCCCGGTAATCTACACACATCCTTACCTTGCCATCCTTCTTAGGCACAGGTACAATATTAGCAACCCACGGCGGATAGCTAGTCACAGCAAGGAACCCGGCGTCCCACTGCTTTTGTACCTCTTCCTTTATCTTCATTGCCATATCCGGGCGGGTACGGCGCAGCTCCTGCTTTACTAGCGGGCAGTCTTCTTTTAAAGGCAGGTTGTGCATGACAATATCGGTGTCCTACCCTGGCATGTCCTGATAAGACCAAGCAAAGACATCTACATATTCCCGAAGCATATCAATCAGTTGCTCTTTCACTGAATCTTGTAAGCAGGCCCCGATCTTGACTTCTTTCACTTCTTCTTCTGTACCAAGATTAACCGTTTCGACCTCCTCCTGATGAGGGGTGATAACCTTCTCCTCTTTCCTTAACAACCTGGCTAGCTCTTCAGGAAGCTCATAATCTTCTTCAACCCCTTCATCAGCTTGATTGATTGGATTGTCAAAGTCATACGAAGTCATAGCTGTGTTGTTGTCGGTGCAATCTGAAAGGCACTCTCTGCAAGGGTTTAGATTGTTTATTTTAGTGATCAATTTTATCTTATTTATTTAAAAAAAGGTGAAATGAAGTTATCATTTTGGAAAACATTGCCATTTTATTTTTGTACAAAAAGAAAAATGAAAAGACAGTGAGCGAAAAAGGAAAAGACTCATTTGCAAAAGATGTCCGATATTCATTGATTGATCTGTTTGCACAAAATTACAAGATGGCCCGATTACAAACTGAGTCTTGACATCTTGGGCAAGATGCAAGACTTGATGCATGCTTAAAATATACAGGAAATAATAATTACTCTGCAGGAGTAACCCTTATAATTTCCTGGGAAGACCAATTTGAGATACGGCTACCCGGGATCCTTGGACGTATCCAGCTCTCCAGGTTGCGCTCATCTTCCGACTCATCTTCCAAGTTGTTTACTGCATCCGGGGTGAGAATTCCCCTGCTGACAAAATTGGGCTTCTTGGCAGCCTCTGATTGATCTTGTTGAGTTGGTTTGTAACCCAACCCAAATTTGTCCTCCTTCTTCTCCACGGGCAGCAGTTTGCCCCAGCCTTGGGCAGTACCCTCTTCAACTACCTTCCTGGCTTGCTGATAAGACGTCATGGAGGTTCCCAGTACAGCAGATGCTTCATTAATGTTCAGGGCCTCAAATCCCTGGTTCATGGTTTCATGGATTTCTCCATCCATCTCAATGTACTTGTACGTAGCCAGATGGCTAACAAAGATGTCCTCTTCACCACAGATGGTGATGATCTGGCCTTCCCACTCGAATTTCAGCTTCTGGTGAAGGGTAGACGTAACAGCGCCAGCGGCATGGATCCAAGGTCTACCCAACAAACAGCTGTAGGCCGGCTGAATGTCCATCACATAGAAGGTAATTTTAAAAGTCTGCGGGCCAATCATCACAGGAAGATCAATATCCCCTAGCACTGATCTCTTAGAGCCATCAAATGCTCTCACTACCAAATTACTTGGACGCAGTGCCAAGCCATCGTACTCCAGCTTCACCAAGGCTTTCTTTGGTAGAACATTGAGTGAAGACCCAGTGTCCACCAGTACATGAGATAGGACAGCACCCTTGCATTCTAGAGTGATGTGTAAAGCCTTGTTATGGTTACGTCCCTCAGTTGTTAAGTCAGCATTGGTAAAGCCCAGTCCATGACTGGTGTTGACATTTGCCACCACAGTTTCTAGCTGATTAACAGTGATCTCCTCTGGCACGTATGCTGCGTGCAAGACTTTCAATAATGCATTCCTGTGAGCTTCAGAACACATCAACAGGGATAATATGGAGATTTTTTAGGGAGTTTGGTGAAGCTGATCCACCACCTTGTAATCACTTCTCTTTGTGATTCTCATAAACTCGTCTACATCTTGCTCAAAAGATGTCTTCTGAGTTTCTTTGATGATTGGTTCTTCAGGTACCACACTCTTCCCCTTTGCTTTTGCAGTGGCTTCTGCTTCAGCATTAGGTCTTTGCAATTGTGAGGCAAAAAGGCGTCTGCTTCTGGTGAAGCCTCCGCCTCCCCCAACATTATCAATCTGTGGAGAAGAAGTTGAAGAGTCCAAGGTGATTTTCTCCCCGTTACAGTAGAGGTCAGAGCCATAATGCCAGGGTATGGCATTACTGCTTTCATATGGAACTGGTCCAGGCACCGTGATGGTAACCGGACTGACTGCTGCAAAGGAAGGTACTGAAATGGTGTGCGGATCGTAGTAAATGGTGACTAGTGATCTGGCAGGAGATGCCACTATTTGTTGTTGAAAGTTTTTGTTTGGAGGAACATCTGATGGATCATAGTAAATGGTGACTGCTGAGATATCTTCGTTAGTTTCTGTTGGCGTTGTAGAAGATTCTGCTGAATGAATGGGTGCTGATGTTGTAGAAGAGATGGTTGTTGACATCTGATTTGTTGAAGTGATGGACGGGGCCATTGTTAATGATATTGATGAATTGGTCGGAATGATTGTTGTTGCAGTTGTAGAGGAGTCAGGAATTGTTGTCAAAGGGATTGCTGGATTTGTAGGTGCCGTTGTTGTGATCTGAAGTATACCACTTTTGATAAGACCATCTATGCCGCTTCTCAAGTTATCACACCCGTTAACCAAAATGTTGCAATAACCACAACCGAGCTCACACCCGGGGAACATCTAGCATTCCAGGAGCTGAGCTTTAATTTCGACCAGAGGCGTCCGAATCTGTCCAACACTGGTGATTAAGAAAGATGGCTTGTCTTCCTCAATGGCATTAATTCTTGGCCCTCCATGATTGGGCATGGGATTCTTGGTGACACTTGGAGGAGGTGCAAAGTTGAGGGCTTTAGAATCCACCAGATCTTGGACTTTCATCTGTAATGCTCTGCACTTCTCTGTATTGTGGCCGGGTGCATTGGAGTGGAAAGCACATCTGGCGTTGACATCATAATTTCTTGGCAGATTAGAGGGATCTGGTGGTGCCAATGTCCTTAATTCAACCAAGTTGAGTTTCAGGAGTTGTGGCAATAAGGCAGCATAAGGCATAGGGATAGGGTCAATCACCCTATTTTCCTGTGATGGTCTCTGCTGAAAGGGTCTTTGCTGTTGATTGCTATTGTTGTTGTTGTAAGTCCTCTGTGGTGGATACTGAACTTGCTGTTGATAGTGTGGTTGTTGTTGTGGTTGATATATTGGTTGCTGAGGAATCGGAGCTGGAATAGTGACAGCTACTACTGATCTGTGGACATACTGAGGTCTGCCCCTGTTGACATGAATAGCATTAGTCTCACCGGTTCTTCTAGGTCCCACAAAAGGCTTCCTGGGATTACTTGACGAACTTGCACCGTTATCAGAAATCTTACCCATCTTCAGAAGGCTTTCAATTCTTTCTCCAGCTATGACTACGTCTGCGAAGCTGGTGGAAGAGAAGGCAGCTAGCCTATCAATATATGTTCCCTGCAGGGTATTCATAAACATGTCGGCCATTTCTCTTTCCGACATGGGTGGTTGGATAGCAGCAGCCAGCTGTCTCCACCTCTGGGCATATTCCCTGAAGCTTTCCCTGGAGGATTGAGACATTCCCATCAAGAGGGTCCTGTTAGAAGCCATGTCCAGATTGTATTGGTACTGCCTGATGAAGGCTTCAGCTAGGTCCTTCCAGCATCTGATAGTAGCCCTGGTCAAGTGTGAATACCACTCCCTTGAAGCTCCAGTCAAGCTATCTTCAAAGTAAAACATCCACAGTTTTTCATCCATGGTGTATGCCTTAAGTCTTCCCAGAAAAGACTGTAAGTGAGTTCGTGGACAGGAAGTTCCATTGTACTTCTCGAAGCACGGGGGTTTAAACTTGTGGGGAATTCTTACCCCGTCCACTAACCCCATATCCATAACGTCAAAACCTAGGGAGTTTTGAGACTCCAGAGATCTCAACTTCTCAGCAATTTCATCAAACCTCCTATCATAAACTTCATCCCCAGCTCCCATTACAGTAAACTGCTCTTCTTGGGGGTCTTCTTGTAATATCCTTCCTCCAGTAGTATTTCCTTGCACATTACCCGGGATATTGACTTCCGGATGCAGATGAGGCCCATACACTGGTGGATTAACATGGGGCTGACCCCTTTCATTGTTACTTGTTCCTCCAGTTCCCAGAGGAGGTTCTTCCGGGGTTTGTCTTTCTACCAATGCCCTCAACCTTTCTTGACTTTGGGCCAAGCCATTCATTACTTCCATGAATTGGGTCATTTGGTTTCTCATCTCCAGCCTTTCATTAGCCATCTGAGTCCTGACCTCTGTCAGATCTTGCTGTACTTGATCCATTTGGATACCAGGAAGGTTGTTGCGAGTAGGATACCGGTGCGGACGGTTGAGAGGAAACACCCGGCGGCGAGCAATAATTCCTGAACCACAACAGAGTTAGAAACAAAATAAAGTAAAGACAAACCTACAAAACAAAACAACAGTCAGTATGCAATGCAGTATGCTTATTTGCTTTCCAAGGTATTCGGCTTGGCTCTTGGTTTTGACCTTTCCAGACCCTGAGGAAGATGTTTTGATGTTGTTCGAGGGGAAGAAAAACTCAGTGAAACAAACTAACAAATATATTACAAAATGGTGAATAATACATAGTCGGTTTTTACAACATATGCCCCTGAAGGGTCAAAAATACAACATAAAAAGAAAAGTACATCAAATGGAAATAATAACAAGCAAAGAAGTCAAACATCTAGACCAAACTCATCCTCCTTAACCTCCTTCAAAAGTGCTTCAGTTACAGGACCAGCCGAATGCTCTGTGATGTTCCTGATAAGAAGGTTCCTGGTGGCAATAGCAGTGGTCAGCTTCTTGTGTCTGTCTTGGTCCTTTGACCTCTTCACACCAGCCCTAAGCTTCAATTCTGAAATTTCCTTCTGGGCTGCCAGCAAAGCCTCCTGCTGCTTCTTCTCATTGGCCTCCAACTGCTCAATCCTGGCTTGAGTTCTCTTATCTTCTTGAGTGCGAGCTTCAGTGATCCTGACCCACCTAGCTTGACTTTCCTCTAGATAGAGATCAGTCCTAGCCTTCTGAAACTGGGCCTCTTTACAGGCATTCTTCAATATTTTCTCTCCAGCTCTTGATTTCTTGATGTAGTCTTCTGCTTTCTCAATCTTGGCCAGATGTTCTACTTTAAGCTTCTCCAACCTCTCAATGTCTAGACGACCATCACTCCTCTCCCAGAGGGTCTTCTTCAGAGCTTGAGACAGATTCTCATTCCTCTCCTTCAGCTTCTCAAATTCTTCCAGGCTGACAGTGGCTGGAGGTGGTACTGTGGATGGTCCAGGTGCATCCTCAATGGTGAAGGGCATCCCAGAAATCTGAGCCCTAGCATGAGACCATTCATAGTACTGAGCTGAAGCCACATTATTGCATCTCCCCAGAATGGCCATCCCTTTGGTCTGGATGTTGTCCCAAGCCCAGGATGCTTGTCTGACAACAACTAGATTAGGCTTTATCTCACAATACAGGGTTTCAGCCAAGTCTTGCACTCTAGGAGGGTGAACCAAAGCATAGACCAATTGTCTCTTAAACATCAAAGGATTGTAGTTGATGCAACCCTTCACTCCTATTAGAGGTACATTAGGGTACTGCCCACAACTAGTGATTATGTGTCTGCCTTTGGTGCTCTGGGTGCACCATCTGATGTCATCTGAAGTCAAAACAATAAGTCTCTTAGCCCAATTCTTCTGTTGGTGAGGGTTCAGGAAGGCATTAGTCCTGGGTAAATGTTTAAGCAGCCAAGTGTGAAATAGAGGAGCACAGCATCTCACCAACTTCCCTCTCTGTTTCTCATTTCTTTGGTGAACAGAATAATAGAAATCTCCCAGCAATGTGGGTACTGGGTTCCTCAGAAGGAAGAGATGAATGGCATTCTTACTGATAAACTTGGGCTCATCTGCAAATAGTATAACCCCATATATACTGAGGGCCAACAATGCACAAACTGCCCTCCATTCTCCCAAAGAGGCCTTCAGGATGGCCTGAGAAGTCAGAAAGTCTAAGTGCAAACCAGGGATTCCAGCCTTTGTTGTCATGTTCTGCTCAATCAATATAGGCTCCAAATACAGTGCTTTTGCCACTTTCCCATTGCTGGGAAAGGTCATCTCTGGGTTGAAGGGAATCCCACCCCTAACAGGTACTCCAATCAGTGATGAAAACTCCTCTAGCAGAGGTCCTAGCTGAAAGTTCTGGAAAGTGAAGCATCTCAAAGGAGGGTCATAAAACTGTAGGAAAGTGTGGATCAAACTCCTCTGAGAAGGGTCCAGATCCATAACCATATCAAGGATGCCTCCATAATGCTCTCTGAATAATGGGATGTGGTCTGGAGTGATAAGTGTCTGGACCTACCTGATGCCAGTCAGCACAGGCTCAAAGAAATGGTATGAAATGTTGCTCTTCTTGGGTGCCATGACTGCTGATGAAGAGTTGGAAACAGATACTGATGATGAAAACTGATACTGGAGATGAGCCACTGATAGGCTGAGGATGATGATGGAGGTAGCTGAAGCAGGCAACTGATAGCTGAAGCAGATAGCTGATGAAACAGAGGTCTATGCAGATGAAAGGGTCAAAACCAAGCCAGATGTAATGTGGATACCCTGAAAAACAAATAAACAAATGTTAAATGATGCAAATGATGAGTATGCCAATGATATGCAAGGGTTTGTGATCAAGCTGGATCTGATTACTGCCTTGATATAAAGGTCCATATATGTTTAAGAAGTCCAGATGGAGGTTCAGAAATCCAGTAACCAAGGTAGGGGGACTCAAATAAAGAGTCACATGTCCATGGTTTAAATCACAAGAACTGTCCAAAGTGAGGTACTCTTAAACCAAACAGTAACAGGGTATGATGTGGCCAATGGTACCTGCAAACCTGTAAACAGCCCAACCCCCTCACAGGTGATATTCTAAAACAAGGATCCTCAGACTTGGATCAGTTATGAGAAGTGTAAACACTTCTAACCCGGAGGTACAGTGTTTACAATAACCATAAAAGATCCTCCTCTAATTCACCTCAGTTTCTGAAGGTCATAATAAAGGTCATCCAGACTTAGCAGGCTTCCCAGATAGCCCTAGCACTACAGGAAATCTGTAGCACAGAGTTCTCAAGAAGAAACCCACATATGAACCGTGTTTCATATTCCCGCACCAGACCGAAATGGAATGGGAAAGAACATGAACCACTCTAGCCTAGGTGTCACTCAGGTCCCAGGTATAGGACCTCAAACTCTCAGTGGAATCCCACCCACCAAAACAAAAACCAGATCCAGCCAGATGACAGTATGACAGTATGATATATAAAGCTTGTAAAGAAAGCAATAAATAACTGTACATAAAGCAATAAATAAAGCAAATATATACACACAATTAGCACATAACACCCCAGTAAACACAAATCAAACAAGCGCTAGGAGGAACCCACAAAAAGAACCAGAAGCCCTGGTTACAGTATAAGGGTCCCCAGCAGAGTCGCCAAGCTGTCGCTCCCACCAAATGACACAGGGTCAGAAAGGGTACAGACGCGAACGGTCGGCGAAAGGAGAAAGGAAATGAATAGAGTCGCCATCTATGCATTTTTATCCCGAAGGAAAGGTAATGCTACATAAACCTAAGAAAGATATGGATAAGACGGTTGCGAACCAGAGAGACTGAGAAAGGGGGTTGGTTATAACCTGGGAAGGTATTAGCACCCAGATTGTCCGCCGTACTCGACGGGATCCACGCTTAAAAGATTTGTGTTTTAAAGGGGTAGTGTCAGTGCAATTTGTGTATCAAAGCTGGAAAAGAATGCAAGTGTCAGTGTAAAAGAAAGGTGAAGTGTATAAGAAAAGTGTCAGTGTAAGAAAAGGAGTATGCTCAAGATTATGAGGCTTAAAGAACAATGCTGGAAAGAGGGGGGGTATACAGAGACTTTTGTTCGATAACTGTTAAGTTATGCCTACGTATTCTCTCGTGCAATGAGGAGGTCAGAACACCGTAGTTCGACCCAAAAAGACTGAAAGGTGAATTGACTTGTGAACTGCTTGCTTGTCTATGCTCAAGTGTATGACCTGTCTGGCTCAGGTGCAAACTGTCTTGCATTAGACGGAAGAAGCAAGTTCTCGCTTATGAGTGAATGAGATGAGAAAAGAATCCCGGAGGAGACGATTATTGTTTGTTTTTTTGTTTTCAATCTTTTATTGCTTTTGGATTTGTCATAAGAGAATGAGCTTAAGCCTAAACCAATGGGTTAGTAAACTCATCACATCCTCCCTCTGATTATGGGTAATGAGAATACCTTAAGTGTGAAGTCAGCATCTCACACTTAATCACCATGGTGTAGGATTAAGATCATTAACCTACTTATCTTTATTTAGATGTTTTTGGAGTTTTTGTTTAGTGTTAAGTAATGAGTTTAAGCCATAATCAAGGATTTAATGGACTCATTACACCATCCTAATAGAAGGATAATAGATGAGAACATTTAAGCTGAGAAATACTCCTCAACTTAATCCATGATTAGGGATTAACCTCATGACAAAACAAAGCCTTTATTAAATGGATTTTAGTTAATGATAAGATTAAGAAGTGGGTTTTATGGTTGGTAACACAACTTTAGGGGGACTTGTCCATTAACACTAGGGTTAGTCCTTCTTAACCAATTAAGGAAGAATTAGAACCCTAATGCAAGGCCCAAGTTACAAGCTTGATGTCTTGATGATTATTAAGTGGATTGATTAAAGGATTTAAACACATTAAGGGTTTAACACTTAGGATTAAAGTTATACACTCCATCCTAATAGAAGGATGCAGGCATAATCTTAATCACAAAGCCTTAAAGCCTTTAGGGTTTAGTCCCTGATTATGAGATGAGAAGAGAAGACTCAAAGATGACACAAAGGTAAAAGCTAAATGGGGGACTAATCAAAACCCTAATTGTTATCATGCTTGGAGATCCTAGGGTTTGTGAGGCTTAAGAGAGAAAGATCTTCAAAGAACCACCAAGGAGAGGAGCAGATGAAAGGAGGAAGGAGCAGAGAGAAACAAAACAACTTGCTTCACTTAAGAAGACAAATTGCTTGAAGAAAGAAAGTAAGATGAACAAGAATGAGCAAGCTCAATCCAATACACATACAAAATGCAGCAAAGAAAGAATGAAAGAGATGAAAGGAGAATGTGAGAAGTGAAGGCAAATTCACTTCTCAAACAACTTACCACCTGAAATGTTAGCATAAGAAATGAAATGCAATGTAAATGAGATGCAATGTCATGATGCAAACCAAAGCCAGGAGCAAGAACAAGAAGCTAATGATGCTAAGAGATGATGCAAACATGAGACAAGGCATGAGAATGATCAAGCAAGCATAAGGATGCAAATGAGGCATGTATTGAGACATGAATGTACATGAAAAGTTATGACATGTAATGAGCATATAATATGGAAAATGAAAGATGCAATGGTCAAACATGATTCTAATATGTCCTAAGATGTATTATGAATCAAATGAATTCACAAAATATCATGGCAAGTCATTGGATGCAAGCAAATGAGAAATGGATGCAAGGGAAGGCACAAATTAGGGTTTCATGCATCATGCAAAGCAAATATTCAAAACTAGAAGCAAATGACATGATAAAAATTTGAAAATGCAATCAAAGATACCCTAAACCTATACAAGCTCACTTCCCAAAGGAGGGGATCCAACTCTTAACCTAGTGTAAGTTATGAATTTCCTAAGATTGCTAGGGTTTTAAGGTACCTTGTCAAGAAAAATGCTAAACAAATTGAAAATGCAAGATCAATTCAAACTAATTTTATCCTATATACTACATGCTATGCAAGATGCAATGCCAAAAGAATCATCATCCAACTCTCAATGGTTAGGCAGAAATGAATTTTTGAAGTTTGAAACAAAATATTGCCTTGAAATGAAACTAAATCCAATGAGAATGATCAAAAGGCATCAAGATCAAAAAAGAAATTTGGTTTGAGAGTTGGACAATGTTTCTAAATGCAATGTGAATTTTTTTGTGATTTTTAGATACCTAAATGTATTTTTAATTAATTAATTTTCATTAACTAATTAAAAATAAACATTTAAATGATTTAAAAATAATTTTTAATGCAAAAAATAAAAATAAAAATATTTTTGTGTTCTGAAAATTCATGAAACTTTTGACAAAAAATTTCATAATTTTTAGATGATTTTAACTATTTTTAAAAATTCGTACAAATTAAACATAAAACAATTGAAAATAAAATGAATTTAAATGAAAAATGAGAAAGTCAGCCAATCTGATGGCTGAGATTCAAACTCACAGGGGAGGGAAATGACCTGGCGCGCAAACGAACGGCCCACATTCAAACTTGCCTAATTAAGTCATTAGCCCTAATCCTAGCCCTAATCACTTTCAGATGACCGGAACAGTGTTTCGGTCATCATCTCCGGCAAGGTGTTCATGCTATCTCACTCCCTACGCATCAAAACTTCACCAAAATCTCCAGATTCAATCCTTAAACGTCATTAAACCTAAACCCCACCCCAAAAATCATTTATTTTCACTGAATCATAAGAATCAAAGCAAAACTCATTTCACGGGCAAAGTTTCAGAACAAGCATACATGGCCATTTTTCACTCATTTTCAAAACAAATCACATCATGATAATCAGTGAAGCATAAGGAAGCATTTAGAAACTAAAAATGGAAGTTCTGAAAAAATAAATGTCATGGCTACCTGAGCTTGAGCTTTCGAAACAGGGACTTCCTGGCTGCTTCTTTGGTTCAAACAAGCTCCAATGATCCTCCTTTGAAGCTTTTGACACTTAGCTGGAGTTTATATGGCCTCCAGAGAGAGTTGGCAGAAGCTCAGGCCAAGGGAGTGTGGAAATCGTATTTGTGATGTGGGAAGTTTCAGGTCAAAACAATGGTTGGGAAATGATCAGAGGATCATGGTGAGTGATTTGGTGGAGTTTGTTTTTATGTTTGAAGGTTGTGTTGTGTGATTCGAAGAAAAATGCATAAGGGGGCAAAGCTTGGTGCTATGGCTTGGAGAGAGTTTCAGGCTTGTGTGTGTGGTGTGTTATGTTGCATTTGGTCCACTTATCACTCTTGGATAGGTCTGTGGAGTGGTTGTGCCCTATTGTGATTGGTATGGGTCTTTATGCAAAAAGTCAAGTTTTGTGTAAGAGAGGTATGGGTCAATGGTAGGCCAAGGACAATAGGGGTGTCCTGCGCAGCAAGGAATGAGGAGGGCCATGGGATCAGTTTTGAAGCCAATTCACAAGTGGATTAGGGTTTGTATGATGTTTTGCATCTTTGTGACTTTTTGCCCCTTTTGAAATTTCTTGATCCATAAGTCATGAAAATTGGAAAACCTTTGATGCATTCTGAATTTTGGGCCTTGGTTTATGTTTGTACAAAGATTAGAAGTTCATTTGAAGGCACAATTTGCCTTGGCAAAGGGTTTTGCAACTTTGCCTCTTTGGTAGAAAACTTGAAATTATGTGATTTTTCTTAACTTTGACAAGCCATAACTTTTGATCCAAAAGGAATTAGAATGATTTCTTGTACTTTTTGAAAAGGGAATGATCCATTATACAACTTTCATGACCAAAGTTTTCTCATTTGAAGCATTTTTGAATCAAAAAGTAAGGGTTGAAAAAGTTTCCCAATATGGCAAGTTTCCATTACAAGTCATTTTCCCAAAAAGGCAACTTTGCAAATGGTTTGAAATTCTTCAATTTTGTGAACTTCCAACATCTTCTATGATCAAATAAAGATCATACACATTCAAAATGATGAAGAATACCCTTTGGTTGGGTCATTGGGGGCCTCAGATGCCCTGATTTTACACTGACTTGCTCAAGAAGTCAACTCTTGACCAGATGCCTTCCCCATGGAATTTCTTTATGAAAATTGATATGCATGATCCCTATACCATATAGAGACCAATAGAAATAAGAATGACCAAAAAATTTGGAGTTATGGCCTCTGAAACCAAAACCATAATTCTAGGTCATCTGTGCAGTTAAACCTGGCTCTGCTTCCATGCCATTTTCAGTTCTTGTGATTCTTTGACTTTCTTGACTTTGTGGGAATACAATATGATGCTTGAACATACATGGACCCCTTTTAAGTGATTGATGACCTTTGGAGTGGCTCAAATAGCTCTGGATGGCTCAGATCACAAACCCTAGATGCAGATGACTTAGAAACAATGCAGTGAATCAAAAATGCAATATGAGATGCTATGATTGAACTTATGCATATGGAAATATCACAAGCCATGGTGTGAATGGGTGAGGGCAAATTTGGGGTGTTTACAGGGGGTAGGTTATACAAAGGGAAGGTGTTAGCACGCTTTATATCCATGGTTATCCATGGGCTCTTAGTTACTTAGCTCACTTTAAATTGTTTTGAGAAAGGTGTAGTGTGTGACAAAAATTTTCTAAGTACTTTAGAATGATCCTCGTATGGATGTATATAAAGACTTTGTTTTGAAAATTTGTTTGAAATGTGAAATGTAATGAAGTATTTTGAAAAAGGTGAGCAAGTACTTAAGAGGAACCTACCCTATGTTAAATCTTTATTGTTCTCATATGTTCTTTCAATGGTAAGACTAGCCCTATTATTAAGGAATAGGTAGTCATTACCTTGGATGTTATAAGGGACATGTGAAGGGACATCTGTGTTTAGGCAACTGTAAGGTGTCTTAGCAATACGAAGGGACTTATCATCTTTTATTCAAAGGGACAATATCATTTACCGTAGGCAACATCGAAGGGACTTGATCTTATAATCTTAAAAGGGACTTGATGATATTTTATGATAAGGGACTTTGCTTTAAGACACCTTACTTGACCTTATAATTAGGCAACATGAGGAATACCCTTAGAAAGTGTAGGATGGCGATCAAAGATCGACTTACGTGTGTGAGTGTTCATATTCATATATTTATCTTATTAAGTAAGTCATTCTAAATTAATTTTAAATCACCAACAGGTTATCACTCCCTATAGTTACTAACCATGGCAAAAACATTTATAAAACAATAAAATAAATACAATAATAAACTACGACTATTACAAGGCTTTCGCAATTACATTATAATATAAATAATTAAATAATAGATATATAATAAATAAATAACAATTAAAAAGGTTAGTAACAAATAATAAGAAAAAGAGGTTAGAACAAATATACCAACAAATATATGTACAATTTAATTAAATATTTTTAAATTAAACAAACAATTTTGAAGAATTTTGAGAAGAAAATAAAATAATGAGAATAATAATAAACCATATAATAATTATGTACAAAGTATGATTAATTATTTAATTATATATTAGAAAAATTAATTAAATTCAATATTTAAAGTTAAACAAAAATTAGGGTTAGAAATTAGGGTTAATTTTACAATTAAGAAAAATCAGTATTAGGGTTTTGATTATTTAATATAAACTTAATTAAATTATTTATATAAAAGTAAACAAATTTTAAATTAAATATAAACCAAATTAAATTTTAGAAAATAAATTAGAAATTTTTTAGAAAATATGAAGTTATATATATATATATATATATATATATATATATATATATATATATATATATATATATATATATTTACATATTATTATTTTAAATATAATTTTCTTATAAGAAATATAATTTATATTAATTATAAAACAAAACAATAAAGAAAATAATGAGAAAATGAATAAAAAAAACTTACCTGGGGCAGGGATCGAACCCACGCCCTAGGTCCTGCTTCCCCTGGACTCACAATGCTACCACCAGGCCAAACGCGCGCATGTGATAGGGTATGGACTCCAATTGTTTTATTACTAACCTGCAAAAACACCAAAAAATAAAACAAAACAAAATGGTCTGGGGGAGGTTTGAACCCAGGACCATTCGTTTACAAACAAACACACAAACCAGCTGAACCAAACACATTAGTTGATAACGAAATAACAAATACATATTATAAAAATAATCCAAATTTTGAATTCAGATTTTCGTGCCAAGGACTTCATCTTCCTCCTCTGACCCTGCGCATTTACCTGCGAAAATTGCTAGGAATTTTCCTGCGAATTTAGTTTCGCAGGCTTTCCTAGGGTTCTTCAATCATCAATGAACCTGTAAAAATTTTCAAAATTGAATACACCAACAGAATCACCACAACATTTACAGTTCAACCATGTCATTAGAATTTATTTATATTTGCTAAATCCTTAAACCCTAATATGGTGTTTGAAACCCTAATAATAGTGTTTGGAGATTAAGGTCACGATTCTTCAAATTGAGAGTCCAGAAACATTCCTAGCACCATAACAAACATCAAGCAGTCATCAAATATTATTTAAAACAAGAAAATATATGAAATCGAAAAATTCAAATTCAAGAACAAAGCATGATTCGGTTGGACGATTATGTGATGTTTTAGATGCTTATGATGATTGATTTGTGTTTAGTGATGCTCAAGCAAGCTAATGCCACCTTCAGAAAGCTTTGAAAACGCCTCTAAGTTGCAACCCGAATTGGAGTTTTTTCTTGAAAAGTTTAAAGTTTGTTCTTGTGCTTGGAGGCTGTAAATTCGTCCTCTTGTGATTGGGATGTATTCAGGTATATGTAGAGATGAAAATTAGGTCAAAAAGTTATGGATTTAAGGGCTTTTTAATGATTGCTTGATCATGAAGTTTCTATCTTTCAAATATTGAAAAAGATCACATCTAACCTTGCCAAATCAAGCTAGCACGAATTTGGATCAGATCAATCATCTATAATTGATGTTTATGATCTTCTAGAATCATAATCTCATCCAAATATATGATTTTCATATTTTATTTTAATTTAATTTGTATTTTAATGAATAAAATTAAAATAAATATTAAATACAATGTAAAAAATCAGAAAAGGCATGGGTTGGGTCGTGCTTGATGATATTATGAAGATTGGATGGCAATTTGGTGGGCTTATTTAGCAAAAATTGGTTTTAAGGCCTCATTTGCTCCATAAACTTCCCAAAAATTTTCCAACTTTGCAAGGGCACAAATCCTTCAATTTTAATGATATGAAGTTGTTCTTGGATATTTTAGAAATCTTAGAGAGTCCTATAACCAACCTCTTTGGTCTCATGTCCATATCTTTTACCATTCTCAAGTTATGCTCTTTGGAAGTTGTTGACTTTTTGTTGACTTTTAAAAGGACCTATAATGTCTTAGCTCATACCTTCCAAATGAAGCATTTTTGGGCTTGGCTTGTGAGACACAAAGTTGTAGAGAATTCAATTTCCTTAAAAATGAGCTTTGGATGGAAAAAATTTGATGAAGCATGTGAAAGTTATGGCTGGTCAAAGTTCAGTTGACTTTTCCTGTGAAAACCCTAATTTAGAAACTCCTGATTCTTGATGATCTGAAATCTTCTTGATGAATCATGATCAACCCTTGATCAAATGATGAATTTTACTTCATATACTTGATGTTGGCAGAAAATCATGAAGTTTGACTTTGGTTTGACCACAATTGACCTCAGTTTGACTTTTTGACTGCCTTGACTGATTTTAACCTATCTGATCATCTGACTGAGCAAATCTTTTAAGAAAGTTTTGAAACTTGACATGGGGATTCTTGAACACATATAGGATGCTATGAAGCTCACTTGAAGTCTTGGAAATCCATTTAGCCTGATGAAAGTCAAAACCCTAGTTTAAGATGCATTGCTTAGGAGGATGCATTGTCTGAGGAATTGCCAAACTTTCTGACTAATTGTGAATCTTGTGAACCTCATGAGATGTCTTGAGAACCTTGTGAACCTCTTTGTACCCAATGTCCTGTCTTGGGGAGGGAAAATTTTGGGGTGCAACAGGTAGAGGCAGCTTCATTTGCTTCTGTTACCAAAAATGTTGTGGCTCGATTCATCAAGTATAATCTTATATGTAAGTATGGCATCCCTGAAAGAATTATCACAGATAATGGTACTAACTTGAACAATACTATGATCACTGACCTCTGCACACAGTTCAAGATTAAGCACCATAATTCTTCTCCATATCGTTCGAAGATGAATGGCGCAGTGGAAGCCGCCAATAAGAATATTAAGAAGATCTTGAAAAAAATGGCAGTTACATATAAAGATTGGCATGAGATGTTACCATTTGCTCTTCATGGTTATCGTACCACAATATGTACTTCAACAGGGGCAACCCCATTCTCCCTTGTCTATGGTATGGAAGCAGTTCTACCCATCGAAGTTCAGATTCCCTCTTTGAGAATTATGAAGGATGCAGGCTTAGATGAAGATGAATGGATTCAGACTCGACTTGACCAGATAAACTTAATTGATGAGAAAAGATTAGCAGCTATTTGTCATGGTCAGATGTATCAGAAACATATGATCAAAGCCTTCAATAAGAAAGTTAAGCAGCAAGTATATCAGGCTGGTGATTTGGTGATCAAGCGTATCATATTACCACAAGGTGATCCCAGAGGCAAATGGACCCCCACCTATGAAGGGCCATTTGTTGTTAAGAGAGTATTTTATGGAGGTGCTAAGATGCTTACCACTATGGATGGTGAAGATTTCCCACATCCTGTGAACGCAGACATAGTTAAAAAATACTACGCATAAAAAGAGACCCGTTGGGTTGACTGGCCTAGGCAAAAATAATGGCATCCCGGCGAACCAAAAGGCTTCGGGCAAAAATTAGGGATATATATAATAAAAAATGTACACCCGACAAGTCGAAAACCTGAAAAGGCGGCTTGGGCAAAAAAGGGTATCCCGGTAGATTGAAAACTTGAAAAGGCAATCCAGGCACAAGTTAGGGATTAAAGCGTATGACTATGTCTCGTTGGATCACCCATGTAACCTCTACTAGTTGTGCTATCTATGTCAAATTCAACAGATACATATCAGTCCAATCGTTTCTTTTCCGACGGTTGAAGATGAGATACTTGAAGATAATGGCAATAGCGGAGTTGAAACTCAATAGGATTATTTACACATAGCTATTTTTCTTTGTTTTTATAAGAATTTCTTTGACGAATTCCTCTTACTATGATTTTCGTCTCCGTGTTAAAACTCACCTATTTATAGGCCACTTTCTAAATAAATAAAATTCTGTTTTTCGAATCAGGTTTACTTTTCCCTCTTTATTCAGGTTTACTTTTCCCCTTTTACTAAAGCGAGAAATGTCTGTTGATTATGTTTGAATGTGTATATGCTTTTGAATATGATTGATGTTTTCCATAAATGCATAAAATACAATAATAGCATTTACTAAGAACGAGCGGAGGTAGGAATTCAACGAATTTTTGCTGGTTCATCCCCACAGAGTAATCTTTACGGATATTCTTACGGAATACTTCAAGTAATATCTTGTACTTCAAACTCTAAGAAGTCTTCAAGCAGTTTCATATCCTCCGAAGAATTGATACTTAACCGGATAGGTCTCCCGAATCTATGTCTATCTCTTTTATCCTCAGTCAGGATATTTAGTAACTTAATCCTTCAATAAGAAGTACAACAAACGGAAACGGGAGGTTCTAAGTACGATATTCCTAAACAAGACGGGAACGAAGTCTTCATATTCCTCAACAAAGAATCGGGATTTATTTTCCCCAGCCAGCAGTTGTTCTACGAAGCTACTCATGCGCTTCAACTACATAATTCATACATACATCATATCATATCATACGCATAGAACATTATTATGAGATATTATCTTGCAAAGTGTTATATACATCATGATATTTGCATAGAACTAACTTTGTTTTTCAGGTTAATTCTCCAGCAGACAAACATCATCAACAACTTACACCTCGGGTTGCTTTATCCTCCTGAAAGTTATATCACAACAACTCGGGCTGCTTTATCCTCCCGAAAGCTATATCATCTTACCTTGGGTTGTTTTGGCTTCCCAAAAGCTATATTATCAAACCTTGGGTTGTTTTATCTTCCCAAAAGCTATATCATCTTACCTTGGGTTGTTTTGGCTTCCCAAAAGCTATATCATCTTACCTTGGGTTGTTTTGTCTTACCAAAAGCTATATCATCTCACCTCGGGCTGCTTTATCCTCCCAAAAGCTATATTATCACACCTTAGGTTGTTTTATCTTCCCAAAAGCTATATCTTCATACTTTGGACTACTTTATTCTCCAAGAAGTATATTTGAAGAACTTTTCTCCGAATGGCATCTTTAATCCCATTCAAGCAATACAACCAACCAACAGTATCATTTTACGCACCGGCGAGTGCAAATTTTTGGGCTTTTATGTTCAATCCTCTTCAACCTTCCAGTCACGGATGGCGTGCATGCCAATCTAACTCCTCAGGTTTCATAAAATTGAACAGGGGAATTTGTTTTACCCCAAAAATTTCCCTCCCACAATCAAAGCAATGTGTCCCAAGAGTTCTCTTAAAGTTCACAATTGGTCAAATGGATTGAAGGTTTCACCAGACAAAGCCTCCTCCTGAACAATGGATCCAAAACTAGGGTTTTGAGTTTCTCTAAGCTAAATGGACTTCCAAGGACTCAAGTGAGCTTCATAACATCCCACATGTATTCAAGAATCCCCATTGCAAGTTTCAGGACTTTCCCAATAAGTTTGACCAATCAGATGATCAGATGTTCAAAAACCAGTCAAGTTGATTAAAAAGTCAAATTGAGGTCAAATGTGGTCAAATTAAAGTCAAACTTCAAGATATTTTGCCAACATCAAGGTTATGAAGTAAAATTCATCATTTGATCAAGAGTTGATCATGATTCATCAAGGAAATTTCATATCATCAAGAATCAGGAGTTTCTAAATTAGGGTTTTCATAGGAAAAGTCAACTGAACTTTGACCAGCCATAACTTTCACATACTTCATATAAAATTTCCCATCCAAAGCTCATTTTTAAGTAAATTTAATTCTCTACAACTTAGGGTCTCACAAGCCAAACCTAAAAATGCTTCATTTGGAAAAATCAGGAGTTTCTAAATTAGGGTTTTCATAGGAAAAGTCAACTGAACTTTGACCAGCCATAACTTTCACATACTTCATAGAAAATTTCCCATTCAAAGCTCATTTTGAAGTAAATTGAATTCTCTACAACTTAGGGTCTCACAAGCCAAGCCTAAAAATGCTTCATTTGGAAGGTATGGGCTAAGACATTATAGGTCCTTTCAAAAGTCAACAAAAAGTCAACTTTTTCCAAAGAGCATAATTTGAAAATGGTAAAAGATATGGACATGAGACCAAAACGATTTGTTAGAGGACTCTCTAAGCTTTCTAAAAAGTCCAAGATCACTCTCATATCCTTAAAATTGAGGGAGTTGTTCTTTGTCAAAGTTGGGAAAATTTCAAGGGGTGTATGAAGCAAATAAGGCCTAAACTTCAAAAATTTCCACATGGGCCCATCAAATTGCAACCCAATCTCAAAGTTAAGATCATGCACGACCCAATAACCAATTGCTCTGATTTTTATAATTTATTTTTTATTTATTTGAATTTTATTTATTAAAATTCAATTTAAATAAAAATAAAATATAAAAAGTTGATATTTAGATCAAATATTGGTTTTAGAGTGAATCTTAGGACATTTAAAACTGATTGGAACAAGCCAAATTCGTGTACACTCAAAGAGGTAAGAATTCATTTGATTTTTTTCATATTTTATGGTGATTGTTTCTTCACAATGAAGTAACCAATAATTCTGATCCAAAGCCCAAAAAGTTGACCTAGATGCATTCTAATACATAAACACAACAAGACCATAGGATGGATGACGAAAAATTGGCAGAAAAGGAGGCATCTTTGAACTCAAAATTTTCACAAAAAACTCAACTGTCGATTATGTATTTTCAACCACTTTCAAAGGTTTTCATGGATTACAATTGCTTTATTGATGTCCATTGATCATGTTTCAACTATCATAAGCATCAACAACCCCATAAATCGACCAATATGAATGCACATTCTTGACTTTTTATTTTTTTCGATTCCATTATTTCATGCGTTTTCCATTAATTTTGATCATCTAACATTGCTTGTGTGATTATAGATATCGTTCTTGGGCTGTTAGACTTAAGTTTCGATGCAGGACACGACGAACAAAATGCTTAGGGTTCGCGAGCTTCAAATTGGGGACGATGGTTAACGCGCGATTTTGTTTGAAATTGAATGGATAATTGGACTTAGCATACTTTTTTTTACTGCTTGGTGTTATTAGAATGAATTTAATCGTCGAATAACGTTATTTTTTATTTGCAGGACTTGTAATGACGCGTAAAAACCTTCACTACAAGTTATAGTGACGGACGACTGTTACTATAACCTAAACCAACAGATGAAGGTAGAAGAAGAAGAAAGCGCGCATCAGATTTTTGAATTTTCATTTATTTTATAATATATTTGTCGCGGTTATCTATGACCAATGCGTGACTAAACCAGTGGTAAAGCATGCATCATCTCAGGTAAAGGGGGCGGGTTCGAACCCTGCCTCCACCTTTTTACCTAATTGATTTGTTTTCTATTTTCTTAATATTTTCTTAATTATTTAAATAATTATTAACTAATATCCCTTAAGAACCAATCATTAATTTAGAATTAACTTAAATCATCTTTTAACTTTTTTTTCTTTCTTAAAAAAAAATATGTATATAATTTTGTAGATACTTTTATCATGTAATATTTAATTTTTACCATCATTAAAATTATATAATTAACTAGATAATTAGGTTAATTAACTGAAAACAAATTTAATCACTTCCATAATTTTTTTATATTTAATTTATTTTAATAATGATAATAACAACACTTTTTTTTGTAAAATGTTAATAATATCTTTTTATAATTTAATTAAATTTGTAAATTAATATTTTTTTTAAATCATCATTTTTTTAATAAAAAGCTAATTCTAACCCTAATTTATTTCTAATCCTAATTTATTTCTAACCCTAATTTATTTTTATTTTATTATTTTAATTTTAAATTTATTTATTCTTGCATTTATTTAATTTTATTAGAAAAATGTATAGGCCGTTCATATTGTAATTTATTTTCTTTTCGGCTTATTATTATGTATCTGTCCCGAAGCCGTGTAATAGTTAGGTTTTAATTCCTTTGTTTATTATTATTATTATTATTATTTATGGTTAGTAAACCTAGGGTGTGAAAGATTAATTGAAATTAATCGGACTTAGAAAATTAAATAAAAAGAATAAATATCTGAAAATAAATATTCACACACGTAAGTCGATCTATGATCGTTGTCTGCACCTCATAGGGTATTTCTCTTAAGTTGCCTTTTAAACGGTCAAGTCCCTCGAAAGTGGGGTGTCTTAAGTAAAACTCTATAATTAAAAGTCATCTTGTCCCTCCCCTCGGTTAAAGATCAAGTCCATACGGTGTTGCCTAGAATGATCTTGTCCCTTCGGTTTAAAAGATGATAGTCCCTCCCAATTGCTAAAGACACCCTCCAGTTGCCTATGTTGACCGTACGATGACCCTACGCCCGTCCCTTAATAAAATCCAAGGTAATGACTACCTATTCCTTAATAATAGGGACAGTTTTACCCTTGAAAGAACATATAAGAACATGAATGACTTAGTCTAGGGTAGGTGCCTCATAGTTACTTGCTCACACTTCAAAAGAAAATACTTTTCACACCTCACTATTTTCAAATATTTTCAAAACAAGGCTTTGTATACATCCATACGAGGATCATTACAAAGAACTTAGAAAATTTTCTAAACACACACTTCACTTTTTTCAAAATAATTAAGTGAGCTAAGTAACTAAGATCCCATGGATAACCATGGATATAAAGCGTGCTAACACCTTCCCTTTATATAACCTACCTCCCGAACCCAAGTCTTTTAAAACGGTCTTTCCTGTTCTTTTATGTCTCTTCCTTACGGATAAAATAAAAGTCGGTGGCGACTCTTGATATCCGCAACATTTATAGAAAGTTAGTTCTCCCACCGTGTTACAGAGTCCCTCACTTAGCGAGACCTGGAGTGAGAAATTACATATTTTAATTCTGAAAAATTCCTTAAAATTATTTAATTAATCCAGTAATTGATGGGGATTGAAGTAGTGTTGTTAGAAGTGGGTATAAAGGAGTTATGGGCTTAATTAGAGGGTAATTAGCATAACTTGAAATGAACATAAGTTAATACGTTTTATTAGTTGTTGTTTCTTTGTGTAGTAGTTGTTGTTATTACATGACATAGTTGTTAATATATGTTGATGTAACATGTTGGAATATGTTGTGTTGTTGTATGTATCTCGTTGATATGTTAATATATGTTGTTGTATGCGAAGATGTATGATGTTGATGATGTTCATTGTTGTGGTAAGTTATTGTATGTTAGTTGTTGATGTCGATTTGCATAATGCAGTTGTTATAGACGTGCATAAGTGGCATTGATGATGCATGACATGTGCATGGTTGAGAATGGTATATCAAGGTAGGATATATCCATTCGAATCCTAGTGGGGATTGGTGTGATGTTGGTGCGGTCATGAAAAAGGGATCGTACGTGACCATGAAATAGGGGTTGAGGGTGTGATCATGAAATAGGGATCATACTGGACCACGAAAGAGGGGTCGAGAGTTCCGACGGGAACTGGATCTTGAAATAGAGATCGATTTATGGTACCGCATGCATAGAGTTAGTAGAGTCTCATTGCATAAGTTGTTGTTGATGTGTATGATGTTGATATATGTTGTGGTGTGTTTATTTAATTGTTGTTGTTATGAAGTGGTGATCTAATTATCGATACTTGTTTTATTCTTATTATTTTCCTCTTTTGTGATATAAGTATCTCAGCCCTTCTGTTTGAATGTTAACCTTATGTTGGTAACGTGCAGGTGAGCAGGATAAGTAGAATGGTGGTCGGTGAAGTCGGTGTACTTCACATTTTTAGAAATCGGCTGTAATACGTGCTTTGGGTGTCGGTACAACGTTTGTTTTTGTTTATTTATTATTTTGGAAAACATTTTGTAATTGCATACTACTTTATATTTTTTTTGAAGTTTCCGCTGTAAGTTGAACTATTTTTGTAAAACGTATCAATTGAGCCGTGTAGTTTTAGTTGAATGTGACACTCAAATATTTTTGTGTATTCTAATTACTCTGATTTTTAATATAAATCCGTGGGGTAGTTTGGGTGTTACAGAGTTAGGTCAAACTGTAATTCTATCATGGTATCACAAGCATATCGAATTGGGCCATCCACCATTTATATATGCGCATCAAGCCAAAGATGTGTTAGGCGTAAGGGGGTGTATTAGAGTGTCGACCATTAAGCAGAAAGTGTTTATCCTTTCTAATTCCCTACTGAGTTTGTTCCTCGTGGATGATTTTGATTCAGTTTCCTTCCCATTTTATTATTTGGATGGAACTTTCCCCGATTAAGATATTTCCTTCTTGGGATGAGTCTTATTTGACCGCTTTTCTCCAATTTCTTCTTGGATTGAACTTTGGTCCTCCTGCGAATGTAATACCCTGGTTTAAACGCCACTTTGGTGGTAGTGGATAGCATTCCTACTTTTATTCGAGCTTATTGATTTTGCTCATACCCAGTGACTGGTAGTCGAGATTCTTTTAACAAGTTTATTATCTACATATTTTCTATCCAGTGACAGGTAGTAGATAATATTCCTCCTTTTATTCGATTGAATTGCTTTTACTCCTACCCAGTGACTAGTAGTCGAGATTATTTTATCGAGTCTGTTATCTACATATTTTTCTACCCATTGACTGGTAGTAGATAATATTCTCCCTTATCAATTGGTTACCTTTGTTTCCATCACTCATTGATAGTCGGTAGTCCTTCTTTTCAAGCTTATTTCTTTGCTCTTACCCAGTGACTGGTAGTTGAGATATTTTGGCAAGTCTATTATCTGCATATTTTCTACCTAGTGACAAGTAGAAGATAATTTCATTTGTTTCGGTTTGTCTACCCAGTGACTGGTAGCCAGTAATTTTGTTCCTATTCTCCTTGCTTTTCTCTACCCAATGACACATAGCAGATAATATCATATATTTCATTTCTTCTACCCAGTGACTGGTAGCCGGTAATTTTGTTCTTAATCTCCTTGCTTTTCTCTACCCAGTAACAGGTAGCAGATAATATCATATATTTTGTTTCGCATACCCAGTGACTAGTAGCTGATAATTTTGTTCTTAATCTCTTTTCCTTTTCCTCTACCCAGTGATAGGTAGCAGGAAGTTATGATCTCATTTTTATCTAAATTGATTGCCTTTATCTCTACCCAGTGACTAGTATTAGATAATTCATTCCCAACTTAGTTTCTCTCCACCTTGTGGATTTGAATACTTTGTTTGGTGGATGTTTTCTCCAGTGAAGTTTTATCCTTTTCTGTTGAGCCTTTTCAGCAAGAGATTAATAATTGTCAGAGTATCTCTATTCTTCAGCAGAATGTCAGTCAGGACATTCTTATCCCCATCGGAGTTCTACAGGCAGAATATTCCATTGCATAGTCATTCCCTTTGTTTGCCACTTTATTTAATTCGTAAATCGAATGATGTTACGTTCTCACTTCTGGATATGGATCATTTGATACCATTTCCTTGTCAGATTGTTTGATCTTATTTGAGTTGTAAATCGGTTGATATTACTCCTCTTTCTTTGAGTCGTAAACCGAATGATGTTACGTTCTCACTTCTGGATATGGATCGTTTGATACCATTTCCTTGTTAGATCGTTTGATCTTATTTGAGTTGTAAATAGGTTGATGTTTCTCCTCTTTCTTTGGGTCGTAAATCGAATGATGTTACATTCTCACTTCTGGATATGGATCGTTTGATACCATTTCCTTGTCAGATCGTTTGATCTTATTTGAGTTATAAATCGGTTGATGTTACTCCTCTTTCTTTGAGTCGTAAATTGAATGGTGTTATGTTCTCACTTTTGGATATTGATCGTTTGATATCATTTCCTTGTTAGATCATTTGATATTATTTGAGTTGTAAATCAGTTGATGTTACTTCTTTCTTTGAGTCATAAATCGAATGATGTTACGTTCTCACTTCTGGATATAGGTCGTTTGATACCATTTCCTTGTCATATCGTTTGATCTTATTTGAGTTGTAAACCAGTTGATGTTACTCATATTTCTCTGATTCGTAAATCGAATGATGTTACGTTCTCACTTCTGGATATGGATCATCTGATACCATTTTCTTGTCAGATCATTTGATCTTATTTGAGTTGTAAATCGGTTGATGTTACTCCTCTTTCTTTGAGACGTAAATCTAATGATGTTACATTCTCACTTTTGGTTATGGATCATTTGATATTTATTCCTTGTCAGATCGTTTAATCTTATTTGAGTTGTAAATCGGTTGATGTTACTCCTCTTTCTTGGAGTCGTAAATTGAATGATGTTACGTACAAAAGACATGTTTCTAAGTCCACTGTCGTTGTGGCAATCTAGTAGTCGTCTGGCGTCGTACAAAAGACAGGTTTTCAAATTCCATCATCGTGGTGGCAAGCCAACAGTCATCTGGCATCATAAAAAAGACAATTCTCCGTTGTTATTCATGGGTTACTATTCACTGCATCAGGGTTCTCCAAGCAGAGTTTTCTTTGGTTGGGTTTATATCCTTTTTTCTTCTTCTCCAACAGAGTGCAAATTTTATGGTTTGTTTTTGGTATTCAATCACAGTTTATCTTGAACGTCTGATAGTCGATGCTTTCATCCTTTTCACATTAACAGATGATTTAATAGGGGCATACATCTTCATTAGCCAATGCTCCCAAAATTTGCCCTCTGATTTTCCAACTTTAACTGACTTTTTGCTTTGCACTCATTTGCATCTTCATTAGGTCATACATATTATATTCATTTGCATAAGCTCCTACGACATGAGATCAAAGTCATATGAGGAATTAGGGTTTCACGCCCTATTTGTGATTATAAAAGGGATTCAATGTTTTGGATATGCAACCACCAATGGCATCATCCTCTCATGCTCCTATCACTAGATTAAGGTTTATGTCCCTGATTCAGTGGTCTTCAAGGATTTCACATTTAGAGTCTCTTCACTGATTCATCTGGCCCATCATCAATAGTAAAGTGGGAATTAGGGGTCTCTTCTTCAAGTTACAAGGTTACTCCTCTCTTCTCAGCATCTCAGGCAATGGTTATCAGGTCAAGTTATCGTGTGCTAAATGTAACACCCCGAATAATCCCCGACATTTTTAATAAATAAAATGCAACAATCAGAGTAATATATCATGCTCAATTCGAGATGTTACTTTCAACTTTTCAAAAACATGGTCTTAGATATTTTGATACATAACATGAAAGAGAAAATTTGTTTGAATTAAGCAGCAGAAAAATTAAATACAAATGTCATCATCAAAATAAAACAGTTTGAACTTCCAAAACAATACCAACATGTTCTAAACATAAAATTATAAACTAAAATGACAAAACAACGCTCCCTACTCCCATGTTACGTATCATAGCGGACGCCACGACCACGACTATGACTACTATTAAGTATCTGTATGTTACCAACATAGGGGTAACATTCAAACCGAAAGGGTGAGATTCTTAAATAAATTAAAAGAGAAAAATGATATAAATATAAGGCATATATCACATAAGTATAAGAACGACATATTTATCACAACAAGAATCACAACATAACCATACATCTACAACGAACACATCAACAACATAACACCCACATCATATACATCAACAACAATGCATGAAAATGAGACTCCACCTGTCGCTCCCCGAACTTTTCGTCCCGGTGCAAACGCGAACCGTCGGCGATGTTGGAGGTTGAAGGTTGAATAGATTCGCCGGCTAGGAATTTTTATCCCAAAGGAAAGGTAATGCTGCATAAACCTGGAAGGGTATGGATAAGACGGTTGTGAACCAAAGAGACTGAGTAAGAGGGTTGGTTACGACCTGGGAAGGTATTAGCACCCAGATCGTCCGTCGTACTCGACGAGATCCACGCTTACTTGATTGTGTTTAAAGGGGTAGTGTATGTGCTAAATTATGCATAAAAAACTAGGGAGAAAATGATGTACAAAGTGTCAGTGCAAAGAAGAAAATGGGTGCTCAAAACTGAGGTGAAGGAAAGAGACTGAGAGAAGGAGAAGGGGGAAGACAAAGAGACTTTTGTTCGATAACTATTAAGTTAAGCCTACGTATCCTCTCGTGCAATAAGGAAGTCAGAACACCGTAGTTCGGCTCAAAGACACTTAGTGATTTTGTTGTGAACTGCTTGCTTGTTTATGCTCAAGTGTATAACTCGTCTGGCTCGAGTGCTAACTGTCTTGCGTTAGACGGAAGAAGCAAGTTCTCGTTTTCAGAGTGAATGTGATGAGAAAAGAATCCCGGAGGAGACGTTTATTGTTTGTTATTTTGTTTTCAGTTTTTTATTGTTTTTGGTGTTTTGCATAGGATAATGAGCTTAAGCCTAAATCAAGGGTTGTAAACTCATTATATCTTCCCTGATTAGGGATAATGAACCTACTTAAGTATGAGATGAAGATCCCAACTTAATTACCACAATGATATAGGATTAAAATCATTAACCTACTTTGGTAATTATTAAGTATTTTTGGGTTTTTGTTTAGTGTTAAGTAACGAGTTTAATCTCCAATCAGAGATTAGTGAACTCATTACACCATCCTAAGAGAAGGATGATAGATGGGAACACTTAAGCTAAGGAAGATACCTCAACTTAATCCATGGTTAGGGATTAAATTCATTATATAACAAGCCTTTATTATGTGGATTTTAATTAAAGGTTGGATGAAGAAGTGTTTTTTATGTTTGCAAGACTTTAGCATGAGGGGGACTTGTCCATTAAACACTAGGGTTAGTCCCTGTGAACCACCAGGCAGTGATGTAACCCTAATATAAGGCCCAAGTTACAAGCTTAAGTCTTTGATGATTATTAGTTTTTTTTATTGAAGGTGAAAACAACTTAAAGTTTTAGCACTAGGGATCAAAGTTATACACTCCATCCTAAGATAAGGATACATGCATAACCCTAATTCAGTGTCCCAAAACTTTATATGTTTAGCCTTGATTATAAGATGAGAGAGAGAGAGAGAGAGACTCAAGGAAACTCAAAAGGTAAAAACTAGGGGGGAATATGTACAGCCCTAAAGTTATCATGTTTAGATGTTCCTATGGTTTTTGAGGCATCAAGAGAATTCTTCAAGTTGGCCACCAAAGGAAGAGAAGCAAATGAAAAGAGAGAGAGAGAGAGAGAGAGAGAGAGAGAGAGAGAGAGAGAGAGAGAGAGAGAAAGAGAGAGAGAGAGAGAGAGAGAGAGAGAGAGAGAGAAGGATTAGGTTACTTAATTCATGAAGAAGTTAAGTAACCTAAGAACAAGAGATAACATAAGTGAATGAGATTCACTTCAAACACAAACAAAGTGCATAAAAATAAAGAGAGAAAGAGAGGTTGGATATGGATGCACATCCACATCCTGATTAACTTACCAAATGCACCTGAAATGGTTAGTTTGAAAGCAAGATATGTACAAATTCAAAAGAATAAACAAATCAAGAGATAGAAAATTGAAAATGCATCCAAGGGGACCCTAAGCACTCATGAAATCATCATCCAAAGGGGGAGGTCTAAAGGTTTACCAAATTCAAGTTATGGTTTACCTAAGATTGGTTAGGGTTTTGGATACTTCTCAAAGGGAAAATGCACATTAATTTGAAAATTCAAGATAAAAATGTGACAAAAATATATTTAGAAACTATAGGTCAAGTGTGAAAGATTGCAAAGAGAATCAAATGCAAACTCATCTTGGTTTGAAAGTTATGAATCTTTGAAGTTAGGGTTGAAAAATAAGAAATTTAGAAACCCTAATTCAAAGAAAATTGGCAAAGTTTGATCAAAACCAAAAAGAAATTTGTGATATGAGTTTGTAAATGTTTCTAAATGTTTAAAGGACCTCTATGAATTTTTTTGTGATTTTTAGATACTTTGAAGTATTTTTAATTAATCAAATGGAATTAATTAATCAAACTATACAATTAAAATATTTAAAAATGCAATTTTTTAATGAAAAAATAAAAATAAAAATATTTTTGGTTTCTGAAAATTAATTAAAGTGTTGACAAAAATTTTCAGAATTTTTAAATGATTTTTGGTATTTTTAATAATTAAAAGAAAACAAAACAAAATAAATGAAAATAAAAATAAAAATAAAAGAAATTGAAAAGTATGTTGAATCAATGGTCCAGATGCAAAATTGGTGAGATCAAAGGCCAGGATGAGAAGTCTGCTTGACTTGAGGTATGAAAGATCTAAGGCCCAGGTTTAAATCTGCTTTTCGCGCGTGATCCAATGGCTTAGGTTTAATCTGACTTAATTAATTACAATTAATTTAATTAATCAAAATTAAGATTAAGTGAATTATCTGAGCCGTCCGTACACTAATTTAAACATGATCCAAGGGTCCTCATTTAATCTGGCAACCTAAACCCTAATTAGCCCTAATCACTTTCAGGTGACCGGAGACAAGCTCCGGTCATCTTCTCCGGCAACCAAAAATGCCAACTTCCTATTTAAGCTTCTAAACCTCAATTTTTCTGCCCAGAAACAATCTCCTAACATAATGCAACTCTAATCAACAAGCAAAAATCATTTATCATGCATCATTAAGCTGAATCGAAGCAAACAAATTCTAGGTCAAAAATTTCAGAACATCATGAAATCCTCATTTCTAACCTATTTTCAATTCTAATCATATCAGGGTGATCAGGGAAGCATGTAGATTCATTCTAGAACTTAAAATCAAGCTTCTGGAAAAAAAAGTTCTTGAAGGTTACCTGAGTTGAAGTTCTTTGAAATGGAGCTTTATGGGCCCTCCTCTTGTGCAATCCACCTCCTTTGGCCCCCCTTGTGCTATTGTGATGCTTGAATGGAGTTTATAATGGCTGGTTTATGAGTTTTAGTTCTGACAAAGCAGAAATCGTGTTTGTGTTTGGGCTTGTTTCAGGCTATGGTGATGGGTGGGATTTGTTCCTTAGGTTATAAGGAGTTGAATGGTGAAATAAATTTTGGTTTTTGTTGGCTGGATTGTGTGTTTCGAAGAGACAAATTTCAAGGTAATTTTGGAAATCTGAGCTTGTGTCATGTTTCAGGCCATGAAGGGTGTTCATTTATAGTGCTTAGGCTTTGCATAAGCCATACCATTGGTCAGGATAGTGGTTGTGGCACTGTGTGATTGGTATGGAAGTTTTGTGCAAAAAGTCATGTTTCTTTGTACTTGAGGTATGGGTTGGGACCGAGGTGATTTCTGAGCATGGATTGCCTCAGCTTGGATCATGGATGGCCCTTGGATTGATAGAATACTGCTGCAATGCTTGGATGAAGAGTTTGCAATGTTTATGCATAATGGAATTTTGTGAAGTTTGTGAAATCAAGCCATGAAATGCTTTGGTACAAGGCATAATTCTTCTCTAGGCAAGTTGCACTAACATGTTATGTCACATTTGGGCACATTAGAAGTCATTTGAATGCCAAAAATGCACATTTCCCTCTTTGACATGAATGTGAAAATTATGTGATTTTTGCCAACTTTGCAAGGCCATAGCTTGAGTTCTAGGATGAATTAGAATTAGTTCTTGTACTTTTTGAAAATGGGCGGATCCAATCTACAACTTTTATGTTTGAAAAAATTTCATTTGAAATCTTTTTGATCAAGAAAGAGGAGGTTGAAGATCTTTCCCAAAATAGAAAGTTTACATTACAAGTCATTTCCAATTTTGGCAAGTTTTGGCTTTGCTCATTTTTCTTCAACTTTGTGAACTTCCAAGAATTCCAATGATCAAATAAAGACCATATGACTTCAAAATGATGATGATAACCCTTTGGAACCATTGTTGGGGGCCTCAGATGCCCATAATCTGACTTTTCTTGCTCAAGAAGTTACCATTTGATCAGATGACTTCCACATTGAATTTTTCCATGAAATTTGATACACAAGATCCTTATAACATATATGGACCAATAGCAACAATAATGACCAAATATTTTGGGTGTAAAGCCTTCAAAACCAAAACCCTAATTTTAGGTCATCTGTGTAGGAGCCTCAGCTTAGCTTCCATACCTCTGCAGTGCTTTGACATTTCTTGACTTTAAATGACCTATGGGGGCATAAAATGGTCATAGACTACTCAAGGACCCTCTTGGCATGCTTTAAGACCTTGGAGATTGCTCAGATTACTTCTTGGATTGCTTAGATCACAAACCCTAGATGCAACTTATGTAGTGAAATAACTATACATTGTGAGATGGTATGCTTATTCAATGCAATACGAGGGATCACAAGCCAAGGTGTGAGAACGTGAGAGGGCAAATTTGTGGTGTTTACAGCTGCCCCTATTCAAGCATGAGTTAGCTGTGCCGGATGTAAGCGACTGGCTTAACAGACAAACAAGATAACTTGTGGTTAAATATCAAGACAGTCCAAAATTTGCACTCTTTATTATAAGAAGAAAAGGGATATCAATTGTTATAGACAATATAAATTGAGTATCAAATGATAGCGACGGAGGATGACTATCGAGCAGAGGACGACTGCTGGGGAAAGATACAGTTAGAAACGCACTGACGGGGACGGCCATCATGCTAGGGAATAAAGAATCCGCGATGGGGACGACCATCGGGTAAAGAAAGGCGACTTTACTGGGGATTTAAAAGCACTAACGGGGACGACCGTCAGGTTGAAGAATAAAGAAACCGCGAAGGGGATGGCCATCGGGTGAATAGTAAATAAATAATGAGGGACGATCATAAAAAAGGTGAAGGACGATCACCTAGCAGAGGACGGCTGCTAAAAGATATCACGACATAGGACGAATGTCAGATAGGAAGACCAACGATGGGGGACGGCCATCGGATAAAAATGATGAGGGACGGTCATCAAGAGGTGAGGGACGATCACCTAGCAGGGGACGACTGCTCTGTTGGGGATTATCTCGACATAGGACGAATGCCTGATAAAAAGATCGACGATGGGGACGACCATCAGATGAATGATGAGGTACGATCATCGAAAGGTGAAGGACGATCACCTAGTAGGGTACATGTATTGAGAATTATCGCGACATAGGACGAATGTCGGATAGGAAGATCAACGATGGGGACGACCATTGAATAACATGATGAGGGGTGGTCATCAAAATAAATGATGAGGGACGGTCATCAAGAGGTGAAGGATGATCACCTAAAAGATATCACGACATAGGACGAATGTCGGATAGAAAGTTGTTTTGTTGGCGACTCCTGGGGATGGATAAACAGGGACGAGTGTTTAAGCCCTAAAAATAAAATGGTAAGTGTTTCAACAGTGTGTATAGACTAAAGATAAATACGAGTATCTTTAGGACTACGATATAGACGAGTATCGATAGGAACAAGCAATGACGCGTGTTTAAGGAGTGATGATGCAGACGAGTATCAACTATTTTGAACAAGGAACACAGACGAGTGTTGATCTGCTGAGGAGATGCGTAAGATACAAACGAGTATCAAAGAAATATGTATAAGTAGGATACGGACGAGTATTAGAAGAATTGTGTATCAGTATGTACAAATATTTGTATTGAGAGTGCAAAAGGATATTTTGGCTTTTATCTGCAGGGGATAAGTTTTTGCGTATTGCTGGAGGAGTGATTTTGGTATTTGTAGGTGACTGGCTCGAACCTGACTTATGATCATGCAAATGTTATTTTTTTCGTAATGCTCCATATTAGACGGAATGCTATGCTCTGTTTGGGGAAGATAATGCGAATGCTATGTTTATGCAAAATGAGAGAACCGAGATCCGAGATCTGAAATCTGCTGGGAGAACGGATCACTGGGCGGTCTGTGGGGAGAAAGGATCACTGCATGATCTTTCTGGAGAACCCTGGTGTAACACCCCAAAATTTGCCCTCATATTTATTATTTTCTAACTGGTTTGTGTTTCACATTCACCTACATCATCCATTAGTTCACGAACTCAGAATCATGCGTTCCATTGGGTTCCCGAGACATGGGATCAAGGATTTCTTTGTAATATGGTTCCATCGTTGTTTAAAGTGAGGGTCTCAAAAGAAATATTGGCTTATATGCTGTCAATCAGCGTTAGCATGTCACCAATCATGGATCATTTGGGTTCTAAGTTATCAAGGAAAACGATGTTTAACTTTTTTCATTCGATCTTTAAACCCCTTTCTTTCCTAAAAGAATAAACCTGGTTCATTAATCCATTCTAACTTCTTTATCCCAATTCCAAATTTTTAACCATTTCATTAATTCCATTCTTAAAATCACCGTTCAAAACCACCTTTAATGTCCATGATCATTTAATGTTCGTGTTCAAGTCAAGATCGATATGCTAGTCTAATTATCTATACCAATAGCCATTCAAAACCAGTTTGGCCTCATTGTCATAACACCACCATCCATTTGCCAAACATTTAAGGTCCATGTCCATCAATTAAAGCCCAATTGGTTTTCAATATTTCAAGTTATACTAAGCCCACAAGCCAAAAAAGCAGACTAGAGTGAATAAAACGCAAATGAAAATGTAAAAACGCGGGATCATGATAAACTTAATATCATATTGAAATATCATATAAAACTCAGGAACAATTTAAGGTTAAAAGTGAGCCGGGAAAGAAAAGTGAGTCCATGGCTCCTGATTTTGGTGGATGTGCAATAGGGAGGGTTGCTCCTGTTGATTCTGGATTTTGGTGGATTATATTGTTTCGTGCATACACTAAGTCTACAGGAGACAATTCCTTGGCTGATAGCGCTGCGTGTCAAGAGGGTATGCGCTTGATGAATTTGTGCCTTTTAGAAGGATTCGACACGTTTCCAACTCTACTATGCGCTGATGGATGCTGCATAATCGATCGTAGAATGGGTCTATATGGTTATCCAATTGAAATTCAAGCACTGTTCTATATGGCTTTAAGGTGTGTGATGCATTTGCCTAAGCAAGATAAGGAAGGGAAAAAGTTCATGAAAAGAATTGTGGGACGAATGACTGCTTTAAGCTTTCATTTGAGAAGCTATTTTTGGTTGGATTTAAAGCAACTAAACAATGTATATCAATACAAAACCATAAGATTACAAATCAATACAAAACCAGAAGATTACAAAACAATGTATATCGATACAAAACCAGAAGTTTACAAGAGAAGAAAGGAGCTAAAAATAGTTATACAATCCCTAACAGAAATTCAACTAATTTTCTAACAGAATTTCCATTTGAATTACCAAAATAACCTGCAAGTCCTCCTGTATAAATCAGGCCTTTCATTTACATCTTCGGGGGTCCCTCACCATTTTTCTTCCAGATTGATCACTTCCTTCAACCTCTCATTCTTCATATTCATTCACCATTCTACTAAAGATTGCATCTTCAACCAATACCTTCATCAACCCTGAGCCACAACATCAAAAACATCTTCAAAACTCTCTAGAATTTTCTTCTGGTTACACCAGAAATCTTCATCACTCTCATAACAGAAACATTCTGCATCAACCATCACCAATACCGCAACCAAAGCTTCATCAACTCAAATCCTCTGCAACAATTCAGCAATAATTCAGAAACTCAAATCCTCTGCAACAATTCACGAGCAAGAAGAAGAAAATCGCAGGGTAATAGCGTGCAGAAAAAAGAATGACTTACCAGGGGTGTTGAATCTAATCCGTACGACTCGTATCGCCGCGGTCACACCTAAACATCATCGATCTTCCACAACACCACTCTTCACATCTTCAAAAACTTCATCAAGAACCTGAAAATTAAATCAACATCAACACAATCTTCAACAAACACCGCTTCAAGAAACGAATCAACAACAATAAAAACTCAGAGTCGTGAGAAGGAAGAAGAAACAGAAATGAGAAGAGATTCGTCACAAAGAATTTGCATCGATAATCGAAAACCACAACAACATCAAAATCAATCTTGCAAGATTCAACATCATGTATCACGAATTTGAAACAATAGGTCCCAATATCCGCAAGACCGCGTCATACGCAGAGGAAAAAGACGAGAGGATAAAAGATTCGGAAAAGAGGTGAGATCGAAGCTTCAACTTCATACCTGAATCCAATTCATATAAGCTTCGAAAATATGTTTCTTTGTCTCGTTCGTGTTGAGGTTGTTGAATGGAGACGAAGCAAGCGTTCACGGAGGTCGGAGGTGAAGCTCGACGATGATTCGGTGGGGTGATGATGAGACTATCGGCGGCGGTAGTAGTTTGTGAGAGGAGAAAGGTATCGTCGTTGTATCGACGGTGACGCTAAGAAGAAGAAAAGATAAAGACGTTGTGAGGATAATAGAACGGCGGAGTTGAAGGAGGTTATGAGGTGTGGAGTGTCGAGTTCTGGTTGGGGAAGGAGGCGACGACGCCTCCATGTTTGGAAGAAGAGGGTTGGCGGCGGTGAAGGTAAGAAGAAGCAACTTAGGGTTTCATTAGGGTTGTTTGTTCAGCCAATGTTTGTTTTCTTTGAGTTTATATTATTAGTTAATTAATTTGGTTTAGAGAATTATAAGAATGTTATAAGATTAATTGAAGAAATCAAGCATAATAATTCTCTGAATTGCACCGTTAAAAAATAATAAATCTCATAAAATTCCTTCCCACCTATAATACCTCAAAATTTGCCCTCATATTTGTTCACTTTACTGGTGTATCATTTCGCATTCATCTGCATTTCTCATTAGGTCATTAACATCATGATCATGCATTTCATGAGCTTCTAAGGCATGGGATCAGGGCATCCTCTGGTAATTTGAGTTTTCCTATTCAGAGGTGATTTGTCTGGTTATTGCACTTGAGATAAGATAAAGGTTGAGCTCTCCTCATCGTGGGCACGTGCTTATGATGAAGTTCATCAAGTGTCCAAGTTATCTTCTTCAAGATTTCTCAGGAGTGTCTGATGCTTAGGGCATTATTCATGTTAACAACTCAAGCTAGTTGCTTCATCAGGGAACACTCAATACAAGTTGTGCAAGGATTCTTATCTCTGGCACGGTTTTGTCGATGTTAAGTAATGGAGACTGGAGTTTCAGGGTTTTATATCGAAGGTATCATGATGTTCATGGTATAGGAGATCTAATGGTGCACTCATAAGAAAAACAAGGTGTTATCATTCTCTCGGTTGCTTGTTTGTTGTGGTAGAAGTTAATAAGGTTCAAGGTTGAAGTTTATCGAGGTTTGGGGTTTCATTAAGAATGAGTCGGATTTGGGTTGGAAGATTATGTTAAGATGTTAAGATTGATTATGCAAGCCATTTGGGAAACCAATACACATCTATGTCTACCATCTCTATTTTCTCTAGCCATTTTCTATAATCCATAAAACCATATTTCAAATCTTTCTCTTCTTGTTACCATTAAGATCACCATTCATAATCATTTTTTCAAGCCTATAACCCATAAACCATTTTTCTAATCTATTTCCTCATCTTTATTTCGCCCACATTTTCCTTGTCCATTGTGAAAATCCATTTAGTACCCGATTTTCCAATTCAAACCGTTATCCGAATATGTGATGTTTTTTTATCTATACCCACTTCTTATCCACATCATAAAGATTAAAAAAAAAAGGAAGCTACATCCTGACATAATAAAGATGATCCTGAAGCTGAAAAGAAATTTCAAGAAGTTTCATTGGCATATGAGGTTTTGAAGGACGAGGTAAAGCGTTAACAGTATGGCCAGGTGGGCCATGATGTTTTTGTAAATCAAGAAAGCAATGGTTTTGGAGATAGTGGTGCTGGTGACTTTAATTCCTTTGAGCAAGTATTCCGTGATCATGATTTTGTCAAGAATCTCTGTCATCAGAACATGGGCGGGCGAAATGTTAAGACTTTCGTTGAGCTTTCGTTTATGGAAGCTGTCCGAGGATGCACCAAAATCATTTGAGATCTATCCAAGCAAAAATATATTTTTAAATACTCATTGTCGTCATTGAGTATTCATTGTCATCTATCATGGTGAACCATTTCATGAAATCCATTACAAAACTCAGTCATAAAATAAATAAGTTGTTTCCATTACAAAACTCAGTCATAAAATAAATAAGTTGTTTCCATTGCAAAACTCAAACTCAGTTACAAAATGAATAAATTTGTTTCATTTTTGTTGGTCACTCAACCAAAAATCCCAATTCTTCCTCCTGACATATTTCCTTCATGGCCCGTAGCAAGCCTTTTTCACCTGAAATACAAACAAGAATGTCGTGTCGATTAGTTACATTGCACTCATGAGAGCAATTATTAGAGACACAAGGTGATACAAAGAACAGTGTTAAGAGCATAGCATTACAATGCGAGAAGAGGCGGAATTGGGAATTAACAAAAAAAGAAAAAAAGAGTTACGGGATGGTCACCTTCATACCAATGCTTGCCGAGCAAGGCTGGTCACGTTTTTTCTCATCAGCTTGCTTCGATAACCATAATATGAGACTCGTTATAACTGTCACAAAAAGGAAGACTTCTCATCAGTTTCGATGCAATTTTGTACCATTATGCAGTAGGGAGAGAAAGGGGCTGGATCTTTTTCCATAACCTGAACTATTAGCAGGGAAGATTCATCTTCTAAAGTCATCATGATGAGACTCTCGTAGTGGCAACCTTCCCCATTCAAAAGCTTTTTTCAAATTCTCTTCAGCTTTCAACCAAACTCCCTCATACCATGAACATCACTGCAAGAAAAGAAATAAAGTTCAAAGAACAGAAGGAAAATCAATAGGAGGCTCACCACATAAACAAGGGAGTGATTACTTTTTTATCAGGGAAAGTTCAGAAGAAAATGGTTTCACAAATTCGAATTAGAAAATGAAAAGAAAGTATGGCAGAATTATAATTAATTCTATTTGTTTTTTCTCCTTCTAACCAATTCACTAATAGAATTCATAAAGCTATCCTAACCAAATCTAACAGAAATGCATAACAGAAAGGTAATAGAATTGAAGCTGATTTTACCTGAAGCTTCCGGATCCTTCCGTGAGAATCGGCTATAAATCAGGAGCCTCTTATTCCATTGGGCTTCTTACACAACTTTCAATCCCTTCCCACAAATTTTCACAAACACTTCACCATTTTTCAACCTTTCCCACCATTTTTTCTCTTCTCTTCTCAATCCTTCTCTCCATTCATGGATAATTCCCTTTAATCCTTCTTCAATCCCTTTTCAGTCTTCCTAAAAAGCTGTTATGGATACTCCTCCTTACAGTTTCTCAATTTCTCCTTTAATCTGAGTTGTCTACTATCTCCATCACCTTCATCTCTCTTCATGATATCCCATCAATTTCAATACATCAGCACCAAGTTCTGTTTCTTTGTCAGCAATGGGATATCTTCATCAACTTCATAATGTTATGGATTCCTCGTCTTCGACCACCACAGCAACAACTTGAAGGAAATTTGAGGATTTCTAATTACAAATCAACAGAAACAGGAGAGAAATAAGAAGCAGATTCTGATTTCTTATCTTAAGGAGTTTTACCTCGTTCGTCAACAGATTCGTGAACATTTTTTATTTCGGCAAATCAAGCCTGTATTCAGCGAATTCTCATCAGTTGTCGTGGCCTCAGGATTCGAATTTCATTACTGAAAGCCTTCACGTCAATATCATCATCAACCCTGAGTTCTTTTGTTTTCAGATTGATCCTTCACCAACCTGCAGGAATCGAAACGAGAGTCGCAGCGTCAACAACACGCAAGATTCGAACAGGATCAAGTGAAGAAGTGTGACCGAGGCATACCTTAACACCAGCACGCATCATTTGAAACCGCCGTCAACGCATCTCTTCATCTTCGAAGTGCCCTCGTCAACGGTTCAAGATTCTCCGTTCGTATCTTCGCCAGTGGCGAAATCTTAAGGTACGAAGCTTCTTTACTTGTTTGTGGTGCGGTGGCGCTCTTTGCTCCCATGTGAGGTTTGTCGATTGCGAATTTTCGGCGGGCGTATTTTGAGTCTAGGGTTTGTCTTCGGATGAGGGTAAAGGGGGTTAAGGGTTGAGGTTGAGAGGAAGGAGGGGAGGGCGTGGTGTCCGAAGGTGGTGCAAGTTGCAAGAAGAGGAAGAGAGAGAGGTGGCCGTGAGCGGCGGAGAAGGAGATGGAGAAAAGAGGGTGGGGGTGCTGTGGCGCTTTGAAGAGGGAGAGAAAGAGGGAATTAGGGTTCTTTCAATGTATAATTAGGTTATAGTTTGATTAGAGATTTAATTAATTTTGTAACAAGATTATTAGTTAATTCAGTTTAAGATTAGTAGTTAATCCATTTTTTAGATTTAAGATGTAATTCATTTATCAGTTTTATAAATTAAATATTATATTAAGTTTAGTTTAATTCTTTTTTCTTTAATTAAGATTTTGAAAAAATATTATAATGGGATTAGTTTATTTCATTTTTGCTTAAATCAAGATTATTAGAATTTACTCTTTTTTAATTTAAGATTTTAGAGAAATTTATTTTCATAAGATTAGTTTAATCCCTTTTCTTAAGTCAAGATTTTAGAAAAGATATAATCATAAGTAGTATTAAATTCTTTTTCTAAGATTAAGAGTTTAATTCATATTTTAGATTAAAGGTTCAATTCATTTTTAATAAGACTATAGTTTAATTAAGATTTTTAGAAAATATTATAACAAGATTAATTTAATCTTAGTGTAAGTAATATAATATAATAGAGATTATTAATCTTAATATAAATCCCATATGGGCCTTACATTTCTATTTACACCCCCATCTTTAAGCCCACAGAAAAAATGAAATAAAATCTGCTTATTACACCTCTCTCAACTTCCTGCATTTTGGGCCTAAGGATGTTGCTACTCACACCTCTCTGTTGCAGGCCCATGTGCGAAGAACATAAAAAACTTACTAAGGACACCCCCTGCATTATTTCTTTAAGATTTTTATTTTTAGTTTAATTATAGTTTCAAATTAAATCTAATAAAAATAGGTAAGTGCTTAAGAAAATTCCCAAAAAAATCAAGTGGCTTAATAAATCAATTTAGAAATTTATGAAATTTTTATTTTCTGGAATTTATTTATTTTTGAATTAATTCTGAATTTTTCTTTTAATTAGCTTTGTTAAATTCCCTTTATTTATGCTGGATTTTGTTCATTTTATTTAAGTAGCTTCCAGCAACTTTTTTGAGCCATTCTTTTTTCTGTAATTAAAGGACTCATAATAGTTCTTAGGATATTTTTATGGATTTTTTAGGACCTTTTATCATAGGTTTTAGTGGAGTAATCTTTAGGAAATAATGGTTAATCTTAGCTGAAATTAAATAATTGTTAGGCATAGGAAAAATAAGATTTTTGTAGAATCCTTCTTAGTACAATATTTTAGATAGTGTTAGGACCCTATAGTTTAATTTTCATAATTTTTTCTAGAAGATTTAATATTTTTTAGAATATTAGTTTTAGGCCTAGTTATGCATAATTCCCTTAGTTTAGGCCATTAAAGGAAAATAAAGTTCAATGTAAAAATAATAGTGTAGTTTAAATTTAGTCATAGAATTTAATATTAGAATTAGGTTTAGTTAATTTGATTTTTTTAGAATGAGTATTAGGTTTAGCTTAGAATTAGAACTTAGGCTTGAAACTTCATTTCCATGTAGAAATAGAATAAATAAAAATAGACTTTTTTTTTATTTTAATTCATTGCCTCTAAGTGCATTTGTAGAATTTTATTTATTATAGTTCAATTGCATTGCTTTGCCTTATTTTACTTTTTACAACTCTAATAAGATTTCCCCTTTGTTCTTAGAATCAACTTAACTTCATTACGAAGTAAGTTGAATTCTAATAGTTTAAATTTCCATTAGGAATAGAAAACCACACTAACCATAGGACCTCTCTTGTAAATAAATCAATTAAATTAGGATTGAGTCTTAGTCCCTTAGATTTTGTCCTTTTGCAACTTGAGTCATTCTCTTCTTATCTCCAAACAAAAATCCAAAAATACTTAACAAATAAATGAAATGATTCCTTGTGTATAGCCTTATTCCATGAAGCACTTGCATTCATTCCATCTTGGAGTGGTGTAAGCTTGTCTATCATGATGCACAAGTCTCATCAAGGAGTTGTTCACAAAGAAAAACTTAAAAGACACTTCTTCACAAAAATTACAAAAACACTTAATAAAGTTCAACAAGCTAGTGAACTTAAACCCTAATCCTAGGAAACCAGTCTTGGATAAATTCTCCTTGCTGGGTACGCTTGTTCTATTATTCCATCTTGGAATGTAGAGTCAAGTGTACATTCCAGGGAAAAGAGTTTGAATTCACTTCCTTGTGCCAAATTCATACAAAACTCATAAAAGACAAAAACAAATAACAAGCGACTATCCTGCGGGAACTTCTTTTCTCATCTCATTCACTCACAACGCGAACTCGCGGCGACTTGTCTCGCATGCAAGACGGTAAACGCACTCGTACCAGACGAGCCTGCAACACCTGAGCATAGACATACGCAGTTCCATCTGTAAAAAACGCAAACAAATAGTTCCCGCCTAGGTTAGGCGAACTACGTCGACTCTGATTCTCATTATCCCGATGAGGTACGTAGGCAGCGGGGTAGGGCCCGTTCGAGCACATTCTTTATTTTCCCTACATTTCCCCCTTTTATTCTCATTCTCTTTTTTTCAGTTCTCTTCTCATTTTTCATTCCATTCCAGTTAGCGGTTTTATTCAGCAGCATCTTTATTTTCTCACCCTTTGAAACAAGTAAGCAAGCGTGGATCCCGTCGGGTACGGCGGACGGATTGGGGTGCTAATACCTTCTCAATTCGTAATCGACTCCCGTATCCAGATCTTTGGTTCGCAGGACCTTGTCCTTTCCTTCTTCCTCAGGTTTGTGCAACATTACCTTTCCCATTCATTCGGGATAAAAATGTCTGGCTGGCGACTCTAACCTTTCCGCGCCACTTTCGCGTTTGTACTAGGATGAAAATCCCGGGAGCGACAGCTGGCGACTCTGCTGGGGACTTAACCTGATTCTTCCGGTTTCCCTTGTAGAGTCAATCCTAGCGCCTGTTTGGTTTTGCTTCTTTGGGTGTTTGTTTGCTGTTGTGTGCTTTAGTTTAGCTTTACTGTTTTTATTTACAGTTTTATTTACAGCTTTACTTTATCGCATTTATTTACCGCTTTCAGTATTTTATTTTCCATGCATCATATTATACTGGACTGTCTGGCTGTGCTGGTTTTCATTTTTTCTGTGGGTTGGGAGTTACTGTGAGATAAGCCAACTACCCGGCTTGAGTGCACCCTAGGACTTAGAGTGGTTCCACTTTGGCTTCATGGCATCTTGCTATGTTGGTAGTAGTGAGTTCCACACCTTGACTTGCGACCTTCTCGGGAATGTATTGATACCGGAATCTTTCTGGGTTGATGCGCTACCTTGATAGTTATGTGCAGTCAGGGGACCGATCATTGAGAACCTTTGTGGAAACATCCCTCTCCAGTGATGACAGTGGCAGACCACATTTGTTGGCAAACCCACTCGCATCCGAGGGCCCACTGGGAACTCGCATAGGATGGCCTGGTTCTCTCACAGGAATTCAGTTAAAGCAAAACTGTTCGTATGACGATAGTATTGTACCCTTCGGGATGAATGTACTATTGTTTCTCGACTCAGTGCTTGAAGCTGGAGACTTGTGAGGGATGCTTGTTCTTTCCGGACTCAACTGAGACCTCCCTGAGTAGTACATAATGCCAAACCGATTCCCTGATTTGGCCATGAGCCATTTCTCGGAAATGGTGAACGTATTATTGTTATTCGGCCTCGAGAGTCCGTGATGTTTGACCCGAGTAGCACACCCGTGAGATTGGGAGGGGTTTACAGGTTTGCAGGAACCCTGGTACCTTCAGCATACCCACTTTGCCTTTGGTTCAGTTTTGTGATCTGGATTTCTGTTCTTAAGTTGTGGATCTCGGATCAGAGGGATAATTATTGTGATATCTGGATTTTGAGACCTGGCACCGACACCTGATTATATGATTGGCACATCACAGACACTTCACTGATCACATGCCTTGTCTTGCATAAGCATCATATCATCATTAATCATTTTGTGTTCTTTTTATTCCCAGGGTTCATTACTTCCTAGGTCCTGGTCATATTTTCTACTTCAGCATGGAGATTTCGAGGAAGAGAAATGTTCATTATACTTTCCCGCAGCCAGAGACAGAGAGTGTTCAGGGTTTGATTAGCTTGATGGGTGACCGAGTCCTTGATGATTTCAGGAAAGAGTATGGCAAGATACTGAATTATGTGAGCAAGCCCACAGTCGACCAGAAAGATAGCTTGCATTCTTTGTTGCAGTTCTATGATCCACAGCTGAGGGTCTTTGTTTTTCCTGATTACATCCTGGCACCTACATTAGAGGAGGTTTCTAGCATGCTGAGTATTCCTGTTAAGGAGGGTGTACCGTATTATGTTTCAGAGAGGGTCCCTTCTCATGAGGATATCACTATTTCCTGTCATTTGAGTGTGCCTAGACTCAAGATGGGATTAGAGGCTAGCCAAAGTAAAGGAATCCCTTTGGACTTTCTTATTGCAGAGGCACATGTTATGGCATCGGAAAAGAAGTGGGCAGACTTCAAAGCACTGTTAGCCATGATAGTATATGGAATCAGTTTGTTTCCAGGAGAGAAAGGGCTAATTAGCATGGAGGCCATCACCATCTTCGTCAAGAGAAATCCTGTTCCTACATTGCTAGCTGACTTTTATTATGGAGTTCACCACAGAAATGAAAAGAGGAAGGGATTTGTAAATTGTTGTGCTCCCATATTCGCTGATTGGTTTGTAAGGCAACTCCCTAAATCATGACCCTTTCAGGATTTGAAACAATCTTGGAAGTGGTCCAAAAGATTAATGGGCTTAACCTCAGCTGACATCGCTTGGGGATGCAACAGAGATTTGGTGGGCAAAGAAATGTTGGTCAGTTGTGGTAGCTTTCCGAATGTGCCTTTGATGGGAAGGAAAGGTGGGATTAGCTACAATCCTATCTTGTCCAGGAAACAGTCTGGCTATCCTTTAAGAGACGTACCTTTGATCGACGATGCAAATGAGTCCTTATATTTTCCAGCAGAGGGAAACTCCAAAATGAGCATCCTGGCATCCCAAGCTTGGGAAATTAGGGTGATGAAAGGAAAGAAAGAATTTGGAAGAGTATATCCTAATACCTATGATCCTTTTGCCAGCTGGTTGGAGGATCGTGTGAAGACTCATCTTCTACCATTTTCTAGAGAGACGCCTCTTTACCCTAAAGAGGTAGCACCAAGAACTACGGTGCCTTTGGAGGAATATCAGAAGTTAGAAACTTTGGTTAAGCAACTGAGGGTTGAAAATCAAGAGGCTCTTAATTCTTGTCAAAAGCTGATGATCCAGAACCGTCAATTGAAAGATAGAGTTGTGCAAGCCGAGGAAATAGTCCGTCTCAAGCAGAAGGACTTTGAGGATAGAGAACTTTACTTCCGAAAGAAAGGTTTAGCTGAGACTCATAAGACGGCCCAGCGCCGAAGAGAGAAGAAAGATCTTAGTGAAGCCAATGAAGCTGTTACTTTATGGCAGGAGAAATGGGACGAAAATCTGAAGAAACAAAAGGAGTTAGACGCCAAGCACAAACAGGAAGTCAAAAGCCTTCAGGATTCTTTAGATGGGCAGAAAGAACTTCTCAGGAAGGCTTATTATCAAGAGGAGGATCGTATCCGGCGCGTAACAGAAAGCCAGCAGGCACTGAAGGAAGCTCAAAAGGAGATTGAGGACTTAAAGTTGAAAGCTGATGTGAAAAGATCGAAGGCCGAGTCGAGTCAAAACAAGGAGAATGAAGCAGCATTTCTACAGCAGATCGAGGAGTTACACGCTTTTTCTGATACGAGGGACCTCCTCATTCAGAAGCTTATCCAGGAGCCCGGTCATCCAGATGTGGTTCAACTGTTCCAGAGCGTCAAATGCCTTGGCTGGAGATTGAAAGATATAGAGTTCCCTAGTGTCTAATTTCATATTGTTGTACTTGGATTACCCACAGGCTTGTTGTGGGATTCCTTATATGTGATGTACTTTTGTTATTGTGATTGGCACCCTTCGGGGACTTTGTATTTTCAAACTCCAGTTTATATGATTGATTTGTTCCGGATTTCTTGTTTGTTATTTGCACCGACACGGGATAATAAGCACCGATTCTCCACAACCGTCATTTTGTCTGAATATTACTTGGGTCTTCTTCCCAATTCTTATCTTCTTAATGCCAGGACCGGACACAGGAAAATACTCGGGAATAAAAGGGACACATTGCATTGCATACACATCATTTGCATTTTGTCTTTGTCTTTGCAGGTTTTTCTTCGAGATGTCTAATTTATCTGTGTTCACCAGGCAAAGATTGCGAGGGCCGTCAAGACCCGGTACTTACGACAAAATATCCCTCATCGGTACGCGACCCGCAGCAATCAAAGAACAGCAATGGACGCTATGCAGACAGAACTCAATGAAGTCCGTACCAAGATGGCAGAATTTATGACTCTGATGCAGGGGATGGCCCAGGGGCAGCAGGAGCTGAGAAATGCAATTCAAGGGTTAACTCCTCCTAACACTAATGCTCAGGCAACTACTTCCGGCGGACTAGGGGGTCCTCCCAACACTAACAACGGTACAGGTGGACCTCATATTCCAGATCCAGCTATGGCTACGTATGTTCCTGTGCAGGACAGGCAGGAAGACCAATTCCAGTACTTCAACAACGATATGGGTTTCGGCGGTGACGGAAACCTCAATGACTTCTTGGTGCTTGCAGAGAAGGTCAAGGCCTTAGAGTGCAAAGACACTTTGGGAATTGACGTGTCAGATATGGGTTTAGTACCTGGGGTGGTCATTCCACACAAGTTCAGGCCACCAGCATTTGATAAATACAACGGCAGCTCTTGCCCGAAAACTCACCTACAAGCCTTCTACAGGAAGATTGCGGCCCACACGCGAGACGAGAAACTATGGATGTACTATTTCCAGGATAGCCTTTCTGGAGGATCCTTGGAGTGGTACATGAAGTTGGAAAGGAGCTCTATTAGAAGTTGGAAGGATTTGGGAGAGGCCTTCCTCATACAATATCAATACAACATTGACATGGCACCTAGCCGTACTCAACTTCAAAGCTTGACACAGAGGAGTTCGGAGAGCTTCAAAGACTATGCACAGAGGTGGCGTGAGGTTGCCGCCCGAGTGCAACCACCTTTATTGGAAAGAGAGATGGTCGACCTTTTTCTGAATACCCTCCCAGGACATTTCATGGAAAGATTGGCTGGTTGTTCCTCAAGTGGTTTCTCGGACATTATCTTGACTGGAGAAAGAATCGAAAGCTGGCTCAAACAGGGGAAGATTCAAAATGGAAGTGCTTCAGTATCTGGCATCAAGAAACCCTTTGTGAAAAGGAGGGAAGGAGAAACAGGTGCAGTATACGCACAGAGAGGAATGATGCACCAAGGATATTATCAGCAAGTGGCCCCCGTCACTATTTCAACTCCTCCAGTTCAACAGCAGGTCCAGCCTCCACAGCCGCAACGCTCCCAGGGGTATCAGCCGCGAGCCCCTCGTCCGTACTACCCTCAGAAGCCGAGGGATAGACATTTTGAAGCTCCACCGATGTCTTACTCCCAACTTTTGAAGAATCTCCTACAGCTTCAATTGATTCAGCTCCGAACCTTGCAGCCTCCGAAGCCAGGCCAGATTCCTGAGGGTTATGACTTAAATGCTAGGTGCGAATTTCATTCTGGAGCTCCCGGCCATAGTACTGAGAATTGTAAAGCATTGAAGCATGTTGTCCAGGACTTGTTGGATTCCAAAGCGATCAATTTCGCTCCTTCTCCTAACGTGCTGCAAAATCCCATGCCTCATCACAGAGGCACGGTTGGTGCAATTGGTGAAGGGGAGAACTTGAATTTGGTGGACGATGTAGATGACTTGCAAACTTCATTGGTTGCTATCAAGGTTTGCTTGTTGAAGAAAGGCATTTTCCCCGGATGCGAGGATGATTGTTCAGAGTGTACTGAAGCTACCAATGGTTGCAAACGATTGAAGGCCGGAATTCAAGGCATGATTGATGAAGGAGTGTTGCAATTTGACAAGATTGTGAAAGAAAGTGAAGTATCTACAGTAACTATCTTTTATGATCCATCCCAAGTTCCTTCGCGTGCCAGAGCGGCACCAATAACTATTACCACTGCTGGACCCATAATGTACCAAAGTGACAGAGCAGTTCCTTGGAATTATGGTGGCGAAGTGTATTACAACGGCCAGAGGCAAGAGTTGGCCACGACTAGTATAACCCCAACTCAAGTAGAAAATGTTGGAGTAGGGGGTTTTACTCGAAGTGGAAGGTTGTTTGCGCCTGAAGCGCTGAGAAACAATGTGATACCACCCAGGGATACTGCCGAAGCCCAAGCTAGAGCCAGGGGGAAGCAACCAGTAGTTGCCAATGATCCAACTCCATCAACTGATCCAGATCTCACCTTTGATAAAGAAGCCGAAGAATTCCTGAGGATCATCAAGAAGAGTGACTATAAGATTGTAGACCATTTGCAGCAGACGCCGTCAAAGATCTCCATCTTATCATTACTCATGTGTTCGGACTCTCACAGGAAGGCCCTTTTAAATATTCTGAACAAGGCATACGTGCCTCAAGATATTTCTGTAAACCAGTTAGAAACGGTGGTGTCCAGCGTTAATGCCAGTCATGGGTTGGGTTTCACGGACTTGGACTTAACTTCTTATGGGCGTGCTCATAATCGAGCATTGCATATCTCTCTAGAGTGTAAGGGTGCAGTACTCTCCCATGTGCTGGTAGATACTGGATCATCTCTGAATGTCTTGCCTAAGAAGGCATTGATGAAGCTGGACTATGATGGAGTGGTGCTAAAGCCCAGTGATCTAGTGGTTCGGGCATTTGACGGGTCAAGGAGATCGGTATTTGGAGAGGTGGAGTTACCTATCAAGGTAGGTCCACAAGTCTTCAATACCACGTTTTACGTGATGGATATCCAGCCGGCATATAGTTGTTTACTTGGAAGACCCTGGATACATTCGGCAGGAGCGGTATCTTCTACACTCCATCAGAAATTAAAGTTCGTCTGGGAAGGTCAAGTTGTGACGGTCAGTGGGGAAGAAGATATCTTCGTCAGTCATCTAGCCTCATTCAAATATGTGGAGATGGATGGCGAAATAGTCGAAACCCCATGTCAAGCTTTTGAGCCTTTGAAGTCCGAGCAAGCATCCTCCGTAGCAACTTCTCCTGAGGTGCCGAAGAAGGGGGTGTCTATAGCCTCTTATAAACAAGCGCGTGAATTAGTAGAATCTGGAGTGCGAGAAGGCTGGGGCAGCCCAATCGAATTGCCAGAAAAGAAAGACATGTTTGGGATTGGCTATCTGTAAACACCCCAAATTTGCCCTCACCCATTCACACCATGGCTTGTGATCATTTCATATGCATAAACACAATCATATCATCTCATATCTCATTTTTGATTCACTGCATAGATTCAAAGTCATCTGCACCTAGGGTTTGTGATCTGAGCAATCCAAGAGCCTCTTGAGCCACCCCAAAGGCCATCAATCACTTCAAAGGGATCCATGTGTGTTCGAGTGTCATATTACATCCTCTCAAAGTCAAGAATGCCAAAGAATCACAAGAACTGGGATTGGTATGGATGCAGAGCCAAGTTTGACTGCACAGTTGACCTGAAATTAGGGTTTTGGTTTCAGAGGCCATAACTCCAAATTTTTTGGTCATTCTTGTTTCCATTGGTCTCTATATGGTATAGGGAGTATGCATATCAATTTTCATGAAGAAATTCCATGGGGAAGTCATCTGATCAAAGGTTGACTTTCTGGACAAGTCAGTGCAAAATCAGGGCATCTGAGGCCCCCAATGACCCAACCAAGGGGTGATCTTCATCATTTTGAGTGTATATGATCTTTATTTGATCATGGAAGAGGGTTGAAGTTCACAAAAATCAAGAATTTGAAGTTTTTTGCAAAGTTGACTTTTTAGGGCATGGTTGACTTTTAAGGAATTTGTCAATCTAGGTCACTTTTCAAACCTTGCTTTTTGATCCAAAAATGCTTCAAATGAAAAAACTTTGGTCATGAAAGTTGTAGAACACATTTTTCCCTTTTCAAAAAGTACAAGAACATGACCTAATTCATTTTGGATCAAAAGTTATGGTGTGACAAAGTTGGCAAAAATCACTAATTTTCAAGATATGCACCAATTGGAAAATTTGCAAAATCATGTATCAAGGCCATTTGTGACTTCTAGTTCACATCAAACCAATGCACAAACATCACATGAGTTCTAAAAATCAGAATTGAACCAAAAGATCACATGTTCATGGTTGGAAAAACAAGAGATTTTCATGAGGTTTCAAAAGTAAGCAAGTTGCAAAACCACTCATCACACTTCACCCACTTGGTGCCTAGCATGCTGAACCTTCCTAGCCTCTCTTCCACACCATGCTGCGCCAGCCCACACACATGTACCTTCCTAGAACCAAGCCCATGCCTCTCTTACCAAAAAGTTGACATTTTGCAAAAGTGAACTTACCTATCACAGCAGGCCAGGTCACATCATCTGACCAATTGGAGTTGTTTATACTATCCATTTGCTAGCCATTTGACATAAGGAGCCAGCCTGAAACAAGCCCTAGCAAGACATACACAAACTCACTCCATTTTGCATTTTCTCTTCGAATCTGTCTCCACAACTCACAAACACAAAAACCAAATCCATTGATCAACTCACCTTGCTTCACTGAGCCAAAACCAACAAGACTTAGGCCTGAACCAAGCAAGAACATCACTCTTCCATTTTTCACCCCCCAAAGCAGAAACTTTCGAATCACATGCCACAGCTCCCAAACACTTGAACAAACTTCATAAACCTTCTCCATTCATCACACTGGTCATAAAGAACCCCACACCCATGCCTGAAACAGCCTGAATCACCATCACCATTTTCAACTGAGCTTGAGCAGAAGCTGTTCAAACTCCTTAACCAGCCAACATAAACTCCTTCTAAGCATTCAAGGATCATCAGGGGACCAAGTAGAGTGGATTGCATCAAAGGGAGAGGGCAGAAAGTTGCTGGATTGAAAGCTTCGAAACTCAGGTAGCTCAAGAACATTTTTTCCAGAAATCATTTTTTAAGTTCTTAAGTTGTTCTATATGCCTTCCTGATCATGAATATGTCTTTAGTTTTGAAAATGGTGGAGAGATGAGAGTTTACCATGCTTCTGAAACTTTTTGCCCTAGAAATAGATTGATTCGATTCAGCCTTTGTAGGAAAAATAAATTTGTTTTGATTTGGGGTTTTGATTCGTGAGTGAGTGGGGTTCATTCCTGTGTGCTTAGATTTCATTTTGGAAGCGTATGGAGTGAGATTGAACTTTGGGATGAACGGAGAAGATGACCGGAACACTGTTCCGGTCACCTGAAAGTAATTAACGGTGGGATTAGGGCATAAGCATTGATTAGCTGAGTTTGAATGCTGGCCGTGGGATTTGGCGCCAGGTCAATGCGCGCGTGTTTTTGTTTGAATCCAGACCATCAGATCTGTTGACTTCTCATTAATTCAGTTTAAATTCATTTTTATTTTCATTTAATTCATTTGTTTTTGCATAATTTATTTAAAATAGCAAAATTGTTTTAAAAATTATGAAACTTTTTCTCAAGAGTTTCATTAATTTTTAAAACACAAAAATATTTTTATTTTCATTTTTAGCATCTAAAAAGTATTTTAAAATATTTAAGAGTTTATTTTTAATTGGTTAATGAAAATTAATTTATTAAAAATAATTTTAGGTATTTAAAAATCACCAAAAAATTCATGAAATGTTCTAAGACATTTAGAAACATTGTCCAACCTTCAAACCAAATTTATTTTTTGATCTTGATGCATTTTGAGAATTTTTCATTGATTTAAAATCATTTTTATGCATTAATTTGATCCAAAGTTCAAAAAATCATTTCTGCCTATCCATGAAGAGTTGGACATTGATTCTTTTTGCATTGCATTGTGTTTAGCATGTAGTTTGTAAGATTAATTTGGCATGTTTTGATCTTTCATTTTCCATTTGTTTGACATTTCTTTTGTTTGGAAACCCTAAAACCCTAGAAATCTTAAGAAAATCATAACTTGAAATTGGTTAAGAGTTGAGACCTCTCCTTTGGGCATTGGGTTAGTATAGGATTAGGGGTCCTTTGAGTGGCATTTTCAATTTTTTATCTTAGGGTTTTCTTCTGATTTTGATTTTTGTTTGATGTATTGTTCATAAACCCTAATTTGGGCTTCCCATATGCATCCATCTTGCATTCTCCTGCATAACATGACTTGCCATGACATTCCATGCCTCCATGTGATTCATTTGACATCATAAGACATATTGAAAGCATGTTTGATCATTGCATCATGTATTTTCCATGTTGTATGCCATGTGCACTTCATAACTTTTCATGTATGTCCATGCTTCCTAACTTGCTTCATTTGCATCCATAAACTTGTATGATCATTTCCATGTGCTGCCTCATGTTTGTAGCATCTCATAGCATCATTAGCATCATGTAATTGCTTCTGGTTTTGTTTCTCATCATGTCATTTCATCATATTTGGCATTGCATTGCATTTCTTTTCTAACCTTTCAGGTGGTAAGTGACTTTGAGAAGTGAATTTGCCTTCACTTCTCATAACTTTTCTTTTCATCTCTCTTGCATCCATGCTGCATTTTTGTATGTGTTTGAGTTTGAGCTTGCTCATTCTTCTTCTTCCCACTTTCTTTCTTCAAGTGACTTGACTTCTTGAATGAAGCAAGTCACTTTGCTTCTCTTGATCCTTTCATCTGCTTCCTGGTGGTTCCATTGAAGATTGTTCTTGTAAACCTCACAAACCTTAGGAACAACCAAGCATGATAATAATTAGGGTTTTGATTAGTCTCCCCCCTTAGTTTTACCTTTGTGTCTCTCTTGAGTCTTCTCTTCTCATCTCATAATCAGGGACTAAACCCTAAAGGCTTTAAGGCTTTGTGATTAAGCTTATGCCTGCATCCTTCTATTAGGATGGAGTGTATAACTTTAATCCTAAGTGATAAACCCTTAATGTGTTTAAATCTCTTAATCAATTCACTTAATAATCATCAAGACATCACACTTGTAACTTGGGCCTTGCATTAGGGTTCTAATTCTTCCTTAATTGGTTAAGAAGGACTAACCCTAGTGTTAATGGACAAGTCCCCCTCAAGTTGTCTTACAAACCCTAAAAATCACTTCATCACCTTATCATTAAATAAAATCCATCTAATAAAGGCTTGTTTTGTCATGAGCTTAATCCCTAATCATGGATTAAGTTGAGGAGCTTTCCTCAGCTTAAACATTCTCATCTATTATCCTTCTATTAGGATGGTGTAATGAGTCTGTTTAATCCTTGATTATGGCTTAACCTCATTACTCAACACTAAACAAAAACACCAAAAACATTCAAATAATCACAAGTAGGTTAATGATCTTAATCCTATACCAAAGGTGATTAAGTGTGAGAATCTGACTTCACACTTAAGGTATTCTCATTACCCCTAATCAGAGGGAAGATGTGATGAGTTTACTAACCCATTGGTTTAGGCTTAAGCTCATTAATTTATGACAAACTTTCAAAAGCAATAAAAGACTGAAAATACTCAAAAAAAACAAACAATAATCGTCTCCTCCGGGATTCTTTTCTCACCCCATTCACTCACAATCGAGAACTTGTTTCTTCCGTCTAATGCAAGACAGTTTGCATCTGTGCCAGACAGATCATACACTTGAGCATAGACAGGCAAGCAGTTCACAAGTCAATTCATCTTTCAGTCTCTTTGGGTCGAACTACGGTGTTCTGACTTCCTTATTGCACGAGAGGATACGTAGGCATAACTCAACAGTTATCGAACAAAAGTCTCTGTATATTCCCCCTCCTTCCAGCATTATTCTTTAAGCCTCATTCTTGAGCATTTCATTCTTGTTTTTACACTGACACATCATTTATACACTTCACTTTTCTTACACTGACACCTGTACATTCTTTTCCAGCTATTTTACACACAAATTGCACCGACACTACCCCTTTTAAACACAAATCTTTTAAGCGTGGATCCCGTCGAGTACGGCGGACAATCTGGGTGCTAATACCTTCCCAGGTTGTAACCAACCCCCTTTCTCAGTCTCTCTGGTTCGCAAACCGTCTTATCCATATCTTTCCAGGTCTATGCAGCATTGCCTTTCCTCCGGGATAAAAATGCCTAGCTGGCGACTCTATTCATCTCCAGTGAGTTCACGGCTGTGTGTTCTCATTGTCCCTCTCGCCGACCGTTCGCGTCTGTACCCCTATTTGACCCGGCTTCATTTAGTGGGAGCGACAGCTTGGCGACTCTGCTGGGGACCCTTATACTGTAACCAGGGCTTCTGGTTCTTTTTGTGGGTTCCTCCTAGCGCTTGATTGATTTGTGCTTACTGGGGTGTTATGTGCTTATTTGTGTTGGTATATTCGTATTTATTTTTGCTTTATGTACAGTTGTTTACTGCTTTCTTTATAGCTTTGCATTATATCATATTGTCATACTGTGCTGCTGGCTGGATCTGTTTGTTTGCTTTGGTGGGTGGGTGTTCTATTGAGAGTTTAAGGTCCTATACCTGGGACCTGAGTGACACCTAGGCTAGAGTGAATCATATTCTTTCCCATTCCATCTCGGTCTGGTGCGAGAATATGAAACACAATTCAGATATGGGTTTCTTCTTGAGAACTCTGTGTTGCAGATTTCCTGCAATGCTAGGGCTATCTGGGAAGCCTGCTAAGTCTGGATGACCTTTTAGTATTGACCTTCAGAAACTGAGGTGAATTAGAGGAGGAACTTTTATGGTTATTGTAAACACTGTACCTCCAGGTTAGAAGTGTTTACACTTCTCATAACTGATCCAAGTCTGAGGATCCTTGTTTTAGAACACCACCTGTGAGGGGGTTGGGCTGTTTACAGGTTTGCAGGTACCTTGACCTTAGAATACCCTGTTACTTTGATATGATTAAGAATACTCCATGTTGGAACAGTTCTTATGATTCTAAACCCTGGACATGTGGCTCTTTATTTGAGTCCCCCACCTTGGTTACTGGACTTATAGACCTCCATCTGGATTTCTTACACACATGGACTTCTATCAGAGCACTTGATCAGATCCAGCTCAGTCACAAACCCTTGCATATCATTTGCATACATAATCATTGCATCATATTGACATTTGCTTATTTTTGTTTCAGGGTATCCATCTTCATTTGGTTTTGGTTTTGACCCCATCTTCAGTATTGACCTATCTTCATCAGCACTTGCTTCAGCTATCAGCTATCTACTTCAGCCAACCAGTGGCCCATTCTTCAGTATCAGCATCAGCACTTGTCTCTACTCAGTCTCAACATCATGGCACCTAAAAAGAGCAACATCACCTACCACTTCTTCCAGCCAGAGCTAGCAGACATCAGGAAGATTCAGACCCTGATCACTCCAGACCATATACCACTGTTCAGGGAACACCATGGAGATATACTTGATATGGTTATGGATCTGGACCCCTCACAGAGAAGCCTGATCCACACTTGCCTTCAGTTTTATGATCCCCCACTGAGATGTTTCACTTTTCAGGACTTTCAGCTGGGCCCCTTATTGGAAGAATACTCATCATTAGTTGGTATACCTATCAGGGGTGGAGTCCCTTTCAACCCTGAGATGGTCTTTCCTGGTAATGAAGAGGTAGCAAAGGCATTGCATCTGGAACCAATCCTGATTGGGCAGCATATGACTTCTAAGGCTGGAATCCCTGGCCTGCATCTGGATTTCTTGATCTCTCAAGCTACCCTGAAAGCTTCTTTAGGAGAGTGGAAAGCAGTCTGTGCTTTGTTGGCCTTGAGCATATATGGGATTGTATTATTTGCAGATGAGCCTCGATTCATTAGTAAGAATGCAATCCATCTGTTCCTTCTAAGGAACCCAGTGCCAACTTTATTGGGGGATCTCTACTATTCAGTGCATCAGAGGAATGAAAAGCAGAGGGGAAGATTAGTGAGGTGTTGTGCTCCATTGTTCCATACTTGGCTTCTCAGGCATCTACCCAGGACAGATGCATTTTTGAATCCTCATCAGCAGAAAAACTGGGCTGGAAGACTTACTACTCTAACTTCAGCTGATATCAGATGGTGCACTCAAAGCACAAAAGGCAGGGATATCATCACCAGCTGTGGGCATTTCCCCAATGTGCCCCTAATAGGAGTTAAGGGTAGTATTAATTACAACCCTCTGCTGTTCAAAAGACAACTGGGCTATGCACTAGTCCACACTCCTAAGGCACAGGACTTGGTGGAGACTCTTTATTGTGAGAACAAGCTTAATCTGGCTATTGTCAGGCAGGCAGCCTGGGCCTGGGACAATGTGCAGACTAAAGGGATAACTATTCTTGGAAGATGCAATAATGTAGCCTCTGCCCAGTACTATGATTGGTCCCATGCCAGGGCTCAATTCTCTGGGATGCCCTTTACTATAGAGGATATGCCTAGGCCTTCCACAACACCACCTCCAGCAACTGTCAGCTTAGAGGAGTTTGAGAAATTGAAAGAGAGAAATGAGAAGTTGACTCAAGCTTTGCAGAAGACCCTCTATGAGAGGAGGGATGGAAGATTGGATATTGAAAGGTTGGAAAAGTTGAAGAAAGAGCATTTGGCTAGAATTGAGAAGTCTGAAGAGTACATTAAGAAGTCTAGGGCTGGAGAACAAATCCTGAAGAATGCTTGCAAAGAAGCCCAATTCCAGAAAGCCAGGACAGACTTGTATTTGAAGGAGAGTCAGGCTAGGTGGGTCAGGATCACCGAGGCTCGTACTCTGGAGGACAAGAGGGTCCAAGACAAGATGGAGCAGATGGAAGCTAGTGCAAAAGAGCAACAAGAATCCCTGGCAGCAGCCCAGAGGGAGATATCAGAGCTAAAGATCAGAGCTGGAGTGAAGAGGTCAAAGGACCAAGGTCAACACAAGAAGCTAGCTGCAGCTGTTACTACCCGGAACCTCCTTATCAGGAATCTCACGGAGCGTCCGGCTGATCCTGTGACCGAAGCACTTCTCAAGGAAGTTCGGGAGGATGAGTTTGGTCTGGGTGTTTGACCATTTGCTTGTTGTTGTTTCCATTCCATGTATTTTGATTTTTTTCTTGTAATGTATTTTGACCCCTCAGAGGGCTTGTATTTGTAAACAAACTATGTACCATTTGCCTTTTGTAATATATGTATTTAGTTTGTTCCATCCGAGTTTACTCCGAAAGCAACATCAACAGCATCTTCAAGGGTCTGGAAGGGTCAAAACTGAATGCCAAGCCAGATACCCTGAAAACAAATAAGCATACTGCATTGCATGCTAACCTTTTGTTTGTTTTGTGGGTTTTTGTTTTGTTGTTGCTAACTCTGTTGTGATGTTCAGGAACTATTGCTCGGCGCCGAGTATTTCCCCTCAACCGTCCGCACCGATATCCAACCCGTAACAATCTTCCGGGCATACAGATGGATCAGGTACAACAGGACCTTGCAGAGGTCAGAAATCAAATGGCAAACGAAAGATTGGAAATGAGAACCCAGATGACACAGTTTATGGAAGTGATGAACAATATGGCTCAGAGCCAGGAGAGATTGAGAGCCATGGTAGAGAGGCAGAATCAAGAAGATCCCCATCTAGGGACTGCTGGCACAAGTAACAATGAAAGAGTCCAACCTCATGTCAATCCCCCAGTCTTTGGACCCCACCTCCATCCAGAGGTCAACATTCCTGCAAATGTTCAAGGGACTGCCACTGCAGGCAGAGTGCTGCAAGAAGACCCCCAGGAAGATCAGTTCACAGTGATGGGAGCCGGGGAAGAAGCTTATGATAGAAGGCTGGATGAGATAGCTGAGAAATTAAGATCCTTGGAGTCTCAAAACTCTTTGGGTTTTGATGTTATGGACATGGGCTTGGTAGACGGGGTCAGGATTCCCCATAAGTTTAAGCCTCCTTGTTTTGAAAAGTATAACGGGACTTCCTGCCCACGGACCCATTTACAATCTTTCCTGGGGAGGTTGAAAGCCTATACCATGGACGAGAAGCTCTGGATGTTCTATTTTGAGGATAGCTTGATAGGAGCTTCAAGAGAATGGTACTCTCATCTGACAAGAGCAACTATCAGGTGTTGGAAGGACCTGGCAGAGGCCTTTATCAGACAGTATCAGTACAACTTAGATATGGCACCCAACAGGACCCTCCTAATGGGAATGTCACAGTCGTCAAGGGAAAGTTTCCGAGAGTATGCCCAGAGATGGAGGCAATTGGCTGCTGCTGTTCAGCCACCTATGTCAGAGAGGGAAATGGAAGATATGTTTATGAACACCCTTCAGGGAACATACATTGACAGGCTGGCTGCTTTCTCTTCTACTAGCTTTGCAGATGTTGTCATAGCTGGGGAAAGAATTGAGAGCCTGTTAAAAATGGGCAAGATTTCTGACAATGGTGCCAGCTCATCCAGCAATACAAGGAAGCCTTTTACAGGCCCAAGAAGGACTGGTGAGACTAATGCCATCCACACCAACAGGGGAAGGCCCCAATATGTGCATAGATCTGTGGCAGCAGTCACCATTCCCGCTCCAGCTCATCCACAACCAGCTTATCAGCCTCCGCAGCAAAACTATCAGCAACAACCTCAGTACCACCAACAAAATCAGTATCCTCCGAGAAATTACAACAACAGCAACACCAACAACAATAACCAGCAAAGGCCATTCCAACAGAGGCCATCTCAAGCCAACAGGGTGATTGATCCTATCCCTATGCCATATGCTACATTGTTGCCACAACTCCTGAAACTCAACCTAGTTGAGCTAAGGACATTGGCACCTCCAGATCCCAACAGTCTACCCAGGAATTACGACTCCAACGCCAGATGTGCTTTTCATTCGAATGCACCTGGCCATAGTACAGAAAAGTGCAGAGCCTTACACATGAAGGTACAAGACCTGGTAGACTCTAAGGCCCTGAATTTCTCACCACCACCCAATGTCAACAAAAATCCTATGCCACACCACGGTGGTCCCAGAATCAACGCTATTGAAGGAGACAAGCCGTCTTATTTAATAACCAGTGTAGGTCAGATTCGGACGCCGTTGGTAGAGATTAAGGCTCAGCTCCTCGAATGTCAAATGTTCCCGGGGTGTGAGTTAGGGTGTGCTTACTGCAATATTTCAGTAAATGGGTGCGATAACCTGAGGAATGGCATAGATGGTCTCATTCAGAGTGGCCAACTTCAGATCACCACATCATTTCCAACAAATCCAGCAATCTCATCAGCAACAGTACCGGTATCTCCTACAACTGCAGCAACCATTGTTCCTGACAATTCTTCGGCTTCATCAACAAGTACTTCATCTATCATCTCAACTGATCAGTTATCAACAAATTTTTCTTCTACAACTTCAGCACCACTCCAATTTGAATCTCCTACAACAACAACATCCATCCTTCCGACAATGTCTCCTACAACTCCAGCAACGAACTCTGAAGATGTCTCAACCGTCACAATATTTTATGATCCTGAAAACAACTCTGCCTACAACTCAGAAAGTGATGCTCCCACCAGAGCACCAGTCACAATTTATTATGATCCGCAAACTATCACAGTCCCTTCTGCAGTTGTCATCAGTCCAGTCACTGTCACGGTGCCTGGACCCATACCTTATGAAAGCAATAGGGCCATCCCTTGGCACTACGGCTCTGACGTATATTGCGAAGGAAAGAAAATCACCCTTGAACCATCAACACCTGCACCACAGATAGACAATGTGGGAGGAGGCGGAGGCTTCACTCGAAGCGGACGTCTCTTTGCGCCACAAATTCAAAGACCCACTGCTGAAGCAGAAGCTGCTGCCAAGGCAAAAGGAAAGAGCCTGGTGCAGGAAGATCAAACAGTTAAGGAAACTTTGAAAACACCATTCGATCAAGAAGTTGATGAGTTCATGAGAATCATCAAAAAGAGTGATTACAAAATAGTGGATCAGCTTCACCAGACGCCATCCAAGATCTCTATCCTATCATTGCTTATGTGCTCCGAAGCCCATCGGAATGCACTACTCAAAGTCTTGCACGCAGCTTACGTGCCTGAAGAGATCACTGTCAATCAGTTGGAAACCGTGGTTGGAAATGTTACTGCTAGCAATGGGCTGGGGTTCACCAATACTGACTTGACAACGGAAGGCCGCAACCATAACAAAGCCTTGCACATCACCATGGAATGTAAAGGTGCAGTCCTTTCCCATGTGCTGGTAGACACAGGGTCATCCCTTAATGTCTTACCGAAAAAGGCCCTGGTGAAGCTAGAGTATGAAGGATTAGCATTGCGTCCCAGCAACCTGGTAGTAAGAGCCTTTGATGGTTCTAAGAGATCGGTGCTGGGAGAAATTGAGCTACCTGTGACAATTGGCCCACAAACCTTTAAAACGATCTTCTATGTGATGGACATTCAGCCTGCCTACAGCTGTTTGTTGGGTAGACCATGGATTCATACCGCTGGCGCAGTAACGTCTACCCTTCACCAGAAGTTAAAATTTGAGTGGGAAGGCCAAGTTGTTACTATCTGTGGGGAGGAGGATATATTTGTTAGCCATCTGGCTACTTATAAGTATATTGAGATGGATGGGGAGATCCATGAAACAATGAGCCAAGGGTTTGAGGCCCTGAATGTTAATGAAGCATCTGCTGTATCTGGGATCTCCATGTCATCTTATCAACAAGCCCGGAAGGTTGTTGAGGAAGGAACTGCCCAAGGCTGGGGCAAGGTTTTATCTGTGGAGGAGAAGAAAGACAAATTTGGGTTGGGTTACAGACCAACTCAACAACATCAAGCAAAGGCTGCTGAGAAGCCCGGTTTTGTCAGTGGGGGGATGCTCACCCCTGATGCTATCAACAATTTGGAAGACGAGCTGGAAGAGGAGCGCAATCTGGAGAATTGGATTCGTCCAAAGATCCCGGGGAGCAGTATCTCAAACTGGTCTTCCCAGGAAATTATAAGAGTTACTCATGCAGAGTAATTATTATTTCCTGTATTTTTATAGCATGCATCAAAGTCTTGCATCTTGCCCAAGATGACAAGACTCATTTTGTAATCGGGCCATCTGTACTTTTTGTGCAAACAAGATTAATCAATGAAATATCAGACATCTTTTTGCAAATGAGTCTTTTTCCTTTTCGTTCACTGTTTTTCCATTTTTCTTTTTGTACAAAAAATAAATGGCGATGTTTTCAAAATGATAACTTCATTTCACCTTTTTTAAACAAGATTAAAATCAATCACTAAAATGAACAAACTGAACCCTTGCAGAGGGTGCCTTCCTGACAGCACCGACAACAGCACGGCTATGACTTCGTATGACTTTGACAATCCGATCAATCAAGCTGATGAAGGGGTTGAAGAAGAATATGAGCTTCCTGAAGAGCTAGCCAGGTTGTTAAGACAAGAGGAAAAGGTTATTACTCCTCACCAGGAGGAGGTTGAAGTGATTAATCTTGGTACAGATGAAGACGTGAAAGAGGTTAAAATCGGGGCCTGCCTGCAAGACTCAGTGAAGAGACAACTGATTGATCTGCTTCAAGAATATGTGGATGTGTTTGCTTGGTCGTATCAAGATATGCCAGGGTTGGACACCGACATTGTCGTGCACAAGCTGCCTTTGAGAGAAGAGTGCCCACCGGTCAAACAGAAGTTGCGCCGTACTCGCCCAGACATGGCAATGAAGATCAAAGAAGAGGTACAAAAGCAGTGGGACGCCGGGTTCCTTGCTGTGACTAGCTACCCACCGTGGGTTGCTAATATAGTGCCTGTGCCTAAGAAAGACGGCAAAGTAAGAATGTGTGTTGACTATCGGGATCTGAACAGAGCTAGCCCGAAAGATGATTTCCCATTACCTCACATTGATGTACTGGTAGATAACACGGCTCAGTTCTCGGTATTCTCCTTCATGGACGGATTTTCAGGATATAATCAGATCAAGATGTCACCTGAAGACATGGAGAAGACAACATTCATTACACCTTGGGGCACGTTCTGTTACAAGGTAATGCCATTCGGACTGAAGAATGCTGGTGCAACATATCAACGGGCTATGGTGACATTATTCCACGATATGATCCATAAAGAAATAGAATGTTATGTGGATGACATGATTGCCAAGTCCCTTACTGAAGAAGACCACCTGGTGAATCTGCTGAAGCTGTTTAAGCGTCTGAGGAAGTACCAATTGAAGTTAAACCCCAACAAATGCACATTCGGGGTACGATCCGGTAAGTTGCTGGGCTTTATTGTAAGCGAGAAAGGGATTGAAGTTGACCCTGATAAAGTCAAAGCTATTCAAGAGATGCCTGCACCGAAAACAGAGAAAGAAGTTCGAGGGTTCTTAGGTCGATTGAACTACATCTCACGGTTCATATCTCACCTCACAGCCACCTGTGAGCCTTTGTTCAAGCTGTTAAGAAAGGAACAGACGGTCAGGTGGAATGAAGACTGCCAAAGGGCTTTTGACAAGATCAAGGAGTACTTACAAGAGCCTCCAATCCTTATGCCTCCAGTTGAAGGAAGACCTCTAATAATGTACTTGACAGTATTAGAAGAGTCAATGGGGTGTGTGCTGGGCCAGCATGACGAGTCTGGTCGAAAAGAGTATGCAATATACTACCTGAGCAAAAAGTTTACCGACTGTGAACAGCGTTATTCACTGCTCGAGAAAACTTGCTGTGCTTTAGCGTGGGCTGCTCGCCGACTGAGACAGTATATGTTGACCCACACTACCTTACTGATCTCAAAGATGGACCCAGTTAAGTACATTTTCGAGAAGCCAGCTCTTACCGGACGGGTTGCAAGATGGCAAATGATTCTCACGGAATATGACATCCAGTACACCTCTCAGAAAGCCATCAAGGGTAGTGTACTATCTGAATATCTTGCTGAGCAACCCATTGATGACTACCAGCCTATGAGATTTGACTTCCCTGATGAAGACATCATGTTCATAAAAGCAAAAGATCATGAAGAGCCTGTTCACACTGAAGGGCCTGACCCGGAAGAAGAATGGACTATGATGTTTGATGGGGCTGTTAATATGAATGGTCGTGGTGTTGGTGCAGTACTCATTACACCTAAAGGAGTTCACATGCCTTTCTCGGCAAAACTCACTTTCAACTGCACTAACAACGAAGCTGAATACGAAGCTTGCATTATGGGTCTTGAGGAAGCCATTGACCTCAGGATCAAAACATTGACTGTATTCGGAGATTCAGCTCTGGTAGTTAATCAAACCAACGGAAAATGGTACACCCACCAGGATCATCTGATACCTTACAGGGATTATACAAGGAGGTTATTGACCTTCTTCACAACGGTCAAGCTTGAGTATATCCCTCGGGACGAGAATCAGTTCGCAGATGCTCTGGCTACCATTTCATCCATGACCAAAGTTCAAGCTGCCAACTTTGTGCCTCAGATTTCAGTATCCAGACTTGATAGACCAGCATATGTATTTGCAGCAGATGTTGTTAAAGATGATAAGCCTTGGTTCCATGACATTAAATGCTTCTTGGAGGATCAAACATACCCACCTGGGGCATCTTCCAATGATAAGAAGACTTTGAGAAGGCTTGCTGTTAGTTTCTTTCTGAACGCTGATGGGTCTTTATACAAAAGGAACTTTGATATGGTACTCCTCAGATGTGTTGATAAGACAGAAGCAGACTTGTTGATGCACGAGGTGCACGAGGGATCCTTTGGTACCCATGCAGGAGGGCATGCCATGGCTAAGAAACTGCTAAGATCAGGATATTACTGGATCACAATGGATGCAGACTGTTGTGCCTACGCCAGAAAATGCCATAAATGCCAGATTTATGCAGATAAGGTGCATGTGCCTCCCAATCCTTTGAACATAATGTCTTCACCATGGCCCTTCGCTATGTGGGGCATTGATATGATTGGCAAGATTGAGCCAACTGCTTCAAATGGCCACAGATTCATCCTGGTTGCCATTGATTATTTCACCAAGTGGGTCGAAGCAGCTTCCTATGCCAATGTTACAAGACAAGTGGTAGCCAGATTTCTGAAGAGAGATATCATCTGTCGATATGGAGTTCCCGAGCGAATCATTATTGATAATGGTTCCAATTTAAACAACAAGATGATGGCTGAGTTGTGCCGTGACTTCAAGATCCAACATCACAATTCTTCTCCTTACAGGCCAAAGATGAATGGCGCTGTTGAGGCAGCGAATAAAAATATCAAGAAGATTGTGCAGAAGATGGTAGTCACCTACAAAGACTGGCATGAAATGCTACCATTTGCTTTGCATGGGTACCGCACATCAATCAGAACGTCCACTGGGGCAACACCGTATCAGCTTGTGTATGGTATGGAGGCAGTCCTACCTGTTGAAGTTGAATTACCCTCTCTGCGGGTACTAATGGATGTTAAACTGAACGAAGCAGAATGGGTTCGATCCCGATACGAACAACTGAGTCTGATTGAAGAGAAAAGATTGGCTGCAATCTGTCATGGGCAGCTGTATCAGAAAAGAATGAAGAAGGCCTTCGATCAGAAAGTCAGGCACCGAGAGTACCAAGTAGGAGATCTTGTGCTGAAAAGAATTCTCCCTCCTCATACAGACCACAGGGGCAAATGGACTCCCAATTATGAAGGACCATTCGTGGTAAAGAAAGTTTTTTCCGGTGGAGCACTGATGCTCAGCACCATGGATGGCGAAAACTTCCCGTCTCCTGTGAATTCAGATGCAGTTAAAAAATACTTCGCATAAAAAATGACCCGCTGGACATAAAAACAGAATGTAAGTCCAGGCAAAAATAGGGCATCCCGGCGAGTCAAAAACAGAATAAAAGACTCGGGCAAAAGTAAGGGAAAATAAATAAAAAATGTGTACACCCGCTGAGTTGAAAAGCCGCATTGGACAACTCAGGCAAAAATGGGTATCCCGATGGATTGAAAACCCGAAAGGGCGATCCATGCAAAATAAGGGAATAAGCGAACAACTGCATTCTGAATTCGTCTGTATCGCCTACAACCTGTTAAGCTTCGAAAGGATCAAGCTTCAATCAGAATCAGCCTTCTTCAGAAAGCAAGACGAGAAGAACGTCAAAAGTCATACGAGTCATAGCAGAAGAGGAAGCTCCTTAAAGCGTCGTCAACATCGCCAGCACTTTGTTTCTCAATTTGTAACAGTCTCTTCATTTTAGGAGATTTGTTTCTTTGACTGTATCTTGCCAATTCAGGGCACATGAATTAATAAAATCGGATTTTCCAGTCATGTCTCGTCTTATACATTTTTATTTGCAAAGGATGTCTGATGTCTCTAAAAACTGATTGCATAAGTACAGATATTTTTCTTCAAAAACACATGCTTACAGGGAATATACTTACTCTCGAAAGTGCTTGACTCCTATGGCGGAATCCAGTAAAGGATACCTCGGGACCATTTGTGCGTTTCCTTATATTTGCAGGATTGCAGGTATCCAGAACGCAACTTGGGGCATGCAAGTTACATCTCAGCAAGCTGGCAAATCAACACTCACTCTTGGCACCAGAGGTGTTTTCTCCCCAGCTGAGTTGCCAACAACTTTCCCCAGCCAGTTGCCACTTGTCAATTTCCCCAGCTGTAGTGTCAATCATTCTTCCTCAGCAGAATGCAGAAGTCAGGGAACCATCTCCCCACAGAATCCTCGGCCTCTTTTCAGAAGAACAACGCATGAAGGAGTCACAACAGAGTACAGGAGGCTTCTACAAACCCCAGCTGGGTCCTGTATTACAAGGATATGTCAATCGGTGACCTATATCCCCGAGCAAATATCATAACATCAGATCTGCCAATGATCTCATCCCCAATTGGGATGTCCACTTCAAATAGATCGACCAGTGATCTTCGCGGCATTGGGATCTGAATCCCGGTTTGGTATCTTTGCATAACCATGGCATTCGCATCATATCCACCCACAAAGCGTAGCATTCCATCTAATACGGAGCATTACGGCAAAAATCAAACACATAGCATAATCATAAGCCATGTTGTGAATCGAACTCTTGTGAATAATAACCATTCATCAATACACAGAAACTGTCCCCACCAGAGTCCCAGCAAAAGCAGTTGCCTCACAATTCACAAACACCAGTTGACACCCGTCCGTGTCATCACTCCCCAGTAAAGTCGCCTGAATATCCTTTACAAACAAGATCACCCGTATTACAGATACGTCCTGACACCCGTCCGTGTCATACCCCAGTAGAAAGCCAAATACATCCTCTTTGCACTCACCTATACTTGTATATACAATTCCTTGACACCCGTCCGTGTCATATCCCCAGCGCAGTCGCTTACACTTTTACAACCCATATACTTGTTGATATCATACTTTTCTCCTTTTGACACTCGTCCGTGTCACCCTCCCCAGCAGATAAACACTCATCCATACAAAACTCATACTCACTACTCATGTTACACTTATACAGATACTCGTCCGTATCTCATATGTGCCATTTATATCCCCACAGATTCAACATTGGTCCTTGTTCTTTGTTAACCAGTTGGTACTCGTCCGTACCATCATCTCAGAATATGCATCAAATGTTTGTTTCTACATGATACTCGTCCGTATCATAGTCTTAAGGATGCTCGTCCGTATCTTTAATCCATACACCGTGTCAAACACTTTTGTCTTCTTGGATATAGATACTCGTCTGTGTCTACTACTCCCCAGGAGTCCCCTCAGATTCAACACTCGTCCGTGTTCTTTGTTAACCCGTTGATACTCGTCCGTATCATCATCTCTGAACATGTGTCAGTTTGTTTCTACCCGATACTCGTCCGTATCGTAGTCTTAAGGATGCTCGTCCGCATTTTTAATCTATACACAACACCTAAACACTTATGCTTTCTTCTCTTGGTTGTAAACACTTGTCCGTGTTTACTATTCCCCAGTAGATCGCCAAGTAAGCAAATTTTCCTTTTTATCTGACACTCGTCCTGTGTCATGATAAACCTTGAGAGCAGCCGTACCCTGCTAGGTGGTCGTCCTCCACCTCTTGATGGTCGTCCTCCATCATGCTCGTCCGATGGCCGTCCCCATCGTTGATTTTTAGCAGCCGTCCCCTGCTAGGTGGTCGTCCTCCACCTCTTGATGATCGTCCTTCATCATTTTATCCAATGGCCGTCCCCATTGTTGATTTTTGGTTATCTGGCACTCGTCCTGTGTCATGAGAAACCTCGAGAGCAGCCGTCCCCTGCTAGGTGGTCGTCCTCCACCTCTTGATGGTCGTCCTCCATCATGCTCGTCCGATGGCCGTCCCCATCGTTGACCTTTTATCCGATGGCCGTCCCCATCGTTGATATTTTTGGCAGCCGTACCCTGCCAGGTGGTCGTCCTCCGCTTAAGATGACCGTCCCTCATCTTAACCCCAACAGAGCAGCCGTCCCCTGCTAGGTGATCGTCCTTCACCTTTGATGACCGTACCTCATCATCTGTTTATTTCATTTATTCTTTAACCCGATGGCCGTCCCCGTCGTGGTCCCTTTCCTTTTTAGCCCGATGGCCGTCCCCATCGTTGGTTACTTTGCTTTACGAACTTGATGGCCGTCCCCATCATAATCTTATTTTTCCCAGCTAGTCGGTCGTCCCCGTCTTGGCTTTACCTTTTATCCCCAGCATGTCGGCCGTCCCCGTCATTGCTATTTACCCAGCAGTCGTCCTCTCCTCGACGGTCGTCCTCCGTCGCCCACACTTTACAATATACTTTATTTTTCTTTTACAATCTATATCCCTTTTCTTCTTCATTCTGTGAGTGCAAATTTTGGACTGTCTTTGGTATTCAACCACAAGTTATCTTGTTTGCCTGATGAGCCGTCGCTTACATCCTGCACAGCTAACTCATGTTTGAATAGGGGCAGCTGTAAACACCCCAAATTTTCCCTCACCCATTCACACCATGGCTTGTGATCATTTCATATGCATAAACACAATCATATCATCTCATATCTCATTTTTGATTCACTGCATAGATTCAAAGTCATCTGCACCTAGGGTTTGTGATCTGAGCAATCCAAGAGCCTCTTGAGCCACCCCAAAGGCCATCAATCACTTCAAAGGGATCCATGTGTGTTCGAGTGTCATATTACATCCTCTCAAAGTCAAGAATGCCAAAGAATCACAAGAACTGGGATTGGTATGGATGCAGAGCCAAGTTTGACTGCACAGTTGACCTGAAATTAGGGTTTTGGTTTCAGAGGCCATAACTCCAAATTTTTTGGTCATTCTTGTTTCCATTGGTCTCTATATGGTATAGGGAGTATGCATATCAATTTTCATGAAGAAATTCCATGGGGAAGTCATCTGATCAAAGGTTGACTTTCTGGACAAGTCAGTGCAAAATCAGGGCATCTGAGGCCCCCAATGACCCAACCAAGGGGTGATCTTCATCATTTTGAGTGTATATGATCTTTATTTGATCATGGAAGAGGGTTGAAGTTCACAAAAATCAAGAATTTGAAGTTTTTGCAAAGTTGACTTTTTAGGGCATGGTTGACTTTTAAGGAATTTGTCAATCTAGGTCACTTTTCAAACCTTGCTTTTTGATCCAAAAATGCTTCAAATGAAAAAACTTTGGTCATGAAAGTTGTAGAACACATTTTTCCCTTTTCAAAAAGTACAAGAACATGACCTAATTCATTTTGGATCAAAAGTTATGGTGTGACAAAGTTGGCAAAAATCACTAATTTTCAAGATATGCACCAATTGGAAAATTTGCAAAATCATGTATCAAGGCCATTTGTGACTTCTAGTTCACATCAAACCAATGCACAAACATCACATGAGTTCTAAAAATCAGAATTGAACCAAAAGATCACATGTTCATGGTTGGCAAAACAAGAGATTTTCATGAGGTTTCAAAAGTAAGCAAGTTGCAAAACCACTCATCACACTTCACCCACTTGGTGCCTAGCATGCTGAACCTTCCTAGCCTCTCTTCCACACCATGCTGCGCCAGCCCACACACATGTACCTTCCTAGAACCAAGCCCATGCCTCTCTTACCAAAATGTTGACATTTTGCAAAAGTGAACTTACCTATCACAGCAGGCCAGGTCACATCATCTGACCAATTGGAGTTGTTTATACTATCCATTTGCTAGCCATTTGACATAAGGAGCCAGCCTGAAACAAGCCCTAGCAAGACATACACAAACTCACTCCATTTTGCATTTTCTCTTCGAATCTGTCTCCACAACTCACAAACACAAAAACCAAATCCATTGATCAACTCACCTTGCTTCACTGAGCCAAAACCAACAAGACTTAGGCCTGAACCAAGCAAGAACATCACTCTTCCATTTTTCACCCCCCAAAGCAGAAACTTTCGAATCACATGCCACAGCTCCCAAACACTTGAACAAACTTCATAAACCTTCTCCATTCATCACACTGGTCATAAAGAACCCCACACCCATGCCTGAAACAGCCTGAATCACCATCACCATTTTCAACTGAGCTTGAGCAGAAGCTGTTCAAACTCCTTAACCAGCCAACATAAACTCCTTCTAAGCATTCAAGGATCATCAGGGGACCAAGTAGAGTGGATTGCATCAAAGGGAGAGGGCAGAAAGTTGCTGGATTGAAAGCTTCGAAACTCAGGTAGCTCAAGAACATTTTTTCCAGAAATCATTTTTTAAGTTCTTAAGTTGTTCTATATGCCTTCCTGATCATGAATATGTCTTTAGTTTTGAAAATGGTGGAGAGATGAGAGTTTACCATGCTTCTGAAACTTTTTGCCCTAGAAATAGATTGATTCGATTCAGCCTTTGTAGGAAAAATAAATTTGTTTTGATTTGGGGTTTTGATTCGTGAGTGAGTGGGGTTCATTCCTGTGTGCTTAGATTTCATTTTGGAAGCGTATGGAGTGAGATTGAACTTTGGGATGAACGGAGAAGATGACCGGAACACTGTTCCGGTCACCTGAAAGTAATTAACGGTGGGATTAGGGCATAAGCATTGATTAGCTGAGTTTGAATGCTGGCCGTGGGATTTGGCGCCAGGTCAATGCGCGCGTGTTTTTGTTTGAATCCAGACCATCAGATCTGTTGACTTCTCATTAATTCAGTTTAAATTCATTTTTATTTTCATTTAATTCATTTGTTTTTGCATAATTTATTTAAAATAGCAAAATTGTTTTAAAAATTATGAAACTTTTTCTCAAGAGTTTCATTAATTTTTAAAACACAAAAATATTTTTATTTTCATTTTTAGCATCTAAAAAGTATTTTAAAATATTTAAGAGTTTATTTTTAATTGGTTAATGAAAATTAATTTATTAAAAATACTTTTAGGTATTTAAAAATCACCAAAAAATTCATGAAATGTTCTAAGACATTTAGAAACATTGTCCAACCTTCAAACCAAATTTATTTTTTGATCTTGATGCATTTTGAGAATTTTTCATTGATTTAAAATCATTTTTATGCATTAATTTGATCCAAAGTTCAAAAAATCATTTCTGCCTATCCATGAAGAGTTGGACATTGATTCTTTTTGCATTGCATTGTGTTTAGCATGTAGTTTGTAAGATTAATTTGGCATGTTTTGATCTTTCATTTTCCATTTGTTTGACATTTCTTTTGTTTGGAAACCCTAAAACCCTAGAAATCTTAAGAAAATCATAACTTGAAATTGGTTAAGAGTTGAGACCTCTCCTTTGGGCATTGGGTTAGTATAGGATTAGGGGTCCTTTGAGTGGCATTTTCAATTTTTTATCTTAGGGTTTTCTTCTGATTTTGATTTTTGTTTGATGTATTGTTCATAAACCCTAATTTGGGCTTCCCATATGCATCCATCTTGCATTCTCCTGCATAACATGACTTGCCATGACATTCCATGCCTCCATGTGATTCATTTGACATCATAAGACATATTGAAAGCATGTTTGATCATTGCATCATGTATTTGCCATGTTGTATGCCATGTTCACTTCATAACTTTTCATGTATGTCCATGCTTCCTAACTTGCTTCATTTGCATCCATAAACTTGTATGATCATTTCCATGTGCTGCCTCATGTTTGTAGCATCTCATAGCATCATTAGCATCATGTAATTGCTTCTGGTTTTGTTTCTCATCATGTCATTTCATCATATTTGGCATTGCATTGCATTTCTTTTCTAACCTTTCAGGTGGTAAGTGACTTTGAGAAGTGAATTTGCCTTCACTTCTCATAACTTTTCTTTTCATCTCTCTTGCATCCATGCTGCATTTTTGTATGTGTTTGAGTTTGAGCTTGCTCATTCTTCTTCTTCCCACTTTCTTTCTTCAAGTGACTTGACTTCTTGAATGAAGCAAGTCACTTTGCTTCTCTTGATCCTTTCATCTGCTTCCTGGTGGTTCCATTGAAGATTGTTCTTGTAAACCTCACAAACCTTAGGAACAACCAAGCATGATAATAATTAGGGTTTTGATTAGTCTCCCCCCTTAGTTTTACCTTTGTGTCTCTCTTGAGTCTTCTCTTCTCATCTCATAATCAGGGACTAAACCCTAAAGGCTTTAAGGCTTTGTGATTAAGCTTATGCCTGCATCCTTCTATTAGGATGGAGTGTATAACTTTAATCCTAAGTGATAAACCCTTAATGTGTTTAAATCTCTTAATCAATTCACTTAATAATCATCAAGACATCACACTTGTAACTTGGGCCTTGCATTAGGGTTCTAATTCTTCCTTAATTGGTTAAGAAGGACTAACCCTAGTGTTAATGGACAAGTCCCCCTCAAGTTGTCTTACAAACCCTAAAAATCACTTCATCACCTTATCATTAAATAAAATCCATCTAATAAAGGCTTGTTTTGTCATGAGCTTAATCCCTAATCATGGATTAAGTTGAGGAGCTTTCCTCAGCTTAAACATTCTCATCTATTATCCTTCTATTAGGATGGTGTAATGAGTCTGTTTAATCCTTGATTATGGCTTAACCTCATTACTCAACACTAAACAAAAACACCAAAAACATTCAAATAATCACAAGTAGGTTAATGATCTTAATCCTATACCAAAGGTGATTAAGTGTGAGAATCTGACTTCACACTTAAGGTATTCTCATTACCCCTAATCAGAGGGAAGATGTGATGAGTTTACTAACCCATTGGTTTAGGCTTAAGCTCATTAATTTATGACAAACTTTCAAAAGCAATAAAAGACTGAAAATACTCAAAAAAAACAAACAATAATCGTCTCCTCCGGGATTCTTTTCTCACCCCATTCACTCACAATCGAGAACTTGTTTCTTCCGTCTAATGCAAGACAGTTTGCATCTGTGCCAGACAGATCATACACTTGAGCATAGACAGGCAAGCAGTTCACAAGTCAATTCATCTTTCAGTCTCTTTGGGTCGAACTACGGTGTTCTGACTTCCTCATTGCACGAGAGGATACGTAGGCATAACTCAACAGTTATCGAACAAAAGTCTCTGTATATTCCCCCTCCTTCCAGCATTATTCTTTAAGCCTCATTCTTGAGCATTTCATTCTTGTTTTTACACTGACACATCATTTATACACTTCACTTTTCTTACACTGACACCTGTACATTCTTTTCCAGCTATTTTACACACAAATTGCACCGACACTACCCCTTTTAAACACAAATCTTTTAAGCGTGGATCCCGTCGAGTACGGCGGACAATCTGGGTGCTAATACCTTCCCAGGTTGTAACCAACCCCCTTTATCAGTCTCTCTGGTTCGCAAACCGTCTTATCCATATATTTCCAGGTCGATGCAGCATTGCCTTTCCTCCGGGATAAAAATGCCTAGCTGGCGACTCTATTCATCTCCAGTGAGTTCACGGCTGTGTGTTCTCATTGTCCCTCTCGCCGACCGTTCGCGTCTGTACCCCTATTTGACCCGGCTTCATTTAGTGGGAGCGACACTATCACCCTGGAGGATCCTCGTCTGAACCAAGTGCAAAAGGTTGTCAGAGCCCGGTCACTTTCACAAGCGCATGAGTGATAGACTACGGAAATATCAGCGCAGTGCAGGACGAAGCTGTTGATAGTGATTGTGACTTAGATGAATGGATTAGGCCTGTCGTCCCAGGAACTCAGCTTAGCAACTGGACGTCAGAAAGGCTCATTTCAGTAACATCTTTTGAAGAGTAATGTTTTTTTGTTTCTGTTTTCCTGTATTAAAGCACTATGTCTTGCCCGGGGCATAGTGGCTCTTTCTAAGGGTTCATTTGTTCATTAACACAATCATAAATAAAATTGACGTTTCACATTCATTCATGTTGTTCTCTGTCTTTCGTTTTTACTTTTGTTTTTCAAAAAGAAAGAAAAGTTTTAAAATGGCAATGTTTCTCATTTTCTCAAGTTGTTGCTAAAGCCTTGCATGAATCATCATTCATGCAGGTGCTCGTCACCGGATCTTATCAATGACGACCCTGTTATGGCTAAGTATGACTTCGACAATCCAATTTATCAAGCCGATGAGGAAGGTGAAGAGGATTGCGATTTACCCGAAGAGTTGGCCAGACTGCTTAAACAGGAGGAGAAGATGATTCAGCCGCATGAGGAAGATGTTGAAGTGATAAACCTGGGTACTGAAGAGGACAAGAAAGAAGTCAAGATCGGAGCTGCATTAGAAGAATCTGTCAAGACTTGTTTGATGGCTATGCTTCAAGAATACGTTGACGTCTTCGCATGGTCCTACCAAGATATGCCTGGTTTAGACACTGACATTGTGGTACACAAGCTACCTCTCAGAGAAGGTTGTCTTCCGGTAAAGCAGAAGTTGAGGCGCACGCGTCCAGACATGGCAATTAAAATAAAAGAAGAAGTGCAAAAACAGTTTGATGTTGGCTTCTTGGCCGTGACCAGTTATCCTCCGTGGGTTGCTAACATCGTGCCGGTTCCTAAAAAAGATGGCAAAGTCAGAATGTGTGTGGATTACAGGGATTTGAATAGGGCTAGTCCCAAAGATGATTTCCCTCTACCTCACATAGATGTACTTGTCGATAATACTGCTCAGTTTTCCGTGTTCTCTTTCATGGACGGATTCTCAGGCTATAATCAAATCAAGATGGCTCCCAAGGATATGGAAAAGACAACTTTCATCACTCCTTGGGGCACCTTTTGTTACAAGGTCATGCCGTTTGGTTTAAAGAATGCAGGAGCTACCTACCAACGGGCAATGGTGACGTTGTTTCACGACATGATCCATCATGAAATTGAGGTCTATGTTGATGACATGATAGCCAAGTCCCAGACAGAGGAAGAGCATTTGGTCAACCTAGCAAAATTGTTTGATAGGCTTCGAAAGTTCAGACTGAGGCTAAATCCGAATAAGTGTACTTTCGGGGTTCGTTCTGGCAAGTTACTCGGCTTCATTGTGAGTGAACGAGGAATTGAGGTTGATCCGGCCAAGGTGAAAGCAATCCAGGAAATGCCTGAGCCGAAAACTGAAAAGCAAGTGCGTGGCTTCTTAGGGAGACTAAACTACATTGCACGGTTTATTTCTCACCTAACGGCCACGTGCGAGCCCATCTTCAAGCTTCTGAGGAAGAATCAGGCCATTAAATGGAATGAAGACTGTCAACAGGCCTTCGACCGAATCAAAGAGTACCTGTTGGAACCACCAATTCTTATGCCTCCAGTGCCAGGGAGACCTCTGATCATGTATCTTACTGTGCTCGAAGGATCGATGGGATGTGTGCTGGGTCAGCAGGACGAGTCTGGTCGAAAAGAGCACGCCATTTATTACCTTAGCAAAAAGTTTACCGATTGTGAGACACGATACTCACTACTCGAGAAAACTTGTTGCGCTTTGGCATGGGCTGCTCGCCGACTAAGACAGTACATGCTGACTCACACTACTCTTTTAATTTCCAAGATGGATCCTGTAAAATACATTTTTGAGAAGCCGGCTTTGACTGGAAGAGTGGCCCGTTGGCAGATGATACTCACGGAGTATGACATACAATACACTTCACAAAAAGCTATCAAGGGGAGTGTGTTGTCAGAATACTTGGCCCAGCAGCCGATTGATGATTATCAACCCATGAGGTTTGAGTTTCCGGATGAGGACATCATGTTCCTCAAGTCGAAAGACCATGAAGAACCACTTCCGGAGGAGGGGCCCGACCCTGAATCCAGATGGAAGTTGATGTTTGACGGAGCTGTAAACATGAATGGGAGTGGAGTAGGTGCTGTTATTATCTCACCAGAAGGAGTTCACACACCTCTCGCCGCTCGGTTGACCTTTGAGTGCACTAACAACGAGGCAGAGTATGAAGCTTGCATCATGGGGATCGAAGAGGCAATAGACTTGCGAGTCAAGAACCTCGAGATCTTCGGAGATTCTGCTTTGGTAGTAAATCAAGTCAATGGCAAATGGCTAGTTCATCAAGCTCGTTTGATTCCTTACCGAGATTACGTCAGGAGGCTGTTAACCTTCTTTACCAAAGTAAAGCTGAGCTATGTTCCTAGAGACGAAAACCAGTTCGTCGATGCTCTCGCAACTTTATCGTCCATGATCAAAGTTTGTCGAGAAAATTTCGTACCTCGAATTTCGGTCTCCAGGCTTGAAAGACCTGCTTATGTCTTTGCCGTTGGTGATGATGAAGATAACAAGCCTTGGTACCACGACATCAAACAATTCCTGAAGGCTCAAGAATACCCGGCTGGGGCATCCAGTAAAGATAAGAAAACTCTCAGAAGACTGGCGGGAGGTTTCTTCTTGAATCAAGATGGTGTGCTATACAAACGGAACTTTGATATGGTGCTGCTCAGATGTGTGGACAGACACGAAGCAGACATGTTAATGCAGGAGGTTCACGAAGGCTCCTTTGGTACCCATGCTGGAGGACATGCCATGGCCAAGAAATTATTGAGATCGGGATACTATTGGATTACCATGGAATCCGATTGTTGCAAATACTCCCGCAAATGCCATAAGTGTCAAATTTATGCCGACAAGGTCCATGTGCCTCCGAATCCGTTGAGTGTCATGTCTTCACCGTGGCCGTTCGCTATGTGGGGCATCGATATGATTGGAAAGATTGAGCCAACAGCTTCTAATGGGCATCGCTTCATCCTAGTTGCTATTGATTATTTCACGAAGTGGGTTGAAGCAGCTTCCTACACCAATGTCACTAAACAAGTGGTCGCTTGATTTATTAAGCGAGACATCATCTGCCGGTACGGAGTCCCTGAAAGAATCATTACTGATAATGGTTCTAATCTCAACAACAAGATGATGGCCGACTTGTGTCGAGACTTCAAAATAGAACACCACAACTCTTCTCCATATCGTCCGAAGATGAATGGCGCCGTCGAGGCGGCTAATAAAAACATCAAGAAGATTGTTCAGAAGATGGTTGTGATGTACAAAGATTGGCACGAGATGTTACCATTCGCGTTGCATGGGTACAGAACATCAGTACGCACTTCAACTGGGGCAACTCCATTCTCATTGGTGTATGGTATGGATGCAGTTCTACCAATCGAAGTAGAAATCCCCTCGCTGAGGTTGATGATGGACATCAAGCTAGATGAAGCTGAATGGCTCCGATCCAGATATAATCAATTGAGCCTCATCGAAGAGAAGCGTCTAGCAGCTGTATGCCATGGACAGTTGTATCAGCGACGAATGAAGCAAGCTTTTGACAAGAAGGTGCGACCACAGAGGTACATGCCAGGAGATTTAGTGCTGAAAAGGATTCTTCCTCCTCTCAACGATCACAGGGGCAAGTGGACACCCAATTATGAAGGACCGTTCGTGGTTAAAAAGGTTTTCTCAGGCGGAGCCTTAATGCTGACAACCATGGACGGAGAAGACTTTCCATCCCCCGTCAACGCAGACGCAGTAAGAAAATACTTCGTGTAAAAAAGACCCGCTGGATAAAAACAGAATAAAGAGCCAGGCAAAAATGGGCATCCCGGCGAGCCAAAAACAGAATAAAAGGCTCGGGCAAAAGTTAGGGAAATCTTGAAAAAAAATGTACACCCGCTGAGTTGAAAAGCCACATCGGACAACTCAGACAAAAAAGGGTATCCCGGTGGATTGAAAACCTGAAAGGGAGATCCACGCAAAAGAGGGATTAACACGAACGACTGCGATCTGCTAGATCCGTGACATACCTACAGTTGAGGCTATTCTAAGGGTTGAAGATCAGTTCACTTACTTTTTCTCAAGAGGCAGAGCGAGCGGAGCGTCTTGAAGACATACGAGTCATAACTGGGTTGAAACTTGATGAGATTCATTTCTCACATTGCCAATAGGGTAGTTTGTTTTTCTTTTAGTTGTTCCCTCATTCTAGGGAACTGCTTCCTTTGTATTGCCTATTCAGGGCCACCTTTCCAAATCAATAAGAATTCAACTTCAGTCAATTGACTATTTTGCTTTTTGTTTTTACTTTTTCATCTAACATTGATTGATTGTGAAAACGTCTGGCAAATGATAACTTGCATTGTGTTATGAATATTTGAATGCTCTTCTAACTCGTGCAGGAGAATAGAAACATTTAATATAACTCAGAAAGGGTGTAGAGATACCTCCACAATGATTCATGCTATGAGCCTGGGGCAAGCAAGTCCCAAACTAATTCTTTATGTTGCAGGTACTATCGATTGTGTTCATGCAGGCACAAGTACTGGTGTTGCTGACAGAGCTAAAGATCATTATCCAGGATGGGCTTTCCATTTTGTTTGAGCAGAAACAAGCATCTCCCAGGGTGTTTCCAATCATCCCCAGCCATGTGCAAGTTGAAATTTCACCCAGCCAGATAGCAAAAAGTGGGTGCAATCCCCAGGCAGAAGTCTCCTTTCAGACAGGGGCAATTCTCGACAGTATAAGGAGTGTCTTGCCTCCCCGGCAGTTGCTTCCTCAGCAGTGTCATGCCTTTGGTTCCCAGGAAGTCCTCACCTCCCCACCAGAGTTCAAGAAGGGTTCACCTCCAGCAGGGTCTTGGCGCTCCAATCTCAAAGTCCAATTTATTTTTGGCAGTGGCGGCTGTTCAGAGCCGGTGTATCATTAACAACATTCCCCGCAGAGTTGTTTCCTTCTCACCATGATGGATTCGATCAGTGCAGTGATCACCATTCCTCCCCAGTCAAGCTATCTGGGATGCCTGCAGTCTCCTTATCAGGAGATCTCTTTGTATTTTCATTCGCATAATCATCATTGCGTCTGCATCTTCCAAAGCGTAGCATTTCCATCATCATGGAGCATTACGCCATAAGTCCAAACATATGCATGCCAACATGGGCCAGTTTTGAGGTATATACAACATCTTCTCAACCTGAAGTACTCCGCACAGAGGATACCAACATCATTTTTCAGACATCCTTGTCTTTTTCAAGTCAATGTTCGTCATTTCTCCGCGTCTTGTTTGGTACAACGGTCGCGTCGCAGGTTCTCGTTTTGTACAACGGTCCTATTTGCTTGGGCTCTCGTTTATGTATAACGATCCCGTTCCATCTTGTCCTATTTTCTTTGTGTTTCTGGTTACCGCCTGCGGCCGGTATACCTTTGCGTCTCCATTCGAGGATGGTTTCGTGTTAGATCCGAGGATCTTTTGATTTGTCATTCGAGGATGGCATTTCTTTTCTTCAATTCCTTCCGAGGTTGGTCTTGTTGTTGTGGCTATTATTCGAGGATAGTAGTTCACTTTTTGAGCTTATTGATCGAGGTCAGTTTGTCTCTTTTGCAAAGTCTGTCTGAGGTCAGCTTTGTGTTTGGTTATCAGTCGAGGCTGGTATACCTTTGCGTCTCCATTCGAGGATGGTTTCGTGTTAGATCCGAGGATATTTTGATTTGTCATTCGAGGATGGCATTTCTTTTCTTCAAGTCCTTCCGAGGTTGGTCTTGTTGTTGTGGCTATTATTCGAGGATAGTAGTTCACTTTTTGAGCTTATTGATCGAGGTCAGTTTGTCTCTTTTGCAAAGTCTGTCTGAGGTCAGCTTTGTGTTTGGTTATCAGTCGAGGCTGGTATACCTTTGCGTCTCCATTCGAGGATGGTTTCGTGTTAGATCCGAGGATCTTTTGATTTGTCATTCGAGGATAGCATTTCTTTTCTTCAAGTCCTTCCGAGGTTGGTCTTGTTGTTGTGGCTATTATTCGAGGATAGTAGTTCACTTTTTGAGCTTATTGATCGAGGTCAGTTTGTCTGTTTTGCAAAGTCTGTCTGAGGTCAGCTTTGTGTTTGGTTATCAGTCGAGGCTGGTATACCTTTGCATCTCCATTCGAGGATGGTTTCGTGTTAGATCCGAGGATCTTTTGATTTGTCATTCGAGGATGGCATTTCTTTTCTTCAAGTCCTTCCGAGGTTGGTCTTGTTGTTGTGGCTATTATTCGAGGATAGTAGTTCACTTTTTGAGCTTATTGATCGAGGTCAGTTTGTCTCTTTTGCAAAGTCTGTCTGAGGTCAGCTTTGTGTTTGGTTATTAGTCGAGGCTGGTATACCTTTGCGTCTCCATTCGAGGATGGATTCGTGTTAGATCCGAGGATCTTTTGATTTGTCATTCGAGGATGGCATTCCCTTTCTTCAAGTCCTTCCGAGGTTGGTCTTGTTTGTTTGTGGCTATTATTCGAGGATAGTAGTTCACTTTTTGAGCTTATTGATCGAGGTCAGTTTGTCTCTTTTGCAAAGTCTGTCTGAGGTCAGCTTTGTGTTTGATGGTTATCGCCTGCGGCCGGTATACCATTGTATTTCTATTCGAGAAGGGTTTCAGTACTTGATCCGAGGATCCCGTGTGAGTGGTCATTCGAGGATGGCATTCTTCCCGGCATATTTCCACTTGGTTCTATCTCCGCTACCTATTCAGAGGTCAAAATAAAAAATATATAAATAAATAAATGGGCAGATGGCATTTATGTTGCCCTCAGTGTGCAAATTTTCAGGTTTTATTCGAGTATTCAATCATTCCACACCTTGAACGTCTAAAAGCTGTTGCAATTATCCGTTCAGGTTTGCAGCTGATTGAATAGGGGCAGCTGTAATACCTCAAAATTTGCCCTCATATTTGTTCACTTTACTGGTGTATCATTTCGCATTCATCTGCATTTCTCATTAGGTCATTAACATCATGATCATGCATTTCATGAGCTTCTAAGGCATGGGATCAGGGCATCCTCTGGTAATTTGAGTTTTCCTATTCAGAGGTGATTTGTCTGGTTATTGCACTTGAGATAAGATAAAGGTTGAGCTCTCCTCATCGTGGGCACGTGCTTATGATGAAGTTCATCAAGTGTCCAAGTTATCTTCTTCAAGATTTCTCAGGAGTGTCTGATGCTTAGGGCATTATTCATGTTAACAACTCAAGCTAGTTGCTTCATCAGGGAACACTCAATACAAGTTGTGCAAGGATTCTTATCTCTGGCACGGTTTTGTTGATGTTAAGTAATGGAGACTGGAGTTTCAGGGTTTTATATCGAAGGTATCATGATGTTCATGGTATAGGAGATCTAATGGTGCACTCATAAGAAAAACAAGGTGTTATCATTCTCTCGGTTGCTTGTTTGTTGTGGTAGAAGTTAATAAGGTTCAAGGTTGAAGTTTATCGAGGTTTGGGGTTTCATTAAGAATGAGTCGGATTTGGGTTGGAAGATTATGTTAAGATGTTAAGATTGATTATGCAAGCCATTTGGGAAACCAATACACATCTATGTCTACCATCTCTATTTTCTCTAGCCATTTTCTATAATCCATAAAACCATATTTCAAATCTTTCTCTTCTTGTTACCATTAAGATCACCATTCATAATCATTTTTTCAAGCCTATAACCCATAAACCATTTTTCTAATCTATTTCCTCATCTTTATTTCGCCCACATTTTCCTTGTCCATTGTGAAAATCCATTTAGTACCCGATTTTCCAATTCAAACCGTTATCCGAATATGTGATGTTTTTTTATCTATACCCACTTCTTATCCACATCATAAACATTAAAAAAAAAGGAAGCTACATCCTGACATAATAAAGATGATCCTGAAGCTGAAAAGAAATTTCAAGAAGTTTCATTGGCATATGAGGTTTTGAAGGACGAGGTAAAGCGTTAACAGTATGGCCAGGTGGGCCATGATGTTTTTGTAAATCAAGAAAGCAATGGTTTTGGAGATAGTGGTGCTGGTGACTTTAATTCCTTTGAGCAAGTATTCCGTGATCATGATTTTGTCAAGAATCTCTGTCATCAGAACATGGGCGGGCGAAATGTTAAGACTTTCGTTGAGCTTTCGTTTATGGAAGCTGTCCGAGGATGCACCAAAATCATTTGAGATCTATCCAAGCAAAAATATATTTTTAAATACTCATTGTCGTCATTGAGTATTCATTGTCATCTATCATGGTGAACCATTTCATGAAATCCATTACAAAACTCAGTCATAAAATAAATAAGTTGTTTCCATTACAAAACTCAGTCATAAAATAAATAAGTTGTTTCCATTGCAAAACTCAAACTCAGTTACAAAATGAATAAATTTGTTTCATTTTTGTTGGTCACTCAACCAAAAATCCCAATTCTTCCTCCTGACATATTTCCTTCATGGCCCGTAGCAAGCCTTTTTCACCTGAAATACAAACAAGAATGTCGTGTCGATTAGTTACATTGCACTCATGAGAGCAATTATTAGAGACACAAGGTGATACAAAGAACAGTGTTAAGAGCATAGCATTACAATGCGAGAAGAGGCGGAATTGGGAATTAACAAAAAAAGAAAAAAAGAGTTACGGGATGGTCACCTTCATACCAATGCTTGCCGAGCAAGGCTGGTCACGTTTTTTCTCATCAGCTTGCTTCGATAACCATAATATGAGACTCGTTATAACTGTCACAAAAAGGAAGACTTCTCATCAGTTTCGATGCAATTTTGTACCATTATGCAGTAGGGAGAGAAAGGGGCTGGATCTTTTTCCATAACCTGAACTATTAGCAGGGAAGATTCATCTTCTAAAGTCATCATGATGAGACTCTCGTAGTGGCAACCTTCCCCATTCTAAAGCTTTTTTCAAATTCTCTTCAGCTTTCAACCAAACTCCCTCATACCATGAACATCACTGCAAGAAAAGAAATAAAGTTCAAAGAACAGAAGGAAAATCAATAGGAGGCTCACCATATAAACAAGGGAGTGATTACTTTTTTATCAGGGAAAGTTCAGAAGAAAATGGTTTCACAAATTCGAATTAGAAAATGAAAAGAAAGTATGGTAGAATTATAATTAATTCTATTTGTTTTTTCTCCTTCTAACCAATTCACTAACAGAATTCATAAAGCTATCCTAACCAAATCTAACAGAAATGCATAACAGAAAGGTAATAGAATTGAAGCTGATTTTACCTGAAGCTTCCGGATCCTTCCGTGAGAATCGACTATAAATCAGGAGCCTCTTATTCCATTGGGCTTCTTACACAACTTTCAATCCCTTCCCACAAATTTTCACAAACACTTCACCATTTTTCAACCTTTCCCACCATTTTTTCTCTTCTCTTCTCAATCCTTCTCTCCATTCATGGATAATTCCCTTTAATCCTTCTTCAATCCCTTTTCATTCTTCCTAAAAAGCTGTTATGGATACTCCTCCTTACAGTTTCTCAATTTCTCCTTTAATCTGAGTTGTCTACTATCTCCATCACCTTCATCTCTCTTCATGATATCCCATCAATTTCAATACATCAGCACCAAGTTCTGTTTCTTTGTCAGCAATGGGATATCTTCATCAACTTCATAATGTAATGGATTCCTCGTCTTCGACCACCACAGCAACAACCTGAAGGAAATTTGAGGATTTCTAATTACAAATCAACAGAAACAGGAGAGAAATAAGAAGCAGATTCTGATTTCTTATCTTAAGGAGTTTTACCTCGTTCGTCAACAGATTCGTGAACATTTTTGATTTCGGCAAATCAAGCCTGTATTCAGCGAATTCTCATCAGTTGCCGTGGCCTCAGGATTCGAATTTCATTACTGAAAGCCTTCACGTCAATATCATCATCAACCCTGAGTTATTTTGTTTTCAGATTGATCCTTCACCAACCTGCAGGAATCGAAACGAGAGTCGCAGCGTCAACAACACGCAAGATTCGAACAGGATCAAGTGAAGAAGTGTGACTGAGGCATACCTTAACACCAGCACGCATCATTTGAAACCGCCGTCAACGCATCTCTTCATCTTCGAAGTGCCCTCGTCAACGGTTCAAGATTCTCCGTTCGTATCTTCGTCAGTGGCGAAATCTTAAGGTACGAAGCTTCTTTACTTGTTTGTGGTGCGGTGGCGCTCTTTGCTCCCATGTGAGGTTTGTCGATTGCGAATTTTCGGCGGGCGGATTTTGAGTCTAGGGTTTGTCTTCGGATGAGGGTAAAGGGGGTTAAGGGTTGAGGTTGAGAGGAAGGAGGGGAGGGCGTGGTGTCCGAAGGTGGTGCAAGTTGCAAGAAGAGGAAGAGAGAGAGGTGGCCGTGAGCGGTGGAGAAGGAGATGGAGAAAAGAGGGTGGGGGTGCTGCGGCGCTTTGAAGAGGGAGAGAAAGAGGGAATTAGGGTTCTTTCAATGTATAATTAGGTTATAGTTTGATTAGAGATTTAATTAATTTTGTAACAAGATTATTAGTTAATTCAGTTTAAGATTAGTAGTTAATCCATTTTTTAGATTTAAGATGTAATTCATTTATCAGTTTTATAAATTAAATATTATATTAAGTTTAGTTTAATTCTTTTTTCTTTAATTAAGATTTTGAAAAAATATTATAATGGGATTAGTTTATTTCATTTTTGCTTAAATCAAGATTATTAGAATTTACTCTTTTTTAATTTAAGATTTTAGAGAAATTTATTTTCATAAGATTAGTTTAATCCCTTTTCTTAAGTCAAGATTTTAGAAAAGATATAATCATAAGTAGTATTAAATTCTTTTTCTAAGATTAAGAGTTTAATTCATATTTTAGATTAAAGGTTCAATTCATTTTTAATAAGACTATAGTTTAATTAAGATTTTTAGAAAATATTATAACAAGATTAATTTAATCTTAGTGTAAGTAATATAATATAATAGAGATTATTAATCTTAATACAAATCCCATATGGGCCTTACATTTCTATTTACACCCCCATCTTTAAGCCCACAGAAAAAATGAAATAAAATCTGCTTATTACACCTCTCTCAACTTCCTGCATTCTGGGCCTAAGGATGTTGCTACTCACACCTCTCTGTTGCAGGCCCATGTGCGAAGAACATAAAAAACTTACTAAGGACACCCCCTGCATTATTTCTTTAAGATTTTTATTTTTAGTTTAATTATAGTTTCAAATTAAATCTAATAAAAATAGGTAAGTGCTTAAGAAAATTCCCAAAAAAATCAAGTGGCTTAATAAATCAATTTAGAAATTTATGACATTTTTATTTTCTGGAATTTATTTATTTTTGAATTAATTCTGAATTTTTCTTTTAATTAGCTTTGTTAAATTCCCTTTATTTATGCTGGATTTTGTTCATTTTATTTAAGTAGCTTCCAGCAACTTTTTTGAGCCATTCTTTTTTCTGTAATTAAAGGACTCATAATAGTTCTTAGGATATTTTTATGGATTTTTTAGGACCTTTTATCATAGGTTTTAGTGGAGTAATCTTTAGGAAATAATGGTTAATCTTAGCTGAAATTAAATAATTGTTAGGCATAGGAAAAATAAGATTTTTGTAGAATCCTTCTTAGTACAATATTTTAGATAGTGTTAGGACCCTATAGTTTAATTTTCATAATTTTTTCTAGAAGATTTAATATTTTTTAGAATATTAGTTTTAGGCCTAGTTATGCATAATTCCCTTAGTTTAGGCCATTAAAGGAAAATAAAGTTCAATGTAAAAATAATAGTGTAGTTTAAATTTAGTCATAGAATTTAATATTAGACTTAGGTTTAGTTAATTTGATTTTTTTAGAATGAGTATTAGGTTTAGCTTAGAATTAGAACTTAGGCTTGAAACTTCATTTCCATGTAGAAATAGAATAAATAAAAATAGACTTTTTTTTATTTTAATTCATTGCCTCTAAGTGCATTTGTAGAATTTTATTTATTATAGTTCAATTGCATTGCTTTGCCTTATTTTACTTTTTACAACTCTAATAAGATTTCCCCTTTGTTCTTAGAATCAACTTAACTTCATTAAGAAGTAAGTTGAATTCTAATAGTTTAAGTTTCCATTAGGAATAGAAAACCACACTAACCATAGGACCTCTCTTGTAAATAAATCAATTAAATTAGGATTGAGTCTTAGTCCCTTAGATTTTGTCCTTTTGCAACTTGAGTCATTCTCTTCTTATCTCCAAACAAAAATCCAAAAATACTTAACAAATAAATGAAATGATTCCTTGTGTATAGCCTTATTCCATGAAGCACTTGCATTCATTCCATCTTGGAGTGGTGTAAGCTTGTCTATCATGATGCACAAGTCTCATCAAGGAGTTGTTCACAAAGAAAAACTTAAAAGACACTTCTTCACAAAAATTACAAAAACACTTAATAAAGTTCAACAAGCTAGTGAACTTAAACCCTAATCCTAGGAAACCAGTCTTGGATAAATTCTCCTTGCTGGGTACGCTTGTTCTATTATTCCATCTTGGAATGTAGAGTCAAGTGTACATTCCAGGGAAAAGAGTTTGAATTCACTTCCTTGTGCCAAATTCATACAAAACTCATAAAAGACAAAAACAAATAACAAGCGACTATCCTGCGGGAACTTCTTTTCTCATCTCATTCACTCACAACGCGAACTCGCGGCGACTTGTCTCGCATGCAAGACGGTAAACGCACTCGTACCAGACGAGCCTGCAACACCTGAGCATAGACATACGCAGTTCCATCTGTAAAAAACGCAAATAAATAGTTCCCGCCTAGGTTAGGCGAACTACGTCGACTCTGATTCTCATTATCCCGATGAAGTACGTAGGCAGCGGGGTAGGGCCCGTTCGAGCACATTCTTTATTTTCCCTACATTTCCCCCTTTTATTCTCATTCTCTTTTTTTCAGTTCTCTTCTCATTTTTCATTCCATTCCAGTTAGCGGTTTTATTCAGCAGCATCTTTATTTTCTCACCCTTTGAAACAAGTAAGCAAGCGTGGATACCGTCGGGTACGGCAGACGGATTGGGGTGCTAATACCTTCTCAATTCGTAATCGACTCCCGTATCCAGATCTTTGGTTCGCAGGACCTTGTCCTTTCCTTCTTCCTCAGGTTTGTGCAACATTACCTTTCCCATTCATTCGGGATAAAAATGTCTGGCTGGCGACTCTAACCTTTCCGCGCCACTTTCGCGTTTGTACTAGGATGAAAATCCCGGGAGCGACACCACCACCAATTCAAATGAAGAGATAAGATTCTCTTTTAGGGGTCCATTCCGACGGTGACACTTGTCACCGTCCGGTTGGACCACCCCTTCACAATCACATGCGTGCCGCCCTACTATAACAATCATACACCCCAGGCCACCTGTGCAGATGGGCCTAAGTATTTCGCTATTCCCACCCCCATTTTGGCCCAGTTTTTATCATTAACTATTAAATGTTACTTTCTCACCCCTCCTCTATTTCTTTTATATTTTGATTTCTATGTTATGTAGTTTCAAAATTAATTCACAAAAAATATTAAAACTAATAATAAAAATCCCCAAAAATCATAGTAGACTTTTAATTCATTTTAGAAATTTTCCCCATTTTTACTTTCTTAATTTTGTCATTTTTCAATTCAATTTCGATTTTTTCATTTAATTGATTTTATATTGAATTCTCACATGAACACATAAATTTGTACATTTTATTTCTCCCCCTTCCTGTAACATTTTTGGCCCATTCTTTTTGCTATGATTAGAGAACTAATAATAGTACCTGAAATATTTTTGGTATATTTTTTAGGCCATTTTATCCACTGTTTTGGTAGTGTGATTTGTGTAAAATTATGATTGAATCTTAGGTAGATTTAAGTGACCATTTGACATAGTTAGACTTTGAATTTTTAGGAAATTTTTTAACACAATGTTATAATCAGGTTAGAGACCCTAGGGAAATAATTTCATATTTTTTCCATGATTTTGATATTTTTGTTATTTTAATTAATTTCCATCATATTATTGCACATGCATTTTCATTTCATTTACTAACAATTTTCCTTTTGTGCAAGGTATTTTCCGAGGATTTGCTTATGGACTTGGATTATTTTTATGCCTCGATTATTGTGTTTTTTACTTTGTGATGTAATAGCTTAGAACTTGTATGCTTGTGTAGTTCCTATAATTAGGATAGAAAAGATAAAACGAATCGATAGAAAACCAAAATCTCAAAAAACAAGAATAAGATACTCGATCCAACGTCGAGTAAATTTTCAAATAAATGAATAAGGTTTCATGTGACTTTAGGATTCCTCGATTACCATCGTTTCACTCCATTGCACCCAAAAGCAAGCCTTATATGTTGCACACCATAAGTCGTGCGTCTCAGCACCATGCAATCGACCCACCCGATCCATTGTTTCATCTTATTTATGTTTCATACACGTTTTTACCCACCATGACTTAGGAGGACCATATTGTTCATTATTGCTTTTTGTACTCGCACTTCTAGTTTAATATCTCTTAGGTAGATTTAATTTTTCAAACCTCACTAACCATAGGTTATCTTCAAACTCAACTAACTTAGGGTAAGTCTAGTTCCCTTAGAGTTTTCCTTTTACAACTTGAGTCTCACTTCTCATCTTTAAGAAAAAAATAAAAATACTTAATAAAGGAAAATGTGTACAATGCGCCACGGGCCTTAAGCTATACAGGAAATGATTAGTGGAGGTCTCCTTCACTCTTTTAGGATGCTTTACAAACGTTCCATTGGGGGCGACCTTGGAAAGGATTCGCTTCTGTATCATAGTCTTTAGTGTTGTACATACAACAAACACAAACTCAAAACACTTCTTTTAAAAGACAATAAACCAAGACATTACGTCTTCTCTTCTCATCTCATACTCTTTGCGGACGAACATGACTTGTCTTAACAGTTCAAACAGCGATACGGTAAACACCCTCGAGTCAAAGCCGGTAACACCTGAGCTAGAGCTATGGCAACGTCGTCCTAAAAATCACAAACAAGTTTCAGCCTTAGTTAGACGAACTACGGCGTCTCTGATCCTCATTTATCCCGATGAGGTACGTAGGCAGTGGGGTAGGGCCCATTCGAGCACAATGTTTATTTTCCCTACATTTTTCCCTTTCTTTCCATTTTTCAATTCCATTTCTTTTCTCATTTCTATCCCATTCCAGATAGCTATTCTTTCATTTAAGCAGCATATTATTTCTCACCCTTTGAAAACAGATTAACAAGCGTGGATCCCGTCGGGTACGGCGAACGGATTGGGGTGCTAATACCTTCCAAATTCGTAACCGACTTCCGAACCCAGATCTTTGGTTCGCAAGGCCTCATCCTTTTCCTTCTTCCTTAGGTTTGTGCAACATTACCTTTCCCATTCCTTCGAGATAAAAATGTCTGGCTGGCAACTCTACCTTTTCCGCGCCACTTTCGCGTTTGTACTAGGATGAAAATCCCGGGAGCGACAGTTGGCGACTCTGCTGGGGATCGAACCCAGAATCTTTGGTTTCCCCTTTGAGAGTCAATCCTAGTGCTTATTTGTTTCCGTTTTCTTTGGGTGTTTATTTGCTGTTATGCTTTAGTTTAGCTTTATTGTTTTGTTTACAGTTTATCGCTTAACTTCACGGCTTTATTTACTGCTTTCTGCACTTTACTTTACTGTCGCATATACTGGCATGTACTGTACTGGCTGTTCTGGTTTTCCTTGGCGGGATGGGATTATTGTGAGAAAAGCCAAATACCCGACTTGAGTATAAACATAGGATTTAGAGTGGGTAGTCGTGTGGCTTGCGTGGTTTTGAGCACGTGTAGTTTTCACGAGTCCCACACCCAGATCAGGCTCTCTTGGGATATGTTCTATACTGCCTAGGCAGACCATAGAATGTTCCCACATGAGCTGCTAACACTGGGAACCGATCATCGAGGACCTTAGTGGAAACAACCCTCTCCAGTGGTGACAGTGGCAGACCACATTTTGTGGCAAACCCATTCGCACCCGAGGGCCCACTAGGAAATCGCATAGGCTGACCTTGTTCTCTCATAAGAACCTAGTTAAAGCAACTAGTCGTATGACGGTAGTATTGTACCCTTCGGGATGAATGTACTATTGTTTCTCGACTTCAGTGCTTGAAGCCGGGAACTTATGAGGGATGCTTGTTTTTCCGGACTCAGCTGAGGCCTCCCTGAGTAGTACATAATGCCAAACTGATTCCCTGATTTGGTCATGAGCCATTTCTCGGAAATGGTGAACGTATTATTGCTATTCGGCTTTGAGAGTCCGTGATGTTGACCCGTAGTAGCATACCCGTGAGATTGGGAGGGGTTTACAGGTTTGCAGGAACCCTAAACTTCCAACATACCCGCTTTTGCCAGTATTACTCTGTGATATGATCTGGTTCTATATGATATTTGGTTAAGAATTCTGGAATTTCTGCACAGAGATAATGATATTATAATTCTTCACCAACACTTGGTTATCTGATCCACACCAGCGTCGGACCGCTGACCATATGCCAGTTGCATACATGACATCATGGCATTTTAGCATACATGTTTAGTTACTTCTAAGGATCACATATCTGAATTATGTCGGATTTTTTCTGCATTAAAACTTGGATCAAAACAGATAGATTCCTTGGAAATAACCGAACATGGCATTTGCATACATCCTTGCATTTTTTACAGGTGTTCAGGGACAAATTCTTATCCTGACTTGGTTTCTCTCCATAATGGCCAACTTGAATCATGATTGTCAGGGTACGGGCATGGAACAACTCCGAGCGGAGGTGACTGAGATGAAAGCCCAACTGGGGCATTTTATAGTGGACATTCGAGCATTGTCCCAGGATCAGAAATTGCTGAGAGAAGAATTCAGCTTGATGAAGACTCAGATAAAGCTGCTTACAGGAATCATGAATGCTATGTCAAAAAATGAAAATAGTCGTGTGTCTGCTTTTCAAACAGAAGGTCATGTTTCTCCCATCTCTTTGGGATGCCCACTAAATCAAGGTTTGTTAGGTGGATTTCCTCTACAGCTTGAGTCTCTTCACCAGCAATCGCCACTTGGCAGTCAGGAAGAGCATCAGATAGGAACCAACTCCACATGTGAGCTAAATGATCCTACACCAATCGTCACCAAAGAAGTGAGCACTTTCTTTCCTTATCAGGGATCCTCCTCAACTGCTATGCCTTGGTTTCTATGAGAAAAGCTTCAACAGGTTTCTTCTATAGCTCCTCCATTGTTAGCAACCCGTCATCAACAGGAGCAAGAAAGGGTCATTGATCCGATACCCATGTCTTATGCTGAATTATGCCCACAACTGCTCAAAATGGGGTTGATTGAGTGTCACGAGCTAACTCCTCCTTCCGGTAAACTTCACCAAAGTTGGAATTCCTATGCCTACTGTGTTTTTCATTCTGGAGCTCCCGGACACGATGTTAATGATTGCAAGGCGTTTAAACATCAAGTACAAGACTTAATTGATGAAGGCGTAATCACTTTTGGACTGACCGGGCCAGAAGTGCCGCAAGATAAAGCATGCAGGAATACAAAAGAGGTGGTCGATTTTCCTTCTTCTAGAATCATTGCCCAAACCAAGTCTTCAAAGGGGCTACATCAACAACCTTCATTCGCTCATCGGCCAAGTATGAGTAAGAGAATACAGGGACATGTCAGGCGCCCAACACAATGTCAACAACTAAATGTTCGATCACAATCTCAGGGTCAGCAACAACAGGCACAAAAACTATTTTAGGAAAGAACAAGAGCGAAGAACCGCAGACTTGATCCTATCACATGTCCATATGTTGTATTACTTCCAGAGCTGCTGAAGTTGAACCTGGTTGAGCTCTGTACCATGAGGGCTCCTTCTGCTGATAATCTACCACCAAATTTTGATTCAAACTCCAAGTGCGAATTCCATTCAGGTGCCCAGGGGCACATTATTGAGAAATGTTGGTCTTTTCAGAACAAGGTACAAGACCTAATTGAGTCCAAGGAAATCAATTTTTTTCCTCATCCAAAGGTACTCCAGAATCCGATGCCTAATCACGACAGAACCGGTGTCATGGTTGTTCTACCAGATGGTCCATGTTAAGCTGAAGTCTTCAAGTTAATCACCCAGGACGCCAGGGTATCCATGAAGCAAATAAAGCCAGCAGTATTCAAGTACTCTCAGTGATGGCATTTGTGTGTTTGCCTTTCTTCATTGTTCATTTTCATCCCTATTGAGGGGAACTACGTCGCTCTGATTCTTCATTGGTCATCAGTCAATGGAGATACGTAGGCAGAAGATCGCCGGGTCTTTCCGAGCAACCTTATGGGGCAACTTTACTCCCCAGCTTCACTTTTTCCTTCAGGTGTCTCGTGTCAGAGTCAGAATAGCTAGAAGAAGAAGTATGACTACCATGGTTGGGTATACGGCTGCAACTTGAAGGTTACAAGTTCGTGAAAGAGCTATTGATCAACTGAAAGTATCCAAGACCGATAGGTCCAGACGGAGCCAAGCCTCCTCAACTACGGCAATATTCAGTTTCTTTACTGCATTTCCATTTGTAGTTTCTTTTATATTCTAAATATTTGTCTACATGTATGAAATTTGTTTGCTTTTGAATGTTAGCAATAATAAAACTCACATGTTTTTCTTGAAGTAATTCATTCGCATTCACTTATAATTTTGCATGTGTACATCGCAATACCAATTGTCATGCTTAAATCCTATGAAGGAGAATGACGAAACAAAAACGCAAAATCTCTAATTATATTCTCTCGAGTAAGGCCCTGTTGACGATGTACATGCTTTGTTTCAAATCCCTAAACACTGGAGATATAAGGAAGATAAACCCTTGCCAACCCCTTCGAGCCTTGAAGTAGGAGTTTCTTTTCGCATAAAAAACCCTCACATGTAACCCAGGGGCAGGGTAGATGTCAGCTAGTCGGACCAAGCGTTCAGGCTTTCATAAAGGAGTGAGTTTGAGGATCCATTACATTCCACTATCTTAGTCAAAAGGTCCAAAGACCAGGAACCAAAATGGTTATCCAAGTCAAAAGGTCCAAAGATTGAAAACCACAATGGTTATCCTTCGTCGACCAAAGAATGAGGCAGTCACAACCCTCGCAAAGCAATCAAGACAAACAGTGTCACATGACTCGCTCAAGAAAAAAAAATGATTGAAAAGCCCGCTAAGTCGAAACTTTGAAACAAGCGACTTAGGAAAAAGTTAGGGCATCCCGCTGGACTTCACAATCAAAGATTCACAAGAATCAGTCCAGGCAAAAGTTAGGGATAAGCAAAATAACGCAAAAGCGAAAGATGAAAAGGATTACACAAGAAAGATCCTAAAATGAGAACAAAGTTGTGTGGCATGGACACGAAAGATAGAGGAGTGACTGACTCTCAACAATAACCTGATTGGTGCTTGAACTGATAGCAGCAATGGTTCCTCGATCAACACGAAACCCTTATTAAAGGTGAGTGCTTGTGAAAATTAGTTGAACATAGGAATGGAGAACATCACGAAGAGTGGGTGGGCACAAATAAACTTCGAGCCTATATCCTTTGTTTCTATAACCGTGAACCAGGCCACGATACAATCCTTAAAAGTCCTAACTGAAACAGGGTTAATTTGAGAGCGTACTACTACGAGGCCGCGTTCCTGACTCCTATGAGTTATGCTAAAAGACATTTGTTGGTATTACATGTACATACTTTCATTCAAAATAATGTCGTATCTTAATCAGTGATTTGCTCATGAAGGTTTGCGATCCCTTTACAAAACTTCAAGATTAACATGTGTGTTGCATTAGAATTTTCATTCTAAGAATAAACATTTTTTGCTTGCATACATTTGTTTGTCATCATAAATGGTTCACATGCGGAAATTCAGTCCAGAAGCTCAAGCTTGCCAAGTTGAGAAGTCCAAAACTTCTGAAAGACAATCATGTCGAGGTGCACTTTTCCGAGAAAAGCTCCATTGAGTAAGGACTTTCCCAACTAGTCATGGTAAGAGCTAGCCAATCCGGGGCAGTTACATCGAGCAATCTCTTCAAATTTTAGTCAAACTGGGGCAATCACCTCGAGATGCAGATCTCTCCAAGAGCAAAGATTAGTCAGTCAAGTGCAAAACTATTCAAATACTCGTACTGGGGCAGGCCACCCCAATAGCATGAGATTTCATTCTTTCCCAAAGACAGACAATCGGAAGCACCTGTCTGAAGTTCAGAGTACCAGTACAATTACACTCTCAAAGAGTTTCTATGGCACCTTCTTTTCATAACTTTTACTAATTGAGTCCATTACCCATCTAGCGGTCGCTCGTCAAGCCAATTATCTCGTTCATCACTTCTGACAGCTACAAACTCATCTGCATTGGCAATGGTTACCTCCCCAACAAGGTTATTACGTTGATTCATACAGTCGTTACGATACCTAAGAGTTTAAAGACATTAAGTCTTTTGTAAAATCCTATTGAGGTAAAATCCATACATAAGTAAATGATCCCCAGCACGAGACAACTTGAAATCTTTCCTCCTAAGCAGGACGTGTCTCGGTTTTTTGTCATCCCCAACAGACGAATGGAAGCTATCCCCAGTAAAATACTTCTATTCCCCTAGCAGATTTCAGATAAATCATTCTCCTCCCCAGCAGATCCATGAGAGTGGATAGTCCCCAATAATCGAGGTATCCCCCGGCATGGTCCTCAAGTCTAAAGTCCAATTTATTTATGGCAAAGGTGGTAATTCGGGACAAATGAATTATTCACGCTCTTTCCCAACAGAGATGTTATCCCCGCAGGTCTTCTCGATATCGAATTTGCGATCATTGTGTTTCCCCACAGAGTTAGCAGAGACTTATTACTTCCGCGTCAGGAATTCCTTTACACTCACACCAGTTCATTACGATACTCAAAACCTACCATCCCCAGTGTCATGGGGAAACATGACATGCAATTCAACATATGCAAATCCCAGCCACAGACTGGCCAAAGTCCATCTTCGGGTGGCAAATTTCAAAAGTCTCCCACAGCGAGCAAAAACCCAGCCACAGACTGGCCAAAGTCCATCTTCGGGTGGCAAATTTCAAAAGTCTCCCACAGCGAGCAAAAGCCCAGCCACAGACTGGCCAAAGTCCATCTTCGGGTGGAGAATCTCTAAAGTCTCCCACAGCGAGCAAAAGCCCAGCCACAGACTGGCCAAAGTCCATCTTCGGGTGGCAAATTTCAAAAGTCTCCCACAGCGAGCAAAAGTCCAGCCACAAACTGGCCAAAGTCTATCTTCGGGTGGTAAATTTTAAAAGTCCCCCACAGTGGGCAAAAGTCTCCCACAGTGAGCAAAAGTCCAGCCACAGACTGGCAAGAGTCCATCTTCGGGTGGCAAATTTCAAAAGTCTCCCACAGCAAGCAAAAGTTCAGCCACAGACTGGCAAAAGTCCATCTTCGAGTGGCAAATTTCAAAAGTCTCTCACAGTGAGCAAAAGTCCAGCCACAGACTGGCAAAAGTCCATCTTCGGGTGGCAAATTTCAAAAGTCTCCCACAGCAAGCAAAAGTCCATCCACAGACTGGCAAAAGTCCATCTTCGGGTGGCAAATTTCAAAAGTCTCCCACAGTGAGCAAAAGTCCAGCCACAGACTGACCAAAGTCCATCTTCGGGTGGCAAATTTCAAAAGTCTCCCACAGTGAGCAAAAGTCCAACCACAGACTGGCAAAATTCCATCTTCGGGTAGCAAATTTCAAAAGTCTCCCACAGTGAGCAAAAGTCCAGCCACAGACTGGCCAAAGTCCAACTTCGGGTGGCAAATTTCAAAAGTCTCCCACATCGAGCAAAAGTCCAGCCACAGACTGGCCGAAGTCCATCTTCGGGTGGCAAGTTTCAAAAGTCTCCCACAGTGGGCAAAAGTCTCCCACAGTGAGCAAAAGTCCATCCACAGACTAGCCAAAGTCCATATTCGGGTGGCAAGTTTCAAAAGTCCCCCACAGTGGGCAAAAGTCTCCCACAGCGAGAAAAAGCCCAGCCACAGACTGGCTAAAGTCCATCTTCGGGTGGCGAATCACAGAAGTCTCCCGCAGTGAGCAGAAGTCCACCCGCAGTGTGGCAAATCTCTAAAGTTCCCCGCATTGGGAAGAAGTCTCCCGCAGTGAGCAGAAGTCCACTCGCAGTGTGGCAAATCTCTAAAGTCCCCCGCATTGGGTAAAAGTCTCCCGCCGTGAGCAGAAGTCCACCCGCAGTGTGGCAAATTTCCAAAGTCCATCCGCAGTGTGGCAAAGTATCAAAAGTCCAGCCGCAGACTGGCCAAAGTCCATCTTCGGGTGGCAAAGTATCTTAAAATTCGATCGCAAAGTCCACCCGCAGTGTGGCAAATTATCCAAAGTCCACCCGCAGTATGGCGAAATATCCAAAGTCCACCCGCAGTGTGGCGAAGTATCTGAAGTCCAACCGCAGATTGGTAAAAGTCCACCCGCAGTGTGGCAAGTCGTTATTCGCCTAACTCCATCCGATAATACAACATTAAGGCATATCAAAGTCCACCCGCAACGTGGCAAGTCAGTAGCCTTCTGACATCACCCAAAAGGCATCCCCCGTTTACTATTCTCCCACATCATAATTATATTCAAGGAGAGTTGATTCAGTTGAGTTTATCTCCCTGCTCTTCTGCCACAGAGTGCAAATTTTCTGGGTGTTTCTGGTATTCAATCCCTACATACCTCAAACTTCTGAAAGCAACTGCTATCATCCATTCAGGTCTACAGTGATTGAATAGGGGCAGCTGTAACACCCTAAAATTTGCCCTCATATTTATTATTTTCTAACTGGTTTGTGTTTCACAATCACCTACATCATCCATTAGTTCACGAACTCAGAATCATGCGTTCCATTGGGTTCCTGAGACATGGGATCAAGGATTTCTTTGTAATATGGTTCCATCGTCGTTTAAAGTGAGGGTCTCAAAAGAAATATTGGCTTATATGCTGTCAATCAGCGTTAGCATGTCACCAATCATGGATCATTTGGGTTCGAAGTTATCAAGGCAAACGATGTTTAACTTTTTTCATTCGATCTTTAAACCTTTTTCTTTCCTAAAAGAATAAACCTGGTTCATTAATCCATTCTAACTTCTTTATCTCAATTCCAAATTTTTAACCATTTCATTAATTCCATTCTTCAAAATCACCTTTCAAAACCACCTTTAATGTCCATGATCATTTAATGTTCGTGTTCAAGTCAAGATCGATATGCTAGTTCAATTATCTATACCAATAGCCATTCAAAACCAGTTTGGTCTCATTGTCATAACACCACCATCCATTTTCCAAACATTTAAGGTCCATGTCCATCGATTAAAGCCCAATTGGTTTTCAATATTTCAAGTCATACTAAGCCCACAAGCCAAAAGAGCAGACTAGAGTGAATAAAACGCAAATGAAAATGTAAAAACGCGGGATCATGATAAACTTAATATCATATTGAAATATCATATAAAACTCAGGAACAATTTAAGGTTAAAAGTGAGCCGGGAAAGAAAAGTGAGTCCATGGCTCCTGATTTTGGTGGATGTGCAATAGGGAGGGTTGCTCATGTTGATTCTGGATTTTGGTGGATTATATTGTTTCGTGCATACACTAAGTCTACAGGAGACAATTCCTTGGCTGATAGCGCTGCGTGTCAAGAGGGTATGCGCTTGATGAATTTGTGCCTTTCAGGAGGATTCGACACGTTTCCAACTCTACTATGCGCTGATGGATGCTGCATAATCGATCGTAGAATGGGTCTATATGGTTATCCAATTGAAATTCAAGCACTGTTCTATATGGATTTAAGGTGTGCGATGCATTTGCTTAAGCAAGATAAGGAAGGGAAAAAGTTCATGAAAAGAATTGTGGGATGCATGACTGCTTTAAGCTTTCATTTGAGAAGTTATTTTTGGTTGGATTTAAAGCAACTAAACAATGTATATCAATACAAAACCAGAAGATTACAAATCAATACAAAACCAGAAGATTACAAAACAATGTATATCAATACAAAACCAGAAGTTTACAAGAGAAGAAAGGAGCTAAAAATAGTTATACAATCCATAACAGAAATTCAACTAATTTTATAACGTAATTTCCATTTGAATCACCAAAATAACCTTCAAGTCCTCCTGTATAAATCAGGCCTTTCGTCTACATCTTCGGGGGTCCCTCACCATTTTTATTCCAGATTGATCACTTCCTTCAACCTCTCATTCTTCATCTTCATTCACCATTCTACTAAAGATTGAATCTTCAACCAATACCTTCATCAACCCTGAGCCACAACATCAAAAACATCTTCAAAACTCTCTAGAATTTTCTACTGGTTACACCAGAAATCTTCATCACTCTCATAACAGAAACATTCTGGATCAACCATCACCAATCCCACAACCAAAGCTTCATCAACTCAAATCCTCTGCAACAATTCAGCAACAATTCAGAAACTCAAATGCTCTGCAACAATTCACGAGCAAGAAGAAGAAAATCGCAGGGTAATAGCGTGCAGAAACAAGAATGACTTACCAGGGGTGTTGAATCTAATCCGTACGACTCGTATCGCCGCGGTCACACCTAAACATCATCGATCTTCTACAACACCACTCTTCACATCTTCAAAAACTTCATCAAGAACCTGCAAATCAAATCAACATCAACACAATCTTCAACAAACACCGCTTCAAGAAACGAATCAACAACAATAAAAACTCATAGTCGTGAGAAGGAAGAAGAAACAGAAATGAGAAGAGATTCGTCACAAAGAATTTGCATCGATAATCAAAAAACACAACAACATCAAAATCAATCTTGAAAGATTCAACATCATGTATCACGAATTTGCAACAATAGGTCACAGTATCCGCAAGATCGCGTCGTACGCAGAGGACAAAGACGAGCGGATAAAAGATTCGGAAAAGAGGTAAGATCGAAGCTTCAACTTCATACCTGAATCCAATTCATATAAGCTTCGAAAATATGTTTCTTCGTCTCGTTTGCGTTGAGGTTGTTGAATGGAGACGAAGCAAGCATTCACGGAGGTCGGAGGTGAAGCTCGACGATGATTCGGTGGGGTGATGATAAGACTATCGGCGGCGGCAGTAGTTTGTGAGAGGAGAAAGGTATCGTCATTGTATCCACGGTGACGCTAAGAAGAAGAAAAGCGGAATACGTTGTGAGGATAATAGAACGGCGGCGTTGAAGGAGGTCATGAGGTGTGGAGTGTCGAGTTCTGCTTGGGGAAGGAGGCGACGACGCCTCCATGTTTGGAAGAAGAGGGTTGGCGGCGGTGAAGGTAAGAAGAAGCAACTTAGGGTTTCATTAGGGTTGTTTGTTCAGCCAATGTTTGTTTTCTTTGAGTTTATATTATTAGTTAATTAATTTGGTTTAGAGAATTATAAGAATGTTATAAGATTAATTGAAGAAATCAAGCATAATAATTCTCTTAATTGCACCAATAAAAAAATAATAAATCTCATAAAATTCCTTTCCACCGCCAATTCAAATGAAGAGATAAGATTCTCTTTTAGGGGTCCATTCCGGCGGTGACACTTGTCACCGTCCGGTTGGACCACCCCTTCACAATCACATGCGTGCCGCCCCACTATAACAACCATACACCCTCAGGCCACCTGCGCAGATGGGCCTAAGTATTTCTCTATTCCCACCCCATTATTTGGCCCAGTTTTTATCATTAACTATTAAATGTTACTTTCTCACCCCCCCCCCTCCTCTATTTCTTTTATATTTTGATTTCTACGTTATGTAGTTTCAAAATTAATTCACAAAAAATATTAAAACTAATAATAAAAATACCCAAAAATCATAGTAGACTTTTAATTCATTTTTGAAATTTTCCCCATTTTTACTTTCTTAATTTTGTCATTTTTCAATTCAATTTCGATTTTTTCATTTAATTGATTTTATATTGAATTCTCACATAAACACATAAATTTGTACATTTTATTTCTCCCCCTTCCTGTAACAATTTTGGCCCATTCTTTTTGCTATGATTAGAGGACAAATAATAGTACCTGAAATATTTTTGGTATATTTTTTAGGAAATTTTATCCACTGTTTTGGTAGTGTGATTTGTGTAAAATTATGATTGAATCTTAGGTAGATTTAAGTGACTATTTGACATAGTTAGACTTTGAATTTTTAGGAAATTTTTTAACACAATGTTATAATCAGGTTAGAGACCCTAGGGAATTAATTTCATATTTTTTCCATGACTTTTGATATTTTTGTTATTTTAATTCATTTCCATCATATTATTGCACATGCATTTTCATTTCATTTACTAACAATTTTCCTTTTGTGCAAGGTATTTTCCGAGGATTTGCTTATGGACTTGGATTATTTTTATGCCTCGATTATTGTGTTTTGTACTTTATGATGTAATAGCTTAGAACTTGTATGCTTGTGTAGTTCCTATAATTATAATAGAAAAGATAAAATGAATCGATAGAAAACCAAAATCTAAAAAAACAAGAATAAGATACTCGATCCAACGTCGAGTAAATTTTCAAATAAATGAATAAGGTTTCATGTGACTTTAGGATTCCTCGATTACCATCGTTTCACTCCATTGCACCCAAAAGCAAGCCTTGTATGTTGCACACCATAAGTCGTGCGTCTCAGCACCATGCAATCGACCCACCCGATCCATTGTTTCATCTCATTTATGTTTCATATACGTTTTTACCCACCATGACTTAGGAGGACCATATTGTTCATTATTGCTTTTTGTACTCGCACTTCTAGTTTAATATCTCTTAGGTAGATTTAATTTTTCAAACCTCGCTAACCATAGGTTATTTTCAAACTCAACTAACTTAGGGTAAGTCTAGTTCCCTTAGAGTTTTCCTTTTACAACTTGAGTCTCACTTCTCATCTTTAAGAAAAAAATCAAAATACTTAATAAAGGAAATATGTACAATGCGCCACGAGCCTTAAGCTATACGGGAAATGATTAGTGGAGGTCTCCTTCAATCTTCTAGGATGCTTTACAAACGTTCCATTGGGGGCGATCTTGGAAAGTATTCGCTCTTGTATCATAGTCTTTAGTGTTGTACATACAACAAACACAAACTCAAAACACTTCTTTTAAAAGACAATAAACCAAGACATCATGTCTTCTCTTCTCATCTCATACTCTTTGCGGACGAACATGACTTGTCTCAACAGTTCAAACAGTGAAACGGTAAACACCCTCGAGTCAGAGCCGGTAACACCTGAACCAGAGCTATGGCAACGTCATCCTAAAAATCACAAACAAGTTTCAGCCTTAGTTAGACGAACTACGGCGTCTCTGATCCTTATATATCCCGATGAGGTACGTAGGCAGTGTGGTAGTGCCCATTCGAGCACAATCTTTATTTTCCCTACATTTTTCCCTTTCTTTCCATTTTTCAATTCCATTTCTTTTCTCATTTCTATCCCATTCTAGATAGTTATTCTTTCATTTAAGCAGCATATTATTTCTCACCCTTTGAAAACAAATTAACAAGCGTGGATCCCGTAGGGTACGGCGGACGGATTGGGGTGCTAATACCTTCCCAATTCGTAACCGACTTCCGGACCCAGATCTTTGGTTCGCAAGCCCTCGTCCTTTTCCTTCTTCCTTAGGTTTGTGCAACATTACCTTTCCCATTCCTTCGGGATAAAAATGTCTAGCTGGCGACTCTACCTTTTCCGCGCCACTTTCACGTTTGTACTAGGATGAAAATCCCTAGAGCGACACCTGGGGAAAGAAATCTATGGGGATCCAATGCTGAGGATGAGAAGATCTGGCCACTTGCTGGGGAAAAGTGATTTAGGCATTGCTTCGGAGATCCTTCTTGGGGATGAAAGAACTTCTGGGAAGTAATCTGTCAGAGGATCAACTTTGTGGGGGATACTCTGAGGGGATAAAAATCTCAGTGGGGAATACTTTCGTCAAGTAGTCCTTCTGGTGATGTGACTGTCGGCTTGACTGGGGATATATGCCTCATGCTATGAAAGGTTGTCCGCCTTGAGTACCTGCAACCTATTAAACAAAGGAAACGCACAAGTGTCTTGAGGCATCCTCAACCGGATTCCGTCATAGGAGTAAGATTTGCTTAAAAGTACATATTTCCTGCAAGCATTTATTAAAAATGGCTTATATGTTTTCATGCAAATGTTGTATTACGAACTTTGGACATTTTGCAAACAAAACTAAAGGTACAAAACAAAGTGTGAATGAATATTTGACTTTATTGATTTGTGTGCCCTGAATAGGAAAGTACAGTGAGAAACTAATCCCTAAAATGAGGAGATTGCTACAAAATTGAGAAAATAAAAGTCCTATTTGGCAATGCTGAAGTTGATGCTTCAATCTTCCTTTTGTTATGACCTGAACGCTCTTTTTATCTTGCTTTCTAAAGAAAGTTGATTCTGACCGACGCTTTGTCCTTTCGAAGCTTGCCATGTTATATGAGTGATACAGATGAATTTAGAATGCAGTTGTTCTCTTTTCCCTAATTTTGCATGGGTCACCCTTTCGGGTTTTCAATCCACCGGGATACCCTTTTTTGCCTGAGTTGTCCGATATGGCTTTTCAACTCAGCGGGTGTACATTTTTTCCCCTAATTTTTGCCTGAGTCTTTTATTCTGTTTTTGACTCGCTGGGATCCCCTATTTTTTCCTGGACTTTTTTGTTTTTATGTCCAGCGGGTCATTTATGCAAAGTATTGTTTAATTGCATATGAATTCACAGGAGTTAAGAATATTTCGCTATCCATGGTTGCGAGCATCAGTGCTCCGCCTGAGAAGACTTTAGTTATCACGTAAGGACCTTCATAGTTAGGCGTCCACTTGCCCCTGTGATCTGTATGAGGAGGAAGGAGTCTTTTCAGTACAAGCTCTCCCACTTGATATACCCGAGGTCTGACTTTTTGATCGAAGGCTTTCTTCATCCGTTTCTGATATAAATGACCATGACAGATAGTCGCTAATCTCTTTTCTTCAATTAGGCTCAGTTGGTTATAACGATATCGAACTCATTCTGCTTCGTCTAGTTTTACATCCATCATTACCTGCAAGGATGGTAATTCAACTTCAACAGGTAGGACTGCTTCCATACCATACACAAGTTGATAGGGTGTTGCCCCGGTAGATGTTCTGATGGAAGTTCGATACCCATGCAAGGAAAATGGTAACATTTCATGCCAGTCTTTGTATGTGACTACCATCTTTTGCACAATCTTCTTAATGTTCTTGTTAGCCGCTTCAACAACACCATTCATCTTTGGCCTGTAAGGAGAAGAGTTATGATGTTGGATCTTGAAATCCCGGCATAGTTCTGCCATCATTTTGTTGTTAAGGTTTGAACCATTATCAGTAATGATTCGCTCGGGAACTCCATATCGAAAAATGATATCTCTTTTCAGAAATCGGGCTACCACTTGTCTAGTGACATTTGCATACGAAGTTGCTTCAACCCACTTGGTGAAGTAATTAATGGCTACCAGGATGAATCTATGACTATTTGAAGCAGTTGGATCGATCTTTCCAATCATATCAATGCCCCACATGGAGAAGGGCCAGGGTGAAGACATTATATTCAAAGGATTGGGAGGCACATGCACTTTATTTGCGTAGATCTGGCATTTATGGCATTTTCTGGCATAGGCACAACAATCTGCATCCATTGTGATCCAGTAGTAACCTGATCTTAACAATTTCTTTGCCATTGCATGTCCTCCGGCATGGGTACTGAAAGAACCTTCATGTACTTCGTGCATCAGCAGGTCTGCTTCCTTCTTGTCAACACATCTGAGCAAGACCATGTCGAAGTTTCGCTTGTATAAAGAGCCATCAGTATTGAGGAAGAAACTGCCGGCTAGCCTTCTCAATGTCTTCTTATCATTAGATGATGCCCCGTGTGGGTATGTCTGAGTTTCTAAGAAGCATTTAATGTCGTGGAACCAAGGTTTGTTGTTAGTAACAGTGTCTACAGAGAAAACATACGCTGGTCGGTCTAGTCTGGATACTAAGATCCGAGGCACATAGTTAGCAGTCTGTACTTTGATCATAGATGAGATAGTGGCCAAGGCATCTGCAAACTGATTCTCATCTCGAGGGATGTATTCGAGCTTGACTGTTGTGAAGAAAGTCAACAATCTCCTCGTATAGTCACGGTAGGGAACCAGATGTTCTTGATGAGTATACCACTTGCCATTAGTTTGGTTGATCACCAAAGCTGAATCTCCGAATACATTCAAAGTTTTGATCTTGAGGTCAATGGCTTCTTCAAGAACCATGATACAAGCTTCGTATTCTGCTTCGTTGTTAGTGCAGGCAAAGGTGAGCCTTGCTGAGAAAAGCATATGGACTCCTTTGGGTGTAATAAGCACTGCACCAACCCCACGACCGTTACAATTAACTGCCCTATCGAACATTATAGTCCATGCTTCTTCTGGATCATGCCCTTTAGTGTGAATAGGCTCTTCACAATCTTTTAACTTTAAGAACATGATGTCTTCATCAGGGAAATCAAATCTCATAGGCTGGTAGTCATCAATGGGTTGCTCGGCCAGATAGTCAGACAATACACTTCCCTTGATGGCTTTCTGAGAAGTGTACCGAATATCATATTCTGTTAGAATCATTTGCCATCTTGCAAACCTTCCGGTAAGTGTTGGCTTCTCAAATATGTACTTGATTGGGTCCATCTTCGAGATCAACAAGGTAGTATGAGTCAACATATACTATCTTAGTCGGTGAGAAGCCCACGCTAAAGCACATCAAGTTTTCTCGAGCAGTGAATAACGTTGTTCACAGTCGGTAAACTTTTTGCTTAGGTAGTATATTGCATACTCTTTTCGACCAAACTCGTCATGTTGGCCCAACACGCACCCCATCGATTCATCTAATACTGTCAAGTACATTATTAGAGGTCTTCCTTCAACTGGAGGCATGAGAATTGGAGGTTCTTGCAGATACTCCTTGATCTTGTCAAAAGCTTTCTGGCAATCATCATTCCACCTGACTATTTGTTCCTTTCTTAGCAGCTTGAACAAGGGCTCGCAGGTTGAAGTGAGATGAGATATGAAACTTGAAATGTAGTTCAATCTACCTAAGAACCCTCAAACTTCTTTCTCAGTCTTAGGTGCAGGCATTTCCTGAATTGCTTTGACTTTGTCGGGATCAACCTCAATTCCGTTTCCGCTTACAATAAAACCCAGGAGCTTACCAGAACGTACCCCGAATGTGCACTTGTTGGGGTTTAGCCTTAACTGATATTTCCTCAGACGCTTGAATAGTTTCAACAGACTTACCAAATGCTCTTCCTCTGTTTGGGATTTGGCAATCATGTAATCCACGTAACACTCAATTTCTTTATGGATCATGTCGTGGAATAATGTTACCATAACCGGTTGATATGTTGCACCGACATTCTTCAGACCAAACGACATTACTTTGTAGCAGAACATGCCCCCTGGTGTGATGAAGGTTGTTTTCTCCATGTCTTTGGGTGACATCTTGATCTGATTGTATCCAGAAAATCCGTCCATGAAAGAAAATATCGAGAACTGAGCCGTGTTATCCATCAACACATTAATGTGAGGTAATGGGAAGTCATCTTTTGGGCTTGCTCTATTAAGATCTCGGTAATAAACACACATACGTACTTTGCCATCCTTCTTAGGTACGGGTACAATGTTAGCAACCCACGGCGGGTAACTAGTTACAGCAAGAAAACCGGCGTCCCACTACTTTTGTACTTCTTCTTTGATTTTCATGGCCATGTCTGGGCGAGTATGGCGCAACTTCTGTTTAACTGGTGGACAATCCTCTTTCAATGGCAGCTTGTGCATGACAATATTTGTATCCAAACCTGACATATCTTGATAGGACCAAGCGAATACATCAACATATTCTCGCAGCATACTGATAAGCTGTTCTTTTACTAGAGCTTGCAGACTGGCCCCAATTTTCACCTCTTTCACATCTTCCTCGGTACCAAGATTAATAGTTTCAACCTCCTCTTGATAAGGAGAAAACACTGTTTCCTCTTGTCTCAATAACCTGGCTAGCACTTCAGGTAAATCTTAGTCTTCTTCAACCCCTTCATCTACTCGATTAATCGGATTGTCGAAGTCATACAAGGTCATAGCAGTGTCGTTGTCAGTGCAATCTGAAGGGCTATCTCTGCAAGGGTTGAGATTTGGTTCATTTTAGTGATTGATTTTATCTTATTTAAAAAAGTGGATGAAATTATTATTGAGAAAAACATTGCCATTTATTGTTTTGTGCGAAAATAACAAAAATGAAAAGACGGTGAGCGAAAAAGATTGTTTGCAAAAAGATGTCCATTGTTCATTAATATTCAATTTACACAAAATACATATGGCCCTATTACAAAATGAGTCCCTACATATTGGGAAAGATGCAGGACTTTGATGCATGCTTAAAACAGGAAATAATAATTACTCTGCAGTAGTAACCCTTATAATTTCCTGGGAAGACCAGTTGAGGACTTGTTGGCCCAGGACTCTTAGACGGATCCAGCTTTCCAGGTTGTAATCGCTCTCAGCCTCGTCTTCCAAAGTGTTGACAACATCTGGGGTCAACATTCCCCCACTTATGAACTTGGGAGCTTCAGTAGCCTCCTCTAGAACTTGTCGGGATGGTCTGTAACCCAAACCGAATTTGTCTTCTTTCATCTGAACCTTTAGCAGCTTTCCCCAGCCTTGGGCATTCCCTTCTTCCACAACCTTCCGAGCCTGTTTGTAAGAAGCAATTGAGGTGTCCATCCTTTCCTCTTGGGATCCAGCAAACACCTTAGTTGTAGCTTCGTTGACATTCAAGGCTTCGAAACCCTGACTCATGGTTTCATGGATCTCCCCATCCATCTCTATGTACTTGTACGTAGCTAGGTGACTGACAAAGATGTCTTCTTCTCCACAGATGGTGATAATTTGGCCTTCCCACTCATATTTTAAATTCTGGTGAAGGGTTGACGTTACCGCGCCAGCGGCATGAATCCAGGGTCGACCCAACAAACAGCTGTAGGCAGGTTGTATGTCCATCACATAGAAGGTAGTTTTGAAAACTTGTGGGTCAATTACCACAGGCAGCTCAATCTCTCCGATAACCGATCTCTTAGAACCATCAAAGGCTCTGACAACTAGGTTGCTCGGACGGAGTGCAAGACCATCATACTCTAGCTTGACTAAAGCTTTCTTTGGTAGCACATTGAGAGATGATTCGGTATCAACAAGGACATGAGACAGTACGACACCTTTGCATTCCAAAGTGATATGCAAAGCCTTGTTGTGATTACGCCCCTCCGTAATCAAGTCAGCATTGGTGAAACCTAGTCCATGACTAGTATTGACATTTGCGACCACCGTTTCTAACTGATTGACAGTGATCGCTTCAGGCACATAAGCTGCATGCAGGACTTTAAGTAGTGCATTCCGATGAGCCTCGGAACACATGAGCAGAGATAGTATGGAGATCTTGGAGGGTGTTTGATGGAGCTGATCCACAACTTTGTAGTCACTTCTTTTGATAATCCTCATAAACTCGTCTACATCCTGATCAAAGGGTGTCTTCTGAGTTTCTTTTGCAGTTGGTTCTTCCGGTACCACACTTTTGCCTTTTTCTTTGGCAGCAACTTCTGCTTCAGCATTAGCTCTGGGGATTTGTGAAGCGAAGAGACGTCCGCTTCGAGTGAAGCCTCCGCCTCCCCCGACATTATCAACTTGTGGTACAGGTATTGAGGAGTCAAGAATGATCTTCTTTCCATGATAGTAAAGATCCGAACCATAATGTTGAGGCACATCATTGTTGTTATCATAAGGAATTGGTCCAGGCATCGTGATGGTCACCAGACTAATTGCAGCAAAAGAAGGAGTTGTGATAGTCTGTGGATCATAGTAGATGGTGAAAGGAGGTCTGATCGAAGATGGTGCAGGTGCAGGAAGTTGTTGATGTTGAGGAGGGTGTTGTTGAAAGATGTTGTTGAAAGAATCTGGAACATGAATCGTTGTTGGATCGTAATAGATGGTAACTGTTGAGATGCCGTCACTGATGTTTGCTGTTGTTGTAGTCGATTCTGTTGAAATAACTTTTGCTGGTGTTATAGAAGATTCTGATGGGATAATGTTTGCTGGTGTTGTAGAAGAGGATTTTGTTGCCTTTGTAGAAGATGGAACTGTTGATGTGATCTATAGAATGCCTTCTCTGATAAGACTGCTGATACCATTCTTCAGATTTGCACAATCATTGGTGGAAATTTTGTGAACTTCACAATAGGCCTCACAACTCGGAAACACTTGGCACTTCAATAGCTGAGCTTTCACTTCGGCCAGTGGTGTTTGAATATTTTCAATGTCATCAATCAACATTGCTGGTTGGTCCTCCTCAATAACATTAATCCTCGGCCCACCGTTGTTCGTTATTGGATTCTTTGTGACATTTGGTGGAGGTGCAAAATTCAAAGCTTTGGAGTCAATCAGATCTTGGACTTTCATGTGCAGGGCCCTGAATTTCTCTGTTGAATGGCCAGGTGCATTAGAGTGAAAAGCACATTTGGCGTTGACATCATAATTCCTTGGAAGATTCAGAGGATCTGGTGGAGCCAAAGTCCTCAGTTCAGTTAGATTAAGTTTCAATAGCTGCAGGAGTAAGACTACATAGGGCATCGGGATGGGATTGATCACCCTATTAGTTTGAGAAGGCCTTTGTTGGAAAGAACGTTGTTGTTGGTTGTTATTGTTGTAAGATCTTTGTTGCTGTTGTGGAAACTGTTGTTGTTGAGGATACTGTTGTTGCTGAGGTACTGGAGTAGGAATGGTGACTGCGGCCACTGATCTTTGCAAGTACTAGGGTCTACCTCTATTAATATGCAATGCATTAGTCTCCCCTGCTCTTCTAGGTCCAGATAAGGGTTTCCTTGCATTGCTGGAGCTAACACCGTTGTCAGATATCTTACCCATCTTCAAAAGGCTTTCAATTCTTTCTCCTGCTATAACCACATCAGCAAAATTGGTAGATGAGAAGGCAGTGAGTTTATCAATGTAGGTCCCTTGCAAGGTATTCATAAACATATCGGCCATTTCTCTTTCAGACATAGGTGGCTGGACAGCAGCAGCAAGTTGTCTCCACCTTTGAGCGTACTCACAGAAACTTTCCCTCGAAGATTGAGATATACCCATCAAGAGGGTCCTATTAGGTGTCATATCTAGGTTGTACTGATATTGGCATATAAAGGCCTCAGCTAGATCTTTCCAGTTCCTGAAAGTGGCCCTTGACAAGTGTGAATACCATTCTCTGGATGCCCCGGTTAAACTGTCTTCAAAGTAAAACATCCACAGTTTCTCGTCCATGGTATACGCTTTCAATCTTCCCAGAAAAGATTGCAAATGGGTACGAGGACAGGAGGTACCACTGTACTTCTCAAAGCATGGAGGTTTGAACTTGTGAGGAATCCTTACTCCTTCAACTAGGCCCATATCCATCACATCAAATCCCAAAGAGTTTTGGGATTCCAAGGATCTTAGCTTCTCTGATATCTCGTCCAGACGACGATCATAAGCTTCATCAGCCCCAACACCTAACACTGTAAACTGCTCGTCCTGAGGATCTTCCTGCAGAATACGATCTCCAGTGTTCCTTTGGGTATTTCCAATAACATTGACTTCAAGGTTGTTGTGGGGTCCAAACTCTGGTGGATTTATTCGCGGCTGTCCGTGCTCGTTGTTACTAGTACCTCCAGTGCCTGCATGGTTATCTTCTGGAGTCTGCCGCTTGACTAACTCCCTTAATATTTCCTGGGTCTGTGCCAGCCTCATCATCACAGCCATGAATTGATTAATTTGGGTCCTTACTTTTGTTCTCACATCAGTCATCTGAGTTCTCACATCTGTCAGTTCCTGCTGTAACTGATCCATTCGTAGACTTGGAAGGTTGTTATGGGTCGGATATCTGTGGATGCGATTGACAGGAGATACCCTCATGCGAGCAATATTTCCTGAAACAATCAGCAAGTGAGAAAACAATAACAAAACTCCTGCAACACAAAGAATATGAAGTTAGCATGCAATGCAATATGTCTATTTGTCTTCAAAAGGGTATCCGATTTGGTTCTTGGTTTTGACCTTCCAGACCTCTAGGGAATAAAGATGTTGAAGCAGACAAAGTCCATGAGAAAATCCAATACATAATCATAAAAGTACAAGTGGTATTGCCAAATAGTTCACGAATTACAACCAAACAAACTCCCATGGTGAATCAAAATACAATTAAATTCAAGAATACAACAAACAAAATCACCATGGTGAGCTACAACACAAATAAATAGGTACAAGCAAATAAAATCAGACATCCAGTCCAAAAGCATCCTCTCTGACTTCCTTCAAGAGAGCATCAGTTACTGGTCCAACTGGGTGCTCTGTAATGGTTATGATGAGAAGGTTCCTGGTTGCAATGGCATTTGTCATCTTCTGATACCTGTCTTGTTCTTTGGATCTCTTTAAAACTGCCCGGAGTTTCAACTCTGAGATCTCATTCTGAGCTGCTAGCAGTGCCTCTTGGTTTCTTTTCTCATTTGACTCTAACTATTCTATTTTGGCTTGCATCTTTTGGTCTTCTATCATACGAGCCTCAGTTATTCTGACCCATCTATCCTGGCTTTCTTCCAGATAATGCTCAACTCATGCCTTTTGAATCTTTGCTTCCTTGCATGCATTCTTCAACACAAGTTCCCCTGCTCGGGCTTTCCTGATGTAGTCTTCAGTCTTCTCAATCTTAGTTACATGCTCGATGTGTAGCTTCTCTAACCTCTCAATGTCTAGACGACCATCATTCCTTTCCCAAAGGGTCTTCTTCAAAGCTTCAGCTAACTGGGCATTTCTTTCTTTCATCTTCTCAAATTCTTCTAGACTGGCCGTGGCTATGGGCTCAACTGCTGATGGCCCTGGTACATCCTCTAGGGTGAATGGCATGCGAGTAATTTGTCTTCTAATGCGTGACCATTCAGTGTACTGGGCAGAAGCTATTTTGTTGCATTTCCCCATAATAGCAGTCCCTTTAGTCTGTATGTGGTCCCAAGCCTAGGCTGCTTGTCGGACAATGGCATGATTGTTCTGAAAAGCACAGTAAAGAGACTCTGCCAAGTCCTGCTCCCTAGGTGGATATATCAATGCATACCCTAACTGTCTCTTGAAAAGTAAAGGATTGTAATTGATGCAACCTTTCACTCTAATAAGTGGCACATTTGGGTATTGCCCACAACTTGTTATTATGTCTCGGCCCTTGGTGTTCTGAGTACACCATCTAATATCTTCTGAAGTAAGGGCAATCATTCTCTTAGCCCAATTCCTTGACTGATGTGGATTCAAGAAAGCCTCCGTCTTTGACATGTGCTTCATCAACCAACTGTAGAAAAGAGGTGCACAACATCTTACCAGTATTCCTCTTTGTTTCTCATTCCTCTGATGAACTGAGTAGTAGAAGTCTCCCAATAAGGTAGGAACTGGGTTCTTGAGCATGAAGATGTGGATGGCATTTTTGCTCACAAACGTAGGCTCGTCTGCAAACAAAATGATACCATAAATACTGAGAGCCAGGAGAGCACACACATTTTCCCAATTCCCTACTACATCTTGCTTTGTAGCCTGAGTGATCAAGAAATCCAGATGAAGGCATGGTATTCCAGCCTTAAAAGTCAGGTGCTCATTAATGCTAGTTACTTCCAGATGTAATGCTTTGGCTATGTCTTCATTCTTTGGAGGAGTCATTTCAGGATTGAAAGGAATTCCTCTTCTGATAGGGACACCCAACAACCTAGAGTACTCTTCTAGTAAAGGCCCTATCTGAAAATATGGGAAAGTGAAGCAACGGAGAGGAGGGTCATAAAACTGAAGACATGTGTGAATCATGCTCCTCTGTGATGCATCTAAGTCAATAATCATGTCCAGGATTCCACCATAATGCTCTCTGAATAAGGGAACATGATCAGGGGTGATAAGGGCCTGTATCTTCCTGATTCCTGCTAGAGGATACTCAAAGAAGTGGTAGGTGATGTTGCTTTTCCTGGTTGAATACATGATGAAAATGTGTGCTGAAGGAGACAACTTGAAAAAGATAGTCGAAGAAGATAACTGAAGAAGTGTTGAAGCAGATAAGCTGAGCAGAAGAACGGTCAAAACCAAACCAAGAAAAGTGGATACCCTGTAAAACAAATAGACAAATGTTAAATGATGAAATATGATATATGCTAATGATATGCAAGGGTTTGTGATCATGTGATGGATATTCAGTTGCCTTTGGTAGGATCCATGAGTGTTCAGAGTTTCAAATGAAAGTCTGAGAACCAGTAACCGAGTGGGGGACTCAAATAAAGAGTCAACAATCCAGGGTTTCAAAGAACTAGTCCAAAATAGTACAACCTTAAGAACACATTCCAGTAGCAAGGTATGTTGAGGTCAAGGGTTCCTGCAAACCTGTAAACAACCCAACCCACTCACAGGTATTGTTCTAAAACAAGGATCCTCAGATTCGGATCTATTATGAGAAGTGTAAACACTTCTAACCCGGAGGTACAATGTTTACCCTAATCATAAAGGATCCTCCTCTAATTCACCTCAGATGCTGAAGGTCATCTAAAAAGGTCATTCAGACTTAGCAGGCTTCCTAGATAGCCCTAGCACTACAGGAAATCCGTAGTACAGAGTTCTCAAGAAGAAACCCATGTCTGAACCATGTTTTCATATTCCCGCACCAGACCAAAATGGAATGGGAAAGAATACAAAACCACTATAATCCTATGTGTCACTCAGGCCTTTGTGTTGAGCCTTTCTCACTGGAATACCCCACCACCACCACCACCAAGGTAACAACAATCCAGTACAAATAATATGATAATAATAATGAAATGCATAAAGCAGTAAATGAAAGCGATAAAGTAAATGCAATAAATAAAGTTGTATATGAAGCAATAAATAAAGCAAAAACATAAACACAAATAACACATAACACCCCCAATAAACACAAACAAACAAGCGCTAGGAGAAACCCACAAGAGAACCAGAAGCCCTGGTTGCAAATATCCCCAGGAGAGTCGCCAAGCTGTCGCTCCCCGGACTTTTCGTCCCGGTGCAAACGCGAACCGTCGGCGATGTTGGAGGTTGAAGGTTGAATAGAGTCGCCAGCTAGGCATTTTTATCCCGAAGGAAAGGTAATGCTGCATAAACCTGGAAGGGTATGGATAACACGATTGTGAACCAAAGAGACTGAGTAAGGGGGTTGGTTACGACTTGGGAAGGTATTAGCACCCAGATCGTCCGTCGTACTCGACGGGATCTATGCTTACTTGATTGTGTTTAAAGGAGTAGTGTATGTGCTAAACTATGCATAAAAAGCTAGGGAGAAAAGGATGTACAAAGTTTCAGTGCAAAGAAGAAAATGGGTGCTCAAAACTGAGGCCAAGGAAAGAGACTGAGAGAAGGAGAAGGGGGAAGACAAAGAGACTTTTGTTCGATAACTGTTAAGTTATGCCTACGTATCCTCTCGTGCAATGAGGAAGTCAGAACACTTTAGTTCGACTCAAAGATACTTAGTGATTTTGTTGTGAACTTCTTGCTTGTCTATGCTCAAGTGTATGACTCGTCTGGCTCGAGTGCTAACTGTTTTGCATTAGACGGAAGAAGCAAGTTCTTGTTTTCAGAGTGAATGTGATGAGAAAAGAATCCCGGAGGAGACGTTTATTGTTTGTTTTTTTGTTTTCAGTTTTTTATTGTTTTTGGTGTTTTGCATAGGATAATGAGCTTAAGCCTAAATTAAGGGTTGTAAACTCATTATATCTTCCTTGATTAGGGATAATGAGCCTACTTAAGTATGAGATGAAGATCCCAACTTAATTACCATGATGATATAGGATTAAGATCATTAACCTACTTTGGTAATTATTAAGTGTTTTTGGGTTTTTGTTTAGTGTTAAGTAACGAGTTTAATCTCCAATCAGGGATTAGTGAACTCATTACACCATCCTAAGACAAGGGTGATAGATGAGAACACTTAAGCTGAGGAAGATACCTCAAATTAATCCATGGTTAGGGATTAAATTCATTATATAACAAGCCTTTATTAAGTGGATTTTAATTAAAGGTTGGATGAAGAAGTGTTTGAAGGTGCGCAAAACACAAGGAAGAGGGGTTGGAATTGGGTTTTCTTTAACAATAAAAATTAACTTCTAATGACACGTTTAATTTATCCTGGTTCGTTTGAACTCAAACTACGTCCAGTCCACCCGCCAAGGTGATTTTGCCTCTACTGAGGTCTTAATCCACTATTCAATAAGAATACACACAAAGACCTATAGTCAATGTCTTCTTGAGTCTTCTGACTAAACTTAGTCACTCAAGGAATAAAATGATTATTACACAATATAATAAAAAAAGTAACTTAGAATGCTTCTAGATAAGCAAAGATCACTAAGTGAAAGTTACAATAGTAAGCATAGTTGATTTGATCTGTTTTCGTGAATGTATTGAAGTGTGTCACTGAAATCTTCAAATGAAGTCCTTTATATAGTACTTGAAGAATGTAGCCGTTGGAGACATCTTTGAATTAAAATAGGATAGACTTTAATACCATAAATTCCTTCCATAAGCAGAGATACTTGTCTTTGTTCATTAATTAAAATATCCTTTAATTAATGTCTTTAATAAGGATACCAACATCTTCTAAGCGGAGATCAGAGATAATAAATATAAGATGCGCAGCCAATAAATATGTTATTTAATGCTGGTTTCTCCTTTGAGAGTATCTTCTGTATGTGACTAAATGAATCTTCTAAGCACGTACGGTTTACTTAAATAAATTTGACTTCTACACAATAGTAAATGTATTCATTAGAAATTCTATTATAAAAGACTTTGTTATCATCAAAACACTTAGAGGTTCAGAACCATAATTGTTCTAACAATCTCCCCCTTTTTGATGATGACAAAACATTTAAATAAAGGAGATAGAGTTTAATAAGTTTAAGTGAACTCCCTTTGATTTAGAAGAAAATTCTTCAGATGTTCCATGATTCTTAGCTCCCCCTGAGTTGATTACTTGACCTGTTTCTTTTCATGATAACAACTCAAATAGTTTTATTAGAATTATATGTAAGAGGCAAATTATGGTAAACTGCTATGAATCAGAATCATTTACGTTTCTCCCCCTTTTTGTCATAATCAAAAAGAATTAAAGCACATGAAAACGGACAGATAATAACCAATACAGTAAAATTATATTTAAACCAAAAACCAGTAGAAGTTCAAAGAGTTATGCAGAAGCAAAAGATAAAACAGAGGAACAGCTAAGGTAGAAGATAAGAAAAAAATTTAAGAGTTCATCTTGGTAACTAAGGTCTCCAACAAAGATTTGATTTCTGATGATGATTCCACTTGCTTGCCAAGCAATGACTTCATTTCAGCAGTGGTTTCATCTTGCTTATCCAGACGTTGTTTCACCAGTTGATTCTCCTTCTTCAGCTCTTGTAGAGTTTGCAGAACAAAATCTGTAGCCAGAGGTTCTTCAACTTCTGGGGCAGCTTGACTCTCAGGTTCATCAACATGCTCTTCTTCAGAAGATACCAAGACCATTTGAAGTGCTGAGAATTCATCCAGAGGTTCTGACTCTGTCCAGGGCTTGTTATCCAGCAGAAGAGGTTTAGCCTGTTCAACATTTGAGACGACTGCTTGAAGGTACTCACAGAAGTTCTGGTGAGCAACATCATAGCAGATGTCCTTTAGTCTTTTGGACTCAGCATTAAACCACTTTCTGAGGGTAGCCCACAGAAAATCAGAAGCAGCTGGATCTGTAAGCTCTGAGCATGCAGACTTCAGATCCTCTAACTTTAATTTCAAGCCTGTTTCAAAAGCAAGAAGTAAAGCAGAAATGTCTGTTCTGGATGGTTTTGGTTTTGGTATAGGTATTGCTGTTTTGTTTGATACTGAGGACAGTTTTTGTAGGGCTTCAAAATCAACGGATGTTCTGAGAGGGTTTTCATTTTCAGTTTCTTCTAGAGTATCAGGAATGTTTATGAATATAGGTGAGTTTGGTGGTGTAGATATATAAGAGGATAGTGAGCTTTCTCTTATGGGGGATAGTCTAGGTCCATGTTCAGGAGATGGAAGTTGGACAGATTCTGAGTCTTGAAACTGTTCAAGATCTGATAGGGCATGTTGCAAAGCAGTTTGTGTTTCATTTGTTGGAGAGCGATCAATGTCAGAAAGTGGGGTATTATCAATGGGTATGTCAAAATCAGAGATAGTTTGTGGTTGATGGGTTTCAGCTTCTGGTGGATATAGTGATGAGAGGATGGATGCTACTACAGCAGTTGCAGGGATTTCAGTTTGAATAGGATTAACAGATTGAGGTGGTTCAGAGGTAGGAATTTGTGCAGAAGGAATATCAACAGAGGATGGATGGCTAGAAGGTGAGGTGATAGAGGGTAATTCAGACACTTCTACATTAATTGCTTCTAATACAGAAATGAATTCAGAGTTAGAGGCAGAAGATTTACCTGATGTTCTAGATGATTTTGGCATCTTCTAAGAAGGTCCTTCAGCAGTTTTTCTCTTCTTGAGTCTCACAGAGGCAACGTCTGGAGCTTTCTGTTTGAGTTCAATAGGCTTGAACTGGGGTTCCATACCTTGTCGCTTGCAGATATCCAGGTAGTTAACTACAACATCTGGAGGTGTGTCAGAAGAGAAGAGAGGGAAGTCTTCCAACGGGATCCTTCTGGTGGTGATTACTTCTCTAGAATGAAGAACAGGTTCATGCTGAATAGAAGTAATGAACTTCATCTTTTTCAAGTTCTTTGCATTCAGAGGTTTCCCAACATCTGTTTCTAGAAGATCAGTTTGCTTCAACTCTGCTAGAAAGTCTACCAGCTTGTTTTGGCAAAGTATGTCAGAAATAATACGTCCAAACGGAATCCAATCCCTTTTGGTCTTTTCACCATCTCTGGTTTCCTTCACACTGGCTCTCAGATTTTGAAATAGAGTGTGTGCAAGGTTGATCTTTTTCTTTTTGGCAATGAAGTAGAGAAGAAATTGTTGATCCAGGTTGATGTAATCTGGAGAGTTGGTAGGTTTCCTGTGACAGATTGTCCCAAGAATGATTTTGGCCCAAATACAGAGAGGGGTCTTCAAGTCTTTGATTTTGTTGGAGGGTTTGCCAGAGGTAAAAATTTCTTTTGCTATCACAGTAGTATCAGACGCCTTGTCCATGTCACTGCACTTGATGCCATTTCCATCAGCTTCAATAAGTTTAGCAAGATGGTCTTCAGAAATAACCACCCTTTTACCAAACACATGAGAGGTAACCTGTGCGTCGTTTGATGTTGCATAAACCCAGAATTCTTTAACCAGTTTTGGAAAGACTGGTCCCATTAAACGGTCAAAATACTTTTCCCAGCCCTGAGCTTCAACATACGGGAGGAGATCAAAACCATTTTCCTTCAAACTGTTGAAATCCACAAATAACTCACACAGGACTTCCAATTTGTCAGTAGGAGTTGAGAGAGTCTTCGTGGGCTCAACATAGAACACATCAGAAAAATCTTTGCGTTGATGAGAAGATGAAGCCATTAGTTACTAAGATGATATTTGAAGGTTTAGGGTTTTTGAAAAAAGAGAAAACGCAAGAGTGAAAAAAAAAATTCAGTAAGAGTGAAATACGGGTAAAAGATGAAAGTGAGAGAGACACATTACATATATAGAAAAATAAAGCATTTAATTAGTTGAGAAATTAGTGGGAAAATTTAAGTTTAAAAAAACATAATGATTGAATGCATTAAATGCGCTGACATAGGGTAAGGCGTAAAAGATTCTGGAACAGTTACCCAAGAGATTTTTGCCTTTTTGGTGTCAAGTGTAGCCGTATCAGATTCCAGAATTTCAACAGTTGTCCTTCTGTAGAGAACAGTTACCAAAGCATGTTCTGTAACTTTTTAGAGTTTGGACACTTGTTTTAATTCTGATGGAAATCCTTAGAGCCTTGTTGACACTTGTTGATTTGAAGATCTGCATGTTAATCCTTTGAACAGAAGTTCTAAGAATGAAACAGTTAGAGCATAGCATCTTCTGAGATAGCCATATAGAGGATAAATATCAGAACTTCTAAGTGATAAAAACATATAAGTAAAGCATTTTCATTCTGGACATAATTTCATGCTAAGGTTAGTTAGTATGAAATTAAATCTATCTTCAGGAAGGGGTTTTGTAAAAATATCAGCCCATTGGTGATTTGTGTCTATAAATTTTAACATTAAAATTCCCTTCTGAGTATAGTCCCTAATGAAGTGATGTTTAACTTCTATGTGTTTAGCTCTAGAATGTAAAATTGGATTTTTAGATAAACAAATAGCAGAAGTATTGTCACAGAGGATGGGAATGTTACTCTCATAAATATTGAAATCCTCAAGCTGATTTTTCATCCAGAGCATCTGAGTACTGCATCCAGCTGCTGCAATGTATTCAGCTTCTGCAGTTGATAATGCTATGGTTGACTGTCTTTTGCTAGACCAAGAGATTAGATTGTCTCCCAGAAATTAACAACTTCCAGAAGTACTTTTTCTTTCTGTTCTGTCTCCAGCAAAATCAGCGTCACAATATCCTACAAGTTTATACTCTTCTGATCTTCTGTAGTACAGACCAAGATTAGTAGTACCTTTCAGATATCTAAAGATTCTCTTAACTGCTGTTAAGTGAGTTTCTCTAGGATCTGATTGGAATCTAGCACATAAACATACACTGTATAGAATATCTGGTCTAGAAGCAGTTAGATAGAGAAGAGATCCAATCATACCTCTATAGAGCTTCTGGTCTACTTTCTTACTTACCTCTTCTTTCTCCAGAATACATGTAGGATGCATAGGAGTTTTAGATATTGTGCTTTCTGATAGATCAAATTTCTTCAGAATTTCTTTTACATATTTGCTTTGATGGATATATGTTCCTTCTGATGTTTGATTTATTTGAATTCCCAGAAAGAACTTTAGTTCTCCCATCATGCTCATTTCAAATTCTGCCTGCATAGATTTAGCAAATTCCTTTCCCAAGGCACTCTTAGTAGAACCAAAAATTATATCATCTACATAAATTTGACATATCAGAAGATCATTTTTAATGTTTTTACTGAAAAGAGTTGTATCCACCTTCCCTCTGATGAACTTATTTTCCAGAAGAAAATTACTTAGTCTTTCATACCAAGCTCTGGGAGCTTGTTTTAAACCATATAATGATTTTTTGAGTTTGAAAACATGTTCTGGAAATTTTGTATTTTCAAAACCAGGGGGTTGGTGTACGTACACTTCTTCATCAATATAACCATTTAAAAATGCACTTTTGACATCCATTTGATATAGAATAATATTATGATTTACAGCAAATGATATTAGAAGTCTGATTGATTCTAACCTGGCGACTGGTGCATAGGTTTCTGTATAGTCAATTCCTTCTTGTTGACTATAACCTTGTGCAACCAGTCTTGCTTTGTTTCTGACAACTTCTCCCTGCTCATTTAGCTTGTTTCTGAATACCCACTTGGTGCCAATGATGTTGAATCCTCTGGGCCTAGGAACTAGATCCCACACATCATTTCTGGTGAATTGATTTAGTTCTTCTTGCATAGCCAGAATCCAATCATTTTCTGAGAGAGCTTCTTCTACGGAAGTTGGTTCAATCAGAGAAACAAGTCCCATTAACGTCTCTTCAGAGTTTTTGAATGAAGATCTTGTTTTGATTGGTTCATCTTTCTTTCCCAAGATTTTATCTTCTGGGTGATTAATATTGCTTCTGGATAGTTTCTTCTGAATGGGTTCTTCAGATGTTGTTGGAGAAATTGTATTGTTTTGATCTTTAGATGATTGATCTTTAGAAGTTCTGTTTGTAGAGATTTCTACTTCTATATCTGCAGAAAATTCATTCTGCTTTGGTTTTTCAGAACCAAGCTTATCATCAAATCTGACATGAATAGATTCTATCACAATGCGTGTTTCTGTATTGTATACTCTGTATCCCTTAGAACGTTCAGAGTATCCTAACATATAACACTTTTGTGCCTTAGAATCAAATTTATTCAGAGTATCAAGAGTATTTAAGATAAAACAAATACATCCAAAAGGATGAAAGTATGAAATGTTGGGCTTTCTGTTCTTCCACAATGCATAAGGAGTCTTTTCAAGAATAGGTCTTATAGAGATTCTATTCTGAATATAGCATGCTGTATTTACTGCTTCTGCCCAAAAATGTTTAGCCATATTAGTCTCATTTATCATGGTTTTGGCCATCTCTTGTAATGTTCTATTTTTACGTTCTACAACCCCATTTTGTTGTGGAGTTCTAGGACAAGAAAAATCATGAGAGATGCCATTTTCATTGAAAAATGATTCTAATTGATTATTTTCAAATTCTCCACCATGATCACTTCTGACTTTAATGATTTTAGATTCTTTTTCATTTTGAACTTGTTTGCAGAAGTTAGAAAATACAGCAATTGACTTATCCTTGTGTCTAAGAAACTTTACCCATGTCCATCTGCTGAAGTCATCTACGATCACTAATCCATACTTTTTGCCACTGACAGAAGCAGTTTTCACTGGTCCAAACAAGTCAATGTGCAGAAGTTCTAATGGTCTAGAGGAAGATACAACATTTTTAGCTTTAAACCAGTTTTTGAAAATTTGCCTTTCTGACATGCTTCACACAGAGCTTCTGAGTTGAACTTCAAATTTGGAAGTCCTCTGACTAGATTGAGTTTGTTAAGTTGAGATAATCTTCTCATATTAACATGTCCCAATCTTCTGTGTCAGACCCATTGCTCAGTTTCCACAGACATTAGACATTTTACATTTTGAATTTTTAATTCTGAAAGCTTTATTTTATAAATGTTGTTCTTTCTCTTCCCACTAAAGAGGATTGTTCCATCTTTCTGACTAACAGCTTTACAGAACTTTTGATTAAAGATTATGTCATAGCCATTATCACTTAATTGACTTATGGATAATAAGTTATGCATTAATCCTTCTACAAGTAGAACATTAGAGATAGAGGGAAGATTTCCATTACCAATAGTTCCAGAGTCAATTATTCTTCCTTTTTGATTGCCTCCAAAACCTACGTGGCCTCCATCTTTTAATTCAAGACTTTGGAACATATGCTTTCTTCCCGTCATGTGACGTGAGCATCTAGAGTCCAGGTACCATGATTGGTGTTTCAGTTTTGCTGTTAAAGACATCTGCAACATACACAATTTTATCCTTGGGTACCCATATTCTTCTGGGTCCTTGTTTGTTAGTTTTTACAAACTTCTGATTCATTTTAGGTTTCAAATCAGAATTTGTAGAACAAGATGACTCACTGGTGTATATAAGATCATGATTATGACCATAGGTGAAATGAGAACTTAGAGGAGTATTTGTATTTATGACAATGTCATCAATATTTTTTAGCTTCAGAGTTTCTTTATTTTTCACATAGCCTATGCCTCTTCTTTCATTTCTGCTAACACCATAGATCATAGATGCAATCTTGCTTCTATCTAAGCTTTTAGTAAGAAATTGTTGAAAGCTATAATCATATTGTTTTATGATATTATCAGAATTGATTAGATCTTCTAATTCAGATTTCTTCTGAGCTTTAAGTTTCTCAAAAGAGTTTTTACATTCAAAGAGGTTTTCTTTCAGCTCAGAGTTTTCTGTTTTTAGTTTTCTAACTTCTTCTAATTCAGATACTAGACTTTGTTTAATGTCTTTGTATTTGAATTGAAGTTTCTGATATTTTTCAAGAATTTCTGAGAGGCTAGCTTCTAACCGAGGTCTGGAAAATTTAGAAAATACCTCTTCTGAATCTGATTCTAACTCTGATTCTGATGAGTGATCATCTTCTGGTATGTTTGCCATTAATGCAATATTAGCTTGTTCATCTTCAGAATCTGACTCGGCTTCAGATGATTCAGAATCATCCCATGTTGCCATGAGACTCTTTTTCTTTTCTCTGCTGAATTTGTTTCTGGGTTTTTCTTTCTGAAGTTTTGGACATTCACTTTTATAGTGTCCTGGTTCTTTGCATTCGTAGCACACAACTTCTTTGCTTCTGGGTTTCTTATGACCAGATGTTGATTCAGAATAATTGTTTGTTCTTCTGGTATTTCTGAACTTCTTCTGACGATGCTTCCAGAGTTGTTGAACTCTTCTGGATAGGAGAGATAATTCATCTTCTTTTGATGAGCATCCAGAGCTTTCTTCTTCTTCTGCCTGTAAAGCTTTAGAAACATGTTTGTTAGATTTAAGAGCTACAGACTTACCTTTCTTCTGGGGTTCATCTTCTTCTAACTCAATCTCATGACTTCTCAAGGAGCTGATCAGTTCTTCTAAGGAAATTTCATTCAGATTTTTTGATAACTTTAAAGCGGTGACCATGGGCCTCCAAGCTTTTGGTAAACTTCTGATGATTTTCTTCACATGATCTGCTGTTGAGTAGCCTTTTTCCAGAACTTTTAGTCCAGCTACCAGGATTTGGAACCTTGAGAACATTTTTTCAATGGTCTCATCTTCTTCCATCTTGAAAGCTTCATACTTCTGGATGAGAGCTAGAGCTTTAGTCTCCTTGACTTGAGAGTTACCTTCATGTGTCATCCTCAGAGAATCAAGCATGTGTTTAGTTGAATCCCTGTTTGTGATCTTCTCATATTCTGTGTATGAGATGGCACTTAGAAGTATGGTCCTAGCTTTGTGATGATTTCTGAATTCCTTCTTCTGTTGAGCTGTCATATTTTTTCTTTCAATCTTCTGACCATCTGCTCTAACAGGATGAATGTATCCATCTGTCACCATGTCCCAGAGATCTCCATCTAGAGCTAGAAAGAAACTCTCCAGGACATCCTTCCAGTAGTCAAAATTGTCACCATTGAATATTGGAGGTTTAGCATTGATCTTGTCATTCTGATAGTCATTGTTGTTAATTCCAGTTTCTGCCATGTGTTTAACTTCTGGATCTTTTACTGACACGGTTAAGTGTATTTCTCAGAACCTAGCGCTCTGATGCCAATTGAAGGTGCGCAAAACACAAGGAAGGGGGTTGGAATTGGGTTTTCTTTAACAATAAAAATTAACTTCTAATGACACGTTTAATTTATCCTGATTCGTTTGAACTCAAACTACGTCCAGTCCACCCGCCAAGGTGATTTTGCCTCTACTGAGGTCTTAATCCACTATTCAATAAGAATACACACAAAGACCTATAGTCAATGTCTTCTTGAGTCTTCTGACTAAACTTAGTCACTCAAGGAATAAAATGATTATTACACAATATAATAAAGAAGTAACTTAGAATGCTTCTAGATAAGCAAAGATCACTAAGTGAAAGTTACAATAGTAAGCACAGTTGATTTGATCTGTTTTCGTGAATGTATTGAAGTGTGTCACTGAAATCTTCAAATGAAGTCCTTTATATAGTACTTGAAGAATGTAGCCGTTGGAGACATCTTTAAATTAAAATAGGATAGACTTTAATACCATAAATTCCTTCCATAAGCAGAGATACTTGTCTTTGTTCATTAATTAAAATATCCTTTAATTAATGTCTTTAATAAGGATACCAACATCTTCTAAGCGGAGATCAGAGATAATAAATATAAGATGTGCAGCCAATAAATATGTTATTTAATGCTGGTTTCTCCTTTGAGAGTATCTTCTGTATGTGACTAAATGAATCTTCTAAGCACGTACGGTTTACTTAAATAAATTTGACTTCTACACAATAGTAAATGTATTCATTAGAAATTCTATTATAAAAGACTTTGTTATCATCAAAACACTTAGAGGTTCAGAACCATAATTGTTCTAACAGTGTTTTTTATGTTTTCAAGACTTTAGCATGAGGGGGACTTGTCCATTGAACACTAGGGTTAGTCCCTCTGAACCACCAGGCAGAGATGTAACCCTAATATAAGGCCCAAGTTACAAGCTTAAGTCTTTGATGATTATTAGGTGTTTTTGATTGAAGGTGAAAACAACTTAAAGGTTTAGCACTAGGGATCAAAGTTATACACTCCATCCTAAGATAAGCATACATGCATAACCCTAATTCAGAGTCCCAAAACTTTAACTGTTTAGCCTTGATTATAAGATGAGAGAGAGAGAGAGACTCAAGGAGACTCAAAAGGTAAAAACTAGGGGGGAATATGTACAACCCTAAAGTTATCATGCTTATATTTTCCTATAGTTTGTGAGGCATCAAGAGAAGTCTTCAAGTTGGCCACCAAAGGAAGAGAAGCAGATGAAAAGAAAGAGAGAGAGAAAGAGAGAGAGAGAGAGAGAGAGAGAGAGAGAGAGGGAAGGATTGGGTTACTTACTTCATGAAGAAGTTAAGTAACCTAAGAACAAGAGATAACATAAGTGAATGAGATTCACTTCAAACACAAACAAAGTGCATAAAAATAAAGAGAGAAAGAGAGGTTGGATGTGGATGCACATCCACATCCTGATTAACTTACCAAATGCACCTGAAATGGTTAGTTTGAAAGCAAGATATGTACAAATTCAAAAGCATAAACAAATCAAGAGATAAAAAAATTGAAAATTCATCCAAGGGGACCCTAAGCACTCATGAAATCACCATCCAAAGGGGGAGGTCTAAAGGTTTAACAAATTCAAGTTATGGTTTACCTAAGATTGGCTAGGGTTTTGGATACTTCTCAAAGGGAAAATGCAAGATAAAAATGTGACAAAAATATATTTAGAAACTAGAGGTCAACTATGAAAGATTGCAAAGAGAATCAAATGCAAACTCATCTTGGTTTTAAAGTTATGAATTTTTGAAGTTAGGGTTGAAAAATAAGAAATTTAGAAACCCTAATTCAAAGAAAATTGGCAAAGTTTGATCAAAACCAAAACGAAATTTGTGAGATGAGTTTGTAAATGTTTCTAAATGTTTAAAGGACCTCTCTGAATTTTTTTGTGATTTTTAGATACTTTGAAGTATTTTTAATTAATTAAATGGAATTAATTAATCAAAATATACAATTAAAATATTTAAAAATGCATTTTTTTAATGAAAAAATAAAAATAAAAATATTTTTGGTTTCTGAAAATTAATTAAAGTGTTGACAAAAATTTTCAGAATTTTTAAATGATTTTTGGTATTTTTAATGATTAAAAGAAAAGAAAACAAAATAAATGAAAATAAAAATAAAAGAAATTGAAAAGTATGTTGAATCAATGGTCTAGATGCGAAATTGGTGAGAACAAAGGCCAGGATGAGAAGTCTGCTTGACTTGAGGTATGAAAGATCTAAGACTCAGGTTTAAATCTGCTTTTTGCGCGTGATCCAATGACCTAGGTTTAATCTGACTTAATTAATTACAATTAATTTAATTAATCAAAATTAAGATTAAGTGAATTATCTAAGTTGTCCGTACACTAATTTAAACATGATCCAAGGGTCCTCATTTAATCTGCCATCATAAACCCTAATTAGCCCAAATCACTTTCAGGTGACCGGAGACAAGCTTCGGTCATCTTCTCCGGCAACCAAAAATGCCAACTTCCTATTTAAGCTTCTAAACCTCAATTTTTCTGCCCAGAAACAATCTCCTAACATCATGCAACTCTAATCAACAAGCAAAAATAATTTATCATGCATCATTAAGCTGAATCGAAGCAAACAAATTCTAGGTCAAAAATTCCAGAACATCATGAAATCCTCATTTCTAACCTATTTTCAATTCTAATCATATCAAGGTGATCAGGGAAGCATGTAGATTCATTCTAGAACTTAAAATCAAGCTTCTGGAAAAAAAGTTCTTGAGGTTACCTGAGTTGAAGTTCTTTAAAATTGAGCTTTTTGGGCCATCCTCTTGTGCAATCCACCTCCTTTGATCCCCTTTGTGCTATTGTGATGCTTGAATGGAGTTTATAATGGCTGGTTTATAAGTTTCAGTTCTGACAAAGCAGAAATCGTGTTTGTGTTTGGGCTTGTTTCAGGCTATGGTGATGGTGGGATTTGTTCCTTAGGTTATAAGGAGTTGAATGGTGAAAGAAATTTTGGTTTTTGTTGGTTGGATTGTGTGTTTTGAAGAGACAAAGTTTCAAGGTAATTTTGGCAATCTGAGCTTGTGTCTTGTTTCAGGCCATGAAGGGTGTTCATTTATAGTGCTTAAGGTTTGCATAAGCCATACCATTGGTCAGGATAGTGGTTGTGGCACTGTGTGATTGGTATGAGAGCTTTGTGCAAAAAGTTAAGTTTCTTTGTACTTGAGGTATGGGTTGGGACATAGGTGATTTCTGAGCATGGATTGCCTCAGCTTGGATCATGGATGGCCCTTGGATTGATAGAATACAATTGCAATACTTGGATGAAGAGTTTGCAATGTTTATGCACAATGGAAATTTTGTGAAGTTTGTGAAATCAAGCCATGAAATGCTTTGTTACAAGGCATAATTCTGGTCTAGGCAAGTTGCACTAACATGTTATGTCACATTTGGGCACATTAGAAGTCATTTGAATGCCAAACATGCACATTTCCCTCTTTGACATGAATGTGAAAATTATGTGATTTTTGCCAACTTTGCAAGGCCATAACTTGAGTTATGGGATGAATTAAAATGAGTTCATGTACTTTTTGAAAATGGGAGGATCGAATCTACAACTTTCATGTTTGAAGAAATTTCATTTTAAATCTTTTTGATCAAGAAAGAGGAGGTTGAAGATCTTTCCCAAAATAGAAAGTTTACATTACAAGTCATTTCCAATTTTGGCAAGTTTTGGCTTTGCTCATTTTTCTTCAACTTTGTGAACTTACAAGAATTCCAATGATCAAATAAAGACCATATGACTTCAAAATGATGATGATAACCCTTTGGAACCATTGTTGGGGGCCTCAGGTGCCCAGAATCTGACTTTTCTTGCTCAAGAAGTTACCATTTGATCAGATGACTTCCAAATTGAATTTTTCCATGAAATGTGATACACAAGCTCCTTATAACATATATGGACCAATAGCAACAAGAATGACCACAAATTTTGGGTGTAAAGCCTTCAAAATCAAAACCCTAATTTCAGGTCATCTGTGTAGGAGCCTCAACTTAGCTTCCATACCTCTGCAGTGCTTTGACATTTCTTGACTTTAAATGACCTATGTGGGCATAAAATGGTCATAGACTACTCAATGACCCTCTTGGCATGCTTTAAGACCTTGGAGATTGCTCAGATTACTTCTTGAATTGCTCAAATCACAAACCTAGATGCAACTTATGCAGTGAAATAACTATACAGTGTGAGATGGTATGCTTATGCAATGCAATATGAGGGATCACAATCCAAGGTGTGAGAAAGTGAGAGGGGAAATTTGGGGTGTTTACACCACCATAGACTCAATTCATGTGGTACCATTAATCGATCCCTATTTCATGATCCAGTTCCCGTCAGAACTCTCAACCCCTTTTCCATGGTCCAGTGCAACCCCTCTTTCATGATTACACCCTCGACCCCTATTTCATGGTCCAATATGAACCATATTTCATTATCACACCCTAAATCATGATTGAATACAATCACCTCGACAACAACGACAACATGCAACAACAACGAAAGTCTGCATCAACAACAACAACAACAATAATATACAACAATCAACAACAACAACGTGTAACATCAACAACAAGCACAATAACATTTCATGCATATTCATTCTCATATTAATAGTTATATCTCAACAACATATACACGACTAAACATTTACCATATATTCACAAATTCACACAACAACTTTCAACTTTAACAAAATACACATATAACTTCTACAAACCCGCTCACACCGCATCAACAACATACCAACCCTCCTAAAATATAAAACATAATTTTTCATGAATTTTAATGAATTAAAAGCATAATTTCTATCTCTCAGGTCTTGCTAAGTGAGTAAGCTACTGCCTCGAAGAGGAGATATTTTCCAACAGCTCGTTAAGCAAGCAAAGCGAAACTGACAAAAAATCATGCGATTTCTGCACTCCTCATCTGTGATTCTCACCATAATTCTTCGTCTAATTACTATATTACCCTTCCACTTGATAATCCAATTATTTATTTTAATATAATATAAATTATCTAAACCTATATACATTAAAATAATATTATTTCTTCACTCAACACACTACCAAACTTCACAATTCACACAACACACAACAATATTCTAATTATTTAAATTAAATAAATAAACCGGGTGTTACAACTCTCCCCCACTTGAATATTTTTGTCCTCTAAAATTACTTGACATGAACAGATTCGGATAAGACTCCTGCATCTTACTCTCCAATTCCCAAGTTATGTTCCCACCGGCAGCACCTCACCATACCACCTTCACAAGAACAATCTTTTTGCCTCTCAACTGCTTCACTTCACAATCATCGATACGCTCAAGTAAAGCCTCCACCATAAGGTTATCCCTTACTTCCAGATCATCCATCGGTATCACATGAGACGGATCTGGTACATACTTTCGAAGCTACAAAACATGGAATATATCATGCAAATTTGACAACCGCGATGGCAACGCCACTCTATAAGCAACTGACCTAACTCTTACCAAAATCTGATACAGACCAATGAATTTCAGAGTAAGATTCTTCGACTTCAAAGCACGTCCAACACCCGTTACCGGAGTAACTCTCAAAAATACATGGTCTCCCTCTTGAAATTCAAGATCTTTCCTTCTCTTATCATGATAACTCTTCTGTCTACTTTGTGAAGTCTTCATCTTCTCTCGAATTAACTTCACCGTCTTGGTGATTTGCTAAAGAATCTCAAGTACAAGCACTATACTCTCACCTGATTCATACCAACACAAAGGTGTTCAACATCTCCTACCATACAATGCTTCAAAAGGTGCCAGTCCGATACTGAAATGATGACTGTTATTGTAAGTGAACTCAATCAATGATAAATGAGTATCCCAAACACCTCATTGTTCAAGTACACAAGCTCTCAATAAATCTTCCAAAGATTGTATAGTCCTTTGCGTTTGCCCATCTATCTGCGGATGATAAGCGGAGCTCAACCTCAACTTTGAACCCAATGACTCTTGCAAACTCTCCCAAAATATAGAAGTGAATCTCGGATCTCTATCCGACACAATACTCAACAGAATCCCATGCAACTTTACAATCACACAAATATAAATCTCGACCAAATTTTGCAATGAAAAACTAATACCAATAGGGATAAAATGTGTAGATTTCATCAGTTGATCAACAATTACCCAAACCGCATCATTCCATCTTGGAGTATTAGGTAATCCTGTAACAAAATCCATAGAGATAATATCCCATTTCCACTATGGAATAACCAACGGTTGCATCAAACCAGCAGGTTTCTGATGTTCCATCTTCGACTTCTGACAAGTCAAACAAGCGTACACGAATTGATCTACGTCACGCTTCAATCCAGGCCACCAAAATATCTTTTTCAAATCCTGATACATCTTTGTAGCTCCTAGGTGCATACTCAAACTACTTCTGTGACCTTCTCCAAGAATCATTATTTTCAGTTCTGAATCTTCAAGAACACAAATTCGCTCACGGAATCTCAACACACCTTGATCATCCACACAAAAATCACCATTTTCCGCATGCTCATCTCTAACCATCAAGTCTACCAACATTACATCTGACTTTTGGCTTTTTCTGATATTAGCGAGAAAATCATTGTTAATCTTCAACATTCCCAATTTCACACTATACAGTGTCTTCTCACAGACCAAACTCGTGTCTCTAAATTGCTCAATTAACTCCAATTCTCTCATCATCATAGCCGACATATGAATTGTTTTCCGACTCAAATCATCCGCTACGACATTAGGTCTACCGGGGTGATTATTCAAGCCGAAATCATAATCTTTCAAAAATTCCAACCAACGTCTCTGCCTTATATTAAGTTCCTTTTGGTCAAACAGATACTTCAAGCTCTTATAATCGGTAAACACCTCAAATCTAGAACCATAAAGATAATGTCTCCAGATCTTTAGTACAAACACTACTACGGCCAACTCCAAATCGTGAGTAGGGTACTCATGAATCCTCAACTAATGTGAACCATAAGCCACACTTAGTTATTATGCATCAATACTCCTCTTAAACCTATCAAAGAAACATCACAATACACCACAAATGGCTCATCTGGTTTAGGCAAAATCAAAACTGGAGTTGTAGTCAAATGCTTCTTCAGCTCAACTAAATTTCGCTCACAATGAATATCCCACACAAACGCCTCTTTACAAGTCAATTGGGTCAACAGAAGATCTAACTTCGAAAACCCTCGATGAATCTTCGATAATAACCAGTTAATCCCAAAAAGCTTCAGAACTCGGTCATCAACTTCGGAGCTTCCTATTGTAGAACTGCATCTACCTTGGATGGATCCATTGCAATACCATTACTCGAAATGAAATGACTAAGAAAACTCACCTCTTCTAACCAGAACTCAAACTTAGACAACTTCGTATAAAGCTTTTTATCCTTCAACACTTGTAATAAAATCTGTAGATGTTCTGCATGTTCTTCTTCTGACTTAGAGTAAATCAAAATATCATCTATGAAAACAACCACAAATTGAACTAAGTACTCAAGAAAAATTTGATGTCTATTTTGATGCATTGTTGTTGTATGCGATTAATGGTTGGTTTGAAGAAGTTTTGGGTTGCAATGGGGTAAAATTCGTATGAAAAATTGGGGTATTTTGGTGCAGAATTCGTAAAAACAACAAAAAACTGCTGATGTTCAGGCGTTAACCGGTTAACTATATGCGTTAACTGGTTAACCAGTGAAAAATAAGCGTTTTTGGTAGAAAAATGAGGTGTTAACCTGTTAACCATATGCGTTAACCGGTTAACACTGTAACAGAGGCAATTTTCAATTTTGAAAAATCCGTAACTCCGATTGAGGTCCCCTTTGAAGCGTTGGAAAGCTAATGAGATGAACTTTAATTTGATGAAATAAAATGAGAGATGTGAGATATTTTTCAGTGCTGAATTTTTAGAAAAAGTTAAATTGGTTTTTATGATTTTAATCGTAGTTGGATTATAAATTGATGTCATGATGTTGTTGACAAACGGAGTGTTGTAGGTGTGTTGTTATGATGTAAAACCTGATTGTATGATGATTATTTGTTTAACATTAAATGAATGATGCACATGTGTATTGAAGTGATTTGGTGATTATGTTGTGCTCCCTTATGGAGGGTTGATGGCCATTGTCCATCGCATGGAGAAAATCGGTACCGCATGCATATTTTGTGTTTCATTATAGTTGACATCACATTTAAAAGATGTATTTGTGATTGTGTGCAGAATTTTGTGGATGATGCTACGATACTGTTGTGCTTAATTTGTTTAATTTTCATATCCTTATATTGTTATAATGAATTATGATTTCTCATCCTGCCTGCTTGGAAATGTTGCCTCTTATATGGGTAACTTGCAGATGATAAAGAGTAGCTCTGTAGTGCTAGAAGATTCAGAGTCTTGGAGCGTGTCTTTTATTATTTTAGGAGTTGTTTTGGAGTTTTGTCCTACTCTGTGTCATGTAACACTGGGTTGGGAATTAGTTGTTGAACTCGTTTTCCCTTTCATGTTATGTTGAAATATCTTTTTAAATTATGATGTTATTTTGGTCTAATATTTTATTTCAAGAAGTGAAAAGTTAATTTGAACTATCAAGTATGATTCCACTGTGCAAATGCATATTGCTTATATTGATTGTGTAACCCGTGTTACGGGACAGGATAATGAATTAATTGATGTTTTGAATAATGTGTGACACATTTCTATTTGTTGTACTCTAATAATATTTTATATAAATTGTTTGTGGGGTAGAAGGGTTTACATTAGTGGTATCAGAGCAGGTCGATTTGTCCAGCCAAGTCTTGTTGTTGTCAGTCTGTTGTCGGTCGTTATTTGTTAATGATTAATCTTTTCTGATGTGGTGAGTGTTGTACAGAATGGCTGGAAACAACACGTGTGCTCTTGCTGACATTATTGCAACTTTTTCTCAGACTACTTCTCGAAACAATGCTCATGATGAGTTTCGTGCCTTGAAGAAGTTTCAGAGGAATAACCCACTTGTTTTTGAAGGAACTCATGTTCCGACGACCGCGCAGAAGTGGATCAAGGCGATTGAGAAGATTTTCAGGGTGATGGCATGTACTAATGCACAAAAGGTGCAATTTGGAACCCATATGTTGTCTGAAGAGGCTGAAGACTGGTGGGATAATACTCGTCAGCGTTTGGAGGATGATGGTACTGTGGTGACTTGGATTGTGTTTAAGACAGAGTTCCTTAAGAAGTATTTTCCTGAAGATGCTCGTGGTAAGTTGGAAGGGGAGTTCCTTGAATTGAAGCAAGGGAATATGACGGTAGTAGAGTATGCTACCAAATTTGAGAGGCTGGTGAAGTTTTATCCTAACTACAATAGGGCAGTTGCTAAACTTTCTAAGTGTCTTAAGTTTGAGAATGGATTGAGACCAGAGATTAAGCAGGAATTTGGATGCCAACAGATTCGTAGATATGCGGAGTTGGTGGATAAGAGTCGCATTTATGATGAGGATAGTCAAGCTCGATCTGCTCACTACAAACAGTTGAGTGAGAAGAAAGACAAGGGCCAACTTAGAGGGAAACCTTATGTGACTACATGTGATAAAGGGAAATAGAAGGTATCAGATGAAAAGAAGCCAAGTAGGGGAGCCGCTAATGTACCTATTAAGTGATACAAGTATGGAGAGTTGGGTCACAAGGTTGATATGTGTACCAACAAGGTTCTGAAATGTTGCCATTGTGGTAAGCATGGGCATATAATTTATGATTGTCCGAATGAGGGTCTGACATGTTTCAATTGTTGTGAACAAGGGCATATCAGTACTCAATGCCAGAAACTGGAGAAGACTGCTACTGCTGCCCAGAATACTGGAAGAGTGTTTGCTTTAGTTGGTTCAGAGGTTCCGAAGAAGGACAACTTGATTTGAGGTACTTGTTTTATTAATGATGTTGAGTTGATTGTTATTATTGATACCGGAGCTACGCATTCATTTATCTCTCTTGAGTGTGCTACTAGATTGGGTTTGAAATTCTTTGATATGAATGGTAGTATGATAATAGATACTCCTGCTAATGGATCTGTGACTACCATGCTTGTTTGTTTGAATTTTCCTTTGACAATTTTTTAGAAGAATTTTGTGATGGATTTGGTGTGCCTACCTTTGCACCAAATCGATGTTATCCTTGGTATGAACTAGTTGGAATTCAATTATGTTCATATTAATTATTATAGTAAGACTGTGAGGTTTTCTGAACTGAGTGAGAATGGCAAGATGATGTTCCTATCTGCTAAGCAAGTGAATGAACTTTTGTCAGATGAAACCCTGATGTTTGCGGTGTTTGCATCTTTGCAAGTTGATGATAAAGCCGTTAGTGTAGAGTTGCCTGTGATTTGTGAATTTCAAGATGTGTTTCCTAATGATATAAGTGATTTACCTCCAGAGCGTGAAATTGATTTTTCTGTGGACTTAGTACCAAGTACGAGCCCGATCTCGATGGCTCCTTATAGAATGTCTACTTCAGAGTTGAGTGAGTTGAAGAAACAATTAGAAGAATTGTTAGAGAAGAAGTTCATTAGACCCAGTGTTTCTCTTTGGGGTGCTCCGATGTTGCTTGTTAAGAAGAAAGATGGTAGCATGAGGTTGTGTGTCGATTATCGAAAGTTGAATAAGGTGACTATCAAGAATAAGTACCCACTCCCGAGGATCGATGATTTGATGGATCAACTGGTAGGTGCTTGTGTGTTCAGTAAGATTGATCTGAGGTCTGGTTATCATCAAATTCGAGTTAAAGTTGATGATATTTCGAGGACAACTTTCAGGACGGGTATGGTCATTATGAGTATATTGTGATGTCGTTTGGGGTTTCTAATGTGCCTGGTGTGTTCGTGGAATATATGAACAAGATCTTTCATGAGTATCTTGATAAATTCATAGTGGTTTTAATAGATGATATCTTGGTATATTCTAAATCATAAGAAGAACATGCTGAGCATTTGAAGATTGTGTTGCAAGTATCGAGGGAAAAAAATTGTATGCTAAGTTGTCCAAGTGTGAGTTCTGGTCGAAAGAAGTGAGTTTTCTCGGCCATGTGATATCAAGTGGTGGAGTTTATGCGGATCCTTCAAAGATTGATGCAGTATTGCAGTGGGAGACTCTGAAGTCTGCTACTGAGATTCGTAGTTTTCTTGGATTGGCTGCTTACTATTGTAAGTTCATTGAGGGTTTTTCTAAGTTGGCTTTATCGTCGATGCAGTTGACTCGAAAGGGTCAAGCGTATGTGTGGGATGTTGCTTGTGAAGAGAGTTTTGTGGAACTAAAGAAGAAGTTGATGACTGCTCTGGTGTTGGTCTTGCCAAATCCAAATGAGTTCTTTGTGGTTTATTGTGATACTTCCAAGATGGGTCTTGGCGGAGTTTTGATGCAAAATGATAAGGTGGTTGCTAATGCTTCTAGACAGTTAAGAGTTCATGAGAGAAATTACCCTACTCACGACTTAGAGTTGGCTGATGTGGTATTTGTGCTTAAGATTTGGAGACACTATTTGTTTGGTTCAAAATTTGAGGTATTCAGTGATCATAAAAGTTTAAAATACTTGTTTGATCAGAAAGAGTTAAATATGAGACAGAGAAGGTGGCTTGAATTATTAAAAGATTTTGAGTTCGATTTGAATTACCATCCTAGTAAGGCAAACATAATGGCTGATGCTTTGAGTAGGAAGTCGTTGTATATTTCAATTCTTATGGTGAGAGAACTTGAAATGATTGAGAAATTCAGAGACATGAGTTTGTTGTGTGAGACGACTACAAATAGTGTGAAATTTGGTATGTTAAAGCTGACTAGTGGAATTTTGGAAGAAATTCATGAAGGTCAGAAATCTGATTTGAATATAGTTGATCAGTTGATGCTGGTTGATCAAGGTAATGCAGGTGAGTTCCGAATAGATGAAGATGGAGTTTTGAGATTCCAGGATAGAGTATGTGTTCCAGATATTCCAGGAATTAAAAAGAGTATTTTAGACGAGGGACATAAAAGTCGACTGAGTATTCATCCTGGTGCTACGAAGATGTATCAAGATTTACGTAGGATGTTTTGGTGGCCAGGCATGAAAAGAGATATTGTTGGATTTGTGTATGCATGTTTGACTTGCCAGAAGTCAAAGATTGAACATCAGAAACCTTCAGGTATGATGCAGCCGTTGAATGCCCCTGAGTGGAAATGGGATAGCATTTCCATGGATTTTGTGACTGGATTACCTAAGACTGCAAGAGGTAATGATTCAATCTGGGTAATTGTGGATAGGTTAACTAAGTTGGCGCATTTCTTGCTGATGAATATTAATCATTCTATGCAAAGGATATCTGAGATTTATATTGATGAAATTGTGAAGTTGCATGGTGTACCTTCGAGTATTGTGTCAGATAAAGATTTGCGGTTTATGTCAAGGTTTTGGAAGAGTTTACAGGATGCTTTGGGCACTAAGTTGAGGATGAGTTCTACTTATCATCCACAGACAGATGGTCTACTAGTATTTTTTTAATAGAAAATATAAATATTTTTTTTAAGAAATGTTAATGGATAAATGTAGATGGGGATAGAAACTCCCTCGTGACGGGGTCGAGGACTAATCCCACAATCAAAGGATCCACACAAGGATTGATTGCATCCAGTAGTATTCAAACCTGGGATCTTGAAAGAAATAAACTCTCAAACCCAAGCCTCCACCATTAGACCAATCATTGGGATTTATATTATTTATTAATTGATTTCATATAAAATTCTAAGAGTTTAATGGTACTTTAAGGTCAGTGTAAAAAATATTATACATAAATTCAATTAAAATACTTTAAAATGTCAAATTATATAAATAATTTAAATTCAAATTAAAAATAAAATAGAGAGACTGATTTCATGAACATGATATAATAGGGGACCAAAACTATAACTTTATCAATATTATTTCAAAAACTTGATTTAAAAAATAAATTATTAATATCAAGAAGTCTTATATATCATTTTTACATGTATTGATCTTTTATTACTTAGTAAAATAAATTAGTTTTTCATCGTCACAAAAAGATTAAAAACCAATAAATAATAAATTCAATTTTATAAATACAGTTTAATTCAATTTCAAAAACTTAATTTAAAATTCGATCCAAAAGCTTTTTACAGTGACAATTAGTAATATATTAATATTTGTGTCTTAAAAAATAAATTGGTCATCCTTCATCTTCACCAAATTTTTATATTTTTCAAAGTAAAACGAACATAAATAAAAAGTCAAGTGATAAATGCATGTGGATTGGGCATTGGAGTTCTAAGCGTGACAATTAGTAATATATTAATATTTGTGTCTTAAAAAATAAATTGGTCATCCTTCATCTTCACCAAATTTTTATATTTTTCAAAGTAAAACGAACATAAATAAAAAGTCAAGTGATAAATGCATGTGGATTGGGCATTGGAGTTCTAAGCATGATTGGAAACATATAGAATATATGCCCTTGATTTGAAATTGAAAAAAAAGTTGTGGTGGAACATTGTTGTTATACTTGGTAGGACATATATATTGCTTAACTTTGAAGTTTTAAAGTTCTTAATGTTATTAATCAAATACTTTTATATCATTATTAAAGATGCTTTTGAAATATTTTCCATGAATAATTTTATTGGATTTATTTTAATTACAAATTTTGGATTTGTTTAATGAGAAAAATTTTAATCTCTAGTAAAGATGATTTTAAATGTCATTCAATTTTAAGAGTTTTAAGAGTCTTATATAAGAAGTTGAAATTATGATTTATATCCAATAATATTTTAATTGATTTGTTCATGATTCAGAATTTTGTTACGTGGACATATGTCAGGCCAAATGTTTCAGCATGTGTGTAACATCTCACATTTGTTAGTAAGTCATGGTTGTTGTTGTTCTGAGAAAAAATTATGGTTGTGTTTCAATCAGATTTGTTGCTCTTTTTAACAATGTGTTAATCAGATTTGTTTGACATATTGAATAAGATCAAATCTAATTTGTAGAGATTTAAATTTGAATCAAAACAAATCAAAATTTTGTTGGAGGTTTTTGAAAAAGAAATCAAAATAGAATCCTCTACAAATCTGGACACGATCAAATCTTATGCTCATTGGAGAAAAGCCCAAAAATTACATTGCTATTTAAGGAGACTCAAGCCTACATTTAAAGTTAGTGCATATATTGAAGATCTAGAGTGTTATGGCTAGGTTCTTTGAGTTTTTGTAATTTGTTGTTTTTGTACTCCTCTATAAGAAGTCTAAACTAAATATTCAAGACATAGAGGTTGATTATTATTTAAGTTGTAATTCATAATCTTTAAACTATTTATAGTGATTGGGAGAGATTGAGAGGAGTTCTCATATTTAAGGGGAGTCTCCTTAAATATAAATTCACAATGTCTTAGATAAACAACCTTTGTTCCAATCAACCTAACCTCCAAGACTATGCTAAAAATAAGCATTCAAACTCACTAGATTGTTGATGCTAAGTTCGAAGATTGGAGGAAGAAAATCTTTGGTAAGTGGTTTTTAGAACTTTTCCCAAATTTTATCCTTGGTCTTTCCTAATGTCGTTATCTTCTTCAAACACTATGAAGAGTGAAAATGTTATGTGGCAGTTGAAGAAAAAGATTCAGTTGTTGTTGTTTCAGATGGGATTCCAAGCACGCCTTCAACCAGTGGAATTTTTTGCTTCGGGTACCCTTTTGGGACTTCTTGTGACATGGTCGTCAAATAGGTAATGCATATAGTTACTTTTTGTGTTAGAAACGTGATCGCGGTTTCTCTTGATTGCACTGTGGTGGAAGAAGTTTTTCTGACTCCTAGTCTGGATAGAGAATGAAGGTTTAATCCTATCCTAGAGTCGAAAGAGGTCCAAGATGAAGGTCTTATCTGCAAGCACCCTCGATGGTCTAAATCTGTGGGTGGATCGTCTTTGGCATAAAAGGATACCAAACATGTGTTGTTAGCATGTCTGAGTTTGAGGATGGGTAATGAATATCGTCCTTCAATCTTTGATGAAGATTATTCCTATTTCTCGGGGCTCTTTGATGAAGCCTGGTAGAGGGACTCAACTGAGTTGGTCTATCATGTTTGTCAGGCATCTACTACTACCAATTTCGGTGTGGCTAGTCAAGAAGAAGTTTTCTTATCTGACTGTCTGCATAAAGAAAGAGAAAGGTTGAAGAAGCAGGTTGGTGACCTTACCCTTGAGAGGGACATATGTTTGGAGGAAGTTCAAGATGTTTCCAATTTGTTTCTTTCCATCGAGATTTCTTTAGACCCCTTCGGGTATCCTGATTCTTTGGTAAAAAAGGTTTAGCGGCTAGTTCAAGTGATAACCGAGCAAGATGAGGCCTTGATGAGGAAAATTGGTATTGGGAAGTTGCTTGTAAGGGAACGCTGTAACACCTCACTTTCCCAAATATTTAAAATAATAATTTATTACGAAAAATAAGAGTTTCCAAAGTGGAATGCCACATTATTTTCAACAACAATCACCAAAATAAGTTCTTTATTTAAAAACAACGAAAATAACAATTTAATTCAATTCAGGCAATAAGCCAAACTCAACAAAATATCTTCGATATTTTGATTTACAAAATAGATACGTAACGGAAACAAAATAAACAACAAAAAGTTTCCCCATCCCGTGTTACGTATCAGAGCATCCTAGACTCGAACAGGCAACACGACTCCACGCACTCTCAAGTACCTGGATCATCTATACTTCCAAAGAAGTGCAAACACAACAACAAAGGGGTGAGAAACAAATTCAAACATAAACGGTGCATATAACATCTTCAAGGTAGTTTCTCACACATAACAACAAATACACCAAGTACACCAATAATCAAGCAACAACAATACACCAATAATTATGCAACAACAATACAACAATAGTTATTCAATATGACTCAACACAACACAATGCATGTGGTACCAATAGTGATTAAACATGACTTAAGTTCCATCTCAATACCTCACACCAGAAGAATCGACAACGCACGCGAAATCAGGACAGAAATCGCAAAACAACACATTTTTGCCCTACACACTGGTCATACACGTATTGGCAAGGCCATACGCGTATTGAACCAGCCCTATACGCTTTCCATACGCTGCCCAATACACGTTTTTCCTAGCACCATACGCGTTCCATACGTAAATGGGCAGAGAACCCCTATTTTTCACCTTCCATATGCGTATCACCCCTCTCATACGCTTATGAGCCCTATTTTGCGCACATCCATACGCGTATTGCCTAGGGGCATACACGTATGGGCATAAATCCATCTATTTCTGCTTTTTCTTCCTCAGTCCAGATCTGTTTCTCACAACTCTCAATTTCGTGATTCATACCAAACCTATGATCGTTTCTAATCCAGTTTTACACTCTTAATTTCATTCTTCTTCCATCTACATTACTATATACGATTTATATTTTCGTTCTAGATCTACAGTTCATATTGTTCATCAACAACAACAACATCTGCATAATTATGCATCATCCAAAACAACAACATCAATATTTCATCAGAATTTCATCAAGAGTTCATCATCATTCACATATTCGCAATAAAAATCATATATTCACAAATTTATCACAAACAATAGAAATACCTACGAGGGAAGGAAGCCCCCACTATCCATCATGTTAAACCACCTGAATTTAAATCCGTTCTCCCCCTTACCTCGAATTCGTGTGAAAATTCCTGCGAATTTCTTTAAGAATTGGGTGCCCTAGGTTGATCTTCTCCTTCATAGCCTTTTTAGCTCTCCCAACAAAATTATACGATTAAACTCTCACTAATTTTCTGTTTTGACTAATTCACCTCTAAACCCTCACCTTGGTATTTTACTAAACCGTCCTTTATTTTAATTAAATCCAAATAATAATAATATTAATTATAATTCTAATATTATTAATATTATTTCATAAAGGTAATAATAATAACAATAAAAATAGTAGTTAAATGGTCTTATTATCATTCACACACCCGTTATTACTAAGTACACCCATTTCTACCCGTCCCACTAGGACGCAACGCCGAAACGACAAAACATACGCCTTAAACAAGGGCCAACACAACACCAAAAATACCCGACGATTAGATATTAAAAATGGGGTATTACAAACACCGAGTTAGAGAAGGCTTTAAAATAGTCTCAAGAGAATCAAAGAAAAATTGAGGTTGGCCTTAACAACATATGCGCGGGGGGGGGGGGGGGGGGGGGGGGGGATCTTTCTCTTTGTAAAGAGTTATCCAAATCCATGCAAAATGGTTTCTTTATGGTCGGGGACGCTTTTCAGAACGTGCTTCAATAAGTGGAATTTTTCTATTCAATCAGGCCCATTTCTTTATGTAAATATATTTTATTTTCTCTTATTTATTTCTTAATTTCTACATGCTTTGTGGTACTATTTGTATTTTAAACCTTTACTAATAAGGTTCAAATTTCCTCCGAGTTTTGTGCTCGGGGTGTATTATTTTCTCGAGAGACTGCCTTTTCTTTGGGGATTCTTCTCCCCCCTCTTACCATCTTTGGTATATTTATACATTTTTCCTTTTTTAATAAGCCTTTCATTCACATATTTATTCTAGATACAATGTTTGTTTTTATGGTCGTGATTTTTGTGAAAATGACAATACATTGATCATTTGGTACATGAGGATTCTCGAATCGAGCATTAATTGCTTATCCCAACTTTCTTAAATTATGTATTGGCGCACTCCGTCGGATCCTGTCGAGAATCCTTTGGTTATGAGGGTATTGTAGGTCTCAATGGTGATGATAAAATGTGGTAGAGTAGAATTATAATACTTAACACTTCACATTGAAACAAGGTATCATATGATCCACGACGGTAGCTACTTCAATCTTTGGCAATTTTGTGTTTGAGATTTTGTTCACCACGTAGCGATCTAGGAACTATGGTACGATATGATCTCTGTTTATCGCTCGGAGATTCTTCGTCATATGGAGGAGGTATTCCGGTGCAAAACTTTTGTCAGAATTATTACGGCAGGGATCTCGTTGATAATAGATAATTAAGGCGATATAGAATTGGAAGGCCAACGAGAATCCTCTAGATGATATTAGAGGTAACAACCTCTATCTCTCCATGATCTTAGCACAAACCTGAGTTTGGATCTAGGATGATCTATTCATGGAATTTTCGCGGAAATTAGGAGTCATTTCCTAGAGACAGCGCCATTGTTCCATTGTGGAAATAAAATTATAAGTATATTGGTGATGATGAATCCTGAATTGGTAGTGTTGATCTCCAATACAGTGGCATGAGGGTAGACATGCAAGGTTATCACTTCAATACCCAAGTCAATTAGGAATTCAAGATTGGTATAATGAAAAATGAAGATAAAAAGATGTGCCTTGAATATCTCGTGACATACCTTTGTACCTTGATTATTTGAAGTTAGGGATGTCAATGAAGCAGGTCGGGGGCGGGGGATACATTCACATATTAATCCCCGCCCTCGAAATTACTCCCCATCCACATCTCGGTTCCCCGTCACAAGGGATTTTCCCCCATCCCCGTCCCCACGGATCCCCACGGTTTCTGTGGAGATCTATAAACATAATTTTTTACTTATTATTTTTAACTAAATTAATAGGAAAAAAATAAAAAACGTTATTAATAAACTAATCATCTACGATAAATATATTGTTTTAATACTATTTAATCCTGAGATTCATGAATACAAAATTTTCAAACTTAAAGAAATTTAAAATAATCATTTAGATCTCTATATTTTACTAATATTACATATGTGTTGTACATTTGTTTATAAAACAAGTTATTTGAAAACACAAATAAACCTACATAGAAATGTTAAATTATACATCAATTACGATATTATGTTATTCTAGTGCAGGACAGGGACTCCACGAGGTGAAGGATATGTTCGTCATCCCCATCTCTAAAGTGTCTTTGGGGGAATTTTATTCTCATCCCCGCCCCCACGAGAGAAAAATTGTCTATCATTGGAGCCCCAAACGGGGAATCCCCATAGGGATCCATTAATGAGACAAGTTGACATCCCTATTTGAAGTGGATTAATGTCAGTTTGAGTCTTAGGTCTTTGGACATTTAACCAACCCAAACCATAAATAATAACAATTGTTTTTTCAATTTTACAAATTTTTAAGGGAAGAAAAACCATTCTTTTTAAAAAAGTATAAAAATTGTGGTGTCTATTTATACGATGATTTTTTTTTTGAGATTTTTCTTTTTTACTTTGAAGAAGAAATAGACTAAAATATTCCTTTTTTTCAATTCTTAAAAAACTTAACTCAAAAAAGTAATTTTTGGCCATTATTTTCTTAAATAAATAAAAATAAAGAAATGTGTTTGGACTTGTCAAATTGTTTGGACAACAGATTTTGGCCGATTTAAGGAATAATTTGTTTGTTTTAAAACAAATGATTTTTTTTTTGTATTTTCAAAATATTACAATTTTTTATTTTTATTTATTTTTTTAAATTAAAAGATTAATTTTACCATCTCATAACATAAACATATAAGATCAAAATATAATCAAAATTGTAATTTTTTCAAAAATTTATATCTTAAAAAATGATGAAATACCTAAAATAATATTTTAAAAGTAAATATTCAAATTTATTTGAAACTTTTATCAAAAAAAAATTTATAAATTTTTTTCCCATAAAATTATAATACTCTATAAAAATTATTAAAAAAAAAAACAAAACAGACAAATTCTTAATGCCAGACGATTTTTTCTAATTTCTAGATTGGATATTATCAATTTTAGATTCACTCGATTTAACTTGACAAATCAATCAATGTTTTTTTCTTTTTGTATAAAATCATTATTTATTTATTTTTGTTTGGTTTTAATGCCACAAGTTTTTTGTGTGTGCTCTAAATCAAATATAGGATCAATTTTCTATTCAACCGGCTCAACTCGCCTATCCGGTCCGGCTTTCACTAATACGGTATTGACCAATGTTAAAATTTCAAATTTTAAACTAATATTTGATTTTAAAATATATCAATTCAAAATATTATATTTGAGTAAATAAATAAAAAATGAATTATGGAAAATGCTAGAAGTACTATTTATAACGTACATATACATATCTTCTTAAACCACTAACCACTCTGCTCTGTCCCTTTCGTTTTCCAGATCTGCTTCTCCCACAGCCACCCACAGGTATCTCTCTTCCCCCTTTTTTTCAATCTCCATTTAGGGTTTCATCAATCATTCAATTGCGTCGATTTTCATCTTATTTTCGCCGACGATTCTACATTTGTTTTTTTGGATCTGAAACCCTCTCTCCTTGTACGCAATTCTCATTTCCTACGATCTATGATTTTTTTTATACGCGAGATCCAATTAGATACTTACTCTCGTTTGTTCAGATCTTTTTTTTTTTTTTTTTTTTTTTTTGCATTTTCTTAGTTTACCTTTTTTATGAGCATTTTTTAGATGTTTTTGATGTAATGTGGTTTTATGTATTTTTGGATGAAATTTTATTGGATTTGATTCGTTGCTTAGCGCTTATGTTGTGAAAAATGTGAATGAATAATGATACTGGTCTAATAGATTAGAGATGCATTCAATTATTTAGAGACTTGTGTGCAGGGATTCCTTAAATAAGAGAAAAATGGGGCTTTATTATGAAATGGGAAAGGCCAGGCAAAGAAGCATAAATGTCAGGGAAATGGAAATGGTTAAGATTGGACCATAAATATTGTTCCTGTGTGCATGTGTGGTTTATGGGGTATGTGCACAAACACCGACACGTCGACACCGGTAATGATGTGAGAAAATTGAACGACAATCACAAGTATCTCTGTCGTGTCGGTGTCCAACATTGACATGAACTCTCTTTTCAGAGGTGTCGGTGCTACAGAGTGTTCGTTTGAAGTAGTATTCTCTAGGAACGGTCAATGGAAACATAAATGCTTCCATTGGCTAGGCTTAGTCAAAGAGAATCTAGAAAGTGTGAGTTAGAGTGCGCCCCTGTGAATCTACTGTTCCTATCAATGCTTTGATTATGATCTTTTCAAGTCATTCAAATGCTAGTTTTTTTTTTTTTTTAAATGTTATCTTTCTTTTGTTAACACTAGAAATATTAAATATCTGATACTTTTCCCCCCTAATTTTCAAACAATCCGTGAGGATGATGGGTAGGGTATGTAAGGAAGTGGGAGGGGAAGCTAGAGATGTCTCTGTTAGTCAGGAATAATCACAATGAAAGAAATTAGTGTTAGTTCCATTTTAGAATTCTGTTCTTGCTGCCTCCTCTGCTGTATTGTAGATAGAAGATAATTGGTTATAACATGTCTTAAAATATTTTCAACGGAGAAGAATTATGATAGTAACAAGTTATATTGTGCGGTGTTGTTGATGGCGGAGAGCCAAAATCCTGCCATAACGGCCGCTTTGCGGTTCTGTTATTGCGGGTTATGGCAAAGAAAAACCACAATAGCGGCCAATATTTACCATTGCGGCTAGCCCAAAAACCACCATGTATATCTGCCATAGCTGATGCTGCAATTTTATAACACTGATATGGTGAAGTAGGAGATTTCCTCTACCCCAAGCCCTCCTATTCCACTCTAGACCCTTATTTATAAGCAATTTCATTTCAAAATGATTGCCCACATCACCACATGACATGTCCCCAACCCCTCAGAGACCTGTTCCCATTGTGTTATTTCTCTTCCCCATCCAGCTAGATGTCTCCCCTCTTCTTTCTCTACACATTTGGACCTTTATCAATATCACTGGGTTTATGTGGACTCCTTCTCCTTTACACCTTGGTTATAGGCTTACCTAATTACTCAATCAATGACTCTAGATTAAGAAGTCTTTGGTAGGTAAACATAGAAAGTGTTGGGAAGAATTGGGGATCATGATGTTAATTTTTTGACTTGGTCATTTTATTTGTAATTTATTATCACCAAACTTCCAAGTTGTTACTTATGGCTAAGCCTCCTATGTAAGAAGAAAATGTAAAATAATATGCTTGTTTGAATGAGGAGTTATTGCATTAATTTTAAGTGTATATTATGCAGTAATTCTAATTTTTTGCAATCTTGTTTGCTCATGTGATTGCAGAGACTAGATTTTACTCTTCAGAAAGGAGTTGTAAGACATGGGTCGTGGAAATAGCAGTGGTGGTGGTCAAAGTTCACTGGGTTACCTTTTTGGTAGTGGAGAAGCCCCAAAACCAGCAGCAACTAATGCCCAACCTCCTGCAGTGCCTGTAGATAATGCACCCCCTTCAAAACCAGCAGTTGCTCCTACAGCAATAGACCCAAACAAGCCTGCTGGCATCAATAGTAATTCTATTGATGGCCTGAACACCGGCAACTTCATCACGGTATTAGTTCTGCTTGTTATATATAAGTTATTCAATTGCATGTTAAGCGTTATTAGAGTGATAGTTCAAGCTTGAACTGCTTTACAACATCATGACTATGAAAATACTGAGGAATTAAATCTGGTGCAGTGCACACATGTGAAAATAGATATGGTAATTTAGTATATTTGAGTATCCCAAGTATATTTGGCTGTATTTTTTGTTGCAATGAACTCGTCTAGACCATGTGAAAGTAGATATGGTAGCCAAGTATATCTGGTAGTATTTTTTTTGTTGCAATGAACTCGTCTAGACCATGTAAAAGAAGATATGGTAGCTTTTATTTGACTATCCAAAGTATATTTGGTTGTATTTTTTGTTGCAATGAACTTGTCTGGACCATGTGAAAGTAGATATGGTAGCCTATAGAATATTTGACTATCCCAAGTATATTTGGTTGTATTTTTTGTTGCACTGAACTTGTCTAGTCTAGACCATGGTTTTTTTCCTGCTGGTCACAAGATATATTGAAGGAAATAAAATAATGTTAAAGATCAACACTGATCTTTGTGTTCATACTTCATAATGCTTAACGTTGATTTCCTATCAGTTGATGTTGATTCTTGACCGTATTTAAGCTGTAATATGAAAATGACGTGAAAGGCATATGTCTTGTTATGTAAACTGAACTCAACCCTGTGTTGTATGTAGGTGACTGGTATTTAATATAGTGGAACTGTGTTTTGTTTTATTTTTGTTATACTTTGCAAGTTGCAACTACATTAAGACAATAGTTCCTCAAACAATCCGGAGAGAAATGAAAACCAGATATCTTGCTATAGCTTTTTCAGTCTGGGCTTAGATTTCTCTTGAATTATTTTGATTGACATTTTTTTCTTATTTGGCTGCAGGACCGACCCTCTACCAAGGTTCATGCTGCCCCTGGTGGTGGCTCTTCTCTGGGTTATCTATTTGGTGGCGGGCCTGGGGATGGAAAATGATACTGTGTTTGATAACCTTTTCTCGAGAATAATCTCTTTTAAAATTCAAGTTGTGTGAACAAAATGGGTGATGTATTATAGGATATGGTTGTTGGGATAAGTTGATCAAGAGTGTTATATTTTAGATGTGCTTAACATCAATTATAGAGCTGTGTTTGTCAAACAAGTTTTATTATCAATTCAACATTTGCTTCAGTTCTGTATTTTTATGCGTTCTTTTTAGTTTCCCTTCCCTCTTAATGCACTGCCATCCATCAAGAGTATTGTTCCAAAAAATAAGATCCTTTCCCATTTAGCATGGGAATGATATCAACAAATTGGCATTATAAAAAAGATAGATGCAAATTTGCAAGTGGGGAAGTTAATAACATTGAGTATACGAATAGACTTTTATTACCAACATTTTTAGATGCTCTAAATACTATACTCTAATGGTTGTAGAGAAAACTAGAAAATAGCCTGATTGTAAGTTTGTATTGGTATTGAAAGATTAATATGGTAGACATATTATTGCAACATTTTGTAGAAATCCTTTCAATTAGAAAATGCGACAAACTTAGAAGACCATAGAAGCTAATTTTGTATAAGAAAAATATAAAAAATGAGCTTATTAACCTTTATGCTTATCAACAAATTTTATAAGACACTGGAAAATAGAATATAACAAGTAAAACTACAATTACTCTTCCTTTGCACACAATCACCATCAAGAAAGTGCTGTGAAGTTTCTTACTCACATAGCAACATAACTCATGAAACCAATTTCAGATGGACACACATGAAGGAATTGCAGGTACATTATTGTTTCTACATTAACAACAGTTTCCAAGTGTTGATAAAAATGGAAATTTCTAGGAAGTTTCTCAAGTTCTATAAATAACCCTCTTTATCTCAAACATTTCTTCAAATCATTTTCCCTCCTCATATCAATCAACATGGGTTTGCAAGGTCCTGATTTTGAAAAGATCATTCATTTCCTCTCTATATGTGTCCTTGCATTCATCAATGAAGGTTCTTCCTCTCTTTCTGGTAACTTCATAAATTCACAATGGTCATGGGGTCTAGGTATTCCAATAAGCTTATACTTCAAATTTGCACTTGAGTTTCATACTCATTTAGGAATCTGTGTTGGGATTGGAGTACCCTCTTTAGTTTATTGGGGTGCAACTCGCGCTCCAATAGATTGGTATTGGGAAACCGTCGTTCATTTCAATGTTGAAATCATGAAAACCGGTCTCTTCAACATTGTTATCGGTTTTTTACATTTATTTGTAACGAAACTAATCCATCATTTAATCGAGTGGATAAACGATCGTAGAATCAAAGTAAAAGGGTTGTCGTTTCTTTTCCCTACAACGAATTCTGACATAGAAAAATCAAACTTTTCCGAACATTCTTCTTCACTTAGGCAATTTTCTACTAGTGAAATATTATTCAAGCTGGTTGAAGCACTTGTTTGTTTGTTTTTCAATGGAAATGTATTGCTTTTAAGTTGGTGTTTTTCTGGACAGACATACACTCATGAGGTTGGTAAAGCTATATCTTGGGTTGGTTTGGGAAGTTCCATGTTTGTGTGGATTAAGGCTATACTTAAGAATCCAAAAATGCCACAGGAAAAAACATGTGATGAGAAAGTGTACAAGGTGGAAAAGAATCAAAATTGTTCATTTGATGACAAGAAAGTGTCCAAGGATCAAGAACTAATAACTTGCTCCTTAGAATGTTGAATGATATAAGTTGATAAGTTATGGTGTTTGTTAGTTAATTAAATAAGGTGAAATTTGTGGTGATGATTGCTTTTAAGTGTGTTAGTTATAAATTATAATGCATGATCTTTTTTGTGTGTATATTAATTAATATATATGTCTTGTTATGTGACTAGTATGAGACATGAATTGTTGAAAAAATTATGAAAATCTTTAATCCTATCAAATGTATTTCTGTAGAACCAAATTATCTAGTTAGATATCAACTTTTTCATTTTGAATTTATTTATGGAATTTATTTTAAATAAGAAAACTGTTTTTGCAATAATAGAACAATTGTTTCTCTTGTTTTCAACCATGTTCTAGGTTTTAATTATAAAAATATATATAAGTAATTGTATTTAAATTATTTTAAAAACCTAAAAAAAATCAATAAAAAAATAATAAATTTATATGATTCTTATTAGTATACTTTAACACATAAAATTTATAATAAAAATCAAATATAATTTTATAATGAAATATTTAAAAAAATCATACAAATTTTTGTTTTAGACTTTAATATTTATTAGACCGGCCATGATTTTAGTTGGTAAGAAATTTATTTTAATTTGTAAGTACTCTTTAAACTGTGAGAGTTTATCTTATCAATCCAACTCGCCAAATCTTTCTATAATAATAAATAATAATAATAAAAAAAAGGTAAAATTGGATTTTTGAAAAAATAAAAATAAAAATATTTATCAACATGTATTATTATTTCTTATCTACAAACTACAAAATAAACATTGAACTTGTTTTCGTATATTTGTCATCTTTAATTTGATATTTCTCCTTCTTTTTCTTTTTCTAGTCTTTGTATCTTATTGATCTCTAAAGGTAACAATGTTTAATTTTTATTCCAACCTTGATAGCTAACATTAGTACAATTTCTTGTGTATCAAATTTCTGTGATGTTGAGAATGCACTAATAATACCTATACATGATTGTTTCTATCGCACACTATGAAACAAAAGTAAAATATATTTTTAAAAGTAAAATAACATATGAAAAATTTCATTATAAGTTTTCTAAAATGCGTACCAAAAAAACTTAAACTAAAGTTTTCCGATAAAAAGACATACCGTAAATATTAAAAATGAATTTTTCGATAAATTTTGTATATGGATTTTTTTATTTTATTTGCGTGGATGTGTGCTCTTAACAAATTTACAAATATTAAAAACGAGAGTGAAAAAATGTAGAATAAATAGCTAAAATGGAAATTATGTATTGGAACAACTATTTCATATTATGGGACTGGGCCAAACTACATATTTGCCCATTAAATATGAGGATTTTTCTCTTTAAATTTCATGGGGTGTTTCTTTACCATTGTGAATATGTAAAAATGTTTCTGATGTTCGGAGATGTATATCTGAATGTATCTTTTTTTCACACCTCTAATCCAAATTGATGAGATATCTTTATTTTGTTAAAATTTAATCCGGAGATGCATCTCTGTATCAACATTGGGATGTATCCAGATATGCATCTCCGTAACTATCTTTAATGTAATTGATCGTACCTGGAGATCAGGATCCGATACGGCTGGTCGGAAGAGTGAACGGGCGTGGTTGTTTGAGGAAGAAAAAGGGGTGTACCTGCAAGGCACTCCGATGCTAAAGTAAGTATCCGAGCAAGAGTGAGCAAGTACTAGTGTAGGGTTGAAAATTGAATACCTGTCCCTCTCAAGTGAGAGGGTTTTTATAAGAGACCGGCTAGAATGCTATTGGTTCGTTAGGTACAGCGCGGATTGAGGGGCCCGTGAAGATAGGAAGCGGTTAATATTGGCCGTTGTATGATTTCCTTAAGTCCGGACCATTGGTGGTCGACTGAGGACCATTTTTCCTGGTTATGCTCGGAGTCGACCGAAGTAAATGGACCAATCTTCCTGGCCCAATAAGAAGAATTGGGCCGAGCCGGAACAGGAGCCCCCCAAGTTATTGCTCGTGCAATCGAGCAATGACTTAAAGAACGATGAAGTGATCGACAGAGTATGAGGTCGCGATCGAGGGTTTATGTTGTCGGTCTTCCGGGCAGACGGTACGTTGCTCGGCAGAGGAATATGAAACGAAAAGCTGGGATATCTGGATATTCGCGCCTATTAATGATTTGACGGCTAGCCTAGGGGCTAGCGTATAGGGGTCACGCGTGCGCACACGTGTCTTCTTTCCTATAAATAGGATTCTCAGGGCCCATTTTAACCTTTTCGTTTCGTCTTCTTCCTCAAGCCTCTGCTCGTTCAACCGCCGTTGTCTCAGCCGTCGACCACCGTCAGTTTTTGCCGACCACCCTTCGCAGAAGCTTAATCTCTTTCAAAATGTCTTCTCAAGCTCAAGGTACCGTTCTTTTCCTCTCTCTTGAGTGTATATAGCGTAGTTTTTGTAGAATGCATGTGGTTTAGGGTGATTTTACCGGTAGTTTTAGGATTTAGAATTAGAAAACCTTAAAGTTCTTGCCACCGTAACTGGTCGGCTGTGAACCCTAACTCTGGGGTCGACGGAGATCTTGGTCGAATTAGACTTTAGATTTTTTGATAGATTTCTGTCATCTGTATTGTTGGGCGTCAGCTGTTGCCACGAGCAACGGTTAGCCAGGGCTACAGCTCGGAACATAGTTCCTGAGCTGAGGCGCGCCCTTTCACTTGTTGAGCGGTGGAAGGGTGGATTTGATATTCTTGATCGAATTCACTGATGCCTTTCCTCTGCTTTTCAGGTGATAACTTGCTCGGGGACCCGTTGGTTGTGCTTTCTGAGGATACGTCCTCGGAGAGTACGGAATCGTCTGCGTCCATACCCTCAGGCTCGGGAAGCCCTTCGGATAGTTCGAGCACAAGTACCACGGGGCAGTCGACAGGATCGCCTCAGTGTCCTACCCGGTCGAGGGTCTCGCCTGAAGAATGGGTAGTCGAAGACTTGCTGGACAAGGTGTCTTCCTTCTCGAGACCTCGGTCGGAGCCGCTGCCAGTTGTTGGGGATCCTGCTGACTGGATCGTGACCTGCCCGGGAGATGACGACCGCATATTCTCAGACTTTCGCGGTCGGGCATTTTCGATGTATGAATATGTTACTTCGGTCTTGGGGGTAACGCTGCCCTTCAGTGATTTTGTGAGCGCTGTGCTCGGACACCTTTGTATAGCCCCTTCTCAACTGCATCCTAATTCATACGCCTTCCTCCGGGCGTTTGAGATGACGTGCGCTTTCCTGGGCGTCGGGGCCACGCTACCTCTCTTCTTTCGCCTCTTCTCCTTACAGCGCCAAGTCGGGCGGGGGACCGATCGGAAGGGGTTCGTGTCTTTTAAACAGCGGACCAAAATCTTCAAGGCCCACTCAGAGTCCATCCGGGCTTTCAAGACCGACTACTTCCTAATAAAGCCAGCGAGCGATGCGGCCGTGAGAGCTACGAGTTTTCTCGGGATTGATACCGATGAAAATGACGAGCCCAGGTTGGACGACCAAGGGGAAGTGATTCCGAGGAGGTTATGGATGTTCCCCTTCTCCTGGAGTTATATGCATTATGAGCGACCGGTGGGGGAATTTGTTCAAGTGGGGGACACCCTGAATGATGATGATGTGGCTAGCTTTGAAGCTTTTAGGAGGTTGATAGCTTCTTTTACCCCGACCCCTCTATTGGACGGGGAAGGGAAAGTTATGGTCGACCAAGACGGGGGAGAAGCTTTGGAGCGTCCCCTGATCAATGTTACTGACCTGCTGGCCTGCAATAACGGGCCGGAGATAGCTGACTTTTTTGGTACCTGTTTGCTTATGCTCGTTAAGTTTTTTATTTAACTTTGCCGCTCGTAACTAATTTTGGTTTTGTTCCTCTTTTCAGGTTCTTTGACAAATCCTCTGGACAAGATCCACGAGCGGCTGGTCCAGCAGCAGCGGAAGCGGTCGAGGGTTGTGCAGACTAAGCTGACTGAAGCAAGCGGTTCAGGCTCGGGTCCCTTGGTCCAGGGCTCTCCGGGGGCTTCTACCGGCTCTTTAATGAAGAAACATAAAGCGGCGGCCACTGTGGATCTGACGGCTGGCGCTCCCCCAAAGCCAAGGCATGGGATACCCCCGTGTTTTGTTGTCCGGAACTTCTTCGAGGGGAACGCAATGGATGTGGACCGGGCGGATTCTTTATTTCTGGAGGGGATGGATCGTCCTGCCCGGCGACTCTCTTTGGCCCAGGATGCAAGCGCGGTGATGCGGGTCCTGACTATGGCCTGGATGACGGCCGAGGGGTCTCCTATGCTGGAGCGGGAGAACAGCAAACTCAAGGAGCAATTGGCTGCTTCCGAGGCCAAGCTGACGGCGTCTGCCGAGGAGGTAAAAAAGGTCACCACAGAGTCGGCTGAGCGAGCAACGATCATCGCCAAGTTAGAGGTCGACAAGAGGAGGTTGCTCGATCAGAATAAAAAGCTCAAAGATGCCTTTTGCCCCAAGGAGGATGAGGATGAGAACACCAAACATTTGATGACGAGGGCTCAGCTTCTCGCTCGGATCGACCAAGATATGTAAGATCTGAACGCGTCTACTGAGTTCAGTTTTCAAAATGCGGTGGACCAAGTAAAAGCTCTCCACCCTGACCTCACCTTGGATGTTGACCGGATGAACTATCTTTACAAGGTGGTGGATGGTCAGATTGTGGTGCCTGCGGACTTGGTGGTGGCCGACTCTCAGCCGGGGACGATTGTCCAGCCTGATCAGCCAGAGGAGCAGCCGGGCCAGGAGGAAGCTGGTGCAGAGGAAGATCGCCCGGCAGATGAGGATAATTAATTGGTGGCCTGTGTGCCTTGTATTTTAATGTATTGTCTTTTTTTTTTTTTTTTTTTTTTTTTTTTTTGGGGCGTGGCCCCCTTTGTTTGTAACTCCGAACAAGTCGGCCTTTTGTTGCCGCATTTCTTTTAAATGTTAAGTGTTTGACCCTGGGGGTCGGTTGTATAAATATTGTTTGCTCGCAATCATTCGTCCGTCGGAGGACATAATTTGTTATTATTCTTACTAAGTGTTTGACGCTCGTATTTACATAAATTAGAAGAGATTGGACAGACACGGGGGGTATGGACGACCTGTTGGTTAGGGGAACCAATCAGTCTTGGAGGGTTGTATCCTCGGTCGGTGCCCGAGTCAAGGTAATGGCTCGGGTCCCATGGTGTGAACGTCCCATCGCGAGCTGGGGTTCTACCTGGTCGTGGTACTCAGGCGACGTCGGACTCGTTTGAGTATCCGTTCGTGCGACAAGTCTCCCTTTTGCTCGAAAAGAGGTCTTGCTTGTTTTATTATATTTTGGCTGACGTGCTCGTACCTAGGCACGCAGTTTTTCGTTAGTCTCTTCTTCTCTTCGCTTGGTTGCTGAGCAAGGAGACTGATTTAACTATAGTACTGTTTGAGTTTCTCGGCGTTCCAAGGCCGAGCGAGCTCTTCCCCGTGTAAATTTTCTAAGTAATAAGCGTCGTTCTCAGTTTTCGCCCGGATGCGATATGGGCCTTCCCAGTTGGGCGTTAGTTTTCCCTCGCGGGGATCCCTGTGGTTTCTTCTGAGGACCAGGCTGCCTACTTCGAACGTTCGCTTGATGACTTTGGAATCATATCGAGCGGCTATCTTTTGTTTGAGAGCAATTTCTCGAAGAGCAGCTTCCGACCGGATCTCTTCGACCATGTCGAGCTCATCTCTCAAAGCTTCATCATTAATGTCTTGTTCCATGGGGAATTCCGTGCGTCTTGATCGGACATGCATTTCTATTGGAATTACGGCTTCGGTCCCATATGCTAGTCGGAATGGGGATTCTCCGGTCGTTGAATGGGGAGTGGTCCTATATGCCCATAGTACGCTGTGTAACTCCTCAACCCAGTGTTTTTTATGCTCGTCCAACCTTCGTTTCAGCCCTCTCAGGATTACCCTGTTTGCGGCCTCTGCTTGCCCGTTAGTCTGAGGGTGCTCGACTGAAGCAAAGTGTTGTTTAGTCCCTATTGACGCAACGAACTCTTTAAAGTGTCTGTCCGTGAATTGGGTCCCGTTATCGGTCACAATGGCGAGGGGGACTCCGAATCGAGCGAGGATGTTTCTTTTAAAGAATCGAAGGATATTGAGTGCAGTGATTTTGGCCAGGGCCTCGGCCTCTATCCATTTGGTGAAATAGTCGACGCCTACAATTAAGTATTTGTTCTGACCAGATCCAACGACGAAGGGTCCTAGAATGTCCATTCCCCACCATGCGAACGGCCAGGGTGATGATAACGATTTTAGCTCGGATGGAGGTGCTATGTGTACGTCTCCATGTCGTTGGCATTTGTCGCATCTTCTTACGTGTTCCTTTGCGTCGTGCTGTAGGGTGGGCCAGTAATATCCTGCCCTCAGAATTTTTCGAGCTAACGAACGTCCGCCAGGATGTTGACCATTGATTCCCTCGTGAACTTCCCTTAGAACGTGTGGAATGTTTTCCTCTTCTACACATCTGAGGAGGGGCGTAGAGAATCCTCGACGATACATACGTCCGCCTACTAAAGAGTATGAGCATGCCCTCCGTCGTATGGTACTAGCCTCTTTTGGGTCGGCGGGTAATTCTCCTTTAGTTAGATAGTTGAATACTGGGGTCATCCAGCAACCTGTATCGCCCACTAGGTTAACGTGTATGCAGGGTGATGGGTGCCCGATACTTGGTCGGGGAAGCATTTTTTGTATGACGGACTTGTTGTTTCCTTTCCTTTTAGTGCTTGCCAGTTTGGATAGGACATCTGCGCGAGCGTTGCTTTCCCGTGGAACGTGTTTGATTTCTACACTTTTAAACTGCTTTATTTCGTCTTTTACGAGGGTTAGATATTCGGCCATGCTGTCACTTCTGGCCTGGAAATATCCTCGGACTTGGCTCGCGACCAATTGGGAATCCGTGCAAATTATGATCTCTTCTGCTTCTAGGTCGTTCGCGAGCCGTATGCCTGCCAGGAAGGCTTCGTATTCCGCTTGGTTATTAGAAGTAGGGAAGGATAAAGTCAAGGATACTTCGATGACGTTCCCTTCCTCGCTCTCCAGAATGATACCGGCCCCACTGCCCGTTGGGCCAGATGCTCCATCCACGAAAATAACCCATTTGGACGAAGCTTGCGTGTTTTGCTCGGTGAAGGTAAGTTCGGCCACGAAGTCGGCTAGTGCTTGAGCTTTGAGGGCTTGTCTTCCTTCTAACTTGATATCGAATTCAGATAGTTCTAGTGACCATTTTAACATTCGTCCGGCCATGTCTGGTCGACCGAGCAACTGTCTTATGGGCTGATCGGTCCTTACGATGATGGTATGGGCCAGGAAGTAGTGGCGTAGTCTCCTAGCCGCGAGAAGGAGGGCCAATGCGACCTTTTCTATCTGAAGGTATCGAACTTCTGGGCCGTGGAGAGCCTTGCTCGTGAAATACACAGGTTTTTTCCCTTCGGGTCGTTCACGCACGAGGGCCGCGCTTACTGCTTCATTCGCGACCGCGAGGTAGAGATATAAAGTCTCCCCCTCCTCTGGTCGGGATAAGACTGGAGGTTCACTTAATGCTTTTTTCAGGTGGGATAATGCTAACTCGCATTCTGCTGTCCACTCGAACGTCGTTTCCTTACGGAGTAGTTTGTAAAAGGGGAGAGCGTGCTGAGCAGATTTTGCCACGAATCGGGCAAGGGAGGTAATGACCCCGTTCAGTGATTGTATGGACTTTTTTGACATGGGAGTTGGGAACTCCGCAAACGCTCGGCATCTATCGGGGTTTGCTTCGATGCCTCGTTCGGTTAGATAGAATCCGAGGAATTTTCCTGCTCGGACACCAAAGGTGCATTTCTCAGGGTTGAAACGCATTTTGCACTTTCGTGCCTGGTCGAAGACTTTTCGCAAATGGGACGCGTGGTCCGTTTCCCGTTGAGATTTGACGATCATGTCGTCCATGTACACTTCGAGCATGTCTCCGATTTCGGTTTGGAAGACTTTATTCATCATACGCTGATACGTCGCTCCTGCGTTTTTTAGGCCGAAAGGCATAACGTTGTAAAAGTAATTGCCCGACTCGGTCATAAAGGCCGTGTATTTTTTGTCAGACACGACCATGGGTATCTGATTGTACCCCGAGTACGCGTCCATGAAGGATAATAATTTGTATCCGGACGAGTTGTCGACCAACTTGTCAATGTTAGGTAAAGGGTATGCATCTTTCGGGCATGCCCGATTGAGATCGGTATAATCAACGCACATTCTCCATTTTCCACTAGATTTTTTCACAAGTACAACATTTGAGAGCCAGGTCGTATACCTGGCCTCGGTTACAAATTTAGCCTCTAGGAGGTCTTTAACGGCAGATTCGGCAGCTTCAGTCTTCTCGCTCGACTGCTTTCTCCTGCGTTGAGCGACCGCTTTATGTGTTGGGTCGATAGAGAGGTGATGGCAAGCTGTTTCGGGGTCGAGCCCTGGCATTTCTGCGGCGCTCCATGCAAACAAGTCCGCGTTCCCTTTGAGGCAAGCTTCCAACTGTCGCTTCACTAATTCGGGCAAGTGTGCCCCAATCTTGACGCACCGGGCAGGATCTTCTCCCAAAGGAATTAACTCGAAGTCACCGTCTGGTATTGGTCGGGCTAATGCCTCTGCTGGTCTTTGGACGTTCTCGCTACTATTTGAAAACCTGCAGTCTAAGTCGATTGAATCAACTTGAGGGAAGGCCTTGGGCACATCTGGTGGATCTAGTGTCGGGGAAACTGGTTGGTATGATATCGAGCTGAGGCCTTTTGATGCTGCCTCGAAACATCTGTGGGCAGCGTCGACGTCTTCGTGCAACGTGGCGACTCTGCCCGAAGTAGTATAGTACTTCATCTTCAAATGGACGGTGGACGACACAGCTATCAACTCGGCCAGGGTTGGTCGTCCTAATATGCATTGGTATAGTGACGGGCAATCCACGACAAGGAATTGGACTCTGACCGTTCTGGCTGTCTCGCCTGCCCCGAAAGTGACAAACAGGTCAACATAACCCCATGGTCGGGATACCGCTCCGTTGAAACCTTGCAGGTCCGACCCGACGTACGGAGTCAGATGTGTTTCGTTCAGTTGGAGTGTTGAAAATAGTTGGGAGTACATGATGTCGCATGAACTTCCTTGGTCTACCAATATTCTCCTTACGTCGAAGTTCGCCATTCGTGCTCGGATGAGTAAAGGAATGCTGGCGTTGGGTGCTCCTCCCAGGAGCTCTTCTCGATAGAATGCGAGGGGTACGGAACCTTCCCTCGGGGGATCTAAAGTGGCGTTCTGCGCGGGCCCTTTGGCGATTAACTGGTCGAATTTTCTCTTCACAGAACCGACCGTGATTTTATTGAAGCCTCCTCCTGATATGACCATTGCTGACGGGAAATCTTCCCAAGGACTGTGGGAGGAGAGGTACCCCGCGCTTTTGGTGTGGTCCGGCAAGAAGAAATCTTCCGGGCGATAAATGCTCAGGGCGACCTGCATATTGGCGTCCGCAGGAATGGGCACGGCCTCTTCGATTTTCTGGGTCTCTTGCGTATCCTGCCGAGGATTATCTCTGGACTTCGTGAACTGTTTCAGGTGCCCGTCTTTGATGAGGATTTCGATCGCGTCTTTAAGATGGATGCAGTCCTCCGTGTTATGCCCATGGCTCTTGTGGAACCTGCAATATTTCGTTTTATCTGTGCCGGGCTTGCTAGGCTGTTGTCTCGGGAAACGCACTCCTGCCTGTTTGAATTCTGAATTGGCGCATTCAGACAAAATTTTCTCCCTGGAGGCCAGGAGGGGCGTGTATTCGTGAAAACGACCGATGGGTCCCCGGTGTTCCCGCGGCTCACGGGAGCGCTCGTCTTTTCTTCTGTCTCCTCCTCGACGAGATGTCGAGGGTTCCTCGACTCGGGGAAGTTTGGCTTCTTCACGGCGTCGAGTGTCTCTTACTGAACTAGCCGCTTGCTTTTCTTCATATTGGATGTAAGCTTGGGCTTTTAGCAAGAACGCGTCGAGGGTGGCCGGGGTTTCAATACCGACCGCCCGATGGAAATCAGTCGAGGGGCGTAGCCCTCGCTCTAGCAGATACTTTTTCATGTCGTCGGTCGTGGATACTTGAACTGCTTCTTTATTGAACCTTTCGATGTAAGTTCGTAAGGGTTCGTCTCTCCCCTGGATTATTGCTTCGAGCGAAGCCTCTGTCTTAGGGTGTCGTCTTGATGCAGTAAAGTGTCTTGAAAACGTGCGTCCCAGTTGTTTCCACGATGTGATGGATTCGACCTCAAGACTCTTGTACCATGTCATTGCCCCTTTCCTCAGCGTCGTGGGAAAGAGCCAACATTTAATTGCTCCCCGAACACCCCGATAGTCGAGCAAGGCATCGATGTTCTCGATGTGTTCGTCTGGGTCAGTAGTCCCGTCGTATGAACCTAGAGGAGGAGGCTTCTCCAAGCCTCTTGGTAGTTTGGCTGCCATAATCTCAGAAGATAAGGGACCCCGAGCGTCTTCGTCGTCACTGGACACAAGTGATGATCTGTGATCGCGTTTCTTTGTTCTTCGAGGGGAAGCGGACCTTGATCTGCTCCTTCTTGATTTTCTTTTGGGAGAAGGTTGCGGAGATGACTGACGAAAGCGTTTGTTGCCTGTTGATTCGTCTGTGTTCCCCCTCTTTTTCTTCGGAGGAGACGGAGTGTGCTCCCCTTGGGGTCTTTTGGGAGAATGAGGTCGACGAGAGTTATTCTCAAGTCGGGCGATCTTTTCACCATGAGCGAGGAGCAGCAAATTCGCTTGGTTTAGGATTTCGGCCAACGCCGCGAAATCTGACCCGGAAGGAGTTGAAGGCAAAAGAGTTTCCGGGCGACTCTCCAAGGGTTGGTCGCGATCGGGTGAAGGTGATGTTGCCTTCCCTTCTGGTTGGTCCTGCACGGTATCATCATGTAGGGGAGGTTGAACGCTGCTCTCATGTTGCGTGAGAATCATGCCATCATTTGATCGATTTTCCTGGTTGTTCCGAGCAGCCATGGATTTTGTTAAAACTTTTGTTCTTTGAGGATCTTGAAAGAAGAACGGGGAAATGCGCTTTCCCACAGACGGCGCCACCTGATCGTACCTGGAGATCAGGATCCGATACGGCTGGTCGGAAGAGTGAACGGGCATGGTTGTTTGAGGAAGAAAAAGGGGTGTACCTGCAAGGCACTCCGATGCTAAAGTATGTATCCGAGCAAGAGTGAGCAAGTACTAGTGTAGGGTTGAAAATTGAATACCTGTCCCTCTCAAGTGAGAGGGTTTTTATAAGAGACCGGCTAGAATGTTATTGGTTCGTTAGGTACAGCGCGGATTGAGGGGCCCGTGAAGATAGGAAGCGGTTAATATTGGCCGTTGTATGATTTCCTTAAGTCCGGACCATTGGTGGTCAACTGAGGACCATTTTTCCTGGTTATGCTCGGAGTCGACCGAAGTAAATGGACCAATCTTCCTGGCCCAATAAGAAGAATTGGGCCGAGCCGGAACAGTAATATTTAGTGAGTTTTTCGTAGATGCGTCTCCAAAACATGTCCTGCTAGGTCAAACCAGAAACAATTGTAGAATATTGAAAAAACAACACAAATTGACATTCAAATACTTAACATTACATAGATAATCGTTATCGTTAACATAAATTCAACATTACATTTCATTACAAACAGGTGGTTCAAGATGTTGCAACATCCTTATAATATCTTCAGTTGATCTTGCGATCGTTGTATTCACTTCAATCAGACCTTTTATTGAGTATCAGTAAAATGTACTCCACATGACCTTTAAATCCTAAATCGTCTTCACTTCAAGCATGGTGAAATTTATCTTCACTTCATTGTCAATCGAGAGTAAACAATACTCGAGCTTGACAACTCTTCAATTTTCTAGATATTGCAGGAGAGTATTCAGTTTGGATTTCAGATCGACGTGAAATATGTCCTCGGAGACCCTAATTTGAAATGAGGGATTTACGCTATTGAAATACAAAAATACATGATTGAGATATGTATTCATTCTGGTTTTTGTAAAGAAATGAGAATGAGAGACCACATTTATACAAGTATTAGAACAATTTGGACCTTAGAATCCATATCTTTTCATCATTACATATTTCTGATATGCATATCTGAAAATGCCTTATTTTTTACAAGATACGGGTGTTTACGGAGATGCACATTCATAAAATCCACTAGCTTATTTTTTCCAATTAAAATAGGGTGTGTCCAGAAATGCATATTCCAACACACCTAGAGGTCCATAGAGAACCAATATATTCTGCATAATCAATATATCTGTCCAAAAGCTACCCCAAAAATGTATCAGATATACATAACCACTGTATTAAAAAAATACATTATGTATGCCTCAAATTGTATCGCGATTACAACATTGACAATATTACATACACAAGACGAGTTAAATTATTAGATAAAAACTAAAATGTATCAAAACATGTTTCACTACCTAAATCTATATCTATTGGTGGATCCTTCTTTGATATTTTCTTATTTGATTTTCTTTCAATGTCGCCCAACCCGGTGAACTCTTCCGTCCTTTCCAAAAAGTGATTTGACCAAGATTAAGCCTCTTTTATGAAATATGCCATCCACTTCGGTGATGTCTTTGATATAGGACACCATATTTTCAAATAAACTTGAACAAAATATTGTGTTTTTGAAAGCCACCCAATACACATGATGCGTCCAAATGAATTTTATGGTGGCCTACTCCAAAGTGGGGAAAATGTTTAAGAGAAACCATAACATGTCAAATTAATACACATCCTATCACAAGAATTTGCTATTAGATGTCCCATTTAGGGAAGTGAATTCGTTTTTCAAACGCTGACGGACCACTAACACAAGGAACAAGAGCCTTAATAATTGCATCTTAATTTTCTTTTTCCTGTATAATAATGTGTATGATTCCCTATGCGTTGTCAACTCTTTTTTAAGATGATGGAAAACAAATTGGTGGTCATGATCTCTTTTACCGTGCGAACCCGAAACAACTCGAAAAACACATTAGTCGTCACCTTTAACATCTACAATCCGCTCAATGTAATTATGCATAAAAAGTGGCATCTCTTTGATGTGGATGATTTTTAGCAACGGTGGTGAGGGAGATGGTTTACTAATGTGAGCATCCCTGAAAATAATTTTTTAGATACATGAGTTGTAGAAACTAAAAAATGTGAGTCAACATGTTCAAAGTAAGAACGAGACAGTCTTGTAGAATTGTCACTCTCGGTCGGTTTGAACCATTTAGGGACACCATTCGTTTTAACCGGTTCGAAGGTGGTTTCATATCTATGTTTTCTAGATAGTCAATCTTCCCCAACTGCTCCTTGATGTACAATTTCATGTATCATTCTCCCTACGGTATGCGTAATTTTAACGAACATTCATATTTTCTCGATTCGGTGTCAACACGTTTCAATTTCCTAATCATTAGTTGGTACGTGCCAATATTATCGCATCTCATTGTTGCAAATGTTTGTCTTCTATCAGAACCATCGCCAAACCTTCTTATTACAACACCAGACCTTAAATTCTCAGCCTCTGTGCGGACATATTGTAGCATATGTTCACGAACAATAAACTCTTGTTTATTTGTAAATTGTTCGTACACATATCCCTCGACATCAGCCAATCTAGCTCCCAGCTTAACACAATCCTTCACTTTGTTCGATTTAACATCCATCCTTATAGTTGCTTTGGGAAACATATCCGGGTTCACCATATCTAACATCAACCTTAGCAGAAAAACATATTCAAAAGTTGAAGTATTAGGAAAATCTGGAGACGCATCTCCGGAACACACCAAACATTATTTAAAGATGCATATCCAGACTCAACGTTCTTGTTTTTAGCTCAGAAATAGATTAATGCAAGGAATGAGGGATGAAACGAGAGAATTTTACCTTAAATTTTAGCTTCTTTTTCTCCATTTGATGTCATAAAATACATGAATGCTATTTTAGTGTTGAAAGTTGATTAAGAATGGAAGAATTTTTTTAAGGGTTTTGAGAGAAGAGTTGATTTTGTGCATGAGGAAGAATAATATGTAAGGTGGTGTTTTATTCAATTTCCCATTTGACATTTCTCGAGATGCATCTCCGGAAATATCACTGTGTCATTACATAAAATAACTCAGTGAACAAAAACACCATAAATGAGTATAGAGGAGTTTACAAAGATGTTTCTCTGAATACACCCCAAATAATATTCAGAGATACATCTCTGAACCATTTTTTCCCCTTCAAAATGGGATGACTTTTAGAAATTATGAAGACTTGTGCGATTTTAGGTGAGTTCAAAGATGCATCTTCAGACATAAAAAAAGTATTTTTAAAGGCCTGAGATGTACTACATAGTAGGGGTGTGCAGAACCCAACCCAACCCAAAGACCCATCCCAACCCAATAGTTTTTGGTTAGTCTTTTTCTCGTCTCATGCAAAAAATGAAAAAAAAAGGTCTGTCCAAAAATGAATTCGGTATCAGGTTGGGATGGGTTTGGATTGACCCTTGGGTTACCCAACCCGTCCTAATATTATGAATGCATATATGATACTATTTATTTATTTAATTTAGTTTGATTTCTACTATTATGGATAAATTATATAGCGGAGTCTGATATTTATAAAGTATTCTTCAACTATATTTATAAATTATTGTTATGATTTTTTATTGCTTATGGAGTCCATGCAATAGTCCCTAAACAACATTAGCTTGTTGTTGAGAGTATCCTTTTTGTGTGGTGTTAGAGAAATCTGAAACAATCGATTTTGGCTAGAAATTCTTAAAAATATGTGTGGTGTTAAATGATTGTACATAAAATTCAATAATAAATAGACATATATGAAAGCAAATATTATGATAGATTCATATATTCAAATAAATAAAGAATTTATGTTTTAGTGAAAATAAAAAGGTGATGACATCCGTAGAATTACATCATGTTTTTTATTTTAAAAAATTGACTTTAGGTGTCTTTATTGTTTTTCTTTCATGTTAATAATTTTATTCATATTTCTTATTTAAATGAATTTTTTAAATACTATAATAAATTTCTTAAGTCACAATTTTTTTCCATATATTTTGGGTCAACCCGATATCGTCTTACATTAATCCGGTCCAAACTAACTTATAGATTATCAGGTTTTTTCGGATTTAGATACAGGTTAGGGTCATTAAAATAGTCTGATCAAAATTTAGGACAGAGTTAGGGTTAATCATAACACATCCCGACCCGTTCCTTGCTCACCCCTACTACATAGGATAGAAATAACATTTCCCTTAAATATTAGTGAAATATTAGTGTGTTAGGAGGAAGTGAGAATATACTTGTCACACATTCTATTAGACCTGACACCTTTCGTTACAAAAAGTTTTAATCTATTACTCTCATAGTTAATAAAATAAATTTCTTTCTCTTTCGGGCTTCGACCCTGTTTTAAAGAAAACATTTTTAGTGTTATATTATCACTATTCTATTTATAAAAAAAAATTAAATTTATAACAATTTTGATACGATGTTTGTAAAATCATGACTTTTTACCCAATTATTTGAATACCATACCGATAATTTAGAAATATGCAATAAAATCTAAAATTTTATACGTATTTTTACCGATAATTTATAAATTTGTTGTATGTTAATATGAATTTTTATTGACAACTTTGAAATTATCCGTAAAAATACATGCATATCGTTAATTTTAAAACTGTCGGTGGTAAAAGTACAAATACAATTTTAAATTTTATCATACATTTCTAAATAGACGATTTTAAAAGTTTGATAAAAAAAAAATGATTTTTACTAAATACACGCATACTGAATTTTTAGAATTATTTATATATGCAGAGGTGTGATCAGATATTTGAAAAAAATTAGTATGATATTTTATCTTTTTTATGCATGAGTGTGAGGAAATGTCTCGTATATTGATATATTTTTTTTTTTTTTATAAAAAAGAATAAATTTTTTGACATGCATTATATATTTCAAATAATTCAATAAAAATATATACTGTATTTTTATATGAACTATTAAATATTTATTGATTGAACGGAATTTTGCAAGATGTAAAATACTTCTTTTTAATATTATAAAAATATATGAAGCATATCCGATCTTTTGTACAACATGATATTATGTTTCGTTTAGGTGACTTCGAATGAGTTAATTAATAGAGGAACACGTGATTAGTCATAATTATCTAAGGATTTAGATGACCATAACATATTTAGCCGTTTAAAAGATCATGAAAGATAGTTTATGAATAACATGACAAAGTACAATATGACTCCAAGGTACGTAGTTGTTGCTTTGAAAGACAATCATTGGATTCAGATAAAGTTGAAACCCGAGTGTCTATTGCCTCTCATCACTGACTGTGAGAGACATAATTGGTTTGAAGATGCAAGAGCATGAGAAGCAACATATACAAGACGCTTTAGGCACTATGAAGATGAAGTTAAGAAGTCATCATAATTTGTTATGTAACATATTTTCCATTTTATCTATATATTTTATAGTGTAGTTATTTTATCGGGTTGTTTATTTCACAAAATTATTGTAAAAAAATAAATAAATAATTCAATACCTCATTGCCTATTGAATTTTTCACAATTTCTGAAACTTTTTTGGGACATACTGAATTTTTCAAAAATTCTGGTATGGAAATACCAATCTATATCGAAAATTTTAAATCACTGATGTTTTTCTTCATTGATTCATTATCATTCTATCATTATTGTGTTAATCTGTACATTTATTCAAATGTGTAATTTATTTTTTAAAACACATTTAAACTTCCACTCCAATCACTTTTTAAAACCCTATTTTTCGGGGAAAAACTGAAAACTATTTTTGGGGAAAGGTCTATTCAGTCCCCCTTCTAGTTCATTCTACACTTATACTTAACACAGTCATTGACATCAAGAGTTGGTATTTTGATCACGACTCATGACTTCAAAAGTTGTAAATTTAGACATCGATGAACTAAAAGGGACGTACAATAGAACACCGGTATTTAAGGGAGATAATTGCACATATTGGAAAGAATGCATGTATGTACACTTCATGTCAGTAGATAAAACGTTTTGAGTTTCTATCAAGGATGGTCTTTTTGTCCCACAAAGTGTCATCTATAACATTTTGATTAAAACCCCCTCAAATACTAAAATGATGAAGAATCTAAGAAAGTCTCTTATGATTTTAAATTTATAAATATACTAGTTTCTACCTTGAGTGTGTATTTATCAATTTCACATTGTAAAATAGCTAAGACAATGTGGGACGTTCTTCAATCTCTCAATGAGAGAAATGAATACATTAAGCAATAAAAAATTAGCACGATGACATAAGAGTATGGACTTTTTCTATATGGAACCTGGTGATACCATAACTTCCAGGTTCTCTCACATAATCAACAAGTTCAAAAATTTAGGAAAGACTTTATCTAACTTGTATTAGGCTAACAAAATATTAAGGTCTATCTGTAAGGAATGACAATAGAATATGGCCGCCATAAAATAATTCTATGATCTTAAAACTCTAAACATATATACTCTTTTTTGAAATCTTAACAAACATGAACACAATTTGAAAAGTATCGAAGCAAGTGAAGCAAATAAGAAAAAGAAATAAAAGGTTAAAATGTATCTCCTTGAAGGACTCCTCTTCCAAGGCTAAAGTTAAGGAGGATTAATATAGTTTTGATTAAGACTCTTCAAAGGATGAAGAAATGGGTTTATTTGTTAAACGTTACAACAAGTATATGAAGAGAAATAATATAAAGCATTATGATAAAAACTTGGTGAAATTTAGAAGATCTAAATGTTGGATATGTGACTCCACGTACAAGAGGGGGGAGATGAATTGTGGGTTTCAGAAAAATGATAGTTTGAAAATCTTTTGTTTATCATTATCAAAGTTTTAAACCATTTTGATAAAATTGTTTTAGGAATTAGCAACAGAAAAATAAATATGCAAAAAATAAAGAGTTAAGGGTAAGAAAAATAACACTAGAAATTATAGATGTTCGATCGAAATGAAATGACCTAATAATCTCCCAAAGATTTAATTTTAAGAGAATCAAGTCATTTTTAAGATAATTTAGTTGTTTGAAATCTCGAATCCCCTTATATAAGGAAAAATGAAGTTTCAAGCTAACTTTAAACGAAACAACGAACTCTAGAGAGAAATTGTTAGTCTTCCTTCCAAACAATGGATTCAAGCGGCTAGTCATTTTTCAAACAAAAACTTAAAATGGTTAGTCCCCAAGCTAAACCAAGATTTTCTACGAACTTATTTCGAACTAGAGTGAGCTTTGGATCAGGCTGAAGTCACGAACGGAACCAAAGTTTTGACTAGGATGACCATGAACCAAGATGCGATTTTAAACCAGGCTTATCTAAAACCACATTGAGCTTTTGAACCAGGCTTAAATTATAAAATATATTTAGATTTTGAACCGATCTGATCTCGAACTTTATTGAGATTTTGAGCCGGGTTGATCTCGGCCCAAAGTAATCTTTTAACCACGATGAGCTTACGAATCGAAACGATGACTTAGAACCTAAATCCCCAAAACAAAGCTTTTAAGGGGTTTACATTTGAAACCAAACAAACACTTCCTTATAAATATATTATTTAACCAAGATAAAAATATTCTTTGGTGAATTATAATAATACCCCTTCCAGAATACAAGATTCCTCACTCAAAAAAGACTTTCTCACAAGTTTTATGGCTAACTTTAAGTGAGAGAAAGTGCATAAATATTTCTAGAGAGATAGTGAGGAGTGATGTTTCCTTTCGTTAAGACATTTTCACAAACGTTTAAGGACCACTTTTCACTAATCCAATCGATTTGGTATGAGTTTTAATCAATTGAATATTATATAATTTTGTCAAAAACTGTTATAAACGTTCCCGATTCAACTAGCACGACTCCAAAATATTTTTAAGGATATTTTCTTAAGAAATAGAGGCTTAAAAACTTGTTTTACTATGTGTGGGATTTAGTTGTATAACTTTTCAATAACCCCTGTGTTTTAAAAACACAGTTCACTTAGACACGACAAAACGAGCTTTCACACTTTGAAACTTAAAGACTTGTCAAGAAGACCAATCATATACACACTTTCTTGAATATTCCTAGAGATGAGGTTTTATATTTATTCATATTGAGTACATCATCAGAGGATGTTTGCATAAAACCCTAACTTGTCTACTTGCATCTTTGGCCACTTGTAATATTTGAATCCTCATAGGTTATTATGCAAGTTGACATATATGTTGCATTGTCAAACACTCCTTTTAGTTGTCATCATCAAAAGCACATTATTGATATCACACTTTGATCACTTCTTAAAATGACTTGCAAAATATGGTTCCACACTCAATAGTCATTTATTGTGAAGTTGTAAGTTTGATACTTATTTCAAATCATAAACTTTTTTGTATACCCTCAAATCACTTTGAATTTGTGTGATAATATAAGCTTTTTAAATATTCATAATCAACATTATAAGCATGACACTGCTAAGAAAATACATGGTATTATAAGAAAAGATAAAAAATAAAATGTTGAGCATCAAGTGCAAAATCCTATAAATTGTGAGGACTAGAGTAGCGATTTTTGGTGATCCAATATAAATTCTTGTGTGTTTCTTCTTAAAATCTTCTCTTTTAACTATACTTATTTTACACATAAATCACACACAACAATATTTATATTAAATTATTGATCATCTTCATATATTATTTGATAAGTTTGTTTCAACAATAAACAACCAAAAATTTAAAAGGGATCACTATTCAAACCCCCTTCTAGTGACATTTATATCTACTTCGACATGTTCCTGGATAGGATCCTAACTACTGATGCATACAAAATAGACTTCCTTTTTCTCATTCCAATTCATTTTGGGAGATTGCATTTGTCTAAACTTATCCTTATTCTGAATAAGAACTATCATTGCGGAGAATTTAACCATTATGAATCTCTTTAATTTATTTGTATAGGCTTTATGAGTTAATCTCAATAGCCTGTGGGGTCTATTACAAAATATTTCTATTCCTATCACATAAGATGCATCACCCATATCTTCATTTCACACTTATTAGAGAGAAATTTATCTACATCCTGTAACAAAACAACATCATTGACAACAAGTAAAATAACATCAACATATAAAACCAAAATTATGAATTTTATCTGACTGACCTTCACATAGATACACCCATCCATGGTGTAATCTAGAAAATCATATGACAAAATTATGTTAAATTTAAGATATCATTGCCCGTAAGCATGTTTTAGTTCATATATTGACTTGTTTAATTTATACAATAAGATTTTTTTCCTGTATTAACAAACCTTTCAGGTAGAGTTATATACATTTCTTCCTCTAAGTCACCATTCAAAAAAATGATATCCACATCCATTTGGCCAAGCTATAAGTCATAATGAATCACTCAACCCAAAAAAAAATCTCAAAGAGTCCTTCGTTGAAACAGGAGAAATAGTTTCTTTGTAGTCAATGTCATCCTTTTGAGTGAAACCTTTTGCGACTAGTATAACTTTATATCTTTCAATATTGCCTTTCAAGTCTCGTTTGGTCTTAAAGATCCATTTGCAACCAAATCATTTTGAACCTTTAGGAATCTCAACTAGATCTCATACATCATTATCATCTATCGATTTTAACGTGTTTTTCATAACATTGATCCATTTTATTAGAATTGGCACATTCCATTGCTTATGTGAACGAGACTGGATACTCGTAAATGCTCAAGTCATATTCATGTTCAAGTGAATAAATAATATAATATTAATGGAACACCATATAACATGGGGTATTATTTAGCGGGTGGTATAATTCCTGAGTGGGCTACATTTATCAAGACCATTTCAATGCCGTAGGGAGAAAAGATAAAACTATTCGTAAAACATCAAGAATCAGCTAGAAAGGATGTGGAACAGACGTTTGGTGTGCTTCAATATCGATTTGCAATTATATGTGGTACTACGCGTGCCTGGCACATGGAATCCCTCAATCATACCATATATGCTTGCATCATATTACACAACATGATTGTTATAAACGACACACATACAAAGGTGATTTTGATTACTCTTATAATAATGTAGATGACAACAACTCTACGACTAAAACATTTAACGGTCCTCATCCGAATCTTGCAACAAGACTACAAAGAAGAGCAAGTCTTCATGAAAAACAAGTTCATCGCCAACTTCAAGGAGATCTAGTCAAGCATATTTGGGAACGTTTTGGACATGAGAATGATTAAATTTAAATGACGAATTATATGATGTTATTTATTTTTATTGTTTTTAATTATATGTCATGTATTTGAGATTAATTTTAATTATTATTTTAAATTTTATGATTAATTTTAATTTTATTTATTTATATTAATTAAAATTTTAAATATTTTAAATAATTATTTTAAATAAAATAAAATAAAATAAAAATAATATATTAATATGTTAACTAAAGTGGTGGGACCCAAAATTAGTTCTTTAGAGTTGCACCATTTGTGTGAAAATTGGATGAGTTGTTTGAAGATGATGTGACTCAATGAGTCCCACAAAGAATCCAAAATTGGGTTGAACCATTGGAGATGTTCTAAGGAACATTAGTAATGAGGTTTCTGATTGAGAATTTATAAGTAAGCCTGAAAGGCTTTATAAGAAATGCTCTTTTGATGTTACAACTCTAAAGTTTATGAAGACAAGGTTTTGGCGAACATGTTCTGAAGATTCCGAAGACATTATATCTTAAGACAAAGTATGCGCTAAATGAAATCTGAAGATTCTGAAGACAAAGTTCTGGTTGAACGAGTTTTGAAAATTATGAAGATAATGTTTATTGAAGACCAAGTGCTGAAGATCTTGTGACAAGGTTTTGCTGAACGAAGATGAAAGATTCTGAAGACTTAGGTTCTGAAGATTGAATGAAAGACTCTTATACAACAAGCTTAATCAAATAAAAATTTTAAGCCTCTGAAGACGTTAGAAGACTAAAGATCAAAATGGCTCTATGTTGAATATAAAAGTACTAAAACTCTGTGACCTCTACCTCTATAAGGTGGCGCAAAAACAACTTTTCAGTACTATGATATTGACAATTCCTTCACAAGAATGTTGGAATATTATTGTTGGAATATGTTTCCAACATTTCCTTCCAACGACTCTATTTTCCCAAGCTCTATAAATTGAAGACATGGAAGCTTGATAAAAATGTAGTTGATATTGTTAATATTATAAACAAGCAAAAGATGTTGCTGATGCTGTTAGATGAACAACAACGAAGAAACAAAATATTTTGGCTGATATCAAGAGCCAAGATGATGATTCATGAAATGGTATGAAATACCTTTGTAACTGCTGCAACATGCTGAAGAACAAATAAAATGTGCAAGTCACAACAATGCAAGCAAGCTATGAAGATACTACAAGTTGAAGCTTGAAGATGAAATGTAAAAGAATCCTTTGTGACTCAGCAAAGAAAAGCTCAATTATATGTATGTGTGTACATGATGCAAAATGCTTACTTTGTATAACCAGTCAAGTGAGACATCAATAAGTGAAGCATATTAACTTAGTTGATCTTGATGGTTAAACTTGCAGAAGCATTATATGCTCAGAAAGGAGTACATAAAAAAGAAGCTCAATGCTCATGAAAAGAAGCCTTAGTGCTCATCATCAGAAAGCTTCTAAGCAATACATAACTAGGCACATTATAATCTCTTAGAGACTTATCATTATATTTTTTTTGTATTAGAAAACAAGGAGCTGTTGCTCACATATTTCTAGAAACACTTAGGTGTTTATGTACTTCATTTGTGTAATCTGCTTGTAAGAGCATTAATTGTACACTGAAAATCCTTTGTAGAAAGGTAGTGTAAATCCTTGTTAAAGGTGGTTGAAAATCCTTTTTGAGAAAGGTGGCATAAATCCTTGTTGAAGGTAACTTATTCCTTGAGTGGCTATTTGAGATAGTCTGATACTCGAGAGGTCCAAACACGACTTGGAAGTTGATTCCTTGAGAGACTTTGAGATCTTGGATTCTCAAGAAGGCAATGATGGTTTCCATTGTGGTTGTAATCATGTTGATGGTTATTGGATTAAGTCCTTATGAGAAGGCAAATAACCTTGAAAGGTGGATTTAAGTAACTTCGTTAATAGTGAATCAGGATAAAAATAATTGTGTTATTTATTTTTATTGTTATTGTTAGATTTACTTTCATAATTTTGCAAAAGGGGTCAAATGAGAAACTCAATTCAACCCCATTTCTTGTGTTTCTCAACCTTCAAGGTGCGTCATCCAAGTCTTCATTTCAAAATTATTAGATAGAAATTTATTTACATTGTGTAACAAAGCAACATCATTGGCAATAAGTAAAATATAATAAGCCTATAAAACCAAAATAATAAATTTTCTCCGACTGACCTTCACATAGATACACCCATCTATAGGGGTCAAAACTGAGAGGACTATCCAATCTTTGGAGGATTTACTGAGAGCTTGTGTGTTGGATCAAGGAGGATCTTGGGATAATCATTTGCCTTTGATTGAGTTTACCTATAACAATAGTTATCATGCTAGTATTAGAATGACACTATATGAAGCATTGTGTGGTAGAAGATGTCGGACTCCATCGTGTTGGTATGAATTAGGCAACCGTGCAGTACTTGGACCTGAAATCATGCAAAAGACGACTGAGAAGATTAAGACGATACATGAAAGAATGAAAGCTTCTCAAAGTCGACAGAAGAGTTATCATGACAAAAGAAGGAAACCAATTGAGTTTCAAGAGGGAAATCATGTATTCTTGAGGGTTACTCTGGTAACAGGTGTTGGAAGAGCTTTGAAGTCTAGGAAGCTTACTCCGCTTTTTGTTGGACCATATCAGATTTCACAAAGGATTAGAGAGGTAACGCATCGGATTGCGTTGCCGCCGTCGCTTGCGAATTTGCATGATGTGTTCCATGTGTTGTAGTTGAGTGTACGATCCATCGCATGTGATTCAGGTGAGGGATAATTTGACTGTTGAAGTTTTACCATTGTGGATAGATGGCCGAGAAATGAAGCGATTACGAGGAAAAGAGATTGCCTTAGTAAAGGTATTGTGGGGTGGACCAATAGGTGAAAGTTGGACTTGGGAACGTTAAAATTAGATGAAGGAGTCGTATCCGATTCTGTTTACTTCAGGCAATATTTTCGAGGACGAAAATTCCTAAAGTGGGGGAGAGTTGTAACACCCCAATTTCGTAATTTAATTAATTAAGCAATTATTTATGAATAAGTGGAAATAGGTGATGTTTTGTGGAAAATAAATGATTATTCTATTTAAGATAATAATTTAATCATATTGGAGAATTATTTAATAATATTATTAAGAAAATAGAATAAAAGAGTTTGGAGGTCTAAGGGGCAAGGTTGTCTTTTGAGTAGTTTATGAAATAGAGGTTACAATCAAAGAGTTCTCACAAACGTGTTTTTGGAAAAGGTGAAGGTTGCTCTGAAGAACAAGAAAACTAAGAGGGATTGTGATCAAAGAGGAAGAGAAAGCTACAATAATCAAGGTATGGGGAGAATTCTTGTTCAATAATCATAATATAGGGATGTTTTATGAGAATTAGGGGTTTTAGGATGAAAATCTAAGTATTTGGGATAATTGTTGGTAGATTAGGTTTAGTTAGTTGTTGTAGGTTGTTAATAATGGTGGATTTATAATGATTATGTGATATTTGGATGTTTTCTGTTGTTTCTCTGATGTTTTGAGAGGTTTAGGGTTGTCTTGAGTATGGTTGGTTCTAAAGAAATCACATGGTTTATTTCTGAGAACCGCGTTTCTCGCTTAGCGAGCAGAGTCAGTGAGTTCGCTGCTTAGCGAGCTGTTTTCCTCGCTTAGAGAGCCTTGTATTTTCCGAAAATATGTTTCTTCTGTTTTTGATTTTGATGTCTGATCTTTCGTGTCATGTTGCAATGTTGTTGCTGGAAGAATTATTACACGTTTAAGTATGCTAGGCCTAATAGTAATAATGATGATATGAGATAAAATGATGAATAAATTGACATAATGATGACATGACGTAATGATAGTGTGAATAAACTAGTATGATGATAAATGATGAATGCTGATACACGTATTGATGAAACATGATGATGATGATGATGATGATGTTGTTTTGTGTATCTTGCATTCATGGCATCCCCTATGTTGATTTGAGTCTTCAATCCCATTGTGTGGATTGTGGTGTTGTTGATTATGTTGTGCTCCTTTGTGGAGGGTAGATGGCCAGTGTCCATCACATGTTGAAACCGGAACCATATGCATTTATGAGGTTGCATTTCATTCTATGTGGCATATCATGATCGTATTTGTTGTTTGATGACGTGTACTTGTCGATGATTATATGTGGGCGAGTTTATTGTAGTGGTTGCATGATTAATTGTATCTTATGATTCAACCTTGTATTATTTTTATTGAATTTGGATTACTCACCCTGCTTGCCGTTTATGCTGGTCTATTATGCCATCCTGCAGATTCTGAAGCTTAGTTGGAGATTTCAGGAGTAGTTTGGAGCGCGTCCCGTTGTGTATAGAGTTAGGTGGTTTCTTGCTTAGAGTCATGTAACACGGGGGAACGTTTTGTTTTTATTTGGTTATTTTTGTTGAATTTTAAACAAGTTGAAATTTAATCTGCTGCGTAGTTTGAAACATTATATTTTCTTTTATGAATGAAAGTTGCAACTCGTGTTACGGGACATGACACAATATTTGTTGTTTATAAAATGTTATGATGAAAATGTGATGCCCATTCATGTAGAACTCTGATTTTTATTAAATAATATGATTAATTGTGAGGTGGGTAGAAAGGGTGTTACACAAGCAAGCTATGAAGATACTACATGTTGAAGCTTGAAAAGGAAATATAAAAGAAGCCTTTGTGGCTCAACAAAGAAAAGCTCAATTGTATGTATGTGTGTACACAATGTAAAATGCTTACTTTGTGTAATCAGTCAAGTGAGACATCAATAAGTGAAACATTGTAACTTAGTTGATCTTGATGGTTAAATTGGCAGAAGCATTATATGCCCAGAAAAGAGTACATCAGAAAGAAGCTCAATGCTCATGAAAAGAAGCCTTAGTGCTCATCATCAGAAAGCTTCTAAGCAATACATAACTAGGCACTTTATAATCTCTTAGAAATTTATCATTAGATTTTTTTTTTGTATTATAAAGCAAGGAGCTGCTGCTCATATCTTGCAAGAAACACTTAGGTGTTTATGTACTTCATTTGTGTAATCTACTTGTAAGAAGCATTAATTGTACACAAAAAATTCTTTGTAGAAAGGTAACGTAAATCCTTGTTGAATGTGGTTGAAAATCCTTTTTGAGAAAGGTGGCATAAATCCATGTTAAAGGTAACTTATTCCTTGAGTGGCTATTTGAGATAGTATGATACTCGAGAGGGCCAAACGTGACTTGAAGGTTGATTCCTTGAGAGGTTTTGAGATCCTGGATTCTCAAGAAGGCAATGATGGTTTCCATTGTGGTTGTAATCATGTTGATGATTATTGTATTAAGTCCTTATGAGAACGCAAATCACCTTGAGAGGTGGACTGAAGTAACTTCGTTCATAGTGAATCAGGATAAAAATAATTGTGTTATTTATTTTTATTGTCATTGTTAGATTTATTTTCATAATTTTGCAAAAGGGATCAAATGAGAAACTCAATTCAAATTCTCTTTCTTGTGTTTCTCAACCTTCAAGATGCATCACCCATGTCTTCATTTCAAAAGTATTAGAGAGAAATTTATTTACATCGTGTAACAAAGCAACATCATTGGCAACAAGTAAAATATCATAAGCATATAAAACCAAAATTATAAATTTTCTCCGACTGACCTTCACATAGATACACCCATCTACAATGTTATCTACAAAACCATATGACAAAACAATGTTAAATTTAAGATACCATTTCCTGGAAGCATGTTTTAGTCCATATATTGACTTGTTTAATTTATACAATAAGATTTCTTTTCCTATAGTAACAAACCCTCCAGGTTGAGTCATATACACTTCTTCCTCTAAGTCACCATTAAGAAAAACGGTCTTAACATCCATTTGGTCAAACTCTAAGTCATAATGAATCACCCAAGGCAAAAAAAAATCTCAAAGGATCCTTTGTTGAAACATGAGAAAAGGTTTCTTTGTAGTCAATGTCATCCTTTTGAGTGAAACCTTTTGCGACTAGTTTGACACAAAGGTACCGCTCAAGCTGAAGAAATTCTTTTATAAACCAACAATAAAATTTCGATATTCTATAGGGCAGAATATCAACAATTAAGAATCAACAAAGAATACCTTAAGCGTAGTAGAGATAAAAATATTGTATTGAATATTCGTAAGATTTGATAATATAAAATTATAAACACTTATATATGTTAGGTAATTCACATATGTGGAGAGAAAATTATAAAAAAAAGAAAAGAAAAAGCAAGTAGTTAGTCCAAAGTGGTTTGTTGCATTGCAATAAGAGTAGTTAAAGTGTAACGATATGGCATGTTAGTATAGAACTATTGCGCGTGGCAGATGAAATTGCATGCATAGTAGATATAAGGTGAAAACTGAGAATAGGACATATAAGTAATGTTAGGGTAAAGTAAAGGAAAGGACCACTACAAATAGGCATGTACAGTATCCTACTAGAGTAGCTAGAGTGCAGGCCACGTGAATAGTTGATCAATCAATGTTTGCAGAGTAATGAGAAAATGAAAATGTTACCCTAGCCATACATACATACATTGAGTTGCCTTGTTGATTCTTTCAAAAGATATTGCCATCATTGCTTTAGCAGTAGGTTGTTCCATAAAATATCATATCGTATAGCAGCTTTATGACGCACCACAACTCATATCTTTTCACTCTTTTCTGCTTGTTATTGTTTTTACCTCTCTTTGATTCTTTCTGTTTTTCGCCGCCGGAGTACAACTTCGTCAACCATTATACAAGATATATTTATATGTAACTTTCTATTAAGTAATTTGATATCAATTCAGCAATATGCATATGTCAGACTTTTTCTTTTTACTTGATTTTAACTACTTTTTAAATGATATATCATGGCTATTAGTTTATATATTTAAATATATACTTTTAACTATATTTATTATGAAGTATTTCTTTTAATTTTTCAAACATACTCATGATACTAATTTTACAATTATCCATGGTTAATTTTGATAAAATACAATTTTTTAATATTTATGTTGTTCAATTTTGTAGTGTTTAGGTATATTGTTACTTATTAAAAAGTATTATAATTTATTTGAATTTTATAAAAGAAATATTATAATTTTGTGTTTCATTAGTATTTTTAATAAAAGATAATAAATTTAAAATAATTTAGTATTTTTTATTAACATATTTACTTGTGCTTTTTTATAGAAAATATAAGAAATGAGAATTTACATGAAATGGAAATGGTGATAAAAACTCTCCGTGACATAGATTTGACGACGGAAACAAAGATGAAGGAGTGTTCCATTGGTTCCTCTTATTGAATATATTTGATTATATAAAAAAAGCCTTTAAACAAATTTACTTTTTCTTTAGGACATTTAAATTTAAACTCTATCTTTTCATTCTTTTACTTAAATACAAACTTTATTTTACAATTCAATAATTTCGATTAAGTATATTCATAATTAATTTATTTTTACTTTGTTTTTTTTAAAATTATTTTTTACAAAATAAATATTCCGTGCGTGTAATTGTAAAGACTCATCTTTCAAATCGAGTAGGATCTCAAAGAATAATAAAATTTTCTCTCAAAAAAATTTCACACGAATACGTGTCCAGAACCGAATTCAAATCTAGAATCTCTTATTAAGTTGAAAGAGATTTTTCACCGTCTCATCCAAATGCACTTGATCAACTTTATCATTTTTCTCTTAAAACTTTTAAGATTAAGTCTTCTTTTCCATTCAAATCATTTATTTTCGAAACAATTGATCTTGAAATCTCTTTTAAACAAATTTCATCCTTATCTCAAATATATTTTCAAAGGTATATCATACACACTGTTTGACCTTATGCAATTGCACTACCATTGCTGAGAAGAAAGACCATGCAACCCCACTTCTATTATAAAGCCTCAAGTTTAACAAATCAACTTGTTGTTCATCCCAATAATTAAAATTATACCATGATTTGTCCTTTCTCTCTATCCTTTCCATAAGAAGGACACTTTCAAAATTGAAAATAAACATTTTAGAACTATTTTAGGAGCTGTAAAGTGTAAAGAATGAAAAGTAGCACTAGGGTATCATTTATGATAGTACTCTTTTGCTGAACAATTTTGTTTTCTGTGATTAAAAAATTATCATACTGCTACTATATATCCTAATAAAATGAATTAAATATCCATGCAATTCGACAAGAGAATTTAGTAGTGGGAGGTTAGAATATAATTCTAACCAAACACTTTAGAGTTATCTTGTAAAATATTTTATAATAATACAAGATATCAATACATCGTGCAACATAATCAAACAAATGTTAAAGACAAATTAGTATAATATTATATGAAAGATTAACCTAAGAAAAAACTATCCTCATACTATTAAAGTTTTATATTATACTAGAGACAAAATGCTTTTATAAAAAGAAACACTAGAGACGAGCTTGACACAAGTTCAACTATAAATTTACAAATATATGAAGATCCCTAAAAATATTAATATATTGTTGGGATTTTCAAAGAGCCATAAGAGGCCAAAGTGTCCAATTAAAAAAATAATGCAATGACAATAAATAGAACGGCGTGGAAGAAAAAAGTTGTTAATACTGTTTTTGACAAAAAGAAATAATGTAGGTTCTTGTCCAATGTTTTCTTTGTCTTGGGGAAAAAGTTTCCTAAACCATGTCAAAAGTAAGGAACAATAAAACATGAAAAATCAATAAATTATTAGGTAACAAATACTAAGAGAGAACAATGAGAGACACTATTTCAATATACAAACTTTACAAATATAAATTGACACATAGATACGGAGGTATTGAGTTGTTCTTCAAAAATTTTAATAAAATTATGAGATTAAAGTAAACGGTAGATGAATGGAGAAAAAATATTTTAGTTTCAAATTATAAAAATAATGAGTGTATATAACTTTTGTAAAAATTATAGGGAGATAAACTTATGAGTCAATACTATGAAGTTATGAGAAAAAGCGATTGGACTGAGATTAATAAAAGAATCTCGAGTTATTGAGAATAAATTTGCTTTTATGCTTGAAAAAAAGACCAAAAACGATATATTTACTACGTTGTGTGATAGAGCAATGTCGAATTGACCAATAAGATTTGCACTTAATTTTTAATGACTTAGAGAAGACGTGTGATAGAATGTTTATGATTATTTTATGGAAAACCCTAGAGAAGAAAGGGGTTAGGGTTGCATATATTCGAAATATCTAAGATATGTACGAAGGATTATTGACTAGTGTGCGGACACATGGTGGAAAGACTGGCGATTTCTCATTACAACAGACTTCATCAAGGTTTAAGCCTAAGTCCCTATCTTTTTACCTTAATTTTGGATGTACTCACGGAACACATTCAAGAGCTAACACCGAGATGCGTGTTTTTTTTTTTTGCAGATGATATAGTCCTACTTGGAGAGTCAAATAAGGATTTAAATTACAAGTTGGAGACTTGGAGATGAGCTTTAGAAACACATGATTTTCGCCTAAGCAACAGTAAGACAAATTATGTGAAATTTAAGTTCAACAAAAGAAAAAATGTTTCTAACCTAAAAGTGAAAGTTGGAGATCATATCATCCATAAGTAACATTGTTTAAATATCTTGGGTCCTTAATACAAAATGAAGGAGAAATAAAAGGGGATGTAAACCATCGAATTCAAGTTAGGTGACTGTAATAGAGGAAGGCTTCACGAGTTTTATGCGACACAAAGGTATCACTCAAGCTAAAGAGGAAAATTTTATCGAATTGCGGTAAGACCTACACACGTACCCACAAATAGTTGGACCTAAGATATGATTGGATTGTGTTCCTCTTTGTATTAATATGAGTCATACTTGTCATACCCTAAATTTTGATCCTAAGATATATATCTCATCAGAGGAAACACACTGACCAAAGAACTGTGCGAGACTGGTTTAAATAGTATCCCCGCAATGGATCATGATTCCTGAGTCCCACAGAGGATTCAGGAAAAGGAACAATAATTAATACATAAGATTTTCAATCACCATCAAAGTGTTAAGGAATCTCAAATGATGGAAAATCATTCAAAGGCTATACAGAAATTTCAGTGATCTGAACCTCGAGCCATCAGAATCATCAATTAGGGTTTCGGTCAACTGAGCCCTCCAGATAAAATTCTTCATAGAAAAGGGAGTCAAGACCTCCACATATCATCAAGAAAAGTTGACATGACTTTGACAATCCATTTACAAGTACAAAAGGTGCAGAGATCAATGATTTCAAGAATAGAGTTTCACAGTGGCCAAATTAGGGTTTTTGACTAATTGAGGATCCCAAGACCAAAATTCTCCTCTGGACAAGAGTCAATACCATAGGTAATGGTTTAAATAGCTCATATACATCAAGAAAGTCCATTCATAAGATCAAAATACCTTAGAGGATGTTCAGTCAAAAAATCAGAAAATCAGGGATATCTAGTGTATTTTCCATCTGGACCAAAAAGTTAAGGTTTGACTTTTTCACCCAAAATGATCCTCATGACCTATATTATAAGAATATATGGTCCATGAATGCATTTGATCACAAAAAATCAGAAATTTGACGATAACTTGTAAAAGGAGCAATCTTTGAAACTTAGAAAAATTTCTAAGTTATGGAAAAAAATGTTTAAGTACCCTACTTCCAAGCATCATAACTCATGATCCAAGCATCATATTTTGGTGAAACAAAGCTCAAATGAAAGATCTCATCACAAACTACAAATAATTCAACTATATAAAAATCCAATTCGTTATGGATTTTAAGTTGAAGATGGATCAAAATTTGCCTAAACCCTTACTGATTTTTCAACACTAAGACAAAATTTGCCTAAATACAAAATTAGCAAAACATCAAAACTTGGAGGTATTTTTCACCTAGTTCCAAGTTGATTCATCCATGTCAAAACACCAATATTGTTACAAATATTACCAACAATTCAAAGAACCAATTGACATGAAAAGATCTTGCTTGTGCATGAAGAAATCATGAATCAAAGTGACCATCCAAAACTGTTTTTCAAAAACAGATTTTCACAAACTTTTAAATCTGATTTTATGAGTCAAAGGAAAATGTCAAATGGTCTTAAGCATATTAGCAATCATTACAAACCTAATCAAACCTGCAACTTCATGAATGCTCCAAGGAATTCTCATAAATGACATTTATGAATTTCAACACTTACGCATTTTGATACAAGGGTCACCAAGCTCCAAAATGACATATTCTTGGACCTCTTGATCAACAAGTAATAGGTGTATACAATCCAAGAATAAAACTTCTGAGGAATGTGATTTAGCCTGCTGCATAGCTGAGCAAATTGAGAATCTCATCATTTCACCATTTAAGGCTTTTATGGCAAAGTATGACTCACAATGTTGATCTTATCTCTTCAAGACTTAAGGGCTAAGCAATCTAAACATGTTTGCCTATAAATAGAGACCTCATTTGATCATAAAACTTACATCAAAGCCTCTGATCTCTAAGCTTTTTCTCATTCATTCCTAAAGACTCAAAACTTGATATTTTGAGCAATCACCACTGGTTTTTTAAGTTTTGGCCACTATCAACTCAAACCAATTACTTAAACACATCATATTTGATGTATATGAGGTGTTCAAACACTTAGATCACCACTGAAACATCTCCAACCTAAAACCGCCCTTCAAAACCTCAAAAACACCTTGTTTCTACAACATGAAGGTCACAACTTGATCCAACCACTTGCTATCAAGTCCAAGTGTTCAAACACACTCCATATGGCGTATGGAAGCTGTCCAGATAATCACCAGTCATCTGTGACACCTCCTACTCAAAATCACTTCAGTTGCTGCAAGCTCCAAGTCAGGTAAGCCTCAAACTTGGTCATCTCTCAATCTATGCATATTTCCTCGCACTATCTTTTAACCATGTGTGCGGAATAATATTCTAAGTAATCCCCCTAAATCAATTTCACAAAATCATCATCATGTAGAATTTCACGAGGCTCAGGCTAAATTAGGGTTCTTCAGTGTTCATCACTGATTTTTCACTCCACACACAAAATAAATAAAATTAATGGTTCCATTGTGTTCGTGGAATCAAAACACATAATTTTGATGTTTATTTAATCTCAAATGGATGCCTATTCAATGAGATACGATTGGTTTTGCAAATTCTAGGCAAACTGCTTCATGCGTGTTCTTGCTCAAGGGGGGCTTGGGGCCCTTTTTGAAAATTTGAAAATTTGAATTTTATAACTTTATTTAATTCATTCCAAAATTAATTTCTCTCTGATTCTTTTGAGTTTTTAAATGATTCTTTTTTCATTAACTCTAAAAAATATTTAAATATTTTATTCCAGGAAAAAATCACAATTGTTTTAAAAATATATTTTATATTTTCATAAAAAATTAATTTTATTTGTTTCTAAACATTTAAAAAATAATTTCTTTTACTTGATTTTTCAAACATAAATGATATTCAAGTTATCTCATGGATAAAACATAATTTTTCAAACATTGATACAAGGTTTCAACTTGTTTTTCACTTGTGTTTTAAATTTATCAAAGTTTTAAATATTTTTTAATATTTAAAATATAAAAAATTAAGGTTTTGATTTAATCACCCTCATATTGTTTTTTATCACACTCATGGGTCTCTATTAGAGTGTAAGACCCATCCCTTTTGAAAATTGAACCATTAGTGTTCATCTGATACAATTTTCAAGAACTCGGCGCATCTGATACATCGAACTCCTAGGTTGTAAGGAACGAAGGTTGAAAATAGAAAACCGAAAACTCCAGAACTTGAGCTCTGGAAAACCTTGTACATGCTTTATGGCCCGTGGCATTGAGTTTCACCCCCGAACAAACTATGTCGGGAATATGTTTCACTAGAGACTTAGGCAACATTTGGTTTAAGCCAAATTGACGGGCCACCAGGTTAGGTTGGTAATTCATGAAGCTGTAGACATCTACCTCAATTTGATAAGAAATCATGGTGGGGGTCAAGTAGGCCCTCCAAATGGAGTTCGACTATCTTGTTGTAGATGGAGAGGTACCAGGGAACGAGTTTGTAAACCAAGAAAGCCTAAATTTACATTCAGCAAAGGGGACCATGCCTTCAACGAAAGAAGTAGTTCTTGGCTACCTTTAAGGAGCCTGAGCGGAAAAGGTAGCATGAAAACCAAAGTGTAAGAAAAGAAATATGATCTTTATCAAAGACTTCGACGGAGTCTGGCTTATAATTGTCTTTGATGTAGGCTTGAAGACCAGCCCGACCAAAGTCAAATGTGTTGGTCGATGACAAGGACGAGTCGTATGTTTCACCAAGTGGTGGAAGACTAGTAATAACACCCAAATCGAAGAGTGTCGATGTCATCATGCCACAAGGAAGATGGTATGTGTTGGTATAACCCTCATAGAAAAACATTGATGTCAGGAGCATGCTAAGGTTTACCTTATGGGAAGTCCTTGAAAGCTGAATGGCATTGAAAATGCCAACCCCTTTTCCACTGGTTGCCACGTTTTTCTTGGACACGGTTGAGCCAGATGAGTTAGTCGTTATTTCCAGGGGTATGCATGGATCGAAAAACCCAGGTTTTAGGCGCCATAAATTTGACATCAAAGGTCACCCCTCTCTGAAACATAGGGGGGGTAGCACGAGCAAATCAAGGATTTGCAAAAGAGGAAGTCTACAAAGAAGAACTCTAGTAGAAATGAAGAGAAACTTGAGAAGCTAAAATATTTTTCAAAGAAGAAATAATGGTATTTATAGTTGAACACATGCAACTCAAGGGTTTGCCTCGGGTCCCAAAATTGTTCTAGATGGTGGGAGTTGTTGGGAATCCCCACATTCTAGGCTTAATAGCCATCATTACTCGCGTTGGGAATCCGGTAGAAGATGAACAGTTTAAATGAGTCGATTGCCATCATTGTGTCGAAATCTTGTATCAAGAACCAAAATTCCAAGCTTCTTGGTTGACAACGTCTCCGTCGAAACAACCTTTTGGAGGGAAATTTGTTAGCTGGAAAGGATTTCGACCATAACAGATAGCAAGAAAAAAAAGCAACTGGTCGACACAATAACAGATGAATTTTTGTGTGTAAAAAAGGTATTATTTTTAGGCTAAAACATGCTGCTGGATTTTTCAAAAAATTCAATTTTTTTAACCGTTAACCGGTTAACCTATTACGTTAACCGGTTAACACATCCAAAACTTGGATTTCCAGCGCAAGTTTCAGCTTCTGTTTGTTTTATTGTTTTTGTTTTATTTGTTTTGCTATGTGTATGTGTTCATATATGCTTCCATACTACATTGCATCATGCTGAATTTTATGCTGTATTATTTCCTATTTATGCTTGATCCTCTCTTCCTTTTTGCTAATGACAAAGGGGGAGAAGAGCTTTGGTTTCTAATATCTCTCTGTGCAGAATTTTGCCTCTGTTTTAGATAGGGGGAGCTGCTGAACATAGGAGAGAAGCAAGTCTAGAACATGATTGATCGATCAAAGCTTGTACGCAAATTCGCTCGGTTGTCATCATCAAAAAGGGGGGAGAATGTAGAAGCATACTTCAAGTTCTTTGTTTTGATGACATCAACATTATTCAAGCTCATTCCAGATTGCAAAAAGTCGAGATGACAACAAACGATCAAGAGCATGGCTATGCATCATCAATGGAATGTTTCCGATCGGTTCAAGATTTTGTGCTACACTTTCAAGACTTGTCTCAAGGCTTAGGTATATCAATAATTAACTCTTAAATATGATATACAAGTGTTCAACATAATCCTCATAATTTTATTGCATGTGCATGGTTTTTGAAAATGAAATTGGAACTGGTTTAACACTTTTAACAGAAATATTTTTCTGAATTTTAACAGTATTAACCGGTTAACCATATGGGTTAACCGGTTAACGGCAGCAATTTTCAAATTCTGTGGTAACATTCATAGGCGTTAACCGATTAACCTATTTGGTTAACCGGTTAACACTGAAGAAAGTTTGAAAAATTGTTTCTTTTTAAATTCAAATATTTTGTTAAAGTTACACCTCTTCATGATTTTCTTTCATAATTTTTTATACCTTTTCAAAAGAATTTGTTTTCAAATTTTCATACCTTTTTGAATAGGTGTTTCATCTATTATAAATTCTAACTTTTTCAAATTCAAAAATAACCTCCTAGAAAAATTTCAAATATTTTCATACAATCAAATTCACTTTATTCAAATTATCTTCATCTTTCAAAAGTGTTCATAAGTTCATAATTTTTTTCATATTTTTGTCTTGAACACTTGTGTTGAATATTTATAGTGAATTCTTGATTATAGGAGAAGATCAATTTTATTGATATCATTTCATTGTACTCTCACTCAAACAATATTATAGAAAATGTCTTTATATTTTGTGACTTGTGTTCCAAGGATTGTTTGGACATAAGGGTTAGTGTGGCAAGAGGATTGTTCTTGCACACTTGTTTGTATAGTTTTGTTAGAAAGTAGGCCTCACCATTGAAGGTGTGATAGGTTGTACTGTTCTAAAGAAAACTAGTGGAAATGTCTTTCGGTTTGGAAAGGGGACTGGATGTACCTTCGGATTGTGAAGGGAACCAGGATAAACCTCTGTGTGTTCTTTACTTTTCTGCTTTACAGTTTTTGTTCTTTAACCGTTAAAGCAAAATCCATCCATCTAAGAAAAAGAATCGAGAAAATTTTGATAACACCTAATTCACCCCCCCTCTTAGGCGCATTCTGATTCTACAATTGGCATCAGAGCAGGTTTAGGTAACCTGTTCCTACAAGATCCTATGGCTTCCGCAAACTCGAATCCCGTTTTCAAAGATGGTGGAAGTAGCAACAAGCCTCCGCTCTTCTCCGACGAATACTTCGATTTCTGGAAAATCAGAATGAGGGCACATCTTGAAGCCCAATGAGAAGGCATATGGGAAGCAATCGAAGAAGGTCTGCATAATCCCGTCAATGTAATCAACGGTGTTGGAACGACGAAGTTGAAGAATATGTATGATGAAGATGATAAAAGAAAGATCCTAAATGAGAAGAAAGCAATCAACATACTTCAAAGTGCTCTTAGCATGGGCGAATTTTTTCGTGTATCACAATGCAAATCGGCGAAGGAGATTTGGGATACTTTGGTAGAAACACATGAAGGAACAACAGAAGTTAAAAGATCAAGGATTAACACGTTACATCAAGAATACGAAATGTTCCGCATGCAGCCCGGAGAATCTATTGTGGCTTTACAAAAAATATTTGTTCATCTAACCAACCATTTGATTGCACTCGGAAAGACCTTCACTAACGACGATCTTAACTTGAAAGTTCTAAGGTCTTTGACAAGGGAATGGCAACCGAAGGTGACCGCAATTTCGGAGAAGAAGAGTCTCTCAACAATGACATCCGCATCTCTATTTGGCAAACTTCAAGAGCACGAATTGGAACTTGGAAGGCTCGAGAAGCATGAAAATCAAGAGAAAAAGTCCAAAGGAATTGCTTTGAAGATTGACACGAAGGATGACAAAGATGACGAGATCTCCGAAGATGAGAACTTCATGCTTCTTGTTAAGAAGCTTGGTAAGTTTTTTAACAAAAATAATAATTCTTCTTTTCCTAAAAAGAATGAACATTTTAGGAAGAAGGATGCATCCACATCGAATCAAGAAGTTACATGCTATGAATGTGGAAAGCAAGGCCACATAAAACCGGATTGTCCAAGACTTGCGAAGAAAGGAGGATTCAAAGGCAAGAAGGACTTCAAGAATAAAAAAGCTTATGTCGCGTGGGATGACAATGAAGTTAGTTCCTCATCGGAATCGGAAAACGACGAATGTGCAAATATGGCGTTAATGGCGTCACATCACTCCGATGAAGAAAATGACGAGGTATGCTTGAAAACAACTTCTACGCAATGGTATCTCGATAGTGGTTGTTCAAAGCATATGACGGGCGACATCAACAAATTTTCAAGTCTAACACTTAAGGCCAAAGGATACGTTACTTACGGTGATGATAATAAAGGAAGAATTCTTGGAGTTGGAACCATTGGTGCATCTCCTCATACAATCATCGAAGACGTCCTTTATGTGGAAGGCCTTAAACATAACCTTCTTAGCATAAGTCAATTGTGTGACAAAGGGTTCCGAATCAACTTCACAAAGGAGGAATGTTTGATAGAACACGAAGTCACTCATGAACTCTTGCTAAAAGGTAAACGATTTAATAACATTTTTATGATTTCTTTTGATGACTCTCTCTTGAAGGTGAAGTGCTTAATGCAAACAACAACGACGCATGGCTTTGGCATAAGAGGATTGCTCACATTCACATGGAGCACTTGAATAAATTATTAAAGCATGATCTAGTTGTTGGTCTTCCAAAGATGAAGTTTATCAAGGATAAGCTTTGTGACGCATGTCAAAAAGGGAAGCAAACCAAAACATCCTTCAAGACCAAGAAAGTGATATCTACTACAAGACCACTCCAATTGTTACATATGGATCTTTTCGGTCCATCAAGAACAAAAAGCTTCAGAGGTAACGTTTTTGCATTAGTTATTGTTGATGATTTCTCTAGATATACTTGGACTTTGTTTTTAGTGCAGAAAAGTGATGCCTTTAAAGCATTCAAGAAGTATGCCAAGCAAATTCAAATGAGAAGTCACTCTCAATTGTTTCCATAAGAAGCGACCATGGTGGCGAGTTTCAAAATTCATCATTTGAAGATTTTTGTGAAGAACATGGAATCTCTCACAACCTTTCCACACCTAGGACTCCTCAACAAAACGGTGTCGTAGAAAGGAAGAATAGGGCACTAGTGGAACTTGCAAGGACAATGCTTAGCGACTCGAATCTTCCTAAATATTTTTGGGCGGATGCGGTTAGCACGACTTGTTTTGTAAGTAACCGTGTCAATATTCGACCTATTCTCAAGAAGACCCCTTATGAGTTGTTCAAGGGAAGGAAACCCAATATATCTTTCTTCCACATTTTCGGATGCAAATACTTCGTTCTCAACAACGGTAAGGACAACCTTGGTAAGCTTGATGAGAAATCTGATGAAGGTATTTTTCTTGGATATTCTCTATCAAGTAAAGCTTTTAGAATTTTCAATAAACATACTCTTACCATTGAAGAATCCATACATGTTTCGTTTGATGAGACTAACCCCTCGAAAGAGGATAATATTATTGTGGATGATGATGATGATGATGTAGATCTATCACAAAAGGAGATATCAAAAGAACAAGCAATATCATAAGAAGAGAAGTCACCAACCATTGAAGAACATCAAGATCTTCCAAAAGAATGGAGAACTCATAGAGATCACCCGATAGATAAAGTGATTGGTGATATTAGCCAAGGCGTTGCAACTAGACTAAATCTCAAGGATGCTTGCCTCAACATGGCGTTCGTGTCTCAAATTGAACCAACAAAAATCGATGAAGCCTTAGGCGATGATCAATGGATAATAGCTATGCAAGAAGAACTCAACCAATTCGAAAGGAACCAAGTTTGGACTCTTGTACCAAGACCGGACAACAAGCATATCATAGGCACAAGATGGGTGTTCAAGAACAAACTTGACGAGAATGGGATCATAGTTCGTAACAAAGAAAGATTGGTCGCACAAGGCTACAACCAAGAAGAAGGAATCGACTTTGATGAAACATTCGCTCCAGTAGCAAGGTTAGAAGTAATTAGATTATTACTTGCTTACGCTTGTTCTATGAATTTTCAGTTGTACCAGATGGATGTCAAAAGCGCTTTCCTAAACGGTTACATCAATGAATAAGTCTACGTCAAACAACCTCCCGGTTTTGAAGACTTCAAGAATCCATCTCATGCCTACAAGTTGAAGAAGGCTCTTTATGGCTTAAAGCAAGCACCAAGGGCTTGGTATGATCGCCTTAGCAACTTCCTATGTGAGAAAGGTTTTACTAAAGGAAAGGTTGACAAGACTTTGTTCATCAAGTATCTTAAAGGTAACATCTTACTTGTCAAGTCTATGTCGACGACATCATCTTCGGTTCAACAAACAAAGATCTTTGTGAAGAATTCTCTCTTATGATGCAAGGCGAATTCGAGATGTCCATGATGGGAAAGATGAACTACTTTCTTGGATTACAAATCAAGCAAACAAAGGATGACATCTTCATCAACCAATCCAATTATTGCAAGGAGCTATTGAAAAGATTTGATATGGACAATTGCAAAGAGATGTCTACTCCAATGGGATCCAGAACGTATGTTGATCAAGATCTTTCCAGCACTTCAATAGATATTACAAAGTATCGAGGTATGATCGGTTCACTCTTATATTTGACGGCGAGTCGTCCTGACATTATGTTTAGTGTTTGTTTGTGTGCCCGCTTTCAAGCTAATCTGAAGGAATGGCATCTCACTGCCGTGAAGAGGATCATGAAGTATCTCAAAGGAACGACGCACGTCGGACTATGGTATCCTAAAGGTAGTACCTGTTCTTTAATTGGTTATTCTGACGCTGATTATGCAGGATGTAAGACTGATAGAAAGAGTACAAGTGGTACTTGTCACATTCTCGGGAATGCACTAGTGTTGTGGGCATGCAAGAAGCAAGCATGCGTTGCACTTAGCACGGGCGAAGCGAAGTACATTGCAGCAGGAAGTTGTTGTGCTCAAATCTTGTGGCTTAAACAACAACTTCTCGATTTCGGTATAGATCTCGGTTGTATCCCTCTCCGGTGTGATAACACAAGTGCCATCAATATCACGAAGAACCCGGTCATGCATTCAAGAACAAAGCACATTGATATCCGACACCACTTCCTTCGAGATCATGTTCTAAATGGAGATGTCGATGTTACTTTCGTGGATACACACAATCAACTCGCCGACATATTCACAAAACCATTGGCTAAATAGCAATTTTACAAGATTCGACGAGAACTTGGTATTCTCAATGAAGGTGACATCTAACCTTTACTTTAAAAATTGCTTATTGTATGTCTTTATTGCATTTTATGTATGTTTGTTCACTTTTTTGTCATAAAAGGCTAGCACTCCCATTTCGCCGTTTTTCGTTTTTCTCACTTTCGTCTACCCGAAAATAATCAGTTTTAAAAATTTTTTTGATCAAAAGTTGCGTTTTGATAGGTGCTAACACTTTATGAATTTTTTTTTTTTGTGAAAAAGGTATTATTTTTAGGCTAAAACATGCTGCTGGATTTTTCAAAAAATTCAATTTTTTTAACCGTTAACCGGTTAACCTATTACGTTAACCGGTTAACACATCCAAAACTTGGATTTCCAGCGCAGGTTTCAGCTTCTGTTTGTTTTATTGTTTTTGTTTTATTTGTTTTGCTATGTGTATGTGTTCATATATGCTTCCATACTACATTGCATCATGCTGAATTTTATGCTGTATTATTTCCTATTTATGCTTGATCCTCTCTTCCTTTTTGATAATGACAAAGGGGGAGAAGAGCTTTGGTTTCTAATATCTCTCTGTGCAGAATTTTGCCTTTGTTTTAGATAGGGGGAGCTGCTGAACATAGGGGGAGAAGCAAGTCTAGAACATGATTGATCGATCAAAGCTTGTACGCAAATTCGCTCGGTTGTCATCATCAAAAAGGGGGAGAATGTAGAAGCATACTTCAAGTTCTTTGTTTTGATGACATCAACATTATTCAAGCTCATTCCAGATTGCAAAAAGTCAAGATGACAACAAACGATCAAGACCATGCTATGCATCATCAATGGAATGTTTCCGATCGGTTCAAGATTTTGTGCTACACTTTCAAGACTTGTCTCAAGGCTTAGGTATATCAATAATTAACTCTTAAATATGATATACAAGTGTTCAACATAATCCTCATAATTTTATTGCATGTGCATGGTTTTTGAAAATGAAATTGGAACTGGTTTAACACTTTTAACAGAAATATTTTTCTGAATTTTAACAGTATTAACCGGTTAACCATATGGGTTAACCGGTTAACGGCAACAATTTTCAAATTCTGTGGTAACGTTCATAGGCGTTAACCGATTAACCTATTTGGTTAACCGGTTAACACTGAAGAAAGTTTGAAAAATTGTTTCTTTTTAAATTCAAATATTTTGTTAAAGTTACACCTCTTCATGATTTTCTTTCATAATTTTTTATACCTTTTCAAAATAATTTGTTTTCAAATTTTCATACCTTTTTGAATAGGTGTTTCATCTATTATAAATTCTAACTTTTTCAAATTCAAAAATAACCTCCTAGAAAAATTTCAAATATTTTCATACAATCAAATTCACTTTATTCAAATTATCTTCATCTTTCAAAAGTGTTCATAAGTTCATAATTTTCATATTTTTGTCTTGAACACTTGTGTTGAATATTTATAGTGAATTCTTGATTATAGGAGAAGATCAATTTTATTGATATTATTTCATTGTACTCTCACTCAAACAATATTATAGAAAGTGTCTTTATATTTTGTGACTTGTGTTCCAAGGATTGTTTGGACATAAGGGTTAGTGTGGTAAGAGGATTGTTCTTGCACACTTGTTTGTATAGTTTTGTTAGAAAGTAGGCCTCACCATTGAAGGTGTGATAGGTTGTACTGTTCTAAAGAAAACTAGTGGAAATGTCTTTCGGTTTGGAAAGGGGACTGGATGTACCTTCGGATTGTGAAGGGAACTAGGATAAACCTCTGTGTGTTCTTTACTTTTCTGCTTTACAGTTTTTGTTCTTTAAGCGTTAAAGCAAAATCCATCCATCTAAGAAAAAGAATCGAGAAAATTTTGATAACACCAAATTCACCCCCCTCTTAGGCGCATTCAGATTCTACATAAAAGGATGGACGCTATCATACATTTTGCGTAGGGGGTTAACCTTTTGTCTTAACATTTGGTACTTTGAGTGTTTCCCTTGTATATTGTAAAGAAAAACGACCTTTATTTCTGACAATGAACAATGCTTAAATAGACAATAAAAAGGTAATTGTCGGATCCTTCTGCTGGTTATGATCATGACACGTGTTACCCCACTACTTTAATAACCAACCATAATGTTCTCCCACTTTCTCTATTTGGAACAGTTTCTTCATGAGATCCAGGTAGCCCGTCTTAACCCTTCGACATGTGATATCCCTTAATGGAGCATCATAATATCTCGACAGCGTAGCCACTACTGTGTCGACCAATTGCTATTTTTTCCTGTTATTTGTTATGGTCGAAATCCTTTCCAGCTAACAGGTGGATTATCCGTACAAACAACTGTTAACACAATCGGGAAACAACTGTTCAATGGCGAGATTTATTGTCGTTGTTGTAGCAGGTTCGACTGACTCGTTCAATTCGCGATGGGTTCGTTTGATGGAGACACGCCAAAGGTTATTTGGTTAGTAGTGCATATGATTCTATTGTTTTTAGCGAGTTATGGAGTTCAGATTTGAATGAAAATATTTCTTCATCCTTGTCTCATTTATGGAATTCTAAAGTTCCTAGTAGAATTTTAAGTTTTGGTTGAAGATTGATTTGGAATAGACTTCCTACAAAATGAGAATTGTCAAAACGTGGTATTTTTACGGGGCAACATTTATTGGTTTGTCCATTGTGTTTCAGGGTTTAGGAAGATTTATACCATTTTTTCGTTAGTTGTCCAATTTCTAGAGGGTGGTGGAGCATGTTGTGTCTTTGGCTTCATGTGGATGATATTTCTTCGGTTGCCTCTATTTTCGATTGTCTTATTTTGTTGGACAAGAATTGTAAGTTGACAATTGGAAGTTGGATACGGGTATGCTTTTTGGATTGACTATTTGTTAGATTATTTCGAATTGTAGGAATGATATTCTTTTCAAGGATCTCATTTTATCTAATTTAATGGGGTGAGGCTAATTAAGAAGCTCTCTTGAGAGTGGTTCTTAGTTTTGTTTAGAGTTTGTTTTAATATCCTTTGGCCAGCCAGATTGGTGTAATGATCCATCGATTTTTCTTAAATGAAGCCGTGTGGACTTGTTGGTTGTTTGTTTGGGGGTAGTCCCTATTTTTTTCATTGTAATTTAGGATTAAACCCCCCTAGTACTTTTTAATATAATCTTTTTTGCTTTTAAAAAAACAAGAATTTAAAATGTACACCAAGACTACGACTTCTACAACATCGACATCCCGACATGAGATGGCATATGGTGTGTAAATCTAAGCAAAATGTCTAAGATAATGTTTATGAGATGCAACAAATATAAAGGATGGGATTATGCGAAGTTTAAATGAAGGATGGAAGTAGGACAAGCACAGGACATGGAACATATGGCTCTGCTAAGTTAAAAAGTTAATCAATGTGTTAGTATAGTAGGCAGAAGCTTTTATGTGCAACGATTTTGTTTGTAATGTTATCGAATATGAGATGACGCTTGTGAAATAAGGTTCTTCCATACAACATGCTCCATCTAGTTATACTTGATTGCATCAATTTACTTAGTGGAGTACTGTGTATTCATGATGCAGGAAAGGCCAGTAGGTTGAAAAGGTAGTGAGAGTGTTCTTCTTCATAAGAATGATGCTTCATATTAACTAATGTCCTGTGTAATTCTTAGCTTCCAGTATTTGTAGCATTTTTGTTCAAGTTACTGACAATTTTTCAAGTTTCAAGTTTTCATTTTTGGAGTTTTAAATGTAACAAAAGTTTCCCTGCTTGTGCATCAAGATTCAAGACCGTGTCACACATAATTGTTCTTTTCTTTGCTAGTCATGAAACTAGATTAGCCATTTTTCAATGAACTAGCAATTTGTGAATGCTTATATTTACAAAGTAATGTTTTTATAGCAATTTACTTTGGTAGGAAGAGTCTAATCGCAATGAAATAGGACACTAAAAGAGGAAGAAGAAGCTCTTTAACATAATTATGTTTTCACACAAAAAATAAAAACATTGGTAAATGTCTATTATAGCCATAAAAGACGATGACAAGATCATATCAATGTATAAAGAAGACAATAAAAAGCAAGATTGATAAACTTAATCTAGAGTACCAAACTAATCACATGATCGATGTACTAAACAAGCATGGTAAATCATAACGATTAGAAATATCTAAGTCGTCTGTCACAAAGCTTAAAAGAAACATGTCGCCCATAAGAAGGTGAAACATTTCAAAACTACCCCATGAGGATTGAATTATAAGTCAACATAACTATTCTTAGAAATAGAGATTTATCAAGCGAGACCGCCGATAAAACTAAGAGTCTGGTCAAATACAAGTGTACGACTTAAATTTATTATTATTATTATTATTTTCGGATAAGGAGAGTTAATTTCTATGTCATTTATAAACTAATTTAAAACTTACATTAGGAAAATGGGTGTCGCACCTTTCTCCGGCATGGGCGGGAGACACTTCCTCTTTTCTAAGCTTTTAAAATTATGCATGGTAGTTTCCGGAACAAAGAACGAGCAAAGACTTACCCTCCAATAAAAGTGGGGCACCAAGAACGAGGAAGACCTCCACAAGGGGAAAATCAGCTAAGTAAAAATAAAGCTATGGTCGGGTTAAGTTGAATAAAACCTTTGACCTTAAGCAATCTTCCATGTAAATATTAAACCTCGGGCTGGGTTAATTTTAATAAAACCTCTTACCTATGAAATCGGCTATGTAAACATTAAATCTCTGGTCAGATTAAGTTTAATAAAACCTCTTACCTATGAAATCAGCTATGTAAATATTAAACCTTTGGCCGGATTAAGTTCAATCAAACTTTTGACCTTTGAAATCAGCTATGTAAACATTAAACCTCAGGTCGGGTTAAGTTTAATAAAACCCCTGACCTATGAAATCGGTTGTGTAAACATTAAACCTTTGACCAAGTGAAGTTTAATAAAACCTTTGACCTATGATATTGGCTATGAAAAGATTAAACCTCTGGACAAGTTAAGTTTAATAAAACCTCTGACCTATGAAATTGGCTATGTAAACATTAAACCTCTGACCAGATTAAGTTCAATAAAATCTTTGGCCTATAAAATCGGCTATGTAAACATTAAACCTCTGGCCGGATCATGCAAATAAAATCCTCTGACCTATATTTGACGTCAACCCCCATGGGGCTCTAAACGTTGATCATACAAATGAAATCCTATGACCTCCATTTGACGTCAACTCTCGTGGAACTCTGAACACCAGTCATGCCATATAGCCTTTGATCAATACCACCTCAACGTCTATTGACATTATGAACGTCGAATATGTTAAATGAAACTCCTAACCTTTTAAAAATACCAAATCAACATACCTCTGGTCAGGTCAAGATAATATACTTAGGACTGTCAAGGATGCATTATGATACATGCATCTAATCATAGTCACCACAATCTGATTAGGAAAAATCGTTGATCCGTTAAAAATTATGATCCTACATATATCCTGTCCAGAGTGAATAAACCTTGTTTCAATGGTTTCGGGCCGACCTGATCTTATTTGATCAGAGTATTGTGAAGGATGCCGATAATAGATCCCGAATTACCATATTACTCAGAATCTACACGAGGTATTACAAATCTAAGAACAAGGCCATATATTGAAGTGAAGATTGATGATGGGGATAAGGATTTTCTCATGTTGAGTTCATTACCCAGATCCTTTGAGCACTTTAAGGATGCCCTTCTTTATGGTAAGGAAGGTTCTATTGTTTTGGATGAAGCCCAAACGACAGTGAAATCCAAAGAATTTTCAAAGTCAAAAGATTTGAAGATTGAAGATAGTGTTGAAGGCTTAAATGTGTCAAGAGGAAGAGGTGAGCATAAAGGGATGTCCAAATTAAAGAGGTCTGACAAGTCAAAGTTAAAATGTTTTAATTATCAGGAAATTGGTCACTTTAAAAAGAAATGATCTGAAAGAAAGGTCAATGAGGATTACGTTCAAGTTGTAGTTTCCTTGGGTGAGGAATGTTATGAGGATGTCTAAGAACTAGTAGTATCGAGTTTGGAAATTGAAGATAGTTGGTTCATTGACTCAGGTTGCTCTTATCACATGTGTCCAAGAATATAATACTTTGAAACTTTGAAGATGGTGCATGGTGGAGTAGTTATCCTTTGTAATAATAAGGAATGTAAGGTTCATGGTATTGATATGGTCAGATTTAAAATTTTTAATGATCGTGAACTTCTTATTCACAATGTGTTCGCTTATGTTTTTGGCGAACAACATCTGGTTTACCAATTCCTTGGAAATGGGTTACTTGCAGGACCAACCACACAAGTCCTAGGACACATGTACTAAATTTTAAGGATAGGTTCTTAATGTACGAGTCTTATTGGTTTTTTATGTGTTCTGTCGAACGACTTCTTGGCAAGATTGTTCTTGTTGATATTATAATATAAAAACGTTTGTCTAATGAAACTAACAAAGAAACTTAAAGTTTGCATTAAAGGTGTGTTAAAATACAAAGTGACTTGGAAGTAAATTGCTGGAAAATAGATTACTTGAAAGTAAATAAGAACATAAACTTAAACAAGGAATAATGGATAAAATATAATCTTTATAGCTGAAAATTGAATGGTGTTTACACATACATTTTCCAGATAATCCTCCTTTCTCTTACACATGAGTATTAGAGTAATCCTCACAAAAATATTGTACAAAAATTCACACACTTTACACAAAGCAAACTATCCTATTTATATACAAATAAAATAACCGTCGAATAACGATCACTTCCTAAGAATTCTCCACTTGGAAATTTGCATGTTAACAATCCATAAGAGTCTTCCACGTATCTCCTACCAGACGAAACCGTTATTCATGAAAACTGCCCTTTAACTGACGAAATGGCGCATCCCTTTGTCATGTAGAATTCATTTGAAATTCAAATGGTTCCAACGTCTTCATCGTCGAATCCTTGTCTTCATATCTCTTGTCAAAAATACAAGAGGATTTCCTAGTAGTGATGTGAAGAACTTCCTGAAGGGCAACTCGTCCACGTTCTCGACATACAATTGTTTGTCCTATCATGAACCAAATCATCACAAACCTTCTCAAGATTCTGGACATGTTTGGAAGAAAGAGTAATCCTATCTTGTCGAAATTCTCCAAAGCCACATACATCACCCATTTAAAGTATAATAAGATGAGAAATGCTGAGAAACTGCCATGTCAGATAATGATGACGTGTAAGGAACAAAGCTTGGCAAATCCATCAGCTTCTAGGGCTTTCTCATGGTGTCGAGATTATATGCATACAAATTGCCCCCCAGCAAAGGTATTTCGACTGTCGTTTGGAGAAAGCATCTTTGCTGCTGAAACCTTCATTTCGACTCCATGTCTTGCATTAAATGCACTGATCTTTGAGATCTTGCTTTTATCTTGAATTAAATGCGTTGATTCCCAAAATATCACTTTTTGTCAAATCATAAAAAGTAATCATCAGATTCTTCAACCCTTCACATCCAGCCCACATTCCTGGACATGATCCCCATAACTCTACAAACCTAGGTCTACCATACTCTTTCCAACTTCCACTATCTCTCCCACGTCCGCTAACGTGTCGACACGTGCCATAGCCATTTGAAAAACTCAAATGTTTTCTCCCCACCTTCTAATATAAATACCCCTTTTATTTCTTCTGAAAAACTTTTGCTTCCATAACTTACATCTCTCAACTTTCTTACTTCTCACATACCCAAAATCTTCTTCTTCTTGTTCCAACTTCTTCCATCATAAACAATGGCAACTTCAAGCAAACAACAAGACAAGAACACATAAGCTTTCCCCTGCGCACACAAGATTCTTGGGCCAAGGATTATGGGCAACCAACAATACGTTCCAGAACACCAAATGAGAGAGAAAAGGCCAACATTTACTATTCTCAGGTACTCATTCCTATTTCAATATCTAGTTAATGTCATGCCATGTTAGGCCCTCTTCCTAACCCTAACACTGACCAAACTCGTCTTAAAGAGTTTTTCCCACGTATTATCGTACACAACCCATAGGTGCATGCAAAATACCCAAACCTAGTGACAAATCAATAGAACCTGCTGAACAAAACCCTGAAATGGCTGCCATAAATTTGACCTATCTGAATCAGCCTAGGATTTTTAGAAGCTGTCCTTGGTCGAAAGACCCTTCTGAATATGTAAACTGGATAGACAGGGTCGAAAAAGCCAAGGGTAAGATCTGGAAGAAAATTGGAATTTATGACTTGATCCAATTGTCGAGAGAATGCCCTAACTACTGTACCAACATGATACTTGCTTCCCTCTATTTTTGGGATATCACCTACAATACCTTTCATCTTCCTTGTGGGATGATAACCCCAACCCTCTTCGACCTGGCTGCTACAGTAGGCCTTAGTCCATTAGGGGAAGTTTTCGATCCAACTGTATTGGACGACAATACTATAGGTTTTGAGACTAGCTTTGCCTCATACTCTCACTTTATTTCTCGCTACCACATCAAGGACTCTGTTGAGGTATCAGACGTAGAACACATAACTTTCCTCACCCTTTGGCTGTCGAAATTTGTGTTCTGCACGAGGTCCCTTCAAGTGGTGAATAAGTACACCCCTAGCAAATCAACTCCATGTTGGTAAGAACTTGCGTCTTAGTGAATTAATTCTGGCCAACCTCTATGAGTCCCTCAGTGAGAGTGTCGAATCTCTCAAGAAAGTTAAAGACAAGGGAAACCTGAGTTTGGCAGGCCCTTTTTGGCTTCTTCAACTATGGCTCAACGCCACTTTCAAATCTGGTCTTCCTGACAAAGGCCTGGTGGACGAAGAATATGTCAAGGATAGGCACGTCGAATGGGCAAGACTGGCGCAACTAACTCCTTCTGAAAAGGGATTAGGTCTTCAACGATCTTTTATGAACTATGTGAATATATTCAATAAGAGCTATGGCTTCAAGGAAAGCATGGCACCTTTCACCAAAAGGACTGTCAGACCCAAGTGGTTCACAAGACAACTCCCTGTAGAACATCAAAGGGAAGAGGACAATTTTCTAGCCGCCTGGAAATTTTTCCTTACACCCAGGCTCTTGCCCTCTTACCCCACCTTGTCCAATTCAAAGGTGGCCCTAATAGTTTATCAGCCAAATCTAGTGGCTCGACAATTTAGGCTGATACAACTGAAGCCAAGGTCCCTCTATCCCAAAACGGGATCCATCATCTTCTACAACTCAACCTCTACTAATTCGAAGAGTCTGGAGCTTTCAGAAAAGCTACATGACGCTGCTTTTGAGATCCAGCCAGTGGTCTTTCGACCAGTCTTCCTCTGCACTCGGGAGTTCGACGTTTGGTGGAAAGAATATTATCTCATCAAGTTTTATGATGCATCTGACTTCCAAACTCTTCTGACCAATGCCTTTGCTTTCGTGCAGGATCGAACCAAGAAAGGTACTCAACAACATATTAAAGAAGTTCATAAATTTCAAAAATATTTTGAAACAATTTATAGGCCAGATGATCTTAGGCGAACCATAGGCGAAGCAGCTGTGACTTTGAAGCATAAATTTACAGAAAAAATGGAGAAGTTGGTATTACCCTCATACATCCCCAAAGAGGCGCGTTATAACTTTGCGTATACTATCTATCCACCAAAGTTTCCACCTCTACCAACTGCTAGCTTTGGTGTGGCTTTGAGCCAACCTTTTCTAGATTGGTTTGTATGTGGCTCCGACTTAAAATTGCTTCAAGAGTCACGAAAAAAGCTTGCTGAGCGTGTGGTTCCGACCAAATATCATCTGGATGATTACCCAGAGCACCTTCATATTGGAATAGAATACGTTCGCGTGGAATCTACCATTCTTGAAGGTGCAACCAAGATTTCGACTTCACCTTTGTATTCAATATCTATGTTTTAGTCTCTTATTTTTTTCTTCTAATTTCTCTCTCTTTTCAGCTACTAAGATTACTGGTAAGAAGAGCGCTGTCGAAGACAAACCCGTCAAGACCACTAAAAAATCCACCTCCACCAAAAAGGTTTTTTTTCTATCCTTTTTCCAAGAGAATATCTTAGTTATGCAATTATTTTATTTATTGAACTTTTTTATTTTATTTTTAGATGAGTCGAAAGCCACCTACTCCCCAAAAGAGAAAAGTAGAGGAAGTGAAGGTGCCTTCTGAGGATTCAGGTGACGAATCTCCAGATGTACAACCCTTGAAGAGGAAGAAGTATTCAAAAATAAAGACGGGCGCCTCCCAAAGATCATTGGTGACGTCGAGGAAGACTCCTCCTGCAAGCCCAGTAAAAAAGCTTGCACAATATGCAGAGAGTGGAAATTCCAGCTTCCACACCATAATCCCTCAGGTAATTCACCTTCGACAAATTATTACTTTGACCTTTGTAAACTTTTCGTCTTTTTAATGTTTATTTTGTTTCAGGTTCAAATCCCTATTGAGGAGGATCCATCAATCTGCAAGACTCCCCTCTTGGTGGAACCGAAAAGGCCCAAGAAGAAAATACACCCAAAAGTGGTAGGCTGGAACCCCAAACCGAGGTTGAGTTCGACATCAACATGGAGGAAGGTTCTGCAGACAATTCTCCTGATTAGCCAAAGTCTAGTGCCAACAAAGAAAGTCCCCCTAAAGACGACAAAGGCAAAAAGGTTGATGTTGAGCCCATCGTCCAAGATGAGGAAGAGCAACAAAATCCCCTAGATGCTGGCGAAGAAAACCCTAATGCCAAGATCACATCAGGCAAAGGTCAGTTGAAAGGGGAGGATGCGCCTAGCGCTCACATTACTCTTGATCCAACACTAAACAACCCTCCATCTTCTGGTTCGACTATCTTCTCATGTGAGGAGCTTGAAAACCTGAAGACGAGGAAGCCTTTGGAATACTTGAGGGCCATGCTCAGCAATCACTATAACTTTCAAGATTCTTCCAGCAGTTTAACTAACTCTGGGGCCACCTCTGAGGTCAAGACTCTCAGTTCCATCATGGCTGAAGTTAAATCCAAAGTCCTTAGTGTCGATTTATTCCAAATTTTGGAGGAAGATCCTAGCCAGTAATCTGAACTGAAGTGCTTCTTAAACAAGTCAATGTCTTGGAGGCCAGTGCTGATGAGACTCGTCTGGTCATGGACCTTGCTCAGATAATTGATGTAGTAGATGGAGATCTTGGTCATCGAAAATAATTCATCCAGATGATCTCCAACAAGAGAGAGACCCAAGCAGCTGAGTGGGATGTTGTGGCAGCTTCGACTGAGAAGGTTTCAGAATTGTCGAAACTCTCTGAGGCTTATTCCCAAGAAGTAGCTGAATGTGATAAAAACATCCAAAACTTCAAGGAACAAATAGCACAGCTTGAAGCCAAAATTGCTCAAGAACAGAAGCGTAAGGCGGATCTTCAACAACCTAAGAAGGACGAAGTCGAAGAGGAGATTAAAGTAGGGCTTCATCACGCAAACAGAGCTCAACAATTAGGCAAAGAGATCGACGAGATGTCTTATAGCAAAAGTCTGTGTGATTGTCGAATCTCAGTTCAGAAAAGGAAATTCATAGAGCTCAAGGAGTCTTTCCTTTAGAACCAAACTTTGTAATAGAAAAATAGGTTTATGTATTTTCTTTTCGTTTCGTAGCCCTAGAAGGCCCCTTTTGTAATGACTTCAGTGCTTATTTGGCAACATAATTAATACAATTATTCTACTTTTATTTTTACTTCTTGCAGAATTGGTTTGTATTTTTTCAAGTATTTGCCATTTATTTTTAATATTCTTTCGTCTTTGCCTATTTCTTCGACTTCATAAGCACCATTCAAAAAAACACTTAAAATTTTAAAAGGCCATTCCCACTTGGGGGACCATTTTCCCATTAATCTATCTTTTCGATCCATTGGAAGTATTACCTTCCAAACTAAATCACCCATACAAAGGACTTTAAATTTTACTTTTTTATTGTAAGACTTTTCGACTCTTTCTTTTTGTCTCCTTATCAAGTCTAATGCGCGTAGCCTTTCTTCGTCTAAGTCCACTAATTCGTCCATCATCATGTTCCAATATATTTCTGAAGGAATCTCATGATGTATTTGAACACATATGGACTGCAAATAGATTTCGACTGGAAGTAATGCATCATGTCCATATGTCAATTTAAATGGAGTAGAGTTAATGGTTTCTTTGGGTGACGTTCGACAAGCCCATAAAATATGATCTAAGGTTTTATGCCAATTTCTAGGCTTTTTACCTACATGCTTTTTGATCAAATTTATTATTACTTTGTTTGCTGCTTTGACTTGTCCATTGGCCTGGGCATAATAGGGTGTAGAGGTTAATAACTTAAACCCTGTTTCTTTTGCAAAAGCTTGCATGATTCTACCAGTAAACACAGACCCTTGATCAGTGTTTATTGTTTCTGGTATTCCAAATCTATAAATTATATATTTTTGGATAAATTCTATGACTGCCTCTTGATCCACATTCACCAATGGTATGGCTTCAATCCATTTAGTAAAGTAATCAACTCATACTAAGATGTATTTTTTCCCTTTCGACGAAGCTGGTCGAATTTCTCCGATTAAATCCAAAGTCCAACCTCTGAATGGCCAAGGTTTTATGATCGAATGCAATTCGCTTGCAGGGACATATGGACACAACTCTTCCCCTCACTTCAATAGCGGTCTCTAGTTTTTCTTTTGACACTTTGTAACCTGATGCGATTTTAGCCAAGTCATTGGCCTCTTGATTTTTTATTCTAGGAATATTTTTAAAAACCACAGTGTCAAATTGTTTCAGGAGTCTATTGGCTATAACGAAGTACATAATCAGATTTTCTTTGACACATCTGTATTCTTTGGTCAATTGTCTTATTACTAGTTCTGAGTCGCCCATTATTTCGACTCTTGTTGCCCCCAATTCCAACAACACTTCAAGTCCAGCAATTAAAGCTTCATATTCGGCTTCATTGTTTGAACAAGGGTTTTCGACCCTATACTTGAATTTTGTTGGAATTTTATCAGGAGAAATAATTAATATTCCAATACCTACACCATTTTTGTGACTGGAACCATCAAAATACAGTCTCCATGGTTGTAACTCGACGCATTTTATTTCATTCTCGTCTATGGAGTGGTCAACTATAAAGTCAGCCACCACTTGTCCTTTTACAACCTTCAAAGGCAGGTATTTCAAGGAATATTCAGTTAATGCTAGAGCCCACTTCCCAATTTGAATATGTAAAATGGGTTTAGACAACATATATTTTATTACGTCGAAATGAAATGATACAAATACATCAACTGGTTTTATATAGTGCTTCAATTTAGTACAAGAAAAATATACACATAAACATAATTTTTCTATTACACTATATCTAGTTTCAGCATCGTTTAAGACTCTGCTGAGATAGTAAATGGCCCTTTCGACGCCATTTTCATCCTCTTGACCCAACATACTTCCTAAGGTCTTGTTGGATGCTGATATGTACAACCTCATGCTTTTTTTCCCATTAGGAGGCATCAAGACTGGAGGACTGGCTAGATATACTTTAATCCTGTCGAAAGCATCTTGCTGCTCTTGCCTCCATGTGAAGTCTTATTTTTTGAGTCGAAGTAGAGGAGAGAAAGCATGCGTCTTTTCGCTGAGGTTTGAAATGAATCTTCTTAGAAAATTGATTTTTCCCAGCAGTGATTGCAATTCTTTCTTTGTTGATGGCGCTTTCGCCTCCATTATTGCTTTAGCTTTGTTGGCGTTTATTTTGATTCCCTTTTTGTGTACCACAAAACCTAGGAAATCTCTATCCTACACACCAAACGCACATTTAAGGGGATTCATTTTTAAACCAAATTTTCTCATCCTTTCACAGGATTGTCGAAGATGGTCTAAATGATGTTTTCCTGAAACAGACTTTATTACAATGTCATCAATATATACTTGCATGAATGTTTTAATGAAATCATGAAAAATAGAGTTCATGGCCCTTTGGTATGTAGCCGTAGCATTTTTCAAACCAAAGGGCATAACTACCCATTCGTAAGTCCCTATTGCTCTAGGACAACGAAAGGCTGTTTTGGCAACATCTTCTTCTGCAATGAAGATTTGATTGTAGCCAAAGTATCCATATAGCATGCTCAGGTACTCGTGGCCTGCTGCAGAGTCTACTAGCATTTCTGCCACTGGCATAGGATATTCATCCTTAGGGGTGGCTGAATTTAAGTCTCGAAAATCAATGCACACCCTTAATGTAACATTTTTCTTTATTACAGGTACAATATTTGCAATCCATTCGACATACCTGGTTGGGCGAATGGATTTGCATCTGAGAAGTCTTTCAACCTCTTCCTTTATTTTCGACAGGACTTCTGGTGCAAACCTCATTGGGGTCTGCTTTACAGGTTTCTTTCCTTCTATGATAGGAAGTTTCAGTTCGACCAAGCTTCTATCGAGGCCAGGAATTTCATCATAGTCCCATGCGAAGCAGTCTTTAAACTCTTTCAGCAACTGGACTAATTCAACTTTGAACTGGGGGTTCATGTTCGCACTTATGTAGGTTGGTCTTTTTTCTGCTCCCAGTCCTAGATTGATTTCCTCCAAAGGGTCCTGTGCCACCATTTTCAAGCTAGTTGATGTTGGGTCTTTTTTGAATCCCAAAGGTTCGTCATCATAAATGGCGTCAAGTTTTTGATCCTGCCATTTGTCTATTATGTTGTCTTTATCTTCAACATCAATGCCCTGGGGAGGGCATGGTGGGCCTAAATCTTCTTCATTGGCTTCGACAACCATATATTTTATTTCGGCTTCTAGAGCCGCTTTTAGTTTATTTTCGGCCATATAGGCCGTCAGTTTATTCAATGCTGATGTTTCACTCATCATCATCGTCGAACTCGCTACCCCAGCCAGCTGGCTTTATGTTAGAGGTTCCCCATACATGACTTGGTTCACTAATCACTTCTTTGTCCCATTGAAACCCATGTGTTAGATGTAGGTATATGGAGCAATAGGCATTGTCTGATGCCTTCAGATGAAACTCAGCTGGATTTCAAGGGGCTATGTGAGCCAAGTTTCTGTTGAAGCTTCGACTGTTTAGGTTGTTCACTTCAGTCATGAAGTAACTTTGGTCTGCTTCGATGTTTTCAACGATGCCAGCAGGGCGCCAGATGACTATGCGCTGATGCATGGACGAAGGTACAACTCCCACTCCATGGATCCTCTCTCTTCCCAAAAACAAATTGTAGTTAGCCATGGAAGCTATGACTATAAACATTGTTGGCCTGGTGATAGTGCCAACTGTCAAATCCACTTGAATAACGCCCATAGTTGAGCCCACTTTCCCTTCATAGTTCGACAAAACCATGTTGTATGGTTTCGCATCAGAGTCATCTTTTCCTATCCTTTTTAGCATGTAATGGGGCATTAGGTTCACTACAGCTCCCACATCCACTAGTATTTTGTTGCCGCCTGTATTTTCGACCTTTCCTTTTTTGAATTAAGGTTTCAAATGCCCTCTCATTGATTCATCTGGCTTCTCAAAGAAGGCATTCTGTTCTTCGATGCAACCATTGTTCATGATGTAATAACACACAGGCCTTGGTCCCACAATACTATCTATCATATTTTCTTCTGCGTCTTCGATTTCCATTACTCTGTCATAGTCTCTAGGAAGGATTGAAACCACATTGCATATTACGTCGAACGACCCTTCTTCGTCAGACTCAAAATTGTCAGTTGCTTCTTCACCTTCTGATATTATGTTGGTGGGCTATGACAACTGCAACATGCTGTTGGTGTTGTTCCTTTTGAGAGTTTTGCCTTTCACCGCCTGAGTGTTTCTGCTGGACTCTGCCTTATCTTCGCCAGCATTTTTCTTCTTAATGTTGAGTTCTTCTGCTGCGTCTCTCTCAGCCCTTTTTTGCCTCTGGAACCTCCTCCATTGAGACTTCGACATTGGGCTTTTTCCTTTATAGTTCTCTGAGGGGTATAGGCTTGATTTCTGTTTTCCAATTTCTTTCTTTACTTCGACTGAGGAACCTCTCTGGACCTCGAAATTCTTCCATCTTCTTGGTCCTTGGGCATCTCTAATGGGTTGCACCCATCTATCATCAGGTACCTTGCCAGATGGTTTGTAAGTGTTGTGGTATCTGCCCCCAGTGTTCTGAAAGTGGTACTGTCCTTTTCTTGGATCACACCTACATGTTTCGACTGCTGGCCTTGGCCCCCAATTTCCTTTTGTTTTAGTCTTCTCTATAGCCTCCAAGTTTGCTGCTGCTTTTCTGTCGAAGACGGCGCTGCATCTTGGACATAACATTACTTCAATATTTTTCCTCTGACACCTTTGGATAAATTCTGCCAAGTTCTCATCCTCTTTTGGGTAGGCTGTCCTTTAGTATTCCTCTTGTCGAGGTTCCTTTTCAGTCTTCTCATTATTCTTTTGAGAGGCTTCTACCATATTGATATCTATCTTCTTTCCTCTAGCAATGTTCAGCTTATCCCTCTTTTCAATGAGGACTTCTTCGACAGTTTCCACCCTGACTTCTGCAGTGCTCCCGTTTGCAGTTTCGACAACATTGGTGAGGTCTTTGGTATCCTATTCTTTTGTTTGGTTAGGAGCAACATCTTCAGCAGTTTTGTCTTTGTTGAGGCCTTCAGGAGCCTTCTTCTTAATGCTGAGGGAAATGTCAGATTTTTCTTCAGTGTTCTCAAAAATGTCTCCCCAACCTGTTGGCTGGATTTTGTTGATGTCAACCTGGGCACTGGCAGGAGCGGTGTATTTCACTAGATAGTCAAACTTTCCACTAGGCTCTCCCAAAGTGCCCCATATTATTCCTTCTTCGGCCAAGTTTTTCGTTTCTTTTGTTGAAGCCTTTAGTAGCTTCTCTCTTCATACCCTCAGAGCTTTCAGTAACCTTGGTTTTGTCTTGATGGTCGAAACCTTGAGTGGCCTCAACTTTATTCTGGTTGTTGAAATCTTCAGTAATCTCAACATTGGTGGCATTGTTGAGACCTTTAGTAGTCCCAACCTGTTTTAGAGCGTCAAAACCCTCAGTGGTCTTGACAACATTCTTTGCATTAAGGTCATCAGTAATCTTGATCAATACAGGCATGGTTAGTTCGTCTTCGGATACTTCTTCCATGCTGGGTTGGATTGGGAGATCTTCATTAATCCCCACCATGTTAACGTAGGTGTCGAAACCTTCAGTGGCTTCAATCATCTCGAAGCTATCATCAAACATCTTTTCTATTTCGACCATATTCATGTTGAATGGTTCAGCATAATTGGCTTCCAGGATCTGCATAGGATTGGTGTCAATTCTCTCTTGTTGTTTTGGTTTGTCTCCAAATCTCAGCCTTCCATCCTGGATTGCATTTTGCACTAAATCCCTGAAAAGAAAACATTGAGAAGTTTTATGGCCCAAGAAATTATGGTACTTACAAAAACCTCTATTTTTCTGTTGGTCAATAGGGGGTTATTTAACACCTGGTGGTTTTATTAATTGACCATCATTTACCAACAAATCAAAGATTTTGTCACACTTAGTGACATCGAATGTATATGTTCTTTTAGGGAATTTATTGTTCTTCTCCGGCTCGACATGATTTTTTCCATTCGACGAAGTTAACATTTTGCAAGAATAAGGTGGTTCTTGCTTTAACTCTGCCAGGTCAATTTCTTGATCGTCGAAAACGACTGTTTCGTCTTCGTCACAATCATCTTCTTGGCACATTCCTACATAAGCTACCCTTTCTTTTTTACCTTTGTTAGCCATTTACCTTTGTTAGCCCTAAACTTCTCAGCTTTTAGCCTTTCGATCTGCCTTACCCTATCTGCTAATTGTGCCATATCTTTTAAGTATTGAGTATCTAGTTTCTTCCTTATGGAATAGTCTAGACCTCCTGCAGCCATTTCGACCAGTTCTTGTTTCGGCACTTGCATAAAACATCTTGCTTTTAGCAATCTGAATCTATTAAGGTAGTCGTCTATAGGCTCTGAGAATTTTCTTTTAAAGCTTACTAACTCATTCAGGCTTATCTTAGTTTGTCCCATGTAGAATTGTTCATGGAACAATCTTTCCAACTGGGTCCATGTATGTATGGAACCTGCTGGTAGGGATGTAAACCAAGTAAATGGCGTTCCTTGTTAAAGAGCTTGGGAAATATTTCATCTTTAGATTTTCATTACGTGCTATTTCTCCTGCTTCGATCAAGTAACGTGCTATGTGCTCTACGGTGGATTCACTAGTATCCCCTGAAAATTTGGTGAATTTGGGGATTTTCCACCTTGGGGGTAGTTCTTGTTGCATAACATATTCAGAGAGTGGGGAAGTGTAACTGGGCCTATGGAATCCCACGTTTGCTCCATTTTGCGCCATTATTCTCTCGACCATGACTGCCAAATTGTTTTCGACAGGTGGATTATTGTACTGCATTCTTCGTTGTAAAATGTCATCAGCGTCTTGACCTCTCTATACTAACAACCTCCTAGGCTCCTATTGGATAGGGACTTCGACACGAGGGTGTTCGACAATCTCTTCTTGGATCCTTAGATTTTCCTGAGGGTTGTTTAAAAGTCTTTAATTTATTGTTGGCTCTTCTTCGACATTGATTACTGGATTCTGAACCACAGGTTCTCTCTGTCGAATTCGGGGAACTCCAAAGAATTCAGTAATACGCACCATTTGTGCTGCCAATATCTGGTTTGTTTGAGTAGTGCTTTGTATTAAAGGGTTAAACACTTCCCCCATTTGTTGAGTCAACCTATGGACAATTTCATGATTGCTTTCGTCCATTTGTTGACGTATTTCATGCGCAAAATTAGTCGTAATTGCTGGCATGTATAATTCTGGTGGGGGTTAGTTTGGTCTACTAACGTTCCTACCATAACCTGAACCTTGTAATGGTGAAGACATGTGGGCCACGACATCAGAATACAAGGGCGTTGCGTTATGCAAACTCGCCATCACTGAAGTTGGCATTCCATAAGGTTGTTCTCTTCCAAACATAGGTGTGGAAAAATTTGTTTGATAAGGCCTAAAGTTATTTCCTCCAGGGGAGGGGTACTCATAGGTATTGAATGCCCTATGTTGGAGGAACTAGGTCCGCTTTGATAAAACGACACCCATGGTATCGATCCAGATGATGAGGGATTTCTTCCTTCTGAAACGTGGAGTGTTTCCATATTCCCTCCTGTCGACGAAATATCATTGGAAACTGGAATTTCGTTAGTATTTACTGGTGGTGGGATAGTCATTTTCCTTACTCTAGTTCTCCTAGGTCTCTCTATGTCAGTCACAGCTAATTTACCACTTCGTAAAATCATACAACGTAATAAAACGCTTTTGGATTGAGAATCCTTTTTAGTATTTTAGCACTGTCCCACTGGGCGTGCCAATTTGTTCGCTTGTGTTTTTGGCAAACAACCTATGGTTTACCAATTCCTTGCAAATGGGTTACTTTCAGGACCAACCACACAAGTCCTAGGACACATGTGCTAAATTTTAAGGATAAGTTCTTAATATATGAGTCTTATTGGTTTTTTATGTGTTCTGTCGAACGGCTTCTTGGCAAGATTGTTCTTGTTGATATTATAATATAAAAACGTTTGTCTAATGAAACTAACAAAGAAACTTAAAGTTTGCATTAAAGGTGTGTTAAAATACAAAGTGACTTGGAAGTAAATTGCTGGAAAATAGATTACTTGAAAGTAAATAAGAACATAAACTTAAACAAGGAATATGGATAAAATCTAATCTTTATAACTGAAAATTGAATGGTGTTTACACGTACATTTTCCAGATAATCCTTTTTTCTCTTACACACGAGTATTAGAGTAATCCTCACAGAAATATTGTACAGAAATTCACACACTTTACACAAAGCAAACTATCATATTTATATACAAATAAAATAACCGTCGAATAATGATCACTTCCTAAGAATTTGCCACTTGGCAATTTACATGTTAACAATCCCTAAGAGTCTTCCACGTATCTCCTACCAGACGAAACCGTTATTCATGAAAATTGCCCTTTAACTGATGAAACGGCGCATCCCTTTGTCATGTCGAATTCATTTGAAATTCAAATGGTTCCAACGTCTTCGTCGTCGAATCCTTGTCTTCATATCTCTTGTCGAAAATACAAGAGGATTTTCTAGTAGTGATGTGAAGAACTTCCTGAAGGGCAACTCGTCCATGTTCTCGACATACAATTGTTTGTCCTATCATGAACCAAATCATCACAAACCTTCTCAAGATTCTGGACATGTTTGGAAGAAAGAGTAATCATATCTTGTCGAAATTCTCCAAAGCCACATACATCAATCATTTAAAGTATAATAAGATGAGAAATGCTGAGAAACTGCCATGTCAGATAATGATGACGTGTAAGGAACAAAGCTTGACAAATCCATCAGCTGCTAGGGCTTTCTCATGGTGTCGAAATTATATGCATACACAATGTGAGGTATGTTCCAAAACTCAAGCGAAATTTGTTATTTATAAGTATGTTTGATGATCTAGGCTATTGTACTAGAGTTGAACGTGGAGTGTTGAAGATTTCGCGTGATGAATTGATTATTGCTAATGGGTCTAAATATGTGTTCTATATATTTTATAAGGTTCAAATGTTATTATCCATTCATCGTTAACTAGTGGAGACTTTCATGACAAGGAAGATTTATGGGATTTGAGTTTAAGGCATTATGAATGCCTTGAGAAAGTGTCAGAGGAGTATAATGAATTTTATAGAAATCAAGGTATAAAAATGCACATTACTGCTGAGTTGTTATTGAGTTTTTGGGGGAAGAGCTAAGGTTAAAACAACTTACTTGGTTGGTAGAGAATTTATTTATAAGAAAAAGCGAAAACCAAAGAGAAACCTGGTAGAAACTATAACGGAGAAAATTCAGTTTGAGGTGGAGTTTCCTACTATGGATGCTAGTTGTAGTGAGGGAACAATTACAAAGATCTATGATTATCATTTGACTCATGATAAGGTAAGGAGGGTTATTGTAGAATGTTGGAAGATTATTAGAGTGGGGGGTTTTTGTTATCGTCTCCACAAGGATTATAAATATATCTCGTTGTTCAATAGTTTAAAGGTTATAAGCGAACAGTTTTAAACTTATTTTGTTTGGTGTCATATGGTTGTCACTTGGTTTGGTAGTAATGCTTGTTAATAAAAGAGTTTGTTTGTATTTATAAAAGACATGCCAAAATTAGGGTTTGCTAATAATTTTCAAATGTATTCTATCAATCGAGTATATGAATGCAGTTACGGTTAATATACTCACATACTCTCAATATGTATCCTCTCGGTCCCGACATCGTGAGAGTTATTAATTCTATGATTTTATGATTGGCATTATGTTTGGTAAAACTAATATGACTAGAACATGTTGAATAAGAAGTTCCATATGTTAAATTAGCATGGTCTAGATTCTGGAAGAACCCGTCAAAAAAGATGTCACAACATGGTGGCACATACTACAATACATATGTGGTTATTGGTAAATATTGAGCCAAATGCTGAAGAATCTGCAACTATCATGACAATATTACTGTCATGTGTTATAGACAGATGTTAGAGTTCGATGTCATGATGTCTTGGTCCGTGGAGTTGAAGTGATGGGTTTATGATTTGAATTAGGTAGATTATTCTATAGAATATTATGCTATCAAAGGTGGAGCTGTTTTAAAGGACTAAGAGATTCAAGGTGGAGCTATTTTTCAAGGTATTTTCAAGGAGAATCCTTAGGTTCTAATTGTGAAGATATTATGAAGCTAATGATAGAAGTCCTAACTTTGAGGAGAATATCTTGGAGGTTTCTTTTATTGTTCTAGAACATGTCGAAGAAGATGTCCTTGAAGGAGCATATGGCATTGCATACGACATCGTTCATGTGCTGAGTTGGAGTGATTGGTTCTGTTATATTTTAACAGATCCAGAATATTCTGGATATATTATGAAATCCTATGTGGCGCTGTTTTAAAGGGGTGCTGATTTAAAGTACTGGAAAAATCAATCATAATTCACAAAGAAACATATACTTTCCAAATAAGGAGATAATTTAGGAAACTAATGATTGAAGATCTATTTTCATGGAAGTTAATTTTCAGACTTTGTGCAATCTTGTTACTGCTATTTTGAAGGCCCAAATCCAGTTGGGAAATAGGTTATAAATAGAAGCATTGTAACCTAATTTTATGAACAAGTCATGAATAGAAAAGATTAAAACATTAGGGCTTTGTTTGTGAATCACTCTCTAGGAGAGTTGGTATTTGTGAGTCACTCTTTTATCATTCTGATTATAGGGTTGGACTGAGTTTATTAAGTTGTAAGTTGTTCACTCTAAGCTTTTAACCACAATGTAATACCTCAAAATTTTCCCTCTAATTTTCATGGCATTTAGCATACCACATTGCATACCCAAATCCACTTCATGACCTAAAGCATTGCATCATAACCAGCATAGCTGAGGCATAAGGCTTGTGATTAGTGATTGAAGAGATTGGTAGTCATCCAAAGGCAATCAAAAGGCAACATGGCTTCTCAACATTGTGCAAAGGGTTCACAATATCCCACAAGTTTTCATTTGAGGCCACAAGTCATAGAAAAGAGTTAATTGATCCACACATTCAAGCAGTGCAACATCTCCGGACAAAAAGGGCCAAATTAGGGTTTCTGATTAAATGAACTTCTCAAGGTAATTTTGGTGCAAACTTGATCTCATGGTTTTCTACATGATATTAACTACCTAGGGTTGAAATTTCATCCATTGAATCATTTTGGTGGGCCTTCAATTGATCAGTTACTTGAAAATCAAGGAATTGGGGAAAAGTTAACCATGCTGAGTAAAAAGTCAACTCTTGACTTTTTGAGGCCAAATTCATGAAATTAAGGCTACAAGGAGTTTATGGATTAAATTTTATCAAGAAATTATGGAGGCATCATGATAAATCAAGAAAATCAAAACTTCCAATTATTGGAAAATTAGGGTTTCCAAAAATGGTAAGTTTTGGCCATTTTGCAACCAACTTCAAGAGAGGCCTTCTCCCAAAATAAAAGTCAAATGAAAATTCCACTTGGTCTGTTGAAAGAAGGCATCCTAAGATTCAAATACATAGGGGGAACATGCCCGTAGCATTAAAATTGAGGAAGTTATGATCATTCAAAGTTGGTGCAAATTAAGGCAAGCTAGGGCAAAACCAAGGCAGGCCTTGCATCCCGCGCGCGTGCCAGGCAAGGCTTTTCATCAAACATGTGATGTGCCACATGTCAAGCCAAATTAATGCATCAAGGAGGTTTCAAATGAATTTTCTTTAAGCATAAAATTTGTTCATTGGCATGTCCTCTACAACTTTGATATTTAAAGAATTTTTGTTTGATCAATGGTTTGAGAGATATGAGGGGTCAAAGTGGCAACCTCACACTGATCATCCCATGTGCATGTTGCCCAAGGCATGCCCAATCTCTGCAGGCCCATGTATGCAGTCTTATGCATTGAGTTCAATGACAATTTTGAAGTACCTAGAGGCCATATCTTATCTTGGAGTAAACATCAAACTTGTTCTATGTTGAATTATCTTCATTTTGATCACAAGAATGCCTACATTTGGTTGCTTGACCATGAAGATATATCCATTGAAAGTTGCCAATATGCAATTTGTTTCCTTGTGCACTAAGGCAGTGGTGTAATATTCAAATTCAGAACAATATAGGTTTGTAAGCTTCACTTATCAGGTAGTGAACATAAGGCATCCTGTTTAGAGCTTCAAAGGATCACCTACCTACATGATCATGCTATATCACCATGTGCTTCCTTCAAAATCAAGCAAATGAGAAATGCTGAACATGATAAGCATGCTGCAAACATGATCAAGCCCACTTCAATTTGAATCATAGCCAGCTCATCATAAGTGTCATGGACATCACCATATTGGATTCAATTCGAGTGAAAAAGATTCAACTCATTACACTTGCCTCTCACTTCAATTCTTCATAACCAACTTAACTAAGTCCCAACTGGATTGACTCAGTTAACCATGGTGCTAACCATGGTTCTAACTGTGAACTATGATGAGTTAGGAGCTTAACCTCCATTATAAAAGATCAAACCTAACTGAATTACATCACTTTTTCATTTTTGCTCGAAAAATCACTCTAAACTTCAACATTTTGCTCTGCATTCTCCTTGAAGTTTCACTGCATTTTGGATTGATCAAGCTTTCTCTTCCATATACATTCTCCATTCTTCCATTGCTTATCATCATCATCAACTCAAGCTCCATTTCCATGGCTGAATTTAGTGGGAGTTTCAATATTGCACCAATGTATACATCTGCAAATTGCTAAGATTCTCATTGATATTCTTCAATCTTGCATCAATCATCATCATTGCAGCTTCACCATCATCCAAGGCACAAGATCCATGGCACGAGCAGTTTGAAATTTCAAGATTCAGTTGCTGCATCATCACTGCATTACTCCAAGTTTCTCTAAGATTCATCATTCAGTGAGTGTTTATTTCACTCCTTTGAGGATCAGAGACAATTAGCAAGCATAGAAGGAACCTCATCTCTGGCTAGTTGATAGGCATAATAGATGCTTAGATTCAGTTTCTTAGGTGGAATTTGTTTGCTTTGATTCGCAGTGATTAAGCATGATAAATGAAGTATGGAGCCAAATTATAGATGTAGGAAGCATGAGGATCATTTTGGTGGTGTTAGATTTCATTTTCATGGTGTTTCGTTCTTGCCCTAATCATAGTAGCGTCGGAGAAGGTGATCAGAGACTAGCTCTGGTCACCTGAACAATTGCCCTAATATTTCTCCAACTTTATATCCCAGCCCTATGATCTTCTCCATCCAACGTCCACTAGCTTGCCAGCATTTAAATGACTCACATGGCTTTTACGTGCACCAATTTTGGTCCTGAGTATTCACACGTGCGTCATCCATTTGGTTATTGTGTGTCTTTTGATCTCATCTGTTGGATCAACATGCTTTGACTCCATCATAAATTTCAGATCAATCCTTTGGTTCAGGTTAAGTCAACATTTTGACTGAAGTACACCATAAGCATGTGTTCAGCGCCCCTGGGTTGGGCTTTTTCATTCATATTCGCACCCCCAGTCTTTTAAGCCCAATTTATTTCAACTTGTTTTTATTTCTGTTTTCCCCCTTGGCCAATTTCTTTTCTTTTCTTTTTTTAATTAATTCCCACTTCAATTTCCATTCTATAAAAATACCAAATGACTTCTAAAAATCACCAAATAGTTCAGGGACTATCTTTGACATTTTACCAAATTTCCACATTTTTTATTTTTATTTTCCATTTATTTCTCATCCAGAATTGAATTTCCATTTAAGTTCTTCTGGATTATTCTCATTTTTGCACACTTTGTGTTCCCCAATTTATTTATTTCAAACCAAAATAGATATTGATCCCATTCTTTTTTCCCTATCCAAAGGACACTTTGTCGATCCTAAAAATATTTTTGCCTCAATTTTTAGGTTATGTTTGATACTATTTTGAACCTTTCATTTGCACTTGATCATCCAAAACCCTAATTCACATTACACCTTCATTTGAGTGAGTTAAGATAGGAAATTTTGAAAGATTTTTTAGAGGTATGTTTGTCCTTGGTTTGTGACCTTGAGTGTCCATTTTCATATTCTTATCATGTCATTTGATATTTTTTTGAGTACCTTGGATTATAAGTCATATTTTGGTCCCTTTTCTCCACTTCTTCTCATTTCATTTTGGTAAGGCATTTATGCCATTCATTTAAGGTCTCTATTTTGAGTATCTTAGGTCCTATGAGAGGTCTTAAGATGATGTGTATCCATTTTATGTCCTTGTGGTTTGAATTTCTAGGTCATTTGATCTTAATGTGTCAAATATGTTCATGTATGCCTTAATTTTCATTCTTCTCCTTCATCTCATTTCTAAACCAACTTTGTGGGGGGACAGCCATGTTATATCCTTATTAGACATTATATAAGAGGCTTATACCCATTTCCATTCCTTAATCTCAAGTTGTAAGACTTTGTGATCTTTTTAGTGTCAAGTGGTGTCATAAAACTTCAAAATCATACTTTTGGTTCCTTAACCCTAATGCCCTTCACTCTAAATCATTTGTGACTATTTTTGAGTTTGAACTCCATCTTAATATTTCATCAAGCCCATGGTTTTTGTATGGTAAGTTCAAGTTCCTTTGACCATGTTTGACTTTTTTCTTTCTAAGTCTTTTTCTTCTTTTGGAATCATATGTTCAATGATTGTCTTTCATCCTTCAATTTTGTATTTGAATCTCTCTCACTTGAATCTCTTTCTTCCCACTTGGTTTTACACTTTAAGACACTTCCATTTAGTGTTTATTTCTGGATTTTATATTCACTTTTGACCTCATTCAAGTTTTCCATACTTAACCATGTGAATACTTCATTTAACTTCATCTTGATTTCCATTAGGGTTTAATACCTCATTAGGACATAGATTGTAGTTCTTTGATTTCATAACATTAGAATACTTTAATAGGATTTAGCTACTGACTTTATAAGTCCTTTTATAATTTAGTATCCTTTAGATCTAGGTCTTAACCCTAGGAAGTCTTTAGTGCTTTTCCTTGGCTAGTTTGAGCTTTTGCCATGCTTTATGTTTTCAATGTGCTTTGTAAAGCTAACCCTTATTTTGTAGGGAGGTTGAGGTAAGCCTTGTATATTATACTTCTTACTCATCTCTTTATGCTTTATAAAGGTGAATTTCTTAGCACTTTGTGCTTTATTTTTTTAGGCTTCCCTCCCTTTAGAACCACTTACCTTCCTTAGGAAGTAAGTTGAGTTCTAATTTTATTTTCTTCTTTTCCCTTCTTCATTAGGATTAGAAAAACTCACAAACCATTAGGGCCCCCTTTTGGTATACAATAAATAAATTTGGGTTGTGTCTTAGTCCCCTTAGTGTTTGTCCTTTCTCATTTGAGTCTTCTTCTCTCATCTTCAAATAAAAATCCAAAAGGCACTTAATAAAGGATGAGAGTAGTATCTTGTGTATAGCCTTATTCCATGGGGCACTCATATTCATTCCATCTTGGAATAGTATGGGCTTGTCTAGCATGATGTACAAGTCTGATCATGAGACTATCTTCACAAAGAAAACATAAAATACATTTCTTCAAAAACTACAAAAACATGTAATAAGTTCAACAAGCTAGTGAACTTAGACCCTAATCCTTGGAAACAAGTCTTGGATAAGTTATTCTTACTTGGTGTGCTTATTCTACTAGTCCATCTTGGAATGTAGTAGCAAGTACACATTCCATAGAAAAGAGTTTGAATTCACTTCCTTGTGCCAAATTCATAGAAAACTCTTAAAAAGAAAACAACAAACAATAAGTGACTTTCCTGCGGGAATTCTCTTCTCACCTTATTCATTCTCAACACGAACTTGCGAAAACGTGTCTCATTTTCAAGACGGTAAATGCACTCATTCAAGGCGAGCCTGCAACACCTAAGCATAGACATAAGTAGTTCATCTATAAAAAACACAAACAAGTTCCCGCCTTAGTTAGGCGAACTACGTTGACTCTGATCATCATTTTCCTGATGAGGTACGTTGGCAGCGGGGTAGGGCCCGTTCGAGCACATTCTTTATTTTCCCTACATTTCCCGCTTTCTTTCCATTTTCTTTTCCAGTTCCCTTTCTCATTTCAGTTCCAGTTCCAGTTAGCAATTTTTATTCAGCAACAACTTTATTTCTCACCCTTTGAAACAGACTTACAAGCGTGGATCCTGTCGGGTACGACGGACGGTCTGGGGTGCTAATACCTTCCCAGGTCGTAACCGACTCCTGAACCCAGATCTTTGGTTTTTTGGACCTTGTCCTTTCCTTTTCTCTTCAGTTTGTGCAGCATTACCTTTCCCATTCATTTGGGATAAAAATGCCTAGCTGGCGACTCTACCTTTTCCGCTCCACTTTCGCGTTTGTACTAGGATGAAAATCCTGGGAGCGACAACTGGTGACCCTGCTGGGGAACGAACCCAGAATCTCTGGTTTCCCATGTAAAGTCAATCCTAGCGTCTGTTTAGTTTTGTTTCTTTGGGTGTTTACATGTGTGTTGTTGTGTGTTTATTTACTGTTTTCATTTACAGTTTTTACTTTACAACATTTATTTACTATTTTCAATATTTATTTTCCATGCATCATATATACTGGATTGTCTGGCTTTTCTGGTTTCATTTTTTGTGTGGAATGGGATTTGTTATTATGAGATAAGCCAAATACCCGGCTTGATTGAATCTAGTACTTAGAGTGGTTCCACTTTGGCTTCATTGCATCTTGCTATGTTGGTATTAGCGAGTTCCATACCCAGACTTGCGACCATCTTGGGAATGTATTGATAGCGGAATCTTTCTGGGGAAATATACGACCTTGATAGTGTCGCTCCCCGGATTTCCATCCTGGTACAAACGCGAAAGTGGCGCGGAAAAGGAATAGAGTCGCCAGCCATGCATTTTTATCCCGAAGAGAGGGAATGGTAATGCTTCACAAACCAGAAGAAAGAAAGAGGAAGGACACGGGTCCTACGAACCAAAGAGACTGAGCTCGGGAGTCGGTTACGACCTGGGAAGATATTAGCACCCAGATCGTCCGCCGTACCCGACGGGATCCACGCTTGCAAAGATAATTGTTTCAAAGGGTGAGGGTATGAAAACTGCAGCAAAGAAATAAAAATGAAAAGAAATTGGAACTGGAAAAGAAATGAAAAGGAAAAATGTAGGGAAAATAAAGATTGTGCTCGAACGGGCCCTACCCCGCTGCCTACGTACCTCATCGGGATAATGAGGATCAGAGACGCCGTAGTTCCCCTAACTAGGGGTAACAAAGGAAAATTTCTTGTGAATTAAAGGCTTGAACTGCCTATGCCATTGCTCAGGTGTTGCAGACTCGGACGACGAGTGCGTAACCGTCTTGAAAAACGACAAGTAGGAGCAAGTTCGCGTACAGAGCGAATGAGGTGAGAAAAGAATTCCCGAAGGAAAGACACTTATTGTTTGTTTGGTGTTTTTTAGAAGCTTTTATGAGTGAAAGTTTGCATAGGTAAGTGTACCTAAGTCTTACTCAATTGGATGTGTACATCTCACATCATCCCGAAATGGAATGCGCAAGAGGTACACCTATCTATGGAGGAAATCCCCAAAGCTAGTCCCACAAGTGAAGGCTTAAGCACACTGGCCTATTACCATTATTAAGTATTTTTGTGGGTTTTTGGTTAAGAAGTGTTTTTTAGCTTTTCTTTGTGAGGTACTCATGCTAAGACCTATCCACCACGAGTGATGACTCACACCTCGCCCCGAAACGGAACGCGTGCAAGCATCTCATAGCAAAGTCTCATGTCACATGAAATTACTCAACCTTTATTAAGTGAATTAGAATTAAGTTTGAAGATGAGAAGAGAGAGCACCAAAGGATCTCAAAGGAAAAATTCTAAAGGGGGACTAAAATAATCCTAAGTGTTAACATGCATGGATGTCCTAAGGGTTAGTGAAGTTTCTATCCTAATGAAGAAGGAAAGAAGAAGATAGAATAAGGGATGAGAAAGGCCTAAGCCCAACAACAAAGGGTTAGCTCACACAAACATAAGAGGAAGAGATGAAAATTTAAGATGTGGAACTCAATTCCCACATCTCACACTTACCATAGCCCTTGCAAGGTTAGTATGCATACAAATGAAATAAAATGAGTAAGATAATATGTTAACATCACACAATCAGAAGTGACATGCTATGAACAAATTCACAATGCAAATTCAATCCACAGAAATGAGGAGAAGGGGCTTATGACTCAAAAGGATGCAACATGAATACATATGAAAACAAATGCACACTTATGAAAGATGTAATGCAAAATGCAAAAAATAAAAACCCAAGACTCACAACCAGAATAAAAAAAAGATAAAGAAAGGCTTAGGAAGCCAAAAAGATGAAGAGAAAAGAGGTACAAGACCAAGCAATATCAAAATGGGAGCAAAAGAAACCATAAGATGAACTTAAAGCACTTAAAGAAGCAAATGGCTTGAATAAGAAACAAACTCAAAAAACATCAGAAGACACAAGACCTATACTAGGACCAGGAAGGTACCCACACCCCAAAGGAACCCCAAACGAGAAGGAGAAGAGGGCACACGTGCTTTTTTAGGCTTAAGAGAGGCTTAAAGGTTCAAAGGAAGCAAAACGGGACAAGGTTCAAGATAAAATCCACAAATAATCAACCATCCATCTAAAAATTCCACAACTGAAACAAAATGTCCTCAAACATGTTATATCAACTAGCCAAAAGGATTTGCAAATATTCAGAAAGGAACTAAGTCAAATGGAGGCAAGAACACAAGTCAGGACAGAAAACTCACATCACAAGTTACATGACCAAGACTCATGAAATAAATTTCTAAAAAAGCATACAAAAATCACATGAAAAGAAAAAGATCTTAGAAACACAAAGCAAAAAGAATGGGATCAAAACTCAAAATATTGAAGACTCTAGAAAATAAACAAGGCAGACTGGTCAAGAAAGACTTAAAAAGAAGCTATGAGCAATGGAGAATTAATTATGGCACGTGTATCAATGAAAAAAATAAAATAAAAATATGACAAAATATTAGAGACACAAAATAAAATTCAAGATTTTTTTGGGATTTTTAAAAGTATTTTATACGGATTTAAATGAAACTGGAAAATAAGAGAAAAATAAATTAAAAATGAAATGGGAGGTGGTGTTGATAGCAGGCTTTACATGTGTTGAAACGAATTGGGCTGAGTGGGTGAGGTGCGAAAAGCACCTAGTAAAGGCCCATGGCGCTGCTGGTACATGCTGATTGCCATGGAATTTAATGGAAATTAATTATAAACAAAAGCAGAATAAATAGGAGGCGCTGGATTCATCTGAGGGCTGGGACAGATCACCTCATTAATTGAGGTGGCATCTAGCTGGAACGTGATTGGTTATTAATAGTGAGTGCATGAGAATTAAAATGAACATGGCCACACGAATATTAAAATAGAAATCAGAATTATAACATAAAATTGAAGTGAAACAAGGGACACGTGGCATGCTTGGGACGGCTGGATGCTAGATCCGATGGCTGTTGTGCTTCTTCTCCAATGGAATTTACAAGACAAATTCCGGCGACCGAAGTTAGAACACCGGTCACCGGAGACCAAACCAGAGGCAAAAATTCATCAAATAATGCAAACCAATAGTCCAAATTGACTAACTCGACATCACTGAATCCAAATATGACATCAAAAATGGCTAAAACTCAAAGGATCGGCCGAATCGAAACAAAACAACATTGATCATCAAACTTTAAATGCTCATAACTTATGATATAATGCACCAAAATCAAATCTACGAAGTGCAACATGCCCAGGGAAGAACAAGGAACACAAATCAACAATAAAATTCCATTTCCAGAACAAAAATTTCAAGCCATACCTGAGATGGAGATCTCGAATTGTTGAAATAGAAAACCAGATAATCCGTGCAAATCACTCCTCTTATTCCTTAGATGCAAAATAAATGCATCTAAGGTCTTGAAATGGTGTAGATCTGAAGTTTCAACACAAGAGGCTTTGAAATGGTGAACCTCAAATTTTGTGATCTAAGCTTGAATGAATGGACGATTCTTGATCTAGATGATTCAATGATCAAGAATATGGAAGAGATTTGTGGAGAATGTGAAGGAATCAAGAGGTATGAAGCAAAATGCATAAATTCAAGAAGGTTGAGAATGAGAGAATGAGAGAGAATCAGATCTGGTTTTTGCTTCTTTTTCTTTGTTATGATGTTTAGAGTGAATGCTGAAAGTGTGATGAAAAGTGCACGAAAATTGAATGAGAAAAGTGTGAATATGAAAATTATGCACAAAGTGAGATATGCATGCTTCCCTCATGCTTCCTTGGGCTTCTCAGCATGTGTGAGTTGCATTCTCCACCCTTGATCCAAATCCATTAACTCCTGGCCCTTAGATCAAACCCTCACACTTAATTCATGATTTTTGCAATTTGGCTTGTTTTGGAGGGAGTTTTCAAAAGTGTATGAAAATGACTATTTTTTTGGAGCAAATTGGTCTTAAGGAAATTTATTTCAAGTTAGAAACAAGTTTGGGCCTGAACCAATTCACAAAAATCAAGATTGGAGCCTTCTTGCACATGATGCACTTTTGGAAAAGTGATTTTTTGCCCTTGGGAGAGGAATTTTCGAATTAGCTACAAGGAGATTGGTAAATCCGGTGAAAACGCACTTGTACTTTTTAAAAATGGCAGCCCTTACTCTCCAACTTTCATGTTTGACTTTGGTCCATTTGGAGAATTTTTGATCATGTTAAGGCCACCTGAAGATTAGGGCCAAAGTTGCCAAATTTGCACAATTTCAAAAACCAACTTTGTACCATTTTTGCAAAACCCCTCAAATCTCCATGATTCTTGAACTTTAGGCATTCCAAACCTCTTATAACATTGTAAGGACCCCTCTTGGTCAAAAAATTTGGGTTGGACCCTTTGAAATTGCACAGTTGACTTTTTCAGGGCTCTGTTGACTTTTTCCTTCATCTGCAAGCAACTGAGGCATTGACTGACCTCCACATGGAATTTTCTCCTGAAATTGAAAACATAGGATCCTCTTAACATATATAAGACCTTGCCCAAAATAAATGGCCAAAGTTGTGAGATCTTGGTGCTTGAATCCCAAACCCTAATTTGGGTGCACTGCATAGGAACTTTGCCTTGTCCTGAGATCTCTGATGATCATGAAATCTTCTGAGATTTTGCCAATGGACTTGAACTTGAAAATGGAGTGTAGACTCACCATAGAACATGTACCAACTCATTGGGACCCTTGTCATGGATTTAAAGGCTTCAAGGAACTCCACAGGTGACCATATGCTTGATGCTAGGAGATGAGGGATGTTATGCTTCATCTTTCCATGATATGATGCTGAGGAAATGATATGCTTATGATGAACATGATGTGATGTGATGATAAAAAGGAAGAGGGCAAATTTGGGGTGTTACATCTGCCCCTATTCAATCATCAGTAAATCTGAAAAGGACGATAGTACGGGCTATCGACCATTCAAGATAAACTATGGTTGAATACCAAGAAGACCAGAAATTTGCACTCTGACGAAGAATGCAACACCGGGAAATAAAACCAACCAGATGATGCTCTGGGGATAAGAAGGAGAGGAAAAGCAGATGGGCTTCTTCCAAGTTGAAACTGATATCTGGAATAAGAACAAGTTGATAGACGAGTCTTCAAGCAATCCTGTGACGCCAGGAGCTGGACAGACGAGTCCTCAAATACTGCATATAGCATAATCTGAGACAGACGAGTCTTCAAATAATCCTGTGACGCCAGGAGTTGGACATACGAGCCCTTAAAACACTATAAGAACATAATCTGAGACAGACGTGTCCTCAAACAATCATGTGACGCCAGGAGCTGGACAGACGAGTCCTCAAACACTCTTCAAGAACATAAACTGAGACAGACGAGTCTTCAAACAATCCTGTGACGCCAGGAACTGGACATACGAGTCCTTAAATACTGCCTATGACATGAGACAGACGAGTCTCCTTCGGATTTACCTGTTATGCCAGGACTGGTAATGCACTAAAGTCTGTGGGATAGACATGCAATCAAGGTAGACGAACCTTCTTCATATAGTATCCGCGGATATATGGTATAAGACAGATGAGTCTTCTATGAGCAAACCTGTGACGCCAGGTGCAGTAACAATAATTGGTGCCTGAGACAAACGAGCCTCCTTCGGATTTACCTGTTACGCCAGGACCGGTAACCATTTTACATTAATTCCCATTGTCAGGATTCGAAACCTCTTCAATACAGACGAGTATTGGATGATCATCAAGATAACACAGACGAGTGCCCTAAGTCAATGATACAGACGAGTATCAGACGATGATCTGAGAAACACAGACGAGCACTTTAGGCAATGATACAGACGAGTACCAGCCATTGGTATATACGAATACCAGAAATTCAAACACAGACAAGCATTTGAAGCAGCCATAGAAGAATATCAGGATAAACAGCGAATCCTCACATACAGATGTAGCTTAACACAGACGAGTGCTGGGGTTGATACAGACGAGTATCCAAGCAAAGCAGACGAGCTTCAACAGTTAAACAACACAGACGAGTGCTGGAAATGATACAGACGAGTATCCACAAATATTAGGCATACCAAACACAGACGAGTGCTGGAAAGGTGCAGACGAGCAACAGTTGAAATTACATATCAAGGCACAGACGAGTGCAGGAAAGGATCTAATACCAAACACAGACGAGTGTTGGGAAGTTGCAGAAAAGCAACAAAAAATATGAGATATCACAACACAGACGAGCGTTGAAGAGTTGCAGACGAGCAATCAAAGATTATATACCAAACACAGACGAGTTTTGAGAATTGCAGACGAACAACAACAAATATCATATCATAACACAGACGAGTGTTGATCATTGCAGACGAGCAAAGACAGAGGTATCATAACACAGACGAGTGTTAAGGAGTTGCAGACGAGCAACGGCAAATGAGATATCACAACACAGACGAGTGTTGAGAATCAACAACAAAAATATTACATCTCAAAGCACAGACGAGTGCTGGAAGTTGCAGATGAGCAATCGACAACTGATATAACCAAACACAGACGAGTGCAGCAAAGGATCCAATACCAAACATAGACGAGTGTTGGAAAGTTGCAGACGAGCAATAGCATAAGAGATAACCACAACACAGATGAGCGTTGGAACTTGCAGACGAGCAATAACAAATATCATATCAGAACACAGACGAGTGTTGAGGAGTTGCAGACGAGCAATATCAAGGTAATCATAGACCACTGCTGGGGAAAGCAAACGAGCAATACCAAAGGGCCAACACAGATGAGCGTTGAAAGATGCAGATAAGCAGCAATAAAGCCTGCTATACATCATTGTTGGTGAGAACTCTGCTTAGGGATAACACAGACGAGTGTTGAAAAACGCGGACGAGCGATAAACCAATGCCTGATTGGCAGCAAGAGTTACAACTCTGCAGGGGAAGACAAGTCAAGAGGTCTGGAGACTCAACTCTGACTGAGGTGATGAATACCTGGCTGTATCATCAAATACCCAAAAGTATGGCAACTTTGCTGGGAAATATTCCACGGACGGAGGTGAAAATCAAATATGAACTCTGTGGGGACATGATCATCTTCAGACTTGGCTGGGGAAGCTTCTTGGACAATACTCTGGCTGGGGAGAGCATCTGATGATTCAATACTCTGAGGGGATATCAGGCTTTCAGGTACCTGCTAGGCAAGGACTATTGCTGAGGATAGAATTCTGATAACTCCAACTCTGGTGATGACAGGCTTTCAGGTACCTGCTAGGCATACTCCGCTGGGGAAGAATGGACTGCTACTTCACTGGGGAAGAAGAAATTGCTTGGGATGCTTCCAAGGCTTAGCTGGAGAAAATCTCTACTTGAGATGCGAGGCTTCAGATACCTGCTGGGAGAAGAAATCTCTGCTTGGGGAGATACTCTACTGGGGCAGAGTAAATTGCTCGGAAGAATGTGACGCCATCCTGCAACCTGCAACAACAGAAAACACAAGTGTGCCCCGGGGATTTGCATGGAATGATCTGTTCATCCATCGTCACCCGACACTCAAAGAGGGTTACAATTTCCTTGCATGTCAGTTTTTCTTTTCAAAATTATCACCATGTTTAGATGCAATGCTATTTTTACCGAAAATTCAGGACATTTTGCAAACAAAAATAAACACACACAGTTTTTTGACTGAATATTCTTTTTATTGAATGGCCTCTGAATAGGCAAAGATTTACAACAGGAAGCAACCACCTGGAAAGAGGTAGCCACTAAAATTGAGAAAAGAAACTATCCTAATGGAAATGTACAACATTCCAAGGAGTTCCATTTCTGCTATGACCTGCATGTCTTCGGGACTCTCCATTCTGCTTTGGCTTTCTGAGAGGATGAAGGGACTATTTCCTATCCTTCTGATATTGTCAAGTTGTACGAAACGATGATGTGGTTCAGATAACTCGGATCGCAGTTGTTCGCTTATTCCCATGTTTTGCGTGGATCTCCCTTTCGGGTTTTCAATCCACCGGGATACCCTTTTTTGCCTGAGTTGTCCAATGTGGCTTTTCAACTCAGGGGGTGTACATTTTTTTTAATATTTATTTCCCTAACTTTTGCCCGAGCTTTTTATTCTGTTTTTAGCTCGCCGGGATGCCCCTTTTTTGCCTGGATTATAATTCAGTTTTTGTGTCCAGCGGGTCTCTTTATGCGAAGTACTTTTTAACTGCGTCCGAGTTAACAGGGGACTGGAAGTCATCTCCATCCATAGTGGTGAGCATCAGTGCTCCTCCTGAAAAGACTTTCTTCACTATGAATGGTCCTTCGCAGTTTGGGGTCCACTTGCCCCTGTGATCTGAACCTGGAGGAACGATCCTCTTCAACACAAGCTCTCCCACTTGATATTCTCGAGTACGTACTCGTTGGTCGAATGCACGCTTCATTCTCCTCTGATAAAGCTGACCATGATAGATATCCGCTAATCTCTTTTCCTCAATTAGACATTGCTGATTATAACGAGCATGCACCCATTCAGCCTCATCCAGTTTGACATCCATCATCACGCGCAATGAAGGAATCTCTACTTCAACAGGCAGGACTGCTTCCATGCCATACACCAGAGAGAAGGAAGTTGCCCCGTTTGACGTCCTGACTGACGTTCGGTACCCATGCAAAGCAAACGGTAACATCTCATTCCAATCTTTGTAGGTGACAACCATTTTCTGCACAATCTTCTTGATATTCTTGTTAGCTGCCTCTACCGCACCATTCATCTTTGGTCGGTAAGGAGAAGAATTGTGATGCTGTATCTTGAAGTCCTGACACAAGTCTGCCATCATCTTGTTGTTGAGATTAGAACCATTGTCAGTAATGATCCTTTCGGGCACTCCGTATCTGCATATGATATCTCTTTTCAGGAATCTGGCCACCACCTGACGAGTAACATTGGCATAAGATGCTGCTTCTACCCATTTGGTAAAGTAATCAATCGCGACCAAGATGAAGCGATGACCATTTGAAGCAGTTGGCTCTATCTTCCCGATCATGTCAATGCGCCACATAGAAAAGGGCCAAGGATATGACACGACGTTGAGCGGGCTTGGAGGAACATGCACTTTGTCTGCATATATTTGGCACTTGTGGCACTTACGAGCGAATGAACAACAGTCTGCATCCATTGTCATCCAGTAATACCCTGATCTCATCAATTTCTTTGCCATAACATGCCCTCCTGCATGGGTACCGAAAGATCCTCCGTGGACTTCCTGCATCAACAGGCCTGCTTCGTGTCTATCCACGCATCTGAGCAAGACCATGTCGAAGTTTCTCTTGTACAAAACCCCGTCTGTGTTCAAGAAGAAGCTAGCAGCAAGTCGCCTCAAGGTCTTCTTGTCATTGGAAGATGCCTCAGTTGGGTATTCTTGCTTTTCCAGGAATAACTTGATATCAAAATACCAAGGTTTCTCGTCAGACACGACGTCTACAGAGAAGACATAAGCTGGAGCGTCAAGCCTGGATATGTCAATTCTGGGCACATAATTCCAACACAAGACTTTAATTGACGAAGAGAGAGTGGCCAATGCGTCGGCAAACTGATTTTCATCACGTGGTATGTATTGAAGTTTAACTGTCGTGAAGAACGTCAACAGTTTTCTAGCATAATCCCTGTATGGAATTAGATGCTCTTGATGCGTATACCACTTGCCGGTAACTTGGTTAATGACGAGGGATGAATCTCCGACTATATCGAGGTTCTTAATCCGAAGATCAATAGCCTCCTCTATTCCCATTATACACGCCTCGTATTCCGCTTCATTGTTGGTGCAGCCAAAAGTAATTCTGGCGGCGAAGGGTAAATGAACACCTTCAGGAGTAATGAGTACGACACCAACTCCACGACCATTGATATTGACGGCCCCATCAAACATCAACTTCCATTTGGATTCAGGGTCTGGCCCCTCCTCCGGAAGTGGTTCCTCATAATCATATGTTTTGAGGTACATGATGTCCTCATCAGGGAAATCAAACTTCATCGGTTGATAATCATCCTCAAGAGGTTGCTGTGCAAGGTAATCCGACAATACACTTCCCTTGATGGCTTTCTGAGAAGTGCACTGGATGTCGTATTCAGTTAAAATCATCTGCCACCTAGCAACCCTTCCGGTCAACGCTGGTTTCTCAAAGATGTACTTGACAGGATCCATTTTGGAAATGAGTAGTGTGGTATGAGTCAACATGTACTGCCTCAGTCGGCGAGCAGCCCATACCAAAGCGCAACAAGTTTTCTTGGGCAGTGAATATCGGGATTCACAGTCGGTAAACATTTTGCTAAGGTAATAAATGGCGTACTCTTTTCGACCAGACTCGTCATGTTGGCCGAGCACACACCCCATTGACCCTTCTAGCACGGTCAAGTACATTATTAAAGGTCTTCCTTCCATTGGAGGCATTAGAATTGGAGGCTCCTGCAAATATTCTTTTATTTTGTCGAAAGCTCTTTGGCAGTCATCGTTCCACCTGACCGTTTGCTCTTTTCTTAGCAATTTGAATATTGGTTCGCACGTGGCAGTTAGATGAGATATGAACCGAGAAATGTAGTTCAACCTCCCTAAAAACCCGCGCACTTCTTTTTCTGTCTTCGGTGCAGGCATATCTTGAATAGCTTTTACTTTAGCAGGATCTACCTCAATTCCTCTTTGACTTACAATGAAACCCAGCAGTTTCCCGGAACGCACTCCGAAAGTGCACTTGTTCGGATTCAACCTTAGCTTGTACTTGATCAGTCTATCAAAAAGCTTCTTCAGGTTGACCAGATGCTCCTCTTCGTCTCGGGACTTAGCAATCATATCGTCCACATAACATTCAATCTCCTTGTGGATCATGTCATGGAACAATGTGACCATCGCCCGTTGATAAGTTGCCCCGGCGTTCTTCAAACCAAAGGGCATGACCTTATAACAGAATGTACCCCACGGGGTAATGAACATTGTCTTCTCCATGTCTTCCGACGCCATTTTTATCTGATTATAGCCGGAGAAGTCATCCATGAAGGAGAACACCGAGAATTGAGCAGTATTGTCTACCAACACATCAATGTGTGGCAACGGAAAATCATCTTTTGGGCTTGCTCTATTCAAATCCCGGTAGTCAACGCACATCCGGACCTTGCCGTCCTTCTTCGGTACAGGTACAATGTTAGCTACCCAAGGTGGGTAACTAGTCACAGCAAGGAAACCGACATCCCATTGCTTCTGAACCTCCTCTTTGATCTTCATCGCCATGTCAGGGCGAGTTCTTCTCAATTTCTGCTTTACAGGAGGACATTCCTCTCTCAGAGGTAGCTTATACATAACGATGTCGGTATCCAAACATGGCATATCTTGATATGACCAAGCAAAGATATCCACATACTCTCTCAGCATACTGATCAGCTCTTTCTTGACGTCGACCTGCAGACTAGCCCCAATCTTGATTTCCTTCTTTGCATCTTCACTGCCAATGTTGATGATCTCAATCTCCTCTTGATGAGGCTGAATAACCTGTTCCTCTTGTTTCAACAATCTAGCTAATTCTTCAGGGAGGTCACAGTCTTCCTCAACCCCTTCATCAGCTTGGTAGACTGGATTATCAAAGTCATGCATAGTCATAGCAGGAATGTTATCCGTGGAATCCGGATGATCAACACTGCAAGATGATGTGCTTATTCAGAATCTGCTTATTTTGAAAAAGAGACGCTAACACAAAAGCAAAAAGGAAAACACATTGCCATTTTTATATTTTTGTGAAAAAGTTTTTAAAAAACAAAGACAGGGAACACAGTTTGTTTGAAAATGTCCTTTTATTTCATAGGAAAATAGGATGCAGTACAAAACATGGTGGCCCAATACAATGGATCCAAGCATCTTGGGAAGAAAGCTGGATTTGACAATGCAGTATGCTAATAAAAGGAAACAAAATAATTACTCTGAGAGGCAGGTGACTTGAACAATGTCTTCAGCAGACCAATTTGTTAGCTCCTCGCTGGGCGCACACGGTTGGATCCAGTTGTCCCAGTCACCGTCATTGTCCCCATCTTGGCTTGCTGTACAGATCTGATTGCGGTCGAGCAACCCAACGCTTGTAAACGTGATAGCCTTACCACTTGGAGTAGATCCACTAGGCTGATACCCTAAGCCAAACTTATCATCTTTCTTTCCCAACTCCAACAGCTTGCCCCAGCCTTGGGCACTGCCTGACTGAACAACCTCTTTTGCTTCTCTGTAAGAATGGATGGATGTTCCCTCCTTCTCTATGCTCTTCTCCACAAGAGTTAAGATACTGACGTTGACTGCTTCGAAAGCTTGGCATAAATTCTTGTGGATTTCTCCATCCATCTCTACATACTTGAACGTCGACAAGTGGCTTACGAAGATGTCCTCCTCTCCACAAACTGTGATGACCTGGCCGTCAACCACATATTTAAGATTCTGATGCAGGGTTGAAGTAACAGCTCCAGCAGCATGTATCCACGAGCATCCCAACAGGCAGCTATACGCAGGCTGGATGTCTATGACGTAGAAAACACTTTTGAAGACTTGAGAGCATATCTTGACGGGCAACTCAACTTCTCCAAAAACTGATCTTCTCGAACCATCAAAAGCCTTGACAATTAGATCACTTGGTCTCAGGACTATCCCATCAACATTAAGCTTCATTAATTCCTTCTTCGGAAGCACATTTAGGGAAGAGCCTGTGTCTACAAGAACGTGAGAAAACACAGCACCCTTGCACTCCATAGTGATATGTAGTGCTTTATTGTGGTTTATGCCCTCTGATGTGAGGTCCCTGTCTGTAAAGCCTAAGCCATGGCTTGCGTTGACACTTCCTACGACAGCCTCAAGTTGGTTGACAGTGATCTCCTGAGGAACTTAGGCCATTTGGAGTACTTTCAGTAGGGCCTCTCGGTGTGTGGGAGAGCACATCAGCAGTGACAAGATAGAAATCTTTGAAGGCGTCTGGTTCAGTTGATCAACCACCTTGTAGTCACTCTTATTTATAATCCTCATGAATTCTTCAACCTCTTTTTCAAACGTACCCTACCCAGCCACAGGAGTAGTTGACTCATCATTCACAACCTACTTTCCTTTGGCTTTGGACGAAGCCTCGGCCTCAGGATTCCTTCTCAGCACAGGGGGGCGAACAAGCGACCACTTCGGGTGAAACCCCCAACACCTCCGACATTCTCTACAGTCGGGTCAGCAATAACAGATTTGCTCTCAATCCTCTGCCCAACTACATAAACATATGAGCCATAATGCCAAGGAATGGCTCTATCATCTGTGTACGGCACAGGCCCAGGTACGGTGATAGTCACGGGACTAATATGAGGAGCATAGATTGTAACCAGCTCTCTTCTGACAGGCATGTCAGCTTCATCGTAGAAAATAGTAATGATTGACACATCATCAGCCTCTTCATTACCAACTTTACTGAACTACAAGGATCCATCATCAATCAAACCCTGCAAACCCATCTTCAACTTCTCACAGCCATTCTCAGCATTCATACTGTCTTCACAATCAAAGCTACAGCCAGGAAACACTTGACCATTCAGCAGTCTCTCTTTCACTACCCTCAAAGGTGTCTTCACTTCATCAACACTCAGCACAAGACTCAACTTTTCCCCATCCTCAACAACATTAACTCTTGCCCCTCCATGATTCAGCATAGGGTTCGAGTTAACATTCGGCGGCGGCGCAAAGTTGATTGCTTTTGAGTCTACAAGATCTTGAGCCTTGTGATGCAAGGCCCTGCACTTCTCAGTCGAGTGCCCGGGTGCTCTAGAGTGGAAAGCGCATCGTGCGTTGACATCATAACCAACTGGAAGCTCTCCAGGAGGTGGTGGTGCCAAAGTTCTCAGTTGAATGAGGTTCAAATCTAGCAGTCTTGGAAGCAAAGCAGCATAGGTCATAGGGATGGCCTCAATCACCCTATTAGCCAGGCGAGTTTGCCTTGGCTGATACGGTCTCTGCTGATAGCTGTTACGAGGTTGTTGTTGTTGCTGATGTTGTTGTGGAGGAGGTTGCATCTGTTGCACTGGAGCAGAAGGAATTGTGACGGCTGCCACATGCTCATACGGTCTTCTATAACCACGGCCCCGACCTCGGCCAAATACAACATTTGTCTCACCCTCTCTTCTCCTAGGAGGTCCACTGAAAGCTTTCCTCGCTCCATTCGAGCTGCTAGCACTAGGATCTTGTATCTTCCCCATCTTCAACAAAGTCTAAACCCTCTCTCCAGTAATAACAATGTCGTTGAATTTAGTGGCAGAACTGGACGCCAACCTTTCAAGAAACACACCCTGCAGAGTACCCATAAACATGTCAGCCATTTCGTTCTCAAGCAGCGGTGGTTATACTCTGACAGCGAGCTGGCGCCACCTCTGAGCATATTCTTTGAAACCTTCCTTAGCCGTTTGAGCCATGTGCTGCAATTGAGTGCGGTTCGGAGCCATGTCCATATTATATTGATATTGTCTCACAAAGGCTTCTGCTAGATCTTTCCAACTCTTGATATTGACTCTACTAAGCTTCATGTACCATTCCAGAGAAGCTCCAACCAAGCTGTCTTGAAAATAATACATCCAGAGTTTTTCATCATCCGTGTGAGCGGCAATTCTCCCAACAAATGATTGATGATGGGTCTTTGGGCATGCAGTGCCATTATACTTCTCAAAGGTTGGTACTTTGAACTTGTATGGGATCCTGACCCCAGGAACCAAGCCCAAATCTGTTATGTCAAATCCCAAGGAGCTCTGGGATTGAATAGCTTTGATTTGCTCATCCATTTTTTCGAACCTCTTGTTCATCTCAGCTCCTTGACCTTCAGCTTCATCAAATAGAGTGAACTGGTCATCGTGATTATCCATCTGAATGTTATTCAATCCGTCATTGATTATAGTCACTCCTGGCTGTGTAACAGGAGGTTCAACCTGACGTGCGCCCGCACCGGTACGATTATCAGCAGTAGTAGCAGCAGCAGCAGTGTTCCTGGGTTGACTGTTCTCAATCATCTCCCTCAGACGCTCTTGGTTTTGCCCCATGCCGGCCATCTGTCATAAAGTTATCCATTCTCAGAGTCAGATCTGCCAAGTCCGCTTGCATCTGGTCCATGGCTCGTTCTCTGTTAATCTTGGTTGGATATCTGTGCACACCTGGTTGTTCCCGAACTTTCCGGGGAGCTATAGTGCCTGCAACACAAAACACGTTAGTAGCTAAGACAACACCTGCAAAACAAGCAAACAGGTTATATGGATGCAATGCAGTTGTTTATGTTTCCAATCCCAGGTCATTCATGCCCTGGTTCCGGTATTTAGCAAAGAAAACTAGATGGGCCCCGATCCTCGACTTTCAGAAACCTTTGCGAGAAACCACATTCAAACCATAACAGCAGGCAAACCAAGAAATGGTAAAAATACATAACATAAATCAGCCTAAAAGGCAAATAAAACAGAATTCCCCGTAGGGTACAAGTTCTTACAAAGGGAAAACAAACAGCCAGGACTCCTACAACATGCCTGTAGGTAATCCAGATACAAAGAAAACAAACTAAGAAGCAAACCCACTGCCTGAGGACCCTGAAGCTCCTTCACTAAACCCCATATCAGACCTGACCCTCTTGACTCCAGCCATCAACCTGAGGTCTTCAATCTCTTTGAGTGCTACTTCGAGAGCTTGCTGACTATCTGCTAGCTGCTGAGTCTTCTCTCTGCGAATCTTGTGGACTTGCTCCACCTCCTCTTTTTTGTAAGCCATCTGAACTTCAAAGAACTCTTCTTTTTCTTTATATTGCTTCAGCTCTTGCTCTCTCTGTCCCTTCAACCAGACAATAGACTGACGAGCATCTTTGAGGATCTTTGAATTCTTCTTGCGCTCAGCTTCTCTTTGGGCTTCCATCATCCCTAATCTGTGGAAATGGGCTTCTCTACCTGCGAAGTCCTTCTCTTTAGCCTCCCAGGAAGTCTGCATCTTCAGCAACTTCTCTTCAGCTTCAATCTTGGCCCTGTTGGCTTGATGGTACAGGCTTACCATCTCAGTATTCTCAACTCTAACTGCATGTAGTTGGGCTTCCAACTTCTTGAACTCCTCCAAAGACACAGTATCAATGGACTCGACAACTGGAGGAACTGGTGGTGAGAATGGCAACAAAACTCTTCTGGCTCTGTCTTTCAACCAAGCTTCGTACTCTGGGAACGTCTGATTGTTGCATTTTCCAAAGCTAGCTATCCCTTCTCCCTTAATGCACTTCCAGGCTCCCGCAACCTTCCTCACTAAGGGCATATTATCTTTCACTGAGAAGTAGAAAATAGGGGTCAGCTTCACTTCTTCTGGCACCTCCCTCAAGGCATATCCCAATTGTCTTCTTAACAAGATTGGATTGTAATTAATCCCTCCAGTTACTCCCAATAAAGGCACACTAAGATAACTTCCGCAGCTAGTGATGAAACATGCACCTTGCAGCCTTTGGGTAATCCACCTGACATCCTTGGCAAGCAACTTTTCCAGCTTCTGAGCCCATACCAAGGTATGGTCACTAAACAATCCCGTACTAGGCAGATGCCTCATGAACCACATGTGAAATAAGGGAGCACAGAAACGGACCAAACCTCCCCTCTTCTTCTCAGTTTTGTAATGCACTGAGTAATACAAATCCCCGAGCAAGGTAGGCACATGATTCTTCAGCAAAAAGAGATGTATGGCATTCATATCTATGAACTTCTCCATATCAGAAAACAAGACAATGCCATAGATAGAAAGAGCCAAGATAGCACAGACAGCATCCCATTCTTCTTCAACAGCCAACTCTTCCGCCTTCTTCACCAGAGCCTCCAAAGAAAACCCAGGCACACCTCCTTTAATGATGGTCAAAGACTTCACAGCAGAAGGGCTCAAATAAAGAGCCTTAGCAATAGCCTCAGGTGCAGGTCTACTCATCTCGGCATTGAAAGGAACCTGGTCTCGAACCGGCACACCCAGGATCAGAGCATACTCCTCCAGCATAGGGCCCAACTGAAAATCAGGAAATGTGAAGCAACGGAGCTGAGGATCATAATACTGAAGCAATGTATGAATGGCACTCCTCTCGGAAGGATCTAGCTCTACCACCACATCAAGAATACTCCCGTAAGCTTTCCTGAATCTCTCCACCTGGTTGGGTGTAATCAGCTTTACCATCTTCTTCAACAGGCTAACCTTGGTGTCAAAGAACTTTAAGTGAATATTCTGCTTGCGAGGATCTTCCATCGTTGAAGAGGATACCGAAACCGGAGGCAGATATATGAACCTGTGAATGAAAAACAAAACATGATTAATGATGCAATGATGCAATGCAGATGCAAATGCAAAGACATATGGTCATCTGGGACTGTCTGGAAACTGGACACTGACAAGGGCCCCTCTGAATAACTGGCAAACCAAAAGTCCACTAAGTCACACTCTCTAATAATCACAAATCTCTGAAGAAGATCTCAGGACCACAATATCAAGAATACCAGAACAAGAAAACCAGAACTCCAGAACCAAAGTAACCGTATCATAACATGAACTGTATTGGTAACAAAGGTATGATGAGGTCAAGGGTTCCTGCAAACCTATAAACCCATTCCCAATCTCACAGGTGTGCTCCGGGTCAAACATCATGGACTCTCAAAGCCGAATAGCAATAATACTTTCACCATTTCCGAGAAATGGCTCATGACCAAATCAGGGAATCAGTTAGGCATTATGTACTACGCAGGGAGGCCTCAGCTGAGTCCGGGAAAAACAAGCATCCCTTATAAGTCCCCAGATTCAAGCGCTGAAATCGAGAAACAATAGTACATTCAGCCCGTAGGATATAGTACTAATGTCATACGACCAGATGCTTTGACTGAGTTCCTATAAGAGAAACCAGACCATCCTATGCGAGTCCCCAGTGGACCCTCGGGTGCGAATGGGTTTGCCACGAAATGTGGTCTGCCACTGCCACCACTTGAGAGGGTTATTTCTACAAAGGTTCTCAATGAGCGGTCCCCAGATGCACATAACTATCAAGGTTTTATCCCGAAGTGGAGGAAATCCCCACACAAGATATTTTCAAGACGGTCGCAATCTGGGCGTGAAACACACTGCCACTCATCATGTCACATGCGAGTACAATATGTCCACTCTAATCCTAGGGTGAACTCAAGCCGGGTACTTGGCTTATCTCTCAGAAACAGTATCACCCGAGCCCACCAAACAGAAAACCAGTCCAGACAGTCCAGTATGATACACATGATGCGGAAAATAAATACTGAAAACTGTAAATAAAACTGTAAATAAACAATAATAAAATACAACAAGCCACAGCAAACAAACATCACCCAATGAAACAGCAACACACAAGCGCTAGGAGAGACTCACAGGGGAACCAGAGATTTTGGGTCTCCCCAGCAGAGTCGCCAGCTGTCGCTCCCTGGATTTCCATCCTGGTACAAATGCGAAAGTGGCGCGGAAAAGGAATAGAGTCGCCAGCCATGCATTTTTATCCCGAAGAGAGGGAATGGTAATGCTGCACAAACCAGAAGAAAGAAAGAGGAAGGACACGGGTCCTGCGAACCAAAGAGACTGAGCTCGGGAGTCGGTTACGACCTGGGAAGGTATTAGCACCCAGATCGTCTGCCGTACCCGACGGGATCCACGCTTGCAAAGATAACTGTTTCAAAGGGTGAGGGTATGAAAACTGCAGCAAAGAAATAAAAATGAAAAGAAACTGGAACTGGAAAAGAAATGAAAAGGAAAAATGTAGGGAAAATGAAGATTGTGCTCGAACGGGCCCTACCCCGATGCCTACGTACCTCATCAGGATAATGAGGATCAGAGACGCCGTAGTTCCCCTAACTAGGGGTAACAAAGGAAAATTGCTTGTGAATTAAAGGCTTGAACTGCCTATGCCATTTCTCAGGTGTTGCAGACTCGGACGACGAGTGCGTAACCGTCTTGCAAAACGACAAGTAGGAGCAAGTTCGCTTACGGAGCGAATGAGGTGAGAAAAGAATTCCCGAAGGAAAGACGCTTATTGTTTGTTTGGTGTTTTTTAGAAGCTTTTATGAGTGAAAGTTTGCATAGGTAAGTGTACCTAAGTCTTACTCAATTGGATGTGTACATCTCACATCATCCCGAAATGGAATGCGCAAGAGGCACACCTATCTATGGAGGAAATCCCCAAAGCTAGTCCCACAAGTGAAGGCTTAAGCACACTGGCCTATTACCATTATTAAGTATTTTGTGGTTTTTTGGTTAAGAAGTGTTTTTTAGCTTTTCTTTGTGAGGTACTCATGCTAAGACCTATCCACCACGAGTGATGACTCACACCTCGCCCCGAAACGGAATGCGTGCAAGCATCTCATAGCAAAGTCTCATGTCACATGAAAGTACTCAACCTTTATTAAGTGAATTAGAATTAAGTTTGAAGATGAGAAGAGAGAGCACCAAAGGATCTCAAAGGAAAAATTCTAAAGGGGGACTAAAATAATCCTAAGTGTTAACATGCATGGATGTCCTAAGGGTTAATGAAGTTTCTATCCTAATGAAGAAGGAAAGAAGAAGATAGAAGAAGGGATGAGAAAGGCCTATGCCCAACAACAAAGGGTTAGCTCATACAAACATAAGAGGAAGAGATGAAAATTGGAGATGTGGAACTCAATTCCCACATCTCACACTTACCATAGCCCCTGCAAGGTTAGTATGCATACAAATGAAATAAAATGAGTAAGATAACATGTTAACATCACACAATCAGAAGTGACATGCTATGAACAAATTCACAATGCAAATGCAATCCACAAAAATGAGGAGAAGGGGCTTATGACTCAAAAGGATGCAACATGAATACATATGAAAACAAATGCACACTTATGAAAGATGTAATGCAAAATGCACAAAATAAAAACCCAAGACTCACAACCAGAATCAAAACAAGATAAAGAAAGGCTTAGGAAGCCAAAAAGATGAAGATAAAAGAGGTACAAGACCAAGCAATATCAAAATGGGAGCAAAAGAAACCATAAGATGAACTTAAAACACTTAAATAAGCAAATGGCTTGAATAAGAAACAAACTCAAAAATAAAATCAGAAGACACAAGACCTGTACTAGGACCAGGAAGGTACCCACACCCCAAAGGAACCCCAAATGAGAAGGAGAAGAGGGAACGAGTGCTTTTTTAGGCTTAATATAGGCTTAATGGTTCAAAGGAAGCAAAACGGGACAAGGTTCAAGATAAAATCCACAAATAATCAACCATCCATATAAACATTCCACAACTGAAACCATAAGGTCCTCAAACATGTTATATCAAATAACCAAAAGGATTTGCAAAGATTCAGAAAGGAACTAAGTCAAATGGAGGCAAGAACACAAGTCAGGACAAAAAACTTACATCACAAGTTACATGACCAAGACTCAGGAAATAAATTTCTAAAAAATCATAGAAATATCACATGAAAAGAACAAGATCTTAGAAACACAAAGCAAAAAGAATGGGATCAAAACTCAAAATATTGAAGACTATGGAAAATAAACAAGGCAGACTGGTCAAGAAAGACTTAAAAAGAAGCTATGAGCAATGGAGAATTAATTCTGGCACGTGTATCAATGAAAAAAATAAAATAAAAATATGACAAAATATTAGAGACACAAAATAACATTCAGGATTTTTTTGGGATTTTTTGGATGATTAAAAGTATTTTATACGGATTTAAATGAAACTGGAAAATAAGAGAAAAAGAAATAAAAAATGAAATGGGAGGTGGTGTTGATAGCAGGCTTTACATGTGTTGAAACGAATTGGGCTGAGTGGGTGAGGTGCGAAAAGCACCTAGTAAAGGCTCATGGCGCCGCTGGTACATGCTGATTGCCATGGAATTTAATGGAAATTAATTATAAACAAAAGCAGAATAAATAGGAGGCGCTAGATTCATCTGAGGGCTGGGACGGATCACCTCATTAATTGAGGTGGCATCTAGCTGGAACATGATTGGTTATTAATAGTGAGTGCAGGAGAATTAAAATGAACATGGCCACACGAATATTAAAATAGAAATCAGAATTATAACATAAAATTGAAGTGAAACAAGGGACACGTGGCATGCTTAGGACGGCTGGATGCTAGATCCAATGGCTGTTGTGCTTCTTCTCCAATGGAATTTACAAGACAAATTCCGGCGACCGGAGTTAGAACTCCGGTCACCGGAGACCAAACCAGAGACAAAAATTCATCAAATAATGCAAACCAATAGTCCAAATTGACTAACTCGACATCACTGAATCCAAATATGACATCAAAAATGGCTAAAACTCAAAGGATCGGCCGAATCGAAACAAAAAAACATTGATCATCAAACTTTAAATGCTCATAACTTATGATATAATGCACCAAAATCAAATCTACGAAGTGCAGCATGCCCAAGGAAGAACAAGGAACACAAATCAACAATAAAATTCCATTTCCAGAACAAAAAGTTTCAAGCCATACCTGAGATGGAGATCTCGAATTGTTGAAATAGAAAACCAGATAATCCGTGCAAATCACTCCTCTTATTCCTTAGATGCAAAATAAATGCATCTAAGGTCTTGAAATGGTGTAGATCTGAAGTTTCAACACAAGAGGCTTTGAAATGGTGAACCTCAAATTTTGTGATCTAAGCTTGAATGAATGGACGATTCTTGATCCAGATGATTCAATGATCAAGAATATGGAAGAGATTTGCGGAGAATGTGAAGGAATCACGAGGTATGAAGCAAAATGCAAAAATGCAAGAAGGTTGAGAATGAGAGAATGAGAGTGAATCAGATCTGGTTTTTGCTTCTTTTTCTTTGTTATGATGTTTAGAGTGAATGCTGAAAGTGTGATGAAAAGTGCACGAAAATTTAATGAGAAAAGTGTGAATATGCAAATTATGCACAAAGTGAGATATGCATGCTTCCCTCATGCTTCCTTGTGCTTCTTAGCATGTGTGAGTTGCATACTCCACCCTTGATCCAGATCCATTAACTCCTGGCCCTTAGATCAAACCCTCACACTTAATTCATGATTTTTGCAATTTGGCTTGTTTTGGAGGGAGTTTTCAAAAGTGTATGAAAATGACTATTTTTTTGGAGCAAATTGGTCTTAAGGAAATGTATTTAAATTTAGAAACAAGTTTGGGCCTGAACCAATTAACAAAAATCAAGATTGGAGCCTTCTTGCACATGATGCACTTTTGGAAAAGTGATTTTTTGCCCTTGGGAGAGGAATTTTCGAATTAGCTACAAGGAGATTGGTAAATCCGGTGAAAACGCACTTGTACTTTTTAAAAATGGCAGCCCTTACTCTCCAACTTTCATGTTTGACTTTGGTCCATTTGGAGAATTTTTGATCATGTTAAGGCCCCCTGAAGATTAGGGCCAAAGTTGCCAAATTTGCACAATTTCAAAAACCAACTTTGTACCATATTTGCAAAACCCCTCAAATCTCCATGATTCTTGAACTTTAGGCATTCCAAACATCTTATAACATTGTAAGGACCCCTATTGGCCAAAAATTTTGGGTTGGACCCTTTGAAATTGCACAGTTGACTTTTTCAGGGCTCTGTTGACTTTTTCCTTCATCTGCAAGCAACTGAGGCATTGACTGACCTCCACATGGAATTTTATCCTGAAATTTGACACATAGGATCCTCTTAACATATAGAAGACCTTTCCCAAAAGAAATGGCCAAAGTTGTGAGATCTTGGTGCTTGAATCCCAAACCCTAATTTGGGTGCACTGCATAGGAGCTTTGCCTTGTCCTGAGATCTCTGATGATCATGAAATCTTCTGAGATTTTGCCAATGGACTTGAACTTGAAAATGAAGTGTAGACTCACCATAGAACATGTACCAACTCATTGGGACCCTTGTCATGTCTTGAAAGGCTTCAAGGAACTCCACAGGTGACCATATGCTTGATGCTAGGGCATGAGGGATGTTATGCTTCATCTTTCCATGATATGATGCTGAGGAAATGATATGCTTATGATGAACATGATGTGATGTGATGCTAAAAAGGAAGAGGGAAAATTTGGGGTGTTACAGATAGTTATGTGCATCTGGGGACCGATCATTGAGGACCTTTGTGGAAACATCCCTCTCCAGTGATGATAGTGGCAGACCACATTTGTTGGCAAACCCACTCGCATCCGAGGTCCCACTGGGAACTCGCATAGGATGGCCTAGTTCTCTCATAGGAATCCAGTTAAAGCAAACTATTCGTATGACGATAGTATTGTATCCCAAGAGCTGAATGAACTATTGTTTCTCAATTCAGCGCTTAAAGCTGGGGACTTATGTGGGATGCTTTTTCCTTGGACTCAGCTGAGACCTCTCTGAATAATACATAATTCCAAACCGATTCCCTGATTTGGTCATAAGCCATTTCTCGGAAATGGTGAATGTATTATGGCTATTCGGCTTTGAGAGTCCATGATGTTGACCCGAGTAGCACACCCGTGAGATGGGTGGGGTTTACAGGTTTGCAGGAACCTTAAGACCTTCAACACACCCATTGTGCCAGCATGATTCAGTATTGTGATCTATTCTCTTACACATTGATTTTTAGATTTGAACCTTTGATCAGAGAGATGATTATTATGATGTGATGATGTTGTGACCCTGCACAGTCACTTGCTTATATGATTGACACTACACAGACACATCACTGATCACATGCCTTGCCTTGCATAAGCATCATGACATCATTAATCATATGTTTTCTTTTTATTCTCAGGGTTCATATTACTCCCGATTCCCGGTCGTATTGCTACTTCAAGATGGAAACACCAAGGAAAAAGAATGCACACTATACTTTCCTGCAGCCAGAAACTTAGAGTATTCAAAAGATGACCAGTTTGATGAATGACAAGGTTCCAGATGACTTCAGAAGAGAGTATGGAAGGATTTTGGAATATGTGAATAAGCCAACAGTTGATCAAAGGGACAACCTTCATTCCTTGCTACAATTCTATGATCCACATTTATAAGTCTTTGTGTTTCCAGATTATCTTTTGACTCCTACATTGGAAGAAGTTTCCAGCATCCTTAGGGCCCCCATCAAAAGTGGTGTTCCCTATTATGGCTTGGAGAAGATTCCTTCATGCAGAGACATAGCTGACATTTTCCATTTGGATTTTTTCAAAGTTAGTATAGGGCTGGATGTCAATAAAGGTAAGGGATTTCTCTTGGATTTTCTTGTCAAGGAAGCTCAAGATCTGGCCTCAAGGAACACGTGGGCTAAGTTCAATACATTGCTAGCTTTGATGGCATATGGGTTAAGCTTTTCCCAGGGTAGAAAGGTTTGATTAGCATGGAAGTTGTTGTCATATTCATTCAGAGAAATCCAGTGCCTACACTGCTAGGTGATTTCTATTATGGGGTCCATTATAGGAACGAGAAAAGAAAAGGGTATGTGAACTGTTGTGCTCCTTTGTTTACTGATTGATTTGTAAGCCAACTCCCAAAATCAGGACCTTTCCAAGACTTGAAACAAGATTGGAAGTGGTCCAAGAGATTGATGGGCTTAACCTCAGACAACATATCTTGGGGGTGCAATAGAGACCTGATAGGCAAAGAGATTATTGCTAACTGTGGCACTTTCCCCAATGTACATTTGTTGGGAAGGAAATGGGGAATAAACTATAATCCTTTGTTGTCCAGGAAACAATTTGGTTATCCTCCTCTGAAGGTTCCACCATCAGCTGAAGAGGTAGTTAAGTCATTGTATTTCTCGAAAGAAGGAAATATGGAGTTGTGTATACAGGTAGCCCAAACTTGGGAGGTCAGGATAAGGAAAGGAAAGAAATATTTTGGGAAGGTGGACCCAAAAACATATGATACTTTTGCTACATGGTTGAAAGATCGTGTAGAAGTTTTACTTCTCCCGTTCTCTATGGAGTCCCCTATATACCCTAAGGAGAAGTTACCCTTGAATTCAGTACCTCTCAAAGATTACCAGAAATTGGAGGCCTTGGTTGAACATCTTAGAATGGAAAATCAAGAGGCCAACAATTCATGCCAAAAGTTGATGATTAAGAATCAGAAGTTAGAGAAAGAGCTCACCAGGCTGAAGAGATGGTCAGACTCAAGCAATAGGACTTCTAGGAGAGAGAACTCAACTTCAAGAAAAAAGGGTTAGCTGAAACTCACAAGGCGAGTCAGCGCCGAAAAGATAAGAAAGCTTTGAATGAAGCTAATGAAGCTATAACCTTGTGGCAGGAGAAGTGGGAAGATAATCTGAAGAAGCAGAAGGAGTTGGAGACTAAATACAAACTGGAGATCAAAATTCTTCAGGACACTCTAGCTGAACAAGGGGAGTTGCTCCAAAAGTCCCACAACTAACAAAAGGATTACCTTCAGGGTATAGAAAAGAGTCAACAGACAGTTGAAGACACCCAAAAAGAAGTAGAAGAGCTAAAGCTTCGGGCTGATGTTAAGAAAGTCAAGATCGAGCCAAGTGAAAGCAAAGAAAGTGAGAAGGTGTTCCTATAACAGATTGAAGAGTTGCATGCCTCTTTTGATCTCAGAGATCTCCTAATCCAGAAGCTCATACAAGAGCCAGATCATCCAGACATAGCCCAGTTGCTCCAAGATGTCAAGCGCCTTACTTGGAGGTTGCAAGATATAGAACTTCCTAGGGTTTAGTCTCGTGCTCTCATATCTGGATTACCCACAGGCCTGTTGTGGGATTACTTTTTGTTGATGTACTTTGTTTCTTTTCTGATGTATGAACTAGTACCCTTCGGGGACTATGTTGTTTCAGATTTCAATTTATATGATTGACTTGTATTGAGTCCCTGGTTATTATCTTTTGCACGGACACGAGGTAATAGGCACCAATTCTCCACATCTGAATATCACATGGGGTTTTCCTCCAAAGGCTATTCTCTTAATACCAGAATGGGAAAATAAAAGGAAACCCTTGAGGATAAAAGGAACACAGCATTGCATTTATTCATATCATTTGCATTTTCTTTATTTTTGTGGCTTGTTCAGGTTACTTAACTTCTACATCTACAGGGAAAGATTGCAAGAGCAGCCAAGACCCGTCATTCCAGACGAAGTATTCCTCACTGGTACGCTACCCGCAACAATCAAAGAAACGTCATGGATACTGTGCAAACAGAGCTCAACGAACTCCACACACGAATGGGAGAGTTTATGGTGATGATGCAGGGCATGGCCCTAGGGTAGCAAGAGCTGAGAAATGCCATGCAGAGGCTTACTCCTCCCCAAACAGACCCTCCGGTGGTTACTCTGGATGCCCATGGAAATCCACCCAACAACAACAGATGAGATGGACCTCCGGTTCAAGAAACTGGCACCCCTACTCTTATCCCTATGGAAGATTTCCAGGAAGATCAGTTCCCTCCGGTCAACAATGATATGGGTTTTGGCATGGGTGGAAACTTTCAGGATTTTCAACTGCTGACCGAGAAGGTTAGGGCCCTTGAATGTAGGGACACTCTTGGAATTGACGTATCTGATATGGCTTTGGTCTCTAGGGTGGTTATCCCTCCTAAATTCAGACCTCCAAGCTTTGATAAGTATAATGGCAATTCCTGCCCCAAGACACACTTACAGGCTTTTTACCGCAAGATAGCTGCTCACACTAAAGATGAAAAACTTTGGATGTATTACTTCCAGGACAGTCTCTCCGGGGGATCATTGGAGTGGTATATGAAGCTAGAAAAGAATTTTGTCCAAAACTAGAAAGAACTTGAGGAGGCCTTCCTTAAGCAGTATTAGTACAATATTGATATGACGCCCAGCCGTACTCAACTCCAGAGTTTATCTCAGAAGAACTCAGAAAGCTTCAAGGACTATGCTCAAAGATCGCGTGAGGTCGCCGCCAGAGTATAACCATATTTGCTGGAAATAGAGATGGTGGATCTCTTCATGGATACCCTCCCAGGGAACTTCAACGATGTTGCTCCTGGGATTTTCATCCTAGTACAAACACGAAAGTGGCGCGGAAAAGGTAGAGTCGCCAGCCAGGCATTTTTATCCCGAAGGAACAGGAAATGTAATGCTGCATAAACCTGAGGAAGAAGGAAATGACAAGGTCCTACGAACCAAAGATCTGGGTTCGGGAGTCGGTTATGATCTGGGAAGGTATTAGCACCCCACGCTTGCTTGTTTTGTTTCAAAGCGTAAAAGAATATAACTATTGCTGAACAAATGAAATGCTAACCGGAACTGGAATGGAAATGAGAAAGGGAATTGGAACAGAAAATGGAAACAAAGGGGGAAATGTAGGGAAAATAAAGAATGTGCTCGAATGGGCCCCACCCCACTGTCTACGTACCTCATCGGGAAAATGAGGATCAGAGTCGACGTAGTTCGTCTAACTAAGGCGGGAACTTGTTTGTGTTTTTTAGGATGACGTTTCCATAACTCTAGCTCAGGTGTTACCGGCTCTGACTCGAGGGTGTTTACCGTATCGCTGTTTGAACTGTCGAGGCAAGTCGCATTCGTCCGCAAAGAGTAGGAGATGAGAAGAGAAGACGTAATGTCTTTGTTTATTGTCTTTTATGAGAAGTGTTTTGAGTTTATTGTTTGTGAACATCCTCATACTAAGACTTATCCATCGTGGTGGATAACTTACACCTCGCCCCGAGACGGGACGTGCATAAGTACTCCGCAACAAAGTCTCATGTTGTATGAGAATATTCAACCTTTATTAGGTATTTTATTATTTTCTTTATGAGATGAGAAAGAAGGACTCAAATGGAGAAAGGATAAAACTAGGGGGACTAAAACACAACCCTAAGTTAGTTATCATATACAAAAGGGAGATCCTAATGGTTTGTGAGGTTTTCTAAACCTAATAATAATAAAAGAGAGTTAGAAACTAACTTACTTCCTAAGGAAGTTAAGTTATTTCTAAGAGAGCAAAAGGGAAAGCCTATGATCAAAGCTTAAGGTGTTAAGGCAAACACAACAAAAATGCATAAGAGATGAGAATGAAGTGATACTTACCTCAATCTCCCCCCCTACAAAAAAAATGTTAGCATGGTAATGTCGCTCCCACCAAATGACACCTGGCCAAGAGTGGTACAGACGCGAACGGTCGGCGAAAGAGGAGAACACGAGGGTGAACTGAAAAGAGTCGCCAGCTAGGCATTTTTATCCCGAAGGAAAGGTAATGCTGCATAAACCTAGAAAAAGATGGATAAGACGGTTGCGAACCAGAGAAACTGAGAAAGGGGGTTGGTTACAACCTGGGAAGGTATTAACACCCAGATTGTCCGTCGTACTCAACGGGATCCACGCTTAAAAGATTTGTGTTCAAAAGGGGTAGTGTCAGTGCTATTTTTGTGTGCAAAAGCTGGAAAAGAATGCAAGTGTCAGTGCAAAAGAAATGTGAAGTGAAATAAAAGAAGTGTCAGTACAAGGAAAGAATGCAGTGCTCAAGACAATGAGGCTTAAAGAATAATGCTGGAGGAGGGGGGAATATACAGAGACTTTTGTTCGATAACAGTTAAGTTATGCCTACGTATCCTCTCATGCAATGAGGAAGTCAGAACACCGTAGTTCGACTCAAAGAGACTGAAAGATAAATTGACTTGATGAACTTCTTGCTTGTTTATGCTCAAGTGTAAGACCTGTCTGGCTCAGGTGCAAACTGTCTTGCATTAGACGGAAGAAGCGAGTTCTCGTTTATGAGTGAATGAGATGAGAATAGAATCCCGGAGGAGACGATTATTGTTTGTTTTTGATGTTTTCAATCTTTTATTGCTTTTTGTGTTTTTCATAAGGGTTAGTAAACTCATCACATCCTCCCTCTGATTAGGGGTAATGAGAATACCTTAAGTATGAAGTAAGCACTTCACACCTAATCACCATGATGTAGGATTAAGATCATTAAACTACTTGTATTTATTTAAATGTCTTTGGAGTTTTTGTTTAGTGTTAAGTATTGAGTTTAAGCCATAATCAAGGATTTAATGGACCCATTATACCATCCTAATAGAAGGATAATAGATGAGAACATTTAAGCTTAGGAAGGCTCATCAACTTAATCCATGATTAGGGATTAACCTCATGACAAAACAAAGCCTTTATTAAAGTGGATTTTAGTTAATGGTAATATTAAGAAGTGAATTTTATGGTTTGTAAGACAACTTGATGAGGACTTGTCCATTAACACTAAGGTTAGTCCTTCTTAACCAATTAAGGAAGAATTAGAACCCTAATGCAAGGCCCAAGTTACAAGCTTGATGTCTTTGTGATTATTAAGTGGATTAATTAAAGGATTTAAACACTTTAAGGGTTTAACACTCAGGATTAAAGTTATACACTCCATCCTAATAGAAGGATACATGCATAACCCTAATCGCAAAGCCTTAAAACCTTTAAGGTTTAGTCCTTGATTAAGAGATGAGAAGAGAAGACACAAAGATGAAACAAAGGTAAAACTAATGGGGGACTAATCAAACCCTAAATTTGATCATGCTTGGGTATTCCTAGGGTTTATGAGGCTTGCAAGAAACCTTCAAGGGAAAGCCACCAAGGAAGAAGAAAGATGGAAGGAGGAGAAGCAGAAAGAAGCAAGGCAACTTACTTCAATTAAGAAGATAAGTTCATTGAAGAAAGAAAGTAAGGAAGGAGCATGAATGAGCAAGCTCACTCTAATACAAAGATAAAATGCAGCAATGAATGCATAAGAGAGGAGAGAAGAGATTGTGAGAAGTGAAGGAAAATTCACTTCTCAAAGACTTACCACCTGAAAAGTTAGCAAAAGGAAGTGATGTGAAATGAAAATGAAATGAAATGAAAAGATGGAAACCAAAACCAGAAGCATGTTCATGATGCTAATGATGCAAAGAGATGATATAAGTGTATGTCATGAGATGAAGATGGTCATACAAAGGATGGGAATGCAAATGAAGCATAAAGGAAGCATGAAAGTCCATGAATGCATATGAAATGGAATGAAAGCATAACATGGAAAATGGATGATGCAATGATCAAACATGAATCTAATGTGTCCTAAGGTGTCTTATGTGTCATGTGGATGTGAAAAATGTCATGGAAAGTTCATGTATGCAAGCTTTTGCAAGATGAATGCAAATGAAGATGCAAATTAGGGTTATATGAACATGTGAGATGCACAATTCAAAAACAGAAGCAAAACATAGGACAAAAAAATTGAAAATGAACTCAAAGGAACCCTAAACCTATACTAGTTCACTACCCAAAGGGGGAGGTCAGAAGCTAAACCTAAAGGAAGTTATGAATTTCCTAAGTTTCTAGGGTTTAAAGGGTGATCCTAAAGATAAAATGCCAAACAAATTGAAAATGAAAGATAAAAATGAAATAAAAATGCTTTTAGATGCTTGGAACCATGCATAGCACAATGCAAAAAGAATCATTCACCAACTCAACTTGGATCAAAAGTTATGAATTTTTGAAGTTAGGGTTGAAAATATGCAAATTTTAGAACCCTAATTCATTTGAAAAATGTCAAAGTATGATCAAAACCAAAAAGAAATTTGTGTGGTGAGTTTGTAAATGCCTTTAAATGTTTGAAAATGTTCTCTGAATTTTTTTGTGGTTTTTAAATACCTAAATGTTTTTTTAATTAATTAATTCTCATTAACTAATTAAAAATAACATTTAAATGATTTAAAAATAATTTTTTAATTCAAAAAATAAAAATAAAATATTTTTGGGTTCTGAAAATTAATTAAAGGATGGATAAAAAATTCCAGAATTTTTTGATGTCTTTTTCTATTTTAAAAAATTAGTACAAAATAAAATAAAGAAAATGAAATAAAAATGAGAAATAATGAAAGTATGCACAATGGAGAGCTCAGATTGATTCTGGGTTTAAAATGTTTGACTGGCCGCACATCTGGACGGCCCAAGTTCAAACTTCAATAAACTGAGTTAATTAATTATTAATCCTATAATTAAAACTAATCAAGAGATCCAAGCCACACAAACATGCGCGGGAACTTCCATCTAACGACCCACGTTCAAAACAAGCCCTAACCCTAATTAATTACACTAATCACTTTCAGGTGGCCGGAAATGACCTCAGGTCATCTTCTCCGGCCACATCTCCCCTGAGAATTTTGCAACTCACTACCTAGGCCATTTCTGGAGCTCTAAAGCTCCAGATTCGTTCCTTTCACTCCTTTAAGCCCAAATCCAACCTCAAACAGAATTTATTTTCAGCCATTAACAAGATTCGAATCAAAGAACAAAAAATGCAAAACTTTCAGACAAACCATACATCCTCATTTCTTCACTATTTTCAATAATTCGAAGTTCATTACAACCAGGGGATCAAACTTAACCATTTAAGAACTTAAAACAAAGCTTCTGGAAAAATAATTTCGCATGGCTACCTGAGGTGAAGCTTTCAACCCTAGAGCTCTCAGGCTTCTTTCTTGCTTCAAAACACCTCCAATGACCTCCCTGAAGAAGCTTTGAAGCTTTGCTGAAGTGTTTGTGACCTCCTTTTGAAGTTTGATGAAGTTCAGTTCAAAGGGGGAAGAAATCGTGTTTTGTGTATGGTGGCTTTTAGGGCAAAGTGAAGGGTGGGAAATGCTCAGTGATTGATGCTGAGATGAATGGTGGTGTTGGTTTAAAGAATGAATGGCTGAGTTGTGAGATTCGATAGAAAATGCAAAGAGGGAGGTTTTGGTGAATGCTGAGTTATGGGAGAATTCAGGCTTGCTTCTTGTTGTGTTTGGCTTGCTTTGGATTAGTATAAACAAATGCAATTGGTTCAGAGAGTGGTTGTGGCATAGTGTGATTGGTATGGGTGAAAATGCACAAAGTCAAGGTTATGTGTCCTTTGAGGTATGGGCTGTTTCAGGCCAAGGACAAGGGGGTGTCTGGCGCAGCTTGATTCAAGGATGTCCATAGAAATCAGTTTGAGGCAATTTGGCAAGCTTGTGGGAAGTTGTGGGAGGTTTTGCAATTTTGTGAACTTTTGGCCATTTTGGAATTTCTTCATGTGCAAGTTATGAAATCTTGGGATTCTTGGGCCAATTCCGAGTTTCAAGTCATGTGTTATGTTTGTATGATGGTTAGAAGTCAATTTGAGGTCACAAAATGGTTTGGCATGAGGTTTTGCAAAAATTCCCTTTTGGCATGAAACATGAAATTATGTGATTTTTGCCAACTTTGGAAAGCCATAACTTGAGTTCCAAAATGAATTAGATCTTGTTCTTGTACTTTTTGAAAAGGGAATGATCCAATCTACAACTTTCATGACCATGAATTTTTCATTTGAAGCATTTTTGGTTAAGAAAGAGGAGGTTGAAAAACTTTCCCAAAATGGAAAGTTTACATTACAAGTCATTTCCATATTTGGCAACTTTTGGTTTAGCCCACTTTTCTCCAAATTTGTGAACTTCTAAACACTTCAATGATCAAATAAAGACCATATAACTTCATTTTGATGAAAAATCCACCTTGGGTCCATTGATGGGGGCCTCAGATGCCATGATTTGGCTCTGACTTGCTCAAGAAGTTACCCAATGATCAGATGACTTCCACAATGAAGTTTTCCCTCAAACTTGGTATGTGTGATCCTTATTACATATTGAGACCAATAGAAACAAGAATGACCAAAAAATTTGGAGTTATGGCCTCTGAAACCAAAACCCTAATTTCAGGTCATCTGTGCAGTTAAACCTGGCTCTGCTTCCATGCCTTGCCAGTTCTTGTGATTTTCTGACTTCCTTGATCTTGGGAGGATATAATATGATGATTGAACATATATGAACCCTCTTGAGATGATTGATGACCTTTGGGATGGCTCAAATGGATCTTGGATTGCTCAGATCACAAACCCTATATGCAGATGACTTTGAACCAATGCAGTGAAGCAAAAATGCAACATGATGTGATATGATTGAACTTATGCAAATGAAAGGATCACAAGCCATGGTGTGAACTTAGTGAGGGCAAATTTGGGGAGTTTACAGGTAAACATGATAAAAAATAAGGTAAACATATACCAAATTAATTCCTAAGGGAACTAGGACCTAAATTAGACTCAATCTAAGGTTTAGTGAACCTAAAGGCAATGCAATGAAAAATTCAATACCCTATAACAGCTACCAAATGCAAAAATACTAATGAAATGCCATGTAACACACAATCAAATTTTTACAGCCCACAATCAGCATGCAAAGTAGGTGTAAAAAGTCACAAATATCATGAATTACACAACAAGCAACATACATTTTACAGCTCCTATATGCAAAGACAACTACGAAATGTAAAATGCAGCTTTGATTATTTTCATTTTTAATGCACAACTCAATCATGAAATGCTCAATTAACATGAATATACAATATGAATATGGATTAAGCACATAATTGAATGTCATGATTATTTTTTGAGGGATTATGCAAGAATGCACCACATGATTTGTTATGCAACAAGTATGCAAAATATGGCACATGAACATGGCATATGAACATAATGAACATTGATCATGAATATGAAACATGATACATCAACAAGAATTCCAAGCTTAATGCAAAATTCAGAATTTAATTGATGTGAATGATGTGATCAAACATGCAACCAAATTCACATACATACATGGTTATGTGAAATGCAATATATATATATTGATATAATGAAATGCAAATGAGTTAACAAAACATGCGAAAGATGCAAAAATAGAATGCAACATGATTATTTACATGACAAAAGGTGCATGGACATAGCAACAATATGCAATAAGTCAATTCATGCACAAACTAACACATAAACGCAAAATATGCGAAATGGACGGAAGCGTGTCGAAACGACTCGAAATGGAGGAATGAGATGTCGAAATTAAACTTGAAAGTTCCCTAAAATCAGGACATATTAATCTATGGTGGTAAAGGGGGAAGTAATGCCCAAGAAAGAGGGAAAAGCACTTCTTGCACTACATGAACATCTTAGATATAGCCAATACTTCTGGAGCCTTGGGAGAAAAGATGACTGATGAAAAGCTTTTAAGAAAGATTCTCAGATCTTTGCCAAAAAGATTTGACATGAAAGTCACAGCAATAGAAGAAGCTCAAGACATATGCACAATGAAAGTTGAAGAGCTCATTGGTTCCCTTCAAACATTTGAGATGGGAATGAATGACACAAATGTAAAGAAGAACAAGAGCATAGCCTTGGTGACAAATACTAATGAAAAAGAAGATGATAAATCAGAAACTGGTGAAAGCCTATCAGACAACATTGCTATGCTTGGAAGACAATTCAAAAAGATTCTCAGAGGGATGGAAGGCAAATTCAAACCCAATGGAAGGTACACAAACTCTTCTGAGAACAAAAGACCTTATGATGCTAACAGAAGGTCAAATTATGATGAAAAGACCAGTCAAGAAAAAGGAATTAAATGCCATGGATGTGAAGGATATGGACACATCAAGAATGAATGTCCTACCTTCTTAAAAAGGCAAAATAAAGGACTCTCTGTAACCTGGTCTGATGAAGACTCAGGAGGTGATTCAGAAGAAGAATCAGCTAAGCATATCACTGCTCTAGCTGGATTATGTGAATCTGAAAGTGAATCCAGTGATGGGGAGCTTACTGTTGAAGAACTTGAGCAAGCATACAAAGATCTATACAAAAGAAGCACTGAAATATGTAGTGAAGTTATAAAGCTAAAGAAGCAGAATGAGGCACTAAAGGATGAAAAAGCAAGTGATCTAGAGATCATTGACACCTTAAAAGGTGAAGTAAGTCTTCTTAACTCCAAGTTGGAACACATGTCCAAGTCTGTTAGAATGTTGAACAGTAGCTCAAGTACACTGGATGTTATTCTCAACAACAATAAGCATTCAGGGGACAAAAGTGGACTGGGATATAACAGAGTTCATAAGGATGAAGCTAGCTCAAGCAAAACTTATTCAAAGTCCATACAGTCAAACAAGATGTCCCAACAGATGCTTCAACATCATGAAAAGAACACAAAGTCAAACATAATGTTCCAACAGATGTCTCAACATTCTGAAAAGAACAAAATGAAGAAGAAATATCAAAGATGGAGATGTCATCATTGTGGAAGATTTGGACATATCAAACCTCATTGCTATAAGTTGCATGGATATCCAAATCAGATGTATCAGCAACTTCCTAAGAAGAAGACATAAGTTACCAAGAAAGTGCTACATAGACATCAAAGAAATCAACAACCTCCTAAGCAGAAGACAGAGATCATAAAAAAGGTATGGAGACCAAAAGCTAATCTTGATGCTGATCAAAGCTACATACCCAAGAACAAGATCAACAAACAACCTTGGAGCTCTACTAATGAACAATATACAGGGAAAAGGTATCAAAAGAAATCTCAACTCAGATGGTCAAAGAAAGATGTTGCATATATAGCACATACATCACTAAGAGTATCAGCCAAAGAAGACTGGTACTTTGACAGTGGATGTTCAAGACACATGACTGGATTGAAGAATCTGCTAGTAGACTTAAAGTCTCATTCATCTAGATATGTAACCTTTGGAGATGGAGCTAAAGGAGAAATCAAGGGAGTTGGGACCTTGGACTGTCAAGATGTACCAAGACTAAATGATGTGCTACTGGTTAAAGGTTTAACTGCTAACCTGATCAGCATAAGTCAATTATGTGATCAAGGGTATAGTGTAAATTTTACCAAAACTGAGTGCATAGTGTCTAACAAAGAACAAGAAGTTGTCATGAGAGGAGCCAGATCTAAAGACAACTGTTACATGTGGGAACCTCAAGACTTCAGTCTCACTTCAACTTGCTCTTTAGCTAAAGAAGAAGAAGTGAAACTATGGCACCAAAGACTAGGTCATCTTCATTTCAGAGGCATAAAGAAGATCATATCTATGGATGCTGTAAGAGGTATTCCTAAACTGAAGATTGATGATAGCAAAATATGTGGTGAATGTCAAATAGGCAAGCAAACCAAGATGTCCCATCCAAAGCTCCAACATCTGAAAACTTCCAAAGTTTTGGAACTTTTGCATATGGGATCTTATGGGACCTATGCAGGTTGAGAGCCTTGGTGGTAATAGGTATGCCTATGTGGTGGTTGATGACTTTTCAAGATATACATGGATAAATTTCATCAAAGAAAAGTCTGATGTATTTGATGTATTCAAAAACTTATGCCAAAGAATACAAAGGGAAAAAGCCAGCTGTGTGATCAGAATAAGAAGTGATCATGGAAAAGAGTTTGAGAACCAAAAGTTCTTAGATTTCTGCTCTTCAGAAGGAATCAATCATGAATATTCTTCACCAATCACTCCTCAATAGAATGGGATTGTTGAGAGGAAGAATAGAACTATTCAAGAATCAGCAAGAGCTATGATCCATGCTAAAAAGTTACCTTTGTACTTCTGGGCTGAAGCTATGAACACAGCTTTTTACATCCACAACAGAGTTACTCTAAGAAACGGAACTTTGTCCACAATCTATGAAGTCTGGAAGGGCAGAAAACCCACAGTTAAGTACTTCCATGTGTTTGGAAGTAACTGTTATATTCTGGCAGATAGGGAGCAAAGGAGAAAAATGGATCCTAAAAGTGATGAAGGGATTTTTCTTGGATACTCTATAAACAGCAGAGCATATAGAGTATTTAATTCTAGAACCAAGGTTATCATGGAGTCTATAAATGTGATAATTGATGATGCTCCTACAAATGTCCCAGAAGATGTTGGAACATCTGCTGATATCAAGATTGAAGCTGAAGAAAAGAGTGATCATTATGACTTCACTCAAACTGATGCAAGGACAGAACAATCCAGCAAACCTCCCTCCATCAGAATACAGAAGGATCATCCCAAAGATTTGATAATTGGTGATCCCAACAGAGGTGTGAGCACTAGATCAAGAGAAGTGATTTCAGGTTCATGTTTTGTTTCTAAAATAGAACCTAAAAACATCAAGGAAGCTCTTACTGATGAATACTGGATTTGTGCTATGCAAGAGGAATTAGGTCAATTCACAAGGAATGAAGTGTGGAATCTTGTTCCTAGACCTGATGACATAAATGTGATTGGAACAAAATGGGTGTATAAGAACAAGTCAAATGAACAAGGAGTTGTTACAAAGAACAAAGCTAGACTTATAGCTCAAGGATACACACAAATTGAAGGAGTAGACTTTGATGAAACCTTTGCACCAGTAGCAAGGCTTGAATCAATCAGACTACTTTTGGGAATTGCTTGTATCTCAAAGTTTAAGCTATTTCAAATGGATGTGAAAAGTGCCTTTTTAAATGGTTATCTTAATGAAGAGGTATATGTAGAACAACCTAAAGGATTTGTTGATCCAAGCTGTCCAAATCATGTATACAAACTAAAGAAGGCTCTTTATGGTCTGAAGCAAGCCCCAAGGGCATGGTATGAAAGACTGACTACTTTTCTTATCAAGCAAGGGTACAGGAAAGGTGGAATTGACAAAACCTTGTTTGTTAAAGATGAAGAAGGAAATGTCATGATTGCTCAAATATATGTAGATGACATTGTCTTTGGTGGGATGTCTAATAGGATGGTCAAACATTTTGTCAACCAAATGGAATCTGAATTTGAAATGAGCCTAGTAGGAGAACTAACCTACTTTCTTGGACTGCAAATAAAACAAATGGAGGACTCCATGTTCATTTCTCAAAGCAAGTATGCTAAGAACATAGTCAAGAAATTTGGAATGGACAGTGCTACTCATAAGAGAACTCCTGCCCCTACACATTTAAAGCTGACTAAAGATGAAAAGGGTGAGAATGTAGATCAAAGCATGTACAGAAGTATGATTGGAAGCTTGTTATATCTGACTGCTAGCAGACCAGACATAGCATTTGCAGTGGGTGTATGTGCAAGATATCAAGCTGATCCAAAAGTCAGTCATCTTAATCAAGTCAAGAGAATTCTGAAATATGTTAATGGTACTTGTGACTATGGCATAATGTACTTTCATGGATGTAAACCAATTCTCACTGGCTTCTGTGATGCTGATTGGGCTGGAAGTGCTGATGACAGAAAAAGCACTTCAGGAGGATGCTTCTTTCTAGGAAACAATTTGATTTCTTGGTTCAGTAAGAAACAAAATTGTGTATCCTTATCTACAGCTGAAGCTGAATATATAGCAGCTGGAAGCAGTTGTTCTCAGTTGGTTTGGATGAAGCAAATGCTCACTGAGTACAATGTCCCACAAGATGTCATGACATTGTACTGTGACAACTTAAGTGCAATTAACATATCAAAGAATCCTATCCAACATAGCAGGACCAAGCATATTGATATCAGACATCATTTCATCAGAGATCTTGTAGAAGAAAAAGTGATTTCATTGGAACATGTAGCTACAAATCTGCAGTTGGCTGATATCTTTACCAAAGCATTGGATGCTACACAATTTGAGAACTTAAGGGGCAAATTGGGAATCTGTTTATGTGAGATTTAGCAGTTAAGGAGATGTGCCAACATGTCATATGACATTGTGTGGCATAAGTACCAGATGGCAACACCAGTCTGGTCAAGAACCTTGGGTATTCCATTCCTAATCATTTTCAATGTAACGGCTACTTATATAATAACAGTTTGCATTCAGCTATCCATATTCTCATCATACTATCAAAAGCGAATTGCATTATCTAGTTGTTCTTCAGAAATCATCAACCCTAAAACTCTTCATCCATCTTCTTTGAAAATGTCTCAAAACCCTAACACTCCTGAAGAAATTCTCAACAAAGAAGATGTGGTTCATGCAACCCCCATCTCTGTAGTACCCATGAAGTCAACCCCATTGGACGAAATCAGAGGAAGTGTTCCTCATGCTAAAAAGCCAAGAACTCCAAAAAGAGCAAAAGATCAAGTCTGCAGCAAATCCAAAGGCATTCCTTCACCAGCAAACATGCCTCCAAAATCTTCTGAATATGTGGATGCTTCCATAAAGGAGATAGTAAACAAGATTATTTTTGAACAAAGAGTGGTTAGTGGCATATCTATCCCTCTGAACACCATGCCAGCTCCTCAAGAAGATCAACAAACTCAAGCTGCAAAGGACACTCCTGCTCAACAAGATGTCCCAATAGATGTTGAAACATCTGAGGATGAACAAAATGCCTCATCTGATGCTGCTGTAGAAGAATCTGAGGACCAGAAAAAGGCCTCAAATGAAAATGATGAAGAAGAATCTGAGGATCAGACCAAAGCCTCAACTGAAGAACATATCTCTGCTGATCAACCAGCTGAAGAGGAGACTGCTCAATCTCCTCCTGTGGTGAACCTAGAGCAGGATTCTGATACAGAGATCATTGCCTCTATAAGACCTAGCATAGCCAAAAGGATCAGGACTAGGAAAGGAAAGATGCAAGCAGGACATGCAGTTCCTGAGAAGAAGCAAGCTACCCCAAAGAAAGACAAAGCCAAAACTGCCTTTGGTCCTACAAAACAATGGAGCAAAGTCCAAACTCAAAAGAGGAAAGATGTCACTCCCTCAGACTCAGATGTTGAAGCAGATGTCCCAACATCTCCTCCAAAGAAGAAATCAGCACCCTCTAGGGCTTCAACTGCTGTTCCAGAAGCTCCCTTGGACAACATCTCATTTCATCATGTTTCAAGTGTAAACAGATGGAAGTTTGTGTACCAAAGAAGGGTAGCACTTGAAAGAGAGCTGAGCAGTAATGCACTTGAGTGCACTGAACTAATTGATCTCATATCTGCTGCTGGTCTCTTCAAAACAGTCTCCAACCTCTCTCCCTGCTATGAGTTACTTGTCAAAGAATTCATAGTCAATCTTCAGGAAGATTGTGCCAATGGTAAGTCTGCTGAATTTAGAAAAGTCTTTGTTAGAGGCAGGTGTGTAGAGTTCTCTCCTCAGATCATCAACCAATACCTTGGAAGAGAATCTGATGGACCAAATGAGCTAGGGAAGACTGATAACCAAATCTGCAAGGTTATCACTGCAAACCAGGTCAAGGCTTGGCCAGTTAAAGGAAAGCTCTCAGTGAGCATGCTGACAAGAAAATATGCCATGCTGAACAGGATTGGTACAGCAAACTGGGTGCCTACCAATCACACATCTTCAATATCCACTGGCTTGGGCAGGTTTATTTATGTTGTGGGCACTCAGACTAAGCTGGACTATGGAGCCTACATCTTTGATCAGACCTTGAAGCATGCTAGCTCATCTGCCACAAAGCTGCCAATAGCTTTTCCTTCCTTGCTATGTGGTATAATGCTAAGTCAGTACCCTGGGATCCTCTCTGAGAAGGACACAGTCTGCAAAAGAGAAAGCCCTCTGGCCTTTCACTACAAACTGTTCCTGAGTCATCATGCAGCAGATGTTGAAGCACCCTCTGGGACATCTGCAGGTCCTTCAAATGCAAAGACTCCAATCTCCAAGGCTGCATTGATTGCTGAACTGAAGAGCACCTGTAAAGAACTTGAAGCTAGGAAGCAGAAGCTTGAGGAAATTATCCAAAGGCTGGAGAGTGAAGGTGATCAGAAAGATGCTTCTGATGAAGAAACTGAGGAAGATGAAGAAACTGAATGTGATGAATCTGAGTGATCATTGTATGTGAGGAAAAATGTATGACAGCTGCATTGTAATTTAGAATCAATGACTTTGGCCCCAATTTTGTGTCTAACAATGGGGAGAACAACACCAACAACAATGTGTAATGCTGTTTGATTATGAATGAAAAATCTGTTTGCTTCTGAACTGAATAAGTGTTTTTTTTTCCTATTGCAACAAGACTGAATACATATATGTTTGAGGGGGAGTAATCTCAAATATGATTCAACAGAAAAGTAATGCTATACTCTGATAAAAGATCTTCTGCTGCACTCTGATAACCAGAAAAGATGTTAGCCAAAAATTAGCCAAAGGGGGAGTTTGTAGATGTTTAGAATTGGCAGAATTTTTGACCAACAAGAAATATTGAATTCAGTTCAGAATGTCCTATCAGATGTTGGGACATTATTAAACAGAGTATAAGAACTTATTTCAGGATGTCTCACCAGATGTTGGGACATTGTGTAAATGACTTAAGTTCAGTTTTTCAGGATGTCCCAACAGATGTTGAGACATCTCAAACCTGCTACCAGAATTAATTAATGACTAACTGTTCTGAGATATTTAAGGAGAGTTATCTGGAATTAATTATGGATGGATAAAAACAGAACAAGGCGCATCTGTAGGGAGTTTTATTATGAGGATTCAGATTAATCAGAAGAACTAAATCACCTAGAATATAGGAAGTAACAAACCCTAAATTCAAGGTTGAAGCTGCATGCTTTTAGGACTGGATTAACCTACAGAAAGCCCAAATTACAAACACCTATTTAATCAACAAAAACTCACAGAATTGAGTACGAATTTCAGAAGACCAAATAGGGTGTCTAGTGTTTTTAATAGCAGGTGTTTTCATTGTACCACTTTATGAGCTTTTAAGCAAAAGTGCATTTGTGACTTGATTGAAACTGTGAAGTAAGATCAAGCTGTTTTGTTTGAAGTATGACTTCAATTTTATTAAACTTGTAAACAAAATCACTGTGTGATTGAGGGGGAGTGAGTAGGGTACTCATATCTAAGTTGTGTCTTAGGTAGAAATTGCATTGGGTAGTTATTAAGTGATAGATTAAACAGGGTGGTTTAAGTCTAGAATTAATATTACTTATAGTGGATTTCCTCCTGGCTTGGTAGCCTCCAGATGTAAGTGTGGTTATACACTGAACTGGGTTAACAAACTTCTGTGTTGTTTACTTTTCTTGCTATTTAAGTTTTGGTTAAATCTGTCAAGTGTTGGGACATCTCATACCTGATCACAGAATTTCAATTGGCATCAGAGCAGGCACCCTGCCTGTTTATACTGGGTGAGATCTAGGGAATAAAAATTCTGTAACATGGACAGAGATATAGGATCAGTAAATAGACCACCTATACTGGATGGTTCTAATTATGACTACTGGAAGCCAAGAATGATTGCATTCTTAAGATCACTTGACAACAGGGCATGGAGAGCAGTCAACATTGGATGGGATCATCCTGTCCAAGACACCAAAGATGGATCAAAAGTGCTGAAACCTGAAGAAGAATGGAGTAAGGAGGAAAAGATTCAGCACTAGGCAACTCAAAGGCCTTAAATGCTTTATTCAATGGCATTGATAGGAACATCTTTAGACTTGTGCATCACTGTGAGCTGGCCAAAGATGTTTGGGACACTCTCAAAACAACTCATGAAGGAACATCAAAGGTAAAAATGTCAAGACTTCAACTTCTCACCACCAAGTTTGAAAACTTGAGAATGAAGGAAAAAGAGACAATTCATGAATTCTACATGAACATCTTAGATATAGCCAATACTTCTGGAGCCTTGGGAGAAAAGATGACTGATGAAAAGCTTTTAAGAAAGATTCTCAGATCTTTGCCAAAAAGATTTGACATGAAAGTCACAGCAATAGAAGAAGCTCAAGACATATGCACAATGAAAGTTGAAGAACTCATTGGTTCCCTTCAAACATTTGAGATGGGAATGAATGACACAAATGTAAAGAAGAACAAGAGCATAGCCTTGGTGACAAATACTAATGAAAAAGAAGATGATAAATCAGAAACTGGTGAAAGCCTATCAGACAACATTGCTATGCTTGGAAGACAATTCAAAAAGATTCTCAGAGGGATGGAAGGCAAATTCAAACCCAATGGAAGGTACACAAACTCTTCTGAGAACAAAAGACCTTATGATGCTAACAGAAGGTCAAATTATGATGAAAAGACCAGTCAAGAAAAAGGAATTAAATGCCATGGATGTGAAGGATATGGACACATCAAGAATGAATGTCCTACCTTCTTAAAAAGGCAAAAGAAAGGACTCTCTGTAACCTGGTCTGATGAAGACTCAGGAGGTGATTCAGAAGAAGAATCAGCTAAGCATATCACTGCTCTAGCTGGATTATGTGAATCTGAAAGTGAATCCAGTGATGGGGAGCTTACTGTTGAAGAACTTGAGCAAGCATACAAAGATCTATACAAAAGAAGCACTGAAATATGTAGTGAAGTTATAAAGCTAAAGAAGCAGAATGAGGCACTAAAGGATGAAAAAGCAAGTGATCTAGAGATCATTGACACCTTAAAAGGTGAAGTAAGTCTTCTTAACTCCAAGTTGGAACACATGTCCAAGTCTGTTAGAATGCTGAACAGTAGCTCAAGTACACTGGATGTTATTCTCAACAACAATAAGCATTCAGGGGACCAAAGTGGACTGGGATATAACAGAGTTCATAAGGATGAAGCTAGCTCAAGCAAAACTTATTCAAAGTCCATACAGTCAAACAAGATGTCCCAACAGATGCTTCAACATCATGAAAAGAACACAAAGTCAAACATAATGTTCCAACAGATGTCTCAACATTCTGAAAAGAACAAAATGAAGAAGAAATATCAAAGATGGAGATGTCATCATTGTGGAAGATTTGGACATATCAAACCTCATTGCTATAAGTTGCATGGATATCCAAATCAGATGTATCAGCAACTTCCTAAGCAGAAGACAGAAGTTACCAAGAAAGTGCTACATAGACATCAAAGAAATCAGCAACCTCCTAAGCAGAAGACAGAGATCATAAAAAAGGTATGGAGACCAAAAGCTAATCTTGATGCTGATCAAAGCTACATACCCAAGAACAAGATCAACAAACAACCTTGGAGCTCTACTAATGAACAATATACAGGGAAAAGGTATCAAAAGAAATCTCAACTCAGATGGAAAAAGAAAGATGTTGCATATATAGCACATACATCACTAAGAGTATCAACCAAAGAAGACTGTTACTTTGACAGTGGATGTTCAAGACACATGACTGGATTGAAGAATCTGCTAGTAGACTTAAAGTCTCATTCATCTAGATATGTAACCTTTGGAGATGGAGCCTTGGACTGTCCAGATGTCAAGGGAGTTGGGACCTTGGACTGTCAAGATGTACCAAGACTAAATGATGTGCTACTGGTTAAAGGTTTAACTGCTAACCTGATCAGCATAAGTCAATTATGTGATCAAGGGTATAGTGTAAATTTTACCAAAACTGAGTGCATAGTGTCTAACAAAGAACAAGAAGTTGTCATGAGAGGAGCCAGATCTAAAGACAACTGTTACATGTGGGAACCTCAAGACTTCAGTCTCACTTCAACTTGCTCTTTAGCTAAAGAAGAAGAAGTGAAACTATGGCTCCAAAGACTAGGTCATCTTCATTTCAGAGGCATAAAGAAGATCATATCTATGGATGCTGTAAGAGGTATTCCTAAACTGAAGATTGATGATAGCAAAATATGTGGTGAATGTCAAATAGGCAAGCAAACCAAGATGTCCCATCCAAAGCTCCAACATCTGACAACTTCCAAAGTTTTGGAACTTTTGCATATGGATCTTATGGGACCTATGCAGGTTGAGAGCCTTGGTGGTAATAGGTATGCCTATGTGGTGGTTGATGACTTTTCAAGATATACATGGATAAATTTCATCAAAGAAAAGTCTGATGTATTTGATGTATTCAAAAACTTATGCCAAAGAATACAAAGGGAAAAAGCCAGCTGTGTGATCAGAATAAGAAGTGATCATGGAAAAGAGTTTGAGAACCAAAAGTTCTTAGATTTCTGCTCTTCAGAAGGAATCAATCATGAATATTCTTCACCAATCACTCCTCAACAGAATGGGATTGTTGAGAGGAAGAATAGAACTATTCAAGAATCAGCAAGAGCTATGATCCATGCTAAAAAGTTACCTTTGTACTTCTGGGCTGAAGCTATGAACACAGCTTGTTACATCCACAACAGAGTTACTCTAAGAAAAGGAACTTTGTCCACAATCTATGAAGTCTGGAAGGGAAGAAAACCCACAGTTAAGTACTTCCATGTGTTTGGAAGTAACTATTATATTCTGGCAGATAGGGAGCAAAGGAGAAAAATGGATCCTAAAAGTGATGAAGGGATTTTTCTTGGATACTCTATAAACAGCAGAGCATATAGAGTATTTAATTCTAGAACCAAGGTTATCATGGAGTCTATAAATGTGATAATTGATGATGCTCCTACAAATGTCCCAGAAGATGTTGGAACATCTGCTGATATCAAGATTGAAGCTGAAGAAAAGAGTGATCATTATGACTTCACTCAAACTGATGCAAGGACAGAACAATCCAGCAAACCTCCCTCCATTAGAATACAGAAGGATCATCCCAAAGATTTGATAATTGGTGATCCCAACAGAGGTGTGAGCACTAGATCAAGAGAAGTGATTTCAGGTTCATGTTTTGTTTCTAAAATAGAACCTAAAAACATCAAGGAAGCTCTTACTGATGAATACTGGGTTTGTGCTATGCAAGAGGAATTAGGTCAATTCACAAGGAATGAAGTGTGGAATCTTGTTCCTAGACCTGATGACATAAATGTGATTGGAACAAAATGGGTGTATAAGAACAAGTCAAATGAACAAGGAGTTGTTACAAAGAACAAAGCTAGACTCGTAGCTCAAGGATACACACAAATTGAAGGAGTAAACTTTGATGAAACCTTTGCACCAGTAGCAAGGCTTGAATCAATCAGACTACTTTTGGGAATTGCTTGTATCTCAAAGTTTAAGCTATTTCAAATGGATGTGAAAAGTGCCTTTTTAAATGGTTATCTTAATGAAGAGGTATATGTAGAACAGCCTAAAGGATTTGTTGATCCAAGTTGTCCAAATCATGTATACAAATTAAAGAAGGCTCTTTATGGTCTGAAGCAAGCCCCAAGGGCATGGTATGAAAGACTGACTACTTTTCTTATCAAGCAAGGGTACAGGAAAGGTGGAATTGACAAAACCTTGTTTGTTAAAGATGAAGAAGGAAATGTCATGATTGCTCAAATATATGTAGATGACATTGTCTTTGGTGGGATGTCTAATAGGATGGTCAAACATTTTGTCAACCAAATGGAATCTGAATTTGAAATGAGCCTAGTAGGAGAACTAACCTACTTTCTTGGACTGCAAATAAAACAAATGGAGGACTCCATGTTCATTTCTCAAAGCAAGTATGCTAAGAACATAGTCAAGAAATTTGGAATGGACAGTGCTACTCATAAGAGAACTCCTGCCCCTACACATTTAAAGCTGACTAAAGATGAAAAGGGTGAGAATGTAGATCAAAGCATGTACAGAAGTATGATTGGAAGCTTGTTATATCTGACTGCTAGCAGACCAGACATAGCATTTGCAGTGGGTGTATGTGCAAGATATCAAGCTGATCCAAAAGTCAGTCATCTTAATCAAGTCAAGAGAATTCTGAAATATGTTAATGGTACTTGTGACTATGGCATAATGTACTTTCATGGATGTAAACCAATTCTCACTGGCTTCTGTGATGCTGATTGGGCTGGAAGTGCTGATGACAGAAAAAGCACTTCAGGAGGATGCTTCTTTCTAGGAAACAATTTGATTTCTTGGTTCAGTAAGAAACAAAATTGTGTATCCTTATCTACAGCTGAAGCTGAATATATAGCAGCTGGAAGCAGTTGTTCTCAGTTGGTTTGGATGAAGCAAATGCTCACTGAGTACAATGTCCCACAAGATGTCATGACATTGTACTGTGACAACTTAAGTGCAATTAACATATCAAAGAATCCTATCCAACATAGCAGGACCAAGCATATTGATATCAGACATCATTTCATCAGAGATCTTGTAGAAGAAAAAGTGATTTCATTGGAACATGTAGCTACAAATCTGCAGTTGGCTGATATCTTTACCAAAGCATTGGATGCTACACAATTTGAGAACTTAAGGGGCAAATTGGGAATCTGTTTATGTGAGATTTAGCAGTTAAGGAGATGTGCCAACATGTCATATGACATTGTGTGGCATAAGTACCAGATGGCAACACCAGTCTGGTCAAGAACCTTGGGTATTCCATTCCTAATCATTTTCAATGTAACGGCTACTTATATAATAACAGTTTGCATTCAGCTATCCATATTCTCATCATACTATCAAAAGCGAATTGCATTATCTAGTTGTTCTTCAGAAATCATCAACCCTAAAACTCTTCATCCATCTTCTTTGAAAATGTCTCAAAACCCTAACACTCCTGAAGAAATTCTCAACAAAGAAGATGTGGTTCATGCAACCCCCATCTCTGTAGTACCCATGAAGTCAACCCCATTGGACGAAATCAGAGGAAGTGTTCCTTATGCTAAAAAGCCAAGAACTCCAAAAAGAGAAAAAGATCAAGTCTGCAGCAAATCCAAAGGCATTCCTTCACCAGCAAACATGCCTCCAAAATCTTCTGAATATGTGGATGCTTCCATAAAGGAGATAGTAAACAAGATTATTTTTGAACAAAGAGTGGTTAGTGGCATATCTATCCCTCTGAACACCATGCCAGCTCCTCAAGAAGATCAACAAACTCAAGCTGCAAAGGACACTCCTGCTCAACAAGATGTCCCAATAGATGTTGAAACATCTGAGGATGAACAAAATGCCTCATCTGATGCTGCTGTAGAAGAATCTGAGGACCAGAAAAAGGCCTCAAATGAAAATGATGAAGAAGAATCTGAGGATCAGACCAAAGCCTCAACTGAAGAACATATCTCTGCTGATCAACCAGCTGAAGAGGAGACTGCTCAATCTCCTCCTGTGGTGAACCTAGAGCAGGATTCTGATACAGAGATCATTGCCTCTATAAGACCTAGCATAGCCAAAAGGATCAGGACTAGGAAAGGAAAGATGCAAGCAGGACATGCAGTTCCTGAGAAGAAGCAAGCTACCCCAAAGAAAGACAAAGCCAAAACTGCCTTTGGTCCTACAAAACAATGGAGCAAAGTCCAAACTCAAAAGAGGAAAGATGTCACTCCCTCAGACTCAGATGTTGAAGCAGATGTCCCAACATCTCCTCCAAAGAAGAAATCAGCACCCTCTAGGGCTTCAACTGCTGTTCCAGAAGCTCCCTTGGACAACATCTCATTTCATCATGTTTCAAGTGTAAACAGATGGAAGTTTGTGTACCAAAGAAGGGTAGCACTTGAAAGAGAGCTGAGCAGTAATGCACTTGAGTGCACTGAACTAATTGATCTCATATCTGCTGCTGGTCTCTTCAAAACAGTCTCCAACCTCTCTCCCTGCTATGAGTTACTTGTCAAAGAATTCATAGTCAATCTTCAGGAAGATTGTGCCAATGGTAAGTCTGCTGAATTTAGAAAAGTCTTTGTTAGAGGCAGGTGTGTAGAGTTCTCTCCTCAGATCATCAACCAATACCTTGGAAGAGAATCTGATGGACCAAATGAGCTAGGGAAGACTGATAACCAAATCTGCAAGGTTATCACTGCAAACCAGATCAAGGCTTGGCCAGTTAAAGGAAAGCTCTCAGTGAGCATGCTGACAAGAAAATATGCCATGCTGAACAGGATTGGTACAACAAACTGGGTGCCTACCAATCACACATCTTCAATATCCACTGGCTTGGGCAGGTTTATTTATGCTGTGGGCACTCAGACTAAGCTGGACTATGGAGCCTACATCTTTGATCAGACCTTGAAGCATGCTAGCTCATCTGCCACAAAGCTGCCAATAGCTTTTCCTTCCTTGCTATGTGGTATAATGCTAAGTCAGTACCCTGGGATCCTCTCTGAGAAGGACACAGTCTGCAAAAGAGAAAGCCCTCTGGCCTTTCACTACAAACTATTCCTGAGTCATCATGCAGCAGATGTTGAAGCACCCTCTGGGACATCTGCAGGTCCTTCAAATGCAAAGACTCCAATCTCCAAGGCTGCATTGATTGCTGAACTGAAGAGCACCTGTAAAGAACTTGAAGCTAGGAAGCAGAAGCTTGAGGAAATTATCCAAAGGCTGGAGAGTGAAGGTGATCAGAAAGCTGCTTCTGATGAAGAAACTGAGGAAGATGAAGAAACTGAATGTGATGAATCTGAGTGATCATTGTATGTGAGGAAAAATGTATGACAGCTGCATTGTAATTTAGAATCAATGACTTTGGCCCCAATTTTGTGTCTAACAAGGGGGAGAACAACACCAACAACAATGTGTAATGCTGTTTGATTATGAATGAAAAATCTGTTTGCTTCTGAACTGAATAAGTGTGTTTTTTTTTCTGTTGCAACAAGACTGAATACATATATGTTTGAGGGGGAGTAATCTCAAATATGATTCAACAGAAAAGTAATACTATACTCTGATAAAAGATCTTCTGCTGCACTCTGATAACCAGAAAAGATGTTAGCCAAAAATTAGCCAAAGGGGGAGTTTGTAGATGTTTAGAATTGGCAGAATTTTTGACCAACAAGAAATATTGAATTCAGTTCAGAATGTCCTATCAGATGTTGGGACATTATTAAACAGAGTATAAGAACTTATTTCAGGATGTCTCACCAGATGTTGGGACATTGTGTAAATGACTTAAGTTCAGTTTTTCAGGATGTCCCAACAGATGTTGAGACATCTCAAACCTGCTACTAGAATTAATTAATGACTAACTGTTCTGAGATATTTAAGGAGAGTTATTTGGAATTAATTATGGATGGATAAAAACAGAACAAGGCGCATCTGTAGGGAGTTTTATTATGAGGATTCAGACTAATCAGAAGAACTAAATCACCTAGAATATAGGAAGTAACAAACCCTAAATTCAAGGTGGAAGCTGCATGCTTTTAGGACTGGATTAACCTACAGAAAGCCCAAATTACAAACACCTATTTAATCAACAAAAACTCACAGAATTGAGTACGAATTTCAGAAGACCAAATAGGGTGTCTAGTGTTTTTAATAGCAGGTGTTTTCATTGTACCACTTTATGAGCTTTTAAGCAAAAGTGCATTTGTGACTTGATTGAAACTGTGAAGTAAGATCAAGCTGTTTTGTTTGAAGTATGACTTCAATTTTATTAAACTTGTAAACAAAATCACTATGTGATTGAGGGGGAGTGAGTAGGGTACTCATATCTAAGTTGTGTCTTAGGTAGAAATTGCATTGGGTAGTTATTAAGTGATAGATTAAACAGGGTGGTTTAAGTCTAGAATTAATATTACTTATAGTGGATTTCCTCCTGGCTTGGTAGCCTCCAGATGTAAGTGTGGTTATACACTGAACTGGGTTAACAAACTTCTGTGTTGTTTACTTTTCTTGCTATTTAAGTTTTGGTTAAATCTGTCAAGTGTTGGGACATCTCATACCTGATCACAGAATTTCAATTGGCATCAGAGCAGGCACCCTGCCTGTTTATACTGGGTGAGATCTAGGGAATAAAAATTCTGTAACATGGACAGAGATATAGGATCAGTAAATAGATCACCTATACTGGATGGTTCTAATTATGACTACCGGAAGCCAAGAATGATTCCTAGATTCTTGTAAGAAGTGCTTCACTACGGGAAGACGACTCTTGCTAGGGATAATCCTTATTACTCCGCTAGGGAAGAGAAGGATTTGGTTTGAGATCTGCTGGGAAATAAGATCAAGGAAACCTACTGAAGAAAAGTTTGACGACTTTACTGGGGATAACTTCCATGCGTTTGTTGAGGATAACAAAACTGAACCGCGTCCTGCTGAGGAGGAAAGACTTCTCGTCGTTTCGTGCTAGGGATCATTTGCTTTTATCCGAACTTTACCTTAAGAGGATTTTACAAATGACTTGGTGTCTTTAAACTCATCAGGAGTATAATTGCCCAGGTATTCTAAACTTTCGATTATCTGTCTTCGGGAAAGAATGAATCCTCGTGTGATTGGGGTGGCTTGCTCCAGTATGAGTCTTTGACTAATTGCTCTATGAGAGATCTAAATCTCGAGTTATTGCCCTAGTTTGGTTGATTTTTGAAGAGATTTCTCGATGTAATTATCCTGATTGGTGGGCTCTTACCATGACTGGTTGGGAAAGTCCTCACTCAATGGAGCTTTCTTAGAAAAGTGCACCTTGACGTGACTGTCTTTCAGAAGTTTTAGACTTCTCAACTTGGCAAGCTTAAGCTTCTGGACTGAATTTCCGCCTGTGAACTTTTTATGATGCCAAACAAATGTATGCAAGCAAAAAATGTTTATTCTGAGAATGAAAATTCTAATGCAACACACATGTTAATCTTGAAGTTTTGAAAAGGGGTCACAAACCTTTGTGAGCAAATCACTGGTTAAGATACGACCTTATTTTTTAATAAATGAAATAATGTACAAGCAATACCAACAAGTATCGTTTAACATAACTCATAGGAGTCAGGAACGCGGCCTCGTGGTAGTACGCTCTCAAAATAACCCTGCTCCAGTTAGGACTTTTGAGGGTTGTATCGTGGCCTAGTTCACAGTTATAGAAACAAAGGATATAGGCTCGAAGTTTATATGTCTCCACCCGTCTTCGTGATGTCCTTCATTCCTATGTTCAACTAATTTTCACAAGCGCTCACCTTTCATAAGGGTTTTGTGATGGTTGAGGAACCATTGACACTAACAGTTCAAGCACCAATCAGGTTATTGTTTAGAGTCAGTCACCCCTTTGTCTTTCATGTCTGTGCCACACGACTTTGTTCTTGCTCGAGGATATTTCTTGCGTAATCCTTTTTTGTCTTTCGTTTTTTGCGTTCTTTTGCTTATCCCTAACTTTTTCCTGGACTGATTCTTGTGAACCTTTGATTGTGGAGTCCAGCGGGATGCCCTAATTTTTGCCTAAGTCGCTTGTTTTCAAGTTTCGACTTAGCGGGCTTTTCATTTCTCCTTTTTTTGAATAAATTGTGTGACACTGTTTGTCTTGATTGCTTTGTGAGTGCCGTGACTGCCTCATTCTTTGGTCGATGAAGGATAACCATTGTGGCTTCCAGTTTTTGGACCTCTTGATTTGGATAACCATTGTGGTTTCTTGTCTTTAGACCTCTTGATTATCATAGTGGAATGTAATGGATCCTCAAATGCACTCCTTTATGAAAGTCTGAACGCTTGGTCCAACTAGTTGACACCTACCCTTCCCCTGGGTTAAACTTAAGGGTATTTTCATGCGAAAAGAAACTCCTACTTCAAGGCTCAAAGGGGTTAGCGAGGGTCTATCTCCCTTATATCTCCGGTGTTTATGGATTTGAAACAAAGCCTGTACATCGTCAACAAGGTCTTATTCGAGAGCACACAATTAGAGATTTTTGCGTTTTTGTTTCGTCATCCTCCCTCATAGCGTTTTAAGCACGACAATTGGTATTGCGATGTAATCATGTAAAGTTATAAGTGAATGCGAATGAATTACTTCAAGAAAAAACATGTGAGTTTTATTATGATTATCATTCAAAAGCAAACAAATTTCATACATGTAGACAAATGTTTAGCACATAAAAGAAACTACAAATGGAAATGCAGTAAAGAAACTGAATATTGCCGTAGTTGAGGAGGCTTTATTCCGTCTGGATCTGTCAGTCTTGGATACTTTTAGTGATCAATAGCTCTTTCACAGACTTGTAATCTTCAAGTTGCAGCCGTATACCCAACCATGGAAATCATACTTCTTCTTCTAGCTATTCTGACACGAGAAATATGAAGAAAAAATAAAACTGGAGAGTAAAGTTGTCTTATAAGGTTGCTCGGAAAGACCTGACGATCTTCTGCCTACATATCTCCATTGACCGATGACCAATGAAGAATCAGAGCGACGTGGTTCGCCTTAATAGGGATGAAAATACATTGAAGAAAAACACACAATTGCCATTACTGAGAGTATTTGGATACTGTTGGCTTTATTTACTTCATGAATACCCTAGCAAACCTGGGTGATTAATCTGAAGACTTCAGCTTAAAACGGACCATCTGGTATAACAATTGTGACATTGGCTCCGTTGTGATTAGGCATTGGATTTTGGAGTACATTTTGGTTAGGAGCAAAGTTGATCGCCTTGGAGTCAATTAGGTCCTATACCTTGTTCTGAAAAGCCCAACATTTCTCAATATTGTGCCCCTGGGCACCCGAATGGAACTCGCATCTGGCGTTTGTATCAAAATTCGGAGGTAGATTATCAGGAGAAGGAGCTCTCATGGTACGAAGCTCGATCATGATCAACTTTAGTAGTTCTGGAAGCAATACAACATATAGGCATGGGATAAGATCAATCTTGCAGTCCCTCGCTCTTGTTCTTTGATGAAATGGCCTTTTTGCCTATTGTTGTTGGCCCTGAGGTTGTGGTTGAGCATTTTGTTGTTGATATTGCTTTGAACGTCTAACATTCCCCTGCACTCTCTTGCTTATACTCGGCCGAGAAACGAATGACGATTGTTGAAGTAAAACCCTTGAAGACTTAGCCTGAGTAATAACTCTGGAAAAAGGAAACTTGACAAACTCTTCAGCATTCCCATGTGCCCTAACTTGTGACACTTTCAAACCATTCGGTCCAAAAATAATTACTCCTTCATCAACCAGCTCTTGCACTTGATGCATGAATGCTCTGCAATCATTGATATCATGTCCTTGGACTCCCGAGTGAAAAACACAGTAAGTGTGGGTATTCCAACCTTGGGGAAGTTCACCAGTAGGAGGAGATAGCTCGCGACTCTCAACCAATCCCATTTTGAGCAGCTTTAAGCACAACTCTGCATAAGTCATGGGCACAAGATCAATAAACGTTTCTTTCTTTTGTCGAAAATGAATTGCTTCCAATAGAGGAGATACACCTGACATCTGCTGAAATCTTTCTCTGGTAAGCCAAGGTGTAGGAGTTGAGGAAAGTCTTTGATACAGGAAGAAAGTGCTCACTTCTTTATGAATAATTGGTGTAGGATCAATTGACGTATTTGGATCAGGCAAGTAGAGATTAACCTCTGTCTTGGGCTCTTCTGGATTACCGAGTAATGACTGCTGGTAAGGAAGCTCAGATTGTGGAAGGAATCCACCTAACAACTCTTGATTCAGTGGACATCCCAAAGAGATGGGAGAAACAAGATCTTCTGGTTGAAAAGCAGACACATGGCTATTTTCCTTCTTTAACATAGAATTCATGATTCCTGTAAGCAGTTTCATCTGTGCCTTCATCAAGTTGAATTCTTCTCTCAGCAGTTTCTGATCCTGGGACAATGCTCGGATATTCTCCATGAAATGCCCCAACCGGGCCTTCATCTCGGTCACCTCTGCTCGGAGTTGTTCCATGCCCATACCCTGACAATCATGATTCAAGTTGGCCATTCTTGCTCGGTTTCTACGATTCGGATATCGATTAAGGCGTTGACCAGCTATATTGCCTGAAGTTGAATAAGTTAGGAAGTCCAAATAACCTATAAGATGCAAAATATACAAATCATACAATAAATGCGTATGATATGTTCATGAGGATGCGACATGCGACCCTGCAAATGAGTAAGCATGTGTTAGGAATGCAAGCATGCAGATGATGTTGTACAATACACTGGCATGTGATCAAAGGTCTGGCGATCACTGATCTAGTGTTGGTGCTAAGAAGACAGTCATGTGAAATTGAAGAGTCATAATAGCAGTACCACTGAAATCCCGGATCTCAGGACCAAAGGACCATGTAAAACCTGATCATAATACTGAACAATGATGACAAAGAGGGTATGTTGGAAGTTTCAGGGTTCATGCAAACCTATAAACCCCTCCCATCTCACGGGTATGCTACTCCGAGTCAACATCACAGACTCTCAAAGCCGGATAACAATAATACGTTCACCATTTCCAAGAAAAGGGTCATGACCAAATCAGGGAATCGGTTTGGCATTATATACTATCCAAAGAGATCTCAGTTGAGTAAGGGGAAAACAAGCATCCCTCATAAGTTCCTAGCTTCAAGCACTGAATCGAGAAACAATAGTACATTCATCCCGAAGGGTACAATACTATCGTCATACGAACAGTTTGCCTTGATGGGTTCCTATGAGAGAACCAGACCATCCTATGCGAGTTCCAAGTGGCCCCTCGGATGCGAGTGGGTTTGCCAACAAATGTGGTTTGCCACTATCATCATTGGAGAGGGATGTTTCCACAAAGGTTCTCAATGATCGGTCCCTTGAATGCACATAATTATCAAGGTTGTGTATTGCCCCAGAAAGATTCCGGCATCAATACATTCCCGAGAAGGTCGCAAGTCAAGGTGTGGAACTCACTACTACCAACATAGCAAGATGCCATAAAGCCAAAGTGGAACCACTCTAAGTCCTATGGTGCACTCGAGCTCCAGTTGCCAGCTCATCTCACAGTAACCCCATCCAACAGAAAAAAAGGAAACCAGTACAGTCCAATATATGATGCATGGAAAATAAATACTGAAAGCAGTAAATAAATTTGTAAAGTAAAGTTGTAAAGTAAAACTGTAAATGAAAACAGTAACGCTAAACTAAAGCACACAACAACAAACAGATAAACACCCAAAGAAACAAAAACAGACAAGCGCTAGGATTGAATCTACGAGGGAAACCAGAGATTCTGGGTTCTCGTCCCCAGCAGAGTCGCAACCTGTCGCTCCCGGGATTTTCATCCTAGTAAAAACGCGAAAGTGGCGCGGAAAAGGTAGAGTCACCAGCCAGACATTTTTATCCCGAAGGAACAGGAAAGGTAATGTTGTACAAACCCGAGGAAGAAGGAAAGGACAAGGTCCTGCGAACCAAAGATCTGGGTTCGGGAGTCAGTTAAGACCTGGGAAGGTATTAGCACCCTAGACCGTCCGACGTACCCGACAGGATCCACGGTTGCTTGTTTTGTTTGAAAAGGTAAAAGAATATAACTACTGCTGAACAAATGAACTGCTAACCGGAACTGGAATGGAAATGAGAATGGGAATTGGAACAAAAAATGGAAAGAAATGGGTAAATGTTGGGAAAATAAAGAATGTGATCGAATGGGCCCTACCTCACTGCCTACGTACCTCATCGGGAAAATGAGGATCAGAGTCGACGTAGTTCGTCTAACTAAGGCGGGAACTTGTTTGTGTTTTTTAGGATGATGTTGCCATAACTCTAGCTCAGGTGTTACCGGCTCTGACTCGAGGGCGTTTACCGTATCATTGTTTGAACTGTCGAGGCAAGTCACATTCGTCCGCAAAGAGTAGGAGATGAGACGAGAAGACGCGATGTCTTTGTTTATTGTCTTTTATAAGAAGTGATTTGAGTTTATTGTTTGTGAACATCCTCATACTAAGACATATCCATCGTTGTAGATAACTTACACCTCGCTCCGAGACGGAACGCGCATAAGTACCTCGCAATAAAGTCTCATGTCGTATGAGAACATTCAACCTTTATTAGGTATTTTATTATTTTCTTTATGAGATGAGAAAGAAGGAATCAAGTGGAGAAAGGACAAAACTAGGGGGACTAAAACACAACCCTAAGTTAGTTATCATATACAAAATGGAGATCCAAATGGTTTGCGAGGTTTTCTAAACCTAATAATAAGAAAAGAGAGTTAGAAACTAACTTACTTCCTAAGGAAGTTAAGTTGTTTCTAAGAGAGCAAAAGGGAAAGCCTATGATCAAAGCACAAGGTGCTAAGGCAAACACAACAAAAATGCATAAGACATGAGAATGAAGTGATACTTACCTCAATCTTCTCCCCTACAAAACAAATGTTAGCATGGTAAACATGACAAAAAATAAGGTAAACAAATACCAAATTAATTCCTAAGGGAACTAGGACCTAAATTTGACTCAATCTAAGGTTTAGTGAACCTAAAGGCAATGCAATGCAAAATTCAGCAGCCTATAACAGCTACCAAATGCAAAAACAGCAATGAAATGCCATGTAACACACAATCAACTTTTTACAGCCGACAATCAGCATGCAAAGTAGGTGTAAAAAGTCACAAACAACATGAACTACACAACAAGCAACATACATTTTACAGCTCCTATATGCAAAGACAGCTATGAAATGTAAAATGCAGTTTTGATTATTTTCATTTTAATGCACAACTCAATCATGAAATGCTCAATTAACATGAATATGCAATAAAATATGGATCAAATACATAATTGAATGTCATGATTATTTTTTGAGGGATTATGCAAGAATGCATCACATGATTTGTTATGCAACAAGTATGCAAAATATGGCACATGAACATGGAATATGAACATAATGAACATTGATCATGAATATGCAACATGATACATCAACAATAATGCCAAGCTTAATGCAAAATTCAGAATTGAATTGATGTGAATGATATGATCAAACATGCAAACAAATGCACATACATACATGGTTATGTGAAATGCAACATATATATATATTGATACAATAAAATGCAAATGAGTTAACGAAACATGCGAAAGATGTAAAAACAGAATGCAACATGATTATTTACTTGACAAAAGGTGCATGGACATAACAACAATATGCAATAAGTCAATTCATGCACAAACTAACACATAAATGCAAAATATGCGAAATGGACGGAAGCGTGTCGAAACGACTCGAAATGGAGGAATGAGATGTTGAAACAAAACTTGAAAATTCCCTAAAATCAGGACATATCAATCTATGGTGGTAAAGGGGGAAGTAATGCCCAAGAAAGAGGGAAAAGAACTTCTTGCAATCGACTTATTTCCTAAAGCTCCTAATGCAACTATTATCTAGTGAGCACAAATTTTACACCTAAAAGCCATAATCTAAACCTTAATGGCACCTAGAATAAGCTATAATTCTAACTAAGAACAAACAAAGTGATCAAATCGTAATCAAGACGAAATTAAACGGTAAAGCGCAAACACAACGATAAACACACGAAGAATGTCGTCATGGCGAGATGAAGAGAATAAGTTAAATTAAGAAGAAAATTTAGATCACCAACTTACGAAGTAGAGGATTGCTTCGGTGATGGTTGCGATGTAGATCGGAATGCAAATGGAGAAGAAAACCGGAGAGTCGAAGCTTCGATCCGCGAACGCGCAAAATAAATGCGGTTGATGGTGCTTCTTGATGAACACTTGATCAATAACCTCCAATAATCTCAAAACTCTTCCAAAATTAGAATTGATTCTTCAAATAAGCTTCACAATGAGATGATTAATAGAGGTTTTAGCTTCAAGTTCTTCAAATTCCAATGAAGAATTTGAAGAACTTCTAGGAAGAAGCTTTGGTGAGAGGTTAAAAATGGTGGAAACGTTTGAGAGAAGAATGAAAGAGATGAAGTGAAAATGAAGAAGAATAGTGAAGAAAATGAGAGAGCCTTTGCTTTGGGATGGTTTAGGTTTATATAATGTGTAGGCTTGGCATGAGGTTTGGGTTTGGAGGTTGCTTAGGAGTTAGGTTAGGTTTGGAGATAGTTAGGGCTCTAGAGAGTTCTAGAGTATTCTTTGGAATATTCATATTCCTTGGAAGGTTATAGAAGACTCTAGAATATGGTATAGTGATCCAAAAGAAGAGTGTGGAACAAATGTGAAGAGTGTGGAACAAGGCAAAGGAAAGGAAAGGAAAAGCGGAGGAGAAGAAACTGAAAAAACAGCAAAAACAGCTTATGTATCGATACGAAACTCTTATGTATCGATACATGTTAGTTTTATAACTGATATGTATCGATACAAAAATGTATGCATCGATACATACTGTTTCTTTGGTTATTTACACCAAATTAACTCACTTATGCATCGATACGAAACTCATATGTATCGATACATACAGGCTTATGTATCGATACGAAATTTGTATGTATCGATACGAAATGAGCAATTTTTTTATTTCTCCACCATTTATTGATCAAAATGAGAGGGCAAATTTTGGAGTGTTACAATGGAAATATTAGCAGGCTATTCATCTAGTGGGGTTTCGGACATCATTCTGACGGGTGAAAGGATAGAAAATTGGATGAAACAAGGAAAAATCTTGAATAGCCGAGCGTCAACCTCCAATGTAAAGAAGCCTTTTGTGAAGCGTCGGGAAGGAGAAATCGGGGCTGTGTATACTCAAAACAAAAGAGGAAACTAGAATGTGTATCAACAGGCAGCTCTTGTCACCATTGTTGCTCCAGCAAACCAACCACAGGTTCAGCAACAACAATATCAACTAAACTATCAACAACAGAGGGATCCTTGACCATACTATCCTCCCCAACCGAAGGATAGACATTTTGAGACGCCTCCAATGTCATACTCACAATTATTACAGAATCTTCTCCAATTGCAAATGATACAGTTAAGGACTCTACAGCCTCCAAAGGCAGGCCAGCTCCCAGCAGGTTATGATGCTAATGCTCGTTGTGAATTCCATTATAGGGCTCCTGGGCATAGCACTGAGAACTGCCAATCCTTGAAGCATGTTGTCCAAGATTTAATAGACTCCAAGGCCATTAATTTCGCTCCTACTCCAAATGCAATCCAGAATCCCATGCCTCCTCATGGAAGGACTGTGGAGGCTGTTGATAGCGGTGAAAGTTTGAATTTGGTATCCGATGTCAAAGATTTGAAGACTCCATTGATGGCAGTAAAAGCTTTCTTAGCCAAAAGGAACATGTTCCCGGATTGTGGAGAAAATTTCCCAGATTGTGTTAGTTCCCCGGATGGTTGCGATCGGTTGAGATCGGGGATACAAAAAATGATTAATGAAGGAAGTATACAGTTCGATAAAGTTGCGAAGAATGATGATATATCAACTGTTACAATTTATTACAATCCAGCACAGGTTCCTGCCGTAGCAATGGTGGCGCCAATAACCATCACCACCTCTGGACCGGTCCCGTATCAGAGTGACAGAGCTATCCCCTGGAATTATGGGGGTGAAATGTACTATAATGGCTGAAAACAAGACATAATTGCGTCCAATTCCTCTCTGTTCCAAATTGAAAATGTTGGAATTGGGGGATTTACCATAAGCGGTAGATTAATTGCACCAGAAAATTTGAAAGGTAATGCATTGCCACCAAAAGATATTGCAGAGGCTCAAGCAAAAGCCAAGGGAAAACAGCCCATGACTAATGATGCACCTACGCCAACGACATATCCTGACATTACTTTTGATAAGGATGCAGAAGAATTCCTAATAATCATCAAGAAAAGTGACTACAAGATTGTAGACCACTTACAACAGACTCCCTCTAAGATCTCGATCTTATCCTTATTAATGTGTTCGGATTCGCATAGGAAAGCCCTATTGAAGATTCTGAACAACGCGTATGTACCACATGATATATTAGTAAATCAATTGGAAACAGTGGTGTCAAGTGTAAACTCTATCCATGGCTTGGGATTCACAGATATGGACTTAACATCCGAGGGACGTAGTCATAATCGCACCTTGCACATCTCCATGGAATGCAATGGGGGTTGTGCTCTCCCATGTGCTGGTTGACATATGATCGTCATTGAATGTACTGCCAAAGAAAGCCCTCATGAAGCTGAATTATGATGGGGTTGTGCTGAGGCCAAGTGACTTAGTCGTACGGGCATTCAATGGCTCGAGGAGGTTAGTGTTCGGAGAAGTGGAATTACCGATCAAGGTGGGACCACAAGTCTTCAATTCTACTTTCTACGTGATGGACATTCAGCCGGCCTATAGCTGCTTGTTGGGGAGACCGTGGATCCATTCAGCAGGGGCAGTATCCTCCACCCTTCATCAAAAGTTAAAGTTTGTTTGGGAAGGGCAGATTATAACAGTGTCAGGAGAAGAAGACATCTTCGTTAGCCACTTAGCCTCATTCAAATACATGGAGATGGATGGAGAAATCATCGAGACTCTTTGCCAAGCTTTCGAGCCCATCAAGTATGAGAATGTATCATCATCAGCTACTTTATCTGAATACCCAAAGAAATGTTTCTATAGCTTCTTACAAACAGGCCTTAGAGGTGGTAGAGTCAGGTGCGAAGAAAGGACGGGGCAAGACAATTGAGATCCCAGAAAAGAAAGACATGTATGAAGTTGGCTACCAGCCTGGTCAATCAACACCTGGACAAAGTGCTAGAGGTCGGAAAGGCCTAATTACCTTCACCAGTGCTGGGTGGGTTGATCATGGAAATGTCTGTGCTGCACAAGAGGATACGATTGACAGTGACTGCGATCTTGACGAGTGGATTAAGCCTTGTGCTCTGGGGACACAACTCAACAACTGGTCAGCTGAAAAGCTCATCTCTATCACTCAGCATGAAGAGTAATAGTTTTATGTTTTTGCTGTCCTGTATTCAAGCTTTATGCCTGGCCTAGAGCATAGCAGCTCATTGTAAGGGTCCTTTTGTTCATGATACAATTTCATAATCATCAATAAACGGGCGTTTTTGCATTCATACATGTTGCTCCTTGTCTTTCATTTTCATGTTGTTTTTATTTTGAAAAATACAAATTTTATACAAAATAAATGGCAATGTTTCCTCAAATCATTTCTAAATCTAGCATGAATCATCATTCATGCAGATGCTCCTCATCGGGTCTCATCAACGACGACCTTGCTATGGCTCAGTATGACTTCGACAATCCAATTTACCTAGTCGATAGGGAAGGTGAAGAAGATTGTGAACTGCCCAAAGAGCTAGCCGGGTTGCTTAAACAAGAGGAGAAGATGATTCAGCCACATGAGGAGGCTATTGAAGTGATAAATCTGGGTACCGAGGAAGACAAGAAAGAGGTAAAAATCAGGGTTGTGTTAGAAGAATCTATCAAGATTCGTCTATTTCCCATGCTTTGAGAGTATGTTGATGTCTTCAACTGGTCTTATCAAGACATGCTTGGATTGGACACTGAAATCATGGTGCACAAACTACCTCTCAGGGAAGAATGTCCACCTGTAAAGCAAAAGTTGAGACGAACACGCCCTGACATGGCCATCAAAATTAAAGAGGAGGTGCAGAAACAGTTTGCCGCCAGATTCTTGGCCTTGACCAGTTATCCCCCATGGGTTGCGAATATTGTGCCAGTCCCTAAAAAGGATGGTAAAGTCAGAATGTTTGTGGACTACAAATATTTGAATTGTGCCAGCCCTAAGGATGAATTCCCTTTGCCTCACATTGATGTGCTAGAAGACAACACTGCTCAATTTTTCGTATTCTCCTTCATGGATGGCTTTTCAGGCTATAATCAGATTAAAATGGTGCCATAGGACACGGAGAAGACTACGTTCATTACGCCCTGGGGCACCTTCTGTTATAAAGTCATTTTGTTTGGTTTGAAAAATGTCGGATCAACCTACCAACTTGCAATGGTGACATTGTTCCATGATATGATTCATCACGAGATTGAGGTCTACGTTGATGACATGATCGCGAAGTCACAGACAGTAGAAAAGCATCTAGTCAACTTAGCTAAACTATTTGACAGGATGTAACACCCCAAATTTGCCCTCTTGTTTCTAGCATCATCCTCATGTCATAATCATCATAAGCATGACATATCCTTAGCATCTTTGCATAGAAAAATGAAGCATAACATTCTCATGTTCTAGCATTAGGCATATGATCAACCACTGGTGCATTTGAAGCTCTACAAGTCAAAGAAAGAAGTCAAGTGGCTTTGTTCAAGTCCTATGAGGTGTCTACATGGCATGTGCAAGCTCAAGATCCTTTACAAGTGTCTAGAAGGTTTGAAGATCACCAGAAGGTCCTAGAGGGAACAATCTCCTACACAAGTGGCTTCCAAATTAGGGTTTCAGTTTCAAGCAAGATGTCCTTATGACTTTGGCCATTTCATGTGGGCAAAATCATGCATATGATATGTGAATTCTATTGATGAAATTTGGTGTTCAAACTCATTGAGGAAGGCAGTTAATTCATCAGTTGCTTGCACAGGAAGAAATTGGTCAAACTGATTATTTGAAAAGTCAATTGTGACAAGGCAAGGGTTCCAATCATATTTTTCAAGCCAAAGGATGTTCTTAAGGTCTCAAAAGAGGTTTGTCAAGGTCAAAAGTCAAGAAATTAGGGTTTTGGCAAGAGTTGCTATTTTTGGAAATATGACTTATATTAAAACTTTCCAAATTTAGTAAGTTTTTCCCTAATCTTCAAGCCATTCTTTCACAACCAAAATGACCTCAAATCAATTTCCCTTGAACATGAAAGTTATAGGATATTGTCTCCCATTTCCAAAAAGTACAAGAACATGATCATAGCCCTCATAGTTTGAAAAATATGGCCATTGGAAGTTCAAACTTTTTTTTGAAGTTTACCACATTCTCAAGTTCATACCAAGATGCAAGAACTCATGTATCATGTTTCCAAGTTGTTTTATGGGAAAAGTTAAATCACTACATCACTATGCATGGCAAGAGGAGCATTTGGCACAAAGGAAAATGGAAAACCTGTGCATGGCATGCATGGAATTTCACAAAATGAAAAAAATGCAAAACATCACAAATGGCATGATAACTTCACATCCAAGGGCCAAGATCATTTCATTTTTAATTAATGAGTGGTGTGTGATCAGTTTGTACACAAACAAGAGCAAATGCACGCATGAATCATGTTATCACACATCTCATGCCAATTTGCAAAATCACCTCAATCACACTTTTCCCACGTGCACTCTTCTCAAAACCCTAATCAGTGCAAGTTCACTCCATATAAATGCTAAAGGTGCCCTTGAATCACCAGTTTTTGACCACCATTGCATCACTCTCAATCATCTTGCATTTTTTGTTCTTCTCTTCAAATCCTCCAATCCTCTCACTCATTCCATAAAATAACCACATATTCTTGATCCTCTAACTCCATAGAACCAGAATCTACCATTCATTTGAGATAGCAAGCCAATTCCATACCAGTGCACTTCAGTAGAAGTTGGTGTCGAATCTTAATATCCAGGAAGATTCAAGGCTTCTGTTGCATTTATTTTGCAAATAGAAGTTAGAAGGCGTGGATCTGCAGTTGTAGGAGCTTTATCTTGTTGTTTTGAAATATCTGCAACTTCAGGTATGCTCTGGAATCCATGGATCTAAAAATGAAATTGATTGTTTGCAATGTGATCTACTTGCTCCTCCTCTGATGTTGATCTATTTATTTTTGAATTTGAGTAAGAAACGAGCATGTTATATGGATTTAAAGTTTGATGTATGAAATTGTTTTTGCCCGATCTGCCTTGCTTTTTGATCTTTTGGAAAATCTAATGTGATATTCTTGCTCAGCATGTTTAACTTGTTAGATCAGGATATTTATTTGCATTTCTGTGAGGTTTTGTTCTTGGTATGAATTTTCCGGTGCCAGAGCCCTAGCTCCGGTCACCGGATTCTGGAAACAATTTTGAATGTGGAAGACAAGTTGGTGAGCGTTGGATGACTTGATCTGGAGGGCTGAGGGTGTGACATCACATTAGAATCCACCCTCCTTCTCACATGCTTTTTAATTTCTGTTTAATTGTGCTTGTGTGCTAGCGCGTAATAAAGAGTATGGACCTTTGATCTGAGCCTCCCTTTTGTTTGACTTAGGTTAATGACTATTAATCTGATGGCTTATCATTTTCCCTATTTTCCTTTGAATTTCCACCATAATTTCCATAAACCTGCGCAGGCTTTTGGGCTCTTTTTGTTATCCGCATCCCCTCATTTGTTAAACCCAATTGATTTGAACTGAATCCTATTACTATTCTCACCCTGTCTCATTTACATGTTATTTTATTTTCTTTTTATTTCAGTTTGGTTTTTAATTTGTAAAATTAGTAAAATGCATCCAAAAATTCCAAAATAATTCATGACCATTCCTTTTAATTTTCTTTAATTTTTGACATTTTTTTCATTTATTTTTATTTCCCACGTAGGAATTAATTCCCACTTTTATTAATTGTTTTTAATTCATTTTAAATACATGCTGACTTGTAGATTTTCTATCTTGATCATCAATTTGAATTTTGACTTGATTCTTTTAGCATTTGATTCGTATTAAGGTGTAGTCTATGGATGATTTTTCTTCTGATTTTTAGAAGCTTCCATGATTATTTTTGGCATTTGACTTGTGTGTGAAGCTTCAAAACCCTAATTGGTTTTCTTGAGGTCCTTTGACCTAGCTTGCTTATGATTCTGACTTTGTTCTTTTGACATGATGTTTTCACTTGATTAGTGAACATTTTTACTTATTTGTATAATTTTTGCATGAGTTTGTGATTTGATTTGAATTTTCATGTGAGGTTGCCCTAATTTTGCTTCTTCTTGCTAGCATGCTTAGTTCTAGGGTTAGGAGGGCACTTGTGCCAACTCCTACAGGATAGTTAGAGGTCTTTTTATGTGAGGTTTGATCCATGGTCCTTGCTTAGTGGGTGTGCTTTGGGAATTTTCTTTGTTACTTGCCTTTAAGGTTTCTCACAAGTGTATGCATGTTCACCTCACTTTCTTTGTTCATCACTTCTCTTTGATACTTATGATTGAGTTTGTTTGTTTCTTCCCCATGTTTTCTCATGCTCCTTAGGCACATCTTAACATGATTAGGTCCCTAGTTTTTCACATGATGCTTATGCCTTGATTTTCTTTGTGTTTGTTTGTGTTTACACTTGTGCACATGTTCACTTCACTTCCCATTCTTATATTGTTTGTGTTTGGACTTGCATGAACCTTTCTTTGGTATTTTGTGTTGTTTGTACTCATTCTTGTGATGATAAGGTTCTGATCTTGTGTTGCTTAGTGCTTGTCTAACTTGTTGAGTCCTTTGTGTTCCATTTGTGTTTTGTTTCTTCTTAAGAATTTGTGAAGCTTGGTTTGAATTTGTGTGCTTTGCCTCTTGCTTGGTTTGCCTTGGTGATATGTTTTAGTGCATTAAGTGGTTGATTTCACTTCTGGTTGTGATGTCTTAGTATGATCTTTTGTTCATGTGTATCTCATTTGATTTCAATTGTTTTTGTCTTACCATTTTTTTATGCTACTAACCATTTCAGGGGCTCATGGTAAGTGAAGTGTAGATGTCATCCACATTCCAAGTCTTCATCTCTGTTTTATCTTTACTTTCTATTTTGTAATTGTTGATGTGTCTTAAGCCATATTGTGCTTCATTTCTTCTTTTTCCCCCCTCTAGAAGCAACTTATCTCCTTTAGAGGATTAAGTTGTTCTCTAGCTTTCTTCTCCCTTCTTAGGATAGTTTCAATCCTCACTAACCATAGGACTCCCATGCATGATGACTTTAGGATTAAAGTTTCCCCTTTAGATTTTACCTTTGAGATCCTTTTGGTGCTCTCTCTTTCTCATCTTCATACAAAATCTAAAAAACATTAATAAAAGTTGAGTTGACCTTCCCTTTTGTCATACTCTCAAAGAAAAGCTAAAAAACACTTCTTCATTTTAATTCACAAAATCACTTAATAATACAAACAAGTTAGTGAATTTAAATCCCAATCTTAGGAAACAAGTTTGAGGATCTTCCTCATTCTTGATGGAATTTTTACTCATTCTATTTTGGGATGTGGTAATAAGGACATGTCCTTAGAAAAGGATTTACCTTCACTTCCATGTGCCACACTCTTTAAAAGACTTCTAAAAAACACAAACAAACAATAAGCCTCTCCTTCGGGACTTCTTTTCTCATCCCACTCACTCCTTATGTATGAACTTGCTACTACTTGTCATTTTGCAAGACGATAACGCACTCTTCGTCCGAGCCTGCAACACCTAAGCATTGACATAGGCAGGTCAAGCCTTAAGACACAAGCAATATTTTCCACCCCTAGTTAAGGGAACTACGGCTACTCTAATCCTCATGTCCAGTGAGGTACGTAGGCAGCGGGGTAGGGTCCGTTCGAGCACAATCTTTATTTTCACTACATTTATCTTTTCCATTTTCTTTCCTAGTTTCCTTTTCTTTTCCAGTTCAGTTCCTTTTCTTTGCAGCAACTTTCATTTCTTCACCCTTTGAAACATTTTCTTTGCAAGCGTGGATCCCGTCGGGTACGACGGACGATCTGGGGTGCTAATACCTTCTTTTTCTTTTCTTCTGGTTTGTGCAATATTACTATTCCTGTTCCTTCGGGATAAAAATGTCTGGCTGGCGACTCTACCTCTTTTCCGCGCCACTTTCGCGTTTGTACCAGGATGGAAATCCAGGGAGCGATAGCTGGCGACTCTGCTGGGGATATCCTAACCAGAGTATCTCTGGTTCCCTTGAGAGTCTCTCCTAGCGCTTGCGTATTTCTTTTTCTTTGTGTGTTTGATTGTTTGTTGTTGCCTGTGTATTTTACTGTTATTTTACTTATAGTTTATTTACAACTTTATTTACAATTTTAGTATTTATTTTCATGCATCATATATTATACTGGACTGTCTAGACTGGTTTTTTCTGTTTGGCGGGACTTGGATTTTACTTGTGTGTGGTGATATGAGGCTAGCCAAATACCCGACTTGAGTGCACCATAGGACTTAGCATGGACAATCACTTTGGCCCTATGTCATCTTGTCATGGGGGTATTAGTGCATTCACACCCAAATTCGCGACCATCTTGGAAATGTCTTGATATAGGGATCTTCCCTAATTTATTATATAACCTTTACAGTTATGTGCGGATGGGGACCGATCATTGAGAACCTTGTGGAAACATCCCTCTCCAGTGGTGATAATGGCAGACCACATTCTGTGGCAAACCCATTCGCACCCGAGGGCCCACTTTGAACTCACATAGGATGGCCTGGTTCTGTTATAGGAACTCAGTTAAAGCATTTGGTCGTATGATGATAGTATTGTACCCTTCGAGATGAATGTACTATTATTTCTCGATTTCAGCGCTTGAAGCTGGGAACTTATAAGGGATGCTTGTTTTTCCCGGACTCAAGCTGAGACCTCCCTGAGTAGTACATAATGCCAAACCGATTCCCTGATTTGGTCATGAGCCATTTCTCGGAGATGGTGAAAGTATTATTTCTATTCAGCTTTGAGAGTTTGTGATGTTTCACCCGGAGCACACCAGTGAGATTGGGAGGGGTTTACAGGTTTGCAGGGACCCTTTAACCTCATCATACCCACTGCCAGTATAGTCTTATGTGTTGATATGATATTTTGACCTTTGGAGTTCTTGATCTAGATGGTTTGGTAGTTTTATCTAAGGATATCTGTGACTCATCCAAGGGTATATGGGCTGTTATTCAGAGGACTTATAGTTTATGGTCACTTGACTCTTGCAAACAGCACCTAGACAGTTCCAGATTGATCATATTTGCCTTGCATTTGCATTTGCATCTGCATCATATCATATCATCCTTAACATCTTAGTGTTTTCATTTTTCAGGTTACATTTGCACACCTTGTTCTAGTATTTGTTAATCTCTCATATCCAGATGGCAAGCATCATCACAACTCTAAAAAAGAATAATGCACATTACACATTTCCACAACCTGAGGTGAAAAACTACACCAGCTGAAGGGTCTGATGAATGACAAGATTCTAGGAGATTTCAGGGCTAGGTTTGGGCAGATTCTCAGGTACATGGACAAGCCAACAGAAGACCAAAGGGATATTATTCACACTCTGCTTCAGTTCTATGATGCTCCATAGCGCTGTTTTGTATTCCAAGATTATGTCTTAGCACCTACACTGGAAGAAATTGCTAGTTTGTTGCATATCCCCCTTAGTGGAAGATAACCTTATTACAACTCAGGAAGAGTACTCCAGGCAGATGAGATTTCTCAAAGGTGTCACTTGCCTTCAGGCAAGGTAGAGCAGGGCTTGAGAAGTAGCAAAGGGAAGGGGTTGTCTTGCAATATGCTGATTCAGGAAGCTTTGGTATATGCTCAAGATGATCAATGGGCACAGTTCAGTGTACTCTTAGCTTTGATGGTCTATGGAATTAGTCTCTTCCCAAGTAATCAAGGGATGGTAAGCTTGGAGGCTATTGCCATTTTCTTCAGAAGGAATACCACACCTACATTATTAGGTGACTTTTATTATGGGGTTCACTACAGGAATGAGAAGAAGGGAGGTCATGTGAGTTGTTGTGTGCCTCTATTTGCTGACTGGTTTGCTAGACAGTTGCCTAAAGTGGGGCCCTTTAAAGATTTAAGGGGAGAATGGAAATGGTCCCGTAGATTGATGGGATTAACTGTAGGTGATATAAGCTGGGGGTATGATAGAGATGTATTGGGAAAGAAGATGATTGTAAAGTGTAACTAGTTTCCTAACATTCCTTTGATTGGGAGGAAAAGAGTGATCAATTATAATCCAGTTCTAGCAAGAAGGCAATTTGGATATCCTTTGAGAGATTCCCCTTCTGACGAGGATGTGAGAGAGTCTTTGTATCTTCCTATTGAGGGGAATGTTGACATGGCTATCCAGGTATTCCAAGCTTAGGATATCAGGACTCAAAAGGGAAAAAAGGAGTTTGGGAGGGTAGACCCCAATATGTATGAACCCTTTGCAGCATGGTTGAAGAAGCGTGTCAAGATTACTTTATTGCCTTTTTCTTTGGAACTTCCTCTCTACCCAAAGGAAATAATTTCACAGATTCCTGTAGCACCAAGCACTGTTCCTTTAAAAGACTATCAAAGACTTGAGGCTCAGCTGAAAGAGTTGAAGTTGGAACATACAGAAATGGTTAGCTTGCATCATCAATTAGTTCTCTCCAAGTTGACTATAGAAAAGAAGTTGCACAAGGTATAGGTAGAACAAGAGGCTAAGGACAAAGAGTTAGCAGAAATGGAGGCTTACTTCCAAAGAAGAGGGTTGATGGACATCAAGAGAGAAGAACTGTTCAAGAAAAATAAGAAAGCTCTCAGGGATTCTAGGCAATCTCTTACTTGGGTGTATGGTCAAAGAGAGCAAGATTAAGAAGAGTACAAGAAGAAGGAAGAGATGTTCAAGCTGCAGATTGTTGCTCAAGGAGAAGAGTTAGAACAGGCTTACAGGAGGCAACAAGAGGTGTCTTAGCAGCTGCATGAGGCTCTTGAAGAGGTAGCAGATCTCAGAAGAAGAGCAGATATGAAGAGAAATCGAGTAGAGATGGGGCTTGCAGAGGAAGAGCCAGAGTCTTTTTTTAGCTTAGAGTTCTAGTTTTTTTTCCTTTGTACTTCTGATCACCTACAGAATTGTTGTAGGGATCTATTTTGATTACTGTATTTTGTGCTGTGTAAGACTTTAAACCCTATGGGGATGTTGTTTGTGCCTTAGGGCCTTTATCTTATTGCATCTTTCTTTTGTCAAATTCCTTGAGTTGTATGTTTCTTTTCATAGTTTGGTTGTGGAAATGGTGTGGAAAACAGTGAAAGAGAGGATTATAACAGGTTGATTCCAAAGGTCATCTGGATTCCTCATGAGATACCAGATCTGAGGGCAATAAAAACTTGATAATGAAAGCATGAAGATTGCATTGCATATAACATGTTTGTTTGTTTTGCAGGTAGTTCATCAGTTTTCTAAAGTTTTTGCAAATTTCAGGCACTATAGCTCCTAAGAAGGTTCAGAGACAACCAACTGTACACAGATATCCTACAAAGGTGAACAGTGAGAGAGCAATGGATCATATGAAAGCGGATCTGGCTGACTTAAGGACAAGAATGGATAACTTAATGACCCTCATGGCTGGGATGGGTCAAACTCAAGAGTGTTTGCACGAAATGGTGGAGAACAATCAGGCCAGGAACAATGGGACAGCAGATGGAGGTAATCGCAATGGGGCTGGCACCCGTCACGTTGAAATCCCTATGGTGCGACTAGGGTCACTATTATCAATGATGTAGTGAATAATATGCAGATGGATGGGCAGGACGAACAATTTACTTTGTTGGATGAGGCAGAAGGCCAGGGGGTTGACATGAATAGGAGGTTTGAAGAAATGGCTGAGAAAATTCGCGCCATTCAATCTCAGAGTTCTCTAAGGTTTGACATCACTGATTTAGGCTTGGTGCCAGGGGTGAGAATTCCCTACAAGTTCAAGGTCCCTACTTTTGATAAGTACAACGACACAGCTTTCCCGAAAACTCATCTTCAGTCTTTTGTGGGAAGAATTGTTGCGCCTACAGATGATGAAAAGTTGTGGATGTATTACTTCTAGGATAGTCTTGTAGGAGCTTCCTTGGAATGGTACATGAAGCTGAGCCGGATTAATATTCAAAGCTGGAAGGATTTAGCTGAGGCTTCTTTGAAGTAGTATCAGTATAATTTGGATATGGCTCCCAATCGTACCTAATTGGAGAATGAAATGGCAGACATGTTCATGGGAACACTGCAGGGTGTGTTTATTGAGAGACTGACTTCTTGTTCAGAAACAAAGTTTAATGATATTGTAATAGCTGGAGAAAGGGCCGAGACTCTTCTAAAGATGGAGAAAATTCAAGACACTGGTGCAGGTAGCTCAAGTGGTGTTCGAAAAGCTTTTAATGGACCTCCAAGAAGAAGGGAATGAGAAACTAATGCTGTGTATGGTCGAGGCCGAGGCCGTGGATACAGAGGATCTTATGAGCAGGTGGCAGCTGTCACCATTCCAACAAATCATGTGCAACAACCACAATAACAACAACCACAACGCAATAACTATCAGCAAAGACCCTATCAACAGAGACAAACTCGTCCAGCTAACATGGTGCTTCAGGCTATCCCGATGACATACACGACACTACTCCAGAGATTGTTAGATTTGAACTTGGTTAAGTTGAGGACATTAGGGTATGATGCTAATGAAAGATGCGCATTTCATTCAGGAGCTCCCGGGCACTCAACAGAGAAGTGCAGGGCATTACAGCATAAAGTCCAAGAATTGATTGACTCAAAAGAAATTAGCTTCTCACCGCCTCCAAATGTTACATAAAACCCCATTCCAAATCATGGAAGGCCCCGGATAAACGCTGTTGAGGCTGGCGAGAGGTTGAACTTGATTTTGAATGTAGAAGATGTAAAAACTTCATTACTGGTGGTGAAAGAAAGATTACTGAGAGGGCAGGTATTCCCAGGTTGTGGTTATGACTGCAAGGGTTGCATGAGTTCAGGTAACAGTTGTGGAGAGTTGAAAGTTGGGTTGCAGTGTTTGATGGATAAGGGGTCTCTACAGTTCGACAAGGTTGATAACAGAAGTGACTGTGTGTCTACAATAACTATTTATTTTGATCCTGCTGAAGTTCCTTCTCGGAGAGAACCAATGACTATCTATGTTCCAGAAGTGAGTCCATTTACTATTAATGTTCCGGGACCGGTTCCTTATGTTGATGACAAGGCCATCCCTTGGCACTATGGCTCAGACGTGTATGTGATGGTTAGAAAGTGGAAAGTCAAGTGGTGACAATTGACCCGACTGCTGTGAATGTCGGGGGAGTTGGTGGATTTACCCGGAGTGGGCGTCTCTTTGCTCCTCAAGCTCTTAGGGGTGATCCCGAAGCTTAAGCCGTTGCAAAGGCTAAGGGTAAACAGGCAGCAACTGAAGAGGTGACAACTCCTGTTGCTAGTAAAGGCACTTTTGAAAAAGAAGTTGAAGAGTTCATGAGAATAATTAAGAAAAGTGACTACAAGGTGGTTGAACAGCTAAATTAGACCTTGTCCAAGATATCCATTTTGTCGCTGCTGATGTGTTCTTAAGCGTATCGGGAGGCTTTGCTAAAAGTTTTACAAATGGCATATGTACCACAGGAGATAACTGTTAACTAGTTGGAGGCCGTGGTAGCCAGTGTGAACACCAGCCATGGGTTGGGATTCACAGATAGAGATCTCGCTTCTGAGGGACGCAATCACAACAAGGCTCTACACATCACCATGGAGTGTAAGGGTGTTGTTCTATCACACGTCTTAGAAGATACATGCTCTTCTCTCAATGTACTTCCTAAGAAGGCCTTAATGAAACTGAATGTTGATGGTATTGTTTTACGACCCAGTGATTTGATTGTAAAAGCCTTTGACGGGTCCCGGAGGTCTGTGTTCGGGGAGGTGGAGCTACCAGTAAAGATTGGGTCCCAAATATTCAAGAGTACATTTTATGTTATGGATATTCAACCTGCTTATAGTTGTTTGCTCGGGCGTCCTTGGATTCACACTGCGGGCGCAGTAACATCCACATTGCATCAAAAGTTAAAGTATGTGGTAGACTGCTAGGTTGTTACTGTATGCGGAGAAGAGGATATTTTCGTAAGCCACTTGTCGACTTTAAAATACGTGGAAATGGACGGGGAGATCCATGAGACACTTTGCCAAGCTTTTGAGGCGGTTAATGTTAGTACTTTGTCTCCGGTTGCTGCAGTTCAAAGCAATGAAAAGGAAGGGACTCCTATTTACTCCTACAAGCAAGCTAAGGAAGTAGTCGAATCTAGAAATGCCCAGGGTTAGGGCAAGCTGTTGGAAGTGGAAAAGAAGGATGACAAGTTTGGGCTTGGATATCAACCTGGGGGGTCTAGCTGGTCTCAGGGCAGTAAGTCAATAACATTCACAAGTGCTGGAATGCTCGACTACAACATTATTTGTGCTATAGATGAAGAATGGGATAGTGACTGCGACTTGGATAACTGGATTCACCCATGTGCACATGGGGAGGAGCTCCGGAACTGGTCGGCTGAAGATTTTGTTCAAGTTACTTGGTAGTCAAAGTAATTTTCTTTGTTTCCATTTTTATCATACTGCATGTCAAGTCTTGCACTCTGCCCAAGGTGCATGGATCCATATGTAGGGCCACCATGCTTTTAATGCATTTACTTTTTCCATGAAATAAAGGACATATTTCAAGCAAAATTGTGTTCTCTTTCTTTCGTTTTAAATTTTTTCACAAAAAAATAAAAATAAAATGGCAATGTTATCTTTTTTCAGTGTTTTTGTGTGTTTGCGTCTCTTTTGAAAAGAACAGATTTTGAAATAAGCACATCATTTGTGCAGTGTTGATCATTCGGATTCCTGTGACAACATTCCTACTAGGACCATGCATGACTTAGACAATACTATCTACCAAGCTGATGAAGGGGTTGAGGAAGATTGTGAACTCCCAGAAGAATTGGCTAGATTGTTGAAACAAGAAGAAAGGGTCATTCAGCCTCATCAGGAAGAAGTAGAGATCGTCAACATCGGGTCTGAGGATGTAAAGAAAGAGATAAAGATTGGGGCCAGTCTGCAGGCCGAAGTGAAGAAGGAATTGATTGATATGCTATGAGAATATGTGGATATCTTCGCCTGGTCGTATCAAGATATGTCGGGGTTGGATACTGACATTATGTACACAAGCTGCCATTAAAGGAAGACTGTCCTCCGGTAAAACAAAAGCTTAGAAGAACTCGCCCTGACATGTCAATGAAGATCAAGGATGAAGTTCAAAAGCAGTGGGATGTCGGGTTCCTTTCCATAACTAGTTACCCACATTGGGTAGCTAACATTGTGCCTGTACCAAAGAAAGATGGCAAGGTCCGGATGTGCGTCGATTATCGGGATCTAAACAGAGCAAGTCCAAAGGATGATTTCCCATTACCTCACATTGATGTGCTGGTAGAAAACACCGCTCAGTTCTCGGTATTTTCTTTCATGGATGGCTTCTCCGGGTACAATCAGATCAAGATGGCACCAGAAGACATGGAGAAAACGAAATTCATTACCCCGTGGGATACATTCTGTTATAGGGTTATGCCTTTTGGATTGAAGAATGTCGGGGCCACGTATCAACGGGCTATGGTAACCTTATTCCATGACATAATACACAAGGAAATTGAGTGTTATGTGGACGATATGATTGCCAAGTATCGGGGCGAAGAAAAACATTTGGTCAATCTCAAAAAGTTGTTTGATAGGTTGATAAAGTACAGATTGAGATTGAATCCAAACAAGTGCACTTTCGGAGTGCGTTCTGGTAAATTGCTGGGTTTTATTGTTAGCCAGAGAGGAATTGAGGTAGATCCTGCAAAAGTAAAAGCGATACAAGAAATGCCTGCACCGAAAACAGAAAAAGAAGTGCGTGGGTTTATAGGGAGATTGAATTACATTTCTCGATTTATATCTCATCTAACTGCCACATGCGAGCCAATATTAAAATTGTTGAGAAAAGAACAAACGGTCAGGTGGAATAAGGATTGTCAAAGAGCCTTTGAGAAAATAAAAGAATATTTGCAGGAGCCTCCGATTCTAATGCCTCCAGTTCCAGGACGACCACTTATCATGTACTTGATTGTGTTAGAAGGGTTAATGGGGTGCGTTCTAGGCCAACATAACGAGTCTGGTCGAAAAGAGCATGCTATTTATTACCTTAGCAAAAGGTTTACCGACTGTGAATCCCGTTATTCACTGCTCGAGAAAACTTGTTGCGCTTTGGCATGGGCTGCTCGCCGACTGAGACAGTACATGTTGACCCATACCACATTGCTAATCTCAAAAATGGACCTCGTCAAGTATATTTTCGAGAAACCAGCATTAATCGGAAGGGTGGCAAGGTGGAAAATGATCTTAACAGAATATGACATACAATATACTTCCCAGAAAGCCATCAAAGGAAGTATTTTGTCAGATTACCTTGCACAACAACCGCTTGAAGACGATTACCAGCCAATGAAGTTTCAATTCCCTGATGAGGATATCATGTACCTCAAGGAAAGAGATTGCGAGGAACCACTTCTGGAGGAGGGGCCCGACCCTGAATCCAAATGGAAGTTGATGACTGATGGGGCAGTCAATATCAAGGGACGCGGAGTTGGTGTTGTTCTTATCACTCCTGAAGGTGCTCACTTTCCCTTTGCTGCCAGAATTATTTTCGGATGCACCAATAATGAAGCGGAATACGAGGCTTGCATAATGGGAATAGAGGAGGCTATTAATCTTCAGATTAAGACCCTCGATGTATTCAGAGATTCAACCCTTGTTATTAACCTGATTACCGGCAAGTGGTTTATGCATCAAGAACACTTAATTCCTAATAGGGATTATGCCAGAAGACTGTTGACGTTCTTCACAACGGTTAAGCTTCAATATATACCACGAGATGAGAATCAATTTACCGATGCATTGGCTACTCTTTCTTCGTCCATCAAGGTCTTGTGTTGGAACTATGTGCCCAGGATTGACATTTCCAGGCTTGACGGACCAACTTATGCTATCTCTGTAGACGCGGTGTCTGATGAGAAACCTTGGTACTTTGATATTAAGCTTTTCCTGGAAAAACAAGAATACCCAGCTGGGGCATCATCCAAAGACAAGAAGACCTTGAGACGACTTGCTTCTAGATTCTTTTTGAATACAGATGGAGTTCTTTATAAAAGGAACTTTGACATGGTCCTGCTCAGATGTGTGGATAGACACGAAGCTGGCCTGTTAATGCAGGAAGTCAATGAAGGATCCTTTGGTACTCATGCAGGAGGGCATGCTATGGCTAAGAAGTTGTTGAGGTCGGGGTACTATTGGCTAACAATGGATGCAGTCTGTTGTTCGTACGCCCGTAAGTGCAACAAATGCCAGATTTATGCAGACAAGGTGCATGTTCCTCCTAGCCCGCTCAACGTCATGTCACCTCCTTGGCCTTTTTCTATGTGGGTCATTGACATGATCGGGAAGATAGAGCCTACTGCTTCAAATGGTCATCGCTTCATCTTGGTCGCGATTGATTATTTTACCAAGTGGGTTGAAGCAGCATTGTATGCCAATGTCACTCGCCAAGTGGTAGCCACATTTCTAAAGAAAGACATCATTTGCAGATACGGAGTACCCGAGCGAATCATTAATGATAATGGTTCCAATTTGAATAATAAGATGATGGCAGAACTGTGCCGGGACTTGCAGATTCAGCATCACAATTCTTCTCCTTACCGACCAAAGATGAATGAAGCGGTAGAGGCAGCTAAGAAGAACATTAAGAAGATTGTGCATAAGATGGTTATCACTTACAAAGATTGGCACGAGATGTTACCATTTGCGTTGCATGGGTACCGAACATCAGTCAGGATGTCAACCGGGGAAACTACCTTCTCCTTAGTGTATGGTATGGAAGTTGTTTTGCCCGTTGAAGTGGAAATTCCTTCTTTACGTGTAATGATGGATGTGAAGCTTGATGAGGATGAGTCGGTACGTGCTCGACATAATCAGTTGTGTCTAATTGAGGAAAAAAGATTAGCGGCTATATGTCATGGTCAACTTTATCAAATGAGATTGAAGCGAGAATTCGACCAATGAGTACGTATTTAGGAGTATCAAGTAGGCGAGCTTGTAATCAAGAGGATCATTCCTCCAGGTTCAGATCACAGGGGCAAATGGACCCCAAACTACGAAGGCCCATTCATAGTAAAGAAATTTTTCTCAGGTAGGGCACTGATGCTCACTACTATGGATGGAGAAGACTTCCAATCCCATGTTAACTCGGACGCAGTTAAAAAAAACTTTGCAAAAAAAGACCCGCTGGACACAAAAACAAAATTAAAGTCCAGGCAAGAAAAGGGCATCCCAACGAGCTAAAAATAGAATAAAAAGCTCGGGAAAAAGTTAGGGAAAAAAATAAAAAATGTACACCCGCTGAGTTGAAAAGCCACATTGGACATCTCAGGAAAAAATGGGTATCCCGGTGGATTGAGAACCCGAAAGGGCGATCCATGCAAACCAAGGGAATAAGCGAACAACTGCGATCCGGGTAATCTGAACCAAACCACTGTTGTAAATAGTCTGACAATATCAGAAGGGTAGGAATCATTCCCCTCATCTTCTTCAGAAAGCAAAGGAAAGAACGAAAAGTCTTGAAGACACGTTGGTCATAGCAGGAAGAAAGCTCATTGGAATGCCGTGTAAATTGCTATTAGGATAGTTTCTTTTCTCAATTTTATAGGTAGCTATCTCTTTCCAGGTAGTTGCTTCCTGATGTAAAACTTTGCCCATTCCGAGGCCACTCAATAAATGAATATTCAGTCAAAAATTGTGTTGTGTTTGTTTACTTTGTTTGCAAAAATGTCCTGAATTTTTGGCAGAAAGTACATTGCATTTGAAAAGTGGTGATTTTTCTAAAAAATGACATTGCAGGGAAACATTTAAAACTATCTTTGAAGGTCGGGTGACAACGGATGAATAAATCATACCATGTAAATCCCCAGGGGACATGTGTGTATACTGTTGTTGCAGGTTTTGCAGGGTGGTGTCGTATATCCCCAAGCAGAGAATGTTCCCCCAGCTAAGTCAGATTAGATGGAATGGATCCCCAGCAGAATTTCAAAGCTGTTTGAAGAGCTGTCATCCCCAAGCAGATTTATCTTTCCACGAGTGAATTATTCCCAGCAGGCGTCTGAACGCCTAATTCCTCCACAGAGGTTATGATTGGGATTTACTCCCATCACTGAAATATTCCCCAGAGAAGTTGCCAATTTATTTTTGGTCAATGTGATGATACAAGCAGTTATTCATCTCCCCATCCAGAGTTAAATATCAAAGCCTCTTGACCTGGTTATCCCATGCAGAGTCGTGTTTCTTGCTGCCAATTAGACATTTGCTTATCACTCGTCAGCATTTCCCAACACTCGTCTGTGTTTGATATTTGCTTGGTGTTCATCTGCATCTCCCAACACTCGCCTGTGTTTGATATTTGCTTGTTGCTTGTCTGCATTCCCCAACACTCGTCTATGTTTGTTATCTGTTTCAAGCTCACATGCATTGTTTGGATACTCGTTTGTATCGTCCCTAAAACTAGTATGTGTTAGCTTATATCCATATGTGTTGATTTGATAATCACTTTGGTATTCGTCTGTATTGTTATCCAAATGCTCGTCTGTGTTGGATTTCTGGTATTCGTCTATATCAGTGGTTGGTATTCGTCTGTGTTGGATTTCTGGTATTCGTCTATATCAGTGGTTGGTATTCGTCTGTATCATCGTTTGAAGCGCTCGTCTGTATCATCATTTGAAGCGCTCGTCTGTATCATCGTTTGAAGCGCTCGTCTGTGTTTCTTAGATCATCGTCTGATATTCGTTTGTATCATTGACTTATGGCACTCGTCTGCGTTTCTCTTGATGATCATCCAATATTCGTCTGTATTGAAGAGGTTTGAAGTTCTGACAGTGGGATTAAACGTCAAAATAGTTACCGGTCCTGGCGTAGCAGGTTATCCAAAGGAGGTTCGTCTATCTCAGAGACCACTTATCTACGCAAGATTTGTGAGGAGGGTTTGTCAGATCCTAATGTCGCACCTGGCGTAATAGGTTATCTGAAAAAGGCTCGTCTGTCTTAGCCCATGTATCTACGGAGGATATATGAAGAGGGTTCGTCTATCCTGATTATGCATGTCTATCCCACATACTTAAGTGCATCACCGGTCCTGGTGTAACAGGTTTATCCGAAGGAGGTTTGTCTGTCTCAAGTCATATATTTTTGTAAAATGTATGAACCGGTCTCGTCTTTCCATTCCTGGCGTAATGGGTGTCGCTCCCGGGATTTTCATCCTAGTACAAACGCGAAAATGGTGCAGAAAAGGTAGAGTCGTCAGCCATGCATTTTTATCCCGAATGAATGGGAAAGGTAATGCTGCACAAAACTGAGGAAGAAGGAAAGGATAAGGTCATGCGAACCAAAATCTGGGTTCGGGAGTCGGTTACGACCTGGGAAGGTATTAGCACCCCAGATCGTCCGCCGTACCCGACGGGATCCACGCTTGCTTGCTTGCTTCAAAGGGTGAGAAAATAAAGTGCTGCTGAATAAAACTGCTACTGGAACTGGAATGGGAATGGAAAAGGAGAAAGGGAATTGGAATGCAAAGAAATTATGGGGAAAATGTAGGGAAAATAAAGAATGTGCTCGAACGGGCCCTACCCCGCTGCCTACGCACCTCATTGGAAAATGAGGATCAGAGTCGACGTAGTTCGCCTAACTAAGGCGGGAACTATTTGTTTATGTTTTTTATGCACTGGAACTGCGTATGTCTATGCTCAGGTGTTGCAGGCTCGTCTGGTATGAGTGCGTTTACCGTCTTACATGCGAGACAAGTTGTCACAAGTTCGCGTTATGAGTGAATGAGATGAGAAGAGAAGTTCCTGCAGGATAGTCGTTTATTGTTTGTTTTTGTCTTTTATGAGTTTTGTATGAATTTGGCACAAGGAAGTGAATTTAAACTCTTTTCTATGGAATGTGTACTTGCTACTACATTCCAACATGGAAAAATAGAACAAGCACACCAAGCAAGGAGAATTTATCCAAGACTTGTTTCCAAGGATTAGGGTCTAAGTTCACTAGCTTATTGAACTTATTACATGTTTTTGTAGCTTTTGTGAAGAAGTGTCTTTTATGTTTTTCTTTGTGAAACAACCCCTTGATGAGACTTGTGCATCGTGCTAGACAAGCTTACACCATTCCAAGATGGAATGAATGCAAGTGCCCCATGGAATAAGGCTATACACAAGAGATTCTTTCATGCATTTATTAAGTGTTTTTGATTTTGTTTGAACATGAGAAGAGAAGGAATCAAAAGGAGAAAGGTAAAACCTAAGGGGGACTAAGACACAACCCTAAGTCATCTTATTATTAACAAGAGTGTGGTCTTATGGTTAATGAGGTATTCTAAACCTAAGGAACAGAAAAACAAGTTAGAGTTCAACTTACTTCCTAAGGAAGTCAAGTTGAATCTAAAGAACAAAAGGGAAGCCTATGAACAAAGCACCAAGTGCTAAGGCAAACACAATTAAAATGCATAAGAGATAGGAATGAAGTAATTCTTACCTCAATATTCCCCCTACAAAACAAAAGTTAGCATGACAATACATATTGAAAGTAAAATCAAAGCATAAAAGCAATTAAGTACCATAAACGTCCTAGGATGGAACTAGGATTACAAATAAGACCTAAGTATAAAGATGAAGGTACCTAACGGTTACATGACTTCTAAAGTCAGTAGCTACATGCTATAGGTCTCTAAGTATGCTAGGATACATCACAAGATCAAACTATGTCAAACTATGTACAAACAGTTCACCTAAATGCAAGTTAGGGCTTATGGATGAAGTGTGGATGCGTATGGCTTAGAAGCATGAATTAATACATAAAATGAGCATCAAAGTCAGTAGTGAATTCTTATGAATGTGGATGAATTAATATACAATCATGGATGCAATAACTTATTCATATGGAGCAATGAGAAGAAGATGTGAGAACAAATGAGCAAACATCGCATAAGATCACAAATGATGCAAGTTAAAGATGAATGGCATGTGAATATGCATGAAATGATTATGGATCAGTAGCATACAATATATGAGATGCAATTAGAATGCATGGATAGACATTAATGATTCCCACATAATTCATGTTAACAATTAGAGGAGAAGAGAAATGAGTTTAAGGCAAAATTAGTTCACATAAGTATGCATTTTAAAACACCAAAACAAATCAAATGAATATGGTTCAAAAAGTGACCTATGACTGGAATTAAAGAAATAAAAATGAACTATAATCAACTCCTAAAATTTATCAAAAAGTCTCTCAAGCCAATGGCATGAATGCCTTCCTATCATCTAGGGTATGGAGCAAATAAACACATATATCAACCTATGATCTAGGTGACATGGAAAAATAGAAAGAAGGCTCTAAATATTATGAAATTAAATCCCTGGAATGTTGAAGTCAGTATCTATAATAGTCTAAAAGGATTTCTCAAAATTATGCACCAAAGTGCCAAAACAATTACTTAACGATTGAGATACCAAGGCATGATCGCCGAAAAACAACTCCACAAAGTGGATCAAAAATGGCACCGAAAATTATGAAAAAAATGCCTAAGGATTATCAAAATGTCACCAATTCCAGTATTTAATCACACACAAAAAATAGGTCTCACACCTATGGGGAAAATGATTTTGGTCTCTTATGTCAATACCATTCCTTTTGGGACAGCTTGGAATGAAAAATCCAAATTAATTACTAAAACCAATCAAACCTGGAATCAAAAAATATGAAAAATTAATTAAGAGGATGAGGATCACTCATGAACTTTTCCATAATTTTATCCCACAAAAAACTATTTTCAATAATTGCGACGAAACGGGCAAAAAACGATGTTTTAAGGGAAAGCGAGAGGAAGTGAATTCTACAATCCGTAACCTAATCCCTAAGCTCCGAAATTGACACATAATAAAAATCATAAATAAATACAGTGCCTCAGGTGGGAGGGATCAATATGCACCTTAAGTTATATGATCCTAAGCCGCATACAACTAGAATGATGCGTACAAGTGGAGCATCGAGATTACTTACTTGATCGAAGTACCGATTCTTCATATAAAAGAAATCCAAAAACTCCTTGCCAAGTCTTGTAATCTCCCATGAGAAAAATAAATATTTATCTTCCATATTAGCTTTGTGAAGATCCACTATAATTTAAACAAAAACAACGGCACAAAATATCATTTGAATCCAAAGGTATCCCACAAATAAAATGGAATACCAACCAAACGACCGTTGTTAAGATCTTTGCGAGAACCTTGCATGAACTCAACAAACGCATTAGAACCCAAAAAGAGGTGCAACCGGAAGTTGCACCTATGCCTCACAACTCAAAATCAAGTAGAAAGATGAATATACGAGTCATGGACATGCATTGAAATTTACGTTTCAAAATGAGGCAGAATTTATGCTCTAACATAAACAACATGCAAAATCAAACCGAAATCGAACAAATTTGCATGCAATGAATGGAAAATGATCAACAAACATAAGTCTAAGTCAAAACAAGATCAATGCATCAAAATCACACCAAACCGAACTTAAAAAGCCTTAAAACGAAAAATTGCGTAAAAAATCACCGACTCAGAATTGAACGAAAATCGCATGGTAACTTGCAAACATGCCAACAAATTCAAATATGCAATTGGTTTTTTGAAAATTCCGCTCGGAAGTGTGAATTTTTGGCCAATTTCATCAGCTGACAATAGCAAAATAGCCGAAAAAAGTTGTTCGAAATCGACTAAAAAGTTCACCAATGGCTATGGAATAATCAACAAAGTCAAATTACACTATTCACATTCGCGAAAATGCGCTACTGTTAGGAAATTATGACCAAAACACATTTTTCGACATGTGGCACATGAACAACATCAACAATTAAGCCTCAAACTATCCTATTCCGAATTTACACATTGAAACAAGCATGAATTCAAAAGTCAAGCACTTCAATCAATATCAAGTCATAATAATTAGCTCGCTTAGGAATTTTGTCAAACACCTAACATGCACCGATTATTCTATGTCAACTTTACCAAGCTTTTTCAATTATGCACCACAAAAATTATTAGGATAAATTAATCAAGAATCAATCAATAATAAAATCATTAATCAATACACATAATCTCCACAAGATTAATTCAACTTCAAAATTCAATTCAACAATTATTCATGAATTAAAGTTTAAGAAGCTTACCGAATGAAGAATCGGCGAAGAAATTGCGAATCCGAAGGAAGTGAGACGTGATCGTGAACAGAGGATAGGGGAGAGGTCGTGTGGCTGCCGACGACGGAATATGGTGGTCGCACGGTGGTGAAGTTGACCGGAGGTGGTGGTTCGTGGCGGCTCGGCTACCAGAAGCTTGATCAGAATTGTTGTGTTCTTGATGAAATTGTTGTTGTGTTCTTGAGAAAGAGTTGAGAGAATGAACTTCGATCCTTTAGAGAGAGTTTGTGAGAGTTTTTTGGTGTTTGTAAATTATGATTGAAGTTATAAGACAAATTGTGGGTCGAAAGAATATATAGTGGAGTGTAAAATGAAAGGCAAAAGATAGAATTTTGGCTAAAGTGAAAATAACAATATCTTCAGCAAGAAATTTAGACTTTGAGCCTTCCACAACATCGTCCGCCTCTGAATCACGGTTGCAACGCAAAAAGAACAGACGTCATACGATCAAAGTCGAGTGTGATCGATACATTTAAGCTGCAAGACGTCATTGAATAAGTTGTTTTTTCGGCTTATTTGGATTCCGCTACTCGAAAATGTGACGAGGTCAACCTCTTCGGAGCATAATCTCGACTCGACTTTGTCAGCAAAGTTGTAGATCTATGAGTCAGTGACCTGGTGTTAAAATGTAAGCTCAACCGGACAAACAAAGAGGGAGATATGAATTTTATTGTGAAACCACTTTCATCCTTTTTCTTCGGTTCAGCACTCCAGTTTTGTGAAATAAACCAAAACGACAATCTTTGGAGCACTGTTCGAACTCACGTTTGTCTTTGAACTTGAAGAGGATAAAATTTGTGAACCAACTCTTCAAGAACGGGTGCAATCCGATGAAAATTGACCGAGTTATGAATTTTACAAAATCTGACAGACAGTGCACTGCATCAAAGAACTTTACTGGTAATTCACATTTTCGAGATCCTTCTGCTCGGACCCAACCCAAACTGAATTCACATAATGAATATAACATCTAAACGGAATTTTAGGTATCGAAAATACATCAATCCGATGAACGAGCCAAGAGTTATGAATTTTTTAGTGTTCAAAACTCACCGGTTCAACACTGTTTTTCACTACGTCGACTCTAAAAACTCGCACATTCGGAGATCTTCTTCAAAGAATTAGTTCTCGGCCAAAACCCAAAAGTTGGAAAGGATATCAAGATGGAAATTTTGGCATATGAATATCTCAAGCACATTGATCCAATCAGAGGTTACAAACTCTTGAATACCGCTAGCATAGTTAATCGGCGAAACCGAAATTTCAGAAACAATTAATTCCCGCCACTTTCCTTGATGCATTAGCCTCCGAGCCGAACACAAAAGTTGTAGAGAATACCGAAACGGTCTAAAATATTGAGTTTCAAGCCAAAATGAGTTTCCGAGCATAAGTTACAACTTTTGCAAACTGCACCATAAAACTGATATTCTTCTTAAACTCCTCTGAATCAACCGAGAACTTTTGGCTTCTTCTGAGATTCTTGTGCACGTGCCACATGAAGAAATAAAGGTTAGTCGCAACCTATGAAATATCAAATGGAGATGTATGTTCATGCATGTTTATGATGCAATTGTTATCTAAATGAAATGCAATGTATGAAAGGATATGCTAAATGGCATGAAAATGAGAGGGCAAATTTTAGGGTGTTACAGCTGCCCCTATTCAATCAACTGCAGACCTGAACGGATAATAGCAATGGCTTTTAGACATTCAAGGTATGAAGTGATTGAATACTCGAATAAAACCTGGAAATTTGAACTCGGTGGATAAGAGAAATGTCATCTGCCTCTTATTTATCTTTTTTTTTTGTTTTGACCTCTGAATAGGTAACGGGAATAGAACAAGGTGGAACGGGATCGTTGTACATACACGAGATCCCATGCAGACAGGACCGTTGTACAAAATGATAACCTGCGACGCGACTGCTGAGCGAATCAAGCCACAGAAAGGGAGTCTGTTGTACAAAACAGGGCTTGGAACGAGACCATTGTACAAAACGGAACTCGAAGACGTGACTGCTGAGCGAATCAAGCCACAAAGAAAACATGTGAATGCTGAGCGAATCAAGCCATAGAGAGGGAGCCTGTTGTACAAAATAAGGCTTGGAACAAGACCATTGTACAAAATGGAACTCAGAGATGTGACTGTTGAGCGAATCAAGCCACAAAGAAAACACGCGACTACTGAGCGAATCAAGCCACAGAGAGGGAGCCTGTTATATAAAATAGGGCTTGGAACGAGACCATTGTACAAAACGGAACTCAGATATGTGACTGCTGAGTGAATCAAGCCACAAATAAAACACGCGAGTGCTGAGCGAATCAAGCCACGGAAAGGGAGCCTGTTGTACAAAACAGGGCTTGGAACGAGAACATTGTACAAAACGGAACTCGGAGATGTGACTGCTGAGCGAATCAAGCCACAGGAAGAATGACAACATTGACTTGGAAAGACAAAGATGTCTGACAAATGGTATAAGTATCCTCTGTGGGGAATATCTCAAGTTGAGAAGATGTTCCGGGTCATATGTAATCTACCTCAAAACTGTCCCATGCTGGTATGCATATGTTTGGATTTTATGGCGTAATGCTCCATGGAAATGGAAATGCTACGCTTTGGAGGATGAAAATGTAATGATGATTACTAAATGAAAATGCAAAGAGATCTTCTAATAAGGAGACTGCAAGTATCCCAGGTGGCTTGACTGGGGAGAATTGATGATCACTGCATTGATCTGGTTAGTCCTGGTGAGGAGGAAACAACTCTGCGGGGAATGTTGTTAATGATACACCGGATCTGAACTGCCGCCATTGCCAAAATTAAATTGGACTTTGATATTGGAGAGCCAAGACCCTGCTGGAGATGGACTTTTCTTGCTAGGCACGCTACCCGTTGAACTCCATTGGGGAAGTGAAAACCTTCTAACTTGGCTGGGAACCAGAAGTATGGCACTGCTGAGGAAGCAACCTGTTGGGGAGGAAAGACACTCCTTGTACTACTGGGAATTGCCCCTGTGTTGAAGGGAAGTCTCTGCTTGGGGAGGACACCAACCTTCTGCAGCCTTGATGGGGGAGATTTCAACTTCCAACTCTATTTGGGATGATGGAGGATGTCAACGATAAAGCTTCCTGCTTAAGATAAGAGTTTAAGTTGCTTCTCGTTGGGGATGAGAGACGGTGATACCCTTCTAATCAAGAAGTATCATTCCCTTTGCTACACTGCTGGAGCACGGATTGTCTAATGAGACTTTCTAAGGAATTCTGATCGATGAAGTCCGCAGATGAAACAACTCTTCAAGTACTGTGCTGACAATGGCTTTGCCCCTAGACTCTGGGTTGATAGATTGCCAACTAATCATGAGTGAACAACTGTTTTTTTCAATTTTCAACTCGACTCCTACTAGGATCTATCAAACGATAATGTCTCAAGAGGATTTTACAGAAAATTGGCATATGAGATGCCTCAGTGTCTTCAAACTCTTGGAGAGATTCATCGGATCTTGAATAACTTCCCCAAACTGCATGGTCTATGAAAGAAATTTTCCTCGCGAGGATTTATGAAAAACCTCATATCCCCGTGAAATATTTTGCCCCAGTATTTTGAACTTTGGATAGGTGCTTTGGATTAACCGTCTTCGGGAGAAAGTAACTTCTAGTGCTCTTGGGGTGGCCTTCCCCAGTACGAGCCTTGAAGTGATCACCTATGACTGACTGTGTTTTGAAGAAAACACCCATGCCAATTGTTCTCTGAAAGATTGGATCTCGAAGTAACTGCCCCAGTTTGGCTGAAATTTGAATGCATGCCTCAGACTAATGGCTCTTTGAGAGATTTGAATCTCGAAGTTATTGCCCCAGTTTGTTTGAATTTTGAAGAGATTTCTCGACATGATTGCCCCGGATTGGCTGGCTCTTACCACAATTGGTTGGAAAAGTCCCCACTCAATGGAGTTTTTTTTTGAAAAGTGCATCTCAACAGATTGACCTTCGGAAGTTTGAGACTTCTCAACATGGCAAGATTAAGCTTCTGGACTGAGATTCCATATGTAAACTTTAATGATGCCAAACAAATGTATGCAAGCAGAAAATGTTTATTTTGAGAATGAAAATTCTAATGCAAAACACATGTTAATCTTGAAGTTTTACTGTAAAAAGATGTCGCAAACCTTTATGACTGAATCACCGGTTAAAATAAAATATTGATTTTTGATTGAAGAAAGCATGCATATGCAATACCAACCCATATCTTTTAGCACCACTAATAGGAGTCGGGAAAGAGGTCTCGTGGTAGTACACTCTCGAAATAACCCTGCTTCTGTTAGGACTTTTAAGGGTTGTATCGTGGCCTGGTTCACGATTATAAAAAACAAAGGATATAGGCTCGAAATTTATAGGTACCCACCCCTCTTCGTGATGTTCTCCATTCCTATGTTCAACTAGCTTTCACAAGCGCTCACCTCTCTAAAAGGGTTTTGTGATGGTTAAGGAACCAATTACTCCAACGGTTTAAGCACCAATCAGATTGTTGTTTGGAGTCAGTCACCCCTTTGTCTTTCGTGTCTATATCACACAACTTTGTTCTTGTTCAAAGATCTTTCTTGTGTAATCCTTTTTGTCTTTCGCTTTTGCATTCTTTTGCTTATCCCTAACTTTTTCCTGGACTGATTCTTGTGAATCTTTGATTGTGAAGTCCAGCGGGATGCCCTAATTTTTGCCTAAGTCGCTTGTTTTCAAGTTTCGACTTAGCGGGCTTTTTCATTCATTTTTTTTTCTTTTTTTTTGAAAAAATCGTGTGACACTGGTTGCCTCTTGATCGGGATAACCATTATGGTTTTTGGTCTTTGTACCTCTTGATTTGGTGCAACTAAAGGTAATGGAACCTCATATGTACACTCCTTTTTGAAATTCGAACGCTCGGTCAAACTAACTGACGCCTACCCTGCCCATGGGTTAAATGCAAGGGTTTTTTCATACGAAAAGAAACTCCTACTTCAAGGCTCAAATGGGTTGGCGAGGGTCTATCTTCCTTATATCTCCGGTGTTTAGGATTTGAAACAATGCTTGTACATCGTCAATATGGTCTTTCTCAAAAGCACACAACTAGAGATTTTTGCGTTTTCATTTCTTCATCCTCCCTCACAGAGTTTAAGCACAACAGTTGGTATTGCAATGCACATATACAAAATCATGAGTGAATACAAATGGATTACTTCAAGAAGAACATGTGCATTTTATTATGATTAACATTCAAAAACAAATAAGTTTCATGCATGCATACAAATGTTTAAATAAACAACAGAAACTACAAATGAAAATCCAGTAAAGAAGCTGAACATTGCCGTCATTGAGGAGACTTGACTCCGTCTGGACTTATTGCTTCTGAAGATGCCTTTGCAAATGGGAGGTCCATTTGATGAGGAGACTTCAATATGTGGGCAGACTTTCTGGCATGATGACCTTTGAGTCGATCAAATTTTTCACCTTGTGCCTGAACACATCACAGTTGTCAATTGTATGCCTAATGCCCCTGAGTGGTACACGCACCTAGCATTCACATCAAGGTTGCCATTGTTGAGGAGGTCTGACTCCGTCTGAACTTATTGCTCTCAGAGACTTTCAGCAGTCAGCAGTCTGGATGTTCAATCTATTACTTACTTGGTGCCATATTCCCACCTTTTCCTGGCGTGAACACAATAGTCTTGGAGTCAATCAAATTCGCGACCTTGTATTTACATTTGTCTCTGAAAGACTTGCAATATTCAGTTAGATGGTTAGGTGCCCCAGAATGGTAGTCATACTTGCCATTGAAACCCCCAAGGAAGGTTTGTCGGAGATGATCCTGATGCGATTAGCTTAACCAATTTGAATCTGAGAAAATGAGGAAACTTGTTGCGCGTACGACCTCAGAATATGATCAAACTTCTTCTCAAGTTGTTCTGGCCTTTACCCATATGCTTTGGTCCTAGGACTCTCTTGGGAAGCTGAGGTTGGATGTTGACAATGACATCTGGAGGGAAGAGGTTGATAAAGTTAATAAATAAGGTTGCTGGTAAAGATCTTGCACGATCTCCTGCCTACGTATCTCCATTGACCAATGAAGAATCAGAGCAACATAGTTCCCCTTAATAGGGATGAAAATAGCTTCATTTCCTTGACACTGCATTCAGGATTTCTATAATCGGCTCCTCCGAGTCTTCATCTGGTTGACTTCTTCTTTCAACGGTTTCTGATTCTGAAATAAAGCTTGTACCTCTGCCCTGAATGGCCTCATCTAGGTCTTCGTTTGGTTACCTCTTCCCAGAATTATACCTTGATAGTTGTGATTCAAGTTGGCCATTGTGAAGGGAAACCAAGTGAGGATAGTAATCAGTCTTTGAACACCTGTCATGAATGCAAGGATGTATGCAAATGCTATGTTCAATCATTTCTAAGGAATCTATCTGCTTTGATTCAAGTTTTGACATAGAAAAATCCAACAACATGATTCATATATGTGATCCTAGGAAATAACTAAACATGTGTGCAGAAATGCTATGATGCCATGTTTGCAACATGCATGTGATCAATAGTCTGATGTTGGTGTTGGGAAGTGAACCAACTGTCTGTATAGAACCACAACAACAGTACCATCTCTGTATAGAACCCCATAACTGAGAACCCAATAACTGTAGAACTGGATCACATAATAGAATAGTCACTGATGGTGTTAAAATTGAACAACGAGCCAAGTGTCTATGGATAGTCATAATAACAGTCACAATATCAAGGCCACACTGGTAATCACAGTAACAATTTCTCTGAATAGAAATCCCGGATCTCAGAATCAAAGATCCAAAGAACACTGAACAATACTAGAAAGGTGGGTAATTTGAAGTTTAGGGTTCCTGCAAACCTGTAAACCCCTCCCAATCTCACGGGTGTGCTACTCGGGTCAACATCACAGGCTCTCAAAGCCGAATAGCAATAATTTGTTCACCATTTCCGAGAAATGGATCATGACCAAATCAGGGAATCGGTTTGGCATTATGTACTACTCAGGGAGGTCTCAGCTGAGTCCAAGGAAACAAGCATCCCTCATAAGTCCTCAGCTTCAAGCACTGAATCGAGAAACAATAGTACATTCATCCTGAAGGGTACAATACTATCGTCATACGAACAATTTGCCTTAACTGGATTCCTATGAGAGAACCAGGCCATCCTATGCGAGTTCCCAGTGGGCCCTCGGATGCGAGTGGGTTTGCCAGCAAATGTGGTCTGCCACTATCATCACTGGAGAGGGATGTTTCCACAAAGGTTCTCAATGATCGGTCCCCTGAATGCACATAACTATCAAGGTAGTGTATTGCCCTAGAAAGATTCCGGCGTCAATACATTTCCGAGAGGTCGCAAGTCAAGGCGTGGAACTCACTAATACCAATATAGAAAGATGCCATGAAGCCAAAGTGGAACCACTCTAAATCCTAGGTGCACTCAAGCCAGGTATTTGGCTTATCTCACAGTAACAAAGCCCATACCACATAAAAAAATGAAACCAACACAGTCTAGTATGATGCATGTGAAATAAATACTGAAAGCAGTAAATAAAGCTGTAAAGTAAACTATAAACGAAAACAGTAAATAAACACAACAACACACACATATAAACACCCAAAGAACACAAAAACAAACAGGTGCTAGGATTGACTCTACGAGGGAAACCAGAGATTCTGGGTTCGATCCCCAGCAGAGTCGCCAGCTGTCGCTCCCGGGATTTTCATCCTAGTACGAACACGAAAGTGGCGCAAAAAAGGTAGAGTCGCCAGCCATTCATTTTTATCCCGAATTAATGGGAAAGGTAATGCTGCACAAACCTGTGGAAGAAGGAAAAGACAAGGTCTTGCGAACCAAAGATTTGGGTTCGGGAGTCGGTTACGACCTGGGAAGGTATTAGCACCCCAGATCGTCCGCCGTACCCGACGGGATCCACGTTTGCTTACTTGCTTCAAAGGGTGAGAAAATAAAGTGCTGCTAAATAAAACTGCTACTGGAACTGGAATGGGAATGGAAAAGGAGAAAGGGAATTGGGATGGAAAGAAAGGGTGGGGAAAATGTAGGGAAAATAAAGAATGTGCTCGAACGGGCCCTACCCCGCTGCCTACGTACCTCATCGGGAAAATGAGGATCAGAGTCGACGTAGTTTGCCTAACTAAGGCGGGAACTATTTGTTTATGTTTTTTATGCGCTGGAACTGCATATGTCTATGCTCAGGAGTTGCAGGCTTGTTTGGTACGAGTGCGTTTACCGTCTTGCATGCGAGACAAGTCGTCGCAAGTTTGCGTTATGAGTGAATGAGATGAGAAGAGAAGTTCCCGCAGGATAGTCGCTTATTGTTTGTTTTTGTCTTTTATGAGTTTTGTATGAATTTGGCACAAGGAAGTGAATTCAAACTCTTTTCCATGGAATGTGTACTTGCTACTACATTCCAAGATGGAATAATAGAACAAGCACACCAAGCAAGGAGAATTTATCCAAGACTTGTTTCCAAGGATTAGGGTCTAAGTTCACTAGCTTATTGAACTTATTACATGTTTTTGTAGCTTTTGTGAAGAAGTGTCTTTAATGTTTTTCTTTGTGAAACAACCCCTTGATGAGACTTGTGCATCATGCTAGACAAGCTTACACCATTCCAAGATGGAATGAATGCAAGTGCCCCATGGAATAAGACTATACACAAGAGATTCTTTCATGCATTTATTAAGTGTTTTTGATTTTGTTTGAAGATGAGAATAGAAGGACTCAAAAGGAGAAAGGTAAAAGCTAAGGGGGACTAAGATACAACCCTAAGTCATCTTATTATGTACAAGAGTGTGGTCCTATGGTTAATGAGGTATTCGAAACCTAAGTGTCGCTCCCGGAGATTTGCATCCCGGTGCAGACGCGAACGGTTGGCGAAAAGAGAAAGGAAGGTGAAGTGAAAAGAGTCGCCAGGTAGGCATTTTTATCCCGAAGGAAAGGTAATGCTGCATAAACCTGAAAAAAAAGGATAAGATGGTTGCGAACCAGAGAAACTGAGAAAGGGGGTTGGTTACAACCTGGGAAGGTATTAGCACCCAGATAGTCCGTCGTACTCGACGGGATCCACGCCTAAAATATTGTGTTTAAAGGGGGAGTGTATGTGATATATGTGTGCAAAAGCTAAGAATGAGTGTACAAGTCTCAGTGCAAAAGGGTGAATTGCTCAGGACCGAGGCTTAGAAAGAATGCTGAAAGAGGGGGATGACAAAGAGACTTTTGTTTGATAATAGTTAAGTTATGCCTACGTATCCTCGCGTGCAATGAGGAAGTCAGAACATTGTAGTTCGACTCAAAGAGACTAAAAAATGAATTTGACTGTGAACTGCCTGCTTGTCTATGCTCAAGTGTATGACTCGTTTGGCTCGAGTGCTAATTGTCTTGCATTAGACGGAAGAAGCAAATTCTCGTTTTTGAATGAGTGTGATGAGAAAAGTATCCCGGAGGAGACGATTATTTTTTGTTTTTGTGTTTTCAGTTTTTTATTGTTTTTGGTGTTTTGCATAGGATTATGAGCTTAAGCCTAAATCAAGGGTTGTAAACTCATTATATCCTACCTGATTAGGGATAATGAGCCTACTTAAGTATGAGATAAGAATCTCAACTTAATTACCATGATGATGTAGGATTGAGATCATTAACCTACTTGTGATTATTTAGATGTTTTTGGATTTTTGTTTAGTGTTAAGTAGTGAGTTTAATCTCTAATCACAGATTAGTCAACTCATTACACCATCCTAATAGAAGGATAATAGATGAGAACACTTAAGCTGAGGAAGATACCTCAACGTAATCCATGGTTAGGGATTAAATTCATTATATAAAAAGCCTTTATTAAATGGATTTTAATTAACGGGTGAGATTAAGAAATGGATTTTATGGGTTGTAAGACAACTTGAGGGGGACTTGTCCATTAAACACTAGGGTTAGTCCTTCTTAACCATAAGGAAGAATTAGAACCCTAATGTAAGGCCCAAGTTACAAGATAAAGTCTTGGTAATTATTAGGTGATTTGATTAAGAGGTTTAAACAAATTAAAGGTTTAACACTTAGGATTAAAGTTATACACTCCATCCTAAGAGAAGGATGCATGCATAACCCTAATTCCGAATTCCTAAAGCTTTAAGAGTTTAGTCTCTGATTATAGAGATGAGAAGAGAGACTCAAGGAGACTCAAAGGTAAAAGACTAGGGGGGACTATACACAACCCTAAACGTTATCATGCTTGGATATCCTATGGTTTGTTGGGCTTAAGAGAAAAGATCTTCAAGGAAGCCACCAATGGAAGAAGCAGATGAAAGGAGGAGGAAGCAGAAGAATAAGTTACTTACTTCCTAAGAAGATAAGTAACTTAAAGGAAGAAAGTGAGAGAGATGGAACATAATTGAATCAAATTCACTTCAAAGACAAGTTAAAATGCATATGAAAGAGATAAGAAGAAGTGAGAGGTGAAGGCAAATCCACCTCCCAAAATAACTTACCAAAAGTTCCTGAAAAGGTTAGTATGAATGCATAAGGTATAAAGCATAAAGAAATGAGTTGAAATGAGATGAAATGACCAAATTAAGAAGTGTTTATGCAATGCAAATGGCATATGAGATGATGCAATGTCATACAATGTGCATATGAATGATCATACAAAGATGAGATGCCATGAAAGCATGCTTTGAAGTTTGAAAACACATGGATTCTTATGAAATGAAATGAATGCAAAACATGGCAAATGAATGAAGAAATTATCAAGCAAGGTTCTAACATGTCTTAATATGTCTAAGATGACATATGAATGCTTGAAATGTCATGGTAAGTTCATGTGATGATGAATATGCAAGGTGAATGCAAATGAACATGAGAAATTAGGGTTTTATGGACATATGAGATGCAAATGAATAAAACAGAAGCATACAACAAGATAAAAAATTGAAATCAAGCTCGAACAAAACCTAATCCCATACTAGGTCACACCCCAAAGGAGAAGATCAGAAGCTTATCCTATTGCAAGTTATGATTTTTCTAAGTTTTCTAGGGTTTTTAGGTGGTTCAAAAGGAAAAATGCAAATCAAATTGAAAATCCAAGTTACATTCATGAGGAAAATAACCAGAAACTACATGCAATATGTAACACAATTCAAAAAGAATCAAGTTCAAACTCTTCTTGGTTAGGCAGAAATGATTTTTCAAAGTTAGGGTTAAAAAATGTGATTTTAAAGACCCTTAATTCAAAGAAAATTGGTAAACTATGATCAAACCTAAAAAGAAATTTGTATGAAGAGTTTGAAAATTTTTCTAAATGTGTTGGAATGGTTCATGATTTTTTTTGGTGATTTTTAGAAACCTAAATGCATTTTTAATTAATTAAAATACTTTAATTAATTAAAAATAACATTTAAATATTTTAAAAATACTTTTTGAATGCAAAAAAATAAAATAAAAATCATTTTCAGAATTATAAAAATATTTGAAATCAGAATGCAAGGTTTCATATTTTTTTGATAAGTTTTGCTATTTTAAAATAAATATGCAAAAGAAATGAAAATAAAATGAAATAAAATGAATTAAAATGAGAAGTATCGAGATCCTATGGCTAAGATTCAAACTGGGGAAAGAAAGGTTGACTAGCGCGTAATCTAAAGGCTGAGATTCAATCTGAGATTTTTTATTTAATTAATTCTAATTAAGTTAATTAAATGAAAATTAGGGTTAATGAAGTAATCTTGGCCACACAAGCGCGCGGGCAAATCCAATCCAAGGGTCTACATTCAAACTGGCATTTAATACAAGATTAGGGCTTAATGACTTTCAGGTGACCGGAACAGTGTTCCGGTAATCTTCTCCGGCGAGCAAAAACCCTAAGTCTCTCTACAGGCCACCCCACCCCAAATTAATTGCCCAGAAATGATCCTCTACTCAAACTAAACTCAAATCAACCTTCAAACATGATTTATAACACACAAACATGGAGAATCGAAGAAGAACAAAAATCTGGACAATATTTCAAAAGCTCATAACATGCTCATTTCTTGACTATTTTCAATTCTAAAAGCATCAGTGTGATCCCCCATAACATATATTTTCATTTTATAACAAGAAAACTAAGCTCTGAAAGATTTTGTTCTTGAGGTTACCTGAGCTGATGAACTGCAAATGTGAGCTTTCAGGGCCTCTCCTTTGTGCAAAAAGCCTCCTTTGACCCTTTTGAGGCTAGTGGAATGCTTCAAAAGCTTTTATGGGGGCTAGTTTGAAGGTTCAAGTTCTGGTGTAGCTGAAAATGAGGTTTGTGTTTGTGATGTTTCAGGCCATTCCAATGGTTGGTTTGTGTTCTATGGATTATTTCTGAATGAATGGTGAAAGAATTTTTGAGGTTTGATGGATGGTTTGAGAGAATCGAAGAAGGGAAGGTTTTTGCAAGTTTTGTGAAATCTGATGTTGTAAGAGGTTTCAGCCTTGTGTGTTGTATGTTTTGTGATCCATGATGTTTGTATAAGCCAATGGGATTGCTCAAAAAGTGGGTGGTGGCACAACTTGATTGGTATGGGCCAAGTTGCAAAAAGTCAAGGTTATGTGTACTTGAAGCTTGTTTGAAGGGGTGTCTGGCCTCAGCTTGCATCAAGGATGGCCTTTGGATCAATGTTATGCAGCTGGAAGGCTTGGATGAAGAGTTCTCATGGTTTATGCAAATTTCCCTCTTTGATGTTTCTTGCTATTCAAGCCATGAAATGCTTCAAATATTGGGCCAATTCTGATCCTTTGAAGTTGTTTTGACATGTTATAACATAATTGTACACATTAGAAGTCATTTAGAAGCTTGAACATGCCAAAATGCAAAATCCCTCTTTGACATGAAACTTGAAGTTATGTTATTTTTGCCAACTTTGAAAGGCCATATCTTGAGTTCTAGGATGAATCAAGACATGTTATTGTACTTTTTGAAAAGGGAAAGACCTAATCTACAACTTTCATGCCCAAGAATTTTTCATTTGAAGCATTTTTGGTCATGAAAGAGGAGGTTGCAAATCTTTCCCAAAATGGAAAGTTTGCATTTCAAGTCATTTCCAAAAATGGCAAGTTTGTAATTGGCTCAAAATTATTCAATCTTGTGAACTTCCAACCACTTATAAGATCAAATAAATATCATAGAACTTCATTTTGATGAAAATGACCCTTTGGTTCCATTGTTGGGGGCCTCAGATGCCCTGATTTTGACTTAACTTGCTCAGGAAGTTACCCAATGATCAGATGACTTCCACAATGAATTTCTTCATCAAACTTGGTACACATGATCCTTATAACATATCAAGAATATTATAAGAAAGAATGACCAAAAAATTTGGAGTTAAGGCCTTTGAAACCAAAACCCTAATTTTGGTCATCTGTGCGGTGAAAACCCTAGCTCTGCTTCCATGCCTTTGCCAATTCTTGTGATCCCTTGACTTTCATGAACTTTGGGGAGCATAATATGATCATGGAACACACATGGAACCTCTTGGAAGGATTTAAAACCTTTGGGATAGCTCATATTGATTCTTGGATTGCTCATATCACAAACCCTAGATGTAGATGAAATTGAACTATGCAGTGAAGCAAATATGCAATATGAGATGGTATGCTTAGGCTAATTCAAAAATGAAAGATCACAAGCCATGTTGTGATAAAGAATGAGGGCAAATTTTTGGGGTGTTTACACTATGGAACAGAAAAACAAGTTAGAGTTCAACTTACTTCCTAAGGAAGTCAAGTTGAATCTAAAGAACAAAAGGGAAGCCTATGAACAAAGCATCAAGTGCTAAGGCAAACACAATTAAAATTAATAAGATATAGGAATGAAGTAATTCTTACCTCAATATTCCCTCCTAAAAAACAAAAGTTAGCATGACAATGCATATTGAAAGTAAAATCAAAGCATAAAAGCAATTAAGTACCATAAACGTCCTAGGATGGAACTAGGATTCAAAATAAGACCTAAGTATAAAGGTGAAGGTACCTAAAGGTTACATGACTTATAAAGTAAGTAGCTACATTATATAGGTCCCTAATTATGCTAGGATACCTCACAAGATCAAACTATGTCAAACTATGTACAAAAAGTTCACTTAAGTTCACCTAAATGCAAGTTAGGGCTTATGGATGAAGTGTGGATGCGTATGGCTTACAAGCATTAATACATAAAATGAGCATCAAAGTCAGTAGTGAATGCTTATGAATGTGGATGAATTAATATACAATCATGGATGCAATGACTTAAGCATATGGAGCAATGAGAAGAAGATGTGAGAACAAATGAGCAAACATCGCATAAGATCACAAATGATGCAAGTTAAAGATGAATGACATGTGAATATTCATGAAATGATTATGGATCAGTAGTATAAAATATATGAGATGCAATTATAATGCATGGATAGGCATTAATTATTCCCACATAATTCATGTTAACAATTAGAGGAGAAGAGAAATGAGTTTAAGGCAAAATTAGTTCATATAAGTATGCATTTTAAAACACTAAAACAAATCAAATGAATATGGTTCAAAAAGTGACCTATCACTGGAATTAAAGCCATAAAATAACCTATAATCAACTCCTAAAAGTTACCAAAAAGTCTCTCAAGCCAATGACATGAATGTCTTCCTATCAACCTATGATCTAGGTGACATGGAAAAATAGCAAGAAGACTCTAAAAATTATGAAATTAAATCCCTGGAATGTTGAAGTCAGTATCTAACATGGTCTAAAAGAATTTCACAAAATTATGCACCAAAGTTCCAAAACAATTACTTAACGATTGAGATACCAAGGCATGATCGCCGAAAAACAACTCCACAAAGTGGATCAAAAAGGACACCAAAAATTATGAAAAAAATGCCTAAGGAGAATCAAAATGTCACCAATTCCAGTGTTTAATCAAACACAAAAAATAGGTCTCACACCTATGGGGAAAATTGTTTTGGTCTCTTATGTCAATACCATTCCTTTTGGGACAGCTTGGAATGAAAATTCCAAATTAATTACTAAAACCAATCAAACCTGGAATCAAAAAATATTAAAAATTAATTAAGAGGATGAGTATCACTCATGAATTTTTCCATAATTTTATCCCACCTAAAACTATTTTCAATAATTGCGACGAAACAGCCAAAAAACGATGTTTTAAGGGATAGCGAGAGGAAGTGAATTCTACAATTCGTAACCTAATCCCTAAGCTCCGAAATCGACACATATAATAAAAATCATAAATAAATCCAGTGCCTCAGGTGGGAGGGCTCAATATGCACCTTAAGTTATATGATCCTAAGCCGCATACAACTAGAATGATGCGTACAAGTGGAGCATCGAGATTACTTACTTGATCGAAGTACCGATTCTTCATATAAAAGAAATCCAAAAACTCATTGCCAAGTCTTGTACTCTCGTTAAGATCTTTGCGAGAACCTTGCATGAACTCAACAAACGCATTAGAAACCAAAAAGAGGTGCAACCGGAAGTTGCACCTATGCCTCACAACTCAAAATCAAATAGAAAGATGAATATACGAGTCATGGACATGCATTGAAATTTACGTTTCAAAACGAGGCAGCACTTATGCTCTAACATAAACAACATGCAAACTCAAACCGAAATCGAACAAATTTACATGCAATGAATGGCAAATGATCAACAAACATAAGTACAAGTCAAAACAAGATCAATGCATCAAAATCGCACCAAACCGAACTCAAAAAGCCTTAAAACAAAAAAACGCATCAAAAATCACCGACTTGGAATTGAGCGAAAATCGCATGGTAACTTGCAAACATGCCAACAGATTCAAATATGCAATCGGTTTTTTTGAAAATTCCACTCGGAAGTGTGACTTTTTGGCTAATTTCATCGGATGGCAGTAGCAAAATAGCCGAAAAAAGTTTTTTTGAATCGCCTAAAAAGTTCACCAATGGCTCCGGAATAATCAACAAAGTCAAATTACACTATTCTCATTCGCGAAAATGCGCTACGGTTAGGAAGTTATGACCAAAACGCATTTTTCGACACGCGGCACATGAACAACATCAACAATTAAGCCTCAACCTATCCTATTCCGAAATTACACATTAAAACAAGCATGAATTCAAAATTCAAGCACTTCAATCAATATCAAGTCATAATAATTAGCTCGCTTAGGAATTTTGTCAAACACCTAATATGCACCGATTATTCTATGTCAACTTTACCAAGCTTTTTCAATTATGCACCACAAAAATTATTAGGATAAATTAATCAAGAATCAATCAATAATCAAATCATGAATCAATACACATAATCTCCAAAAGATTAATTCAAATTCAAAATTCAATTCAAGAAACAATTCAACAATTATTCATGAATTAAAGTTTAAGAAGCTTACCGAATGAAGAATCGACGAAGAAATTATGAATCCGAAGGAAGTGAGACGTGATCATGAACGGAGGATAGGGGGAGAGGTCACGTGGCTGCCGGCGGCGGAAGATGGTGGTCGCACAGTGATGAAGTTGACAGGAGGTGGTGGTTCGTGGCGACTCAGCTACCGGAAGCTTGATCGAAATTGTTGTGTTCTTGATGAAGTTGTTGTTGTGTCTTGAGAAAGAGTTGAGAGAATGAACTTCGATCCTTTAGAGAGAGTTTGTGAGATTTTTTTGGTGTTTGTAAATTATGATTGAAGTTATAAGACAAATTGTGGGTCGAAAGAATATATAGTGGAGTGTAAAATGAAAGGCACAAAATAGAATTTCAGCTTAAGTGAAAATAACAATATCTTTGGCAAGAAATTTCGACTCTGAGCCTTCCATAACATCGTCCGCCTCTGAATCACGTTTGCAACGCAAAACGAACGGACGTAATACGATCAAAATTGAGTGTGATACGTTTAAGCTGCAAGATGTCACTGAATAAGTTGTTTTTTCGGCTTATTTGGTGTCCGCTACTCGAAAATGTGACGAGGTCAACCTCTTCGAAGCATAATCTCGACTCAACTTTGTCAGCAAAGTTGTAGATCTATGAGTCAGTGACCTGGTGTTAAAATGTAAGCTCAACCGAACAAACGAAGAGGGAGATATGAATTTTATCGTGAAACCACTTTCATCCTTTTGCTTTGGTTCAGCACTTCAGTTTTGTGAAATAAACCAAAACGACAATCTTTGGAGCACTGTTCAAACTCGCGTTTGTCTTTGAACTTGAAGAGGCTAAAATTTGTGAACCAAAGCTTCAAGAACGGGTGCAATCCGATGAAAATTGATTCAAAATTCAAGCACTTCAATCAATATCAAGTTATAATAATTAGCTCGCTTAGGAATTTTGTCAAACACCTAACATGCACCGATTATTCTATGTCAACTTTACCAAGCTTTTTCAATTATGCACCAGAAAAATTATTAGGATAAATTAATCAAGAATAAATCAATAATCAAATCATGAATCAATACACATAATCTCCACAAGATTAATTCAACTTCAAAATTCAATTCAAGAAACAATTCAACAATTATTCATGAATTAAAGTTTAAGAAGCTTACCGAATGAAGAATCGACGAAGAAATTATGAATCCGAAGGAAGTGAGACGTGATCATGAATGGAGGATAGGGGGAGAGGTCACGTGGCTGCCGGCGGCGGAAGATGGTGGTCGCACGGTGATGAAGTTGACAGGAGGTGGTGGTTCGTGGCGGCTCAGCTACCGGAAGCTTGATCGAAATTGTTGTGTTCTTGATGAAGTTGTTGTTGTGTCTTGAGAAAGAGTTGAGAGAATGAACTTCGATACTTTAGAGAGAGTTTGTGAGATTTTTTTGGTGTTTGTAAATTATGATTGAAGTTATAAAACAAATTGTGGGTCGAAAGAATATATAGTGGAGTGTAAAATGAAAGGCACAAAATAGAATTTCAGCTTAAGTGAAAATAACAATATCTTTGGCAAGAAATTTCGACTCTGAGCCTTCCATAACATCGTCCGCCTCTGAATCACGTTTGCAACGCAAAACGAACGGACGTAATACGATCAAAATTGAGTGTGATACGTTTAAGCTGCAAGATGTCACTGAATAAGTTGTTTTTTCGGCTTATTTGGTGTCCGCTACTCGAAAATGTGACGAGGTCAACCTCTTCGAAGCATAATCTCGACTCAACTTTGTCAGCAAAGTTGTAGATCTATGAGTCAGTGACCTGGTGTTAAAATGTAAGCTCAACCGAACAAACGAAGAGGGAGATATGAATTTTATCGTGAAACCACTTTCATCCTTTTGCTTTGGTTCAGCACTTCAGTTTTGTGAAATAAACCAAAACGACAATCTTTGGAGCACTGTTCAAACTCGCGTTTGTCTTTGAACTTGAAGAGGCTAAAATTTGTGAACCAAAGCTTCAAGAACGGGTGCAATCCGATGAAAATTGATTCAAAATTCAAGCACTTCAATCAATATCAAGTCATAATAATTAGCTCGCTTAGGAATTTTGTCAAACACCTAACATGCACCGATTATTCTATGTCAACTTTACCAAGCTTTTTCAATTATGCACCACAAAAATTATTAGGATAAATTAATCAAGAATCAATCAATAATCAAATCATGAATCAATACACATAATCTCCACAAGATTAATTCATCTTCAAAATTCAATTCAAGAAACAATTCAACAATTATTCATGAATTAAAGTTTAATAAGCTTACCGAATGAAGAATCGACGAAGAAATTATGAATCCGAAGGAAGTGAGACGTGATCATGAACGGAGGATAGGGGGAGAGGTCACGTGGCTGCCGGCGGCGGAAGATGGTGGTCGCACGGTGATGAAGTTGACCGGAGGTGGTGGTTCGTGGCGGCTCAGCTACCGGAAGCTTGATCGAAATTGTTGTGTTCTTGATGAAGTTGTTGTTGTGTCTTGAGAAAGAGTTGAGAGAATGAACTTCGATCCTTTAGAGAGAGTTTGTGAGAGTTTTTTGGTATTTGTAAATTATGATTGAAGTTATAAGACAAATTGCGGGTCGAAAGAATATATAGTGGAGTGTAAAATGAAAGGCAAAAGATAGAATTTCAGCTTAAGTGAAAATAACAATATCTTCGGCAAGAAATTTCGACTCTGAGCCTTCCATAACATCGTCCGCCTCTGAATCACATTTGCAACGCAAAACGAACGGACGTAATACGATCAAAATCGAGTGTGATCGATACGTTTAAGCTGCAAGATGTCACTGAATAAGTTGTTTTTTCGGCTTATTTGGTGTCCGCTACTCGAAAATGTGACGAGGTCAACCTCTTCGAAGCATAATCTCGACTCAACTTTGTCAGCAAAGTTGTAGATCTATGAGTCAGTGACCTGGTGTTAAAATGTAAGCTCAACCAAACAAACGAAGAGGGAGATATGAATTTTATCGTGAAACCACTTTCATCCTTTTGCTTTGGTTCAGCACTTCGGTTTTGTGAAATAAACCAAAACGACAATCTTTGGAGCACTGTTCGAACTCGCGTTTGTCTTTGAACTTGAAGAGGCTAAAATTTGTGAACCAAAGCTTCAAGAACGGGTGCAATCCGATGAAAATTTATTCAAAATTCAAGCACTTCAATCAATATCAAGTCATAATAATTAGCTCGCTTAGGAATTTTGTCAAACACCTAACATGCACCGATTATTGTATGTCAACTTTACCAAGCTTTTTCAATTATGCACCACAAAAATTATTAGGATAAATTAATCAAGAATAAATCAATAATCAAATCATGAATCAATACACATAATCTCCACAAGATTAATTCAACTTCAAAATTCAATTCAAGAAACAATTCAACAATTATTCATGAATTAAAGTTTAAGAAGCTTACCGAATGAAGAATCGACGAAGAAATTATGAATCCGAAGGAAGTGAGACGTGATCATGAACGGAGGATAGGGGGAGAGGTCACGTGGCTGCCGGCGGCGGAAGATGGCGGTCGCACGGTGATGAAGTTGACCGGAGGTGGTGGTTCGTGGCGGCTCAGCTACCGGAAGCTTGATCGAAATTGTTGTGTTCTTGATGAAGTTGTTGTTGTGTCTTGAGAAAGAGTTGAGAGAATGAACTTCGATCCTTTAGAGAGAGTTTGTGAGATTTTTTTGGTGTTTGTAAATTATGATTGAAGTTATAAGACAAATTGCGGGTCGAAAGAATATATAGTGGAGTGTAAAATGAAAGGCAAAAGATAGAATTTCAGCTTAAGTGAAAATAACAATATCTTCGGCAAGAAATTTCGACTCTGAGCCTTCCATAACATCGTCCGCCTCTGAATCACATTTGCAACGCAAAACGAACGGACGTAATACGATCAAAATCGAGTGTGATCGATACGTTTAAGCTGCAAGATGTCACTGAATAAGTTGTTTTTTCGGCTTATTTGGTGTCCGCTACTCGAAAATGTGACGAGGTTAACCCCTTCGAAGCATAATCTCGACTCAACTTTGTCAGCAAAGTTGTAGATCTATGAGTCAGTGACCTGGTGTTAAAATGTAAGCTCAACCGAACAAACGAAGAGGGAGATATGAATTTTATCGTGAAACCACTTTCATCCTTTTGCTTTGGTTCAGCACTTCGGTTTTGTGAAATAAACCAAAACGACAATCTTTGGAGCACTGTTCGAACTCGCGTTTGTCTTTGAACTTGAAGAGGCTAAAATTTGTGAACCAAAGCTTCAAGAACGGGTGCAATCCGATGAAAATTGATTCAAAATTCAAGCACTTCAATCAATATCAAGTCATAATAATTAGCTCGCTTAGGAATTTTGTCAAACACCTAACATGCACCGATTATTCTATGTCAACTTTACCAAGCTTTTTCAATTATGCACCACAAAAATTATTAGGATAAATTAATCAAGAATCAATCAATAATCAAATCATGAATCAATACACATAATCTCCACAAGATTAATTCAACTTCAAAATTCAATTCAAGAAACAATTCAACAATTATTCATGAATTAAAGTTTAATAAGCTTACCGAATGAAGAATCGACGAAGAAATTATGAATCCTAAGGAAGTGAGACGTGATCATGAACGGAGGATAGGGGGAGAGGTCACGTGGCTGCCGGCGGCGGAAGATGGTGGTCGCACGGTGATGAAGTTGACCGGAGGTGGTGGTTCGTGGCGGCTCAGCTACCGGAAGCTTGATCGAAATTGTTGTGTTCTTGATGAAGTTGTTGTTGTGTCTTGAGAAAGAGTTGAGAGAATGAACTTCGATCCTTTAGAGAGAGTTTGTGAGAGTTTTTTGGTGTTTGTAAATTATGATTGAAGTTATAAGACAAATTGCGGGTCGAAAGAATATATAGTGGAGTGTAAAATGAAAGGAAAAAGATAGAATTTCAGCTTAAGTGAAAATAACAATATCTTCGGCAAGAAATTTCGACTCTGAGCCTTCCATAACATCGTCCGCCTCTGAATCACATTTGCAACGCAAAACGAACGGACGTAATACGATCAAAATCGAGTGTGATCGATACGTTTAAGCTGCAAGATGTCACTGAATAAGTTGTTTTTTCGGCTTATTTGGTGTCCGCTACTCGAAAATGTGACGAGGTCAACCTCTTCGAAGCATAATCTCGACTCAACTTTGTCAGCAAAGTTGTAGATCTATGAGTCAGTGACCTGGTGTTAAAATGTAAGCTCAACCAAACAAATGAAGAGGGAGATATGAATTTTATCGTGAAACCACTTTCATCCTTTTGCTTTGGTTCAGCACTTCGGTTTTGTGAAATAAACCAAAACGACAATCTTTGGAGCACTGTTCGAACTCGCGTTTGTCTTTGAACTTGAAGAGGCTAAAATTTGTGAACCAAAGCTTCAAGAACGGGTGCAATCCGATGAAAATTTATTCAAAATTCAAGCACTTCAATCAATATCAAGTCATAATAATTAGCTCGCTTAGGAATTTTGTCAAACACCTAACATGCACCGATTATTCTATGTCAACTTTACCAAGCTTTTTCAATTATGCACCACAAAAATTATTAGGATAAATTAATCAAGAATCAATCAATAATCAAATCATGAATCAATACACATAATCTCCACAAGATTAATTCAACTTCAAAATTCAATTCAAGAAACAATTCAACAATTATTCATGAATTAAAGTTTAATAAGCTTACCGAATGAAGAATCGACGAAGAAATTATGAATCCGAAGGAAGTGAGACGTGATCATGAACGGAGGATAGGGGGAGAGGTCACGTGGCTGCCGGCGGCGGAAGATGGTGGTCGCACGGTGATGAAGTTGACCGGAGGTGGTGGTTCGTGGCGGCTCAGCTACCGGAAGCTTGATCGAAATTGTTGTGTTCTTGATGAAGTTGTTGTTGTGTCTTGAGAAAGAGTTGAGAGAATGAACTTCGATCCTTTAGAGAGAGTTTGTGAGAGTTTTTTGGTGTTTGTAAATTATGATTGAAGTTATAAGACAAATTGCGGGTCGAAAGAATATATAGTGGAGTGTAAAATGAAAGGCAAAAGATAGAATTTCAGCTTAAGTGAAAATAACAATATCTTCGGCAAGAAATTTCGACTCTGAGCCTTCCATAACATCGTCCGCCTCTGAATCACATTTGCAACGCAAAACGAACGGACGTAATACGATCAAAATCGAGTGTGATCGATACGTTTAAGCTGCAAGATGTCACTGAATAAGTTGTTTTTTCGGCTTATTTGGTGTCCGCTACTCGAAAATGTGACGAGGTCAACCTCTTCGAAGCATAATCTCGACTCAACTTTGTCAGCAAAGTTGTAGATCTATGAGTCAGTGACCTGGTGTTAAAATGTAAGCTCAACCAAACAAACGAAGAGGGAGATATGAATTTTATCGTGAAACCACTTTCATCCTTTTGCTTTGGTTCAGCACTTCGGTTTTGTGAAATAAACCAAAACGACAATCTTTGGAGCACTGTTCGAACTCGCGTTTGTCTTTGAACTTGAAGAGGCTAAAATTTGTGAACCAAAGCTTCAAGAACGGGTGCAATCCGATGAAAATTTATTCAAAATTCAAGCACTTCAATCAATATCAAGTCATAATAATTAGCTCGCTTAGGAATTTTGTCAAACACCTAACATGCACCGATTATTGTATGTCAACTTTACCAAGCTTTTTCAATTATGCACCACAAAAATTATTAGGATAAATTAATCAAGAATAAATCAATAATCAAATCATGAATCAATACACATAATCTCCACAAGATTAATTCAACTTCAAAATTCAATTCAAGAAACAATTCAACAATTATTCATGAATTAAAGTTTAAGAAGCTTACCGAATGAAGAATCGATGAAGAAATTATGAATCCGAAGGAAGTGAGACGTGATCATGAACGGAGGATAGGGGGAGAGGTCGCGTGGCTGCCGGCGGCGGAAGATGGCGGTCGCACGGTGATGAAGTTGACCGGAGGTGGTGGTTCGTGGCGGCTCAGCTACCGGAAGCTTGAACGAAATTGTTGTGTTCTTGATGAAGTTGTTGTTGTGTCTTGAGAAAGAGTTGAGAGAATGAACTTCGATCCTTTAGAGAGAGTTTGTGAGAGTTTTTTGGTGTTTGTAAATTATGATTGAAGTTATAAGACAAATTGCGGGTCGAAAGAATATATAGTGGAGTGTAAAATGAAAGGCAAAAGATAGAATTTCAGCTTAAGTGAAAATAACAATATCTTCGGCAAGAAATTTCGACTCTGAGCCTTCCATAACATCGTCCGCCTCTGAATCACATTTGCAACGCAAAACGAACGGACGTAATACGATCAAAATCGAGTGTGATCGATACGTTTAAGCTGCAAGATGTCACTGAATAAGTTGTTTTTTCGGCTTATTTGGTGTCCGCTACTCGAAAATGTGACGAGGTTAACCTCTTCGAAGCATAATCTCGACTCAACTTTGTCAGCAAAGTTGTAGATCTATGAGTCAGTGACCTGGTGTTAAAATGTAAGCTCAACCGAACAAACGAAGAGGGAGATATGAATTTTATCGTGAAACCACTTTCATCCTTTTGCTTTGGTTCAGCACTTCGGTTTTGTGAAATAAACCAAAACGACAATCTTTGGAGCACTGTTCGAACTCGCGTTTGTCTTTGAACTTGAAGAGGCTAAAATTTGTGAACCAAAGCTTCAAGAACGGGTGCAATCCGATGAAAATTGATTCAAAATTCAAGCACTTCAATCAATATCAAGTCATAATAATTAGCTCGCTTAGGAATTTTGTCAAACACCTAACATGCACCGATTATTCTATGTCAACTTTACCAAGCTTTTTCAATTATGCACCACAAAAATTATTAGGATAAATTAATCAAGAATCAATCAATAATCAAATCATGAATCAATACACATAATCTCCACAAGATTAATTCATCTTCAAAATTCAATTCAAGAAACAATTCAACAATTATTCATGAATTAAAGTTTAATAAGCTTACCGAATGAAGAATCGACGAAGAAATTATGAATCCGAAGGAAGTGAGACGTGATCATGAACGGAGGATAGGGGGAGAGGTCACGTGGCTGCCGGCGGCGGAAGATGGTGGTCGCACGGTGATGAAGTTGACCGGAGGTGGTGGTTCGTGGCGGCTCAGCTACCGGAAGCTTGATCGAAATTGTTGTGTTCTTGATGAAGTTGTTGTTGTGTCTTGAGAAAGAGTTGAGAGAATGAACTTCGATCCTTTAGAGAGAGTTTGTGAGAGTTTTTTGGTGTTTGTAAATTATGATTGAAGTTATAAGACAAATTGCGGGTCGAAAGAATATATAGTGGAGTGTAAAATGAAAGGCAAAAGATAGAATTTCAGCTTAAGTGAAAATAACAATATCTTCGGCAAGAAATTTCGACTCTGAGCCTTCCATAACATCGTCCGCCTCTGAATCACATTTGCAACGCAAAACGAACGGACGTAATACGATCAAAATCGAGTGTGATCGATACGTTTAAGCTGCAAGATGTCACTGAATAAGTTGTTTTTTCGGCTTATTTGGTGTCCGCTACTCGAAAATGTGACGAGGTCAACCTCTTCGAAGCATAATCTCGACTCAACTTTGTCAGCAAAGTTGTAGATCTATGAGTCAGTGACCTGGTGTTAAAATGTAAGCTCAACCAAACAAACGAAGAGGGAGATATGAATTTTATCGTGAAACCACTTTCATCCTTTTGCTTTGGTTCAGCACTTCGGTTTTGTGAAATAAACCAAAACGACAATCTTTGGAGCACTGTTCGAACTCGCGTTTGTCTTTGAACTTGAAGAGGCTAAAATTTGTGAACCAAAGCTTCAAGAACGGGTGCAATCCGATGAAAATTTATTCAAAATTCAAGCACTTCAATCAATATCAAGTCATAATAATTAGCTCGCTTAGGAATTTTGTCAAACACCTAACATGCACCGATTATTCTATGTCAACTTTACCAAGCTTTTTCAATTATGCACCACAAAAATTATTAGGATAAATTAATCAAGAATCAATCAATAATCAAATCATGAATCAATACACATAATCTCCACAAGATTAATTCAACTTCAAAATTCAATTCAAGAAACAATTCAACAATTATTCATGAATTAAAGTTTAAGAAGCTTACCGAATGAAGAATCGACGAAGAAATTATGAATCCGAAGGAAGTGAGACGTGATCATGAACGGAGGATAGGGGGAGAGGTCACGTGGCTGCCGGCGGCGGAAGATGGCGGTCGCACGGTGATGAAGTTGACCGGAGGTGGTGGTTCGTGGCGGCTCAGATTCCGGAAGCTTGATCGAAATTGTTGTGTTCTTGATGAAGTTGTTGTTGTGTCTTGAGAAAGAGTTGAGAGAATGAACTTCGATCCTTTAGAGAGAGTTTGTGAGAGTTTTTTGGTGTTTGTAAATTATGATTGAAGTTATAAGACAAATTGTGGGTCGAAAGAATATATAGTGGAGTGTAAAATGAAAGGCAAAAGATAGAATTTCAGCTTAAGTGAAAATAACAATATCTTCGGCAAGAAATTTCGACTCTGAGCCTTCCATAACATCGTCCGCCTCTGAATCACATTTGCAACGCAAAACGAACGGACGTAATACGATCAAAATCGAGTGTGATCGATACGTTTAAGCTGCAAGATGTCACTGAATAAGTTGTTTTTTCGGCTTATTTGGTGTCCGCTACTCGAAAATGTGACGAGGTCAACCTCTTCGAAGCATAATCTCGACTCAACTTTGTCAGCAAAGTTGTAGATCTATGAGTCAGTGACCTGGTGTTAAAATGTAAGCTCAACCAAACAAACGAAGAGGGAGATATGAATTTTATCGTGAAACCACTTTCATCCTTTTGCTTTGGTTCAGCACTTCGGTTTTGTGAAATAAACCAAAACGACAATCTTTGGAGCACTGTTCGAACTCGCGTTTGTCTTTGAACTTGAAGAGGCTAAAATTTGTGAACCAAAGCTTCAAGAACGGGTGCAATCCGATGAAAATTTATTCAAAATTCAAGCACTTCAATCAATATCAAGTCATAATAATTAGCTCGCTTAGGAATTTTGTCAAACACCTAACATGCACCGATTATTGTATGTCAACTTTACCAAGCTTTTTCAATTATGCACCACAAAAATTATTAGGATAAATTAATCAAGAATAAATCAATAATCAAATCATGAATCAATACACATAATCTACACAAGATTAATTCAACTTCAAAATTCAATTCAAGAAACAATTCAACAATTATTCATGAATTAAAGTTTAAGAAGCTTACCGAATGAAGAATCGACGAAGAAATTATGAATCCGAAGGAAGTGAGACGTGATCATGAACGGAGGATAGGGGGAGAGGTCGCGTGGCTGCCGGCGGCGGAAGATGGTGGTCGCACGGTGATGAAGTTGACCGGAGGTGGTGGTTTGTGGCGGCTCAGCTACCGGAAGCTTGATCGAAATTGTTGTGTTCTTGATGAAGTTGTTGTTGTGTCTTGAGAAAGAGTTGAGAGAATGAACTTCGATCCTTTAGAGAGAGTTTGTGAGAGTTTTTTGGTGTTTGTAAATTATGATTGAAGTTATAAGACAAATTGCGGGTCGAAAGAATATATAGTGGAGTGTAAAATGAAAGGCAAAAGATAGAATTTCAGCTTAAGTGAAAATAACAATATCTTCGGAAAGAAATTTCGACTCTGAGCCTTCCATAACATCGTCCGCCTCTGAATCACGTTTGCAACGCAAAACGAACGGACGTAATACGATCAAAATCGAGTGTGATCGATACGTTTAAGCTGCAAGATGTCACTGAATAAGTTGTTTTTTCGGCTTATTTGGTGTCCGCTACTCGAAAATGTGACGAGGTCAACCTCTTCGAAGCATAATCTCGACTCAACTTTGTCAGCAAAGTTGTAGATCTATGAGTCAGTGACCTGGTGTTAAAATTTAAGCTCAACCGAACAAACGAAGAGGGAGATATGAATTTTATCGTGAAACCACTTTCATCCTTTTGCTTTGGTTCAGCACTTCGGTTTTGTGAAATAAACCAAAACGACAATCTTTGGAGCACTGTTCGAACTCGCGTTTGTCTTTGAACTTGAAGAGGCTAAAATTTGTGAACCAAAGCTTCAAGAACGGGTGCAATCCGATGAAAATTTATTCAAAATTCAAGCACTTCAATCAATATCAAGTCATAATAATTAGCTCGCTTAGGAATTTTGTCAAACACCTAACATGCACCGATTATTGTATGTCAACTTTACCAAGCTTTTTCAATTATGCACCACAAAAATTATTAGGATAAATTAATCAAGAATCAATCAATAATCAAATCATGAATCAATACACATAATCTCCACAAGATTAATTCAACTTCAAAATTCAATTCAAGAAACAATTCAACAATTATTCATGAATTAAAGTTTAAGAAGCTTACCGAATGAAGAATCGACGAAGAAATTATGAATCCGAAGGAAGTGAGACGTGATCATGAACGGAGGATAGGGGGAGAGGTCGCGTGGCTGCCGGCGGCGGAAGATGGCGGTCGCACGGTGATGAAGTTGACCGGAGGTGGTGGTTCGTGGCGGCTCAGCTACCGGAAGCTTGATCGAAATTGTTGTGTTCTTGATGAAGTTGTTGTTGTGTCTTGAGAAAGAGTTGAGAGAATGAACTTCGATCCTTTAGAGAGAGTTTGTGAGATTTTTTTGGTGTTTGTAAATTATGATTGAAGTTATAAGACAAATTGTGGGTCGAAAGAATATATAGTGGAGTGTAAAATGAAAGGCAAAAGATAGAATTTCAGCTTAAGTGAAAATAACAATATCTTTGGCAAGAAATTTCGACTCTGAGCCTTCCATAACATCGTCCGCCTCTGAATCACGTTTGCAACGCAAAACGAACGGACGTAATACGATCAAAATTGAGTGTGATACGTTTAAGCTGCAAGATGTCACTGAATAAGTTGTTTTTTCGGCTTATTTGGTGTCCGCTACTCGAAAATGTGACGAGGTCAACCTCTTCGAAGCATAATCTCGACTCAACTTTGTCAGCAAAGTTGTAGATCTATGAGTCAGTGACCTGGTGTTAAAATGTAAGCTCAACCGAACAAACCAAGAGGGAGATATGAATTTTATCGTGAAACCACTTTCATCCTTTTGCTTTGGTTCAGCACTTCAGTTTTGTGAAATAAACCAAAACGACAATCTTTGGAGCACTGTTCGAACTCGCGTTTGTCTTTGAACTTGAAGAGGCTAAAATTTGTGAACCAAAGCTTCAAGAACGGGTGAAATAGGATGAAAATTGATTCAAAATTCAAGCACTTCAATCAATATCAAGTCATAATAATTAGCTCGCTTAGGAATTTTGTCAAACACCTAACATGCACCGATTATTCTATGTCAACTTTACCAAGCTTTTTCAATTATGCACCACAAAAATTATTAGGATAAATTAATCAATAATCAATCAATAATCAAATCATGAATCAATACACATAATCTCCACAAGATTAATTCAACTTCAAAATTCAATTCAAGAAACAATTCAACAATTATTCATGAATTAAAGTTTAATAAGCTTACCGAATGAAGAATCGACGAAGAAATTATGAATCCGAAGGAAGTGAGACGTGATCATGAACGGAGGATATGGGGAGAGGTCGCGTGGCTGCCGGCGGCGGAAGATGGTGGTCGCACGGTGATGAAGTTGACCGGAGGTGGTGGTTCGTGGCGGCTCAGCTACCGGAAGCTTGATCGAAATTGTTGTGTTCTTGATGAAGTTGTTGTTGTGTCTTGAGAAAGAGTTGAGAGAATGAACTTCGATCCTTTAGAGAGAGTTTGTGAGAGTTTTTTGGTGTTTGTAAATTATGATTGAAGTTATAAGACAAATTGTGGGTCGAAAGAATATATAGTGGAGTGTAAAATGAAAGGCAAAAGATAGAATTTCAGCTTAAGTGAAAATAACAATATCTTCGGCAAGAAATTTCGACTCTGAGCCTTCCATAACATCGTCCGCCTCTGAATCACATTTGCAACGCAAAACGAACGGACGTAATACGATCAAAATCGAGTGTGATCGATACGTTTAAGCTGCAAGATGTCACTGAATAAGTTGTTTTTTCGGCTTATTTGGTGTCCGCTACTCGAAAATGTGACGAGGTCAACCTCTTCGAAGCATAATCTCGACTCAACTTTGTCAGCAAAGTTGTAGATCTATGAGTCAGTGACCTGGTGTTAAAATGTAAGCTCAACCAAACAAACGAAGAGGGAGATATGAATTTTATCGTGAAACCACTTTCATCCTTTTGCTTTGGTTCAGCACTTCGGTTTTGTGAAATAAACCAAAACGACAATCTTTGGAGCACTGTTCGAACTCGCGTTTGTCTTTGAACTTGAAGAGGCTAAAATTTGTGAACCAAAGCTTCAAGAACGGGTGCAATCCGATGAAAATTTATTCAAAATTCAAGCACTTCAATCAATATCAAGTCATAATAATTAGCTCGCTTAGGAATTTTGTCAAACACCTAACATGCACCGATTATTGTATGTCAACTTTACCAAGCTTTTTCAATTATGCACCACAAAAATTATTAGGATAAATTAATCAAGAATCAATCAATAATCAAATCATGAATCAATACACATAATCTCCACAAGATTAATTCAACTTCAAAATTCAACTCAAGAAACAATTCAACAATTATTCATGAATTAAAGTTTAAGAAGTTTACCGAATGAAGAATCGACGAAGAAATTATGAATCCGAAGGAAGTGAGACGTGATCATGAACGGAGGATAGGGGGAGAGGTCGCGTGGCTGCCGGCGGCGGAAGATGGCGGTCGCACGGTGATGAAGTTGACCGGAGGTGGTGGTTCGTGGCGGCTCAGCTACCGGAAGCTTGATCGAAATTGTTGTGTTCTTGATGAAGTTGTTGTTGTGTCTTGAGAAAGAGTTGAGAGAATGAACTTCGATCCTTTAGAGAGAGTTTGTGAGAGTTTTTTGGTGTTTGTAAATTATGATTGAAGTTATAAGACAAATTGCGGGTCGAAAGAATATATAGTGGAGTGTAAAATGAAAGGCAAAAGATAGAATTTTAGCTTAAGTGAAAATAACAATATCTTCGGCAAGAAATTTCGACTCTGAGCCTTCCATAACATCGTCCGCCTCTGAATCACATTTGCAACGCAAAACGAACGGACGTAATACGATCAAAATCGAGTGTGATCGATACGTTTAAGCTGCAAGATGTCACTGAATAAGTTGTTTTTTCGGCTTATTTGGTGTCCGCTACTCGAAAATGTGACGAGGTTAACCTCTTCGAAGCATAATCTCGACTCAACTTTGTCAGCAAAGTTGTAGATCTATGAGTCAGTGACCTGGTGTTAAAATGTAAGCTCAACCGAACAAACGAAGAGGGAGATATGAATTTTATCGTGAAACCACTTTCATCCTTTTGCTTTGGTTCAGCACTTCGGTTTTGTGAAATAAACCAAAACGACAATCTTTGGAGCACTGTTCGAACTCGCGTTTGTCTTTGAACTTGAAGAGGCTAAAATTTGTGAACCAAAGCTTCAAGAACGGGTGCAATCCGATGAAAATTGATTCAAAATTCAAGCACTTCAATCAATATCAAGTCATAATAATTAGCTCGCTTAGGAATTTTGTCAAACACCTAACATGCACCGATTATTCTATGTCAACTTTACCAAGCTTTTTCAATTATGCACCACAAAAATTATTAGGATAAATTAATCAAGAATCAATCAATAATCAAATCATGAATCAATACACATAATCTCCACAAGATTAATTCAACTTCAAAATTCAATTCAAGAAACAATTCAACAATTATTCATGAATTAAAGTTTAATAAGCTTACCGAATGAAGAATCGACGAAGAAATTATGAATCCGAAGGAAGTGAGACGTGATCATGAACGGAGGATAGGGGGAGAGGTCACGTGGCTGCCGGCGGCGGAAGATGGTGGTCGCACGGTGATGAAGTTGACCGGAGGTGGTGGTTCGTGGCGGCTCAGCTACCGGAAGCTTGATCGAAATTGTTGTGTTCTTGATGAAGTTGTTGTTGTGTCTTGAGAAAGAGTTGAGAGAATGAACTTCGATCCTTTAGAGAGAGTTTGTGAGAGTTTTTTGGTGTTTGTAAATTATGATTGAAGTTATAAGACAAATTGCGGGTCGAAAGAATATATAGTGGAGTGTAAAATGAAAGGCAAAAGATAGAATTTCAGCTTAAGTGAAAATAACAATATCTTCGGCAAGAAATTTCGACTCTGAGCCTTCCATAACATCGTCCGCCTCTGAATCACATTTGCAACGCAAAACGAACGGACGTAATACGATCAAAATCGAGTGTGATCGATACGTTTAAGCTGCAAGATGTCACTGAATAAGTTGTTTTTTCGGCTTATTTGGTGTCCGCTACTCGAAAATGTGACGAGGTCAACCTCTTCGAAGCATAATCTCGACTCAACTTTGTCAGCAAAGTTGTAGATCTATGAGTCAGTGACCTGGTGTTAAAATGTAAGCTCAACCAAACAAACGAAGAGGGAGATATGAATTTTATCGTGAAACCACTTTCATCCTTTTGCTTTGGTTCAGCACTTCGGTTTTGTGAAATAAACCAAAACGACAATCTTTGGAGCACTGTTCGAACTCGCGTTTGTCTTTGAACTTGAAGAGGCTAAAATTTGTGAACCAAAGCTTCAAGAACGGGTGCAATCCGATGAAAATTTATTCAAAATTCAAGCACTTCAATCAATATCAAGTCATAATAATTAGCTCGCTTAGGAATTTTGTCAAACACCTAACATGCACCGATTATTGTATGTCAACTTTACCAAGCTTTTTCAATTATGCACCACAAAAATTATTAGGATAAATTAATCAATAATCAATCAATAATCAAATCATGAATCAATACACATAATCTCCACAAGATTAATTCAACTTCAAAATTCAATTCAAGAAACAATTCAACAATTATTCATGAATTAAAGTTTAAGAAGCTTACCGAATGAAGAATCGACGAAGAAATTATGAATCCGAAGGAAGTGAGAAGTGATCATGAACGGAGGATATGGGGAGAGGTCGTGTGGCTGCCGGCGGCGGAAGATGGTGGTCGCACGGTGATGAAGTTGACCGGAGGTGGTGGTTCGTGGCGGCTCAGCTACCGGAAGCTTGATCGAAATTGTTGTGTTCTTGATGAAGTTGTTGTTGTGTCTTGAGAAAGAGTTGAGAGAATGAACTTCGATCCTTTAGAGAGAGTTTGTGAGAGTTTTTTGGTGTTTGTAAATTATGATTGAAGTTATAAGACAAATTGTGGGTCGAAAGAATATATAGTGGAGTGTAAAATGAAAGGCAAAAGATAGAATTTCAGCTTAAGTGAAAATAACAATATCTTCGGCAAGAAATTTCGACTCTGAGCCTTCCATAACATCGTCCCCCTCTGAATCACGTTTGCAACGCAAAACGAACGGACGTAATACGATCAAAATCGAGTGTGATCGATACGTTTAAGCTGCAAGATGTCACTGAATAAGTTGTTTTTTCGGCTTATTTGGTGTCCGCTACTCGAAAATGTGACGAGGTCAACCTCTTCGAAGCATAATCTTGACTCAACTTTGTCAGGAAAGTTGTAGATCTATGAGTCAGTGACCTGGTGTTAAAATGTAAGCTCAACCGAACAAACGAAGAGGGAGATATGGATTTTATCGTGAAACCACTTTCATCCTTTTGCTTTGGTTCAACACTTCAGTTTTGTGAAATAAACCAAAACGACAATCTTTGGAGCACTGTTCGAACTCGCGTATGTCTTTGAACTTGAAGAGGATAAAATTTGTGAACCAAAGCTTCAAGAACGGGTGAAATCCGATGAAAATTGACCGAGTTATGAATTTTACAAAATCTGACAGACAGTGCACTGCATCAAAGAACCTTACTAGTAATTCGCATTTTCGAGATCCTTCCGCTCGGACCTAACCCAAACTGAATTCACATAATGAAGATAACATCAAAATGGAATTTTAGGCACCGAAACGACATTAATTCTATGAACGAGCCAATAGTTATGAATTATTTAGTGTTCAAAACTCACCGGTTCAGCACTGTTTTTCACTATGTCGACTTTAAAAACTCGCACATTCGGAGATCTTCTTCAAAGAGTTAGTTCTCGGCCAAAACCCAAAAGTTGGAAAGGATATCAAGATTAAATTTGTGGCATATGAATCTCTCAGACACGTTGACCCAATCAGAGGTTACAAACTCTTGAATACCGCCAGCACAATTAATCAGCGAAACCGAAATTTCAGAAACAATTAATTCCCGCCACTTTCCTTGATGAATTAGCCTCCGAGCCGAACACAAAAGTTGTAGAGAATACCAAAAAGATCTAAAATATTTAGTTTCAAGCCAAAATGAGTTTCCAAGCATAAGTTACAACTTTTGCAAACTGCACCATAAAACTGATATTCTGCTTAAACTCCTCTGAATCAACCGAGAACTTTTGGCTTCTTCTGAGATTCTTGTGCACATGCCACATGAAGAAATAAAGGTCAGTCACAACCTATGAAATCTCAAATGGAGATGTATGTTCATGTATATTTATGATGCAATTGTGATCTAAATGCAATGCAATGTATGAAAGGATATGCTAAATGGCATGAAAATGAGAGGGCAAATTTTAGGGTGTTACAATGGGTTTGCTTGAAGAGAGCTCGTATGTCCAGTGCCTGGCGTAATTGTTTTGCTTGAGGAAGACTCGTCTGTCTTAGTTTTTCTTAGCCGGTATAACATTTCAATTTGAAAGGAGCTCGTCTGCTTTGTCACCCAGGGTGTTGGGTTTATTTCCCATTTCTGCATTCTCTAGCAGAGTGCAAATTTCAAGTCTTCTTGGTATTCAACCACAGTTTATCCTGAACGGTCGATAGCCCGTGCCATTGTCCTTTTCAGATTAACAATTGCTTGAATAGGGGCAGCTGTAACACCCCAAAATCTCCCCCTTGTTTCTAGCATCATCCTCATGTCATAATCATCATAAGCATGACATATCCTTAGCATCTTTGCATAGAAAAATGAAACATAACATTCTCATGTCCTAGCATTGGGCATATGATCAATCACTGGTGCATTTGAAGCTCTACAAGTCAAATAAAGAAGTCAAGTGGCTTTGTTCAAGTCCTATAAGGTGTATACATGGCATGTGCAAGCTCAAGATCCTTTACAAGTGTCTAGAAGGTTTGAAGATCACCAGAAGGTCATAGAGGGAACAATCTCCTACACAAGTGGCTTCCAAATTAGGGTTTTAGTTTTAAGCAAGATGTCCTTATGACTCTGGCCATTTCATGTGGGCAAAATCATGCATATGATATGTGAATGCTATGGATGAAATTTGGTGTTCAAACTCATTGAGGAAGGCAATTAATTCATCAGTTGCTTGCACAGGAAGAAATTGGTCAAACTGATTATTTGAAAAGTCAACTGTGACAATGCAAGGGTTTCAATCATATTTTTCAAGCCAAAGGATGTTCTTAAGGTCTCAAAAGAGGTTTGGCAAGGTCAAAAGTCAAGAAATTAGGGTTTTGGCAAGAGTTGTTATTTTTGGAAATATGACTTATATTGAAACTTTCCAAATTTAGTAAGTTTTTCCCTAATCTTCAAGCCATTCTTTCACAACCAAAATGACCTCAAATCAATTTCCCTTGAACATGAAAGTTGTAGGATATTGTCTCCCATTTCCAAAAAGTACAAGAACATGATCATAGCCCTCATAGTTTGAAAGATATGGCCATTGGAAGTTCAAACTTTTTTTGAAGTTTACCACATTCTCAAGTTCATACCAAGATGCAAAAACTCGTGTATCATGTTTCCAAGTTGTTTTATGGGCAAAGTTAAATCACTACATCACTATGCATGGCAATAGGAGCATTTGGCACAAAGGAAAATGGAAAACCCATGCATGGCATGCATGGAATTTCACAAAATGAAAAAAATGCAAAACATCACAAAGGGCATGATACCTTCACATCCAAGGGCCAAGATCATTTCATTTTTAATTAATGAGTGGTGTGTGATCAGTTTGTACACAAACAAGAGCAAATGCACGCAAGAATCATGCTATCACACATCTCATGCCAATTTGCAAAATCACCTCAATCACACTTTTCCCACGTGCACTCTTCTCAAAACCCTAATCAGTGCAAGTTCACTCCATATAAATGCTAAAGGTGCCCTTGAATCACCAGTTTTTGACCACCATTGCATCACTCTCAATCATCTTGCATTTTTTGTTCTTCTCTTCAAATTCTCAAATCTTCTCACTCATTCCATAAAATAACCACATATTCTTGATCCTCTAACTCCATAGAACCAGAATCTACCATTCATTTGAGCTAGCAAGCCAATCCCATACCAGTGAACTTCAGTAGCAGTTGGTGTTGAATCTCAAGATCTAGGAAGATTCAAGGCTTCTGTTGCATTTATTTTGCAAATGGAAGTTAGAAGACGTGGATCTGCAGCTGTATGCGCTTTATCTTGGTGTTTTGAAAGATCTGCAACTTCAGGTATGCTCTGGAATCCATGGATCTAAAAATGAAATTGATTGTTTGCAATGTGATCTACTTGATCCTCTGATGATGTTGATATATTTATTTTTGAATTTGAGTAAGAAACAAGCATGTTATATGGATTTAAAGTTTGATGTATGAAATTGTTTTTGCTCGATCTACCTTGCTTTTTGATCTATTGGAAAATCTAATGTGATATTCTTGCTCAGCATGTTTAACTTGTTAGATCTGGAAATTTATTTGCATTTTTGTGATGTTTTGTTCTTGGTATGAATTTTCTGGTGCCGGAGCCCTAGCTCCGGTCACTGGATTCTGGAAACAATTTTGAATGAGGAAGACGAGTTGGTGAGCGTTGGATGACTTGATCTGGAGGGCTGAGGGTGTGATGTCACATTAAAATCCGCCCTCCTTCTCACGTGCTTTTTAATTTCTGTTAAATTGTGCTTGTGTGCTAGCGCGTGATAAAGAGTATGGACCTTTGATCTGAGCCTCCCTTTTGTTTGACTTAGGTTATTGACTATTGATGTGATGGCTTATCATTTTCCCTGATTTCCTTTGAATTTCCACCAAAATTTCCATAAACCTGCGCAGGCTTTTGGGCTCTTTTTGTTATCCGCACCCCCTCATTTGTTAAGCCCAATTGATTTGAACTGAATCCTATTACTATTCTCACCCCTATCTCATTTACATGTTATTTTATTTTATTTTTATTTCAGTTTGGTTTTTAATTTGTAAAATTAGTAAAATGCATCCAAAAATTCCAAAATAATTCATGATCATTCCTTTTAATTTTCTTTAATTTTTGACATTTTTGTTTCATTTATTTTTATTTCCCACGTAGGAATTAATTCCCACTTTTATTAATTGTTTTTAATTCATTTTAAATACATGTTGACTTGTAGATTTTCTATCTTGATCATCAATTTGAATTTTGACTTGATTCTTTTTGCATATTATTCGTATTAAGGTGTAGTTTGTGGATGGTTTTTCTTCTGATTTTTAGAAGCTTGCATGATTATTTTTGGTATTTGACTTGTGTGTGAAGCTTCAAAACCCTAATTGGTGTTCTTGAGTTCCTTTGACCTAGCTTGCTTATGATTCTGACTTTGTTCTTTTGACATGATGTTTTCACTTGATTAGTGAATATTTGTACTTATTTGCATAATTTTTGCATGAGTTTGTGATTTGATTTGAATTTTCATGTGAGCTTGTCCTAATTTTGCTTCTTCTTGCTAGCATGCTTAGTTCTAGGGTTAGGAGGGCACTTGTGCCAACTCCTATAGGATAGTTAGAGGTCTTTTTATGTGAGGTTTGATCCCTGGTCCTTGCTTAGTGGGTGTGCTTTGGGAATTATTTTGTTACTTGCCTTTAAGGTTTCTCACAAGTGTATGCATGTTCACCTCACTTCCTTTGTTCATCACTTCTCTTTGATATTTATGATTGCGTTTGTTTGTTTCTTCCCCATGTTTGCTTATGCTCCTTAGGCACATCTTAACATGATTAGGTCCCTGGTTCTTCACATGATGCTTATGCCTTGATTTGCTTTGTGTTTGTTTGTCTTTACACTTGTGCACATGTTCACTTCACTTCCCATTCTTATATTGTTTGTGTTTGGACTTGCATGAACCTTTCTTTGGTCTTTTGTGTTGTTTGTACTCATTCTTGTGATGATAAGGTTCTGATCTTGTGTTTCTTAGTGCTTGTCTAACTTGTTGAGTCCTTTGTGTTCCATTTATGTTTTGTTTCTTTTTAAGAATTTGTGAAGCTTGGTTTGAATTTGTGTGCTTTGCCTCTTGCTTGGTTTGCCTTGGTGATATGTTTTAGTGCATTAAGTGGTTGATTTCACTTCTGGTTGTGATGTCTTAGTATGATCTTTTGTTCATGTGTATCTCATTTGATTTCAATTGTTTTTGTCTTACCATTTGTTTATGCTACTAAACATTTCAGGGGCTCATGGTAAGTGAAGTGTGGATGTCATCCACATTCCAAGTCGGCATCTCTTCTTTATCTTTACTTTCTATTTTGTAATTGTTGATGTGCCTTAAGGCATATTGTGCTTCATTTCTTCTTTTTCCCCTCTAGAAGCAACTTATCTCATTTAGAGGAGTAAGTTGTTCTTTAGCTTTCTTCTCCCTCCTTAGGATAGTTTCAATCCTCACTAACCATAGGACTCCCATGCATGATGACTTTAGGATTAGAGTTTCCCCTTTAGATTTTACCTTTGAGATCCTTTTGGTGCTCTCTCTTTCTCATCTTCATACAAAATCTAAAAAACATTAATAATAGTTGAGTTGACCTTCCCTTTTGTCATACTCTCAAAGAAAAGCTAAAAAACACTTCTTCATTTTAATTCACAAAATCACTTAATAATACAAACAAGTTAGTGAATTTAAATCCCAATCTTAGGAAACACGTTTGAGGATCTTCCTCATTCTTGATGGACTTGTTACTCATTCTATTTTGGGATGTAGTAATAAGGACATGTCCTTAGAAAAGGATTTACCTTCACTTTCTTGTGCCACACTCTTTAAAAGACTTCTAAAAAACAAAAACAAACAATAAGCCTCTCCTCTGGGACTTCTTTTCTCATCTCACTCACTCCTTACGTACGAACTTGCTACTACTTGTCATTTTACAAGACGGTAACGCACTCGTCGTCCGAGCCTGCAACACCTGAGCATTGACATAGGCAGTTCAAGCCTTAAGACACAAGCAATCTTTTCCACCCCTAGTTAGGGGAACTACGACGACTCTGATCCTCATGTCCAGTTGTCATACCCCAAATTTGTCCTACTCGCACTTTTTTATTTTTCTGTCTAACCAATATTTACAGATCCTAAAATATGCACCTTTATTTTCTGTCTAACAATTATTTCGAAAGAATCCAAAAATAGGTACCATTTTATTTTTTCTGTCAGATTTAAAAAAAAACAAAAAAATATGTATTATTTTGCTTTTCTGTCTGATAAAAAAAATAATAATAAAAAAAGGGGCATTTTATTTCTTTTTCTAATTAAAAATTTGAATTCTCTTTTACTCCATCTTTATTATTTGGTTCATTATCAAAAATTTTAAAAAAAATTCATTGTCTATTTTTATTCTCGTTATTTCCATTTTTATTAATTATTTTTATTAGTATTATTATTACTCTAATTTTTTGTTTAGCACCATTTTTATCATTGTTAACTTTTTATAGTTACTATCATAAGTTTAACGTTACTATTATTCCATCATTATTCATTTTTATAATTTTTATTATTATTACTTTGTTATTATTATTATTATTATTATTATTATTATAATTGTTATTATTTTCCTATTCTTACTCTCATTATCATTATTATAGCTCTTTTTATTATTAGTATTGTTTCTATTTTTTAATCAATCCCAAACAAACTTTCCACTACCATTGCCACTAACTTTGCACCAGCATAACAGAATTTTTGTTCCATTTCACAGCTCATTCTTATCCCAAATCACAACTCAAATAAATAAGATCTTATTCCTTACTTTGTCCCCAATTCTTCCCATTTCACCCTCAATCTCAAACTCTATTTAAACAGCCTCATTCTCATAATCAAGAAAAAAGCTTGGATGACCTTAAAACCACCTTGCAATAAATCCTTCCAAATTCAAGCTTTAATACACTTAAATTAAACCCTTTCCATATTTTCATATCTTTTTTAAGAGAAAAAGAAAAAAATAAACTTCTCAAAAAACCAAGCTGCATAACACAACCTTCATACATTTTTTCAACTATACTCAAACACTATACAACCACACCCAGTGAAATCACAATAATCACTGCTCCATTTTCCAAAACTGTGTAAACAGCTACCAAACGAACCCCTTCACCGTTTCATCACTCCGCCGCCGCAAACAACCGGAAACCGCCGTTATCCCATAAACCGGCCGAGACCGCGGCGAATCCGCCCATTCTCAAAAGAACGGATCGCTTGAGCCACCACCATATCGCCAATACCTTTACCGCCAACAACCGCCGCGTCACCACTCGGCGGAAACAACCATAGAAACAATGGATCCGCCTCCGCGAGAGTGAAATAAACGCGAATCCGAGAGAGGCAGGGCGAAATCCAAGAGATTGAGTGAGAAAGGGGGAGGCGTCGGCGGATCTCATTTGTGTGGGTAGGTATTTTTGAATCGTTGAAAAGTGTGAGAGAAGAATATGTTCTGCTATTTTGTTTTAAATGTTGAGTTTATCATTTAGTTCTTTTTATTTTCTATTTACCTTTATTTTATTATTTTATTCTTCATAGATTAAACCTTCTTTATTTCTCTTTGGATAATGAGGCTTCTAAGCCCAAGTAATTCTACTCACACACATCAAAATCACCGACACACCCTCCTGTTTTTTTAATTAAGTATTTTATTGTCATTTTCTTAGATTATTAAAATCTTTGCTATTGTTTTTAACTTAATTTTATAGTTTTTTATTTATTTATTCCATTTGTATTTAATTTTTTATTTATTAGGGCCAATGATATAATAAGAAATTAAATTATTTCCAATTTTATTAAATTGGGAAATTTAATTAATATGAGGCCATTCTAGGTAGGATTTTTATTTAATATTTTATTTCTATAAAACCATTTTATTTAGTTTAATTTATTTTTTGTATTATTTCAATTATTTGTTATGTTATCGAATTTTTAATTTAATTTATTTTTATTCTATTCCGATTTAATATCCGCAATTTAATTTAGACAATTTAATCAATTTATTTAACGCATTCCAACAAATCGATTCAACTCCTTATAGAATGATTTCGACTCTAAATCGATTCTAAGGAAGTTAAAGAACAATATTCCGACGCGCCCGATTAAAAAGGTCCAACGCCTTCGAATAGTTGTCATTAATTTATTATTTTCGCATTTTATCACTTTAATCGATTCGCAAATCCATATAAGTCGAATACTTTGTACCTCGCCATCCAACCTCTTTTCCGAACTCGACATTCGAATATTTTTATAATTAAAGTAACAGAATAACTGAATTCTGGAGTCTCGCATTCCTCGAATTCTTGAATGAACACTCCTGAGGCTCGTCCCACGGGACGTTGTTCATTTGACTTTCCGTAATTAAACTTTTAACCCATATATCAAATAATGAAAGAATTGAATTCTGGAGTCTCGCATTCCTCGAATTCTCGAATAAACTCTCCTGAGGCCCGCCCCTCAGGACGCAATTTATTTACCCTTTCATTCTTGAAAACACCAATCAAATCAAACATCTTTTAAAAAAAAACTTTATTTAAATCCTTTCTATCTCAAACAAGCTAGCGCTTCAGCCTCCTATCGCGAGCAGACAAGCCAACGCTTAACAGTAGAATGCGGTTTAAATAAATGTTCATTAAAACAAACCGATCAACCTTAGTACCACAAACTATGAGGCTCTGACTTTCCCATTGCACAAGGGAATACGTAGGCACATGGATCTTACTCCTTGCCGAGCACCCTAGGAACAAAATAACTCATTTCCCCTATTAACCTTAGATTAGAATCGTCCGCATTTACTTTATTATTCAAAGAAAACAGAAAGCATAAGTCAACATTAAATCACAAATAAAACTAAGAGGTTCCCGTTGAGTACAACATACGTAAGGGGTGCTAATACCTTCCCCTTACGGAATCGACTCCCGAACATAGAATCTGGTTTCAAAGACCTTGTTCTATCCATCCATTTTTTCAAAAGGTTTCTCGATATTTTCCTTTTCCTTAATTGGAATCAAATAAGTTCGATGGCGACTCTGTTGTTTTAATTTTCATCCGAGGTATTTTTTATCGCGAGGTCGTATTTTTCGAGGTGCGACAGCTGGCGACTCTGCTGGGGACGGTCAGAGAGTCAAGCCTAACTTAGTTTACTTTGCGATCGATGCCGACTTTGTTTATCTGTTTTCTTTATGCTTTTTATTTATGTTTGTTTATTTGCTCTTCTTATTATGATCGTTATCATATCTGCTTGTTGGATCCTGGGATGACACCTGAGTTTTTTGAAAAAGAAGAGGAAACCCCTAGTTTAGAATTGGAAGTTATTAGTGTTAGTCTCCAAGGACTCTCTCCTTGCAAGCCTAGCATGAAAGCTCCCCCTAGAGAGTAGACCTATTCACAGATCTCGTCATAACACAGCTAGCCTGTCGCTTGACTTGATTCATGAAAGGGCTGTGACTCTGGGACCACTTTTAGAACCGGTTTCAATATTGGCAGTTGTGTAATGTTAATCTCAGAGGACCTGCTCCTCATACGGCTAACATGAGAACTCCACTCAAGGTAGATCTTATCGTTATTATCGTCGTAATACAGCTAGCCTGTGGCAGGACGTTAATACGATTAGCGTCCGTGACCTTGAGTATCTTATCCATAACCGTAGAAATTATCCTGTGAGTGGTTTTACGGGTAAAGAACTTAGAACAATCCTTTTAAGAGCCTACCTGCTAAGGTTACTTTTATTAGAGATATCGGTGATTTACTCGTTACTATGGTTCACCTCAGAGCATATTATACTCGTGATCCTGGATCTTGCATTGCATCCATACGCATATTAATTTCATTTGCATAATTATTCATCTTGCATTTCATTCCAAAGTCGTAAACTCATTTCATGTTCCTCCATCTTCAGTAAATCAAGTTGGTTTCTCGATGCCCGTATCGTGCTAGACGCCCGTATTTAACCCAATCCAACACTAGAAGACTGATGGACGTGATTCAAGAAGAACAAGCTGCTATGAGGGTAGAGATTGACTCGGTCAAGAACAAGATTGACCAGATTTATGAGACCATACAAGCTTTGGCTAGGATGGAAGAACGTCGCGAAGCTGTTGCCGCAATGAACAATGCTCTAGTGCAAGGATCTACCTCACGCGCAATGCCTTCAGTTCCAGTTCCAAATCCTTTAGTCTATGGTTTGCCTCCAGGCTTCACTCCTGCTGTTGAAGAGGTCACTTCCCAACGATACCTAGCTTTGGTGTTACTGTTGGTGCTATTCCTCAAGCTCAGCCTTTTCCAACCCAAGTCCAGTTCCCTCATGCTGAAGAGGATCAACAAGTTGAGTATGAGATGCATACTGCTGTTCCAATCACCAATCCCCATGTTGTTCAAGAATCTGAAGCTATGAAGATGTGTCGCGAGTTAGCTGAAAAACTCTGAATCATGGAAGGACACAACTCAACCTCTCTGAGTGCCTCAGACATGTGCTTAGTTCCAAATGTTGTGATCCCTGCTAAGTTCAAACTTCCAGAATTCGAAAAATACAAAGGCCTCAGCTGTCCTGAGCTTCATTTGAGGATGTATTGCAGAAAAATGGCTACTCATGCCAAAGATGACAAGCTCATGATCCATTGCTTCCAAGACAGCCTGTCTGGAGCGTCTCTAGAATGGTACATGCAACTTGAGCGCAACAATGTTCGTACTTGGCTTGATCTATCTGATGCATTCAAAAAGAAATACAAGTACAATACCGACTTAGCTCTTAACCGTACTCTACTCCAGAGTATGGCTCAAAAGGAAAGCGAATCCTTTAAGGAGTACGCCCAACGCTGGAGGGAATTAGCTGCCAGAGTGCATCCGCCATTGGTTGACCGTGAATTGATCGACATCTTCATGTGTACCTTACAGGGGCAATACTACGAGAAGCTGATCAGCAGCGTATCTTCTAGATTTTCGGACATGGTGATGGTCGGAGAAAGAATTGAAGAAGGTTTGAAAAGTTGAAAGATCTAAGGAGGCTCTAGCAACCAAGCCAATGTCAAGAAACCTTTCAACGGGTACAAAAAGGGCGAAGCAAATTCCATTTCTTCTGCAAGTGGGAATCTTCAACAGAGTGCACCTACTCCATTTCCCTACTATCAGTATCCATACGTAGCTGCTGCGCAATATGCTCCCGTGCCATATCAGCCAATTCCTCCAATGCCTTATCAACAGGCCATTCAAGCTCAATTTCTGCCTCAGGTGGCTTATCAACCACGTCTATATCCTATGGTCGCTGTTGCGCAATATGCGCCCAATCCGTACCCACAACCGGCTTATCCACAACGGCCTGGTCAACAACAACAACGCGCTCCTCAACAGCGCCCACCATATCAACAAAGAGGATATGATAGACACCTTGATCCCCTGCCTATGTCATATTCTGAAATCTTTAATCAGCTGATGGCAAAAGGATCTCTTACTTTGAAAGATATGCCACCTCAGATTGGTAATGCCCGGAACTTTGATGCCAATGCGCGATGTGAGTATCACAAAGGCGCTCCAGGTCACACCATCGAGAATTGCCATGCCTTCCAGGTCAATCCATTGCCGCCGCACGGTGCCAACAAGTGAAGGCATTTGAAAGGGTTGTTGAAGACCAAGCTAAGTAGTCTCCAACTTTGAAGTATTCAATCAAGAGAAGTCCAATTCCTCAAATCAAGGAAGCCATCGCCATTTATGATTTCCGCATTTCTGTTATTTTGTAATGTTTGTTTAAGTACTATTTGCTCTGAACATTGTTATCTGTACTTGGTTTTGTTAATGTTATGTTTATGCATGTTTTGAATCAATCTATTTGCATTCGCTCATTATTTATCATTTATCGCAAAAATCACAAAAAATAGTTTCTCTCACTTCACTTTAGCAAATATTTGAGGGAGGATGATGAAAACGAAATACCCATAACTGTTGCGGTATGCTTTCGGATAAAACCTCGTCAATGATGTACAGGCATTTGTTCAAATTCCCAAACACTGGAGATATAAGGAGTTAGTCCCTAGTCAACCACTTCGGGCCTAGAAGTAGGAGTGTTCTTTCGGATACAACCCTTACACCTAACCCGAGGCAGGGTAGTTGTTCAATTAACCTGACTACACTTCCAAATCACAAAAGGAGACATCCCGTCAGAGGACCATCAACAAATGACTTGGCAGTCACAACATTCAACAAAATACGAAAAAATAGAAAAGAAAAAACTACTAAGTTGAGCACCCAAAGGGGGACTTAGTCGAAAAATGAAACAAAAGAAAGAACAAATCAAAAGAGGAGCCCAGATCCTCAGCAAAAGAAAAACAAATATCAGTGACCACCAAATCAGGAATCAAAGGGTCACCAATAACAAAATAAGATGACTTCCATTTTCAAGCGAACTTTAAAGCTTCATCTTCACTCTTGCAATGTCAAAACAAATGCATGTGTAGAGTTAACTGAACATAGGATTGGAGAACATTATGAAGAAGGGATAGGTACAAATCAAACTTTGAGCCTTGTATCCTTTGTTTCTCAAACCATTAACTAGACCACATTACAACCCTCAAAAGTCCTAATTGAGGCACGGTTTATTCTGAAAGCTTGCTACCAACAAGGTCGCATAAATTGACTCCCATATATTTGCTAATATTCAATCTTGATCGCACATTATTCTTGTTGCATTTTTCACGCACTTTCTAAATCAGCACCACGTTTGGACCAACGGTCCATTCGTTACACTTTCACAACATTCAAAATAAAACGGCTTTTCAAAACTTACATGAACGTTGCATTAACACTACCATTTGTGTATGAACAATTTAATTGCAAATCAGTGCAATCCCAACAAGAGGCAATCAAAAGAGAAATTTGAACTTCATTAGTGCCAACATGAATCAAGACTATCTCAACAATCCATTAATCTGGGGCAAAATCATTCTTAACAGCCCAATCAGGGGCAAATTATCTTCCAACAGCTCAATCAGGGGCAGACTAATACCAAATCCAGATACAGGAGCAAATCTTCCTATCTTGTTTCCCCAGTTGAACAAGCATTCCTTGCTAAGCGTTGGCAATCATTCAAAGCAAAATCAGTCTTCATGTGTTAATTAAGTCGCTTCGCTCACCAACAAATAACCAAACTTGGAACTTTCAGATCCATCTTCTGACCATACATCGTCAAAGATCGAGTATCGGGGAATCAGACCCTCCACCCACCCAAAGTCCGATCATTATTGGCAACTACCAGACTAAAAGTCCATCAAGCTAGCACCTTTCATTCGCACATATGCATCATGTGCATTATATGCATCATTACACATCATTTACATCAATCATTTATAGCATATGCATCAGTTGCATACCTAAATAAATCAGCTTTTCATACTCCCAACACTTTTAACTTTCAGCAATGCATAAGCACTTGCATCGTATATCCATCCTTATGGAATACCATTTCAAAAACAATCAAGCATACGTGCATAATTCAGGATCCAGGATCAACCCAAGTTTCCAGTCCTTTCCCCAGCGGAAGTCAGGATCATATCAATCGAAGTTTCTAAGCATCTCCTCAGCGGATTCAATGGCCGTATTTAAATTTCATTTCGCCTTATCATCCTCTGGTGATAAGTGATTTTATTTTAGTCTTTCGCCTATCATCCTCTGTTGATAATGATTCTTTATTTTTCTGTCTTTCGCCTATCATCCTCTATTGATAGTGATTCTTTATTTTTCTTTCTTCCGCCTATCATCCTCTGTTGATAGTGATCCTTTATTTTTCTGTCTTTTGCCTATCATCCTCTGGTGATAGTGATTCTTTACTTTTCTGTCTTTCACCTATCATCCTCTGTTGATAGTGATTCTTTATTTTTCTGTCTTTTGCCTTATCATCCTCTGGTGATAAGTGAGTTTATTTTCAGTCTATTGCCTTATCATCCTCTGGTGATAAGTGATTTTATTTTCAGTCAGTTTGCCTTATAATCCTCTGTTGATAATTGATTTTATTTTCAGTCAGTTTGCCTTATCATCCTCTGTTGATAATTGATTTTATTTTCAGTCAATTTGCCTTATCATCCTTTAGTGATAAATGAGTTTATTTTCAGTCATTTGCCTTATCATCCTCTGGTGATAAGAGATTTTATTTTCAGTCATTTGCCTAATCATCCTCTGGTGATAAGTGAGTTTATTTTCAGTCATTTGCCTTATCATCCTCTGTTGATAAGAGATTTTATTTTCAATCATTTGCCTTATCATCCTCTGGTGATAAGTGAGTTTATTTTCAGTCATTTGCCTTATCATCCTCTGTTGATATGAGATTTTATTTTCAGTCATTTGCCTTATCATCCTCTGGTGATAAGTGATTTTATTTTCAGTCTGTTGCCTTATCATCCTCTGGTGATAAGTGAGTTTATTTTTAGTCAGTTTGCCTTATCATCCTTCGGGGATAAGTGATTTTGTCTTCAGTTATTCGCTTTATCATCCGTTGGTGATAATTGATTTTGTTTAGTCAAATTGTTTCTTGCTGTGTCACCCATTATTTCCAATTTTCTTCATCTGCGACTTTCGCAACTTCTTTCTTTGTCAGACAAATTTGGAGTCTGTTAGTATCTTATTATCTTATACCTTGAAAGTTTGAACGCCAGCCGGTTCATCTTACTCGGTCTAAGCTAATTCGATAGAGGCATCTGTCATACCCCAAATTTGTCCTACTCGCACTTTTTTATTTTTCTGTCTAACCAAAATTTAAAGATCCTAAAATATGCACCTTTATTTTCTGTCTAACAATTATTTCGAAAGAATCCAAAAATAGGTACAATTTTATTTTTTCTGTCAGATATTTCAAAAAAAAACCAAAAAAATATGTGCTATTTTGCTTTTCTGTCTGATAAAAAAAATAATAAAAAAAGGGGCATTTTATTTCTTTTTCTAATTAAAAATTTGAATTCTCTTTTATTCCATCTTTATTATTTGGTTCATTATCAAAAATACAAAAAATATTCATTGTCTATTTTTATTCTCGTTATTTCCATTTTTATTAATTATTTCTATTAGTATTATTATTACTCTAATTTTTTGTTTAGCACCATTTTTATCATTGTTAACTTTTTATAGTTTACTATCATAAGTTTAACGTTACTATTATTCCATCATTATTCATTTTTATTATTTTTATTATTTTTATTATTATTACTTTATTATTATTATTATTATTATTATTATTATTATTATTATTATTATTATAATTGTTATTATTTTCCTATTCTTACTCTCATTATCATTATTATAACTCTTTTTATTATTAGTATTGTTTCTATTTTTTAATCAATCCCAAACAAACTTTCCACTACCATTGCCACTAACTTTGCACCAGCATAACAGAATTTTTGTTCCATTTCACAGCTCATTCTTATCCCAAATCACAGCTCAAATAAATCAGATCTTATTCCTTACTTTGTCCCCAATTCTTCCCATTTCACCCTCAATCTCAAACTCTATTAAAACAACCCCATTCTCATAATCAAGAAAAAAGCTTGGATGACCTTAAAACCACCCTGCAAAAAATCTTTCCAAATTCAAGCTTCAATACACTCAAATTAAACCCTTTCCATATTTTCATATCTTTTTCAAAAAAACAGAAAAAAAAAACTTCTCAAAAAACCAAGCTGCATAACACAACCTTCATACATTTTTTCAACTATACTCAAACACTATACAACCACACCCAGTGAAATCACAATAATCACTGCTCCATATCTCAGCCCAACCAAAACAAAACATAAAAAAGCCATAGAATACAAAACCAAAAAAAAAATCGAAAAAAAAAACGTCTCAAGACTCATCAACATCCCTTGAAATCTCATAACGTGAACAAACACCAAAACTCAGAAGAACAAACCGCGACCCTTACCATAATCATCCTCATCCTCCACCAAAAATAACACTTACCTTCATTTTTCTTTCTTTCTTTTAGATTCACAACCACCAAATACCATTACCAAAAAACTCATTGTGAACAAACCTTCAAATTTGTTTTCACCTCTGTATCTTACCTTCAAAAACACAATAACGTCCGAAAATCGAAACAACACCACTGAACCACTTTCCAAAACTGTGTAAACAACTACCAAACGAAACCCTTCACCGTTTCATCACTCCGCCGCCGCAAACAACCGGAAACCGCCGTTATCCCATAAACCGGCCGAGACCGCGGCGAATCCGCCCATTCTCAAAAAAACAGATCGCTTGAGCCACCACCATATCTCCAATACCTTCACCGCCAACAACCACTCGCCGGAAACAACCATAGAAATACCGGATCCGCCGCCGCGAGAGTGAAATAAACGCGAATCCGAGAGAGGCAGGGCGAAATCCAAGAGATTGAGTGAGAAAGGGGGAGGCGTCGGCGGATCTCATTTGTGAGGGTAGGTTTTTTTGAATCGTTGAAAAGTGTGAGAGAAGAATATGTTCTACTATTTTGTTTTAAATGTTGAGTTTATCATTTAGTTCTTTTTATTTTCTATTTACCTTTATTTTATTATTTTATACTTCATAGATTAAACCTTCTTTATTTCTCTTTGGATAATGAGGCTTCTAAGCCCAAGTAATTCTACTCACACATATCAAAATCACCGACACACCCTCCTGTTTTTTTAATTAAGTATTTTATTGTCATTTTCTTAGATTATTAAAATCTTTGCTATTGTTTTTAACTTAATTTTATAGTTTTTTATTTATTTATTCCATTTGTATTTAATTTTTTATTTATTAGGGCCAATGATATAATAAGAAATTAAATTATTTTCAATTTTATTAAATTGGGAAATTTAATTAATATAAGGCCATTCTAGGTAGGATTTTTATTTAATATTTTATTTCTATAAAACCATTTTATTTAGTTTAATTTAATTTTTGTATTATTTCAATTATTTGTTATGTTATCGAATTTTTAATTTAATTTATTTTTATTCTATTCCGATTTAATATCCGCAATTTAATTTAGACAATTTAATCAATTTATTTATCGCATTCCAACAAATCGATTCAACTCCTTATAGAATGATTTCGACTCTAAATTGATTCTAAGGAAGTTAAAGAACAATATTCCGACGCGCCCGATTAAAAAGGTCCAATGCCTTCGAATAGTTGTCATTAATTTATTATTTTCGCATTTTATCACTTTAATCGATTCGCAAATCCATGTAAGTCGAATACTTTGTACTTCGCCATCCAACCTCTTTTCCGAACTCGACATTCGAATATTTTTATAATTAAAGTAACGGAATAACTGAATTCTGGAGTCACGCATTCCTCGAATTCTTGAATGAACACTCCTGAGGCTCGCCCCATGGGACGTTGTTCATTTGACTTTCCGTAATTAAACTTTTAACCCACATATCAAATAATAAAAGAATTGAATTTTGGAGTCTCGCATTCCTCGAATTCTCGAATAAACTCTCCTGAGGCCCGCCCCTCAGAACGCAGTTTATTTACCCTTTCATTCTTGAAAACACCAATCAAATCAAACATCTTTTAAAAACGAACTTTATTTAAATCCTTTCTATCTCAAACAAGCTAGCGCTTCAACCTCCTATCGCGAGCAGACAAGCCAACGCTTAGTAGTAGAATGCGGTTTAAATAACTATTCATTAAAACAAACCGATCAACCTTAGTACCATGAACTACGAGGCTCTGACTTTCCCATTGCACAAGGGAATACATAGGCACATGGATCTTACTCCTTGCCGAGCACCCTAGGAACAAAATAACTCATTTCCCCTATTATCCTTAGATTAGAATCGTCTGCATTTACTTTATTATTCGAAGAAAACAGAAAGCATAAGTCAACATTAAATCGCAAATTAAACTAAGAGGTTCCCGTTGAGTACAACAGACGTAAGGGGTGCTAATACCTTCCCCTTACGGAATCGACTCCCGAACTTAGAATCTGGTTTCAAAGACCTTGTTCTATCCATCCGTTTTTTCAAAAGGTTTCTCGATATTTTCCTTTTCCTTAATTGGAATAAAATAAGTTCGATGGCGACTCTGTTGTTTTAATTTTCATCCGCGGTATTTTTTATCGCGAAGTCGTATTTTTCGAGGTGCGACACCAGTGAGGTACGTAGGCAGCAGGGTAGGGCCCGTTCGAGCACAATCTTTATTTTCCCTACATTTCTCTTTTCCATTTTCTTTCCCAGTTTCCTTTTCTTTTCCAGTTCAGTTCCTTTTCTTTGCAGCAACTTTTATTTCTTCACCCTTTGAAACATTTTCTTTGCAAGCGTGGATCCCGTCGGGTACGGAGGACGATCTGGGGTGCTAATACCTTCCCACGTTGTAACCGACTCCCGAACTCAGATTCTTTAGTTTGCAGGACCTTTGTCCTTCTTTTTCTTTTCTTCTGGTTTGTGCAGCATTACCATTCCCGTTCCTTCGGGATAAAAATGCATGGATGGCGACTCTACCTTTTTTCCGCGCCACTTTCGCGTTTGTACTAGGATGGAAATCCAAGGAGAGACACAGGCTTCAGAAATTCAGACTAAGGTTAAACCCGAACAAATGCACCTTCGGGGTACGTTCCAGTAAGCTGCTGGGCTTCATTGTCAGTGAACGGGGAATTGAAGTCGACCTTTCAAAAGTTAAAGCCATCCAAGAGATGCCTGCACCGAGAACTGAAGAAGAATTACGGGGATTCTTAGGGGGGTTGAACTACGTTGCATGGTTCATCTCTCACTTAACATCCACGTGCGAACCTATTTCAAACTTCTGAGGAAGAATCAGGCTATCAAATGGAATGATGACTGCCAACAGGCCTTCGACCGAATCAAGGAATACTTGCAAGAACCTCCGATTCGTATGCCTCCAGTGCCAGGGAGACCCCTAATCATGTACCTCACCGTACTCGAAGGATCAATGGGATATGTGCTGGGTCAGCAGGACGAGTCTGGTCGAAAAGAGCACACCATTTATTACCTTAGCAAAAAGTTTACCGATTGTGAGACACACTACTCACTATTCGAGAAAACTTGTTGCGCTTTGGTATGGGCTGCTCGCCGGCTAAGACAATACATGCTGACTCACACCACTTTCCTAATTTCCAAGATGGAACCTGTAAAATATATCTTCGAGAAGTCGGATCTAACCGGAAGAGTAGCCCGATTGCAGATGATTATGATAAAATATGATATCCAATACACTTCGCAAAAAGCCATCAAATGGAGTGTATTATCGGAGTATCTGGCCCAACAACCAATTGACGATTACCAGCCTATGAAGTTTGATTTTCCGGATGTGGTCATCATGTTCCTCAAGTTGAAAGACTGTGAAGAACCACTCCCGGAGGAGGGGCCAGACCCTGAATCCAAATGGAGATTGATGTTTGAAGGAGTTGTGAACATGAATGGTAATGGAGTAGGTGTTGTACTTATCTCACTAGAGGGGGCACACATGCCTTTCACTGCTTGGCTGACATTTGAGTGCACCAATAACGAGGAAGAGTATGAAGCCTGCATAATGGGTGTCGAAGAAGCAATCGGTATGAGAATCAATAACCTTGAGATCTTTGGTGATTCTACTCTAGTTATCAACTAAGTCAATGGAAAGTGGCTGGTTCATCAGCCTCACTTAGCTCCATACAGGGATTACACCAGGAGGTTATTAACTTTCTTCACCAAAGTAAAATTGCACTACATACCTCAAGATGAGAACCAATTTGTTGATTCTTTGGCAACTCTATCTTCTATGATCAAGGTGCATCAAGAGAACTATGTGCCTCGAATCGATGTCTCTCGTCTCGAAAGACCTGCCTATGTGTTTGCAGTTGACGGTGTTAAGGATAACAAACCTTGGTATTATGTTATCAAGCAATTTATGAAGACTCAGGAGTATCCAACTGGGGCATCCAGTAAAGACAAGAATACTATCAGGAGGCTAGTAGGAGGATTCTTCTTGAATCAAGATGATGTACTATACAAATGAAACTTCGACATGGTCCTTCTCAGATGCGTGGATAGACACGAAGCAGACCTGTTGATACAAGAGGTTCACGAAGGCTCCTTTGGTACCCATGCTGGAGGGCATGCTATGGAAAAAAAGCTGTTAATATCGGGGTATTATAAGATCACCATGGAATCTGATTGCTGCAAATACTCCCGCAAATGCCACAAGTGCCAGATCTATGCTGACAGGGTCCATGTACCTCCAAATCCATTGAGCGTCATGTCTTCACCTTGGCCCTTTTCCATGTGGAGCATTGACATGATTGGTAATATTGAGCCAACGACTTCCAACAGTCACCGCTTCATCCTGGTTGCTATAGACTACTTCACAAAGTGGGTTGAAGTGGCGTCTTATGCCAACGTTAGAAAAAAAGTGGTCGTCCGATTCATTAAAAGGAATATCAATTTCCGGTATGGAATTCCCGAGAGGATCATTAATGATAATGGTTCTAACCTCAACAATAAGATGATGGTTGATTTATGTCGGGATTTCAAAATAGAGCATCACAAGTCTTCATTGTATCACCTGAAGATGAAAGGCGCCATCGAGGTGGCCAACAAGAATATCAAGAAAATTGTTCAGAAGATGGTTGTGACATATAAGGATTGGCATGAGATGTTATCGTTTTCACTACATGGGTACCGAACATCTATGTGTACCTCGACAGGGGCAACCCCATTCTCACTGGTGTATGGTATGGAGGAAGTCCTACCAGTCGAAGTTGAGATCCCCTCGTTGAGAATAATTATGGATCTCAAGTTGGATGAAGCTGAATGGCTCCGAGCTAGGTACAACCAATTGAGCCTCATCAAGGAAAAACACCTAGCATCTGTATGCCATGGACAGTTGTATCAACAACGAATGAAATAGGCTTTCGACAAGAAAGTACGGCCTCAACGGTACATACCAGGTGACTTAGTGTTAAAAAGGATTCTTCCTCCTCTCAATGATCACAGGGGAAAGTGGACACCCAATTATGAAGGTCCATTCGTGGTTAAAAAGGTCTTCTCGGGAGGAGCCTTGATGTTAACGACCATGTATGGCAAAGACTTCCAAGCCCCTGTCAACGTTGACGCAGTAAGAAAATACTTCGTATAAAATGACCCACTGGTTAAAAACAGAATAAAGATCCAGGTAAAAAGGGCATCCCGGCAAGCCAAAAACAGAATAAAAGGCTCAGGCAAAAATTAGGGAAATATTGGGGAAAATGTACACCCGCTGAGCTGAAAAGCCACATTGGATAGCTCAAGTAAAAAAGGTTATCCTGGTGGATTGAAAACCCGAAAGGGCGATCCACGCAAAAGAGGGACTAATACAAACGATTGTGGTCTGAGAGGTTTGTGATCCATTTGAAACTAAGGGCATCCCAAGGGTTGAAGACCAATTCAATCACTTTCCTTAAAGGCGAAGCAAGCGGAGAGTCATGGAGATATACAAGTCATAGCCGGGTCGGAGCTTGATGAGATCCATTCTTCACATTGCCAATAGGATAATTTGTTTTTCTTTTGAGCAATTTCCTCTTTCCAGGGATTGTTTCCTGATGTAATGCCTACTCAGGGCCATTGTCCAAATAATAAAATGCAATTTCGTTCAAATTTGTGTCCATATGTCTTTGTTTTTCATCTAACATTGACTGAGTGCAAAAACGTCCAGCATATTGTGATAAAAATTGCATTATGAACATTTGAACACCTTATAACTCATATAGGAGGACAAAACTATACCACTCTAAAGTGTTGAGTGACGAGGATGGTGATTCATACCATAAGCCCGGGGCATACAAACCAAACTAACTCTCTATATGGCAGGCACTATCAGTTGTGTTTATGCAGTGGCAGGTGCAGGTGTCGCTAGAAAATCCAGAATAGACTTTTAGGAGGACTTCCTCAACAAGTTCTTGGGTAGAATTCCTCAACAAACGTTTTCTTGGATGCCTTCCATTATCCCTAGTAGAATGGAGATTGAAATCTTCCCCAACAGTGGTGGAAGAAGACTGATAGTCTCCCAAAGCAGAGATCCTCCTTCAATGAAGAAGTATCCCCCACCAGATTCTTCTTATCTCCAGCAATACATGGAGACATTTCTTCCCCAAGCAGAAGATTGTGTATCTAAGGAGTTTCCATAGTAGATTCCCTCTTCAGCAAAACATTGACATCTGATGCCCCAACCTAGTTAGAAGGATATCATTCCCTCCGCAGAGTTCTACAGGTAGCGTACCTCTTAGGTCAAGTTCATTCCCAACGGGGTCTTGGCTCCAATCTCAAAGTCCAATTTATTTTTGGCAATGGTGGAAGTTCAGAGCCAGTGTATCATTCACAATATCTCCCGCAGAGTTGCTCTTCCCTACAGGGATTCACCAAATCAATTCAGTGATTATTTTTCCCTAGTCAAGCTACTTGAGATACCTGTCATCTCCTCATCAGGAGATTCTTATGCATTTGCATTGCATCCTCAAGAGCATAGCCTTCCCATCCTTATGGAGCATTGTGCCATGACAAAATCCAAGCATGTGCATACCAGCATGGGCCAGTTTTGGGGTATATTACACAAAAGCCCATAACATCTTTTCAACCTGGAGTATTCCCCACAAATAATGCCAAGTCCATTCCTCAACATTGTTACTCTTGTCAGTCAATGCTTGTTTCCCCCAGTCGAGTCATCATCCGCGTTATGATGGTCTCTTTTCAAGTATTATCTCCCACATGGGATAATTACTTGTCGATTCTGCCTCGTTCAGTTTCGTTTTCTCGAGTCATCATCCGTGTTATGATGGTCTCTTTTCAAGTATTATCTCCCGCGTGGGATAATTGTTTGTCGTTTCTGCCTCATTCAGTTTCATTTTCTCAAGTCATCATCCGTGTTATGATGGTCTCTTTTCAAGTATTATCTCCCGTGTGGGATAATTACTTTTCGATTTTTCCTCGTTCAGTTTCGTTTTCTCGAGTCATCATCCGCGTCATGAGGGTATCTTTTCAAGTCTTTATCTCCTGTGTGGGATAATTACTTGTCGATTCTTCCTCGTCCAGTTTTGTTTTCTCAAGTCATCATCCGCGTTATGATGGTCTCTTTTCAAGTATTATCTCCCGTGTAGGATAATTACTTATCGATTTTGCCTCATTCAGTTTCATTTTTCTCGAGTCATCATCCGTGTTATGATGGTCTCTTTTCAAGTATTATTTCCCGCGTGGGATAATTACTAGTCGATTCTTCCTCGTTCAGTTTCTTTTTTCTCGATTCATCATCTGCGTCATGATGGTCTCTTTTCAAGTCTTTATCTCCTGCGTGGGATAATTACTTGTTGATTCTGCCTCGTTCAGTTTCATTTTCTCAAGTCATCATCCACGTTATGATGGTCTCTTTTCAAGTCTTTATCTCCCACGTGGGATAATTTCTTGTTGGTTCCGCCGCGTTCGGTTTCATTACTTCGATTTATCATTCGCGTTATGATAATCGTTCCCCACCTCCTATCTCCCGTGTGGGATAGGAACCTTTTGATTTCGCCAAGTTCGGTTTCGTGTCCTTGAGTTGTCATCCAAGTCATGATGGTTTATTTCCTGACCCACTCACGGTGTATCTTGTCATACAAGAATGGAATTCTTCTCAATACATTCCATTCCTCCAAGAGTACAAATTTTCAAGATTATTCGAGTATTATATCACTTCATACCTTGAATATCTAAAAGTCGTTGCTATTATTCATTCAGGTATGCAGATGATTGAATAGGGGCAGCTGTAATACCTCAAAACTTGCCCTCTCATTTTCATGGCATTTAGCATACCACATTTCATATCCAAATTCACTTCATGACCAAAAGCATTGCATCATAACCAGCATAACTGAGGCATAAGGCTTGTGATCAATGATTGAAGAGATTGCTGGTCATCCAAAGGCAATCAAAAGCTAACATGGCTTCTCAACATTGTGCAAAGGGTTCACAATATCCCACAAGTTTTCATTTGAGGCCACAAGTCATAGAAAAGAGTGAATTGATCCACACATTCAAGTAGTGCAACATCTCCTGACAAAAAGGGCCAAATTAGGGTTTCTAATTAAATGAACTTCTCAAGGGAATTTTGGTGCAAACTTGATCTCATGGTTTCTGCATGATATTAACTACCTAGGGTTCAAATTTCATCCATTGAATCATTTTGAAGGGCCTTCAATTGATCAGTTACTTGAAAATCAAGGAATTGGGGAAAAGTCAACCATGTTGAGTAAAAATTTAACTCCTGACTTTTTGAGACCAAATTCATGAAATTAAGGCTACAAGGAGTTTATGGATTAAATTTGATCAAGAAATTATGGAGTGATCATGAGAAATTAAGAAAATCAAAACATACCATTTTTAGAAAATTAGGATTTCCAAAAATGGCAAGTTTTGGCCATTTTGCAGCCAACTTCAAGAGAGGTATTCTCCAAAAATAAAAGTCAAATGAAAATTCCACTTGAGATGTTTGAAATAGGGAATCCTAAGCTTCAAATCCATAGGTGGAACATGTCCATAACATTAAAATTGAGAAAGTTATGATCATTCAAATTTGGTGCAAATTAAGGCAAGCTAGGGCAAAACCAAGGCAGGCCTTGCATCCTGCGCGTGTGCCAGGCAAGGCTTTTCATCAAACATGTGATGTGCCACATGTCAAGCCAAATTAAGGCATCAAGGAGGTTTCAAGTGAATTTTCTTTGAACATCAAAGTTGTTCATTGGCATGTCCTCTACAACTTTGATGCTTAAAGAATTTTTGTTTGATCAATGGTTTAAAATATATGAGGGGTCAAAGTGGCAACCTCACACTGATTATCCCATGTGCATGTTGCCCAAGGCATGCCCAATCTCTGCAGGCCCATGTATGCAGTCTTATGCATTGAGTTCAATGACAATTTTGATGTACCTAGAGGCCATATCTCATCTTGGAGTAAATATCAAACTTGTTCTATGTTGCATTATCTTCATTTTGATCACTAGAATGCCTACATTTGGTTGCTTGACCATGAAGATATATCCATTGAAAGTTCACAATATGCAAGTTGTTTCCTTGTGCACTAAGGCAGTGGTGTAATATTCAAATACAGAACAATATAGGTTTGTAAGCTTCACTTATCCGGTAGTGAACATAAGGCGTCATGTTTAGAGCTTCAAATGATCACCTACCTACATGATCATGCTATACCACCATGTGCTTCCTTCAAAATCAAGAAAATGAGAAATTTTGAACATGATAAGCATGCTGCAAACATGATCAAGCCAGATTCAATTTTCATCATAGCCAGCTCATCATAAGTGTCATGGACATCACCATATGGGATTCAATTCGAGTGAAACAGTTTCAGCTCATTACACTTGCCTCTCACTTTAATTCTTCATAACCAACTTAACTCAGTACCAACTGAATTGAATCAGTTAACCATGGTGCTAACCATGGTTCTAACTGTGAACTATGCTGAGTTAGGAGCTTAACCTCCATTATAAAAGATCAAACCTAACTGAATTGCATCACTTTTTCATTTTTGCTCGAAAAATCACTCTAAACTTCAACATTTTGCTCTGCATTCTCCTTGAAGTTTCACTGCATTTTGGATTGATCAAGCTTCATCTTCAATCAAAATTCTCCATTCTTCCATTGCTCATCATCATCATTAACTCAAGCACCATTTCCATGGCTGAATTTAGCGGGAGTTTCAACATTGCACCAATGCATACCTCTGCGAATTGCTAAGATTCTCATTAATCTTCATCAATCTTGCATCAATCATCATCATTGTAGCTTCACCATCATCCAAGGAACAAGATCCATGGCACGAGCAGTTTGAAACTTCAAGATTCAGTTGCTGCATCATCACTGCATTACTCCAAGTTTCTCCAAGATCCATCATCCAGTGAGTATTTATTTCACTCCACTGAGGATCAGAGACAATTAGCAAGCATAGAAGGAACTTCATCTCTGGATTTCTTCAACCTCTGCATATCTGCATTTTCAGGTTTCTTCTGAAATTAGACTTGCATTATTTCCTTCAATTTTATTTGATTTGTGTGGTTTAAAGCTTGATAGAAGTTGTGCATACTCTGGCTAGTTGATATGAATAGTAGATGCTTAGATTCTGTTTCTTAGGTGGAATTTGGTTGCTTCGATTCGCACTGATTAAGCATGATAAATGAATTATGAAGCCAGATTATAGATGTAGGAAGCATGAGGATCATTTTGGTGGTGTTAGATTTCATTTTCATGGTGTTTCGTTCTTGCCCTAATCAGAGTAGCGCCGATGAAGGTGATCAGAGACTAGCTCAGGTCACCTGAACAGTTACCCTAATATTTCTCCAATTTTATATCCCAGCCCTAGGATCTTCTCCATCCAACGTCCACTAGCTTTCCAGCATTTAAATGACTCACATGTATTTCACGTGCACCAATTTTGGTCCTGAGTATTCACACGCGCGTCATTTATTTGGTTATTGTGTGTCTTTTGATCTCATGCGTTGGATCAACATGTTTTGACTCCATCATAAATTTCAGATCAATCCTTTGATTCAAGTTAAGTCAATATTTTGACTGAGGTACACCACAAGCAAGTGTTCAGTGCCCCTGGGTTGGGCTTTTTCATTCATATTCGCACCCCCAGTCTTTTAAGCCCAATTCATTTCAACTTGTTTTTTTATTTCTGTTTGCCCCCTTTGGCCAATTTCTTTTCTTTTCTTTTTTCAATTAATTCCCACTTAAATTTCCATTCTATAAAAATACCAAATGACTTCTAAAAATCACCAAATAATTCAGGGACTATTTTTGACATTTTACCAAATTTTCCACATTTTTTATTTTTATTTTCCATTTATTTATCATCCATAATTGAATTTCCATTTAATTTCTTTTGGATTATTCTCATTTTTGCACATGTTTTCTTCTCAATTTATTTCTTTCAAACTAAAATAGATATTGATCCCATTCTTTTTGAGCTATCTAGAGAACACTTTGAGGATCCTAAAAATAAATTTTGCCTCAATTTTTAGGTTATGTTTGGTACTATTTTGAACATTTCCTTTGAGATTGATCATCCAAAACCCTAATTCACATTACACCTTCATTTGAGTGAGTTAAGATAGGAAATTTTGAAAGAGTTTTTAGATGTATATTTTTCCCTGGTTTGTGACCTTGAGTGCCCATTTTCATATTTTTATCATGTCGTTTGATATTTGTTTGAGTACCTTGGATTATAAGTCATATTTTGGTCCCTTTTCTCCACTTCTTCTCATTTCATTTTGGTAAGGCATTTATTCCATTCATTTGAGGTCCCCATTTTAAGTCTCTTAGGTCCTATTAGAGGTCTTTAGATGATGTGTATCCATTTTATGTCCTTGTGGTTTGAATTTCTAGGTCATTTGATCTTAATGTGTCATATATGTTCATGTATGCCTTAATTTTCATTCTTCTCCTTCATCTCATTTCTAAACAACTTTGTGGGGGGATATCCAGGTTATATCATAGTTAGACATTATATAAGTGGCTTATACCCATTGTCGTGCCTTCATCTCAAGTTGTAAGATTTGTGATCTTTTTAGTGTCATGTGGTGTCATAAAACTTCAAAATCATACTTTTGATTCCTTAACCCTAATGCCATTCACTCTAAATCATTTGTGACTATTTTTGAGTTTGAACTCCATCTTAATATTTCATCAAGCCCCTGGTTTTTGTATGGTAAGTTCAAGTTCCTTTGACCATGTTTGACTTTTTTCTTTCTAAGTCTTTTTCTTCTTTTGGAATCATATGTTCAATGATTGTCTTTCATCCTTCAATTTTGTATTTGAATCTCTCTCACTTGAATCTCTTTCTTTCCACTTGGTTTTACACTTTAAGACACTTCCATTTAGTGTTTATTTCTGGATTTTATATTCACCTTTGACCTCATTCAAGTTTTCCATACTTAACCATGTGAATACTTCATTTAACTTCATCTTGATTTCTATTAGGGTTTAATACCTCATTAGGACATAGATTGTAGTTGTTTGATTTCATAACATTAGAATACTTTAATAGGATTTAGCTACTGACTTTATAAGTCCTTTTATAATTTAGTATCCTTTAGATCTAGGTCTTAACCCTAGGAAGTCTTTAGTGCTTTTCCTTGGCTAGTTTGAGCTAGTTTGAGCTTTTGCCATGCTTTATGTTTTCAATGTGCTTTGTAAAGCTAACCCTTATTTTGTAGGGAGGTTGAGATAAGCCTTGTATATTATACTTCTTACTCATCTCTTTATGCTTTATAAAGGTGATTTCCTTAGCACTTTGTGCTTTATTTTTTTAGGCTTCCCTCCCTTTAGAACCACTTACCTTCCTTAGGAAGTAAGTTGAGTTCTAATTTTATTTTCTTCTTTTCCCTTCTTCATTAGGATTATAAAAACTCACAAACCATTAGGGCCCCCTTTTGGTATACAATAAATAACTTAGGGTTGTGTCTTAGTCCCCTTAGTGTTTGTCCTTTCTCATTTGATTCTTCTTCTCTCATCTTCAAATAAAAATCCAAAAGGCACTTAATAAAGGATGAAAGTAGTATCTTGTGTATAGCCTTATTCCATGGGGCACTCATATTTATTCCATCTTGGAATAGTACGGGCTTGTCTAGCATGATGTACAAGTCTGATCATGAGACTATCTTCACAAAGAAAACATAAAATGCATTTCTTCAAAAACTACAAAAACATGTAATAAGTTCAACAAGCTAGTGAACTTAGACCCTAATTGTAACAGCCCGGGCCCATCGCAAGGCAATCTCGGCACTGCCACCTCATGACCTTCTCTACCCCCCTCACTAGTAGAGTTTTTTGCCTTCCGTGGGAATCGAACCCTGTACCTTGGGGTTCAAGTACATGTTCATTCCATTCCCACTACCACTTGAGCTTTTTTTGTAACAGCCCGGGCCCCTCGCAAGGCAATCCCAGCACTGCCACCTCATGACCTTCTCTACCCCCTCACTAGTAGAGTTTTTGCCTTCCGTGGGAATCGAACCCTGTACCCTGGGGTTCAAGTACATGTTCATTCCATTCCCACTACCACTTGAGCTAGTAGCTCAATTGATAGTGGGAATGCAATGAACATGTACTTGAACCCCAGGGTACAGGGTTCGATTCCCACGGAAGGCAAAAACTCTACTAGTGAGGGGGGTAGAGAAGGTCATGAGGTGGCAGTGCCGGGATTGCCTTGCGAGGGGCCCGGGATGTTACACTAATCCTTGGAAACAAGTCTTGGATAAGTTATTCTTACTTGGTGTGCTTATTCTACTATTCCATCTTGGAATGTAGTAGCAAGTACACATTCCATAGAAAAGAGTTTGAATTCACTTCCTTGTGCCAAATTCATAGAAAACTCTTAAAAAGAAAACAACAAACAATAAGTGACTTTCCTGCGGGAATTCTCTTCTCACCTCATTCATTCTCAACGCGAACTTGCGACAACTTGTCTCATTTGCAAGACGGTAAATGCACTCGTTCAAGGCGAGTCTGCAACACCTGAGCATAGACATATGCAGTTCAACTATAAAAAACACAAACAAGTTACCGCCTTAGTTAGGCGAACTACGACAACTCTGATCCTCATTTTCCTGATGAGGTATGTAGGCATCGAGGTACAGCCCATTCGAGCACATTCTTTATTTTCCCTACATTTCCCCTTTCTTTCCATTTTCTTTTCCAGTTCCCTTTCTCATTTCAGTTCCAGTTCCAATTAGCAATTTTTATTCAGTAGCAGCTTTATTTCTCACCCTTTGAAACATACTTACAAGCGTGGATCCCATTAGGTACGGCGGACGGTCTGAGGTGCTAATACCTTCCCAGGTCGTAACCGACTCCCGAACCCAGATCTTTGGTTCGCAGGACCTTGTCCTTTCCTTTTCTCTTTGGTTTGTGAAGCATTACCTTTCCCATTCATTCAGGATAAAAGTGTCTGGATGACGACTTTACCTTTTCCGCGCCACTTTCGCGTTTGTTCTAGGATGAAAATCTCGGGAGCGACACACGAGTGTATTGTTCTTAATTGAAGATTTTAAGCAAGATCAAGTTTTTTCTTGGAAGAGTGTTCTTCTTGCTTTGTAAGGTTGTGCTATTATCACAACGAGTGATTAAGGGGGTGGGAGAGGTGTCTCTTATGTAAGAGTTCTTAGATAGAAATTGCATTGGGTAGTGATTAAGTGAAGAGTGTAAACTGAGTGGTTTAGCTCTGAATTGATACCATTGATAGTCGATTTCCTTCCTGGAATTGTATCAGATATGTGATGTAAAAAGAGATGTCACGACATTAATATCTGAACATTAACAAGGTAAAATAAAACATAAAGTAAAAAGGGCAGTAACACAAGTAATTGTTAACCCAGTTTGGTGAAAACACACCTGCTTTAGGGGCTACCAAACAAGGAAGGAAATCCACTATCTGTAGTATCAATTCAGAGTTAAACCTCCAATTTACACTCCTCACTTAATCACTACCAGATGCAATTTCTATCTAACACTTAGATAAGAGAACCCATCTCACTCCCCCTCAATCACACACTGTGATTATCAAACAAAACCTTTCAAAGAAAGAAGAAAACTCTTCCAAGACAATAACTTGATCTTGCTTAAAAGCTTTAATCAATAACAAACACTCATTCTTAAAAGCTTAGAGTGGACAACATACAACTCAAAGATAATTCTAACTCAAACATCTAGGTGATGTTAGAATGGCTTACAAAAAGCACACACACAAGGAAACCCTAAATCTCAAAATCACTAAGCTTCACAATACATAAAATATTCCACAACCTTCAATTAGGTTAAATAGAAAGTATTATAGAGTATTTTGAATGGGCCTAGGTCATATCAGAAACTTCTACAAATACGATCTCATGAATTTCTCCAAATCAAGGATGAAAAGATCTTCAAAATCTCCAAAAACTAAACACATAGTAGCTTCTGTATTTGACAACAAATGTCCCTTGATTTTCGCATACACTGGAGCAAATCACATAAAAAACACCTGCTAAAAAAGTGAAAAAATTAGATTAAATTTGTTTGCATCAAGATGTCCCAGATCTGTCAAAACAGATGTTACGACATCTGATCTGACATCACAAAAACCTGCACGATAGATGTTCTTCAAGCATATTAGAGACATCTTACAAGACATGAAAACATATGATAATGTTTTTCGACATATGCTGTTAAACAAATAACCTTCAATCCCCCCCTTTGGCAAATTGTGGCTAAAACATTATCAAAACCAGTCAACCTGAAGGAACCAACAAAAACACAGAGATCAGCAGCAGAACAAACAAAATAGATTATCTAGCTCTCCCCTTTTTAGCCATAATATGACAACCATACCAACACAGCTGCTCCCCCATAACACTGGATTATTATTCAAAGGAGTGGTAGCACACACAATCTTCCAATATCAGTAGTGGAAGCAACATCATTGTCAGACTTAACAATATTCTTCTTTGTAGCAGATTTCTTTCCAGGGATAATATTCCGAACACCATTTTCAACATCATAGTCTGAGTTATTATCAGACACAACAACATTTTTAAAATTGCTCCTAGCAGGGGGGATCCATCATCAACAAATTTGTCTATACTTGCCTTTATTCTCATGTCAACACCAGGATTCACATTCTTGATCAATTCATCATCATACGATTCAGCAGTTGATCTAGTATCTTTCGTAAGTACATAATAGAGATGATGTGGGAGAAAACAGAATTGAAACATTTGAACAAAATGCAGTTGGAGAACTGAAATAACTTGACTAGTCTTCCCACATAACTTTAATTGTTATAGATTCTCATTGATGCAAATCCCTAACTTTCCTCTCAATATTTCAAATTGATTGGCATCCAAAGCTTTAGTAAAAATGTCAGCCAATTGTAAATCAGTAGCTACATGTTCTAAAGCAACAATTGTTTCTTTAACCAGCTCTCTAATGAAATGATGAAGAATATCAATATGCTTGGTTCTGCTATGTTGAATAAGATTCTTTGAGATGTTGATAGCACTCAAATTGTCACAGTACAATGTCAGGGCATATTGTGAGACATTGTATTCTGTCATATTTTATTTCATCCAAACCAACTGAGAACAACTGCTTCCAGCTGCTATGTATTTAGCCTCAATTGTGGATAGAGAAACATTATTTTGCTTCTTACTGAACCAAGATATCATATTTTTTCCCAAAAAGAAGGATCCTTCAAATGTGTTTTTTCTATCATCAGCACATCCTTCCCAGTCAGCATCATAATAACCACGTAGCACGGAATTGGAATCGTGAGAGTATAACATACCATAATCACATGTACCATTGACATACTTCAAGATTCTTTTAACTTGGTTGATGTGACTCTCCTTGGGATTATCTTGATATCTAGCATAAACACCTATCGTAAAATAAATGTCAGACTTGCTTGTTGTGAGATATAATAAGCTTCCAATCATACTTATGTATAGTCTTTGTTCCATATTCACAACCTTTTCATCTTTAGAAAACTTCAGATGAGTAGGAGGAAGTGTCCTTTTGTGGCTAGAATTCTCCATTCCAAACTTCTTAACAATATTCTTGACATATTTACTCTAAGATATGAATATAGAGTCGTCCATCTGTTTGACTTGAAGACCAAGAAAATAAGTTAATTCACCAACAAGGCACATCTCAAATTCAAACTGCATTTGTTTGACAAAATGTTGAACCATCTCCTCAGACATCCCACCAAACACAATATCATCAACATAGTTTTAAGCAATCATGAGTTTTTTTCTTATTCTTTACCAAAATGAGTCTTTTCTATGCTACCTTTTATGTAGCCATGTTAAACAAGAAATTATGTAAGTCTCACATACCAAGCTCTTAGAGCTTGTTTCAATCCATATAGAGCTTTCCTTAAATTGTAAACATGATTAGGTAAATTAGGATCGATTAATCCTTTGGGTTGTTCCACATAGACTTCCTTATTTAAGTAACCATTCAAGAAGGCACTCTTGACATCCATTTGATACAATTTGAACTTCAAAATGCAAGAAACTCTAAGGAGTAATATAATAGATTCAAGTATAGCAACAAGAGAAAAGGTCTCATTAAAATAAATTCCCTCAACTTGAATGTATCCCTGAGCAACCAGTCTTGCTTTATTCCTAGTAACAACTCCCTGTTCATCAGATTTGTTCTTGTACATCCAATTGGTTCCTATAACATTTGATCCTGCAGGCCTTGGTACAAGATCCCAAACTTCATTCCTCTTGAATTGAGCTACCTCCTCTTTCATAACATTGATCGAGAACTCATCAGTCAATGCTTCTTTAACATTCTTTAGTTCTATCTTTAACACAAAACAAGAGTTAGAGATTATTTCCCTTGATCTGGTAGTTACTGTTTTTCTAGCTCTGCTATGATGAGATCTTTAGGATGATCTTTCTGAATCCTAATAGAGGGACACTTGTTGGTCTGACTAGCTTCAGACTTAGAACCAGAGGCTTGTTCATCAATACTTCTGTCTTCAATTTATGCTGGAGTTTTATTCTGAAATGTTTCAACATCGTCCAGGACATCAGCTTCTTTGTTCAAGTCTTCATCATCAATAACAACATGTATAGACTCCATCATTACTTTAGTTCTGGAGTTATAGACTCTATAGGATCTGTTGTTGGTAGAGTATCCTAGAAATATCCCTTCATCACTCTTTAGATATAATTTTCTTCTTTGTTCATGATCTTCCAGAATGTAGCATTTACCTCCAAATACATGGAAGTATTTCACAGTAGGTTTTCTCCCTTTCCATAATTCATACAGAGTAACTGAAGTACCTTTTCTCAAGGTGACTCTGTTGTGAATGTAGCATGCAGTATTCATTGCTTCAGCCCAAAAATGATAAGGTAATTGTTTTACATGTATCATGTCTCTAGCATATTCATGTATAGTCATGTTCTTTCGCTCTTCAATTCCATTTTTTTAGGAGTAATGGGAGATGAGAATTCATGAATAATTCCTTCAGAGGATCAAAATTCAACAAACTTGGTATTCTCAAATTCCTTCCCATGATCACTTCTTATTCTAATAACATTGTTTTCCTTTTCTCTTTGAAGTTTCTGACAGAGATCTCATAAAACTTCAAAAGCATATGACTTTTCTCTGATGAAATTTATCCAAGTTGATCTTGAATAGTCATCCACAATAACATAAGCATATTTCTTTCCACCAAGACTTTCTACCATGATAAGTCTCATCAAATCCATGTGAAGAAGTTCTAAGACTTTTGAGGTGGTAAGATGTTGGATCTTCTGATGAGACATCTTAGTCTGATTCCTACTTGGCATTCTCCACAAACTCTTACTTCTTCGATTTTGAGATTTGGAATTCCTCTAACAACTTCTATGGATATGATTCTCTTCACGCCTTTCGGATGTAAGTGTCCAAGTTTCTGATGCCAGAGTTTAACTTCATCTTCTTTAGAAAGAAAACAAGAGGAGGCATAACTTGAATCTTGAGATACCCATAGATAATAGTTGTCCTTAGATCTGACTCCCTTCATGATCAATTCACTTTTCTCATCTATAACAAGACATTCAGATTTGGAGAAATTAACTTTCAGTCCTTGATCACATAGTTGACTGATGCTAATTAGATTGGTAGTCAGTCCCTTTACAAGTAGCACATTGTCAAGTTTAGGCACTCCTGAGCAGCTCAGTTGTCCAATTCCCTTGATTTCACCTTTGGCTCCATCACCAAAACTAACAAAACTAGTAGCATGAGGTCTCATATTTACCAACAGATATTTGACACCTGTCATATGTCTTAAACACCCACTGTCAAAATACCAGTTATTTTTTACTGAAACTCTGAGAGAGTTATGAGCTATTAACCTGTTGGTACCAACCTTAGGAATCCATTGCTTTCTGACATTTGGTATGTTCTGAATTAGAATATGCTGATGGGAAGGCTTAGGATATCCATAGAGTTTGAAATAGTAAGGCTTCAAGTGACAAAACTTTCCACAATAGTGACACCTCCATCAATGGGAATTTCCTCTTATGCAATTTCCAGGTCTTCTGTTATGATGTTGAGACATCTGATTCAACATCTTAGGTTTAAGCTCAGAGTAAGCAAGATCTGAGTCAGGTTATTTTCTTTTGCCAAACCCTAGACTAGTCACATCTCTAGCCATCTTTCCAACTTGCAAAATCTCATATAAAATCTCTGAACTACTGTTTAACATCCTGACAGACTTGGTCATTTGATCAAGTTTTTGAGTTTAGCAATTTTATCTCATTCTCCAGCTTGGAGATGGTTTCTAGATGCTCTTTCTTCTCAATCTTAAGTTGAGATATGTTTTTCTTCTGTTCCTCTCCTTGTTGGCACACTTCTTCAATTTTGAGATATACTTCTCTATAGGAAGTAGCTAACTCATTATATGTAACTTCATCATCACTGAAATCAGAATAATATCTCCCAATTAGAGCAGTAGCATTCTTAGCATATTCTTCTTCAGCTTCACTTTCAGAGTCTTCATCTGACCAAGCCACAATAAGACCCTTATTCTATTTCTTGAGATGTGTGGAGAATTCAGATCTGATGTGGCCAAAACCTTCACATCCATAGCACTGAACTCCTTTTCCTTGAAAAGAGTTCTCTTCAACACTTGTCTTTCTACCAGATTCATTTGATCTACTAATGTCAGATGAGTTATGCTTGACATTTGGTCTTTATTTCTTGTCCATCTCTTGCATTACTTTGTTAAATTGTCTCCCAAGAAGAACTATAACATTATATAGGCCTTCCTCAGTATTCAAATCACATTCTTCTACTTCATCTTCAGTGTTGGACGAAAAAGAAATATTTTTGCTTTTCTTGTCATATTTTTCACTTATGCCAATATTAAAAGTTTGAAGAGATCCAATAAGTTCATCCAATCTCATCTTGCTAATGTCATGAGCTTCTTCTATGGCAGTGACCTTCATGTCAAATCTCTTAGGTAGAGATCTGAGAGCTTTTCTCACTAACTTTTCTTCAGACATTGTTTCTCCAAGAGCACTGGATGAATTAGCTATCTTAAGGATATTCATATGAAAATAATAAATACTTTCAACATCTTTCATCCTTAATTTTTCAAATTTTGTTTTAAGCAACTGGAGTCTTGACATATTTACCTTAGAGGTGCCTTCATGAGTAGTTTTGAGGATGTCCCAAGCATCTTTAGCCACAACACATGTGTTAACCAATCTTAAAATAGTTATATCAATTCCATTGAATATGTAATTCAATGCTTTGGAGTTTCCAAGAGCAATATCATCTTCTTATTTAGACCATTCCTCTTCTGGCTTCAAATCTGTTGTATCCTCTCCATCTTTGTCTTTCATAACAGGATGTTCCCATCCTTCCAGAACAACTTTCCAAGCCTTGTTATCCAAATAATTCAAGAAGGAAATCATTATTGGATTCCAGTAATCATAATTAGTTCCATCTAGGATGGGTGATTTATTTAAAAATCCGACCTCCTTGTCCATTATACCATAAAGTAACTTCCTTATATCTCACCCAGATATAGAGCAGGATGCCTGCTCTGATACCAATTGAAATTCTGGTATCAGGTATGTGATGTCGAAAGAGATGTCACGACATTAATATTTGAATATTAACAAGGTAAATAAAAATAAAGTAAAAATGGTAGTAACACAAGTAATTGTTAACCCAGTTCGGTGCAAACACACCTACTCTAGGGGCTACCAAGCCAGGAAGGAGAATCTTCCCGGTTGTGGTGTCCAATGTAGTTCTGATATATTTGAAGATGAATTCTCTTGTGAAGATACATGCTTCTTATTTTCTAAATCATAAACTGGAGGAAGTTTCATCAAGAAAGAAGTTGAGTTTGATATGTGAAACTTAATGTCTCGACATCGTGCTACACGTTAGCAGTTTATGTTGTGACGTCTGTTAGAATGTCTTGACATTTTGATTCAGAGAACACTTTATCTAAAGGAGGCTTATGTTTTGTTTTATATGAGGTTGGGTTTCTAATTTTGTATTGCTGCATGTGCCTCTGATATATTATGAAGTTATACCAAGTTTGTGTGTAACTTGGGCTGGATGCACTGTGTTTGGGAAGTGTTTTGGTTGCTCTTGTGGTATGGAGAGTTATATTTGTATTTGTTATTGATGACCATACAATTTATGGGTATTATGGTATAATGGTGTTTTAAGTAAATAGGTTTGTAAATGTTGTTGTGATGTCAGACAAGATGTCTTGACATTGTGTTTCAGTTTCTTTTGGAAGATCATGTTGTGGGGGAGTTTATTTCTCTCTAAGAAATTGCTATTGTGTTTAATTGTGGTTCTCCAGTATTTCATGTAAGACTGTTTCAACCAACTAAAGTTGCGAACGATAATTAAGTTTTATTTCTAAAGTCCTCTCTTAAAGGAACTATAGTGTGTGGTTGATATACTCTTCAAGAAAACTATTGAAGAAAGGATAGAGCCATTTATTTTGGTTTCTAGAAGAGTCTTCCCAAGTCTTGACCTAATTAGGAAAGTGATTTCGAGTCTTGCTATTGTTTAGTTTTGCTGGAGCTTGGATTAGTTTATAAGACCTTTAAGGTGATCAAGGGATGTGTTGATTTTCTGAAAGCAGGAATGACTTCAAAACCAAGCTCGGTTCCAGAGGAAGGAAACTAGTGTGTTATCCTGCTAACATGATAAATGCTTTGGGTGCTAGACAAATGTGTGATGATCACGTATGTTTGGATCATACTCCTAACTTGGAAGATAAGGCATTTATGCTATGTGTTGAAGAAGGTCTTAGGTTGAAGAAAGTAAGAGTGTGTTGCAAACAACCATTGTTATTTGTGTATGATCAAGGTAAGTCTTCATCAAGCTTAGGTCCAGTTATGAGTTTCCCCCACATGATGGAACACTTTGAACAGTATAAAATGCAGATGTGTTGATCGTGTGTATCATGCACGTTACTACATGTGTTTATGGTCTGATCAGATAGGATGATCAGTTACTGGTGACTCTTGTATCCCCTGTAAAGAGTTGTACATGGATTGCTACGGATGTTCCTCCAAAACCATAGTAAGTGTTAAATCCATGTGTTTGAGATTGTTGTCAGATCCGATGTTGGAAAAGTATCTCAATGATGTTGTTTTAAGCCATGGGAGGTAGTTGTGCTCATGGTAGAGTATCAAGTCAAGTCACTTATCTAATCTAAAGTGGTCAGTGGTGTGGATTAATCAAAGAGGTGTTCAGCTAGTGCCACAAATATGCTGGAAAAGAAAGTCAGACCAAATTTCATACCTTGTATAATAAGGTTACCTTATCACATATGATAAATACCTTAACAGGAGTTGAGTATTTGTCTGCTTTTGAAAAAGATGTGCATCTAACCGATAGTGAATACTCTGACGGGAGTTAAGTGTTTATATGTCTATGAAAGATGTTATGCATTCAACTAATGACACAATACATTGATGGGAGACTATGTATATGTCTAATGTAAAAGTGCAGGACTGCAGTCTGAACATTATAATTCAAGAAGTATAGAGAATTAATTTTCTCTATGTGGTTGTTTATTTCTCTTCATGGTGTTTTCGTATGTGATGACCTGAATTAGCTGCTGAAGGTGTGATCCTTAGAAACCATATTAGGTTCAAGGAACACTATGCTGATGTCCTAGATGATATTGAAATAATCATGTTTATTGGTGGTTAAAAGAAGCTTGAGATTATAAGGATGAGAAGCTTCTGACTGTATCTACAAAGGTGTGTGATAAATGCATGACTTTGGTTCATGATTGAAGATAACAATAAGATAAGGAATTGCTAAAAGCAATGGAAGAGTGTCAGATTGGGGGGTCTATTCAGAATGGTTGTTGAACTGGTAGTTTCTTCTACTACAAGTCACATATAGTGACAATATGGATCCTATGTAGCAAGCAAACTAAGAGCATTTGTTTTGGAATAAATGAGAAATTCAAAATCAAGTGTGTGTTGTGTGGATATATAAGGACATTGATTAGTTGTGTCCTTGTTATATAGCTTGGTATACTTGGTGTTGTTGGTGGTATTCTCAGAGAGCTAGTGTATCTGAATCTGTAATAGTCATGGTTAATTTTACAGTTTGAGAGTTTGTTCAACATGTGTTTGAAGCTGAGAATTTGTGGAGTTTATGCTCAAAAGGAGTATTGATTATTCATGACATGGGGAGAGCTTGCTAATCTTATCTGGAGATAACTTTAAAATCTTTCAGAATTAAAAGATCAGACTAATTTTTGTTTAAGGAGGAGAGTGGATGTTCTATTTGGGTGATGTCTAACCAGATGTTCTAACATGTGCTAACCAGAATTTTTCTTCTGCTACATTGATCTTTGTGTTCTGTGTTTTCTGGTTTTTCTGTTTGTATGGTTCTGATAATGTTTTAGCCACAATGTGCCAAATAGGGGGATTGAAGGTTCTTAGTTTGGTTGCATGTACAGTAAAACATTATGCTTACTCCTAATGTGAAGTTTGATGTCTTTGGCATGGTTGAAGAACATCTGTGCAGGTTTACTTGTGATGTTAAATCAGATGTCGTAACATCTATTTGTCTGATTTGGGACATCTTGTTGCAGAAATTTTTTATTTGATTTCTGTATAATTAAGTGATTTGTTATACTGCTATTATGGAGAGAGTTTACGTGTCTAGTGATTCTGAGTTGACGAGGAGTAGTTAATCTTGACTGGTTCAATGTAGCTCTATGTTATTCTCTTTGATGTGGCTTTTCTTGAGGGGGAGAATTGATTGTATAAAACAGGGGGAGTTATGGTCCTATTGTATTGGCATTTTCGTGAAGCTTGTGTGTGTTTCAAGCTTATGGAGATTATATACATGTATGATTATTACTATGCCTTTGTCTTTTTATGGCTAAAAAAGGGATAAGTATAGTGTGTACTATTGATCGAATGATGTTTTTCTCTGTAACAAGTGTTAAGAGGTCTGATATGAAGATGTGATGTTGAGGTACTACTACATGAGGTACTACTACACCTATGATATGTAAATTAGTTTCAGCCAAAATAAGCCAAAAGGGGAGATTGTTAATTCTATGATTTTATGATTGGCATTATGTTTGGTAAAATTAATATGGCTGAAACAGTTGAATAAGAAGTTCCATATGTTAAATTAATATGGTCTAGATTCTGGAAGAACATGTCAAACAAGATGTCCTAACATGGTGGCACAGACATCAATACATATGTGATTATTGGCAGATACTGAGCCAGATGTTGAAACAATTGCAATTGTCATGACAATATTACTTTCATGTGTTACAGACAGATGTCAAAGTCAGATGTCATGACGTCTTGGTCTGTGGAGCTGGAGTGATGGGTATATGATTTGAATTATGCAGAATATTCTAAAGAATACTATGCTATCATAGGTGGAGCTATTTGAAAGGAGTAAGAGATTCAAGGTGAAGCTGTTTTTCAAGGTATTTTCAAGGAGAATCCTTAGATTCCGATTGTGAAGATATTTTGGAGCTAATGATAGAAGTTCTAACTTTAAGGAGAATATATTGGAGGTTTCTTTTCTTGTTCTAGAACATGTCGAAGAATATGTCCTTGAAGGAGCATACGACATCGATACGACACCGTTCATGTGTTGAGTTGGAATGATTGGTTCTGTTATATTTTAACAGATGTAGAATATTCTGGAGATATTATGCAATCCTATGTGGCGTTGTTTTAAAGGAGTGTTGATTTAAAGGTACAGAAGATTCAATCAGAATTCATAAAGAAATATATACTTTTCAAATAAAAATATAATTTAGTAAACTAATTATTGAAGACCTATTTTTTTGGAAGTTAATTTGCAGACTTTGTGCAGCCTTGTTAATGCTATTTTGAAGGCCTAAATCTAGTTTGTAAATAGGTTATAAATAGAGGCATTGTAACCTTGTTTTATGAACAAGCCATGAATAGAAAAGATGTAAACATTAGGGCTTTGTTTGTGAACCACTCTCTAGGAGAGTTGGTATTTGTGAGCCACTCGTTTATCATTCAAATATTAGGGTTGAACTGAGTTTATTGAGTTGTGAGTTGTTCACTCTAAGCTTTTAAGCATGAGTGTATTGTTCTTGATTGAAGCTTTTAAGCAAGATCAAGTTTTGTCTAGGAAGAGTGTTCTTATTTCTTTATAAGGTTGTGTTATTATCATAGTGAGTGATTAAGAGGTGTCTTTTATCTAAGAGTTCTTAGATAGAAATTGTAATGGATATTGATTAAGTGAAGAGTGTAAACTAAGTGGTTTAGCTATGAATTGATACTACTGATAGTGGATTTCCTTCTTGGCTTGGTATTCCCCATAGTAGGTGTGAGTCACCAAACAGGGTTAAAAATCCTTGTGTGATATTTCTGCTTTTCAGTATTGTTATTGTTATATGCATTACCTTGATGTTTTTGCCAGACCAGATGTCTCGATATCCTGTAGGACATCTGGGATTTGTCATACCAGAATTTCAAGAGTTATTATATCGGTCCGATAACCACTCTCGCGCATTCCTAATCAATATAATAATCTTAAAGTTCAATACAAAGCGAATATTTATTCACAAGTCTGTTTCTAGCTCTTGATTGTTAATAGATGAAGCAAGTCCTATTTCTAGCTCAAACCAACCCATACAATTCTAAGAAACACAAATTACTTCATCATATGTTAAACTTAACATTGTTCAGATACAAAAGATCAACAGAAATACATAATAGAAAGATTAACTACCTCTAATCTTGACACAAGAGAGAACTTAGCCAACCATTTCCATGGTAGCTTGTGTTGCAAGAAAGGAAAGAAGTTGTACGCACATCAAAAGTCGAAGAGTTGAGAGTTGATGCGGTAAAACTTTGTTCCATGATGCTTCAAGAAAAATCTCTCTTCAAACCCTAAAGATCTTATCTTAAATGTAAAATATGTGAAAAATGAAGTTGTGCCCTAAAAATATCTCAAGGAGATATTTATAAAAGTGGCAAAATCTCCCTAAAACAGGCAGGACGCTAAGCGGCTACAGGGCATGCTTAGCACCATTAGCTCCAAATGAGGTTTAAGGTCCTAGCATGCTTAGCAAGCTTGCATTGGGCTCCAAGCGCCCAGAGACCAGAAGCTATTGACTAGAGTGCACTGAGATCACACTAAGAGGGTGCTTAACGCGCTAGCACTTTCCAAAATCCATGTTCGTGCTCTTTTCATCCCTCCTTCTTCATCCATGGGCTTTAGGCATCCACTTAAGCACAGAAAAACCTACAAAAGACAAGAAAACATCATAATACGGGAAATGGAAAGCAAAAACGGTGAACTACGTATTTACACTAAAAGTGACGGTTAAACAACCAATTTAAATAGAAAAGCATTGTAAAGTTCCATCAAATGATATGAAATATAGCTCTAATTTGTCACTTAACAACTCTCCCTAACTTTCAATCATACAAACCACACAAATGCAAGATTTAAACATAACACAAACAAGCTAAACACAATGTCAGTTTCCCGCATATATACAAATGGAAGCTACCTCACAATGGATATGTTCTACATGGTTCACAATTGAAAAAGTATTAGGAAAGAATTCATGCAAACTAACTTTTAACAAGCCTAGAGTTTAAATGATAATGCTAAGTCTAGAAAGCGATAAACATGTACCTTGTTGCGGTACCACGACTTACACATATCATTACCACTCAAATGTGCATGGCTTTATCAATTATGACACTCATGGTTCCTTCACAGTTAAAACTAAGGACCAAACAATTAAAATTTCAAAAATTTATATTATACTACAAAGCGATAATATCAAAACATGAATATTATAATTTAAAAAGTGTAACGTCTAAACTTGGTGTACACTATTGTTCAAAGTACGTCATCCATAAGAGGATGGCACGAAATAAAACCAAAAAAATATAAATCCATCATCCAAAAAAGGATGGTACAAAATAGCAAATATAATTCCAACATAACAAAAACATAAAACCATAAAAACAAAACATTGAAACATCCATCAAGTGGACCTAGGATCATCCGAGTCCACTTCATAACTACTGATGTTGGTATCAACACCATCACCACTTCTGGTCTCAACATCTCTAGTCTCATCATCACTATCAAAATGCACCGGAACAGACTGAGCTCTAGAAGTAGAAGGTTGTTACGGAGGCATCGGTGTCTGATGCGGAAGCACCTACTCCCCCTAACATAAAATGGGTTATCCTCAGGCCATACGACAAAAGTCTGAAATTCCTCATCAGTGTGGAATGGATGATGAACATGTGGTTCACGAATCTGCAAATGAAAAGAACACATGGATGAGTGTATAAAAGTAAAGGCCCTCTAATGAATCGCGTGAATGTCCCAATTATGAGACCAATAAGCACGCTCATCAAACGGCTGAGCATGTGTGTAATAACTCAAAATTTGCCCTTTCATTTTTCATGGCATTTAGCATATCATTTTGCATACTCAAATTCATAGCATGGCTCAAAGCATTGCATCATAAATACCATTGCAAAGGTATAAGCTTGTGATTAGTGACTGAAGCAGTTGATGACTATCCAAAGACAATCAAAAGGGGCAATATGACTTCTCAACATTTTTTAAAGGGTTCACAACATCCCACAAGTCTTCATTTGAAGCCACAAGTCATGGAAAGAAGTGGATTGATCAGAGAAGTCAAGCATTTCAACATCTCCTGACAAAACAAAGCCAAATTAAGGTTTCTAATTAACTAGGCTTCCCAAGGAAATTTTGATCCAAACTTGACTTCATTGTTTTCTACATGATGTTGGGTGTAACACGGTGGGAGAACTGACTTCCTATATATGTTGTGGATAGCAAGAGTCGCCACTGACTTTTATTTTATCCATAAGGAAGGGAAAGGGAAATCGTCTTTCGGGCTGGCTCTGTTCAGATCCCGGTAATCCACACACATCCTCACCTTGCCATCCTTCTTAGGCACTGGTACAATGTTAGCAACCCACGAAGGATAGCTAGTCACAGCAAGGAAACCGGCGTCCCACTTTTTTTGTACTTCTTCTTTTATCTTCATTGCCATATCTGGGCGAGTACGGCGCAACTTCTGTTTTACTGGCGGGCAGTCTTCTTTCAGAGGCAACTTGTGCATAACAATGTCGGTGTCCAACCCTGGCATATCCTGATAAGACCAAGAAAAAACATCCACATATTCCCGAAGCATGGCAATCAGTTGCTCTTTCACTGAATCTTGTAAGCAGGCCCCGATCTTGACTTTTTTCACTTCTTCTTCTGTACCAAGATTAACCGTTTCGACCTCCTCCTGATGAGGAGTGATAACCTTCTCCTCTTGTCTCAACAACCTAGCTAGCTCTTCAGGTAACTCATAATCTTCTTCAACCCCTTCATCAAGATGATTGATTGGATTGTCAAAGTCATACGAAGTCATAGCAGTGCTGTTGTCGGTGCAGTCTAGAGGGAACTTTCTGCAAGGGTTTAGATTTGTTCATTTTAGTGATCATTTTTATCTTATTTAGAAAAAGTGAAAATGAAGTTATTTATTTTGAAAAACATTGCCATTTTATTTTTGTACAAAAAGTGAAAAATGAAAAACAGTGAGCGAAAAAGAAAAGACTCGTTTGCAAAAGATGTCCTGATATTCATTAATTTAATCTTTGCACAAAATACAAGATGGCCCAATTACAAAATGAAGCTTGACATCTTGGGCAAGATGCAAGACTTGATGCATGCTCTAAAATACAGGAAACAATAATTACTCTGCAGGAGTAACCCTTATAATTTCCTGGGAAGACCAGTTTGAGACATGGCTCCCCGGGGTCCTTGGACGTATCCAGCTTTCCAGGTTGCGCTCATCTTCCGACTCATCTTCCAAATTGTTCACAGCATCCGGGGTGAGCATTCCCCCGCTGACAAACTTGGGTTCCTTAGCAGCCTCTGATTGATCTTGTTGAGTTGGTTTGTAACCCAACCCAAATCTGTCTTCTTTCTTTTCCACGGGTAGCAGCTTGCCCCAGCCTTGGGCGGTACCTTCCTCAACAACCTTCCGGGCTTGCTGGTATGATGTTATGGAAGTTCCCAGTACAGCAGATGCTTCATTAATGTTCAGGGCCTCAAACCTCTGGCTCATGGTTTCATGGATTTCTCCATCCATTTCTATGTACTTATATGTAGCCAGCTGGCTAACAAAAATATCCTTTTCCCCACAGATGGTGATGATTTGGCCTTCCCACTCGAATTTCAGCTTCTGGTGAAGGGTAGACGTAACAGCGCCAGCGGCGTGGATCCAGGGTCTACCTAACAAACAGTTGTAGGCCGGCTGAATGTCCATCACAAAGAAGGTAGTTTTAAAAGTCTGCGGGCCAATCATCACATGCAGATCAATCTCCCCAAGCACTAATCTTTTAGAGCCATCAAATGCTCTCACCACCAAATTACTCGGACGCAATGCTAAGCCATCATACTCCAGATTCACCAAGGCTTTCTTTGGTAGAACATTGAGTGACGACCCAGTGTCCACCAGCACATGAGATAGAACAGCACCCTTGCACTCCAGGGTAATATGCAAGGCCTTGTTGTGGTTACGCCCCTCTATTGTTAAATCAATATTGGTAAAGCCCAGTCCATGACTGGTGTTGACATTTGCAACCACGGTTTCTAGCTAATTAACAGTAATCTCCTCCGGCACGTATGCTGCGTGCAGGACTTTCAACAGTGCGTTTCTGTGAGCTTCAGAACACATCAACAATGATAATATGGAGATTTTTGAGGGAGTTTGGTGAAGCTCATCCACCACCTTGTAATCACTCCTTTTTATGATTCTCATAAACTCGTCTACATCTTGTTCAAAAGATGTCTTCTGAGCTTCTTTGGCAGTCGGCTCTTCGGGTACCACACTCTTTCCTTTTGCTTTGGCAGCAACTTCTGCTTCAACATTAGGTCTTTGTGTTTGTGAGGCAAAAAGGCGTCCGCTTCTGGTGAAGCCTCCGCCCCCCCCCCCAACATTATCAATTTGTGGAGAAGAGGTTGATGAATCCATAGTGATTTTCTCCCCGTTGCAGTAGAGATCAGAGCCATAATGCCAAGGTATGGCATTACTGCTCTCATAAGGAACGGGCCCAGGTACCATAATAGTAACTGGGCTGACTGCTGCAGAGGAGGGTTCTGTAATGGTGTGCGGATCATAGTAAATCATGACTGGTGATCTGGTAGGAGGCACCATGATTTGTTGTTGGAAATTGCTGCTAGGAGGAACGTCTGATGGGTCATAATAGATTGTAACTGTTGAAACATCTTCGTCAATTTTTGCTGGCGTTGTAGAAGATTCTGCTGATAACATGGATGCTAATGTTGTAGAAGAAATGGTTGTTGACATTTGATTTGTTGAAGTGATGGATGGAGCCATTGCTGATGATATTGATGAATCGGTAGGAATGATTGTTGCTGCTGTTGTAGAAGAATCAGGAATTGTTGTTAAAGGAATTGCTGGATTTGTAGGCGTCGTTGTTGAAATCTGAAGGATACCATCCTTGATAAGACCATCTATGCCGCTTCTCAAATTTTCACACCCATTGACTGCGATGTTGCAATACCCACAACCGAGCTCACACTCGGGGAACACTTGGCACTTTAGAAGCTGAGCTTTAATTTCGACCAAAGGTGTTCGAATTTGTGCGACACTGGTGATCAAGGTAGATGGTTTGTCTTCCTCAATGGCATTAATCCTCGGCCCGCCACGATTAGGCATATGATTTTTGTTGACATTTGGAGGAAGTGCAAAGTTGAGGGCTTTAGAATCTACCAGATCTTGTACTTTCATTTGTAAGGCCCTGCATTTTTCAGTATTGTGACCTGGTGCATTGGAGTGGAAAGCACACCTGGCGTTGGCATCATAATTCCTTGGGAGATTGAGGGGATCTGGTGGTGCCAACGTCCTTAACTCAACCAAGTTAAGCTTCAGGAGTTGCGGCAATAAGGTAGCATAAGGCATAGGGATAGGGTCAATCACCCTGTTTGCCTATGATGGTCTTTGTTGGAATGGACGTTGTTGTTGGTTGCTGTTGTTGTTGTTGTTGTTGCAGGCTCTCTGTTGTGGATACTGGACTTGTTGTTGATAATGTGGTTGTTGTTGTTATTGATATGCTGATTGTTGAGGAATCGGAGCTGGGATGGTGACAGCTGCTACTGATCTGTGGACATACTGTGGTCTGCTCCTGTTGGCATGAATGGCATTTGTCTCACCGGTCCTTCGGGGTCCCACGAAAGGCTTCCTGGGATTACTGGATGAACTTGCACCATTATCAGGAATTTTACCCATTTTTAACAGACTTTCAATTCTTTCACCAGCTATGACGACATCAGCGAAGCTGGTAGAAGAAAAGGCAGTCAGCCTATCAATATATGTTCCTTGCAAAGTATTCATGAACATGTCGGCCATTTCTCTTTCCGACATGGGTGGTTGGACAGCAGCAACAAGCTGTCTCCACCTCTGGGCATATTCCCTGAAGCTTTCTCTGGAAGATTGAGACATTCCCATTATGAGGGTCCTGTTAGGAGCCATGTCCAGGTTATATTGATATTGTCTGATGAAGGCTTCAGCTAAGTCCTTCCAGCATCTAATGGTAGCTCTGGTCAGGTGTGAATACCACTCTCTTGAAGCCCCAGTCAGACTGTCTTCGAAGTAGAACATCCACAGCTTCTCATCCATAGTATAGGCTTTTAATCTTCCCAAAAAAGATTGCAAATGAGTTCGTGGACAAGAGGTTCCATTGTATTTCTCAAAGCACGGGGGTTTGAATTTGTGGGGAATTCTCACCCCGTCCACTAGCCCCATGTCCATTACATCGAAGCCCAAGGAATTCTGAGACTCCAGAGATCTCAATTTCTCAGCAATTTCATCTAACCTCCTATCATAGACTTCATCTCCTGCCCCCATAACAATAAACTGCTCTTCTTGAGGATCTTCTTGCAAGATCCTGCCTGCAGTAGTGTTTCCTTGCACATTTCCCGGGATGTTGGCTTCCGGATCTAGATGAGGTCCAAATACTGGTGGATTAACATGAGGCTGACCCCTCTCATTGTTTCTAGTTCCTCCAGTGCCAGGATGAGGTTCCTCGGGGGGTTTGTCTTTCTACCAATGCTCTTAACCTTTCTTGGCTCTGGGCCAAGCCAGTCATCACAGTCATGAATTGAGCCATTTGGTTCCTCATCTCCACTCTTTCATTAGCCATCTGAGTTCTGACCTCAGTCAGATCTTGCTGTACTTGATCCATTTGGATACCGGGAAGGTTGTTGCGAGTTGGGTACCGGTGCGTACGGTTGACAGGGAACACCCGGCGACAAGCAATATTTCCTGAGATCACAACAGAGTCAGAAACAAATAATAACAAAACCTACAAAACAAAACAAGGTTAGTATGCAATGCAATATGCTTATTTGTTTTCCAAGGTATCCGGCTTGGTTCTTGGTTTTGACCTTTCCAGACCTCGAGGAAGATGCTTGATGTTGCTTGAGAAAAGAAACCCAAATGGAAACAAACTAAAATATATTACAAAGTGGTGAATAATACATAGTTTGTTTTACAACATATGCCCCTGGAGGGTCAGAATACAACAAAAAAGAAAAGTACATCAAATGGAAATGAACAACAAGCAAAGAAGTCAAACATCTAGTCCAAACTCATCCTCTTTGACCTCCTTCAGAAGTGCCTCAGTCACTGGACCAGCTGGATGCTCTGAAATGGTCCTAATGAGGAGGTTCCTGGTGGCAATGGCAGTGGTCAGCTTCTTGTGCCTGTCCTGGTCTTTTGACCTCTTCACTCCAGCTCTAAGTTTCAACTCTGAAATCTCCTTCTGGGCTGCCAGCAAAGCTTCATGCTGCTTCTTCTCATTGGCCTCTAACTGTTCAATCTTGGATTGAGTTCTCCGATCTTCTTGTGTACGGGCTTCGGTGATCCTGACCCACCTAGCCTGACTCTCTTGCAGATATAGCTCAGTCCTAGCCTGCTGAAACTTGGATTCTTTACAGGCATTCTTCAATATTTGCTCCCCAGCCCTTGCTTTCTTGATGTAGTCCTCTGTCTTCTCAATTTTAGCCAGATGCTCCACCCTAAGCTTTTCCAACCTCTCAATGTCCAGACGACCATCACTCCTTTCCCAAAGAGTCTTCTTCAAAGCTTGAGACAGATTCTCATTCCTTTCCTTCAGCTTCTCAAATTCTTCTAGGCTGACAGTGGCTGCTGGCTGTACTATTGATGGTCCAGGTATGTCCTCAATGGTGAAAGGCATTCCTGTAATCTGAGCTCTAGTACAGGACCAATCATAGTACTGAGCTGAAGCAACATTATTACACCTCCCTAGAATAGCCATCCCCTTTGTCTGGATGTTGTCCCAAGCCCAGGATGCTTGCTTGATAGCAGCTAGATTAGGTTTTATTTCACAATACAGGGTCTCAGCTAAATCTTGCACTCTGGGAGGGTGAACCAAAGCATAGCTCAGTTGTCTCTTAAACAACAAAGGATTGTAGTTGATGCAACCCTTTACTCCTATCAGAGGCACATTTGGGTATTGCCCACAGCTGGTGATAATGTCTTTGCCTTTGGTGCTCTAGGTGCACCACCTAATATCATCTGAAGTCAAAGCAATGAGCCTCTTAGCCCAATTCTTCTGCTGGTGAGGGTTCAGGAAGGCATCTGACTTGGGTAGGTGTTTGAGCAACCAGGTGTGAAACAAAGGAGCACAACATCTCACTAACTTCCCCCTTTGTTTCTCATTCCTCTGATGAATGGAATAATAGAAATCTCCCAACAACGTGGGTACTGGGTTCTTCAGAAGAAACAGGTGAATGGAATTCTTGCTGACAAATTTGGGCTCATCTGCAAATAGTATCACCCCATATATGCTGAGGGCTAACAGTGCACAGACTGCCCTCCACTCTCCCAAGGAGGCCTGAGAAATCAAGAAGTCCAAGTGAAGACCAGGGATTCCAGCCTTTGTTGTCATGCTTTGCTCAATCAAAGCAGGCTCCAGGTACAGTGCTTTTGCTACTTCTCCATTGCTGGGAAAAGTCATTTCTGGGTTGAAAGGAATCCTACCCCTGATGGGTACTCCAATCAATAAGGAAAACTCCTCCAGTAAAGGCCCTAGCTGAAAGTTTGGAAATGTGAAGCATCTCAAAGGAGGGTCATAAAACTGCAAGCATGTGTGGATCATGCTCCTCTGACAAGGGTCCAGGTCCATAACCATATCCAGGATACCTCCATAGTGTTCCCTGAACAATGGGATGTGGTCAGGAGTGATAAGTAACTGGACCTGCCTGATGCCAGCCAGCACAGGCTCAAAGAAATGGTATGATATGTTGCTCTTCCTGGGGGTAGCCATAAGTGCTGAAGAGGATAGGTGCTGATGAGGATCAATACTGATACTGGAGATGAGCCACTGATAGGCTGATGCTGGTGATGATAGGAATAGCTGAAGCAGATAACTGGTGAAGCAAAGGTCTATGTAGAAGAAGGGGTCAAAACCAAACCAGATATAATGTGGATACCCTGAAAAACAAATAAACAAATATTAAATGATGCAATGATGATGTATGCAAATGATATGCAAGGGTTGGTGATCAAGCTGGATCTGATTATCTGTCTTGATATAAGCCCATGTATGTTCAAAGAAGGTCTAGATGAAGGTTTAGAAATCCAGTAACCAAGGTGGGGGACTCAAATAAAGAGTCACATATCCAGGGTTAATCACAAGAACTGTCCAAAGTGGAGTACTCTTAAACAAAATAAAATTGGATATGATGTGGCCAAGGGTACCTGCAAACCTGTAAACAGCCCAACCCCCTCACAGGTGGTGTTCTAGAACAAGGATCCTCAGACTTGGATCAGTTATGAGAAGTGTAGACACTTCTAACCCGGAGGTAGAGTGTTTACAATAACCATAAAAGATCCTCCTCTAATTCACCTCAGCTTCTGAAGGTCATAATAAAGGTCATCCAGACTTAGCAAGCTTCCCAGATTGCCCTAGCACTACAGGAAATCTGTAGCACAGAGTTCTCAAGAAGAAACCCACGTCTGAACCGTGTTTCATATTCCCGCACCAGACCTAAATGGAATGGGAAAGAATATGAACCACTCTAGCCTAGGTGTCACTCAGGTCCCAGGTATAGGACCTCAAACTCTCAATGGAACCCCACCCACCAAAACAGAAAACTAGATCCAGCAGATGATAGTATGACAGTATGAAATATAAAAAACTGTTAAAGGAAAGCAATAAATAAAGTTGTACATAAAGCAATAAATAAAGCACATAAATGAACACAATTAACACATAACACCCCAGTAAACACAAATCAAACAAGCGCTAGGAGGAACCCACAAAAAGAACCAGAAGCCCTGGTTACAGTATAAGGTTCCCCAGCAGAGTCGCCAAGCTGTCGCTCCCACCAAATGAGGCTAAGTCAAATGGGGTAAAGACACGAACGGTCGGCGAAAGGAGAAGAACACACAAGGGTGAACTGAGAAGAAAAGAGTCGCCATCTAGGCATTTTTATCTCGAAGGAAAGGTAATGCTGCATAAACCTAGAAAAGAATGGATAAGACGGTTGCGAACCAGAGAAACTGAGAAAGGGGGTTGGTTACAACCTTGGAAGGTATTAGCACCCAGATTGTCCGCCGTACTCGACGGGATCCACGCTTAAAATATTTGTGTTTAAAAGGGTAGTGTCAGTGCTATTTTGTGTGCAAAAGCTGGAAAAGGATGCAAGTGTCAGTGTAAAAGAAATGTGAAGTGTATAAGAGGAGTGTCAGTGTAAGAACAAGAGTGAAATGCTCAAGATAATGAGGCTTAAAGTATAATGCTGTAAGAGGGGGAATATACAGAGACTTTTGTTCGATAACTGTTAAGTTATGCCTACGTATCCTCTCGTGCAATGAGGAAGTCAGAACACCGTAGTTCGACTCAAAGAGACTGAAAGATGAATTTACGTGTGAACTGCTTACTTGTCTACGCTCAAGTGTATGACCTGTCTGGCTCAGGTGCAAACTGTCTTGCATTAGACGGAAGAAGCGAGTTCTCGATTGTGAGTGCATGAGGTGAGAAAAGAATCCCGGAGGAGACGATTATTGTTTGTTTTTGGTGTTTTCAATCTTTTATTGCTTTCGGATTTTTCATAAGTTAATGAGCTTAAGCCTAAACCAAGGGTTAGTAAACTTCATCACATCTTCCCTCTGATTAGGGGTAATGAGAATACCTTAAGTATGAAGTAAACACCTCACACTTAATCACCATGATGTAGGATTAAGATCATTAACCCACTTGCAATTATTTAGATGTTTTTTGGAGTTTTTGTTTAGTGTTAAGTAATGAGTTTAAGCCATAATCAAGGATTTAATGGACCCATTACACCATCCTAATAGAAGGATAATAGATGAGAACATTTAAGCTGAGGAAGGCTCCTCAAATTAATCCATGATTAGGGATTAACCTCATGACAAAACAAATCCCTTATTAAAGTGGATTTTAGTTAATGATGAGATTAAGAAGTGGATTTTATGGTTTGTAAGACAACCTGAGGGGGACTTGTCCATTAACACTAGGGTTAGTCCTTCTTAACCAATTAAGGAAGAATTAGAACCCTAATGCAAGGCCCAAGTTACAAGCTTATTGTCTTGATTATTATTAGATGGATTGGTTAAAGGATTTGAACACATTAAGGGTTTAACACTTAGGATTAAAGTTATACACTCCATCCTAATAGAAGGATGCAGGCATAAGCTTAATCACAAAGCCTTAAAACCTTTAGGGTTTAGTCCTTGATTATGAGGTGAGAAGAGAAGACTCAAAGAAAATTCAAAGGAAAGAGTCTAAGGGGGACTAAACAATCCTAAAATGTTATCATGCTTTGAAGTCCTAGGGTTTGTGAGGCTTAAGAGGAGAAATCTTCAAAGAGCCACCAAGGAGAGAAGCAGATGAAAGGAGAAGGAAACAGGGAGAAGCAAGACAACTTGCTTCACTTAAGAAGACAAGTTCCTTGAAGGAAGAAAGTGAGAAGGAGGCATGAATGAGCAAGCTCACTTTAATACACATACAAAATGCAGCAAAGAAGGCATAAAATAAATGAGAAGAGATTGTGAGAAGTGAAGGAAAATTCACTTCTCAAAACAACTTACCACCTGAAAAGTTAGCAAAAGAAATGAAATGAAATGAAAATGAAATGAATGTAAAGATGAAAGTCAAAACCAGAAGCATGATCATGATGTTAATGATGCTAAGAGATTATGCAAACACATGTCAAGAGTTGTGGATGATCATACAAGGGTGTGGATGCAAATGAAGCAAGCTTTGAACCATGGAGATTCATGAAAGCACATGATGTGGAATGGATGCATAACATGGCAAGTGAAAGATGCAATGCTCAAACATGATTCTAATATGTCCTAAGATGTCTTATGAATCATGTGGATGCACAAAATGTCATGGCAAGTTCTTGAATGCAAGCATATAAGAGATGAATGCAAAGGAAAGCAAGAATTAGGGTTTATGAACAACATGCAACACAAAAATTCAAAACCAGAAGAAAATGACATGATAAAAAATTGAAAATGGGATCAAAGGAACCCTAACCCTACACAAGTTCACTGCCCAAAGGAGGAGGCCTAAATCTAAACCTAATGGAAGTTATGATTCTCTCAAGTCAACTAGGGTTTCAAGGTACCTCAAAAGGAAAAATGCTCAGTAAATTGAAAATGAAAGATAAATTCAAATCAATTTTAACCTAAAAACTACATGCTATGAAGGATGCAATGCAAGAAGAACCATTACCAAACTCTTCATGGTTAGGCAGAATGAATTTTTTCAAGTTAGGATCAAAATATTGCCTTTAAACAACTTTAATTCCAATGAAAATTATCAAAATAGGTCAAGAACCAAAAAGAAATTTGTTTTGAGAGTTTGATAATCTTTCTAAATGTTTTAAAATGCAATGTGATTTTTTTTGTGATTTTTAAATACCTAAATGCATTTTTAATTAATTAATTTCCATTAACTAATTAAAAATAAACATTTAAATGATTTAAAAATGATTTTTAATGCAAAAAATAAAAATAAAAATATTTTTGGGTTCTGAAAATTAATAAAAGGTTTGACAAAAAATTTCAGAATTTTTTAAAGTGTTTTGCTATTTTTTAAAATTCGAACATGTTAAATGAAAAAGAAATGAAATAAAATTAAAATAAAAGAAAGTATGCCAAAGGAGAGGTCCAGATTGAATATGGGCTTGAAGCTGTTGACTTGGCGCCACATCCAATGGCCCAAGTTCAAACCTGGCTAATTTTATTTAATAATTAATTAATCCTAGGTTAGGCTAATTAATGACTGATTAGGGTTTAAGTGGACCATCTGGACCATCCATACACGCGCGGGAAAGCCAGATCAAGGGCTATTATTCAAACTGGCTAATTAAACACAATTAGGGAAAATGACTTTCAGATGACCGGAACAGTGGTTCCGGTCATCTTCTCCGGCGAGCACAAACCCTAGATTCTTCTACAGGTTACCAAACACCAAATTTCTTCCGCAAAAATGATCCTTACATCAATCTAAACCTAAACCCTCTATTAAAACTCATTTAATCTTCCCCACAAGCATGAATCGAAACAAAAAGTGAAACACGGGCAAATGTTCAGAGGTTTCATACATGGTGGTTACTTCACCATTTTCAAAAGTAAATACATATTCATGATCAGGAGAACATGCAGAACCATAAAAGAACTTAAAACTTAGCTTCTGGGAAAAAAGTTATTCATGTTACCTGAGATGAAAACTCTCTGATTCTGAGCTTTCTGGACTCAAACTTTGTGCAAACCTTCTCCTTTGAACACCCTGATGTTGAAATGAAGCTTGGAGAGCTTTGAGAATGGCTGGTTGTGGCTGTTCTGTTCTGGTGTAGCAGAAATGAAGGTCCTTGTGTGTGGTGATTCAAGCTATTTCAGGGGGTGGTTTTTGTTCTAAGGGTGATTTGTGACTTGTTGGTGAAAGAAAAAGTGAGGTTTGATGGTTGTGTGAAGAGATTCGAAGAGGAGAAGTTTAGGATAGTTTTTGTGCAAGCTGGATTGTGTCTTGTTTCAATGCTGAATGAGTTGCTATATCACTCCCATAATGTTTGAGTAGGCTGTGGAGTAGGTTAGTAGAGGCTGCTGATCACTATTCCAAGAGCATGGGAGAAATTGCAAAAAGTCAAGGTTTGGTGTACTTGAGGCATGGGCTGTGGCAGAGATGGTTTCCTGGCTTGTACTGCATCAGCTGAGTTCAAGGATGACTCTTGGATCAATTGTGGTGAGCTGTATGGCTTGGATCACAAGTTTGAAGTGTCTTTGCATTTTGGCAACTTGTTACATTTTGTGACTTTTGGCCATGAACATGTGATATCTCTTGGGCAATTTGCAGCAAAATGCATCATATAATGTTGCTATGATGATTTGAGATCAATTAGTGTTCAATTCAAGCATGAAAAGTCCCTTTTGCAAAATTTCAATTTTGAAGCTTTCATGAAGAAATGCCTTATGCAACTTGTAATTCAAGGCATGAAAGTGAAAAATTCTTGGCACAAAATCTGACTTCTAGGCATTGCATTGTGTTGTATGATGATTAGAAGCCACTTTGAAGTCATAAATTGGTTTGGCAAGGGTTTTTGCAAGTTTTCTTCTTTGGTGCAAAAGTGAAATTTCAATGATTTTATCCAACTTTGACAAGCCATAACTTTTGATCAAAAATTAATTAGAATGAGTTCTTGTACTTTTTGAAAATGGGAGGATCCATTCTACAACTTACATGACCAAAGTTTTCTCATTTGAGGCATTTTTGAATCAAAAAGAGGAGGTTGAAAAACTTTCCCAAAATGGCAAGTTTACATTCTAAGTCACTTTCCCAAAAAGGCAACTTTGCAAATGACTTGAAATTCTTCAATTTTGTGAACTTCTAACATCTTCTATGATCAAATAAAGATCATACACAATCAAAGTGATGGAGAACACCCTTTGGTTAGGCCATTGGGGGCCTCAGATGCCCTGATTTTGCACTGACTTGCTCAAGAAGTCATCTCCTGATCAGATGCCTTCCCCATTGAATTTCTTCATGAAAGTTGGTATGCATGATCCTCATAACACATAGAGACCAATAGAAACAAGAATGACCAAAAAAATGGAGTTATGGCCTCTGAAACCAAAACCCTAATTCCAGGTCATCTGTGCAGTTAAACCTGGCTCTGCTTCCATGCCTTTCTCAGTTCTTGTGATTTTTTTTGACTTCTTTGATCTTGAGAGGATATAATATGATGCTTGAATATACATGGACCTCTTTGAAGTGATTTAAGGCTTTTGGAGTGGCTCACATGGCTCAAGGATGGCTCAGATCACAAACCCTAGATGCAGATGACTTTGAAACAATGCAGTGAAGCAAAAATGTAATATGAGATGCCATGATTGAACTTATGCACATGAAAAGATCACAAGCCATGGTGAAATGAGTGAGGGAAAATTTGGGGTGTTTACAGCTTCCTTGGAGCCATTCACTTCTTTTCAAGACTTGAGGCTTCAAATGGAGACTTGTGGGATGTTATGAACCCTTTGCACATGATTGAGGAGCTTTGTGGCCTCTTGATTTCCTTTGTGTAGCCTTCATTTGCTTCAATACTTGACCACATGCCTTTACCTTAACTTTGATAAGTATGATGCAATGCTTTTTTTTGTTATTTTGTGAACTTATATATGCTAAATGATATGAAAAATGTTGAGAATATGAGAGGGAAAATTTTGAGGTATTACAGCTGCCCCTATTCAATCATCTGCAAGCTTGAATGAATAATTGCAAAAGCTTTTAGACATTCAAGGTACGGAGTGATTGAATACTCGAATAAAACCTGGAAATTTGAACTCGGTGGATAATAGAAATGCCATCTTCCCTTTATTTGATTTTCTTTTGTTTTGACCTCGGAATAGGTAGAGGGAATAGAACCAAGGGGAGTAGAATCAATGAAAAAACATGCACTGTGACTACTGAGCGAATCAATCCACAACGAGGGTGCTTGTTAGAAAAATAGGGCTTAACGAGACCGTTAGCGAAACATAACTCGACAATGTGACTGTTGGGTGGACCAAGCCACAAAGAAAACACGCGACTGCTAAGCGAATCAAGCCACAAAAGGTGCTTGTTGGCGAAACAGGGCTTAACGAGACCGTTAGCGAAACAGAACTCGACAATGTGACTGCTGGACGGACCAAGCCACAAAGAAAACACGCGACTGCTGAGAAAATCAATCCACGGGAACAAAAAGACAACACTAACTTGGAAAGACAAAGATGTCTGGCAAATGGTATAAGTATCCTCTGCATGGAATATCTCAGGTTGAGAAGGTGTTATAGGTTGTGTGTAATATACCTCAAAACTGGCCCATGATGGTATGCATATGTTTGAGTTTATGGTGTAATGCTCCATGATGATGGAAATGCTATGCTTTGGAGGATGCAAATGTAAAGATGATTACTTGATGCAAATGCAAAGAGATCTCCTGAAGGAGACTGCAAGTATCCCAGGTGGCTTGACTGGGTAGAACTAGTGATCACTGCATTGATCTGGTCCATCCTGATGAGGAGGAAACAACTCTGCGGGGAAAGCTGTTAATGATGCACCGGCTCTGAACTGCCGCCATTGCCAAAAATAAATTAGAATTTAAGATTGGAGAGCCAAGACCCTGCTAGAGATGGACTCTTCTCGAACTGTGATGGGGAAGTGATGGCACTTCTGACTTAGTTGGGGAACCAGATGTATGGCTCTGCTGAGGAAGCAAACTATTGGGAGAGGAAGGACACTCCTTGCACTGCTGGGGATTGCCCTTGTGTTGAAAGAAAACTTCTTCTTGGGGAGGGAAAACATCTTTTGCCATTACGGTTGGAGAAGAACTTCAACTTCACTTCTACTGGGGATAACTGGAGACACCTGGGAAAACACATGTTCTTGGTCAAGTATAATGAAATGCTCCTCCTGGAAATCTGTTTTAGCTCTGCTAGCAACACATGTACCTGCGCAAACACAATTGATAGTGCCTGCAACGTGGAGAGTTAGTTTGGACCTGTATGCCCCAGGCTCATAGCATGAATCATTATCTGGGCATCTTGACACCCGTTTAGAGTTGTATTAAATGTTTTTGTCCTCCTACATGAGTTAAAAAGCATTCAAATGTTCACAACACAATATAAATCACAATTTGCTGGACGTTTTCGCAATCAATCAATGCTAGATGAAAAAACAAAAACCAGAAGCAAATAGTCACCAGTTGATTGGAATTGAATTTTTATTGATTTGGAAAAAATGGCCATGAATAGGCATTACAAAGGAAGCAATTCCCTAGAAAGAGGAAATAGCCAAAAAGGAAAACAAACTATTCTATTGGCAATGTGAGAAGTGGATCTCATCAAGTTTCAACCCGGTTATGACTCGTATATCTTCAAGACTATCTGCTCGCTCTGTCCCTTGAGAAAGGTGATTGAACTGGTCTTCAACCTTTAGAATAACCTCAGTTGCAGATAAGTTACGAATTTCGTAGATCACAGTCGCTCGTGTTAGTCCCTCTTTTGCGTGGATCGCCCTTTCAGGTTTTCAATCCACCGGGATACCCTTTTTTGCTTGAGCTGTCTGATGTGGCTTTTCAACTCAGCGGGTGTACATTTTTTCAAGATTTCCCTAATTTTTGCCCGAGCCTTTTATTCTGTTTTTGACTCGCCGGGATGCCCATTTTTTGCCTGGATCTTCATTCTGTTTTTATCCAGCGGGTCCTTTTTTACACGAAGTATTTTCTTACTGCATCTGCATTGAGAGGGGAATGAAAGTCTTATCCATCCATGGATGTCAGCATCAATGCTCCACCTGAGAAAACCTTTTTAACCACGAATGGTCCTTCATAATTAGGTGTCCATTTTCCCCTGTGATCATTAAGAGGATGAAGAATCCTTTTCAGCACCAGGTCACCTGGTATGTGTCGCTCCCGGGATTTTCATCCTAGTACAAACGCGAAAGTGGCACGGAAAAGGTAGAGTCGCCAGCCAGGCATTTTTATCCCGAATGGATGGGAAAGGTAATGCTGCACAAATCTGAGGAAGAAGGAAAGGACAAGGTCCTGCGAACCAAAGATCTGGGTTTGGGAGTCGGTTACGACCTGGGAAGGTAGTAGCACCCCAGACCCTCCGCCATACCCGATGGGATCCACGCTTGTTTGCTTGCTTCAAAGGGTGAGAAATAAGATGATGCTGAATAAAACTGCTAACTGGAATGGGAACTGAAATGAGAAAGCAACTGGAAAAGATAACAAAACGAAGGGGAAAATGTAGGGAAAATAAAGAATGTGCTCGAACGGGCCCTACCCTGCTGCCTACTTACCTCATCGGGAAAATAAGGATCAGAGTCGACGTAGTTCGCCTAACTAAGGCGGGAACTATTTGTTTATGTTTTTTATGGCTGGAACTGCGTATGTCTATGCTCAGGTGTTGCAGGCTCGTCTGGTACGAGTGTGTTTACCGTCTTGCATGCGAGACAAGTCGTCGCGAGTTCGCATTCAGAATGAATGAGATGAGAAGAGAAGTTCCCGCAGGATAGTCGCTTATTATTTGTTTTTGTCTTTTTAAGAGTTTTTGTATGAATTTGGAACAAGGAAGTGAATTCAAACTCTTTTCCATGGAATGTGTACTTGCTACTACATTCCAAGATGGAATAATAGAACAAGCACACCAAGCAAGGAGAATTTATCCAAGACTTGTTTCCAAGGATTAGGGTCTAAGTTCACTAGCTTGTTGAACTTAATTACATGTTTTTGTGGCTTTTGTGAAGAATTATCATTTAGATTTTCTTTGTGAAACAACCCCTTGATAAGACTTGTGTATCATGCTAGACAAGCTTACACCATTCCAAGATGGAATGAATGCAAGTGCCCCATGGAATAAGGCTATACACAAGGGATCTTTTTATGCATTTATTAAGTCTTTTTGGATTTGTTTGAAGATGAGGAAAGAAGACTCAAATGAGAAAGTTCAAAGCTAATGGGGGACTAAGACACAACCCTAAGTCATCTTATTATGTACAAGTGTGATCCTATGGTTAATGAGGTATTCTAACCTAAGGAGAAGAAAGAACAAGTTAGAATTCAACTTACTTCCTAAGGAAGTTAAGTTGAATCTAAAGAGAGAAATGGGAACCTAGGAACAAAGCACAACGGTGCTAAGGAAATAACAAAGGCATGCATAAAAGATAAAGAATGAAGTAATTATCTCATCTTCCCCCCTACAAAACAAGAGTTAGCATGATGGAGAAATATGAACAATCATTACATGGTAAATCTCAATAGCAACCCACACTAGCTAAGGAAAGATGTTAGTGAACTCCTAAGATTAGTACCTAAGTCTAAAGCATCGTATAAGATAGAAAACTTAAAATGTCAGTAGCTAAATAAACTCAAAAATATCTAAATGGATTAATAGAATTAAAGTCAAACTATGCCCTAAAGCACTACTAAACCCTAAGGATGAAGTTAGAAAGATAACCTATGTGTTTACTAACCCAAAAACTCAAACACTCAAAGGTAAAATGAAAAAAAAACAGAACTTGAAACTATATGGAAGTGAAGGAAATGAATAGCTCAAATAGAAAAGAAGAGATCCAAGTTAAAGGTATGCAAATGTGGGATTGGATGGGGGGAGAATGCATATAGAAGCATGGTTATAAAGATGCAACAAAAAGACTTAGAAAAACTCAAGAAAAGACCAAAATGATTTGATTTCCCCATACAAAAACCAGGGGATTGACAATAAATGAAATGGAGATTATACTTGGAGAATGTTCACAAATGGGGGGGTTAAGAAGCATCCTAAGGCTAGGTGTTCAACTTAGGGGTTCTAAGGTCCTTTAAGTGACAAATGAAGTTCAAAAGGAAGCAAAATGGTTCTAAAATGAGATGAACAAGTATGGGTGATCACAAAACATTTATAAGACTCAAAACAATGACAAGATGAAGTTAAATCATGCACAAAAGGATTTTGAAGTGCTTAAGATGGAAGGAGAAGGAAGATTAGGCTAAAATGGGACATGTATGACTTAGGACTCAAGTAAACCCTAAAAATTAAAGGTAAAGACCCAAGGGTTGTAATCAATATTTATATACATCCTAAATGACCTAAGAGACTCAAGATTGTGACCTTAAAGTATTGGCATGAAGGCCTTAGACTAAAGGGATCAAAGGAAAGAAATGGAAAGACGAAAACATGACTTGTGAACCAAGCAACCTAAAAAATATCAAAGGGTCATGAAAAATTATGAAACTTGACACTTGAATACAAAATCCAGAAAGTGAATTGCATACAAAACATCTCACAAATATTCCCATTTTTGAGGGGTTAAATGGTGTATGGAAGTAGATTAGGGTTTATGAGCATGTAAGTGAAAGGATGGGACCAAAACATGGCATAAAAGTACCTAAAAAAATGGTGAAGTAGTTTAATGAGTCTACTGGTTAATGCAAGAAGAATGGGTCATTTATGTTTTATGGTTTGAGAGAAAGAAATTGTACAAGGTGATTGGTCAAAATAAGAGAAAAATGGAATTAATTCAAATGAGAAATTAATTCTGACTAAAATATAAAACAAAAATGAAAACAAAAATTATAAAAAATTAAAGAAAACGATGGAGATCATGTATGATTTTTTGTGGAATTTTTAGAGGCCAAATGGTATTTTATTAAAATCAAAATGGAAAGTGAATAAAAGTGGGAAATAAAAATAAAAGAAATAAATGGAATTGGGCCAGAGGGGTGTGATGAGCAAGGAAATACACTGAAATGGGCTTTGACACGCACACAGGGGGGTGTGAATATGAAGTCAAGGTCAGAAATGTTGACATTTCATGCACGTGAATGGGAGAGTGCTCATTAATGTGTTGGCAAGCCTTGGGACGCAGGATGGAAAAGATCTAATGGCTGTGACTTAAAACTGGGATTAAATTAGGGTTACTGTTCTTATGACCGGAGATGAATTCCAGTCATCTTCTTCGTTCAACATTCCGGTAGGGCAAACCCTAATCATCACTAAAATGAAAACTAGGACCATCAATGGATTCGCCTCTCTTCACTGATCTTAAATATGACTTCAAAAATCATTTAGGGTTCTTAAAATTCCTGAATCGAAGCAAGAACTAAACTTGAGAAAATTGAATCTCTGCATCTACCATGCCTATCAACTAGCCAGTTAATTCATAACCTCTATCAGGCCTCAATCAACATAAAACCAGTTGAAAACAAGCAATTCGAACATGTGGAATTTCAAGACATACCTGAGTTGCAGAGATGTCAAATTGTTGCTAGAAGGCCAGAGATGAGGTTCTAGTGCTTGCTTGATCTTGATCTTGATCAATGGAAGTGAAATAAACACTCTCGGAGCTATGAATCCTGAGAAATTGAGGAAAGTGCAGTGAAGATCAATGCTTTGGAGTGTTGATTCTTTGATGATTCAAGTTATGCCTTCCATGGAGCTTAAACTAGAGATGATGTTGATGATGAATTGAGAGAGATTAAAGCAGGATTGTGGAAATTTGAGGAGTTTGAATCCAAAATGCAGTGAAACTTCAACAATGTGCCATGATTGATCTTGAAGATTCAGGTTGTGCAATATTTGGTGATTGAGTTTGAGATGATGAAGATGATCAATGGAGGAAGAATGGATCCAGATCAATGATGACAAAGCTTGCTCGAATCAATTTGCAATGTGAAAATTCAGAGAGAAAGCTTTGCAATTTTGGTGATTTTTGTGATGAAAATGAAGACCTTGCTTTATAGAACTCTTAACCATGGTTAATCATCCCTTGGGTTAACTGAATGAGTGAGGTAACTGAGTGAGGCAGTTATGGCAGTTTTGCCAACTGTAACATCCAGAAGCTTCCACTCGAGCTGGATCATATGCTACAAGCTTCATGAAGTTTACGATGTGGATCAAAGCATGGCAATGAGTAACATGATCTTCTGACTATAACTTGCAGTGCATTGTGATTTAGCATAAGTTTCATGAGGTGCATAGCAAGGAGCATAGTCTAGAAAGTATTCTAATGCAGTCTGTTGTGAAGTGCATGGCAATGGTGTGGAGATGCATTCATGAGATCATATCCTCTTAGAGCAATGCATTTGATCTGAATGTGATGAATAATGTCAATGAAAATGAACTGAAGTGAAGCTATGTGCAATGCCTTACCATCCAAGCAAACAGTTGAGAATCATGACTTTCAATGGAAGATTTCTTCCATCTCAAACAATCAATTCAAATGACTCTTGGGTTCAAATTGAAGTTGAGGGATCATAGAACAAGTTTGGTGTTTGGACCATAATGAATGATGGCCTCTAATCATCTCAAAATGACCATTGCATAGCATTTCACAAGGCTGCATATTGGCCTGCACGAATTTGGCATGCCTTATGCCCATGGGCCTATGGCTGGCCAGTTGCAACCTCTCCACTTTGACCCTCAAATAGCCCAAGAAGACTTGCTCAAATGAAAAATCTTTGAACACCAATAATGTAGGGATTACATCAAGGAACAACTTTGTAGTTCACCAAAAATTGATTTGAAGTGTTTTTGACCAAGAAAAATGGCTTGAGATATGACCATCCACCTGTTTGATGATACGCCAGGCAGGGCGCGCGCTGGCCTGCCAATTGCCTCGCCCATGGCCAAGTTTTGCCCTAGTTTGCTTCAACTTTGCAAGATCATATCTCTTTTTTTTTTATGATATGGGTCAGTTCCACCCATGGATTTGAAGCTCAAGATGCCCTCTTTAATTGGATCCAAGTAGAATTTTCATATCTTTCTTATTTTGGGAGAAGGCCTCATTCAAAGTAGCTGCAAAAATGACCAAAACTTGCCATTTTTGGAAACCCTAATTTTCCAAAAATGGTAAGTTTTGGTTTTCTTGATTTCTCTTGATTCCTCCATCATTTCTTGATCAAACTTGAAACATAGGATCCTTGTAACCCTAATTTCATGATTTTGATCTCAAAAAGTCAGGAGTTGACTTTTTCCTCAGTATGGTTGACTTTTCCCTAATTTCCTGATTTTCAATCATCTGACTAATTGAACCTCTTCCAAAATGAATTTGTGGATGAAATTTGAACCTTGTACACTTGTTGTCATATAAAACACAATGGAATCCACTTTTGCTCAAAAATTCATGGAGAAGCCCTTCACAATTGAAACCCTAATTTGGATCATTTCCTCAGGAGATGTTGCACTGCTTGCTTTCCTTGGAGCCATTCACTCTTTCCAAGACTTGAGGCTTCAAATGGAGACTTGTGGATATTATAGACCCCTTGCACATGATTTAGGAGCTTTGTGGCCCTTTGATTTAGGAGCTTTGTGCTCCAGTCATTGACCACATACCTATGCCTCAGCTATGCTACACATGATGCAATGTTTTTGGTTATTTTGTGAACTTATATATGCTAAATGATATGCTAAATGTTGAGGATATGAGAGGGAAAATTTTGAGGTATTACAGCTGCCCCTATTCAATTATCTGCTAGCTTGAATGAATAATTGCGAAAGCTTTTAGACATTCAAGGTATGGAGTGATTGAATACTCGAATAAAACCTGGAAATTTGAACTCGATGGATAATAGAAATGCCATCTGCTTTTTATTTGTTTTTTTTTGGACCTCTGAATAGGTAGCAGGAAAAGAACAAGGTGGAACGGGATCATTGTAAATAAACGAGAGCTCAGACAAACAGGACCGTTGTACAAAACGATAACCTGCGACGCGACTGCTGAGCGAATCAAGCCATGGAAAGGGAGCATGTTGTACAAAATAGGGCTTGGAACGAGACCAATGTACAAAACGGAACTCGGAGATGTGACTGCTGAGCAAATCAAGCCACAAAAGGGGGCATGTTGTACAAAACATGGCTTTGAACGAGACCATTGTACAAAACGGAACTCGGAAATGTGACTGTTGAGCGAATCAAGCCAAAAAGAAAACGCGCGACTGTTGAGCGAATCAAGCCACGGAAAGGGGGCATGTTGTACAAAACAGGGATTTGAACGAGACCATTGTACAAAATGGAACTCGGAAATGTGACTGCTGAGTGAATCAAGCCACAATGGGGGCCTGTTGTTCAAAACAGGGCTTTGAACGAGACCATTATACAAAACGGAACTCGAAGATGTGACTGCTGAGCGAATCAAGCCACAAAAGGGGGCCTGTTGTACAAAACAGGGCTTGGAACGAGACCATTGTACAAAACGGAACTCGAAGATGTGACTGCTGAGCAAATCAAGCCACAAACAAAAATGATAACATTAACTTGGAAAGACAAAGATGTCTGGCAGATGGTATAAGTATCTTCTGTGGGGAGTACTTCAGGTTGAGAAGGTGTTATAGGTTGTAGGCAATATACCTCCAAACTGGCCCATGTTGGCATGCATATGTTTGAATTTATGGCGTAATTCTCCATAATGATGGAAATGCTACGCTTTGGAGGATGAAAATGCAAAAGAGATCTCCTGATAAGGAGACTGCAAGTATCCCAGATGGCTTGACTGGGGAGAACTGATGATCACTGCGTTGATCTGGTTAATCCTGGCAAGGAGGAAACAACTCTGCAGGGAAAGCTGTCAATGATACACCGGCTCTGAATAGCCGCCACTGCCAAAAATAAATTGGACTTTAAGATTGGAGAGCCAAGACCCTGCTGGAGATGGACTCTTCTTGAACTCTGTTGGGGAAGTGAAGACCTCCTGATTTGGCTGGGAACCAGAGGTATGGTGCTGCTGAGGAAGCATCATGCTGGGGAGGCAAGACACTCCTTGCACTGCTGGGAATTGGAAAACCTCTGCTTGGGGAGGGCAAACATCTCTTGCCATTAATGCTGGAGAAGAAATTCAACTTCACTTCTACTGGGAATAACTGGAGACATCCGGGAAAACACCTGTTCTTGTTCAAGTATAAAGTAATGTTCCTCCTGGAAATTTGCTTTTAGCTCTGTTAGCAACACCTGTACCTGCGTAAACACAATTGATAGTGCCTGCAACATGGAGAGTTAGTTTGGACCTGTATGCCCCAGGCTCATAGCATGAATCATCATCTGGGCTTCTTGACACCTTTTTTTATAGTTGTATTAAATATTTTTGTCCTCCTGCATGAGTTAGAAAGCATTCAAATGTTCACAACACAATATAAATCATAATTTGCTGGACGTTTTCACAATCAATCAATGCTTAATGAAAAACAAAAACCATACGCAAATAGTCACAAGTTGACTAAAATTGAATTTTATTGATTCGAAAAAAATAGCCATGAATAGGCATTACAAAGGAAGCAATTCCATGGAAAGAGGGAATAGCCAAAAAAAGAAAACAAATTATCCTATTGGCAATGTGAGAAGTGGATCTCATCAAATTTCAACCCGGTTATGACTAGTATATCTTCAAGGCTATCTGCTTGCTCTGCCCCTTGAGAAAGGCGATTGAATTGGTGTTCAACCTTTAGAATAACCTCAATTTCATATGAGTTACAAATTTCGCAGGTCGTAGTCGTTCGTGTTAGTCCCTCTTTTGCGTGGATCGCCCTTTCGGGTTTTCAATCCACCGGGATACCCTTTTTTGCCTGAGTTGTCCAATGTGGCTTTTCAACTCAGCGAGTGTACATTTTTTAAAGATTTCCCTAATTTTTGCCCGAGCCTTTTATTCTGTTTTTTGGCTCGCCGGGATGCCCATTTTTGCCTGGATCTTCATTCTGTTTTTATCCAGCGGGTCCGTTTTTACACGAAGTATTTTCTTACTGCGTTTGCGTTGACAGGGGACTGGAAGTCTTCTCCATCCATGGTTGTTAGGATCAAGGCTCCACCTAAGAAAACCTTTTTAACCACGAATGTCCCTTCATAATTAGGTGTCCATTTGCCCCTGTGATCGTTAAGAGGAGGAAGAATCTTTTTCTGCACCAGGTCACCCGGTATGTATCTTTGTGGTCGTACCTTCTTGTCAAAAGTATGATTCATCCGCCGCTGATACAACTGTCCATGGCATATAGTTGTTAGGTGTTTCTCTTCAATGAGGCTCAATTGATTATATCTGGATCGGAGCCACTCAGCTTCATCTAGCTTAATGTCCATCATTAACCTCAACGAGGGGATTTCCACTTCAATTGGTAAGACTGCCTCCATACCATATACCAATGAGAATGGGGTTTCCCCTGTTGAGGTACGTACTAACGTTATGTACCCATGCAACGCAAATGGTAGCATCTCATGTCAGTCCTTGTATGTCACAACCATATTCTGCACGATCTTCTTGATGTTCTTGTTGGCCACCTCGACAGCGCCATTCATCTTCGGGCGATATGGAGAAGAGTTGTGATGTTCTATTTTGAAATCCCGACACAAGTCAGCCATCATCTTGTTGTTGATATTAGAACCATTATCAGTAATTATTCTTTCGGAAATTCCGTACCGGCAAATGATGTCTCTTTTAATAAACCGGTCTACCACTTGTTTAGTGACGTTTGCATAAGACGCCACTTCGACCCACTTCGTGAAATAGTCTATAGCAACTAGGATGAAAAGGTGACCGTTGGAAGCTGTCGGCTCGATCTTGCCAATCATATCAATGCCCCACATGGCGAACGACCATGGGGAAGACATGACACTCAATGGATTTGGAGGCACATGGACCTTATCAGTATAAACCTGACATTTGTGACATTTACGGGAGTATTTACAGCAATCGGATTCCATGGTGATCCAATAATACCCCGATCTCAACAATTTCTTGGCCATAGCATGTCTTCCAGCATGGGTACCAAAGGAGCCTTCATGAACCTCTTGCATCAACAGGTCTGCTTCGTGTCTATCCACGCATCTGAGCAGAACCATGTCGAAGTTTCGGTTGTATAACACACCATCTTGATTCAAGAAGAAACCACTTGCTAGCCTTCTGAGGGTCTTCTTGTCTTTACTGGATGCCCCAGTCGAGTACTCTTGAGTCTTCAAGAATTACTTGATATCATGATACCAAGGTTTGTTATCTTCACCACTATCAACTGCAAAGACATAAGCGGGTCTTTCAATACGCGAAACCATGATTCGAGGCACGAAATTCTCTTGACAAACTTTAATCATAGACGACAAAATTGCTAGAGCATCAGCGAACTAGTTTTCATCTCGAGGAATATAGTTCAACTTGACCTTGGTGAAGAAAGTTAACAGCCTCCTGGTATAATCCCTGTAAGGACTAGATGAGGTTGATGAACTAACCATTTGCCATTGACTTGGTTCACCACCAGAGCGGAATCTCCGAAGATCTCGAGGTTCTTGACTCGCAAGTTGATTGCTTCTTCAACCCCCATGATGCAAGCTTCATACTCTGCCTCGTTGTTAGTGCATTCGAAAGTCAATCGAGCAGCTAAAGGTGTATGGACCCCTTTTGGTGAGATGATAATAGCACCTACTCCGCTTCCGTTCATGTTCACAGCTCCGTCAAACATAAACTTCCATTTGGATTCAGGGTTTGGCCCCTCCTCCGGAAGTAGTTCTTCACAGTCTTTCAACTTGAGGAACATGATGTCCTCATCCGGAAACTCGAATTTCATGGGTTGATAATCGTCGATTGGCTGCTGAGCCAAGTATTTTGACAATACACTTCCTTTGATTGCTTTTTGCAAAGTGTAATGGATATTGTATTCTGTTAGTATCATCTGCCATCGGGCTACCCTTCCTGTTAGAGCCGGCCTCTCAAAGATATACTTCACGAGATCCAACATGGAAATCAAGAGAGTGGTGTGAGTCAGCATGTACTGTCTTAGTCGGCGAGCAGCCCATGCCAAAGCGCAGAAAGTTTTCTCGAGTAGTGAGTAGCGTGTCTCAAAATCGATAAACTTTTTGCTAAGGTAATAAATGGCATGCTCTTTTCGACCAGACTCGTCCTACTGAACCAGCACACATCCCATTGATCCTTCGAGCACAGTAAGATACATGATCAAGGATCTCCCTGGCACTGGAGGCATGAGATTTGGAGGTTCTAGCAGGTATTCCTTGATTCGGTCAAAGGCTTGCTGACAATCTTCATTCCATTTAATGGCCTGATTCTTCCTCAGAAACTTGAAAATGGGCTCACACGTGGCCGTCAGGTGAGAGATAAACCGTGCAATGTAATTTAGTCTCCCTAAGAAACCACGCACTTCCTTTTCAGTCTTTGGCTCAGGCATCTCTTGGATGGCTTTTACTTTGGCTGGATCAACCTCAATTCCCCGCTCACTAACAATGAAGCCAAGTAGCTTGTCGGAACGGACCCCAAAGGTGCACTTGTTTGGATTCAACCTCAATCTGAATTTCTGGAGTCTGTCAAACAACTTTGGTAGATTGACCAAGTGCTCTTCTTCTGTTTGGGATTTTGCTATCATATCATCAACATAAACCTCAATTTCATGATGAATCATGTCGTGAAATAGCGTCACCATCCCCCGTTGGTAAGTGACCCCAGCATTCTTCAGACCAAACGGCATGACCTTGTAACAGAAAGTCCCCCAAGGCGTGATGAAGTTAGTCTTTTCCATATCATCGGGTGACATCTTAATCTGGTTATAACCCGAAAACCCGTCCATGAAAGAGAACACAGAAAACTGAGCAGTATTATCAACAAGCACATATATATGAGGCAGAGGGAAATCATCTTTAGGGCTAGCCCTATTCAAATCCCTGTAGTCTACACACATCCTGACTTTACCATCTTTTTTAGGGACCGGCACAATATTGGCAACCCACGGAGGGTAACTAGTCACGGCCAAGAAACCAACATCAAATTGCTTTTGTACTTCCTCTTTTATCTTGATTTCCATATCAGGATGTGTGCGTCTCAACTTTTTCTTCACTGGCGGGCAGTCTTCTTTCAGAGGCAGCTTGTGCACCACAATGTCAGTGTCTAAACCAGGCATATCCTAGTAAGACCATGCAAAGACATCAACATACTCTCGAAGCAAGGAAATTAGACGAGTCTTGATAGATTCTTCTAACGTGGCACCAATCTTAACTTCTTTCTTGTCTTCTTAGGTACCCAGGTTTATCACTTCGATGGCCTCTTCATGCGGCTGAATCATCTTTTCCTCCTATTTAAGCAGTCTGGCCAACTCTTCAGGTAGTTCGCAATCTTCTTCACCTTCCTCATCGGCTTGATAAATTGGATTGTCATAGTCATACTTAGCCATAACAGGGTCGTCATTGATAAGATCCGGTGACGAGCACCTGCATGAATGGTGATTCATGCAAGGCTTTAGAAAGCGTTTGAGAAAATGAGAAACATTGTCATTTTAAAACTTTTCTTTCTTTTTGAAAAACAAAGGAAAAAAAAACAAAAGGCAAAGAACAACATGGATGAATGTGAAAAGTCAGCTTTATTTATGATTATAAATTGTGTTAGGATCAAAAGAACCCTTACAAAAAGATATTATGCCCCGGGAAAGACATAGTGCTTGAGTACAGGAAAGATAGAAACAAAAATTATTACTCTTCGAAGGAGGTGACTGAGATAAGCCTTTCAGACGACCAGTTGCTAAGTTGAGTCCCTGGAACAGAAGGCCTAATCCACTCATCTAAGTCACAGTCACTATCAACTGCGTCGTCCTGCACGACACTGATGCTTTCGTAATCCACCACTCACGCACTCGTGAAAGTAATCGGGCCTTGACGACCTCTATTACTCGGTCCAGATGATGATTTCCCAAGATGGTAACCAATCCCAAACATATCTTTATTTTCTGGCACTTCTACTGGACTGCCCCAGCCTTCTCGCCTCCCTGATTCAAACACCTCAAGAGCTTGCTTATAAGAGGCTATGGAAACCCCCTTCTTTGGTTCTTCAGGAGAAGCTGCCAACGCAGATGCTTGTTCAGTTTTTAGGGGCTCAAAAGCCTGATATGGAGTATCAACTATCTCGCCATCCATCTCCACATACTTGAATGAAGCTAGATGACTGACGAAGATGTCTTCTTCCCCACTGACTGTTATAATTTGGCCATCCCAGACGAACTTTAGTTTTTGATGAAGTGTGGATGATATTGCTCCTGCTGAATGTATCCAGGGCCTTCCGAGCAAACAACTATATGCAGGTTGTATATCCATTACGTAGAATGTGGTATTGAAGATTTGGGGACCTACTTTAATTCGTAAATCCACCTCCCTGAATACTGATCTTCTTGACCCATCAAATGCTCTAACCACCAGGTCGCTGGGCTTTAAAACCACTCCATCATAATCCAACTTCATCAATGCCTTCTTAGGAAGAACATTCAGCGATGATCCGGTATCTACCAACACGTGAGAAAGTACTGCACCCTTACATTCTAAAGAGATATGCAGTGCCCGATTATGAGCACTCCCTTCAGGTGTTAGATCCATGTCCGTAAAACCCAATCCATGACTGGCATTGACACTAGATACCACAGTTTCTAATTGATTTACTGAAATATCCTGAGGCACATATGCCTTGTTCAGGATATTCAAAAGAGCTTTCCTGTGGGAGTCGGAACATATTAGCAAAGACAAGATGGAAATCTTTGACGGGGTCTGCTGCAGATGGTCCACAATCTTGTAATCGCTCTTTTTGATAATTCTCAAAAATTCTTCAGCTTCTTTATCAAATGTAATGTCCGGATCAGTCACTGGTGCGGGCTCATTGACAACCATTGGCTTCTTCCCTCTTGCCTTAGCTTGGGCTTCTGCGGTGTCTCTGGGTGGTATCACACTATTTCTTAGTGTTTCCGGAGCAAATAACCTTCCACTTCTAGTAAAGCCCCAAACTCCAACATTTTCTACTTGAGCTGGGGTCATGCTAGACGTGGCCAGATCTTGCTTCTGGCCATTACAGTATACTTCGCCACCATAATTCCAGGGAATGGCCTTATCACTCTGATACATTACTGGCCCTGCAGTGGTAATTGTTATCGGTGCTACTCTGGCCCGTGTAGGAACTTGAGATGGATCATAGAAAATGGTTACTGTGGAGAATTCGTTTACCTTTAAAACTTTGTCAAACTACAACACTCCTTTATTAATCATACTTTGGATCTCTGTTTGCAACTGCTCACAACCACTTGGCGTTTCAACACATCTTGGACAATCACTTCCATAACCTGCAAACACACCCCTCTGAACCAAACACGCTTTAACAACATTCAACGGAGTTTGCAGGTCATTGATATCACACATCAATTATAGATTATCCCCGTCGTCAACTGCCCCAGCTGTACTCCCGTGAGGAGGCATGGGGTTCTGTATTACATTAGGAGTAGGAGCGAAATTAATCGATTTAGAATCCAGTAGGTCTTGGACTACATACTTCAAGGCTTTGCAGTTTTCCATGGTATGTTCGGGGGCTCCGGAATGAAATTTACATCTGGCATTTGTATCGTAACCTTTAGGAAGTTGCCCCGGCTTCGGGGGTTGTAGAGTTTGGAATTGAACCATCTGGAGTTGTAGGAGATTCTTCAAAAGTTTTGAATAGGACATCGGCGGAGTTTCAAACTGCTTCTCTCTGGTCCTCTGAGAATAGTATGGGCGAGGAGCTCTTTGTTGATACCTTTGTTGGCGTTGTGGCTGCGGTGGTTGGACTTGTTGTTGGAGAGGTTGATCTGATATAGTGACGGGGGCCACTTGCTGATAAAACCCTCTGTTACTTCCTCCCCTCTGCGCATACACTGCCCCAGTCTCTCCTTCTCTCCTATTCAAAAAGGGTTTCTTGAAACCAGAATTTGAAGTGCCCCCATTCTGAATCTTCCCTTGCTTGATCCAGCTTTCTACCCTCTTGCCAGTCAAGATGATATCTGAGAACCCACTTGAGGAACATCCGGCTAGCCTCTCCATGAAATGCCCAGGGAGGGTATCCAGGAACAGGTCTACCATTTCTCTCTCCAACAAAGGTGGTTGCACTCTAGCGGCCATTTCGCGCCACCTTTGTGCGTAATCTTTGAAGCTCTCGGAGTTCTTCTGAGTCAGACTTTGAAGTTGAGTGCGACTGGGCGCCATGTCGATATTATACTGATATTGTTTGAGGAATGCTTCTCCCAATTCCTTCCAGCTTCTCACAGAGCTTCTCTCTAGCTTCATATACCATTCCAACGATCCTCCGGAGAGACTATCCTGAAGTAGTACATCCAGAGCTTTTCATCCCTAGTATGGGCAGAAATTTTTCGGCAGAATGCCTATAAGTGAGTTTTAGGGCAGGAGCTACCGTTATACTTGTCAAAAGTAGGTGGCCTGAATTTGTGAGGAATAACCACCACGGGGACTAGACCCATGTCATACACATCTATCCCTAGAGTGTCTCTACACTCTAGGGCTTTGACTTTCTCAGCAAGCATCAAAATGTCTTGACGATTTCCTTCTCCACCAAACCCCATATCAGTGTTAAAAGAAGGGAACTAATCCTCCTGCCTGTCTTGTACTGGAATGAAAGTTGTTGTGCCAGGTTCTGGAACTTGAGGTTCACCTGGGCCAGTGTTGGTGTTGGGAGGAATCACTTGTACTTCGGGAGTGGTTACAGGAGGATTAGTCTGAGGAGGGTTGTGCCCCTGAATTGCATTTCTCAAATCTTGTTGTCCCTGAGCCATCCCTTGCATCATGACCATGAACTCTCCTATTCTGGTACGAAACTCATTAAGCTCAGTTTGCATAGCATCCATGATTGTCCTCTTGTTGTTGCGAGTTGCGTAACTATGCGGGATATTCTATCGAAGATGACGGGTCTTGGCGGCCCTCGTAATCTTTGCCTGAAATGCAAATAAGTTAAGCAACCCGTAGAAAACCTGCAAAACAAAGAAGAAATGCAAATGATGTGTATGCAATGCAATGTGTTCCTTTTATTTCCAAGGCTTCAATTACTTTCCCATTCTGGTGTTGAGAAAATCCTGTGTGACATTCAAACTTGACGTGGTGGCATTTAATTTGTGTCCGTGCAACAGATATAACCAGAGACTTCAGGTAAATCAGAAGACAATTGGAAAAAGAAAGATCCTCACAAGGTACAAATTCATATGTTAAGAAAGAAAAGGTACATCAATAGAGAGGGGATTCCCACAACAAGCCTGTGGGTAATCCAAGTCATAGGCATGTAAAACTAAAGCTTAGGAAGGTCTACATCCTGTAATCTCCAACTAAGGCGCTTGACATTTTGCAACATTTGAGCTATATCCGGATGTGTAGGTTCCTGTACAAGCTTCTGAATTAAGATATACCTAAGGTCAAAGGAGGCATGCAATTCCTCAATTTGTTGTAGGAACACCTTTTCACTTTCTTGGCTTGTAATAGAATCATTCTTGGCTCTCTTGACGTCAGCTTTCAATTTCAAATCTTCTATTTCTTTCTGAGCTTCCTTTATTTCTTGTTGGCTCTCTGCTAAACTTTGGAGACGACTCTTCTCTTGATGATAAGCCTTCTGAAGGAGCTCTCTCTGTCCATCCAAAGAATCTTGAAGACTCTTGACTTCTAGTTTGTGCTTGATCTCCAGCTCTTTCTGTTTCCTCAAATTATCTTCCCACTTCTCTTGCCATAAGGTGACAGCCTCATTAGCTTCATTCAAATCTTTCTTCTCCTTCCGACGCTGGGCCTCCTTTTGAGTTTTAGCTAACCCTCTTTTCTTGAAGTAGAGCTCTCTCTCTTGAAATTCTTGCTGCTTGAGCCTGACCATCTCTTCAGCTTTGTGAGCTCTTTCTTCCAATTTTTGATTTTGCATCTTCAATTTCTGGCATGAATTGTAAGCTTCTTGATTCTCCAACCTAAGTTGTTGAACCAAGGCTTCCAACTTTTGGTATTCTTGAAGAGGCACTGAAGTTATGGGTGCTACATCCTTAGGGTAGAGAGGTGTTTCTCTAGAAAATGGGAGCAACAGGGTCTTCACACGATCCTCCAACCAGTTGGCAAAAGGATCATAAGTATTGGGATCTACTCTCCCAAAATCTTTCTTCCCTTTCATCACTCTAACTTCCCAAGCTTGGGATGCCAGTATGCTCTTCTTGAGATTTCCTTCTGCTGGAAAGTATAAAGGTTCATTTGCCTCTTCAAACAAAGGCACAACTCTTAATGGATAACCAAACTGCTTCATGGACAAGATAGGATTGTAACTAATCCCACCCTTCCTTCCTATCAAAGGCACACTTGGGAAGCTACCATATCTGACCAATAATTCTTTGCCCACCAGATCTTTGTTGCATCCCCATGCAATGTCAGCTGAGGTTAAGCCCATTAATCTTTTGGACCACATCCAAGATTGTTTCAAATCCTGGAAAGGTCCTGATTTAGGGAGTTTCCTTACAAACCATTCAGCAAATAGGGGAACACAACAATTTACATGTCCTTTCCTCTTTTCATTCCTGTGGTGAACTCCATAGTAAAAGTCACCTAGCAAAGTGGGTACTGGGTTTCTTCTGGAAAATATAGTGATAGCTTCCATGTTAATTAAACCCTTCTCTCCTGGGAACAAACTGGTCCCATACACTATCAAAGCAAGCAAGGTGCTGAACTTAGCCCATTTGTTTCAAAGGCCAGGTCCTGAGCTTCCTTGATAAGAAAATATAAGAAAAGTCCTTTACCTTTGGTGGCATCCAATTCTCTGCTAACCTTGGATAAGTCCAGAAGAAAAGACTCAGTTATATCTTTGGATGAAGGCATCTTCTCTAAACCAAAATAAGGAGCACCATTTTTTATGGGGATTCTGAGGATGCTGGATATCTCTTCTAATGTGGGAGCCAAGATGTAGTCAGGGAAAACAAAAATCCTCAGCTGTGGATTATATAACTGCAGTAGAGAATGCAAGCTATCCCTCTGGTCAGTGGTTGGCTTATTCACATATTCTAGGATCTTCCAAAACTCTTTTCTAAAATCATCAAGCACTTTGTCACCCATCAAACCAATTAACTTCTGAATACCATCTGTCTCTGGATGTGGGAAAGTATAATGGACATTTCTCTTCCTTTGAATCTCCATGTTGAAGCAGCAAATATGACCAGGAATAGGATATAATGAACCCTGAGAATAAAAAGAACACAAAATGATTAATGATGTTATGCAAGGCAAGGCATGTGATCAGTGACGTGTCTGTGTAGTGAATCAGATAATCAAGTGTCTGTGCAAGGCCACAACATCACCACAAGTATCTTTCTGATCAGGAGTTTATGATTTCAGGATCCATAATTAACAGAACAAGATCATATCATTGAGGTTTGTTGGCATAAATGGGTATGTTGAAGTTTAGGGTTCCTGCAAACCTGTAAAACCCTCCCAATCTCACGGGTGTGCTACTCGGGTCAACATCACAGACTCTCAAAGCTAAATAGCAATAATACATTCACCATTTATGAGAAATGGCTCATGACCAAATCAGGGAATCGGTTTGGCATTATGTACTACTCAGGGATGTCTCAGTTGAGTCCAAGGAAACAAGCATCCCTCATAAGTCCTCAGCTTCAAGCACTGAATCGAGAAACAATAGTACACTCATCTCGAAGGGTACAATACTATCGTCATACGAACAATTTGCCTTAACTGGGTTCCTATGAGAGAACCAGGCCATCCTATGCGAGTTCCCAGTGGGCCCTCGGATGCGAGTGGGTTTGCCAACAAATGTGGTCTGCCACTGTCATCACTGGAGAGGGATGTTTCCACAAAGGTTCTCAATGATTGGTCCCTTGACTGCATATAACTATCAAGGTAGTGTATTGCCCCAGAAATATTCCGGCATCAATACATTTCCGAGAAGGTCGTAAGTCAAGGAGTGGAACTCACTAATACCAACATAGCAAGATGCCATGAAGCCAAAGTGGAACCACTCTAAATCCTAGGTGCACTCAAGCCGGGTATTTGGCTTATCTCACAATAACAAAACCCATCCCACAGAAAAAATGAAACCAACACAGTCCAGTATATGATGCACGTGAAAATAAATACAGAAAGCAGTAAATAAAGTTGTAAAGTAAACTGTAAATGAAAACAGTAAATAAACATAACAGCACACAACACACATATAAACACCCAAAGAAATAAAAACAAATAGGCGCTAGGATTGACTCTACGAGGGAAACCAGAGATTCTGGGTTCGATCCCCAGCAGAGTCGCCAGCTGACGCTCCTGGGATTTTCATCCTAGTACAAACGCGAAAGTGGCGCGAAAAAGGTAGAGTCGCCAGCCAGGCATTTTTATCCCGAATGAATGGGAAAGGTAATGCTGCACAAACCTGAGGAAGAAGGAAAGGACAAGGCCTTGCGAACCAAAGATCTGGGTTCGGGAGTCGGTTACGACCTGGGAAGGTATTAGTACCCCAAATCGTCTGCCATACCCGACGGGATCCACGCTTGTTTGTTTGCTTCAAAGGGTGAGAAAATAAAGTGCTGCTGAATAAAACTGCTACTGGAACTGGAATGGGAATGGAAAAGGAGAAAGGGAAATCGAATGGAAACAAAGGATGGGGAAATGTAGGGAAAATAAAGTATGTGCTCGAATGGGCCCTACCCAGCTGCCTACGTACCTCGTCGTGAAAATGAGGATCAGAGTCGACGTAGTTCGCCTAACTAAGGCGGGAACTATTTGTTTGTGTTTTTTATAGCTGGAACTGTGTATGTCTATGCTCAGGTGTTGCAGGATCGTCTGGTACGAGTGCGTTTACCATCTTGCATTCGAGACAAGTCGTCGCGAGTTCGTGTTGAGAATGAATGAGGTGAGAAAAGAAGTTCCCGCAGGAAAGTCGCTTATTGTTTGTTGTTTTGCTTTTTAAGAGTTTTGTATGAATTTGGCACAAGGGAGCGAATTCAAACTCTCTTCCATGGAATGTGTACTTGCTACTACATTCCAAGATGGAATAATAGAACAAGAACACCAAGTAAGGAGAATTTATCCAAGACTTGTTTCCATGAATTAGGGTTTAAGTTCACTAGCTTGTTAAAATTTATTAAGTATTTTTGTAGCTTTTGTAAAGAAGTGTCTTTTAATTTTTCTTTGTGAAACAACCCCTTGATGAGACTTGTACATCATTCTAGACAAGCCTACACCACTCCAAGATGGAATGAATGTAAGTGCCCCATGGAATAAGGCTATACACAAGGAATCCTTTCAAGCATTTATTAAGTCTTTTTGGATTTTGTTTGGAGATGAGGAAAGAAAGACTCAAAAGGCAAAAGGTCAAAGCTAATGGGGGACTAAGACACAACCCTAAGTTATCTTATTATGTACAAATGTGATCCTATGGTTAATGAGGTATTCTAACCTAAGGAGAAGAAAGAACAAGCTAGAATTCAACTTACTTCCTAAGGAAGTTAAGTTGAATCTAAAGAGAGAAAGAGGGAACCTATGAACAAAGCAGAAAGGTGTTAAGGCAATAACAAAAGGCATGCATAAGAGATAAAGAATGAAGTAATTACCTCATCTCCCCCCTACAAAACAAGTGTTAGCGTGATGGAGAAATATGAACAAATCTCAATAACAACCCACACTAGCTAAGAAAAGATGTTAGTGAGCTTCTAAGGTTAATACCTAAGCCTAAAGCATCTTATAAGGTAACAAACTTAAAAAGTCAGTAGCTAAATCAAATCAAAAGTTACTAAAGCTACAAAGGTAGACAACCTCAAACCATGCCCTGAAATTAATCTAAACCTCATTAAGATCTAAGGTAAAGTCACATGGGGAAACCTAAAGGATTAAGTAACCTAAAATGGCTTAAACCCTAAAGTAAATGGAAAATCCAGGGGCTAATCATCTTATCAAAGTCTCCTAATAGGTCATGCTACAAGGGATGAAGAGACCTAAGTAAATAAAATGCAAACTATGTGAGTGATGGTGTGAACATGAGAGAGAACACAAATGAAAGTTCAAAGAGAAGAAAGATCTTAAGGTAAGACTCAATCATGAACAAAAGGGTTTGAAATCCCCATAAAAAAACCAGGGGCTTGACATGAATTCATGATGGAAATTAAACTCACAGACAATGGCAAATGAAATGGCAAGAAGTGATCTAAAAACTAGGTATCTCAACTTAGGGTTTTTTTACTTTCTTAATGGCAAATTAAACATAAAAAGGTGCAAAGCATTATACATGTGAAGCGAACATAGGGGAATGACCTAAACATGTTTATAAGACACAAAATAAGACTTGGACAAATTTATTTGGAGTATTTGTGAAGTTTTGAGTGGTTAAGATGAAGGAGAATTAGGTCAAAAGTGAGACAATGGTGACTTAAGGTTCAAGTAAACCCTGAAAAACAAGAGTAAAGACTCAAGGATGGCTTTCAATGTTAGAGGACCTATAATACGACTCACAAGAACCAGAAACAAGGCCTTAGACTAATGGCATGAATGCCTTATTCATTTGAAGTAAGAGAATACAACATGAAGGACCAAACATGGCTTAGACATCAAACAATTCAAAAAAACTACCAAATGACCTTAAACAAAATATGAAAGTTGACCACTCAATACAAAATCTAGATAGTAGGTTATGTGTAAAAAATCTCATTAAAATGCATCTTTTTGGATGGTTAATGGAAGGGTAGAACTCAATTAGGGATTTTGAACATACAAGTGAAAGAAAGGACTCAAAAATGGTCCAAACAAGACCTAAATATCCAGAGAAAAATATTTTGATGAAGTTTGATGAGTTATTTGGATAATGCAAAAAGAAGGAGACATTTATCATTTGCGGTTTAGGATAAAGAAAATGTACAAATTGATTGGTCAGAAAATGGGAAAATAGAAATTAATTCAATTTAGAAATTAATTCTGACTAAAATATAAAATAAAAATATGAACAAAAATAATGGAAAATTAAAGTAAAAATTCAAGGATCTCTCATGAATTAATTGGGAATTTTTTATGGTGTTTTATTATTTTTAAAAAGCCAAAACGAAAAATGAATAAAGATGAAAAAATGAAATAAAAAGAAGTGAAATGGACTGAGTTGATATGGGCCAGGGGGTGTCAAAAGCATCAAAAACAACTGAATTGGGCCTAGGACATACGAGCTGGGGGTGTGAATATGAACTGAAGACTTTTGGTTGACTTTACGTGCACATGCCTGATGTCGCTCCCGCTAAGTGACACAGGGTCAGATAGGGTACAGACGCGAACGGTCGACGAAAGGAGAAATGAAAATGAAATGAATAGAGTCGTTAGCTAGGCATTTTTATCCCGAAGGAAAGGTAATGCTGCATAAACCTAGAAAAAGATATGGATAAGACGGTCGCGAACCAGAGAAACTGAGAAATGGGGTTGGTTACAACCTGGGAAGGTATTAGCACCCAGATTGTCCGCCGTACTCGACGGGATCCACGCTTGAAAGTTTGTGTTTAAGGGGGTAGTGTCAGTGCTATCTGTGTGCAAAAGCTGGAAAATGAATGTACAAGTGTCAGTGCAAGAAAGTGAAGTGAAATGCTCAGGAATGAGGCTTAAAAGAATAATGCTGGAAGAGGGGGAAGAGACAGAGACTTTTGTTCGATAACAGTTAGGTTATGCCTACGTATCCTCTCGTGCAATGAGGAAGTCAGAACACCGTAGTTCGACTCAAAGAGACTGAAAATGAATTGAATGTGAACTGCTTACTTGTCTATGCTCACGTGTATGACTCGTCTGGCTCGAGTGCTAACTGTCTTGAATTAGACAGAAGAAGCGAGTTCTCGTTTGTGAGTGAAGATGATAAGAAAAGAATCCCGAAGGAGACGATTATTGTTTTTTTTATGTTTTCAATCTTTTATTGCTTTTTTGTGTTTGTCATAAGTTAATGAGCTTAAGCCTAAACCAAAGGTTAGTAAACTCATCATATCCTCCCTCTGATTAGGGATAATGAGAATACCTTAAGTATGAGATAAACACCTCACACTTAATTACCAAGATGTTGTAGGATTAAGATCATTAACCTACTTGTGATTATTTAGATGTTTTTGGGTTTTTTGTTTAGTGTTAATTAATGAGTTTAAGCCATAATCAAGGATTTAATGGACTCATTACACAATCCTAATAGAAGGATAATAGATGAGAACATTTAAGCTGAGGAAGATACCTCAACTTAATCCATGATTAGGGATTAACCTCATGACAAAACAAGCCTTTATTAAGGTGGATTTTAGTTAATGGTAAGATTAAGAAGTGAATTTTATGATTTGGTAAGACAACTTGAGGGGGACTTGTCCATTAACACTAGGGTTAGTACTTCTTAACCAATTAAGGAAGAATTAGAACCCTAATGCAAGGCCCAAGTTACAAGCTATTGTCTTAGTGATTATTAAGATGGATTGATTATGAGGTTTAGACACATTAAGGGTTTAACACTTAGGATTAAAGTTATACACTCCATCCTAAGAGAAGGATGCAGGCATAACCTTGATCACAAAGCCTTAAAACCTTAAAGGTTTAGTCTCTGATTATGAGATGTGAAGAGAGACACAAAGAAGACACAAAGGTAAAAACTAAAGGGGACTAATCAAAACCCTAATTATTAGCATGCTTGGAAGTTCCTATGGTTTGTAAGGCTTAAGAGAAAAGATCTTCAAGGCCACCAATGGAAGAAGCAAATGAAAGGAGGAGAAGTAGAAGAAACAAGTTAACTTACTTCAATGAAGAAGATAACTTACTTGAAGAAATAAAGTGAATGAAGAACATGAATGAGAAAGCTCACTCTAAAGCAAAAGGAAATGCAGCAAGGATGCATAAAAGAGATGAGAAGAGAAATGAGAAGTGAAGGCAAATTCACTTCTCAAAGTACTTACCACCTGAAATGGTTAGCATAAAAGAAAGAAATGAAATGAAAATGAAGCAAATGCAAGGATGCAAACCAAAACCAGAAGCATAAACATGATGCAAATGATTTTATGAGATGATGCAAAGACATGTCAAGTGTTATGAATGATCATACAAGAGATGAGAATGCAAATGAAGCATGTAGGAAGCATTAAAGCACATGAAAGTTCATGGAATGAAATGAATGCATAACATGGAAAATGGATGAAGAAATGATCAAGAATGATTCTAATATGTCCTAGGATGTCTTAGAAGTCATGTGAATGCATGAAATGTCATGGCAATTTCATGAATGGATGTATATGCAAGATGTATGCAAATGAACATGAGAAAATAGGGTTTTAATGCAACATGAGATGCAAAAGTCAAAAATAGAAGCAAAACATAAGATAAAAAATTGAAAATGGACTTAAAGGAACCCTAACCCCATATGATATCACACCCCAAAGGAGGAGACCTAACTCTAAACCTAAAGAAAGTTGTGATTTTTCTAAGTTATCTAGGGTTTTGAGGCACCTAAAGGGAAAAAATGCAAATCAAATCAAAAATGCAAGATAAATTTGTGACAAAAATATGCTAGATACTACATGTCAAATGAAGAACAATGCAAAAAGAATCAATGTCATACCATCCATGGTTAGGCATAAAAGAATTCTTGAAGTTAGGAATCAAAAATGGGAATTTTGTGAACCCTAAATTCAAGAAAATTGTCAAAGTGTGATCAAAACCAAAAAGAAATTTGTATGAATGGTTTGACAATGTTCCTAAATGTCCTAAGATGCAATGTGAAATTTTTTGGATTTTTTAGAAACCTAAATGATATTTTAATTAATTAATTTCCATTAATTAATTAAAATAAACACTTGAATATTTTTAAAATGATTTTTTAATGCAAAAAATAAAAATAAAAATGTTTTCTGGTTGAGAAAAATATTTGAATTAAAAATGCAAAAGGAAAATATTTTTGGAATTTTCTAACTATTTTTAATAAATGATGCAAATTAAATAAGAAAAAATGAAATAAAAATGAAATAAAACAGAAGTATGATGACCTAATGGTCTGGATTGAACCTGGGGAAATTTGTGTTGACCTGGCGCGCATCTCAACGGCCAGAATTTAAATTCAGTTAATTTTAATTAATCAATTAATTAATCCTGAAATTAAGTTAATGAACTAATCTTAATCATCCATCACGCGCAGGAAACAAAGATCAGACGACCCTCATTCAAACTCTGCCATAACCCTAATTAACCACTTAATCACTTTCAGGTGGCCGGAGAAGACCTCCGATCATCTTCTCCTGCCAGCTCCTCCCTGAGCAACCCCAAAACTTCACCCCTAGGTCATTTCTGGAGATCTAAAGCTCCAGATCAACTCCTCTCACTTCCCTAAACACGAATCCACACTCAAAACAAATTTTTCATGGCTGGAAATAAAGATTCGAAGAGGAACTCAAAAATGGTGAAACTTTCAGAAGTTCGAGAAATCCTTAATACGCAACCATTTTCAAAAATAAAAGTATCAACATGATCAGCACAACATAAGGAACATTTCTATAACCTAAAATCACATTTCTTGAAAAATTGTTCTTGAGGTTACCTGAAGTGAAGCTTTCTCAAACTGAGATGTCTGACCTCCTCTCTTGTGCAAAAACACTCCAAAGATCCCTCTAATGAAGCTTTGATGGTTGGAGGAAGTATTTTATGGCTGGTTTGAGAGCTTACACTTTTGCTGGTCAGAAATCGTGTTTTGGCTATGGAGGGTTTCTGGTTGTTTTAATGGTTGCTTTGTGTTCTATAGATGATTTTGAGATGAATGGTGAAATTGGTTTGGAGTTTGAGTGGTTGAGCAGTGAGTTTCGAAAGCTTTTGCAAGATGGAGTGATTTTGGGAATGCTGAGTTCTTGGAGCTCTTGGCTTGTGTATGTTATGAAATGCACTCCTTGAAGCATGCTTGTAGAGTCCTGATAGGCCAGAGAGTGGGTGGTGGACTGTGGTGATTGGTATGGGTGTTTTTGCACAAAGTCAATAAAGTTTGTACTTGAGGTATGGGCTCTTGTGCAGCTGGCTTTTTGGATTATCTTGGTGCAGCTAAGATCAAGGAGGTCCATAGAATTGAAATTGAGGCAATTCAGCAAGTGGATGAAAGGATATGTGCCTTTTTGCAATTTCATGAAGTTTTGGCCCCTTTTGGATTTCTTGGTGTGCAAGACATGGTATGACATGATTCTTTGGCCAATTCTGAGTTTTAGGCAACGCGCTATGTTGGTATGATGCATAGAAGTGTATTTGAAGTCACAAAATGCCTTGGCAAGTGGTTTTGCAAAAATCCCTCTTTGGTGCATTCTTGAAAATTATGTGATTTTTGCCAACTTTGACAAGCCATAACTTGAGTTCCATAATGAATTAGGACTTGTTCTTGTACTTTTTGAAAAGGGAATGATCTAGTCTACAACTTTCATGACCAATAATTTTTCATTTGAAGCATTTTTGGTTGAGAAAGAGGAGGTTGAAAAACTTTCCCAAAATGGAAAGTTTACATTACAAGTCATTTCCATTTTTGGCAACTTTTGGTTTAGCTCAATTTTCTTCAATTTTGTGAACTTCCAAGCAATTCAATGATCAAATAAAGATAATATAACTTCAATTTGATGAAAAATCCACTTTGGTTCCATTGTTGGGGGCCTCAGATGCCCTGATTTTGCTCTGACTTGCTCAAGAAGTTACCCAGTGAACAGATGACTTCCACAATGAATTTCTTCATCAAACTTGGTACAAATGATCCTTATAACATATTGAGACCAATAGGAACAAGAATGACCAAAAAATTTGGAGTTATGGCCTCTGAAACCAAAACCCTAATTTCAGGTCACCTGTGTAGTGAAACCCTAGCTCAGCTTCCATGCTTTCCAAGTTCTTGTGATTTTCTGACTTCCTTGATCTTAGAGGGATATAATATGATGATAGAACATACATGGACCCCTTTGGAATGATTTAAGACCTTTGAAGTGGCTCAGATGGATCCCTGGACTGCTCAGATCACAAACCCTAGATGCAGATGAACTTGAACTATGCAGATGAAACAAAAATGCAATATGAGATGATATGCTTAAACTAATACAAAGATGAAAAATCACAAGCCATGGTGTGAACTTAGTGAGGGAAAATTTGGGGTGTTTACACCTGACACATGTTTTGGCAAGCTATGGATCATTGGATCAATCCCATCTAACGGTTATGTTATGTTCTCTCATCTAAAATTAGGGCATTGTTCCGACGGCCGGAGCTAGTCTTCGGTCGTCTTCTCCTTTCACAGCCTGGCTAGGGTTTTCTCAAAACCTAACAATAATAAAATCTAAGACTATCATCTTACTCGTCTCATTGCGCACATCAATAATCCATGCCTAGAATTCATTTTTGATTCAGGAACAAGGCAGATTGAAGCCAAACAAAACGCACCTACAAATGTCATTTAAGCCTGTAAGAGGCCTATCAACTAGCCAGATGATCCAAAGCTTCTATTAAGCTTCACACATCATAAATCCATTAAAAAAAGGTGAAAACAAGCAAGAGAATTTTGAGGAAGAACCTGAGTTGCAGAGAAGTTCTTAGTTGAAGAAAACCAGAGGTGAGGATCCCAATCTCAAGGTGATGTGTTCTTGATCCACAATCGAGTGAAATAAACACTCTAATGTTGATGAATCCCACTGTATCTTGAAAAATGCAGAGATGTTGTTGAATTTGATTCTTGCTATCTCAATCCAATTTCTCCATGGGACTCAATCCTTTGATGGAGAGGAAGTTGATATGATGATGACTGATGATGGAGTGATGGAGATGAATGCAAACCTGGACAAATTGCAGAGATTCTCAATGGTGCAATTTGAAGAAGTTACTTGACTGTAGCCATGGAAGTAGAGCTCTGAATTGATGATGATGATACTCAATGAATCAGATGGAGAATACTGGTAAGAGATGAAGCTAGATCCACTCAATTTGCACTGAATTTGTAGAGAAAAATCAGAGCATGAAGGATGAACTCTATGATGAATTTCGAGCAAAATGAATCTTATCCTTGAATGTGCATTGAGCTCTTGTTTTTATAGAGTCCTTGACCTCTGGTTCACAGTTAGAACTAGGGTTAGAACCCTGGTTAACTGAGTGGATTCAGTTGAAGCTGAGTCAAGTTGGTTATGAGTTGGAATCTCCATAATCTTCCACTGCTTGAGTTGGATCCTCTATAATGGCTCTCATGACAATTACCATGGAACTGAGGTCAATATTGCAACAAAGCCAATGCTAATCCATCTGCTTGTTTTCCATGCTAGCTGGTGTGATCAAGCATGCACATAATTGCATCCTAAGTGTAATGAATTTGTTAAGCAAATAACACCTTGCCTTGCTCGAATTGGATTCAATGTAAGCATGCACATGCTCTTATGGTGAGGTGTAAGTGATGCAGGGTGGAGGTACAAGCAATGCAGCTCTTACTTCAATGCTTCAAGCTTCTCACATTTTGGTTTCACCATAAGCATGCATGATCATGCATAAGATGACATTATGCTCATGTATGGCATGACTTGCACCTCTAACATGATGCCTTAAGATGATAACCTGCTAACAAGAACACATGAGGCTGAACTGAACAATGCATCCTCACAAGATCATGCCTTGACTCCTAAGAAACTTCAGTGCAACTGGTGATCTTCCACAGATCATAACTTGGTATCCAAGGTATCAATTCCTATGGTTCTTATGTGCAAATTAAAGAACATAATTCATATAATAACTTTGATGCTTCCCTTAAAATGAAATAAGTCCTCTAAGTTACTCAAATGTTGCCATGAACATTTAGTCACTAACTTGCACACTTGGGCCTGGGGATCCGTGGCATGCCTAGGCAACTTGCTTATGACCTGACCAGTGTAGGAGCCTTACTTTGACCTTTCATAACTTCCAATCCTTTGATCAAATGGAAAAACCTTGAACATGAAAGTTGTAGAAATCATGTAGATGAACAAATTTGTAGCTCACTAAAAATTCATTTGAGGTTTTTTTGACCAAGAAAAGTGGCTTTCCATTTGATCTTCCACCTGTTTGATTAAATGCCAAGCAAGGCGCGTGCACTGGCCTGCATTTGCCCTGCCCATGTCTTGCCTTGGGCCTTGAATTGTCCAAACTTGCCAAGATCATATCTCTCTCATTTTTTATGCTATGGAGGAGTTCCGCCTATGGATTTGAAGCTCAAGATGCCCTATTTAATTGGCTCCAAGTAAAATTTTCATATCTTTCTTATTTTGGGAGAAGGCCTCATTCAAAGTAGCTGCAAAAATAGCCAAAACTTGCCATTTTTGGAAACCCTAATTTTCCAAAAATGGTAAGTTTTGGTTTTCTTGATTTCTCTTGATTCCTCCATCATTTCTTGATCAAATTTGAAACATAGGATCCTTGTAACCCTAATTTCATGATTTTGATCTCAAAAAGTCAGGAGTTGACTTTTTCCTCAGCATGGTTGACTTTTCCCTAATTTCCTGATTTTCAATCATTTGACCAATTGAACCTCTTCCAAAATGAATTTGTGGATGGAATTTGAACCCTATACACTTGTTGTCATATAGAACACAATTTAATCCACTTTTGCTCAAAAATTCATGGAGAAGTCCTTCACAAATGAAACCCTAATTTGGACCATTTCCTTAGGTGATGTTGCACTGCTTGCTTCCTTGGAGCCATTCACTTATTTTCAAGACTTGAGGCTTCAAATGGAGACTTGTGGGATTTTGTGAACCCTTTGCACATGATTTAGGAGCTTCGTGGCCTCTTGATTGCCTTTGTGTAGCCTTCAGTTGCTTCAATACTTGACCACATGCCTTTACCTTAACTTTGATAAGTATGATGCAATGCTTTTGTTTTGTTATTTTGTTAACTTATATATGCTAAATGATATGCAAAATGTTGAGGATATGAGAGGGAAAATTTTGAGGTATTACACTTTGCAAGCATTCTTCAATACCAGTTCTCCCGCTCGGGATTTTTTGATAAAGTCTTTTGTCTTCTCTATCTTAGTCACATGCTCGATACGGAGCTTCTCTAACCTCTCAATGTCCAGAAGACCATCATTCCTTTCCCAAAGGGTGTTCTTCAGAGCTTCAGAAAGCTTGGTATTCCTTTCTTTTAACTTCTCAAACTCTTCTAAACTGACTGTAGCTACAGGCTCAACTACTGATGGCCCTGGCACATCTTCCAGGGTGAATGGCATGCGGGTGATCTGTCCTCTGATGCGAGACCATTCAATGTACTGATCTGAAGCTATGTTGTTACACTTCCCTAAAATGGCAGTCCCTTTAGTCTATATGTTATCCCAAGCCCAGGCTGCTTGTCGGATGGTGGCATGATTATTTTGAACAGCACAGTAAAGGGACTCTACTAAGTCTTGCTCTCTCGGTGGATGTACCAATGCATATCCCAACTATTTTTTGAAAAGAAAAGGATTGTAGTTGATGCAATCCTTCACTCCAATAAGATGTACATTAGGATATTGTCCACAACTTGTAATTATGTCCCTGCCCTTGGTGTTTTGAGTACACCATCTGATATCTTCTGAAGTAAGGGCAATCATTCTCTTAGCCCAATTCCTTGACTGATGTGGATTCAAGAAAGCTTTCGTCTTCGGCATATGTCTCACTAACCAACTGTAGAAGAGAGGTGCACAACATCTGACTATTCTTCCCCTTTGCTTCTCATTCCTCTTATGCACTGATTAATAGAAATCCCCTAGCAAGGTAGGAACTGGATTCCTGAGCATAAAGATGTGGATGGCATTCTTGCTTACAAACTTAGGCTCGTCTGCAAACAGGATAATACCATATATACTGAGGGCCAGGAGAGCAAAAACAGTTTCTCACTTCCTTGTTGCAGCATGGCTGGTAGCCTGAGTGATTAAGAAGTCCAAATGGAGGTCTGGGATTCTAGCCTTGGTGGTCATATACTGATCAATGATAGTTACTTCCAGATGTAGTGCGTTAGCTATTTCTTCATTCTTAGGAGCAGTCGTCTCAGGGTTGAAAGGAATTCCTCTTCTGATAGGGACACCCAACAATATGGAAAACTCTTCCAACAAATGACCTATCTGAAAGTCTGGGAAAGTGAAACACCGGAGAGGAGGGTCATAGAACTGGAGACAGGTGTGAATCATGCTCCTGTGTGATGCATCCAAGTCTATGATCATGTCCATAATACCACCATAATGTTCTCTGAATAAAGGAACATGATCAGGAGTGATAAGGTCTTGTATCTACCTGATGCCTGCTAGTGGGTACTCAAAGAATTGGTAAGTGATGTTGCTCTTACTAGTTGAATCCATGCTGACAATGGGTGCTGATGAAGGTAATTGGAGAAGATAATAACTGAAGAAGATATCTGATGAAGATAAATGATGAAGATATCTGATGAAGATGGTTGGGCAGAAGAACAGTCAAAATCAAACCAAAGATGATGTGGATACCCTGTAAAACAAATTGATAAATGTTAAAATGATGCAGTATGATGTATGCAGAATGATATGCAAGGGTTTGTGATCAGGTGCTGGATTTGTCAGTTGCTTTTGATAGGGTCCATGAGTGTTCAGAAGTCCAGATGAAGGTTTGAGATCTAGTAATCAGGTGGGGGACTCAAATAAAGTGTCACTTGTCCAGGGTTTCATAGAATCAGTCCATAATAGTGTAACCTTAAAAAAATACAGTAACAGGGTATGTTGAGGCAACGGATTCCTGCAAACTTGTAAACAACCCCACCCACTCACATGTATTGTTCTAGAACAAGGATCCTCAGGTTTGGATCTATTATGAGAAGTGTAAACACTTCTAACCCAGAGGTACAGTGTTTACCCTAATCATAAAGGATCCTCCCCTAATTCACCTCAGATGCTGAAGGTCATCTAAAAAGGTCATCCAGACTTAGCAGGCTTCTAAGATAGCCCTAGCACTACAGAAAATCCGTAGCACAGAGTTCTCAAGAAGAAACCCATGCTTGAACCGTGTTTCATATTTCCGCACCAGACCGAAATGGAATGGGAAAGAATATGAAGCCACTCTAATCCTATGTCTGTCACTCAGGCCTTTGTGTTGGACCTTTCTCACTGGAATACCCCTCCCACCAAGGCAAACTAACAAACCAGCACATGATATGATAATAAAATGAAATGCATAAAGCGGTAAATGAAAGCGATAAAGTAAATGCGATAAATAAATCTGTACAAAAAGCAGTAAATAAAACAATAAACAAAAAGCACACATAGCACATAACACCCCCATAAACACAAATCAAACAAGCGCTAGGAGAAACCCACAAAAATAACCAGAAGCCCTGGTTGCAAACTTTCCCCAGCAGAGTCGCCAAGTTGTTGCTCCCGAAAAGACTTTATGTCCCCGGTGTAAACGCGAACCGTCGACAATGTTGGAGGTTGAGGTTGAATAAAGTCGCCAGCTAGGCATTTTTATCCCGAAGGAAAGGTAATGCTGCATGAACCTGGAAGGGTATAGATAAGACGGTTGCGAACCAAAGAAACTGAGAAAGGGGTTGGTTACAACCTGGGAAGGTTTTAGCACCCAGATCGTCTGTCGTACTCGACGAGATCCACGCTTACTTGATTGTGTTTAAAAGGGGGATAGTATATGTGCTAAGATGTGCATAAAAGGCTATGGAGGAATGGATATACAGAGTGTCAGTGCAAAGAAGAAAGTGAGTGCTCAAATCTGAGGTTAAGGATAGAGAAACTGGGAGGAGGAGAGGGGGAGAGGGGGAGACAAAGAGACTTTTGTTCGATAATTGTTAAGATATGCCTACGTATCCTCTCGTGCAATGAGGAAGTCAGAACACCGTAGTTCGACTCAAAGAGACTGGGATGAGTTTGTTGTGAACTGCTTGCTTGTATATGCTCAAGTGTATGACTCGTCTGGCTCGAGTGCTAACTGTCTTGCATTAGACGGAAGAAGCAAGTTCTCGTTTATAGAATGAGTGTGATGAGAAAAGAATCCCAGAGGAGACGATTATTTTTTGTTTTTGTGTTTTCAGTTTTTATTGTTTTTGGTGTTTTGCATAAGATAATGAGCTTAAGCCTAAATCAAAGGTTAGTAAACTCATTATATCCTCCCTGATTAGGGATAATGAGCTTACTTAAGTGTGAGATAAGCATCTCAACTTAATTACCATGATGATGTAGGATTAAGATCATTAACCTACTTATGATTATTAAGATGTTTTTGGATTTTTGTTCAGTGTTAAGTAATGAGTTTAATCTCTAATCAGGGATTAGTGAACTCATTACACCATCCTAAGAGAAGGATGATAGATGAGAACACTTAAGCTGAGGAAGACTCCTTAACTTAATCCATGGTTAGGGACTAAATTCATTATATAACAAGCCTTTATTAAGTGGATTTTAATTAAAGGCTGAGATTAAAAAGTGAGTTTTATGTTTGTAAGACTAGCTTGAGGGGGACTTGTCCATTAAACACTAGGGTTAGTCCCTCTTAACCATAAGGAAGAGATGCAACCCTAATATAAGGCCCAAATTACAAGCCTAAGTCTTGACCATTATTAGGTGTTTTGATTAAGAGGTGTAAACAAATTAAAGGTTTAACACTAAGAATTAAAGTTATACACTCCATCCTAAGATAAGGATGCAGGCATAACCCTAATTCAAAGTCCTAAAGCTTTAAGTATTTAGCCCCTGATTATGAGATGAGAAGAGAGACTCAAGGAGAATCAAAGGTAAAAAGCTAGGGGAGACTATATACAACCCTAAAGATTATCATGCTTGGATATCCTATGGTTTGTGAGGCTTAAGAGAAGAATCTTCAGGAAGCCACCATGGAAGGAGAAGCAGATGAAAAGAGAAGGAAAGAAAGAATATGTTACTTACTTCCTAGAGAAGATAAGTAACTTAAAAGAAAGAAAGTAAGAATGAGAGAGCAAAAGTGAAGCAAGCTCACTTCAAAGACAAATAAGAATGCATATGAAGAGATAAGAAGAGGTGGGGTGTGAAGGCAAATCCATATCCCAATCAACTTACCATAAGCCCCTAAAATGTTAGTATGGATGCATAAAACATAAAGCAAAAGGAAATGAGATGAATAAAGATGCAAAGGCAAAAACCATAAGTGCATATGCAAGGTAAATGTGTTATGAGATGATGCAAAGACATACATAATGCTTATGAATGATCATACAAGGATGAGATGCAAAGGAGGCATGTTTAGAAGCATGAAAACACATGGATGTCCATGGAATGTAATGAATGCAAAGCATAGCAAATGAATGAATAAATGATCAAGCAATGTTCAAGCATGTCTTAAGATGTCTAAGATGTCATACAAATGCTTGAAATGGCATGGCAAGTTCATATGATTGAGATATGCAAAGATGAATGCAAATGAACATGAGAAATTAGGGTTTTATGAATGTATGAGATGAAAATGACCAAAACAGAAGCATACATCATGATAAAAAATTGAAATTGAACTCAAACAAACCCTAAACATATACAAGATCACACCCCAAAGGAGAAGGTCAGAAGCTAAACCTAGGCAAAGTTATGAATTTCCTAAGTTAACTAGGGTTTTTGGGTGATTCTAAGGGGAAAATGCATATCAAATTGAAAATGCAAAGCAAAAATATGAGATAAATAACCTAGAAACTAAATTCAATATGTGAAACAATGCAAAAAGATTCAAGTTCAAACTCATCATGGTTAGGCAGACATGAAATTTTCAATTTAGGGTTTAAAAAATGTGAAATTTATGAACCCTAACTCAAAGATAATTGTGAAAATAAGATCAAACCTAAAAAGAAATTTTTATGGTGAGATTGAAAATGTTTCTAAATGTATGAGAATGCTTCATGAATTTTTTGGTGATTTTTAGAAACCTAAATGTATTTTTAATTAATTAAAATCAATTAATTAATTAAATAAAACATTTAAATGTTCTAAAAATACTTTTTAAATTGTTTTTGCTATTTTAAAATAAATGTGGAAAGAAAATGCAAGAAAATGAAATAAAATCAAATTAAATGGGAAGTCAACCAATCTGATGGTTGAGATTTGAACAAGGGAAGACTGCGCACGCAGATGAAGGGCTAGGATGGTTTCTGGCTAATTATCCTAATTAAATTAATTAATTAAGAATTAGGGTTAAATGGATGAATCTGATCCGTCCAAACACGCGGTAAACAAGATCCAAGGGCCATTATTCAAACTGACATGTAACCCTAATTACAAACCCTAATCACTCTCAGGCTACCGGAGCAAGCTCCGGTCATCTTCTTCGGTCAACTCCTCACCCTATCTCACTCCCTAGGCCACCCCAGACTCCCTAAATCTCCAGAATCAAACATTAAACAACCCTAAGCACGAATCCAGCAACAAACAACATTTATATTTCATCAAATTTATGAATCGAAGCAAAACGGAAAATTGTGCAAAACTTTCAGAAATCAAATACATCCTACACACTCAACCATTTTCAATGATTCAAAGCTCAAAATGATCAGCACATCAGATAGAATCTATTGTAACTTAAAACGCAAGTTCTGGAAATAAAGTTCTTGGATTATACCTGAGATGAATCTTTCCAAGTTTGAACTTTCTGGACCTCTCCTTGATGCTAATCCACTCCCATGACCACCTTGATGCTTCTGGAGAGCTTAGAACAAGCTTTGAATGACTAGTTTGTGGTTTTTGGTTCTGGTGTGGTAGAAATCGTATTTCTGTTTGGGGAGCTTTTAGGCCATGGCAATGGGTGCTTTGTGTTCTATGAGTCATGTTGAGATGATTGGTGAAGAAATAAATGAGTTTTGATGGTTGTGTGTGGAGTTTCGAAGAAATGAAGTTTTTGGGGATTTTTGGTGAAATTGAGCTTAGTGAGGTTTTAGGCTTGTGTGTGTTGTGTTTTGTGTTGCTTGAGGCTTGTATAAACCAATAGGAGTGATCAGAAGAGTTGGTGTGGCATTGTGTGATTGGTATGGGCCAAGTTTCAAAAAAGTCAATAAATGTGTACTTGAAGCATGGCACGGGTCAGAGGTTGTTTGAAGGGGTGTCTGGCTTTAGTTAAGTTCATGGATGACCTTAGGATTGGATTTGAGGATCTGGATGGCATGATACAAGAGTTATCACATGTTTTGCAAATTTCCCTCTTTGAAATTTCTTGGATCACAAGTCATGAAAACCTTAGGTACAATGCCCAATTCTGATCAAGGCAAGTTGGGTGATGTTGTTATGATGCTTAGAGGTCAATTAGAAGTCATTAGAATGCTTGAAACTTGATTTTGCAAAAATCCCTCTTTGGCATGAACTTGAAAATTATAGGATTTTTCCCAACTTTGAAAGATCATATATTGAGTTCTAGGATGAATCAAGAGGAGTTCTTGTACTTTTTGAAAATGGGAAGATCCAATCTACAACTTTCATTTTTAAGTGTTTTTCATTTGAAGCATTTTTTATCAAGAAAGAGGAGGTTGAAAATCTTTCACAAAATGGAAAATTTCCATTACAAGTCATGTCCAAAAATGGAAAGTTTGCAAATGGCTTGAAATTATTCAATATTGTGAACTTCTAACCACTTCTAAGATCAAATAAAGATCATAGAACCTCAATTTGATGAAAATGATCCTTTGGTTCCATTGTTGGGGGCCTCAGATGCCCTGATTCTGACTTTTCTTGCACAACAAGTTACCAGTTGATCAGATGACTTCCACAATGAATTTCTTCATCAAATTTGGTACACATGCGCCTTATAACATATCAAGACCATTAGAATCAAGAATGACCAAATAATTTTAGGTTAAAGCCTCTGAAACCAAAACCCTAATTTTAGGTCATCTGTGAAGGAAACCCTAGCCTGCCTGGACCTCTATGCAATGCCTTGTAATATTTTGACTTTGAGGAGCATATTATGGTCATGGGACACACATGGACCCTTTTGATAAGCTTCAAGGCCTTTGAGATAGCTCAGATCACTTCTTGGATTCATCTGATCACAAACCCTAATTGTGCAACTTATGCAGTGGAACAAATATGCAATGTGAGATGATATGCTTATGCAATGCTATATGAAAGATCACAAGCCATGGTGTGAGAAAAAGGTGAGGGAAAATTTGGGGTGTTTACACTAATCGAAGTAGGAGAAATAGAAAATAATGAAAACTTAAGGACGAAATATTTTCCATGCTCCTTGATAAAAAATGGTTTTACTTGATATATCCTTACCTGCAAATTCTATATACACATGGTCCCAATTAGAAAGATTGTTCCATGAAAGGTTCTACATGGGGTAGACCAAAATAAGCCTGAAAGAATTGGCCAGCATAAAGAGGAAGCTTTCTGAACCAATAGATGACTACTTGAATATGTTTAGATTACTAAAGGCCAGGTGTTTCACCCAAGTACCTGAACGTGAATTGGTCGAAATGGCCGCAGGGGGTTTAGACTATTCTATAAGAAATAAATTAGGCACCCAATATATGAGAGATATGTCACAGTTAGTAGATAGGGTGAGGCGGGTCGAAAAAGTGAAAGCTAAGAAATTCAGGGCAAATAGAAATAAGAGAGAAAGATTGGCTTATGTAGGAATACGCCACGAGGACGGAAATGATATAGATAACTTAGACGAATCAGCTAGTCTCGACGAACAAGAAATTGACCTAGCAGAACTAAAACAAGGACCACCATATTCTTGTAAAGTGCTAGTTCCGTCGAACGGAAAGAATACAGTCGAATCTGAAAAGAACGATAAATTTCACAAAAGAACCTATACGTTTGACGTCAATAACTGTGACAAAATCTTTGACAAATTAGTCGAAAATGGTCAGATGATAGTTCCACCAGGCACTAAAGTGCCTCCTATGGAACAACAGAAAAAGAGAGGTTTTTGTAAGTACCAAGGCTTTTTGGGTCATAAAATGTCTCAATGTTTCCTTTTCAGGGATCTTGTGCAGAACGTTATCCGTGATGGAAGGCTGAAGTTCAGTGACAAGCAGAAACAACAAATGGAAGTTGACTCAAATCCCATGTAGAGCGTTGAGGCCCACTATGTTGAGCCATCAATCATTAACATGGTGGAAGTGTGAGAGAGTTCTGAATATAGTTTCGAAATGGTGGAAGTTAATGAGGGTTTCAACACCAATGTTAACATGGTAGAGATTACTGAGGATCTTACCAACCTAGACGAAGTCACTAAATGGCAGAATGTTGAACACATTGCTGAAGGTGAATCAACTGGCTACAGCAAGAAGGCCATTGAAGGCCTCAACAACGTAAGCAAGATTGAAATCACAAATGAACTTGGCAAAACAAAAGCTGGCAAAACCACTGAGGGTTTCGTCCCAGCAAACCTGAAAGCCACTGAAGGCCACAACAAAGCAAGCAAAGATAAAGCCACTGAAGGCCACAACAAAGCAAGCAAAGATAAAGCCACTGAGCACTCCATTGAAAAAGAATGGAAGGCTACTGAAAGCCTCAATGTAACGAAAGACCAGAAAATTACTGATGATCTGGGTAACGGTGAAAGGAAGGCTGCTGAAGGCCTCACTATCAATACTGAAGTTGGTGAAAGTGTTACCATGCTGAAAGCGAAGATTGGTGAAGTATCTGAAGAGCCAATCACCTATAGAATCCTGCAAAGAATAATGGAGGATCCCAGGGAAAAGCCAGTCGAAAATTGCTGCCAGAAAGCCTGTGAAAAATCATCTCCAAATGAAGAGGACGACTAACAAAGGAGACAGGTGAGGTTGAGAGGAGGTTGATAGAAAAGATGGATAGGTTGAATATTAGTGGTGGAAAACCAGCTAGTATTAACATGGTCGAAACATCCAAAAATAGCCCAGTGTAGGCTTCTGATGAATTCCGTCGAGTAGAGTATTAGAGGTTGGCATACCCAAAAGAAGACGAGAATCTGATTGACTTTGTAAAAAGGTGTCAAAGGAGGAAAGCTGAAGTGATGTTGTGCCCACGTTGCAGCGCCATTTTTGACAAGAAGGCGGCAAATAATCTGGAAGTGATAGAAATTTCCAAGAGGAAAGGAAACTGGGGGGCAATACCAGCCCCAAAAGCAGAAAGATATGACCCAAGAAGAAGTGAGCACCACCAGCAAAGGATTAGAGGTCTAAGCTACCATTCATTCAAACCGACAAACAAAGGCGTCGACGACAGATGGGTACAATCCATCAGGGACGCTCAAGGACAAAAGGATTGGAGCAACTTCAATGTTCAGAGGGGACCTTCGGTAGTGCAAAGAGTTGGGGTCGAAAAATAGAAACCTAGAGCTTACTCCTCAGACAACTATAAGGGTAAAAACCCCATGACGAAGTCTCAATAGAGAAGGTTCCAAAGGAAAAAGAGGGCAGAAAAGGAAGCTGCGGAAAGAGGCATGGTGAAAAGAGATGTTGGCAGCAAAGATGAAATTGCATCAAGCCACAACATCCAAGAGTTAGAGAGGAAGGAAGTAACTAACAACAAAATTCCAGGCGCAAGCGTCGAACAAATAAAGCCGAAAGCTCAAGATGACGAAGAAATGACTGATGATTTCAAATATGATTCTGAAGCCTCTTTCGACGTTGTATGCAACGTAGTCTCAGTCCTACCCAGAAACTATGACAGGGTGATGCAGATAGAATACGAAGATGATAGTGTCCAAGAAGAGAAAATGGCTCACAAACCAGTATGCTATTACATAATGAACAATGGTTGTGTGGAAGAACATAATGCGTTCTTCGAAAGACCAGATGACTCATTGAAGGGGCACTTGAAACCTTTGTTCATAAAAGGAAAAATCGAGAACGTATGAGTAAACAAAATACTAGTAGATGGGGGAGCAACAGTGAATTTAATGCCTCACTTTATGTTAAGAAATATTGGTAAGAATGACTCTGACGCCAAGCCTCACAACATGGTATTATCAAATTACGAAGGAAAAATAGGAACTACCATGGGTGTAATCCAGGTAGATCTAACTGTTGGAACTATAACAAGACCAATAATGTTCATGGTAATAGCATCGAAAGCAAACTATAACCTTCTCTTCGGAAGAGAATGAATACATGGCGTGGGAGTTGTACCTTCATCTATGCACCAAAGAATTGTTATTTGGAGAGCGGATGGCTTAGTGGAAAACATAGAGGCGGACCAAAGATACTTTATGACTGACGTAAAACACGTCGACCGCCTCAGTTTCGACAAAAACCTGGCTCATATACCCCCATGTAGTCCAGCCAACTTTGACCTCAGGAAAACTGACAACACTTACTGCTCCATGTACCTTCACGCTACGTATGGTTTCCAGTGGGATAAGGAAGTTGTCGATGAATCAAACTATATATAGGGAACTTCCCACATAGAACCAACTGGGTGGAGAAGTGAATTTGAAGACTATGACTGAAGCATCAGCGTTAGAAAGAATTACGACTTACATAGCTGAAAACAGACTGAAAGCGGCACTTAAAGCCGAATAAAAATTCATGGCCGTTGAAGACAATCAAAACAAATCCAACCAACAATGTCTAAAAGAAGGCGTTGAAGAAAATAGTGAAAACATTCAAATGGGCGAATGGCAAGACCAAAAGCTTGACGCCATTTATGATTACGAGCCTTTGGGGTTCGAACAAGATCCAATGATGACCAGCATGAAGATGGTGGCACAAGACCCATTAGAAGAAATAGACTTGGGACAGGGGGCAGAAAAAAGGCCAACTTACATAAGTGCCAAGATGGACCCTCAGTTCAAAGTCGAAATAGTCCAGTTGTTGCGTGAATACAAAGATTTCTTTGCATGGGACTACGATGAAATGCCTGGTTTAGACAGAATCGTGGTCGAATTGAAGCTACCAATACTGGAGGGAAAGAAGCCTGTGAAGTAGGCCCCCAAGACGTTTCGTACCAGATGTTCTGTCAAAAATAAAAAAAGAGGTCGAAAGACTTCTGAAATGCAAATTCATCTGCATGCCCAGGTATGTTGATTGGATTGCAAACATAATTCCTGTAATAAAGAAAAATAACAAACTTAGGGTATGTATTGATTTTTGAGACTTAAATTCAGCTACCCCAAAGGATGAAACCTTATGCCAGTTGCAGAAATGCTTGTAGATTCGGCAGCAGGTCATGAGTACTTAAGTATGTTAGACAGATACTCTGGTTATAATCAAATCTTTATTTCCGAAGAAGATGTTCCTAAGACAACTTTCCATTGTCCCGGGGCAATAGGAACTTATGAATGGATAATGATGCCTTTCAGCCTAAAAAATGCTGGAGCGACTTATCAACGTGCTATGAATTCAATCTTTCACGGTTATATTGAAACTTTCATGCAAATTTACATTGATGATATTGTGATTAAGTTTGTTTCAGGAAACAATCATATAGACCATCTTAGACAGTCCTTTGAGAGGATGAGGAAGTTTGGTTTAAAGATGAATCCCTTAAAGTGTGCTTTCGGTGTGCAGGCGGGTGATTTTTTAGGATTTGTGGTTCACAAGAAGGGGATCGAAATCCATGAAAACAAAGCCAAGGCCATAATGGAAGCGAAAGTTCCATCAACAAAGTAGGAATTGCAGTCTCTTCTAGGGAAAATCAACTTTTTCAGAAGGTTCATCTCCAACCTTAGTGGAAGAACGCATGCCGTTTCACCACTGCTTCGAATGAAGAATGAAGACTTCCCCTGGGGGCAAGAGTAACAAGCTGCTTTCGATCTGATCAAAGAATACCTCTCCAACCCTCCAATCTTGATGCCTCCTTGTAGAAAAAGAAGCATGAGATTATACATTTCGGCATCAGATAAAACACTGGGAAGTATGTTGTGTCAAGAAGACGAAAATGGCGTCGAAATGGCCATTTACTACCTCAGCAGGGTCCTGAATGATGCCGAAACGAGATATAGTGTTATAGAAAAGTTATGTTTATGTGTATATTTTTCTTGTATGAAGTTGAAACACTATATAAAACATGTTGATGTATATATATCTTCTCATTTTGACGTAATAAATAATATGTTATCTAACTCTATTTTACATAGTAGAATAGAGAAGTGGGCTTTAGCATTAACAGAATATTCCCTAAAATATTTTCCCTTAAAGGCTTAAAAGGGACAAGTGGTCGCTGACTTCATTGCAGACCACTCCATAAATGAAAATGGGGTAGAGTATGTCGAAATGGAACCTTGGAAATTATATTTTGATGGCTCAACTCACAAGAATGAAACTGGCGTTGGAATACTAATTATTTCTCCTAACAAAATTCCAACAAAGAAGAAATGCAAATGATGTGTATGCAATGCAATGTGTTCCTTTTATTCCCAAGGCTTCAATTACTTTCCCATTCTGGTGTTGAGAAAATCCTGTGTGACATTCAAACTTGAAGTGGTGGCATTTAATTTGTGTCCGTGCAACAGATATAACTAGAGACTTCAGGTAAATCAGAAGACAATTGGAATAAGAAAGATCCTCACAAGGTACAAATTCATATGTTAAGAAAGAAAAGGTACATCAAGAGAGAGGGGATTCCCACAACAAGCCTGTGGGTAATCCAAGTCATAGGCATGTAAAACTAAAGCTTAGGAAGGTCTACATCCTGTAATCTCCAACTAAGGCGCTTGACATTTTGCAACATTTGAGCTATATCCGGATGCGTAGGTTCCTGTACAAGCTTCTGAATTAAGATATACCTAAGGTCAAAGGAGGCATGCAATTCCTCAATTTTTTGTAGGAACATCTTTTCACTTTCTTGGCTTGTAATAGAATCATTCTTGGCTCTCTTGACGTCAGCTTTCAATTTCAAATCTTCTATTTCTTTCTGAGCTTCCTTTATTTCTTGTTGGCTCTCTGCTACACTTTGGAGACGACTCTTCTCTTGATGATAAGCCTTCTGAAGGAGCTCTCTCTGTCCATCCAAAGAATCTTGAAGACTCTTGACTTCTAGTTTGTGCTTGATCTCCAGCTCTTTCTGTTTCCTCAAATTATCTTCCCACTTCTCTTGCCATAAGGTGACAGCCTCATTAGCTTCATTCAAATCTTTCTTCTCCTTCCGACGCTGGGCCTCCTTTTGAGTTTTAGCTAACCCTCTTTTCTTGAAGTAGAGCTCTCTCTCTTGAAATTCTTGCTGCTTGAGCCTGACCATCTCTTCAGCTTTGTGAGCTCTTTCTTCCAATTTTTGATTTTGCATCTTCAATTTCTGGCATGAATTGTAAGCTTCTTGATTCTCCAACCTAAGTTGTTGAACCAAGGCTTCCAACTTTTGGTATTCTTGAAGAGGCACTGAAGTTATGGGTGCTACATCCTTAGGGTAGAGAGGTGTTTCTCTAGAAAATGGGAGCAACAGGGTCTTCACACGATCCTCCAACCAATTGGAAAAAGGATCATTGTAAACACCCCAAATTTGCCCTCACCCATTCACACCATGGCTTGTGATCTCCTCATATGCATAAGTTCAATCATAGCATCTCATATTACATTTTTGATTCACTACATTACTTCTAAGTCATCTGCATCTAGGGTTTGTGATCTGAGCTATCCAAGGGCTTCTTGAGCCACTCCAAAGGCCATCAATCACTTCAAAGGGGTCCATGTATGTTCAAGCATCATATTATATCCTCTCAAAGTCAAGAATGTCAAAGAATCACAAGAACTGAAAATGGCATGGAAGCAGAGCCAGGTTTGACTGCACAAATGACCTAGAATTAGGGTTTTGGTTTCAAAGGCCATAACTCCAAATTTTTTGGCCATTCTTGTTTCTATTGGTCTCTATATGGTATGGGTAGCATGCATATCAATTTTCATGAAGAAATTCCATAGGGAAGTCATCTGATCAAGAGTTGACTTTTCAAGCAAGTCAGTGTAAAATCAGGGCATCTGAGGCCCCCAATGACCCAACCAAAGGGTGTTCTTCATCATTTTGATTGTGTATGATATTTATTTGATCATGAAAGATGTTGGAAGTTCACAAAATTGAAGAATTTCAAGTCATTTGCAAAGTTGACTTTTTGGGAAGGTTTGACTTTTAAGGAAATTGTCATTTTGGGAAACTTTTTCAACCCTTGCTTTTTGATTCAAAAATGCTTCAAATGGAAAAACTTTGGTCATGAAAGTTGTAGAATGGATCATTCCCTTTTCAAAAAGTACAAGAACATGACCTAATTCATTTTGGATCAAAAGTTATGGCTTGTCAAAGTTGGCTAAAATCACAAAATTTGAAGTTTTCTACCAAAGAGACATTTTGCAAAATGGTTTGTTCAAGTGTTCTAAAGGCCTCAAATGTGTATCATTTCTTCACAACATGATCATGCAACATCTAAAATTCAAAATAGGCCAAGAGATCACTCATCTTCATGACTTATGGAGCAAGATTTCTCAAAGGAAGCAAAAGTGAGGCAAGTTGCAAAAACTCACTCAAGTGTGAATCCACTTGCTTGCTGACTCCACAAACAATCCTATGGCTCTCCACACATCTTGCTGCGCAGGACACCCCATCTGTCCTTGGCTAGCTAGTAGCCCATGCCTCTCTTACACAACTTTGACATTTTGGAAACTTGAGCCATACCAATCACAAAAGCACACATCAACTCATCTGACCAATCCCATTACTTTATGCAAACAAAAAGCAAGCCAAAACACATACAACACAAGCCTGAAAGCACCAAGAACACAGCTCACTCATTTTCACCCCATTTTGCAAAAGCTTTCGAAACACTCTCCACAGGTGTAAACACCCCAAATTTTCCCTCACCCATTCACACCATGGCTTGTGATCATTTCATATGCATAGACACAATCATATCATCTCATGTCTCAATTTTGAGTCACTGCATAGTTTCTAAGTCATCTGCATCTAGGGTTTGGGATTTGAACCATCCAAGAGCTTCTTGAGCCACTCCAAAGGCAATCAATAACTCCAAAGGGATCCATGAGTGTTCTTATATCATATCACATCCTCTCAAAGTCAAAAGTGCCAAAGAATCACAAGAGCTGGGATTGGTATGGAAGCAGAGCCAAGTTTGACTGCACAGTTGACCTAAAATTAGGGTTTTGGTTTCAGAGGCCATAACTCCAAATTTTTTGGTCATTCTTGTCTCCATTGGTCTCTATATGGTATAGGGAGTATGCATATCAATTTTCATGAAGAAATTCCATGGGGAAGTCATCTGATCAAGGGTTGACTTTTCAGACAAGTCAGTGCAAAATCAGGGCATCTGAGGCCCCCAATGACCAAACCAAGGGTTGATCTTCATCATTTTGAGTGTATATGATCTTTATTTGATCATGGAAGAAGATTGAAGTTCACAAAATTCAAGAATTTGAGGTTTTTGCAAAGTTGACTTCTTAGGGCATGGTTGACTTTTCAAGAATATGTCATTTTAGGTCATTTTTCAAGCCTTGCTTTTTGATCAAAAAATGCTTCAAATGGAAAAGCTTTGGTCATGAAAGTTGTAGAATACATTTTTCCCTTTTCAAAAAGTACAAGAACATGATCTAATTCTTCTTGGATCAAAAGTTATGGTGTGTCAAAGTTGGCAAAAATCATTAATTTTCAAGATGTGCACCAAATGAGAAACTTGCAAGAACTTTGTACCAAGGCATTTGCAACCTCTAATTCATGTCTAACCACTACATAAACATTCTATGTGACCTAAAAATCAGATTTGAACCAAGGTTTCTCATGATTCATGGCTTGTGTAGCAAGATAGTTACATGTGAACCAAAGAGGAACCAAGTTGCAAAACCACTCATCACAGTCTCACCAACTTGCTGCATTGGCCATTGAACCTTCCTAGCACTCCACACACACCTTGCTGCACAGCCCATGCCTCTTGTACCAAGCTAGAACTTAGCCCATGCCTCTCTTACAACAAAGTGGACTTTTTGCAAAAGTAGACATCCCAATCACAGCAGGCCAGGTCACATCACCTGACCAATGGGAGTTCTTTATGCAAAGCAAATGCTGGCCATAACACATAACAAGCAAGCCTGAATCAAGCCCTAGGATCCCATACACAAAATCACCCCTTCAAGCATTTCTCTTCGAAACTCTCTGCCCAACACATAGACACAAAAACCAAATCCATTGATCAACTCACCTTGCTTCATTGAGCCAAAACTAGCAAGACTTAGGCCTGAATCAAGCAAGAACACCATTCCTCCATTTTCACTCCCAGAAGCAAAACCATTCGAAACTCACTCCACAGGCCATAAACACTCAAACAAACTCCACAAACCTTCTCCATTCATCATCCTGATCACAAAGAACCCTTCACCTTAGCCTGAAACAGCTTGAATCATAATCACCATTTTCACCTGAGCTTGAGCAGAAGCTGTGCAAACTCCCCAACCAGCTAACTTAAACTCCTTCTAAGCATTCAAGGATCATCAGGGGACCAAGTAGAGTGGATTGTACCAAAGGGAGAGGACAGAAAGTTGTTGGATTGAAAGCTTCGAAACTCAGGTAGCTCAAGAACTTTTTTTCCAGAAATCGTTTTTTAAGTTCTAAAGTTGTTCTCCATGCTTCACTGATTGCTCTGATACCTTTAGTTTTGAAAATGGTGGAGAGATGAGAGTTTAATTGGTTTCTGAAAGTTTTGCCCTAAAATCTTCTTTGCTTCGATTCATGAGATTAATGAAATAAAAATGAGATTGGGCTTGGGGTTTTGATTCAGTAGGCTGTGGGGATCATTTCCATGTTTTTGGATTTCATTTTAGTTAGGTTTTGAGAGTTTTGGAGATTTTCAGGTGGGGTTCCCACCGGAGAAGACGACCGGAGGTCTTCTCCGGCCACCTGAAAATCATTAGGGCATAATCCCAGTCATTAAGTGCATTTGAATCTGGGACGTTGGATGCGTTGAAAAGGTTGACTTCGCGCGCGTGTGTATGGCTGAGATGCAGTCATTAAACCCTAATCATCATTATTTATTTAATTAATTGAGATTAAATCAGTTTGAATATGGGCCATCAGATGGCGCACGCAGTCAACGTTTTCAAACCCAGACTCAATCCTGGCCTTCCATCCTGCATACTTCCATTTAAATTCATTTATTTTCATATTTAATTCATTTGTTTTTCCACAATTTATTAAAAATAGTAAAAATTGTTTAAAAATTATGAAACTTTTTCTCAAGGGTTGCATTAATTTTTATGACACAAAAATATTTTTATTTTCATTTTTAGCATTTAAAATGTATTTTTAAATATTTAAAAGATTATTTTTAATTGATTAATGAAAATTAATTTATTAAAAATACTTTTAGGTATTTAAAAATCACCAAAAAATTCATGAAATGTTTTAAGACATTTAGAAACATTGTCCAACCTTCAAACCAAATTTATTTTTTGATCTTGATGCATTTTAAGAATTTTTCATTGAATTAAAATCATTTTTATGCATTATTTTGATCCAAAGTTCCAAAAATCATTTCTGCCTATCCATGAAGAGTTGGACATTGATTCTTCTTGCATTGCATTGTGTTTAGCATGTAGTTTTTGAGTTTAAATAGCCATGATTTGATCTTTCATTTTCAATTTGTTTGACATTTCTTTTGTTTGGAAACCCTAAAACCCTAGCAAACTTGTAAAAATCATAACTTGAGAGTGGTTGGGAGTTGAAACCTCTCCTTTGGGCATTGGTTTAGTATAGGATTAGGGGTCCTTTGAGTGGCATTTTCAACTTTTTTATCTTAGGGTTTGCTTCTGATTTTGGTTTTTGTTTGATATATTGTTCATAAACCCTAATTTGGGCTTCCATATGCATCCATCTTGCATTCTCTTGCATAACATGACTTGCCATGACATTCCATGCTTCCATTTGATTCATTTGACATCATAAGACATATTAGAAGCATGTTTGATCATTGCATCATGTATTTTCCATGTTGTATGTCATATGCACTTCACAACTTTTCATGTATGATCATGGTTCTAAACTTGCTCCATTTGCATCCATTTGTTCATGTGATCATCCCCATGTCTTGATTCATGTTTGCATCATCTCATAGCATCATTATCATCTCACATATGCTTCTGGTTTTGGTTTGCATCATGCCATTTCATTCCATTTTGCATTGCATTGCATTCCTTTCACTAACTTTTCAGGTGGTAAGCAACTTTGAGAAGTGAATTTGCCTTCACTTCTCACAATTTCTTTTCATCTCTTTCATGCATCCTTGCTGCATTATGTCATGTGTTTGAGATTGAGCTTGCTCATTCTTCTTCTTCTCACTTTCTTTCTCCAAGTGACCTGACTTCTTGAATGAAGCAAGTCACTTTGCTTCTCTTGCTCCTTTCATCTGCTTCCTGGTGGTTCCATTGAAGACTTCTCTTGAAAACCTCACAAACCTTAGGAACAACCATGTATGACAATGATTAGGGTTTTGATTAGTTTCCCCTCTTAGTTTTACCTTTGTGTCTCTTTGAGTCTTCTCTTCTCACCTCATAATCAGGGACTAAACCCTAAAGGCTTTAAGGCTTTGTGATTAAGTTTATGCCTGCATCCTTCTCTTAGGATGGAGTGTATAACTTTAATCCTAAGTGTTAAACCCTTAATGTGTTTAACTCCTCTTAATCAATTCACTTAATAATCATCAAGACATCACACTTGTAACTTGGGCCTTGCATTAGGGTTCTAATTCTTCCTTAACTGGTTAAGAAGGACTAACCCTAGTGTTAATGGACAAGTCCCCCTCAAGTTGTCTTACAAACCATAAAATTCACTTCATCATCATATCATTAATTAAAATCCATCTAATAAAGGCTTTGTTTTGTCATGAGTTTAATCCCTAATCATGGATTAAGTTGAGGAGCTTTCCTCAGCTTAAACATTCTCATCTATTATCCTTCTATTAGGATGGTGTAATGAGTCTGTTTAATCCATGATTATGGCTTAACCCCATTACTCAACACTAAACAAAAACAACAAAAACATCTAAATAATCACAAGTAGGTTAATGATCTTAATCCTACACCAAAGGTGATTAAGTGTGAGAATCTGACTTCACACTTAAGGTATCCTCATTACCCCTAATCAGAGGGAAGATGTGATGAGTTTACTAAATCCATTGGTTTAGACTTAAGCTCATTAACTTATGACAAATTATCAAAAGCAATAAAAGACTGAAAACACAAAAACAAACAATAATCGTCTCCTTCGGGATTCTTTTCTCATCACCTTCACTCATAACCGAGAACTTGCTTCTTCCGTCTAATGCAAGACAGTTAGCATCTGTGCCAGACAGATCATACACTTGAGCATAGGCAAGTAAGCAGTTCTCAAGTCAATTCATCTTTCAGTCACTTTGAGTCGAACTACGGTGTTCTGACTTCCTCATTGCACGAGAGGATACGTAGGCATAACTTAACAGTTATCGAACAAAAGTCTCTGTATATTCCCCCTCCTTCTAGCCTTATTCTTTAGCCTCATTATCATGAGCATTTCACTCTTGTCCTTACACTGACAACTGTATATATCACACTTTACACTTCTTTTTGCACTGACACCTGTACATCCTTTTCCAGCTCTCTTTATACACAAATTGCACTGACACTACCCCTTTAAAACACAAATCTTTTAAGCGTGGATCCCGTCGAGTACGGCGGACAATCTGGGTGCTAATACCTTCCCAGGTTGTAACCAACCCCCTTTCTCAGTCTCTCTGGTTCGCAACCGTCTTATCCATATCTTTCCAGGTCTATGCAGCATTACCTTTCCTCCGGGATAAAAATGCCTAGCTGGCGACTCTATTCATCTCCAGTGAGTTCACGGCTGTGTGTTCTCACTGCCCCTCTCGCCGACCGTTCGCGTCTGTACCTTTATCTGGGCCGGTCCCACTTATCGGGAGCGACAGCTTGGCGACTCTGCTGGGGACCCTCATACTGCAACCAGGGCTTCTGGTTCTTTTTGGTGGGTTCCTCCTAGCGCTTGTTTGATTTGTGTTTACTGGGGTGTTATGTGCTTATTTGTGTTTGTGTATTTGTATTTATTTTGCTTTATGTACAGTTTTGTTTATTGCTTTCTTTATAGCTTTATGCATATATTATCATATTGTCATACTGTGCTGCTGGCTGGATCTGTTGTTTGCTTTGGTGGGTGGGTGTTCCATTGAGAGTTAAGGTCCTATACCTGGGACCTGAGTGACACCTAGGCTAGAGTGAATCATATTCTTTCCCATTCCATCTCGGTCTGGTGCGGGAATATGAAACACGGTTCAGATATGGGTTTCTTCTTGAGAACTCTGTGTTGCAGATTTCCTGCAGTACTAGGATTATCTGGGAAGCCTGCTAAGTCTGGATGACCCTTTAGTATTGACCTTCAGAAACTGAGGTGAGTTAGAGGAGGAACGTTTATGGTTATTGTAAACACTGTACCTCCGGGTTGGAAGTGTTTACACTTCTCATAACTGATCCAAGTCTGAGGATCCTTGTTCTAGAACACTACCTATGAGTGGGTTGGGCTGTTTACAGGTTTGCAGGTACCATGGCCTCAGAATACCCTGTTACTTTGTTTGTTTAAGAGTACTCCATTTTGGGACAGTTCTTGTGATTCTAAACCCTGGACATGTGGCTCTTTATTTGGGCCCCCCACCTTGGTTACTGGATTTATAGACCTCCATCTGGTATTCTTGAATATGTCTTGGACCTATACCAGGGCACTTGATCAGATCCAGCTCAGTCACAAACCCTTGCATATCATTTGCATACATAAACATTGCATCATATTGACATTTGCTTATTTGTGTTTCAGGGTATCCATCTTCGTTTGGCTTGGTTTTGGCCCTATCTTCAGTTTTGACCCATCTTCATCAGCATCTGCTTCAGTTATCAGATACCTGCACCAGCCAATCAGTGGCCATTTCTTCAGTATTATCATCAGCACCTGTCTCTACTCAGCCTCAGCATCATGGCTCCTAAAAAGAGCAACATCACCTACCACTTCTTCCAGCCAGAGCTATCTGACATCAGGAGGATTCAGACCCTGATCACTCCAGATCACATACCATTGTTCAGGGAACACTATGGAGATATACTTGATATGGTTATGGATCTGGACCCTTCACAGAGAAGCCTGATTCACACCTGCCTTCAGTTTTATGATCCCCCACTGAGATGTTTCACTTTTCAGGACTTTCAGCTGGGCCCTTTATTGGAAGAGTACTCCTCATTAGTGGGTATACCTATCAGGGGTGGAATCCCTTTCAACCCTGAAATGGTCTTCCCTGGTAATGGAGAAGTAGCAAAGGCTTTGCATCTGGAGCCTGTTCTGATTGAGCAGCATATGACTTCTAAAGCTGGAATCCCTGGCTTCCATTTGGATTTCTTGATCTCCCAAGCTACCCTGAAAGCTTCTTTGGGAGAGTGGAAAGCTGTCTGTGCTTTGTTGGCCTTGAGTATATATGGAATTGTGTTGTTTGCAGATAAGCCTCGATTCATTAGCAAGAATGCAATCCATCTTTTCATCTTGAAGAACCCAGTGCCCACTTTGTTGGGGGATCTCTATTACTCAGTGCATCAGAGGAATGAAAAGCAGAGGGGAAGATTAGTGAGGTGTTGTGCTCCTTTGTTCCACACTTGGCTTCTCAGGCATCTACCCAGGACAGATGCATTTCTGAACCCTCATCAGCAGAAAAACTGGGCTAAGAGACTCACTGCTCTAACTTCAGCTGATATCAGGTGGTGCACTCAAAGCACCAAGGGCAGGGATATCATCACCAGCTGTGGGCATTTTCCCAATGTGCCCCTAATAGGAGTCAAGGGTAGCATTAATTACAATCCTCTGCTGTTCAGAAGGCAACTGGGCTATGCACTGGTCCACTCTCCTAAGGCACAGGACTTGGTTGAGACTTTCTATTGTGAGAACAAGCCTAATCTGGCTACTGTTAGGCAGGCAGCCTGGGCTTGGGATAATGTTCAAACCAAGGGAGTAACCATTTTGGGGAAGTGCAGCAATGTGGCATCAGCACAATATTATGAATGGTCCCGTGCCAGGGCTCAATTCTCTGGAATGCCCTTTACCATAGAAGATATGCCTGAATCATCTTCAGCACCACCCCCTGCCACTATCAGTTTGGAGGAGTTTGAAAGCTTGAAGGAAAGAAATGAGAAGTTAACCCAGGCTTTGCAGAAGACCCTCCGGGAGAGGAGTGAGGGCAGGTTGGATATTGAGAGGTTGGAGAAGTTGAAAGTGGAGCATCTGGCTAAGATTGAGAAGTCTGGGGATTATATCAAAAAGTCTAAAGCTGGAGAACAAATTCTGAAGAATGCTTGCAAGGAAGCCCAGTTCCAGAAAGCAAGGACAGACTTGTATCTAAAGGAGAGTCAGGCTAGGTGGGTCAGGATCACCGAAGCTCGTACTCTGGAGGACAAGAGAGTTCAAGACAAGATAGAGAAACTGGAAGCTAGTGCAAAAGAGCAGCAGGAAGCCCTGGCAGCAGCCCAGAGGGAGATATCAGAGCTAAAGATCAGAGCTGGAGTGAAGAGGTCAAAAGACCAAAGCCAGCACAAGAAACTAACAGCAGCTGTTACGACCCGGAATCTCCTCATCAGGAATCTCACGGAGCGTCCAGCTGATCCTGTGACCGAAGCACTTCTCAAGGAAGTTCGTGAGGATGAGTTTGGGCTTGGTGTTTGACCATTTGTTTGTTGTTGCTTTCATTCCATGTACTTTTATTTTCTTATAATGTATTTTGACCCCTTAGAGGGCTTGTGTTGTAAAAAGAACAAGTTGTATTATTTTACTTCCTGTAATATATATTAGTTTGTTCCATCCGAGTTACACTTCAAAAGCAACATCAACAGCATCTTCAAGGGTCTGGAAGGGCCAAAACTGAATGCCAAGCCGGATACCTTGAAAACAAATAAGCATACTGCATTGCATGCTAACCCTTTTGTTGTTTTGTAGGTTTTTGTTTTATTGTTGCTAACTCTGTTATGATGTTCAGGAACTATTGCTCGACGCCGGGTATTTCCCCTCAACCGTCCGCACCGTTATCCAACCCGTAACAATCTTCCGGGCATCCAAATGGATCAGGTACAGCAGGACCTTGCAGAGGTCAGAAATCAAATGGCAAACGAAAGATTGGAGATGAGAACGCAGATGACTCAGTTTATGGAAGTGATGAACAACATGGCTCAGAGCCAGGAAAGATTGAGAGCCATGGTGGAAAGGCAGAATCAAGAAGATCCACATATAGGGACTGCCGGCACCAGCAACAATGAAAGGGTCCAACCTCATGTTAACCCCCCAGTCTTTGGACCACACCTCCACCCTGAGGTCAATATCCCTGCAAATGTTCAAGGGATTGCCACTGCAGCCAGGGTACTTCAAGAGGACCCTCAAGAGGATCAGTTCACAGTAATGGGTGCTGGGGAGGAAGCTTATGATAGAAGGCTGGATGAGATAGCGGAGAAATTGAGGTCCTTAGAGTCTCAAAACTCTTTGGGTTTCGATGTCATGGATATGGGCTTGGTAGACGGGGTCAGGATTCCCCATAAGTTTAAGCCTCCTTGTTTTGAAAAATACAACGGGACTTCATGCCCCAGGACTCACTTACAATCATTTCTGGGGAGGCTGAAGGCCTATACTATGGATGAGAAGCTCTGGATGTTCTATTTTGAGGACAGCTTGACAGGAGCTTCAAGAGAATGGTACTCCCACCTGACAAGGGAAACCATCAGGTGTTGGAAGGATTTGGCAGAAGCTTTCATTAGACAATATCAGTACAACTTAGATATGGCACCCAACAGGACCCTCCTAATGGGAATGTCACAGTCGTCAAGGGAAAGTTTCCGAGAATATGCCCAGAGATGGAGGCAATTGGCTGCTGCTGTTCAGCCACCTATGTCTGAGAGGGAAATGGCAGATATGTTTATGAACACCCTTCAGGGGACATATATTGACAGGCTGGCTGCTTTCTCTTCCACTAGCTTTGCAGATGTTGTCATAGCTGGGGAGAGAATTGAGAGCCTGTTAAAGATGGGCAAGATTTCTGACAATGGTGCCAGCTCGTCCAGTAGTACAAGGAAGCCTTTTGCAGGTCCAAGAAGAACTGGCGAGACCAATGCCATCCACACCAACAGGGGCAGACCTCCATATGTTCACAGATCAGTGGCAGCAGTCACCATTCCCGCTCCGGCTCATCCTCCACCAGTTTATCAACCTCCGCAGCAAAACTATCAGCAACAACCTCAGTACCATCAACAAGCTCAGTATCCTCCAAGAAATTATAACAACACCAACAACAACAACCAGCAAAGGCCATTTCAGCAGAGGCCATCTCAAGCCAACAGGGTAATCGATCCGATCCCTATGCCATATGCTACATTGCTGCCACAACTCCTGAAACTCAACCTAGTTGAGCTAAGGACTTTGGCACCTCCAGATCCCAACAGTCTACCCAGGAATTATGATTCCAACGCCAGATGCGCCTTCCATTCAAATGCACCTGGCCACAGTACAGAAAAGTGCAGAGCCTTGCACATGAAGGTACAAGACCTGGTAGACTCTAAAGCTCTGAATTTCGCACCACCACCTAATGTCAATAAGAACCCCATGCCAAACCACGGTGGTCCCAGAATTAACGCTATTGAAGAAGACAAGCCGTCTTATTTAATAACCAGTGTGGGTCAGATCCGGACACCGTTGGTGGAAATTAAGGCTCAGCTCCTCGAATGTCAAATGTTCCCGGGGTGTGAGTTGGGGTGTGCTTACTGCAATATTTCAATCAATGGGTGCGATAACCTGAGGAATGGCATAGATAGTCTCATTCAGAGTGGCCAGCTTCAAATCACCACATCATTTCCAACAAATCCAGCAATCTCAACAGCAACAACTCCAGAACCTCCTACAACTGCAACAACCATTGTTCCTAAAAATTCTTCGGTTTCATCAACAAGTACTTCATCTGTCATCTCAACTGATCAGCCATCAACAAATTTTCCTTCTACAACTTCAGCACCACTCCAGTTTGAATCTCCTACAACAACAACGTCCATCCTTCCGACAATATCTCCTACAACATCAGCAACAAATCCTGAAGACATCTCAATTGTCATAATATTTTATGATCCTGAAAACAACTCTGTCTACAACTCAGAAGGTGCTGCTCCCATCAGGGCACCGGTCACAATTTATTATGATCCGCAGACTATCACAATTCCTTCCGCAGCTGCAACCAGTCCAGTCACTATCACGGTGCCTGGACCAATACCTTATGAAAGCAGTAATGCCATCCCGTGGCATTACGGCTCTGACCTGTACTGTGAAGGACAAATAATCACTTTTGAATCATCAACCCCTGCACCACAAGTAGACAATGTGGGAGGAGGCGGAGGCTTCACTCGAAGCGGACGTCTTTTCGCTCCACAAATTCAGAGACCCACTGCCGAAGCAGAAGCTGCTGCTAAGGCAAAAGGAAAAAGCTTGGTGCAGGAAGAGCAGACTGTTAAAGAAGCCTTGAAAACACCTTTTGACCAAGAGGTTGATGGGTTCATGCGAATCATCAAGAAGAGTGATTATAAAATAGTGGATCAGCTTCATCAAACGCCTTCCAAGATCTCAATCCTATCATTGCTTATGTGCTCCGAAGCCCATCGGAACGCACTGCTCAAAGTCTTGCACGCAGCTTACGTGCCTGAAGAGATCATTGTCAATCAGCTGGAAGCTGTAGTTGGAAATGTTAATGCTAGTCACGGACTAGGGTTCACCAATACTGATTTGACAACGGAAGGCCGCAACCATAACAAAGCCTTGCACATAACCATGGAATGTAAAGGTGCTGTCCTTTCCCATGTGCTGGTAGACACGGGGTCATCCCTCAATGTCTTACCTAAGAAGGCCCTGGTGAAGCTAGAATATGACGGATTAGCGTTAAGACCCAGCAACCTGGTGGTGAGAGCCTTTGATGGTTCAAAGAGATCGGTTCTGGGAGAGATTGAGTTGCCCATAATGATTGGCCCGCAGACTTTCAAAACGACCTTCTACGTGATGGATATACAGCCTGCCTATAGCTGTCTATTGGGCAGGCCATGGATTCACGCCGCTGGCGCCGTGACCTCTACCCTTCACCAGAAGTTAAAATATGAGTGGGAGGGTCAAATCGTTACAATCTGTGGAGAGGAGGATATTTTTGTCAGCCACCTGGCTACCTATAAGTATATTGAGATGGATGGGGAGATCCATGAAACAATGAGTCAGGGGTTCGAAGCTTTGAATGTGAATGAGACATCTGTTGTACCTGGTACTTCAATATCATCATACCAACAAGCCCGGAAGGTTGTTGAGGGAGGAAACGCCCAAGGCTGGGGCAAACTGTTATCGGTGGAGAAGAAAGAGGACAGATTTGGGTTGGGTTACAGACCAACTTAACAAGATCAAGCAGAGGCTGCAAAAGAGCCCAACTTTGTGAGTGGGGGGATGCTCACCCCTGATGCTGTAAACTGTTTGGAAGACGAGCTGGAAGAAGAACGCAACCTGGAAAGCTGGATTCGTCCAAAGATCCCGGGGAGCAGTATCTCAAACTGGTCTTCCCAGGAAATTATAAGAGTTACTCATGCAGAGTAATTATTATTTCCTGTATTTTTATAGCATGCATCAAAGTCTTGCATCTTGCCCAAGATGACAAGACTCATTTTGTAATCGGGCCATCTGTGCTTTTTGTGCAACAAGATTAATCAATGAAATATCAGACATCTTTTTGCAAATGAGTCTTTTTCTTTTCCGCTCACTGTTTTTCCATTTTTCTTTTTGTACAAAAAATAAATGGCACTATTTTCAAAATGACAACTTTATTTCACTTTTCTAAAACAAGATTAAAAGCAAATCACTAAAATGAACAAACTGAACCCTTGCAGAGTGTGCCTTCCAGACAGCACTGACAACAGCACGGCTATGACTTCGTATGACTTTGACAATCCAATCAATCAAGCTGATGAAGGGGTTGAAGAAGAATATGAGCTTCCTGAAGAGCTAGCCAGGTTGTTAAGACAAGAGGAAAAAGTTATTACTCCTCACCAGGAGGAGGTTGAAGTGATCAATCTTGGTACAGATGAAGACGTGAAAGAAGTTAAAATCGGGGCCTGCCTGCAAGACTCAGTGAAGAGACAACTGATTGACCTGCTTCGAGAGTATGTGGACGTGTTTGCTTGGTCTTATCAAGACATGCCAGGGTTGGATACCAACATTGTCGTGCACAAGCTGCCTTTGAGAGAAGAGTGCCCTCCAGTTAAGCAGAAACTGCGCCGTACTCGCCCGGACATGGCAATGAAGATCAAGGAAGAGGTACAAAAGCAATGGGACGCCGGGTTCCTTGTTGTGACTAGCTATCCGCCGTGGGTTGCTAACATAGTTCCTGTGCCTAAGAAAGACGGCAAAGTAAGAATGTGTGTTGATTACCGGGATCTGAACAGAGCCAGCCCGAAAGATGACTTCCCTTTACCTCACATTGATGTATTGGTGGATAATACGGCTCAGTTCTCGGTATTCTCCTTCATGGATGGATTTTCAGGATACAACCAGATTAAGATGTCACCTGAAGACATGGAGAAGACAACCTTCATCACACCCTGGGGCACGTTCTGCTACAAGGTAATGCCATTTGGGCTCAAGAATGCCGGCGCAACATATCAACGGGCTATGGTAACATTATTCCACGATATGATCCATAAAGAAATAGAGTGTTATGTGGATGACATGATTGCCAAGTCCCTCACTGAAGAAGATCACCTGGTAAATCTGATGAAATTGTTCAAGCGTCTGAGGAAATACCAATTGAAGCTGAACCCCAACAAGTGCACATTCGGGGTGCGATCTGGTAAGCTGCTGGGTTTTATTGTAAGCGAGAAAGGGATTGAAGTTGACCCTGATAAAGTCAAAGCCATTCAAGAGATGCCTGCACCGAAGACAGAAAAGGAAGTTCGAGGGTTCTTAGGTCGATTGAACTACATTTCAAGGTTCATATCTCACCTTACAGCAACCTGTGAGCCCTTGTTCAAATTGTTAAGAAAAGAACAGACGGTCAGGTGGAACGAAGACTGCCAGAAGGCTTTTGACAAGATCAAAGAATATCTGCAAGAACCTCCAATCCTTATGCCTCCAGTTGAAGGAAGACCTCTGATAATGTACTTGACAGTATTAGAAGAGTCAATGGGGTGTGTGCTGGGCCAGCATGATGAGTCTGGTCGAAAAGAGTATGCAATATACTACCTAAGCAAAAAGTTTACCGACTGTGAACAACGTTATTCACTGCTCGAGAAAACTTGTTGTGCTTTAGCGTGGGCTGCTCGCCGACTGAGGCAGTATATGTTGACCCACACTACTTTGTTGATCTCAAAAATGGACCCAGTTAAGTACATATTTGAGAAGCCAGCTCTTACCGGACGGATTGCAAGATGGCAAATGATCCTTACGGAGTATGACATTCAGTACACTTCTCAGAAAGCCATCAAGGGCAGTGTACTATCTGAATATCTTGCTGAGCAACCCATTGATGATTACCAGCCTATGAGATTTGACTTCCCTGATGAAGACATCATGTTCATAAAAGCGAAAGATCATGAAGAGCCTATTCACACTGAAAGGCCTGACCCGGAGGAAGAATGGACTATGATGTTCGATGGGGCTGTTAACATGAATGGTCGTGGTGTTGGTGCAGTACTCATTACACCTAAAGGAGTTCACATGCCCTTCTCGGCAAAACTCACTTTCAACTGCACTAACAACGAAGCTGAATACGAAGCTTGTATTATGGGTCTTGAGGAAGCCATTGACCTCAGGATCAAGACATTGACTGTATTCGGAGATTCAACTCTGGTAATCAATCAAACCAATGGAAAATGGTACACCCACCAGGATCATCTGATACCTTACAGGGATTATACAAGGAGGTTATTGACTTTCTTCACTACAGTCAAGCTTGAGTATATCCCTCGAGATGAAAATCAGTTTGCGGATGCTCTGGCTACCATTTCATCCATGATCAAAGTTCAAGCTGCCAACTTTGTACCTCAAATTTCAGTGTCCAGACTTGATAGACCAGCATATGTGTTCGCAGCAGATGTTGTTAAAGACGATAAGCCTTGGTTCCATGACATTAAGTGCTTCTTGGAGGATCAAACATACCCACCTGGGGAATCTTCCAATGATAAGAAGACCTTGAGAAGGCTTGCTGGTAGTTTCTTTCTGAACACTGATGGTTCCCTGTATAAAAGGAACTTTGATATGGTACTCCTCAGATGCGTTGATAAGGCAGAAGCAGACTTGTTGATGCATGAAGTGCACGAAGGATCCTTTGGTACCCATGCTGGAGGGCATGCCATGGCTAAGAAATTGCTAAGATCAGGTTATTATTGGATCACCATGGATGCTGATTGTTGTGCCTACGCCAGAAAATGCCATAAATGCCAGATTTATGCGGATAAGGTGCATGTGCCTCCCAATCCTTTGAATGTGATGTCTTCACCCTGGTCCTTTGCTATGTGGGGCATTGACATGATTGGCAAGATTGAACCAACTGCTTCAAATGGCCACAGATTCATCTTGGTTGCTATTGAATATTTTACCAAGTGGGTTGAAGCAGCTTCCTATGCCAATGTTACCAGACAAGTGGTGGCCAGATTTCTGAAAAGAGATATCATCTGTCGATATGGAGTTCCCGAGCGAATCATTACTGATAATGGTTCCAATTTAAACAACAAGATGATGGCTGAACTATGCCGGGACTTCAGAATTCAACATCACAATTCTTCTCCTTACAGGCCAAAGATGAATGGCGCTGTTGAGGCAGCGAATAAGAATATCAAGAAGATTGTGCAGAAGATGGTAGTCACTTACAAAGACTGGCATGAGATGCTACCATTTGCCTTGCATGGGTACCGCACATCAATCAGGACATCCACTGGGGCAACACCGTATCAGCTTGTGTATGGTATGGAAGCAGTCTTACCCGTTGAAGTTGAATTACCCTCCTTACGAGTACTAATAGATGTTAAGCTGAACGAAGCAGAATGGGTCCGGTCCTGATATGAACAGCTGAGTCTGATTGAAGAAAAGAGATTGGCTGCAATCTGTCATGGGCAGTTGTATCAGAAAAGAATGAAGAAAGCCTTCGATCAGAAAGTCAGGCACCGAGAGTACCAAGTAGGAGATCTTGTACTGAAGAGAATCCTCCCTCCTCATACAGACCACAGGTGTAAACACCCCAAATTTGCCCTCACCCATTTCACCATGGCTTGTGATCATTTCATATGCATAAACACAATCATATCATCTCATATCTCAATTTTGAGTCACTGCATTGGTTCTAAGTCATCTGCACCTAGGGTTTGTGATCTGAGCAATCCAAGAGCCCCTTGAGCCACTCCAAAGGCAACCAATCACTTCAAAGGGATCCATGTGTGTTCATCTATCATATTACATCCTCTCAAAGTCAACAATTCCTAAGAATCACAAGAATTAGGGTTTGAGTGGATGCAGAGCCAGGTTTGACTGCACAGTTGACCTAAAATTAGGGTTTTGGTTTCAGAGGCCATAACTCCAAATTTTTTGGTCATTCTTATTTCCATTGGTCTCTATATGGTATAGGGAGTATGCATATCAATTTTCATGAAGAAATTCCATGGGGAAGTCATCTGATCAAGGGTTGACTTTTCAGACAAGTCAGTGAAAAATCAGGGCATCTGAGGCCCCCAATGACCCAACCAATGTTTGATCTTCATCATTTTGAGTGTATATGATCTTTATTTGATCATGGAAGAAGGTTGAAGTTCACAAAAATCAAGAATTTGGAAGTTTTGCAAATGTTGACTTTTTGGGCATAGTTGAATTTTCAAGAATGCCTCATTTTTGGTCATTTTTCAAGCCTTAATTCTTGATCCAAAAATGCTTCAAATGAAAAAACTTTGGTCATGAAAGTTGTAGATCTCATCTTTCCCTTTTCAAAAAGTACAAGAACATGATCAAATTCTTCTTGGGTCAAAAGTTATGGTGTGACAAAGTTGGCAAAAATCATTGATTTTCAAGTTATGCACCAAGTGTGAAAATTGCAAAATCATGTACCAAGGCAAATTGCAACTTCTAATTGGCATCAAACCATCACATAAACATCATGTAAGTCCTAAAATTCAGAATGGACTAGGCATTGCTCATGTTTCATGGCTTTTGGGATAAGATCTTTCCATGTGAACCAAAAAGCCACAACTTGCAAAACTCATGATCACACTTCCTACAACTTGCAACCTTTGGATGCTGACTTTGGCTAGCCTTTCCCCTCACCCCTGCTGCGCAGCCCATGCCTTGTACTAAGCCTAGAACCAAGCCATACTTCTCTTACACAAAAGGTGGACTTTGAGCAAAAGCAAACTTACCAATCACTATAGGCCATGTCAAATCATCTGACCTATGGGATTAAAATACAATATCCCTTGGCAAGCCAAAGATATGAAGAAGCAAGGCTGAAACACTTCATAGCACCATATACACCAAAACACACCATTTTGCATTTTCCTTCGAATCTGCCTCCACAAACTCAGAACATCAAAACCATCTTCACCAATCAACTCACCATGTATCATTGAGTAGGAAGCAGCAAGATTCAAGCCTGAAACCAGCCTGAACTGAACTGCACCATTTCTCATCCCTAGAATCAGAACTCTTCGAATCCCTTCATCCAGCCATCAAACACTTCATTTTCCTTCACCAACAAGTCAGGCATACCTAAAGGAGCAGGAATCCACCATTGGGATGGCCTGAAACCTCCCCATTCCTGACTGTGCCATCTGCTACACCAGAACTGTTCCTCACAAATCAGCCATCCACAAGAACTTTGAAGCCTTCCATTAGCATCAGGGGAGACAAAGAAGTCCATTTGCACGCAAAGGAGGCTCTGAAAGCTCAGTTTTGAAGCTTTCCAGCTCAGGTATGAACATGGAAACTTTTCTCTCAAAGCTTGATTTTTGAGTTACAAATTGATTATTCATGTCTTGCTGGTTATGGGGTTGGTTTCAGAATCAAAAATGAGTAAAAATTGAGCTTGTATGGTCCCTCTGAAACTTTGCCCGTGATTTTCATTTCTTTCGATTCGTTTGATTTATGATGCATAAATGATGTTTGATCATGGATTTGAGTTATAGGAAGTGTGGGGATTGTTTCTGGGCGTTTAATTTGACTTGGGGTGGCCTAGATAAGAAGCTAGGGTTTTTTGGATGGTCGGAGAAGACGACCGGAGCTCATCTCCGGTCGCCTGAATGTGATTAGGGCTAAATCTCATTAATTAGTAAACTTTAAACCTGGACCCTTGGATGTTGCTTCCCGCGCGCTTGTGGACGGCTCAGATGGGTCATTAAACCCTAATTTTGTTTAATTAAATTAATCATAATTAATTAAGTTAACTTGAAAGCACAGCCATCAGATCACGCGCGTTAGTGAACTTTGAATCTGGGTCTTGGATTGTGCATACCCCCCAGTCTTGTTGACTTGCGTGCAGGGCCCTTTGATCACTCAACCTTCAATCACAGCCATTCATACTGCATACTTCATATTTTATTTTCATTTTTCTTTTATTTAATTTCTATAATTAATTTAAAATAGTAAAAAGTCTTAAAAAATTATGAAACTTTTTCTCTGAAGTTTTTCATGACACAAAAATATTTTTGTTTTTATTTTTATCATTAAAAAAGTATTTTTAAATATTTAAAAGATTATTTTTAATTGATCAATGGAAATTAATTAATTAAAAATACTTTTAGGTATTTAAAAATCACCAAAAAATTCATGAAATGTTCTAAGACATTTAGAAACATTGTCCAACCTTCAAATCAAATTTCTTTTTTGATCTTGATGCATTTTGAGAATTTTTCATTGAATTAAAATCATTTTTATGCATTAATTTGATCCTAAGTTCAAAAATTCATTTCTGCCTATCTAGGAAGAGTTGGACATTGTTTCTTTTTGCATTGTTTTGAGTTTAGCATGTAGTTTTTGAGATAAAATGGTCATGATTTGATCTTGCATTTTCCATTTGTTTGGCATTTCTTTTGTTTAGAAGCCCCAAAAACCCTAAAAACTTGTAAAAATCATAACTTGAGATTGGTTGAGAGTTGAGATCTCCCCTTTGGACATTGGTTTAGTATAGGGTAAGGGATCCTTTGGGTGGCATTTTCCATTTTTTATCTTAGGGTTTGCTTCTGTTTTTGGTTCTTGTTTGTTGTTTGATCCATAAACCCTAATTTGAGCTTCCATTTGCATCCCTTTTGCATTCTCTTGCATAACATGACTTGCCATGACATTTCAAGCATCCATTTGATTCATTTGACATCTTAAGATATATAGAAAGCATGTTTGATCATTGCATCCCATGTTTGCCATTTTGTTTGCCATGTATGTTTCATAACTTTTCATGTGTATCCATGCTTCTAAGCTTGCACCATTTGCATCCATGAACTTGTATGAACATTTCCATGCCTTGCCTCATGTTTGTAGCACTCCATAGCATCATTATCATCATCAACATGCTTCTGGTTTTGTTTAGCATCATACCATTTCATCCCATTTGGCATTGCATTGCATTTCCTTCTAACATTTCAGGTGGTAAGTGAGTTTGAGAAGTGAATTTGCCTTCACTTCTCATAACTTTTCTTTTCATCTCTCTTGCATCCATTGCTGCATTTTTGTTTGTGTTTGAGATTGAGCTTGCTCATTCTTCTTCTTCCCACTTTCTTTCTTCAAGTGACTTGACTTCTTGAATGAAGCAAGTCACTTTGCTTCTCTTGATCCTTTCATCTGCTTCCTGGTGGCTCCTTTGAAGATTATTCTTGTAAACCTCACAAACCTTAGGGACAACCAAGCATGACAATGATTAGGGTTTTGATTAGTCTCCCTCTTAGATTTTACCTTTGTGTCATCTCTTTGAGTCCTCTCTTCTCACCTCATAATCAGGGACTAAACCCTAAAGGCTTTAAGACTTTGTGATTAAGCTTATGCCTGCATCCTTCTCTTAGGATGGAGTGTATAACTTTAATCCTAAGTGTTAAACCCTTAATGTGTTTAAATCTCTTAATCAATTCACTTAATAAGTACCAAGACATCACACTTGTAACTTGGGCCTTGCATTAGGGTTCTAATTCTTCCTTAAATGGTTAAGAAGGACTAACCCTAGTGTTAATGGACAAGTCCCCCTCAAGTTGTCTTACAAACCTTAAAAAATCACTTCTTCATCATATCATTGAATAAAATCCACTTAATCAAAGGCTTGTTTTGTCATGAGTTTAATCCCTAATCATGGATTAAGTTGAGGAGCTTTCCTCAGCTTAAACATTCTCATCTATTATCCTTCTATTAGGATGGTGTAATGAGTCTGTTTAATCCCTGATTATGGCTTAACCTCATTACTCAACACTAAACAAAAACAACAAAAACATCTAAATAATCACAAGTAGGTTAATGATCTTAATCCTACACCATAGGTGATTAAGTGTGAGAATCTGACTTCACACTTAAGGTAATTCTCATTACCCCTAATCAGAGGGAAGATGTGATGAGTTTACTAATCCATTGGTTTAGGCTTAAGCTCATTAATTTATGATAAATTCAAAAGTAATAAAAGACTGAAAACACAAAAAACAAACAATAATCGTCTCCTTCGGGATTCTTTTCTCATCTCATTCACTCACAAACGAGAACTCGCTTCTTCCGTCTAATGCAAGACAGTCAGCACCTGAGCCAGACAGGTCATACACTTGAGCATAGACAAGTAAGCAGTTCACAAGTCAATTCATCTTTCAGTCTCTTTGGGTCGAACTACGGTGTTCTGACTTCCTCATTGCACGAGAGGATACGTAGGCATAACTTAACAGTTATCGAACAAAAGTCTCTGTATATTCCCCCTCTTTCCAGCTTCATTCTTTTAGCCTCATTATCTTGAGCATTTCATTCCTTTCTTACACTGACACTTTCATACTTCACATCACTTATACACTGACACCTGTACATTCTTTTCCAGCTATTTTATACACAGATTGCACTGACACTACCCCTTTAAAACTCAAATCTTTTAAGCGTGGATCCCGTCGAGTACGACGGACAATCTGGGTGCTAATACCTTCCCAGGTTGTAACCAACCCCCTTTCTCAGTCTCTCTGGTTCGCAACCGTCTTATCCATCTCTTTCTAGGTCTATGCAGCATTGCCTTTCCTCCGGGATAAAAATGCCTAGCTGGCGACTCTATTCATCTCCAGTGAGTTCACGGCTGTGTGTTCTCATTGTCCCTTTCGCTGACCGTTCGCGTTTGTACCTTCATCTGACCTAATTTCATTTGTCGGGAGCGACAGCTTGGCGACTCTGCTGGGGATAGTATATTGCAACCAGGGCTTCTGGTTCTTTTGGTGGGTTCCTCCTAGCGCTTGTTTGATTTGTGTTTACTGGGGTGTTATGTGCTTATTTGTGTTTGTATTTTTGGTGTTTATGTTTGCTTTATGTACAATTGCTTTACTGCTTTCTTTATTGCTTTTGTATATATCATACTGTCATGCTGCTGGCTGGATCTGGTCTTTGTTTTGGTGGGTCGGTGATTCATTGAGAGTTAAGGTCCTATACCTGGGACCTGAGTGACACCTAGGCTAGAGTGAATCATGTTCTTTCCCATTCCATTTCGGTCTGGTGTGGGAATATTAAACACGGTTCAGATATGGGTTTCTTCTTGAGAACTCTGTGTTGCAGATTTCCTGCAATGCTAGGGCTATCTGGGAAGCCTGCTAAGTCTGGATGACCTTTAGTATTGAATTAGAGGAGGAATTGTTATGGTTATTGTAAACACTGTACCTCCGGGTTAGAAGTGTTTACACTCCTCATAACTGATCCAAGTCTGAGGATCCTTGTTTTAGAACACCACCTGTGAGGGGGTTGGGTTGTTTACAGGTTTGCAGGTACCTTGACCTCAGAATACCCTGTTACTTTGACTTGATTAAGAATACTCCATGTTGGAACAGTTCTTGTGATTCTAAAACCCTGGACATGTGACTCTTTATTTGAGTCCCCCACCCTGGTTACTGGATTTATAGACCTCCAACTGGTATTCTTGAATATGACATGGACCTATACCAGAGTTTTGATCAGATCCAGCTCAGTCACAGACCCTTGCATATCATTTGCATACATAATCATTGCATCATATTGACATTTGCTTATTTGTTTCAGGGTATCCATTTTCATCTGGTTTTGGTTTTGACCCCATCTTCAGTATTGACTTGTCTTCATCAGCTATCTGCTTCAGTTATCACCTGCACCAGCCAGTCAGTGGCCCACTTCTTCAGTATTATCATCAGCACCTGTCTCTACTCAGTCTTCAGCATCATGGCTCCTAAAAAGAGCAACATCACCTATCACTTTTTCCAGCCAGAGCTATCAGACATCAGGAGGATTCAAACCCTGATCACTCCAGATCACATACCATTGTTCAGGGAACATTATGGAGATATACTTGACATGGTTATGGATCTGGACCCATCACAGAGAAGCCTGATCCACACCTGCATTCAGTTCTATGATCCCCCACTGAGATGTTTCACTTTCCAAGATTTTCAGTTGGGTCCTCTATTAGAAGAATACTCATCATTGGTTGGTTTGCCTATCAAGGGTGGAATCCCTTTCAACTCAGAGATGGTCTTTCCTAGCAATGGAGAAGTAGCAAAAGCTCTGCATCTGGAACCTGTCCTGATTGAGCGGCATATGACTTCTAAAGCTGGAATCCCTGGCTTTCATCTGGATTTCTTAATCTCTCAAGCTACCCTGAAAGCTTCTCTAGGAGAGTGGAAAGTTGTTTGTGCTTTACTGGCCTTGAGCATATATGGAATTGTATTGTTTGCAGATGAGCCTCGATTCATCAGCAAGAATGCAATCCATCTATTCATCTTGAAGAACCCGGTACCAACTTTATTAGGGGATCTCTATTACTCAGTGCATCAGAGAAATGAAAAGCAGAGGGGGAGATTAGTGAGGTGTTGTGCTCCATTGTTCCACACTTGGCTTCTCAGGCATCTACCCAGGACAGATGCATTTCTAAACCCTCATCAGCAGAGCAACTGGGCTAAGAGACTCACTGTTCTAACTTCAACAGATATCAGATGGTGCACTCAAAGCACCAAGGGCAGGGATATCATCACCAGCTGTGGGCATTTTCCTAATGTGCCTTTGGTAGGAGTTAAGGGTAGTATTAATTACAACCCTCTGTTGTTCAGAAGGCAACTGGGCTATGCACTGGTCCACACTCCTAGGGCACAGGACTTGGTTGAGACTCGTTATTGTGAGAACAAGATTGATTTGACTGTTGTTAGGCAGGCTGCTTGGGCCTGGGATAATGTTCAAACCAAGGGAGTGACCATTCTGGGGAAGTGCAATAATGTGGCATCAGCACAATATTATGAGTGGTCCCGTGCCAGGGCTCAATTCTCTGGAATGCCCTTTACTATAGAAGATATGCCTGAGTCATCTTCAGCACCACCCCCTGCCGCTATCAGTTTGGAGGAGTATGAGAGTTTGAAGGATAGAAATGAGAAGTTAACCCAGGCTTTGCAGAAGACCCTCCGGGAGAGGAGTGAAGGTATGAGGGAGATTGAAAGGTTGGAGAAAATGAGAGTAGATCACCTGACTAAGATTGAGAAATCTGGGGATTACATTAAAAAGTCAAAGGCTGGAGAACAAATTCTGAAGAATGCTTGCAAGGAAGCCCAGTTCCAGAGAGCAAGGACAGACTTGTATCTGAAGGAGAGTCAGGCCAGGTGGGTCAGGATCACCGAGGCTCGTACTTTAGAGGACAAGAGAGTTCAAGACAAGATGGAGCAGATGGAAGAAGCCCTGGCAGCAGCCCAAAGGGAGATATCAGAGCTAAAGATCAGAGCTGGAGTGAAGAGGTCTAAAGACCAAAATCAGAACAAGAAGTTGACTACAGCTGTTGCTACCCGGAACCTCCTGATCCGGAGTCTTACGGAGCGTCCGGCTGATCCTGTGACCGAAGCACTTCTCAAGGAAGTTCGTGAGGATGAGTTTGGCCTTAGTGTTTGATCATTTGCTTGTTGTTGTTTCTATTCCATGTACTTTTATTTTTTCTTATGATGTATTTTGACCCCTTTGAGGGCTTGTGTTGTAAAATGAACAAGTTGTGTTATTTCACCTTCTGTAATATATTTGTGTTAGCTTGTTCCATCCAAGTTTACTTCAAAAAGCAACTTCAACAGCATCATCTTCAAGGGTCTGGAAGGGTCAAAACTGAATGCCAAACCGGATACCTTGAGAACAAATAAGCATACTGCATTGCATGCTAACCATTTGTTTGTTTTGTAGGTTTTTGTTTATTATTGCTAACTCTGTTGTGATGGTCAGGAATTATTGCTAGGCGCCGGGTATTTCCCCTCAACCGTCCGCACCGTTATCCAACCCGAAACAACCTTCCGGGAATTCAAATGGATCAGATGCAGCAGGACCTTACTGAGGTCAGAAATCAAATGGCAAATGAAAGGCTAGAAATGAGGAATCAAATGACTCAGTTTATGGAAGTTATGAACAACATGGCTCAGAGCCAGGAAAGATTGAGAGCCATGGTGGAAAGGCAAAATCAAGAGGATCCACATATAGGGACTGCCGGTACCAGTAACAATGAAAGGGTACAACCTCATGTCAACCTTCCGGTATTTGGACCACACCTCCATCCTGAGGTCAATATTCCAGCAAATGTTCAAGGGACTGCCACCGCAGCCAGAGTACTACAAGAAGATCCTCAGGAGGACCAATTCACAGTAATGGGTGCTGGGGAAGAAGCTTATGATAGAAGATTGGATGAGATAGCTGAGAAATTGAGGTCCTTAGAATCTCAAAACTCTTTGGGCTTCGATGTCATGGACATGGGCTTGGTAGACGGGGTCAGGATCCCCCATAAGTTCAAGCCTCCTTGCTTTGAAAAATACAACGGGACTTCATGCCCCAGGACTCATTTACAGTCATTTCTGGGAAGGCTGAAGGCCTATACAATGGATGAGAAGCTCTGGATGTTCTATTTTGAAGACAGCTTAACCGGAGCGTCAAGAGAATGGTATTCCCATCTGACAAGGGCAACTATTAGATGCTGGAAGGACCTGGCAGAGGCCTTCATCAGACAGTATCAGTATAATCTAGATATGGCACCCAATAGGACCCTCCTAATGGGAATGTCACATTCATCTACAGAGAGCTTCAGAGAATATGCTCAAAGATGGAGGCAATTGGCTGCTGCTGTCCAGCCACCTATGTCTGAAAGGGAAATGGCGGATATGTTCATGAACACCCTTCAGGGGACCTATATTGACAGGCTGGCTGCTTTCTCTTCCACTAGCTTCGCCGATGTTGTCATAGCTGGGGAGAGAATTGAAAGCCTGTTGAAAATGGGCAAGATTTCCGACAACGGTGCAAGCTCGTCCAGTAGTACGAGAAAGCCTTTTGCAGGCCCGAGAAGAACTGGCGAGACCAATGCCCTCCATTCAAACAGGGGCAGGCCCCAATATGTTCAAAGGTCAATAGCAGCAGTCACCATTCCTGCTCCAGCTCATCCTCAACCAGTCTATCAACCTCCGCAGCAAAACTATCAACAACAGCCTCAGTACCATCAGCAAAATCAGTATCCTCCAAGAAATTACAACAACAGCAACACCAACAACAACAGTCAACAAAGGCCATTTCAGCAGAGGCCATCTCAAGCTAACAGAGTGATCGACCCGATCCCCATGCCATATGCTACCCTGCTGCCACAACTCCTGAAACTCAACTTAGTTGAGCTAAGGACGTTGGCACCTCCAGATCCCAACAGTCTACCCAGGAACTATGACTCCAACGCTAGGTGTGCTTTTCATTCCAACGCACCTGGCCACAGTACAGAAAAGTGCAGAGCTCTGCATATGAAGGTACAAGACCTGGTAGACTCGAAAGCTCTGAATTTCGCACCTCCACCCAATGTCAATAAGAACCCGATGCCAAACCACGGTGATCCTCGAATTAACGCTATTGAAGAAGACAAGCCGTCTTATTTAATAACCGGTGTGGGCCAGATCAGGACACCGTTGGTAGAAATCAAAGCTCAGCTCTTGGAATGTCAAATGTTCCCGGGGTGTGAGTTAGGTTGTGCTTACTGCAATATCTCTGTAAATGGGTGCGATAATTTGAGGAATGGCATAGACAGCCTTATTCAGAGTGGCCAGCTTCAGATCACCACATCATTTCCAACAAATCCAGCAATCTCATCAGCAACGGTTTCAGAACCTCCTACAACTGCAACAACCATTGTTCCTGACAATTCTTCGGCTTCATCAACAAGTACTTCATCCATTATCTCAACTGATCAGTTCTCAACAAATCTTCCTGCTACAACTTCAGCATCACTCCATTTTGAACCTCCTACAACAACAACATCCGTTCTGCCACCATTGTCTCCTACAACACCAGCAATAAATCATGAAGATGTCTCTACTGTCACAATCTTTTACGATCCTGAAAACAACTCCGTCTACAACTCAGAAGGTGCTGCTCCCACTAGGGCACCAGTTACAATTTATTACGATCCACAGACTATTACAGTTCCCTCAACAGTTGCAGTCAGTCCAGTCACTATCACGGTGCCTGGACCCGTACCTTATGAAAGCAGTAATGCCATCCCCTGGCATTACGGCTCTGACTTGTACTGTGAAGGACAAAGAATCACTTTTGAATCATCAACCCCTGCACTACAAATTGACAATGTGGGCGGAGGCGGAGGCTTCACTCGAAGCGAACGTCTTTTCGCTCCACAAATTCCGAGACCCACGGCCGAAGCAGAAGCTGCTGCCAAGGCAAAAGGAAAAAGCTTGGTGCAGGATGAGCAAGTTGTTAAAGAAGCTTTGAAGACACCGTTCGATCAAGAGGTGGATGAGTTCATGCGAATCATCAAAAAGAGTGATTATAAAATAGTGGATCAGCTTCACCAAACGCCTTCCAAGATCTCAATCCTATCACTGCTTATGTGCTCCGAAGCCCATCGGAATGCACTACTCAAAGTCCTGCACGCAGCTTACGTGCCTGAAGAGATCACTGTCAATCAGCTGGAAGCAGTAGTTGGAAATGTTAATGCTAGTCACGGACTAGGGTTCACCAATACTGATTTGACAACGGAAGGCCGCAACCATAATAAAGCCTTGCACATAACCATGGAATGCAAAGGTGTTGTCCTTTCCCATGTGCTGGTAGACACGGGGTCATCCCTCAATGTCTTACCTAAGAAGGCCCTGGTGAAGCTAGAATATGACGGATTGGCGTTGAGACCCAGCAACCTGGTGGTGAGAGCTTTTGATGGCTCAAAGAGATCGGTTCTGGGAGAGATTGAGCTGCCCGTAACGATTGGCCCGCAGACCTTTAAAACTATCTTCTACGTGATGGATATACAGCCCGCCTACAGCTGTTTATTGGGTAGGCCATGGATTCACGCCGCTGGCGCCGTGACCTCCACCCTTCACCAGAAGTTAAAATATGAGTGGGAGGGTCAGATCGTTACAATCTGTGGAGAAGAGGACATTTTTATCAGCCACCTGGCTACTTATAAGTACATCGAGATGGATGGGGAGATCCAGGAAACAATGAGCCAGGGGTTTGAAGCCTTGAATGTGAATGAAACATCTGCTGTGTCGGGTACTCCAATGTCATCATACCAACAAGCCCGGAAGGTTGTTGAGGAAGGAACTGCCCAAGGCTGGGGCAAGCTACTACCGGTGGAGAAGAAAGAAGACAGATTTGGGTTGGGTTACAAACCAACTCAACAAGATCAAGCAGCGGCTGCGAAAGAGCCCAATTTTGTGAGTGGGGGGATGCTTACCCCTGATGCTATCAATTGTCTGGAAGACGAGCTGGAAGAGGAGCGCAACCTGGAAAGCTGGATTCGTCCAAAGATCCCGGGGAGCAGTGTCTCGAACTGGTCTTCCCAGGAAATTATAAGAGTTACTCATGCAGAGTAATTATTATTTCCTGTTTTTTTTATAAGCATGCATCAAAGTCTTGCATCTTGCCCAAGATGACAAGACTCATTTTGTAATCGGGCCACCTGTACTTTTTGTGCAAACAAGATTAACTAATGAAATATCAGACATCTTTTTGCAAACGAGTCTTTTTCTTTTCGTTCACTGTTTTTCCATGTTTCTTTTTGTACAAAAAATAAATGGCGGTGTTTTCAAAATGACAACTTCATTTCACTTTTCTAAATAAAGATTAAAATCAAGTCACTAAAATGAACAAACTTGAACCCTTGCAGAGAGTGCCTTCCAGACTGCACCGACAACAGCACGGCTATGACTTCGTATGACTTTGACAATCCAATCAATCAAGCTGATGAAGGGGTTGAAGAAGAATATGAGTTTCCTGAGGAGCTAGCCAGGTTGTTGAGACAAGAGGAAAAGGTTATTACTCCTCACCAGGAGGAGGTCGAAGTAATCAATCTTGGTACAGATGAAGACGTGAAAGAGGTTAAAATCGGGGCCTGCCTGCAAGACTCAGTGAAGAAACAACTGATTGACCTGCTTCGAGAGTATGTGGATGTGTTTGCTTGGTCCTACCAGGACATGCCGGGGTTGGATACTGATATTGTCGTGCACAAGCTGCCTTTGAGAGAAGAATGCCCGCCAGTTAAACAGAAGCTGCACCGTACTCGTCCGGACATGGCAATGAAAATCAAAGAAGAGGTACAAAAGCAATGGGACGCCGGTTTCCTTGCTGTGACTAGCTATCCACCGTGGGTTGCTAATATTGTGCCTGTGCCTAAGAAGGACGGCAAAGTAAGGATGTGTGTTGACTACCGGGATCTGAACAGAGCCAGCCCGAAAGATGACTTCCCATTACCTCACATTGATGTATTGGTGGATAACACGGCTCAGTTCTCGGTATTCTCCTTCATGGACGGATTTTCAGGGTATAATCAGATTAAGATGTCACCTGAAGACATGGAGAAGACAACATTCATCACACCCTGGGGCACGTTCTGTTACAAAGTGATGCCATTCGGACTCAAGAATGCCGGCGCAACATATCAACGGGCTATGGTAACATTATTCCACGATATGATTCATAAAGAGATAGAATGTTATGTGGATGACATGATTGCCAAGTCCCTTACTGAAGAAGACCACCTGGTGAATCTACTGAAGTTATTCAAGCGTTTGAGGAAGTACCAACTAAAGCTGAACCCCAACAAATGCACATTCGGGGTGCGATCTGGTAAGCTGCTGGGTTTTATTGTAAGCGAGAAAGGGATTGAAGTTGACCCTGATAAAGTCAAAGCCATCCAAGAGATGCCTGCACCGAAAACAGAGAAAGAAGTTCGAGGGTTCTTAGGTCGATTGAACTACATTTCAAGGTTCATATCTCACCTGACAGCAACCTGTGAACCCTTGTTCAAACTACTGAGAAAAGAACAGACGGTCAGGTGGAACGAAGACTGCCAAAGGGCTTTTGACAAGATCAAAGAATACTTACAAGAACCTCCAATCCTTATGCCTCCAGTTGAAGGAAGACCTCTGATCATGTACTTGACAGTATTAGAAGAGTCAATGGGGTGTGTGCTGGGCCAGCATGACGAGTCTGGTCGAAAAGAGTATGCAATATACTACCTAAGTAAAAAGTTTACCGACTGTGAACAACGTTATTCACTACTCGAGAAAACTTGTTGTGCTTTAGCGTGGGCTGCTCGCCGACTGAGACAGTATATGTTGACCCACACTACCTTATTGATATCAAAAATGGATCCAGTCAAGTACATATTTGAGAAGCCAGCTCTTACCGGACGGGTTGCAAGATGGCAAATGATTCTCACAGAATACGACATCCAGTACACTTCTCAGAAAGCCATCAAGGGCAGTGTACTATCTGAATATCTTGCTGAGCAACCCATTGATGACTACCAGCCTATGAGATTTGACTTCCCTGATGAAGACATCATGTTCATAAAAGAAAAAGATCATGAAGAGCCTGTTCACACTGAAGGGCCTGACCCGGAAGAAGAATGGACTATGATGTTTGATGGGGCTGTTAACATGAATGGCCGAGGTGTTGGTGCAGTACTCATTACACCTAAAGGAGTTCACATGCCTTTCTCGGCAAAACTCACTTTCGACTGCACTAACAACGAAGCTGAATACGAAGCTTGCATTATGGGTCTTGAGGAAGCCATTGACCTCAGGATCAAGACATTGACCGTATTCGGAGATTCAGCTTTGGTAATCAATCAGACCAACGGCAAATGGTATACACACCAGGATCATCTGATACCTTACAGGGATTATACAAGAAGGTTATTGACGTTCTTCACAACAGTCAAGCTTGAGTATATCCCTCGGGACGAGAATCAGTTTGCAGATGCTCTTGCTACCATTTCATCCATGATCAAAGTTCAAGCTGCTAACTTTGTACCTCAGATTTCAGTATCGAGACTTGATAGACCAGCATATGTATTTGCGGCAGAAGGTGTCAAAGATGATAAGCCTTGGTTTCATGACATTAAATGCTTCTTGGAGGATCAGACATACCCACCTGGGGCATCTTCCAATGATAAGAAGACTTTGAGAAGGCTTGCTGGTAGTTTCTTTCTGAACACTGATGGATCTTTATACAAAAGGAACTTTGATATGGTACTCCTCCGATGTGTTGACAAGACAGAAGCAGATTTATTGATGCATGAAGTGCACGAAGGCTCCTTTGGTACCCATGCCGGAGGACATGCAATGGCTAAGAAACTGTTAAGATCAGGGTATTACTGGATCACAATGGATGCAGACTGTTGTGCTTACGCCAGAAAATGTCATAAATGCCAGATCTACGCAGATAAAGTGCATGTGCCTCCCAATCCTTTGAACATAATGTCTTCACCCTGGCCTTTTGCCATGTGGGGCATTGACATGATTGGCAAGATTGAGCCAACTGCTTCGAATGGCCACAGATTCATCTTGGTTGCCATTGACTATTTCACCAAGTGGGTTGAAGCAGCCTCATATGCAAACGTCACAAGACAAGTGGTAGCCAGATTTCTGAAGAAAGATATCATCTGTCGATATGGAGTGCCCGAGCGAATCATTACTGATAATGGTTCCAATCTAAACAATAAAATGATGACAGAACTGTGCCGGGACTTCAAAATTCAACATCACAATTCTTCTCCTTACAGGCCAAAGATGAATGGCGCTGTTGAGGCAGCAAACAAGAATATTAAGAAGATTGTGCAGAAGATGGTAGTCACCTACAAAGACTGGCATGAGATGCTACCGTTTTCCTTGCATGGGTACCGCACGTCAATCAGGACATCCACTGGGGCAACACCGTATCAACTTGTGTATGGTATGGAAGCAGTCCTACCGGTTGAAGTTGAACTACCCTCTCTGCGGGTATTGATGGATGTTAAGCTGAACGAAGCAGAATGGGTTAGGGCCCGATACGAGCAACTAAGTCTGATCGAAGAGAAAAGGTTGGCTGCAATCTGTCATGGGCAGTTGTATCAGAAAAGAATGAAGAAGGCCTTCGATCAGAAAGTTAGGCACCGAGAGTACCAAGTGGGAGATCTTGTGCTGAAAAGAATCCTCCCTCCTCATACAGACCACAGGGGCAAATGGACTCCAAATTATGAAGGACCATTCGTGGTAAAGAAAGTTTTCTCTGGTGGAGCACTGATGCTCAGCACCATGGATGGTGAAGACTTCCCGTCCCCTGTGAATTCAGATGCAGTTAAAAAATACTTCGCATAAAAGTGACCCGCTGGACATAAAAACAGAATGCAAGTCCAGGCAAAAATAGGGCATCCCGGCGAGTCAAAAACAGAATAAAAGACTCGGGCAAAAGTAAGGGAAAATAAACGAAAATGTACACCCGCTGAGTTGAAAAGCCGCATTGGACAGCTCAGGCAAAAATGGGTATCCCGATGGATTGAAAACCCGAAAGGGCGATCCATGCAAAAATAAGGGAATAAGCGAACGACTGCATTCTGAGTTCGTCTGTATCATCTACAACTTGGTAAGCTTCAACAGGATCAAGCTTCAATCAGAATCAGCCTTCTTCAGAAAGCAAGGTGAAGAGAACGTCAATTGTCATACGAGTCATAGCAGAAGGGGAAGCTCCCTAAAGCGTCGTCAACATTGCCAGCATTTTCGTTTCTCAATTTGTAACAATCTACTCATTTCAGGGGATATGTTCCTTTGACTGTATCTCGCCAATTCAGGGCGTATGAATTAATAAAATCAGATTTTCAGTCATGTCTCGTTTTATACATTTTTATTTGCAAAAAATGTCTGATGTCTTAAAAGAAAAAAAAAACTGATTGCATAAGTACAGATGTTCTTCTCTAAGAAAATAAAGAAGCATGCTTGTAGAGAATATACTTACTCTCGAAAATGTTTAACTCCTATGACGGGATCCAGTAAAGGACACCTCGGGATCGTTTGTGCGTTTCCTTATCTCTGCAGGATTGCAGGTATCCAGAGCACAGCTTAGGGCATGAAAGCTTCACCCTCAGCAAGCTGGCAGATCATTATCAACTCGGTCTATCTTCCACGTGGCACTGGAAGGTGCCCATTTCCCCAGCAAAGTTGCCAAATCAATATACATTCAATCTCAGCATCTGAAATGCTCTTTCCCCAGCCGAGTGCCCAACGACTCTCCCCAGAAGAGCAACGCATGAAGGAACCACAACAGAGTGAAGAAAGCTTCTACAAACCCCAGCTGGGTCTCTCATTTATTAGGATAGGTCTATCAGTGACCCGTATCCCCAAGCAAATATCATCTTATTAGATCTACCAATGATCTCATCCCCAGCTGGGATGTCCATTTCAAGCAGATCGGCCAGAGACCTTCGCAGCAACGGGATCCGAATCCCGGTTCGGTGTCTTTGCAATCATAGCATTCGCATCATACTCACCCACAAAGTGTAGCATTCCGTCTAATACGGAGCATTACGGCAAAAATCAAACATATAGCATAATCACAAGCCATGCTTTAAACTAACACTTGTGAATAATGACAGTTCATCAACGTGCAGAAAAATCCCCACCAGAGCTCCCAGCAAAAGCAGCTGCCTCACAATTCACAAACACCAGTATATACTCCCTTGACACCCGTCCGTGTCATCACTCCCCAGTAAAGTCGCCTGAACACTCTTTACAACAATATCACCCGTATTACAGATACTTCCTGACACCCGTGCGTGTCATATCCCAGCAGAAAGCCAAAGACGTCCTCTTTGCACTCACATATACCTATATACACTTTCCTGACACCCGTCCGTGTCGTTTCCCCAGCGCAGTCGCTTATACTTCTACAACCCATGTACTTGTTAAAATTATTATTCTTTGACACTCGTCCGTGTCACTCTCCCCAGCAGTTAAAGTATCCATCTGTACAATGCTCATACCCGCTACTCATGTCATACTTATACAGGTACTCGTCCGTATTTTGCATACACCACTTATATACCCACAGATTCAACAATAGTCCTTGTTCTTTGTTAACCAGTTGGTACTCGTCCGTACCATCATCTCAGAACATTGCGTCTAGTGTTTGTTTCTAAAGGATACTCGTCCGTATCATAATCTTAAGGATGCTCGTCCGCATCTTTAATCCATACACCGTGTCAAACACTATATCTTCTTGAATATAGATACTCGTCTGTGTCTACTATTCCCCAGAAGAGTCCCCTCAGATTCAACACTCGTCCGTGTTCCTTGTTAACCAGTTGATACTCGTCCGTATCATCATCTCTGAACACGTGTCAGTTTGTTTCTACCTGATACCCGTCCGTATCACAGTCTTAAGGATGCTCGTCCGCATCTTTAATCTATACACAGCACCTAAACACTTGTACTTTCTCTTCTTGGTTGTAAATACTCGTCCGTGTTTACTATACCCCCCAGTAGATCGCCAACAAAGCATTCCTTTTAGCTGACACTCGTCCTGTGTCATGATAAACCCTGAGAGCAGTCGTACCCTGCTGAGTGGTCGTCCTCCACTTCTTGATGGTCGTCCTCCATCATGCTCATCCGATGGCCGTCCCCATCATTGATTTTTAGCAGCCGTCCCCTGCTAGGTGGTCGTCCCCCACCTCTTGATGATCGTCCTTCATCATTTTATCCAATGGCCGTCCCCATTGTTGATTTTGGTTATCCGACATTCGTCCTATGTCATGATAAACCTCGAGAGCAGCCGTACCCTGCTGAGTGGTCATCCTCCACTTCTTGATGGTCGTCCTCCATCATGCTCGTCCGATGGCCGTCCCCATCGTTGACCTTTTCTATCCGGCATTCGTCCTATGTCGCGATACTTTCGGCAGCCGTACCCTGCCAGGTGGTCGTCCTCCACCTTTGATGGCCGTCCCCATCATAATTCCTTTATTACCCAACAGAGCAGCCGTCCCCTGCTAGGTGATCGTCCTTCACCTTTGATGGCCGTACCCCATCATCTGTTTATTTCATTTATTCTTTAACCCGATGGCCGTCCCCATCGTCGGTTACCTTGCTTTATGAACTTGATGGCCGTCCCCGTCATGTTTCATTAACTCCCAGAAAATTTTACAGCTTTATCCTGATGGCCGTCCCCATCATAATTTGATTTTTCCCAGCTAGTCGGCCGTCCCCGTCTTGGCTTTACCTTTTATCCCCAGCATGTCGGCCGTCCCCGTCATTGCGTTGTTTCCCGCTTTACAATATACTTTATTTTCCTTTTACAATCTATATCCCTTTTCTTCTTCATTCTGTGAGTGCAAATTTTGGACTGTCTTTGGTATTCAACCACAAGTTATCTTGTTTGCCTGTTAAGCCGTTGCTTACATCCTGCACAGCTAACTCATGTTTGAATAGGGGCAGCTGTAAACACCCCAAATTTGCCCTCACCCATTTCACCATGGCTTGTGATCATTTCATATGCATAAACACAATCATATCATCTCATATCTCAATTTTGAGTCACTGCATTGGTTCTAAGTCATCTGCACCTAGGGTTTGTGATCTGAGCAATCCAAGAGCCCCTTGAGCCACTCCAAAGGCAACCAATCACTTCAAAGGGATCCATGTGTGTTCATCTATCATATTACATCCTCTCAAAGTCAACAATTCCTAAGAATCACAAGAATTAGGGTTTGAGTGGATGCAGAGCCAAGTTTGACTGCACAGTTGACCTAAAATTAGGGTTTTGGTTTCAGAGGCCATAACTCCAAATTTTTTGGTCATTATTGTTTCCATTGGTCTCTATATGGTATAGGGAGTATGCATATCAATTTTCATGAAGAAATTCCATGGGGAAGTCATCTGATCAAGGGTTGACTTTTCAGACAAGTCAGTGCAAAATCAGGGCATCTGAGGCCCCCAATGACCCAACCAATGTTTGATCTTCATAATTTTGAGTGTATATGATCTTTATTTGATCATGGAAGAAGGTTGAAGTTCACAAAAATCAAGAATTTGGAAGTTTTGCAAATGTTGACTTTTTGGGCATAGTTGACTTTTCAAGAATGCCTCATTTTTGGTCATTTTTCAAGCCTTAATTCTTGATCCAAAAATGCTTCAAATAAAAAAACTTTGGTCATGAAAGTTGTAGATCTCATCTTTCCCTTTTCAAAAAGTACAAGAACATGATCAAATTCTTCTTGGGTCAAAAGTTATGGTGTGACAGTTGGCAAAAATCATTGATTTTCAAGTTATGCACCAAGTGTGAAAATTGCAAAATCATGTACCAAGGCAAATTGCAACTTCTAATTGGCATCAAACCATCACATAAACATCATGTAAGTCCTAAAATTCAGAATGGACTAGGCATTGCTCATGTTTCATGGCTTTTGGGATAAGATCTTTCCATGTGAACCAAAAAGCCACAACTTGCAAAACTCATGATCACACTTCCTACAACTTGCAACCTTTGGATGCTGACTTTGGCTAGCCTTTCCCCTCACCCCTGCTGCGCAGCCCATGCCTTGTACTAAGCCTAGAACCAAGCCATACTTCTCTTACACAAAAGGTGGACTTTGAGCAAAAGCAAACTTACCAATCACTATAGGCCATGTCAAATCATCTGACCTATGGGATTAAAATACAATATCCCTTGTCAAGCCAAAGATATGAAGAAGCAAGGCTGAAACACTTCATAGCACCATATACACCAAAACACACCATTTTGCATTTTCCTTCGAATCTGCCTCCACAAACTCAGAACATCAAAACCATCTTCACCAATCAACTCACCATGTGTCATTGAGTAGGAAGCAGCAAGATTCAAGCCTGAAACCAGCCTGAACTGAACTGCACCATTTCTCATCCCTAGAATCAGAACTCTTCGAATCCCTTCATCCAGCCATCAAACACTTCATTTTCCTTCACCAACAAGTCAGGCATACCTAAAGGAGCAGGAATCCACCATTGGGATGGCCTGAAACCTCCCCATTCCTGACTGTGCCATCTGCTACACCAGAACTGTTCCTCACAAATCAGCCATCCACAAGAACTTTGAAGCCTTCCATTAGCATCAGGGGAGACAAAGAAGTCCATTTGCACGCAAAGGAGGCTCTGAAAGCTCAGTTTTGAAGCTTTCCAGCTCAGGTATGAACATGGAAACTTTTCTCTCAAAGCTTGATTTTTGAGTTACAAATTGATTATTCATGTCTTGCTGGTTATGGGGTTGGTTTCAGAATCAAAAATGAGTAAAAATTGAGCTTGTATGGTCCCTCTGAAACTTTGCCCGTGATTTTCATTTCTTTCGATTCGTTTGATTTATGATGCATAAATGATGTTTGATCATGGATTTGAGTTATAGGAAGTGTGGGGATTGTTTCTGGGCGTTTAATTTGACTTGGGGTGGCCTAGATAAGAAGCTAGGGTTTTTTGGATGGTCGGAGAAGACGACCGGAGCTCATCTCCGGTCGCCTGAATGTGATTAGGGCTAAATCTCATTAATTAGTGAACTTTAAACCTGGACCCTTGGATGCTGCTTCCCGCGCGCTTGTGGACGGCTCAGATGGGTCATTAAACCCTAATTTTGTTTAATTAAATTAATCATAATTAATTAAGTTAACTTGAAAGCACAACCATCAGATCACGCGCGTTAGTGAACTTTGAATTTGGGCCTTGGATTGTGCATACCCCCCAGTCTTGTTGACTTGCGTGCAGGGCCCTTTGATCACTCAACCTTCAATCACAGCCATTCATACTGCATACTTCATATTTTATTTTCATTTTTCTTTTATTTAATTTCTATAATTAATTTAAAATAGTAAAAAGTCTTAAAAAATTATGAAACTTTTTCTCTGAAGTTTTTCATGACACAAAAATATTTTTGTTTTTATTTTTATCATTAAAAAAGTATTTTTAAATATTTAAAAGATTATTTTTAATTGATCAATGGAAATTAATTAATTAAAAATACTTTTAGGTATTTAAAAATCACCAAAAAATTCATGAAATGTTCTAAGACATTTAGAAACATTGTCCAACCTTCAAATCAAATTTCTTTTTTGATCTTGATGCATTTTGAGAATTTTTCATTGAATTAAAATCATTTTTATGCATTAATTTGATCCTAAGTTCAAAAATTCATTTCTGCCTATCTAGGAAGAGTTGGACATTGTTTCTTTTTGCATTGTTTTGAGTTTAGCATGTAGTTTTTGAGATAAAATGGTCATGATTTGATCTTGCATTTTCCATTTGTTTGGCATTTCTTTTGTTTAGAAGCCCCAAAAACCCTAAAAACTTGTAAAAATCATAACTTGAGATTGGTTGAGAGTTGAGATCTCCCCTTTGGACATTGGTTTAGTATAGGGTAAGGGATCCTTTGGGTGGCATTTTCCATTTTTTATCTTAGGGTTTGCTTCTGTTTTTGGTTCTTGTTTGTTGTTTGATCCATAAACCCTAATTTGAGCTTCCATTTGCATCCCTTTTGCATTCTCTTGCATAACATGACTTGCCATGACATTTCAAGCATCCATTTGATTCATTTGACATCTTAGGATATATAGAAAGCATGTTTGATCATTGAATCCCATGTTTGCCATTTTGTTTGCCATGTATGTTTCATAACTTTTCATGTGTATCCATGCTTCTAAGCTTGCACCATTTGCATCCATGAACTTGTATGAACATTTCCATGCCTTGCCTCATGTTTGTAGCACTCCATAGCATCATTATCATCATCAACATGCTTCTGGTTTTGTTTAGCATCATACCATTTCATCCCATTTGGCATTGCATTGCATTTCCTTCTAACATTTCAGGTGGTAAGTGAGTTTGAGAAGTGAATTTGCCTTCACTTCTCATAACTTTTCTTTTCATCTCTCTTGCATCCATTGCTGCATTTTTGTTTGTGTTTGAGATTGAGCTTGCTCATTCTTCTTCTTCCCACTTTCTTTCTTCAAGTGACTTGACTTCTTGAATGAAGCAAGTCACTTTGCTTCTCTTGATCCTTTCATCTGCTTCCTGGTGGCTCCTTTGAAGATTATTCTTGTAAACCTCACAAACCTTAGGGACAACCAAGCATGACAATGATTAGGGTTTTGATTAGTCTCCCTCTTAGATTTTACCTTTGTGTCATCTCTTTGAGTCCTCTCTTCTCACCTCATAATCAGGGACTAAACCCTAAAGGCTTTAAGGCTTTGTGATTAAGCTTATGCCTGCATCCTTCTCTTAGGATGGAGTGTATAACTTTAATCCTAAGTGTTAAACCCTTAATGTGTTTAAATCTCTTAATCAATTCACTTAATAAGTACCAAGACATCACACTTGTAACTTGGGCCTTGCATTAGGGTTCTAATTCTTCCTTAAATGGTTAAGAAGGACTAACCCTAGTGTTAATGGACAAGTCCCCCTCAAGCTGTCTTACAAACCCTAAAAAATCACTTCTTCATCATATCATTGAATAAAATCCACTTAATCAAAGGCTTGTTTTGTCATGAGTTTAATCCCTAATCATGGATTAAGTTGAGGAGCTTTCCTCAGCTTAAACATTCTCATCTATTATCCTTCTATTAGGATGGTGTAATGAGTCTGTTTAATCCCTGATTATGGCTTAACCTCATTACTCAACACTAAACAAAAACAACAAAAACATCTAAATAATCACAAGTAGGTTAATGATCTTAATCCTACACCATAGGTGATTAAGTGTGAGAATCTGACTTCACACTTAAGGTAATTCTCATTACCCCTAATCAGAGGGAAGATGTGATGAGTTTACTAATCCATTGGTTTAGGCTTAAGCTCATTAATTTATGATAAATTCAAAAGTAATAAAAGACTGAAAACACAAAAAACAAACAATAATCGTCTCCTTCGGGATTCTTTTCTCATCTCATTCACTCACAAACGAGAACTCGCTTCTTCCGTCTAATGCAAGACAGTCAGCACCTGAGCCAGACAGGTCATACACTTGAGCATAGACAAGTAAGCAGTTCACAAGTCAATTCATCTTTCAGTCTCTTTGGGTCGAACTACGGTGTTCTGACTTCCTCATTGCACGAGAGGATACGTAGGCATAACTTAACAGTTATCGAACAAAAGTCTCTGTATATTCCCCCTCTTTCCAGCTTCATTCTTTTAGCCTCATTATCTTGAGCATTTCATTCCTTTCTTACACTGACACTTTCATACTTCACATCACTTATACACTGACACCTGTACATTCTTTTCCAGCTATTTTATACACAGATTGCACTGACACTACCCCTTTAAAACTCAAATCTTTTAAGCGTGGATCCCGTCGAGTACGACGGACAATCTGGGTGCTAATACCTTCCCAGGTTGTAACCAACCCCCTTTCTCAGTCTCTCTGGTTCGCAACCGTCTTATCCATCTCTTTCTAGGTCTATGCAGCATTGCCTTTCCTCCGGGATAAAAATGCCTAGCTGGCGACTCTATTCATCTCCAGTGAGTTCACGGCTGTGTGTTCTCATTGTCCCTTTCGCCGACCGTTCGCGTCTGTACCTTCATTTGACCTAATTTCATTTGTCGGGAGCGACAACAGGAGCAAGTGGACCCCAAACTATGAAGGATCATTCGTGGTAAAGAAAGTTTTCTCCGGTGGAGCACTGATGCTCAACACCATGGATGGTGAAGATTTCCCGTCCCCTGTGAATTCAGATGCAGTTAAAAAATACTTCGCATAAAAATGACCCGCTGGACATAAAAACAGAATGTAAGTCCAGGCAAAAATAGGGCATCCCGGCGAGTCCAAAACAGAATAAAAGACTCGGGCAAAAATAAGGGAAAATAAATATAAAAAAATGTACACCCGCTGAGTTGAAAAGCCGCATTGGACAGCTCAGGCAAAAATGGGTATCCCGATGGATTGAAAACCCGAAAGGGCGATCCATGCAAAATAAGGGAATAAGAGAACAACTGCATTCTGAATTCGTCTGTATCACCTACAACTTGGTAAGCTTCGAAAAGATCAAGCTTCAATCAGAATCAGCATTCTTCAGAAAGCAAGATGAGAAGAACGTCAAAAGTCATACGAGTCATAGCGGGAGGGGAAGCTCCTCAAAGCGTCATCAACACTGCCAACATTTGTTTCTCAATTTGTAACAATCTCCTCATTTCAGGGGATATGTTCCTTTGACTGTATCTCGCCAATTCAGGGCATATGAATTAATAAAATCAGATTTTCAGTCATGTCTCGTTTTGTACATTTTATTTGCAAAAAATGTCTGATGTCTTAAAAAGAAAAAAACTGGTTACATAAGAATACAGATGCTTATCTTCAAACAAAAACATGCTTGCAGGAAATATACTTACTCGCAGAAGTGTCTAAACTCCTATGACGGAATCCAGTAAGGGATACCTCGGGATTACCTTGTGCGTTTCTTTATCTTTTTCAGGATTGCAGGTATCCAGAATGCAACTTGGGGCATGTAAGCTTCATCCCAGCAAGCTGGCAAATCAACACTCAATTTTAGCACCCGAAGTGCTCTCTCCCCAGCTGAGTTGCCTCCCATGACTTCCCCCAGCTGAGTTGCCACTTGTTGCTTATCCCCATCAGAGTTGCCAGGCATCACAGAAGGCACCTATATCCCCGGCTGAGTCAAGAATCCTCTTCAACAGAATCCCTAGGGAGATCTCTCAATGATCTCTCTTCCCCTCCCCAACCGAGTTGCCATCTCACCCTCAGCCGAGCACAAAAGTCAGAGAGCCATCCCCCACAGAGTTCCAGCCTCTATCCAGAAGAGCAGCGCATAGAAGATCACAACAGAGTGAAGAAAGCTTCTACAAACCTCAGCTGGGTCTCTCATTTATAAAGGATAGGTCTATCAATGGCCCGAATCCCCAAGCAGATATCACATCATCAGATCTACCAATGGTCTCATCCCCAGCTGGGACGCCCACTTCAAACAGATCAATCAGAGATCTTCGTAGCAACGGGATCCAAGTCCCGGTTTGGTATCTTTGCATAATCATGACATTTGCATCATATTCACCCACAAAGCGTAGCATTCCGTCTAATACGGAGCATTACGGCAAAAATCAAACACATAGCATAATCATAAGCCATGCTGTGAATCGGACACTTGTGAATAATAACCATTCATCAACAATGTACAGAATTCCCCACCAGAGTCCCCAGCAAAAGCAGTGGCCCCACAAATCACAAACACCAGTATGTACTCATTTTGACACCCGTCCGTGCCATCTTTCCCCAGTAAAGTCGCCTGAACACTATTTACGAACAGGACCACCCGTATTACAGATACTTCCTGACACCCGTCCGTGTCAAATCACCAGCAGAAAGCCGAAGACATCCTCTTTGCACTCACATATACCTATATACACTTTCTCGACACCCGTCCGTGTCATATCCCCAGCGCAGTCATCTACACTTTTACAACCCACCTGTTTGTTCATATTATACTTTTCTCTTGACACTCGTCCGTGTCACCTTCCCCAGCAGATAAACACTCGTATATGTAGACTCATACCACTCATACTTATACAGATACTCGTCCGTATCTTGTATGTACTTATATATCCCCACAGATTCAACCTTGGTCCTTGTTCTTTGTTAACCAGATGGTACTCGTCCGTACCATCATCTCAGAACATGCGTCAAGCGTTTGTTTCTACATGATACTCGTCCGTATCATAGTCTTAAGGATGCTCGTCCGCATCTTTAATACATACACTGTGTCAAATGCTTATGTCTTCTTGAATGTAGACACTCGTCTGTGTCTACCATTCCCCAGAAAAGTCCCTCCAGATTCAACACTCGTCCGTGTTCTCTGTTAACCAGTTGATACTCGTCCGTATCATCATCTTTGAACACACGTCAGTATTTGTTTCTATCCGATACTCGTCCGTATCATAGTCTTAAGGATGCTCGTCCGCATCTTTAATCTATACACAAATACCAAACACTTATACCTTTTGTTTCTTGGATGAAAACACTCGTCCGTGTTCACTATTCCCCAGTAGATCACCAACAAACAAATTTCTTTTTTATCTAACACTCGTCCTGTGTTATGATAAACCTTGAGAGCAGCCGTACCCTGCTAGGTGGTCGTCCTCCACCTCTTGATGGTCGTCCTCCATCATGCTCATCCGATGGCCGTCCCCATCGTTGATTTTTAGCAGCCGTCCCCTGCTAGGTGGTCGTCCTCCACCTCTTGATGATCGTCCTTCATCAATTTTATCCAATGGCCGTCCCCATTGTTGATTTTGGTTATCTGGCATTCGTCCTATGTCATGATAAACCCTGAGAGCAGTCGTCCCCTGCTAGGTGGTCGTCCTCCACCTCTTGATGGTCGTCCTCCATCATGCTCATCCGATGGTCGTCCCCATCGTTGATATTTTCGGCAGCCGTACCCTGCCAGGTGGTCGTCCTCCACCTTGGATGACCGTCCCTCATCTTACCCCCAACAGAGCAGCCGTCCCCTGCTAGGTGATCGTCCTTCACCTTTGATGGCCGTACCCCATCATCTGTTTATTTCATTTATTCTTTAACCCGATGGCCGTCCCTGTCGTGGTCCCTTTTCCTTTTCTTTTAGCCCGATGGCCGTCCCCATCGTCGGTTACCTTGCTATATGAACTTGATGGCCGTCCCCGTCATGTTTCATTAATCCCCAGAGAATTTTACAGCTTTATCTTGATGGCCGTCCCCATCATAATTCTTTTATCCCCAGCATGTCGGCCGTCCCCGTCATTGCTTTATTTTCCGCACTTTCCCCAGCTAGTCGGCCGTCCCCATCTTGGCTTTACCTTTTATCCCCAGCATGTCGGCCGTCCCCGTCATTGCTATTTACCCAGCAGTCGTCCTCTGCTCGACAGTCGTCCTCCGTCGCCCACACTTTACAATATACTTTATTTTTCTTTTACAATCTATATCCCTTTTCTTCTTCATTCTGTGAGTGCAAATTTTGGACTGTCTTTGGTATTCAACCACAAGTTATCTTGTTTGCCTGTTAAGCCGTTGCGTACAACCTGCACAGCTAACTCATGTTTGAATAGGGGCAGCTGTAAACACCCCAAATTTGCCCTCACCCATTCACACCATGGCTTGTGATCATTTCATATGCATAGACACAATCATATCATCTCATGTCTCAATTTTGAGTCACTGCATAGTTTCTAAGTCATCTGCATCTAGGGTTTGGGATTTGAACCATCCAAGAGCTTCTTGAGCCACTCCAAAGGCCATCAATAACTCCAAAGGGATCCATGAGTGTTCTTATATCATATCACATCCTCTCAAAGTCAAAAGTGCCAAAGAATCACAAGAGCTGGGATTGGTATGGAAGCAGAGCCAAGTTTGACTGCACAGTTGACCTAAAATTAGGGTTTTGGTTTCAGAGGCCATAACTCCAAATTTTTTGGTCATTCTTGTCTCCATTGGTTTCTATATGGTATAGGGAGTATGCATATCAATTTTCATGAAGAAATTCCATGGGGAAGTCATCTGATCAAGGGTTGACTTTTCAGACAAGTCAGTGCAAAATCAGGGCATCTGAGGCCCCCAATGACCAAACCAAGGGTTGATCTTCATCATTTTGAGTGTATATGATCTTTATTTGATCATGGAAGAAGATTGAAGTTCACAAAATTCAAGAATTTGAGGTTTTTGCAAAGTTGACTTCTTAGGGCATGGTTGACTTTTCAAGAATATGTCATTTTAGGTCATTTTTCAAGCCTTGCTTTTTGATCCAAAAATGCTTCAAATGGAAAAGCTTTGGTCATGAAAGTTGTAGAATACATTTTTCCCTTTTCAAAAAGTACAAGAACATGATCTAATTCTTCTTGGATCAAAAGTTATGGTGTGTCAAAGTTGGCAAAAATCATTAATTTTCAAGATGTGCACCAAATGAGAAACTTGCAAGAACTTTGTACCAAGGCATTTGCAACCTCTAATTCATGTCTAACCACTACATAAACATTCTATGTGACCTAAAAATCAGATTTGAACCAAGGTTTCTCATGATTCATGGCTTGTGTAGCAAGATAGTTACATGTGAACCAAAGAGGAACCAAGTTGCAAAACCACTCATCACACTCTCACCAACTTGCTGCATTGGCCATTGAACCTTCCTAGCACTCCACACACACCTTGCTGCGCAGCCCATGCCTCTTGTACCAAGCTAGAACTTAGCCCATGCCTCTCTTACAACAAAGTGGACTTTTTGCAAAAGTAGACATCCCAATCACAGCAGGCCAGGTCACATCACCTGACCAATGGGAGTTCTTTATGCAAAGCAAATGCTGGCCATAACACATAACAAGCAAGCCTGAAGCAAGCCCTAGGATCCCATACACAAAATCACCCCTTCAAGCATTTCTCTTCGAAACTCTCTGCCCAACACATAGACACAAAAACCAAATCCATTGATCAACTCACCTTGCTTCATTGAGCCAAAACTAGCAAGACTTAGGCCTGAATCAAGCAAGAACACCATTCCTCCATTTTCACTCCCAGAAGCAAAACCATTCGAAACTCACTCCACAGGCCATAAACACTCAAACAAACTCCACAAACCTTCTCCACTCATCATCCTGATCACAAAGAACCCTTCACCTTAGCCTGAAACAGCTTGAATCATAATCACCATTTTCACCTGAGCTTGAGCAGAAGCTGTGCAAACTCCCCAACCAGCTAACTTAAACTCCTTCTAAGCATTCAAGGATCATCAGGGGACCAAGTAGAGTGGATTGTACCAAAGGGAGAGGACAGAAAGTTGCTGGATTGAAAGCTTCGAAACTCAGGTAGCTCAAGAACTTTTTTCCAGAAATCGTTTTTTAAGTTCTAAAGTTGTTCTCCATGCTTCACTGATTGCTCTGATACCTTTAGTTTTGAAAATGGTGGAAAGATGAGAGTTTAATTGGTTTCTGAAAGTTTTGCCCTAAAATCTTCTTTGCTTCGATTCATGAGATTAATGAAATAAAAATGAGATTGGGCTTGGGGTTTTGATTCAGTAGGCTGTGGGGATCATTTCCATGTTTTTGGATTTCATTTTAGTTAGGTTTTGAGAGTTTTGGAGATTTTCAGGTGGGGTTCCCACCGGAGAAGACGACCGGAGGTCTTCTCCGGCCACCTGAAAATCATTAGGGCATAATCCCAGTCATTAAGTGCATTTGAATCTGGGACGTTGGATGCGTTGAAAAGGTTGACTTCGCGCGCGTGTGTATGGCTGAGATGTAGTCATTAAACCCTAATCATCATTATTTATTTAATTAATTGAGATTAAATCAGTTTGAATATGGGCCATCAGATGGCGCGCGCAGTCAACGTTTTCAAACCCAGACTCAATCCTGGCCTTCCATCCTGCATACTTCCATTTAAATTCATTTATTTTCATATTTAATTCACTTATTTTTCCACAATTTATTAAAAATAGTAAAAATTGTTTAAAAATTATGAAACTTTTTCTCAAGGGTTGCATTAATTTTTATGACACAAAAATATTTTTATTTTCATTTTTAGCTTTTAAAATGTATTTTTAAATATTTAAAAGATTATTTTTAATTGATTAATGAAAATTAATTTATTAAAAATACTTTTAGGTATTTAAAAATCACCAAAAAATTCATGAAATGTTTTAAGACATTTAGAAACATTGTCCAACCTTCAAACCAAATTTATTTTTTGATCTTGATGCATTTTAAGAATTTTTCATTGAATTAAAATCATTTTTATGCATTATTTTGATCCAAAGTTCCAAAAATCATTTCTGCCTATCCATGAAGAGTTGGACATTGATTCTTCTTGCATTGCATTGTGTTTAGCATGTAGTTTTTGAGTTTAAATAGCCATGATTTGATCTTTCATTTTCAATTTGTTTGACATTTCTTTTGTTTGGAAACCCTAAAACCCTAGCAAACTTGTAAAAATCATAACTTGAGAGTGGTTGGGAGTTGAAACCTTTCCTTTGGGCATTGGTTTAGTATAGGATTAGGGGTCCTTTGAGTGGCATTTTCAACTTTTTTATCTTAGGGTTTGCTTCTGATTTTGGTTTTTGTTTGATATATTGTTCATAAACCCTAATTTGGGCTTCCATATGCATCCATCTTGCATTCTCTTGCATAACATGACTTGCCATGACATTCCATGCTTCCATTTGATTCATTTGACATCATAAGACATATTAGAAGCATGTTTGATCATTGCATCATGTATTTTCCATGTTGTATGTCATATGCACTTCACAACTTTTCATGTATGATCATGGTTCTAAACTTGCTCCATTTGCATCCATTTGTTCATGTGATCATCCCCATGTCTTGATTCATGTTTGCATCATCTCATAGCATCATTATCATCTCATATATGCTTCTGGTTTTGGTTTGCATCATGCCATTTCATTCCATTTTGCATTGCATTGCATTCCTTTCACTAACTTTTCAGGTGGTAAGCAACTTTGAGAATTGAATTTGCCTTCACTTCTCACAATTTCTTTTCATCTCTTTCATGCATCCTTGCTGCATTATGTCATGTGTTTGAGATTGAGCTTGCTCATTCTTCTTCTTCTCACTTTCTTTCTCCAAGTGACCTGACTTCTTGAATGAAGCAAGTCACTTTGCTTCTCTTGCTCCTTTAATCTGCTTCCTGGTGGTTCCATTGAAGACTTCTCTTGAAAACCTCACAAACCTTAGGAACAACCATGTATGACAATGATTAGGGTTTTGATTAGTTTCCCCTCTTAGTTTTACCTTTGTGTCTCTTTGAGTCTTCTCTTCTCACCTCATAATCAGGGACTAAACCCTAAAGGCTTTAAGGCTTTGTGATTAAGTTTATGCCTGCATCCTTCTCTTAGGATGGAGTGTATAACTTTAATCCTAAGTGTTAAACCCTTAATGTGTTTAACTCCTCTTAATCAATTCACTTAATAATCATCAAGACATCACACTTGTAACTTGGGCCTTGCATTAGGGTTCTAATTCTTCCTTAACTGGTTAAGAAGGACTAACCCTAGTGTTAATGGACAAGTCCCCCTCAAGTTGTCTTACAAACCATAAAATTCACTTCATCATCATATCATTAATTAAAATCCATCTAATAAAGGCTTTGTTTTGTCATGAGTTTAATCCCTAATCATGGATTAAGTTGAGGAGCTTTCCTCAGCTTAAACATTCTCATCTATTATCCTTCTATTAGGATGGTGTAATGAGTCTGTTTAATCCATGATTATGGCTTAACCCCATTACTCAACACTAAACAAAAACAACAAAAACATCTAAATAATCACAAGTAGGTTAATGATCTTAATCCTACACCAAAGGTGATTAAGTGTGAGAATCTGACTTCACACTTAAGGTATCCTCATTACCCCTAATCAGAGGGAAGATGTGATGAGTTTACTAAATCCATTGGTTTAGACTTAAGCTCATTAACTTATGACAAATTCTCAAAAGCAATAAAAGACTGAAAACACAAAAACAAACAATAATCGTCTCCTTCGGGATTCTTTTCTCATCACCTTCACTCATAACCGAGAACTTGCTTCTTCCGTCTAATGCAAGACAGTTAGCATCTGTGCCAGACAGATCATACACTTGAGCATAGGCAAGTAAGCAGTTCACAAGTCAATTCATCTTTCAGTCTCTTTGAGTCGAACTACGGTGTTCTGACTTCCTCATTGCACGAGAGGATACGTAGGCATAACTTAACAGTTATCGAACAAAAGTCTCTGTATATTCCCCCTCCTTCTAGCCTTATTCTTTAGCCTCATTATCATGAGCATTTCACTCTTGTCCTTACACTGACAACTGTATATATCACACTTTACACTTCTTTTTGCACTGACACCTGTACATCCTTTTCCAGCTCTCTTTATACACAAATTGCACTGAAACTACCCCTTTAAAACACAAATCTTTTAAGCGTGGATCCCGTCGAGTACGGTGGACAATCTGGGTGCTAATACCTTCCCAGGTTGTAACCAACCCCCTTTCTCAGTCTCTCTGGTTCGCAACCGTCTTATCCATATCTTTCCAGGTCTATGCAGCATTACCTTTCCTCCGGGATAAAAATGCCTAGTTGACAACTCTATTCATCTCCAGTGAGTTCACGGCTGTGTGTTCTCACTGCCCCTCTCGCCGACCGTTCGCGTCTGTACCTTTATCTGGGCCGGTCCCACTTATCGGGAGCGACAACAGGCTGCAAACACACACACCAACTTCACAAATCAACTCAGCACACTTCCCTGGTCACAAACCACCCCTCACCATAGCCTGAAACTCATTGAAACAAAAACACGATCACCACCTTCCATTGAACAGAACTTCTGCCATCTCAAAAACCAGCCATCCTCAAAGCTTTCTAAGCTTCATTTCATCATCAGAGGGTTCAAAGGAGTGGACTTGCAGCAAAGGAAAGGCCAGAAAGCTCAGGACCAGGAGTTTCCATCTCAGGTAGCCATCTCAAACTTTTTTCTAGAAACTCCATTTTAAGTTCTTAAATGCTTCTATGCACTCCCCTGATCATGGGGATATGATTATTTTTGAAAATGGTTGAGAAACCAGGATGTATGAATGCTCTGAAACTTTTTTGCCCTAGAAATGTTTTGCTTCGATTTGGCTGATTGATGAATGAAAAATGATTTTTGTTTGGGGGTTTTGATTCAGTGTTGAATGGGGTTGATTTCTGGGCCATTAGTTTTCATTTTCATGGAGTTTTGAGGGATTTAGCAACTTTCAGGTGAGGGTCTTGCCGGAGAAGACGACCGGAAGTCTTCTCCGGCCACCTGAAAGTGACTAGGGTTTAATCTGTGTAATTAATAAAGTTTGAATGTGGAGCGTAGATGTTGCTGACTTAGTCAATTCCCGCGCGTGTTCAATGGTCCAGATCTTCCACTTAGCCCTAATCTCAATTAATTAAATTAATTAATTCATTTTAGTCAGTTTGAATGACAACCCTTGGATCTGGCGCGCAGTCTTTCCCTCCTTCCTGAGTTTGAATCCTGGCCACTGGATGCGCATACTTTTCATTTAATTCATTTTATTTTCATTTTATTTGATTTGTTTTCTTCATTTTATTAAAAATAGTAAAACACATTTTAAAAATTCTGAAAATTTTTATGCAGCCTTTTATTAATTTTCAGAAACCAAAAACATTTTTATTTTTATTTTTTGCATTAAAAAATATTTTTAAATCATTTAAAAATCACCAAAAAATTCATGAAACCTTTAAAATCATTTAGAAACATTGTCCAACCCTCAAACCAAATTTCTTTTTTGATCTTGATGTCATTTGACAATTTTTCATGGAATTAATTTCATTTCAAGGCATTATTTTGATCCAATCTTTGAAAATTCATTTCTGCCTAGTCTTTAAGAGTTGGACTTTGATTCTTTTTGCATTGTGTCTTGCATATCATGTAGTTTGTAGGATTAAATTGGCATGTTTTGATCTTGCATTTTCAATTTGTTTGACATTTTTCTTGACAAGGTACCCTAAAACCCTAGAAATCTTAGGAAATTCATAACTTTCACTAGGTTAAGAATTGGGTCCCCTCCTTTGGGCAGTGAATTTGTATAGGTTTAGGGTTCCCTTGAATTCATTTTCAATTTTTTATCTTGATGTTTGCTTCTGGTTTTGGTTTTTGTTTTGTGCATTGATCATTAAACCCTAATTTGGGCTTCCTTTTGCATTCATCTTGCATTTGCTTGCATACCATGGCTTGCCATAGCATTTTGTGCATCCATTTGATTCATTAGACATCTCAAGACATATTAGAAGCATGTTTGATCATTGCATATTTCATTTGCCATGTTGTATGTCATTTGCATTCCATAACTTTTCATGTATGTTCATGGTTCTAAGCATGCCTCTCTTGCATCCATATGTTTGTATGATCATCCTTATACCTTGTTTCATGTTTGCATCATCTCATAGCATCATTATCATCACACACATGCTTCTGATTTTGGTTTGCATCATGCCATTTCATTTAATTTTGCATTGCATTGCATTTCTTTCACTAACTTTTCAGGTGGTAAGTCATTTTGAGAAGTGAATTTGCCTTCATTTCTCACAATTTCTTTTCATCTCTCTTATGCATCATTGCTGCATTTTGTCTTGTGTTTGAGATTGAGCTTGCTCTTTCTTCTTCTTCTTACTTTCTTTCCTCAAGTGACTTGTCTTCTTAAATGAAGCAAGTTACTTTGCTTCTCTTTGCTCCTTTCATCTGCTTCCTGGTGGTTTCTCTGAAGATCTTTCTTGTAAACCTCACAAACATTAGGAACAACCAAGCATGACAATAATTAGGGTTTTGATTAGTCCCCCACTTAGTTTTACCTTTGTGTCTCATTGAGTCTTCCCTTCTCATCTCATAATCAAGGACTAAACCCTAAAGGCTTTAAGACTTTGTGATTAAGCTTATGCCTGCATCCTTCTATTAGGATGGAGTGTATAACTTTAATCCTAAGTATTAAACCCTTAATGCGTTTAACTCCTCTAATCAATTCACTTAATAATCATCAGGACATCAAGCTTGTAACTTGGGCCTTGCATTAGGGTTCTAATTCTTCCTTAATTGGTTAAGAAGGACTAACCCTAGTGTTAATGGACAAGTCCCCCTCAAGTTGTCTTACAAACCATAAAAATTACTTCATCATCTTATCATTAACTAAAATCCACTTAATAAAGGCTTTGTTTTGTCATGAGTTTAATCCCTAATCATGGATTAAGTTGAGGAGCTTTCCTTGGCTTAAACATTCTCATCTATTATCCTTCTATTAGGATGGTGTAATGAGCCTGTTTAATCCCTGATTATGGCTTAATCTCATTACTCAACACTAAACAAAAACAACAAAAACATCTAAATAATCACAAGTAGGTTAATGATCTTAATCCTACACCAAAGGTGATTAAGTGTGAGAAGTTGACTTCACACTTAAGGTATTCTCATTACCCCTAATCAGAGGGAATATGTGATGAGTTTACTAAATCCACTGGTTTAGGCTTGAGCTCATTAACTTATGACAAACTTTCAAAAGTAATAAAAGACTGAAATCTCAAAAACAAACAATAATCGTCTCCTCCGGGATTCTTTTCTCATCACACTCACCCATAAACGGGAACTTGATTCTTCCGTCTAATGCAAGACAGTTTGCACCTGAGCCAGACAGGTCTTACACTTGAGCATAGACAAGTAAGCAGTTCATCAGTCAATTTATTTTTCAGTCTCTTTGGGTCGAACTACGGTGTTCTGACTTCCTCATTGCACGAGAGGATACGTAGGCATAACTTAAAGGTTATCGAACAAAAGTCTCTGTATATCCCCCCCCCCTTCTAGCCTTATTCTTTAGCCTCATTATCATGAGCATTTCATCTTTGTTCTTACACTGACACTTCACTTATACACTTCACTTCTCTTACACTGACATCTGTACATCCTTTTCCAGGTCTTTTATACACAGATTGCACTGACACTACCCCTTTAAAACACAAATCTTTCAAGCGTGGATCCCGTCGAGTACGACGGACAATCTGGGTGCTGATACCTTCCCAGGTTGTAACCAACCCCCTTTCTCAGTCTCTCTGGTTCGCAACCGTCTTATCCATATCTTTCTAGGTCTATGCAGCATTACCTTTCCTCCGGGATAAAAATGCCTAGCTGGCGACTCTTTTCTTTTCCTGTGAGTTCACTCCTGTGTGTTCTCACATCCTCCTTTCGCCGACCGTTCGCGTCTGTACCTCATTTGAGCCCAGTCTCATCTTTTGGGAGCGACAGCTTGACGACTCTGCTGGGGAACCTTATACTGCAACCAGGGCTTCTGGTTCTTTTTGTGGGTTCCTCCTAGCGCTTGTTTGATTTGTGTTTACTGGGGTGTTATGTGCTAATTGTATATATATATATATATATATATATATATATATATATATGTATCTTATTGCTTTATGTACAGTTTTGTTTATTGCTTTCTTTACAGCTTTACATATATCATACTGTCATACTGTTTTGGCTGGATCTGGTTTTGTTGCTTTGGTGGGTGGGGTCCTATTGAGAGTTGAGGTCCTATACCTGGGACCTGAGTGACACCTAGGCTAGAGTGGTTCATGTTCTTTCCCATTCCATTTCGGTCTGGTGCGGGAATATGAAACATGGTTCAGATATGGGTTTCTTCTTGAGAACTCTGTGCTACAGATTTCCTGTAGTGCTAGGGCTATCTGGGAAGCCTGCTAAGTCTGGATGACCTTTATTTTGACCTTCAGAAACTGAGTTGAATTAGAGGAGGATCTTTTATGGTTATTGTAAACACTGTACCTCCGGGTTAGAAGTGTTTACACTTCTCATAACTGATCCAAGTCTGAGGATCCTTGTTTTAGAACACCACCTGTGAGGGGGATGGGCTGTTTACAGGTTTGCAGGTACCTTTGACCTCAGCATACCCTGTTACTTTGTTTTGATTAAGAGTACTCCATTTTGGAACAGTTCTTGTGATTTTTAACCCTGGACATGTGGCTCTTTATTTGAGTCCCCCACCTTGGTTACTGGATTTATGAACCTCCATCTGGACTTCTTAGACATACATGGACTTATATCAAAGCAGTAATCAGATCCAACTTGATCACAAACCCTTGCATATCATTTGCATACATCATCATTGCATCATTTAACATTTGCTTATTTGTTTTTCAGGGTATCCATACTATATTTTGGCTTGGTTTTGACCCCTACATCTGCATAGACCTATCTGCTTCAGCTATCCTCATCAGCTACCTGCTTCAGTCACCTGCATCACCAGCATCAGCCTATCAGTGGCCCATCTTCAGTATTATTCTCCATCATCAGCATCTGTCTCAGCTCTTCTTCAGCAACATGGCACCCAAGAAGAGCAACATCTCCTACCATTTCTTTGAGCCTGAGCTAGCTGGCATCAAGAAGATCCAGGCCCTTCTTACTCCAGACCATATACCACTATTCAGAGAACATTACGGAGGCATCCTTGATGTGGTTATGGATTTGGACCCTTCCCAGAGGAGCTTGATTCACACTTGTCTACAGTTTTATTATCCTCCTTTGAGATGCTTCACCTTCCAGTATTTTCAGTTGGGACCCTTGTTGGAAGAATATTCATCACTGATTGGTGTACCTGTCAGGGGTGGTGTCCCCTTCAACCCTGAGATGGCTTTTCCCAGTAATGAAGAAGTGGCAAAGGCATTCTATCTGGAACCTTGCCTGATTGGGCAGAACATGACTACCAAGGCTGGAATCTCTGGTTTACACTTGGATTTCTTGACTTCCCAGGCTATCTTGAAGGCCTCCTTGGGAGAATGGAAGGCAGTCTGTGCTTTGTTAGCCCTCAGCATATATGGGGTTATACTTTTTGCAGATGAGCCTAAGTTTATTAGCGAGAATGCCATTCACCTTTTCATTCTGAGGAACCCAGTGCCCACCTTACTGGGAGATTTCTACTACTCTGTTCACCAAAGGAATGAAAAGCAAAGAGGAAGATTGGTGAGATGCCGTGATCCCCTGTTCCATACCTGGCTGCTCAAACATTTGCCCAAGACTGATGCATTCTTGAATCCTCACCAGCAAAAGAATTGGGCTAGAAGACTTATTGCTTTGACCTCAGATGACATCAGGTGGTGCACTCAGAGCACCAAGGGTAGGGACATCATCACTAGTTGTGGGCAGTTCCCCAATGTACCTCTGATAGGAGTGAAGGGTTGCATCAACTACAACCCTCTGTTATTCAAAAGACAATTGGGCTATGCATTGGTCCACCCTCCTAGAGCACAAGACTTGGATGAAACCCTTTATTGTGAGATTAAGCCTAATCTAGCTATTGTCAGGTGTAAACACCCCAAATTTGCCCTCACCCATTCACACCATGGCTTGTGATCATTCTCATGTGCATAAACACAATCATAACATCTCATATCTCATTTTTGATCCACTACATAGATTCAAAGTCATCTGCACCTAGGGTTTGTGATCTGAGCAATCCCAAAGCCTCTTGAGCCACTCCAAAGGTCATCAATCACTTCAAAGGGATCCATGTGTGTTTAATCATCACAATACATCTTCTCAAAGTCAAAAATGCAAAAGAATCACAAGAACTAGGGTTTGAGTGGATGCAGAGCCAGGTTTGACTGCACAGTTGACCTAAAATTAGGGTTTTGGTTTCAGAGGCCATAACTCCAAATTTTTTGGTCATTCTTGTTCCCATTGGTCTCTATATGGTATAGGGAGTATGCATATCAATTTTCATGAAGAAATTCCATGGGGAAGTCATCTGATCAAGGGTTGACTTTCTGAACAAGTCAGTGCAAAATCAGGGCATCTGAGGCCCCCAATGACCCAACCAATGGGTGATCTTCATCATTTTGAATGTATATGATCTTTATTTGATCATGGAAGAAGGTTGAAGTTCACAAAAATCAAGAATTTAGGGTTTTTGCAAATGTTGACTTTTTAGGCATAGTTGACTTTTCAAGAATGCTTCATTTTAGGTCATTTTTCAAGCCTTGATTCTTGATCCAAAAATGCTTCAAATGGAAAAACTTTGGTCATGAAAGTTGTAGATTACATCTTTCCCTTTTCAAAAAGTACAAGAACATGATCAAACTCTTCTTGGATCAAAATTTATGGTGTGACAAAGTTGGCTAAAATCATTGATTTTCAAGGCATGCTTCAAATGAGAATTTTGCAAAATCATGAACCAAAGCCAATTGTAACTTCTAATTCATTTCAAACCATGACATGAACATTCTACAAGTCATAAAAATCAGATTTGGACCAAGAATCCCTCATGTTCATGGCTTGTGTAGCAAAATAGTCACATGTGAACCAAAAAGCCACAACTTGCAAAATCATCATGATCACTTCACCAACTTGATGCATTGGCTGCTGGACCTTCCCAACATCTCACCTCATCTTGCTGCATCAGAACCATGCCTTGTACTAGCCTAGATCATGAGCCATACTTTCCTTACACCAAATTTGACTTTTTGCAAAAGTAGACTTACCAATCAAAAAAGCACATGTCTTATCATCTGACCAATGAGAGAGGTTTATGTGGACAAAGAGCAAGACACTCCATACAAGAAGCAAGGCTAAAACACTTCATACCATGACATTCACAAAAACACCTCATTTTGCATATTCCTTCGAATCTGTCTCCACAGCATACAAACACAAAAACCATCTTCACCAATCATCTTGCCATGTTTCATTGAGTAGAAAGCAACAAGGTTCAAGCCTGAAAGCAGCATGAACTGAGCTTCGCCATTCCTCACCTTCAAAACCAGAACTCTTCGAATCAACCTCCATAGCCATCAAACATCAAAGCTCTCTTCACCAACAGATCAAACACATCAAAAGGAGTCAAAACCACCCTTTACTTTGATCTGAAGCAGCCTGTACACAAAGCTCATTTCCTGCTACACCAGAACTGGCTCTCACAAATCAGCCATCCACAAGAGCTTTGAAGCCTTCCATTAGCATCAGGGGATACAAGGGAGTCCATTTGCACGCAAGGAAAGCTCTGGAAGCTCAGTTTTGAAGCTTTCCAGCTCAGGTATGATCATGGAAACTTTTCTCTCAAAGCTTGATTTTTGAGTTACAAATTGATTATTCATGTCTTGCTGGTCATGGGGTTGGTTTCAGAATCAAAATTGAGTGAAAACTGAGCTTGTATGGTCCCTCTGAATTTTTGCCCGTGAATTTCATTTCTTTCGATTCCTTTGATTCATGATGCATAAATGATGTTTGAGCATGGATTCGTATCATAGGATGTTAGAGGATCATTTAGGGTTGTTTAGTTTGTGGAATAGATGCCTGAAACGTGTTCTAGGGTTTTTGGGGTGCCGGAGAAGATGACCGGAGCTTCTCTCCGGTCACCTGAGGGTGATTAGCCCTAATCTCAGGTCATTAATGAGATTTGAATTCTGGGCGTTAGATTAGGTTGACCAGTTGACTTCGCGCGTGAGTGGAAGGCCCAGATTCGTTGATTAGCCCTAATCCTTTCCATTTAGTTTAATTAATTCGTAATTAAATTAATTACCTCAGCATCAATCCTGGCCACTGGATCTGGCGCCAGTCAACCATTTCAAACCAGGATGCAATCCCAGCCTTTCCTTGCGTTTACTTCTCCTTTTATTTATTTTAATTTCATTTCTTTTCCATTTAATTCACACAATTAATTTAAAATAGTAAAAAGTCTTAAAAAATTATGAAACTTTTTCTCTTAAGTTTTATTAATTTTCATGACACAAAAATATTTTCATTTTATTTTTTATCATTAAAAAAGTATTTTTAAATATTTAAAAGATTATTTTTAATTGATTAATGGAAATTAATTTATTAAAAATACTTTTAGGTATTTAAAAATCACCAAAAAATTCATGAAATGTTCTAAGACATTTAGAAACATTGTCCAACCTTCAAACCAAATTTCTTTTTTGATCTTGATGCATTTTAGGAATTTTTCATTGAATTAAATCATTTTTTTGTGCATTATTTTGATCATAAGTTCAAAAAATCATTTCTGCCTATTTAAGAAGAGTTGGACATTGATTCTTTTTGCTTTGTTTTGTGTTTAGCATGTAGTTTCTAGGATTAAATGGCCATGATTTGTTTCCTCATTTTTCAATTTGTTTGGCATTTCTTTTGTTTAGGAACCCTAAAAACCCTAATAACTTGCAAAAATCATAACTTGAGATTGGTTAAGAGTTGAGACCTCCCCTTTGGACCTTGGTTTAGTATAGGGTTAGGGATCCTTTGAATGGCATTTTCCATTTTTAATCTTAGGGTTTGCTTCTGTTTTGGTCTTTGTTTGATGTTTGATTCATAAACCCTAATTTGGGCTTTCATTTGCATCCCTCTTGCATTCTCTTGCATAACATGACTTACCATGACATTTCAAACATTCATGTGATTCATTTGACATCATAAGACATATAGAAAGCATCTTTGATCATTGCATCTTGCATTTGCCATGTTGTATGCTTTGTATGCTTCCTAACTTTTCATGTGTATCCATGCTTCTAAGCTTGCACCGTTTGCATCCATGAACTTGTATGAACATTTCCATGCCTTGCCTCATGTTTGTAGCACTCCATAGCATCATTATCATCATCAACATGCTTCTGGTTTTGTTTAGCATCATACCATTTCATCCCATTTGGCATTGCATTGCATTTCCTTCTAACATTTCAGGTGGTAAGTAAACTTGAGAAGTGAATTTGCCTTCACTTCTCATAACTTTTCTTTTCATCTCTCTTGCATCCATTGCTGCATTTTTGTTTGTGTTTGAGATTGAGCTTGCTCATCCTTGTTCTTCCCACTTTCTTTCTTCAAGTGACTTGACTTCTTGAATGAAGCAAGTCACTTTGCTTCTCTTGATCCTGCTCATCTGCTTCCTGGTGGTTCCACTGAAGACTTCTCTTGTAAACCTCACAAACCTTAGGAACAACCAAGCATGTCAATTATTAGGGTTTTGATTAGTCTCCCTCTCAGATTTTACCTTTGTGTCATCTCTTTGAGTCCTCTCTTCTCACCTCATAATCAGGGACTAAACCCTAAAGGCTTTAAGGCTTTGTGATTAAGCTTATGCCTGCATCCTTCTCTTAGGATGGAGTGTATAACTTTAATCCTAAGTGTTAAACCCTTAATGTGTTTAAATCTCTTAATCAATCCACTTAATAATCACCAAGACATCACACTTGTAACTTGGGCCTTGCATTAGGGTTCTAATTCTTCCTTAATTGGTTAAGAAGGACTAACCCTAGTGTTAATGGACAAGTCCCCCTCAAGTTGTCTTACAAATCATAAAACTCACTTCATCATCTTACCATTAACTAAAATCCATCTAATAAAGGTTTTGTTTTGTCATGAGTTTAATCCCTAATCATGGATTAAGTTGAGGAGCTTTCCTCAGCTTAAACATTCTCATCTATTATCCTTCTATTAGGATGGTGTAATGGGTCTGTTTAATCCTTGATTATGGCTTAACCTCATTACTTAACACTAAACAAAAACACCAAAAACATCTAATTAATCACAAGTAGGTTAATGATCTTAATCCTACACCAAAGGTGATTAAGTGTGAGAATCTGACTTCACACTTAAGGTATTCTCATTACCCCTAAACAGAGGGAAGATGTGATGAGTTTACTAAGTCCATTGGTTTAGACTTAAGCTCATTAACTTATAACAAAGATCCAAAAAGAAATAAAAGACTGAAAACACAAAAACAAACAATAATCGTCTCCTCCGGGATTCTTTTCTCATCTCATTCACTCACAAACGAGGACTTGCTTCTTCCGTCTAATGCAAGACAGTTTGCACCTGAGCCAGACAGGTCATACACTTGAGCATAGACAAGTAAGCAGTTCACAAGTCAATTCATCTTTCAGTCTCTTTGGGTCGAACTACGGTGTTCTGACTTCCTCATTGCACGAGAGGATACGTAGGCATAACTTAACGGTTATCGAACAAAAGTCTCTGTATATTCCCCCTCTTTCCAGCATTTTTCTCTTAGCCTCATTATCATGAGCAATTCATTCTCGTTCTTACACTGACACTTTCATACTTCACATCACTTATATACTTTGCACTAACACCTGTACATCCCTTTTTCAGTTATTTTACACACAGATTGCACTGACACTACCCCTTTAAAACACAAATCTTTTAAGCGTGGATCCCGTCGAGTACGACGTACAATCTGGGTGCTAATACCTTCCCAGGTTGTAACCAACCCCCTTTCTCAGTCTCTCTGGTTCGCAAACCGTCTTATCCGTATCTTTTTCTAGGCCTATGCAGCATTGCCTTTCCTCCGGGATAAAAATGCCTAGCTGGCGACTCTATTCATCTCCAGTGAGTTCACGGCTGTGTGTTCTCATTGTCCCTCTCGCCGACCGTTCGCGTCTATACCCCTTTTGACCCGGTGTCATTTGGTGGGAGCGACAGCTTGGCGACTCTGCTGGGGACCCTTATACTGTAACCAGGGCTTCTGGTTCTTTTTGTGGGTTCCTCCTAGCGCTTGATTGATTTGTGTTTATTGGGGGTGTTATGTGCTATTTGTATGTGTATATTTGCTTTATTTACTGCTTTCTGTACAGCTTTATTTATTGCTTTCTTTACTGTTTTTTATTTATCATACTGTCATACTGCTGGCTGGATCTGTTGTCTGCTTTGGTGGGTGGGTGTTCCATTGAGAGTTAAGGTCCTATACCTGGGACCTGAGTGACACCTAGGCTAGAGTGAATCATATTCTTTCCCATTCCATTTCGGTCTGGTGCGGGAATATGAAACACGGTTCAGATATGGGTTTCTCCTTGAGAACTCTGTGTTGCAGATTTCCTGCAATGCTAGGGCTATCTGGGAAGCCTGCTAAGTCTGGATGACCTTTAGTATTGACCTTCAGAAACTGAGGTGAATTAGAGGAGGAACTATTATGGTTATTGTAAACACTGTGCCCCCGGGTTAGAAGTGTTTACACTTCTCATAACTGATCCAAGTCTGAGGATCCTTGTTTTAGAACACCACCTGTGAGGGGGTTGGGCTGTTTACAGGTTTGCAGGTACCTTGACCTCAGAATACCCTGTTACTTTGACTTGATTAAGAATACTCCATGTTGGAACAGTTCTTGTGATTCTAAAACCCTGGACATGTGGCTCTTTATTTGAGTCCCCCACCTAGGTTACTGGATTTATAGACCTCCATCTGGATTTCTTACACACATGGACTTATATCAGGGCATTTTGATCAGATCCAGCTCAGTCACAAACCCTTTGCATTTCATTTGCATACATAATCATTGCATCATATTGACATTTGCTTATTTGTGTTTCAGGGTGTCCATCTTCATTTTTGGACAGTTTTGACCCCATCTTCAGTATTGACCTATCTTCATCAACACCTGCTTCAGTTTAGCTATCTGCTTCAGTTATCACCAGCATCAGCCAATCAGTGGCCCCTTCTTCAGCATTATCATCAGCACCTGTCTCTACTCAGTCTTCAGCATCATGGCTCCTAAAAAGAGCAACATCACCTATCACTTCTTCCAGCCAGAGCTATCAGATATCAGGAGGATTCAAACCCTGATCACTCCAGATCACATACCATTGTTCAGGGAAAGTTATGGAGATATACTTGATATGGTTATGGATCTGGACCCATCACAGAGAAGCCTGATCCACACCTGCATTCAGTTCTATGATCCCCCACTGAGATGTTTCACTTTCCAAGACTTCCAGTTGGGCCCTCTATTAGAAGAATACTCATCATTGGTTGGTTTGCCTATCAAGGGTGGAATCCCTTTCAACTCAGAGATGGTCTTTCCTAGCAATGGAGAGGTAGCAAAGGCTCTGCATCTGGAACCTGTCCTGATTGAGCAGCATATGACTTCTAAAGCTGGGATCCCTGGTTTTCATCTGGATTTCTTAATCTCTCAAGCTACCCTGAAAGCTTCTCTAGGAGATTGGAAAGCTGTTTGTGCTTTACTGGCCTTGAGCATATATGGAATTGTATTGTTTGCAGATGAGCCTCGATTCATCAGCAAGAATGCAATCCATCTATTCATCTTGAAGAACCCAGTACCAGCTTTATTAGGGGATCTCTATTACTCAGTGCATCAGAGAAATGAAAAGCAGAGGGGGAGATTAGTGAGGTGTTGTGCTCCATTGTTCCACACATGGCTTCTCAAGCATCTACCCAGGACAGATGCATTTCTAAACCCTCATCAAGAGAGCAACTGGGCTAAGAGACTCACTGCTCTAACTTCAGCAGATATCAGATGGTGCACTCAAAGCACCAAGGGCAGGGATATCATCACCAGCTGTGGGCATTTTCCTAATGTGCCTTTGATAGGAGTTAAGGGTAGTATCAATTACAATCCTCTGCTGTTCAGAAGGCAACTAGGCTATGCACTGGTCCACACTCCTAGGGCACAGGATTTGGTTGAGACTCTTTATTGTGAAAACAAGATTAGTCTGGCTATTGTTAGGCAGGCAGCCTGGGCCTGGGATAATGTTCAAACCAAGGGAATAACTATTCTGGGGAAGTGCAATAATGTGGCATCAACACAATATTATGAGTGGTCCCGTGCCAGGGCCCAATTCTCTGGGATGCCCTTTACCATAGAAGACATGCCTGAGTCATCTTCAGCACCACCCCCTGCCACTATCAGTTTGGAAGAGTTTGAGAGCTTGAAGGAAAGAAATGAGAAGCTAACTCAGGCCTTGCAGAAGACCCTCCGGGAGAGGAGTGAAGGTATGAGGGAGATTGAGAGGTTGGAGAAATTGAGAGTAGAGCATCTGACTAAGATTGAGAAGTTTGGGGATTATATCAAAAAGTCTAAAGCTGGAGAACAAATTCTGAAGAATGCTTGCAAAGAAGCCCAGTTCCAGAGAGCTAGGACAGACTTGTATTTGAAGGAGAGTCAAGCCCGGTGGGTCAGGATCACCGAGGCTCGTACCCTGGAAGACAAGAGAGTTCAAGACAAGATGGAGCAACTGGAAGCTAGTGCAAAAGTGCAGCAAGAAGCCCTGGCAGCAGCCCAGAGGGAGATATCAGAGTTGAAGATCAAAGCAGGAGTGAAGAGGTCAAAGGACCAAGCTCAGCACAAGAAGCTCACTACAGCTGTTACAACCCGGAATCTCCTCATCAGGAATCTCACGGAGCGTCCGGCTGATCCTGTGACCGAAGCACTTCTCAAGGAAGTTCGTGAGGATGAGTTTGGTCTTGGTGTTTGACCATTTGTTTGTTGTTGCTTTCTTTCCGTGTACTTTTATCTTGTACTGTATTTTGACCCCTTAGAGGGCTTGTGTTGTAAAATGAACAAGTTGTGTTATTTCACCTTCTGTAATATATTTGTGTTAGTTTGTTCCATCCAAGTTTACTTCAAAAAGCAACTTCAACAGCATCATCTTCAAGGATCTGGAAGGGTCGAAACTGAATGCCAAGCCGGATACCTTGAGAACAAATAAGCATACTGCATTGCATGCTAACCCTTTTTTGTTTTGTAGGTTTTGTTTTATTGCTGCTAACCTCTGTTGTGATGCCTCAGGAACTATTGCTAGGCGCCGAGTATTTCCCCTCAACCGTCTGCACCGTTATCCAACCCGAAACAACCTTCCGGGAATTCAAATGGATCAGATGCAGCAGGACCTTACTGAGGTCAGAAATCAAATGGCAAATGAAAGGCTAGAGATGAGGAATCAAATGACTCAGTTTATGGAAGTTATGAACAACATGGCTCAGAGCCAGGAAAGATTGAGAGCCATGGTGGAAAGGCAAAATCAAGAGGATCCACATATAGGGACTGCCGGTACCAGTAACAATGAAAGGGTACAACCTCATGTCAACCCTCCGGTATTTGGACCACACCTCCATCCTGAGGTCAATATTCCAGCAAATGTTCAAGGGACTGCCACCGCAGCCAGGGTACTACAAGAGGATCCTCAGGAGGACCAATTCACAGTAATGGGTGCTGGAGAAGAAGCTTATGATAGAAGGTTGGAAGAGATAGCTGAGAAGTTGAGATCCTTGGAGTCTCAAAACTCTTTGGGTTTTGACGTTATGGATATGGGCTTGGTAGACGGGGTCAGGATTCCCCACAAGTTCAAGCCTCCATGTTTTGAAAAGTATAATGGGACTTCTTGTCCTCGAACCCATCTACAATCTTTTCTCGGGAGATTAAAAGCTTATACCATGGACGAGAAATTGTGGATGTTCTATTTTGAAGATAGCTTGACTGGAGCGTCAAGGGAGTGGTACTCCCATCTGACAAGAGCAACAATTAGATGCTGGAAGGACCTAGCAGAGGCCTTCATCAGACAGTATCAGTATAATCTAGATATGGCACCCAATAGGACCCTCCTAATGGGAATGTCACAGTCATCTAGAGAGAGCTTCAGAGAATATGCTCAGAGATGGAGGCAATTGGCTGCTGCTGTTCAGCCACCTATGTCTGAAAGGGAAATGGCAGACATGTTTATGAACACCCTTCAGGGAACTTATATTGACAGGCTGGCTGCTTTCTCTTCTACTAGCTTTGCAGATGTTGTCATAGCTGGGGAGAGAATTGAAAGCCTATTGAAGATGGGTAAGATCTCAGACAACGGTGCAAGCTCGTCCGGTAGTACAAGAAAACCTTTTGCAGGCCCAAGGAGAACTGGCGAGACCAATGCCATCCACACCAACAGGGGCAGGCCCCAATATGTTCACAGGTCAATAGCAGCAGTTACCATTCCTGCTCCAGCTCATCCTCAACCAGTCTATCAATCTCCGCAGCAAAACTATCAGCCGCCACCTCAGTACCATCAGCAAAATCAGTATCCTCCAAGAAATTACAACAACAACAACAACAACAACAACAACAGTCAACAAAGGCCATTTCAGCAGAGGCCATCTCAAGCTAACAGGGTGATCGATCCGATCCCTATGCCGTATGCTACCCTGTTGCCACAACTCCTGAAACTCAACCTAGTTGAGCTAAGGACGCTGGCACCTCCGGATCCCAACAGTCTACCCAGGAACTATGACTCCAATGCTAGGTGTGCTTTTCATTCGAACGCACCTGGCCACAGTACAGAAAAGTGCAGAGCCCTGCACATGAAGGTACAAGACCTGGTAGACTCAAAAGCTCTGAATTTCGCACCACCACCCAATGTCAATAAGAACCCGATGCCGAACCACGGTGGTCCTAGAATTAACGCTATTGAAGAAGACAAGCCGTCTTATTTAATAACCGGTGTGGGCCAGATCAGGACACCGTTGGTGGAAATCAAGGCTCAGCTCTTGGAATGTCAAATGTTCCCGGGGTGCGAGTTAGGTTGTGCTTACTGCAATATCTCAGTAAATGGGTGCGATAATTTGAGGAATGGCATAGATGGTCTTATTCAGAGCGGCCATCTTCAGATCACCACATCATTTCCGACAAATCCAGCAATCTCCTCAGCTACGGTTTCAGAACCTCCTACAACTGCAGCAACCATTGTTCCTGACAATTCTTCGGCTTCATCAACAAATACTTCATCTATTATCTCAACTGATCAGTTATCAACAAACTTTTCTTCTACAACTCCAGCACCACTCCATTATGAAGCTCCTACAACAACAACATCCATTCTTCCAACAATGTCTCCTACAACACCAGCAACCAATCATGAAGATGTCTCAACTGTCACCATATTCTACGATCCTGAAAGCAACTCCGCCTACAATTCAGAAGGTGCTGCTCCCACTAGAGCACCAGTTACAATTTATTACGATCCACAAACTATCACAGTTCCTTCAACAGCTGCAATCAGTCCAGTCACCATCACGGTGCCTGGACCTGTGCCTTATGAAAGCAGTAATGCCATCCCCTGGCATTACGGCTCTGACTTGTACTATGAAGGACAAAGAATCACTTTTGAATCATCAACCCCTGCACCACAAGTAGACAATGTGGGAGGAGGCGGAGGCTTCACTCGAAGCGGACGTCTTTTCGCTCCACAAATTCCGAAACCCACTGCCGAAGCAGAAGCTGCTGCCAAGGCAAAAGGAAAGAGCCCTGTGCAGGAAGACCAAGCTGTTAAAGAAGCTTTGAAGACACCATTCGATCAAGAGGTTGATGAGTTCATGCGAATCATCAAAAAGAGTGATTATAAAATAGTGGATCAGCTTCATCAGACGCCTTCCAAGATCTCAATCCTATCATTGCTTATGTGCTCCGAAGCCCATCGGAATGCACTACTTAAAGTCCTGCACGCAGCTTACGTGCCTGAAGAGATCACTGTCAATCAGCTGGAAGCAGTAGTTGGAAATGTCAATGCTAGTCACGGACTAGGGTTCACCAATACTGATTTGACAACGGAAGGCTGCAACCATAACAAAGCCTTGCACATAACCATTGAATGCAAAGGGGCTGTCCTTTCCCATGTGCTGGTAGACACGGGGTCATCCCTCAATGTCTTACCTAAGAAGGCCCTGGTGAAGCTAGAATATGACGGATTGGCGTTGAGACCGAGCAACCTGGTGGTAAGAGCTTTTGATGGCTCAAAGAGATCGGTTCTGGGAGAGATTGAGCTGCCCATAACGATTGGCCCGCAGACCTTTAAAACTATCTTCTATGTGATGGACATTCAGCCCGCCTACAGCTGTTTGTTGGGTAGGCCATGGATTCACGCTGCTGGCGCCGTGACCTCTACCCTTCACCAGAAGTTAAAATATGAGTGGGAGGGTCAAATCGTTACAATCTTCGGAGAGGAGGACATTTTTGTCAGCCACCTGGCTACCTATAAGTACATTGAGATGGATAGGGAGATCCATGAAACAATGAGCCAGGGGTTTGAAGCCTTGAATGTGAATGAGACATCTGCTGTGCCTGGTACTTCAATATCATCATACCAACAAGCCCGGAAGGTTGTTGAGGAAGGAACTGCCCAGGGCTGGGGCAAGCTACTACCGGTAGAAAAGAAAGGGGACAGATTTGGGTTGGGTTACAAACCAACTCAACAGGATCAAACAACGGCTGCGAAAGAGCCCAATTTTGTGAGTGGGGGGATGCTTACCCCTGATGCTATCAACTGTCTGGAAGACAAGCTGGAAGAGGAGCGTAATCTGGAGAATTGGATTCGTCCAAAGATCCCGGGGAGCAGTGTCTCGAACTGGTCTTCCCAGGAAATTATAAGAGTTACTCATGCAGAGTAATTATTATTTCCTGTATTTTTTATAGCATGCATCAAAGTCTTGCATCTTGCCCAAGATGACAAGACTCATTTTGTAATCGGGCCATCTGTACTTTTTGTGCAAACAAGATTAATTAATGAAACATCAGACATCTTTTTGCAAACGAGTCTTTTTCTTTTCGTTCACTGTTTTTTCCATTTTTCTTTTTGTACAAAAAATAAATGGCGGTGTTTTCAAAATGACAACTTTTATTTCACTTTTCTAAATAAGACTAAAATCAGATCACTAAAATGAACAAACTTAACCCTTGCAGAGTGTGCCTTCCAGACAGCACCGACAACAGCACGGCTATGACTTCGTATGACTTTGACAATCCGATCAATCAAGCTGATGAAGGGGTTGATGAAGAATATGAGCTTCCTGAAGAGCTAGCCAGGTTGTTAAGACAAGAGGAAAAGGTTATTACTCCTCACCAGGAGGAGGTTGAAGTGATCAATCTTGGTACAGATGAAGACGTGAAAGAGGTTAAAATTGGGGCCTGCCTGCAAGACTCAGTGAAGAGACAACTGATAGACCTGCTTCAAGAGTATGTAGATGTGTTTGCTTGGTCTTACCAAGACATGCCAGGGTTGGATACTGATATTGTCGTACACAAGCTGCCTTTGAGGGAAGAATGCCCACCAGTTAAACAGAAGTTGCGCCGCACTCGCCCAGACATGGCTATGAAGATCAAGGAAGAGGTACAAAAGCAATGGGACGCCGGGTTCCTTGCTGTAACTAGCTATCCGCCGTGGGTTGCTAATATAGTACCTGTGCCTAAGAAGGATGGAAAAGTAAGAATGTGTGTTGATTACCGGGATCTGAATAGAGCCAGCCCGAAGGATGACTTCCCATTACCTCACATTGATGTATTGGTGGATAACACGGCTCAGTTCTCGGTATTCTCCTTCATGGACGGATTTTCAGGATATAATCAGATCAAGATGTCACCTGAAGACATGGAAAAGACAACATTCATCACACCCTGGGGCACGTTCTGCTACAAGGTAATGCCATTTGGGCTCAAGAATGCCGGTGCAACATATCAACGGGCTATGGTAACATTATTCCATGATATGATTCATAAGGAAATCGAGTGCTATGTGGATGATATGATTGCCAAGTCCCTTACTGAAGAAGACCACCTGGTGAATCTGCTGAAGTTATTCAAGCGTCTGAGGAAGTACCAATTAAAGTTGAACCCCAACAAGTGCACATTCGGGGTGCGATCTGGTAAACTGCTGGGTTTTATTGTGAGCGAGAAAGGGATTGAAGTTGACCCTGATAAAGTCAAAGCTATTCAAGAGATGCCTGCACCGAGGACTGAGAAAGAAGTTTGAGGGTTCTTAGGTCGATTGAACTACATTTCAAGGTTCATATCTCACCTGACAGCAACCTGTGAACCCTTGTTCAAGCTGTTAAGAAAAGAACAGACGGTCAGTTGGAACGAAGACTGCCAGAAGGCTTTTGACAAGATCAAGGAGTATCTGCAAGAACCTCCAATCCTTATGCCACCAGTTGAAGGAAGACCTCTGATCATGTACTTGACAATATTAGAAGAGTCAATGGGGTGTGTGTTGGGCCAGCATGACGAGTCTGGTCGAAAAGAGTATGCAATATACTACCTAAGCAAAAAGTTTACCGACTGTGAACAACGTTATTCACTGCTCGAGAAAACTTGCTGTGCTTTAGCGTGGGCTGCTCGCCGACTAAGGCAGTATATGTTGACCCACACTACTTTGTTGATATCAAAAATGGACCCGGTTAAGTACATTTTCGAGAAGCCAGCTCTTACCGGACGGGTTGCAAGATGGCAAATGATCCTTATGGAATACGACATCCAATACACATCTCAGAAGGCCATCAAGGGCAGTGTATTGTCTGAATATCTTGCTGAGCAACCCATTGATGATTACCAGCCTATGAGATTTGACTTCCCTGATGAAGACATCATGTTCATAAAAGCAAAAGATCATGAAGAGCCTGTTCACACTGAAGGGCCTGACCCGGAAGAAGAATGGACTATGATGTTTGATGGGGCTGTTAACATGAATGGTCGTGGTGTTGGTGCAGTACTCATTACACCAAAAGGAGTTCACATGCCTTTCTCGGCAAAACTCACTTTCAACTGCACTAACAACGAAGCTGAATACGAAGCTTGCATTATGGGTCTTGAGGAAGCTGTTAACCTCAGGATCAAGACATTGACCGTATTCGGAGATTCAGCTTTGGTAATCAATCAGACCAACGGAAAATGGTACACCCACCAGGATCATCTGATACCTTACAGGGATTATACAAGGAGGTTATTGACTTTCTTCACAACAGTCAAGCTTGAGTATATCCCTCGGGACGAGAATCAATTTGCAGATGCTCTTGCTACCATTTCGTCCATGATCAAAGTTCAAGCTGCTAACTTTATACCTCAGATTTCAGTGTCCAGACTCGACAGGCCAGCATATGTATTTGCAGCAGATGTTGTCAAAGATGATAAGCCTTGGTTCCATGACATTAAGTGCTTCTTGGAGGATCAAACATACCCACCTGGGGCATCTTCCAATGATAAGAAGACTTTGAGAAGGCTTTCTGGTAGTTTCTTTCTGAACACTGATGGGTCTTTATACAAGAGGAACTTTGATATGGTACTCCTCAGATGTGTTGACAAGACAGAAGCAGATTTATTGATGCATGAAGTGCACGAAGGCTCCTTTGGTACCCATGCTGGAGGACATGCAATGGCTAAGAAGTTGTTAAGATCAGGCTATTATTGGATCACAATGGATGCAGACTGTTGTGCCTATGCCAGGAAATGCCACAAATGCCAGATCTATGCAGATAAGGTGCATGTGCCTCCCAATCCTTTGAACATCATGTCTTCACCATGGCCCTTTGCCATGTGGGGCATTGATATGATTGGCAAGATTGAGCCAACTGCTTCAAATGGCCACAGATTCATCCTGGTCGCCATTGATTATTTCACCAAGTGGGTCGAAGCAGCCTCATATGCCAATGTCACAAGGCAAGTGGTAGCCAGATTTCTGAAAAGAGATATCATCTGTCGATATGGAGTTCCCGAACGAATCATTACTGATAATGGGTCCAATCTAAACAATAAAATGATGGCAGAACTGTGTCGGGACTTCAAGATCCAACATCACAATTCTTCTCCTTACAGGCCAAAGATGAACGGCGCTGTTGAGGCAGCAAATAAGAATATCAAGAAGATTGTGCAGAAGATGGTGGTCACTTACAAAGACTGGCATGAAATGCTACCATTTGCCTTGCATGGGTACCGCACGTCAATCAGAACATCCACTGGAGCAACGCCGTATCAACTTGTGTATGGTATGGAGGCAGTCTTACCTGTTGAAGTTGAACTACCCTCTTTGCGAGTATTGATGGATGTTAAACTGTGTGAAGCAGAATGGGTTCGGGCCCGATACGAACAACTGAGTCTGATCGAAGAGAAAAGATTGGTTGCGATTTGTCATGGACAGCTATATCAGAAGAGAATGAAGAGAGCCTTCGATCAGAAAGTCAGGCACCGAGAGTACCAAGTAGGAGATTTTGTGCTGAAAAGAATCCTCCCTCCTCATACAGACCACAGGGGCAAATGGACTCCAAATTATGAAGGACCATTTGTTGTAAAGAAAGTTTTCTCTGGTGGAGCACTGATGCTCAGCACCATGGATGGTGAAGATTTCCCATCCCCTGTGAATTCAGATGCAGTTAAAAAATACTTCGCATAAAAATGACCCGCTGGACAAAAAAACAGAATGTAAGTCCAGGCAAAAATAGGGCATCCCGGCGAGTCAAAAACAGAATAAAAGACTCGGGCAAAAATAAGGGAAATAAATGAAAAATGTACACCCGCTGAGTTGAAAAGCCGCATTGGACAACTCAGGCAAAAATGGGTATCCCGATGGATTGAAAACCCGAAAAGGCGATCCATGCAAAATAAGGGAATAAGCGAACAACTGCATTCTGAATTCGTCTGTATCACTTACAATTTGGAAAGCTTCTAAAGGATCACGCTTCGATCAGAATCAACTTTCTTCAGAAAGCAAGACGAGAAGAACGTCAAAAGTCATACGAGTCATAGCAAAAGAGGAAGCTCTTTTGAAAGCGTCGTCAACATCGCCAGCATTTTGTTTCTCAATTTGTAACATTCTCCTCCTTTTAGGAGATTTGTTTCTTTGACTGTATCTTGCCAATTCAGGGCACATGAATTAATAAAATCAGATTTTTCAGTCATGTCTCGTCTTATACATTTTTTATTTGCAAAGAATGTCTGATGTCTCTAAAAAACTAATTGCATAAGTACAGATGTTTTTCTCTAAAATAATAAAAACACATGCTGGCAGGGAATTTACTCACTCTCGAAAGTGCTTAACTCCTATGACGGAATCCAGTAAAGGATACCTCGGGACCTTTTGTGCGTTTCCTTATCTTTGCAGGATCGCAGGTATACAGGACGCAACTTGGGGCATGCAAGCTACATCTCAGCAAGCTGGCAAATCAACAAAAGATCTCAGCATCCGAAATGCTCTATCCCCACCTGAGTTTCCTCTTGTTGCTCTCCCCAGCTGAGTTGCCTCTCATAATTCCCCAGCCAAGTTGCCATTTCATCCTCAGCTGAGTACAAAAGTCAGGGAACCATCTCCCCACAGAGTTCCAGCCTCTATCCAGAAGAGCAATGCATGAAGATCACAACAGAGTGAAGAAGGCTTCTACAAACCCCAGCTGGGTCCCACATTATAAGGATATGTCAACCAAGTGGCATATATCCCCAAGTGGATACATCTCTCCAAGTCTATCAATGATCTCATCCCCAGTTGGGAGGTCCATTTCAAACAGATCAGCCAGAGATCTTCACGGCAACGGGATCCGAATCCCGGTTTTGATATCTTTGCATAATCATGGCATTTGCATTATATTATCCCCTCAGAGCGTAGCATTCCGTCTAATACGGAGCATTACGGCAAAAATCAAACGCATAGCATAATCATAAGCCATGTCCTAAATTAACACTTGTGAATAATAACCGTTCATCACCATTGTACAGAAATCCCCACCAGAGTCCCAGCAAAAGCAGTTGCCTCACAAATCACAAACACCAGTATATTCCCTTTTAATACCCGTCCGTATCATCACTCCCCCCAGTAAAGTCGCCTGAACACTCTTTACAAATAAATCACCCGTATCACGGATACTTCATGACACCCATCCGTGTCACATCACCAGCAGAAAGCCAAAGACATCCTCTTTGCACTCCCATATACCTATATATACATTTTCTTGACACTCGTCCGTGTCATATCCCCAGCGCAGTCGCTTACACTTTTACGACCCGTATACTTGTTGATATTATACTTTTCTCCTTTTGACACTCGTCCGTGTTACCTTCCTCAGCAGATAAACACTCATCTATATATACTCATACTAACTCATACCTATACAGATACTCGTCCGTATCTTGTATACACCATTCCTATCCTCACAGATCCGGCATTGGTCCATGTTCTTTGTTAACCAGTTGGTACTCGTCCGTACCATCATCTCAGAATATGCGTCAAGTGTTTGTTTCTACATGATACTCGTCCGTATCATAGTTCTAAGGATGCTCGTCCGCATCTTTAATCCATACACTGTGTCAAACACTTATGTCTTCTTGAATATAGAACACTCGTCCGTGTCTACTATTCCCCAGAAGAGTCCCTTCAGATGCAACACTCGTTCGTGTTCTTTGTTAACCAGATGGTACTCGTCCGTATCATCATCTCTGAACACGTGTCAGTATTTGTTTCTACATGATACTCGTCCGTATCATAGTCATAGAGATGCTCGTCCGCATCTTTGATCTACACACAATACCAAACACTTATACTTTCCTTTCTTGGTTGTGAACGCTCGTCCGTGTTCACCATATCCCCAGCAGATCACCAACAAAGCATTTTCTTTTATCTGACACTCGTCCTGTGTCATGATAACCCTGAGAGCAGCCGTACCCTGCTGAGTGGTCGTCCTCCACTTCTTGATGGTCGTCCTCCATCATGCTCATCCGATGGCCGTCCCCATCGTTGTCTTTTAGCAGCCGTCCCCTGCTAGGTGGTCGTCCTCCACCTTTTGATGATCGTCCTTCATCACTTTATCCAATGGCCGTCCCCATTGTTGATTTTGGTTATCTGACACTCGTCATGTGTTATGATAAGCCTTGAGAGCAGCCGTACCCTGCTGAGTGGTCGTCCTCCACTTCTTGATGGTCATCCTCCATCATGCTCGTCCGATGGCCGTCCCCATCGTTGACCTTTTCTATCCGACATTCGTCCTATGTCGCGATATTTTCGGCAGCCGTACCCTGCCAGGTGGTCGTCCTCCACCTTTGATGGCCATCCCCATCATATTTCTTTTATTCCCAACAGAGCAGCCGTCCCCTGCTAGGTGATCGTCCTTCACCTTTGATGACCGTACCTCATCATCTGTTTATTTCATTTATTCTTTAACCCGATGGCCGTCCCCGTCGTGGTCCCTTTTCCTTTTTAGCCCGATGGCCGTCCCCATCGTTGGTTACTTTCCTTTATGAATTTGATGGCCGTCCCCGTCATGTTTCATTAAATCCTCAGAGAATTTTACAGCTTTACTTGATGGCCGTCCCCGTCATGATTTATTTTCCCCAGCTAGTCGGCCGTCCCCGTCTTGGCTTTACCTTTTATCCCCAGCATGTCGGCCGTCCCCGTCATTGCCTTTGCCCAGCAGTCGTCCTCTGCTCGACGGTCGTCCTCCGTCGCCTTACAATATACTTTATTTTCCTTTACAATCTATACCCCATTTCTTCTTCATTCTGTGAGTGCAAATTTTGGACTGTCTTTGGTATTCAACCACAAGTTATCTTGTTTGCCTGTTAAGCCGTCGCTTACACCCTGCACAGCTAACTCATGTTTGAATAGGGGCATCAGGCAAGCATCCTGGGCTTGGGACAATGTCCAGACCAAAGGGATGGCCATTCTTGGGAGATGCAACAATGTGGCCTCAGCTCAGTACTATGAGTGGTCTCATGCCAGGGCTCAAATTTCTGGGATGCCCTTCACCATTGAGGATGCACCTGGACCATCCACAACACCCCCTCCAGCCACTGTCAGCTTAGAGGAGTTTGAGAAATTGAAAGAGAGGAATGAGAATCTGACTCAGGCTCTACAGAAGACCCTCTGGGAGAGGAGTGATGGTCGGCTGGACATTGAAAGGTTGGAAAAGCTTAAGGTGGAGCATCTAGCTAGGATTGAGAAGTCAGAGGACTACATTAAGAAGTCAAGGGCTGGAGAGCAGATTTTGAAGAATGCCTGCAAGGAGGCTCAGTTCCAAAAGGCCATGACTGATTTGTATCTGAAAGAGAGTCAAGCTAGGTGGGTCAGGATCACCGAAGCTCGTACTTAGGAAGATAAAAGGACTCAGGACAAGATTGAGTAGTTGGAGGCTAGTGCAAAGGAGCAACAAGAAGCCCTGCTAGCAGCCCAGATGGAGATCTCAGAGTTGAAGATTAGGGCTGGTGTGAAGAGGTCAAAGGACCAGAGTCGACACAAGAAGCTAACTGCAGCTGTTGCTACCAGGAATCTTCTTATCAGGAACCTCACGGAACGTCCGGCTGACCCGGTAACTGAAGCACTTCTAAAAGAAGTTCAGGAGGATGAGTTTGGTCTTGGTGTCTGACTTTTGTTTGTTGTTGCTTTCATTTCATTATACTTTTCCTTTTTATGTTGTATTTTGACCCCTCCGGGGCATGTATTGTAAAAAAAAAACTATGTATCATTCCCTTTTCTGTAATATATTCATTTAGTTTGTTTTATTTGAATCTCTCTCCTAAGCAACATCAAAAGCATCTTCCTCAGGGGTCTGGAAAGGTCAAAACCAAGTGCCAAGCCGGATACCTTGGAGACAAATAAGCATACTGCATTGCATACTAACCTTTGTTTTGTTTTGTAGGTTTGTTTTGTTTTTGTTACTAACTCTGTTGTGATTCAGGAACTATTGCTCGACGTCGGGTGTTCCCACTCAACCGTCCACACAGATATCCTACCCGCAACAACCTTCCGGGTATACAGATGGACCAGGTACAACAGGACCTTACAGAGGTCAGGACTCAAATGGCCAATGAGAGACTGGAAATGAGAAATCAGATGACTCAGTTTATGGAGGTGATGAATGGATTGGCACAGAGCCAAGAAAGACTAAGAGCATTGGTAGAGAGGCAGACTCAGGAAGATCCCCATCTAGGGACTGGTGGAACAAGCAACAATGAGATGGTACAGCCTCATGTCAACCCACCTGTGTATGGCCCTCACCTTCACCCAGAGATCAACATCCCTGCTAATGTGCAAGGGAATGCTACTACAGGCAGAGTACTACAAGAAGACCCCCAGGAAGATCAATTCACTGTGATGGGAGCTGGGGATGAAGCCTATGACAGAAGGCTAGATGAAATTGCTGAGAAATTAAGATCCTTGGAGTCTCAAAACTCCTTGGGTTTTGATGTCATGGACATGGGCTTAGTGGACGGGGTCAGGATTCCCCACAAGTTTAAACCTCCGTGCTTTGAGAAGTACAACGAAACTTCCTGTCCGCGAACCCACTTGCAATCCTTTCTGGGGAGGCTGAAGGCATATACCATGGATGAAAAGCTATGGATGTTTTATTTTGAAGATAGCTTAACAGGAGCTTCAAGGGAATGGTACTCTCACTTGACTAGAGCAACCATCAGGTGCTGGAAGGATCTGGCTGAGGCCTTCATTAGACAATACCAGTACAACTTGGATATGGCTCCCAACAGGACCCTCCTGATGGGAATGTCACAATCATCCAGAGAAAGCTTCCGGGAGTACGCCCAGAGGTGGAGACAGCTTGCTGCTGCTGTCCAACCACCCATGTCGGAAAGGGAGATGGCCGACATGTTTATGAACACCCTCCAAGGGACATACATTGATAGGCTAGCTGCTTTTTCTTCCACCAGCTTCGCGGATGTGGTCATAGCTGGAGAAAGAATTGAGAGCCTTTTAAAGATGGGAAAGATTTCCGACAACGGTGCGAGCTCGTCCAGCAACCCAAGAAAGCCTTTTGTAGGTCCAAGAAGAACTGGTGAGACTAATGCTATCCATACCAGCAGGGGCAGACCCCAGTATGTTCATAGGTCAGTGGCAGCTGTCACCATTCCCGCTCCAATTCATCCACAACCAGCATACCAAACACAGCAACAACCCCACTACCAGCAACAAGCTCAGTATCCACCTCAGAGAAATTATAACAACAACAACACCAGCAACAACAATCAGCAAAGACCGTTTCAACAGAGACCATCTCAGGCCAATAGGGTGATTGATCTGATCCCTATGCCTTATGCCGCATTATTGCCACAACTCCTGAAACTCAACCTGGTTGAGCTAAGGACATTGGCACCTCCAGATCCTGCCAGTCTGCCCAGAAATTATGACGCCAGCGCCAGATGTGCTTTTCATTCCAACGCACCTGGCCACAGTACAGAAAAATGCAGAGCTTTGCACATGAAAGTACAGGATCTAGTGGATTCCAAAGCTCTAAACTTTGCACCTCCGCCAAATGTCAGTAAAAACCCTATGCCCAACCACGGAGGACCCATAATCAATGCTATTGAAGAATATAAGCCGTCTTACTTAATAACCAGTGCGGGGAAGATTCGGACACCCCTGGTAGAGATTAAAGCTCAACTCCTTGAATGTCAAATGTTCCCCGGGTGTGAGCTAGGATGTGCTTATTGCAACATTTCGGTAAATGGGTGTGATGACCTGAGAAGCGGCATAGATGGTCTCATCCAGAGTGGCTTACTTCAAATCACAACATCAATACCTACAAATCCAGCAATCCCCTTAACAACAATTCCCGAGTCTTCTACAACTGCAACAACAATTGTTCCAAACAACTCTTCAATCTCATCAACAAATGCTTCGTCTGTCACTTCAACGGACCAAATATCAACAAATATCTCTTCTACAACTTCAGCACCCCTTCATTCAGAATCTCCTACAACAGCAACATCCATCCAGTCAACAGTGTCTCCTACAACATCAACAGTAAATAATGAAAGTGTCTCAACGGTTACAATTTATTATGATCCTGCAAATGATTCTGCCTATAACTCACAAAATGCCACTCCTATCAGAGCACCGGTTACAATATACTATGATCCACACACTATCATGGTCCCTTCTGCAGCTACTATCAGTCCAGTCACTATCACAGTGCCTGGTCCAGTTCCTTATGAAAGCAGTAATGCCATCCCTTGGCATTACGGCTCCGATCTATACTGCGAAGGACAGAAAATCACTTTGGAATCATCAACTTCTTCACCACAAATAGACAATGTGGGGGGAGGCGGAGGCTTCACTCGAAGCAGACGTCTCTTCGCCCCGCAGATTCCAAGACCCATTGCTGAAGCAGAAGCTGCTGCCAAAGCAAAAGGGAAGAGCCTGGTGCAAGAAGAACAAGTTGCTAAAGAAGCTTTGAAAACCCCTTTTGATCAAGAGGTTGATGAATTCATGAGAATCATCAAGAAAAGTGATTACAAGATAGTGGACCAGCTTCACCAGACACCTTCTAAGATCTCCATTTTATCATTGCTGATGTGCTCCGAGGCTCATCGGAACGCACTATTAAAAGTCTTGCACGCAGCTTATGTGCCGGAGGAGATTACCGTCAATCAGTTAGAGGCCGTAGTTTGAAATGTCAACGCTAGTCATGGACTAGGATTTACCAACACTGATTTGACAACGGAAGGACGTAGTCACAACAAGGCTTTGCACATTACCTTGGAGTGTAAGGGTGCAGTTCTCTCTCATGTATTGGTGGACACAGGGTCATCCCTCAATGTCCTACCTAAGAAAGCCCTTGTGAAGCTGGAGTATGAAGGATTAGCATTACGCCCCAGTAACTTGGTAATAAGAGCCTTTGACGGTTCTAAGAGATCAGTTCTGGGAGAAATTGAGTTGCCTATAACGATTGGCCCACAGACTTTCAAAACGACCTTCTTCGTGATGGATATACAGCCTGCCTACAGCTGTCTATTGGGTAGACCATGGATACACGCCGCTGGCGCCGTGACGTCAACCCTTCACCAGAAGTTAAAATTCGAGTGGGAGGGCCAAGTCGTTATTATTTGTGGAGAGGAAGATATCTTTGTTAGCCATCTGGCTACATACAAATACATTGAGATGGATGGGTATGAGTCAAGGGTTTGAGGCCTTGAACATAAATGAAGCATCCGCTGTACCTGGAACCTCAATGACATCTTATCAGCAAGCCCGGAAGGTTGTTGAAGAAGGGACTGCCCAAGGCTGGGGCAAGTTGCTGCCCGTAGAGAAGAAGGAGGATAGATTTGGGTTGGGTTACAAACCAACTCAACAAGATCAAACAGAGGCTGCTAAGAAGCCCAATTTTGTCAGTGGGGGGATGCTCACCCCCGATGCAGTGAACAACTTGGAAGACGAGGATGAAAGCGACCGCAACCTGGAGAGCTGGATACGTCCAAGGATCCCGGGGAGCAGTATCTCAAACTGGTCTTCCCAGGAAATTATAAGAGTTACTCCTGCAGAGTAATTATTATTTCCTGTATTTTTTAAGCATGCATCAAGTCTTGCATCTTGCCCAAGATGACAAGACTCATTTTGTAATCGGGCCATCTGTAATTTTGTGCAAATAGATCAATCAATGATAATCAGACATCTTTTGCAAATGAGTCTTTTTCTTTTCCGCTCACTGTTTTTCCATTTTTCTTTTTGTACAAAAAATAAATGGCAATGTTTTCAAAATGACGACCTTATTTCACTTTTCTAAACAAGATTAAAATCAATCACTAAAATGAACCAACTGAACCCTTGCAGAGAGTGCCTTCCAGACCGCACCGACAGCAGCACGACTATGACTTCGTATGACTTTGACAATCCAATCAATCAAGCTGATGAAGGGGTTGAAGAAGAGTATGAGCTTCCTGAAGAGCTAGCCAGGTTGTTGAGACAAGAGGAAAAGGTTATCACTCCTCATCAGGAGGAGGTCGAAACGATTAATCTTGGTACAGATGAAGACGTGAAAGAGGTTAAAATCGGGGCCTGCTTACAAGACTCAGTGAAGAAATAATTGATTGACCTGCTTCAGGAATATGTGGATGTGTTTGCTTGGTCTTATCAAGATATGCCAGGGTTGGACACCGACATTGTTATGCACAAGCTGCCTTTAAGGGAAGATTTCCCGCCAGTTAAACAGAAACTGCGCCGTACTCGCCCAGACATGGCAATGAAAATCAAAGAAGAGGTACAAAAGCAGTGGGACGCCGGGTTCCTTGCTGTGACTAGCTATCCGCCGTGGGTTGCTAATATAGTACCAGTACCTAAGAAGGACGGCAAAGTAAGAATGTGTGTTGACTACCGGGACCTGAACAGAGCCAGCCCGAAAGATGACTTCCCATTACCTCACATCGATGTATTGGTGGATAATACGGCTCAGTTCTCGGTATTCTCCTTCATGGACGGATTTTCAGGATACAATCAGATTAAGATGTCTCCTGAAGACATGGAGAAGACAACCTTCATCACACCCTGGGGCACGTTCTGTTACAAGGTGATGCCATTCGGACTGAAGAATGTCGGTGCAACATATCAACGGGCTATGGTGACGTTATTCCACGATATGATCCATAAAGAAATCGAATGTTATGTGGATGACATGATTGCCAAGTCCCTCACAGAAGAAGACCACCCGGTAAATCTGCTAAAGTTATTCAAGCGTCTGAGGAAATACCAACTGAAGTTGAACCCCAACAAATGCACATTCGGGGTGCGATCCGGTAAGCTGCTGGGATTTATTGTAATTGAGAAAGGGATTGAAGTTGACCCTGATAAAGTCAAAGTCATTCAAGAAATGCCTGCACCAAAGTCTGAAAAAGAAGTTCGAGGGTTCTTAAGAAGATTGAACTACATTTCAAGGTTCATATCTCACCTTACAGCAACCTGTGAACCTTTGTTCAAGCTGTTGAGAAAAGAACAAATGGTCAGGTGGAACGAAGACTGCCGGAGGGCTTTTGACAAGATCAAGGAATACTTACAAGAGCCTCCAATCCTTATGCCTCCAGTTGAAGGAAGACCTCTAATCATGTACTTGACAGTACTAGAAGAGTCAATGGGGTGTGTGCTGGGCCAGCATGACGAGTCTGGTCGAAAAGAGTATGCAATATACTACCTAAGCAAAAAGTTTACCGACTGTGAACAACGTTATTCACTGCTCGAGAAAACTTGTTGTGCTTTAGCGTGGGCTGCTCGCCGACTGAGACAGTATATGTTGACCCACACTACTCTATTGATCTCCAAGATGGATCCAGTCAAGTATATTTTTGAGAAGCCAGCACTTACCGGACGGGTTGCAAGATGGAAAATGATCCTCACAGAATATGACATCCAATACACATCTCAGAAAGCCATCAAGGGCAGTGTATTGTCTGAATATCTTGCTGAGCAACCTATTGATGATTACCAGCCTATGAGATTTGACTTCCCCGATGAAGACATCATGTTCATAAAAGCAAAAGATCATGAAGAGCCTGTTCACACTGAAGGGCCTGACCCGGAAGAAGAATGGACTATGATGTTTGATGGGGCTGTTAATATGAATGGTCGTGGTGTTGGTGCAGTACTCATTACACCTAAAGGAGTTCACATGCCTTTCTCGGCAAAGCTTACCTTTAACTGCACTAACAACGAAGCTGAATATGAAGCTTGCATTATGGGTCTTGAGGAAGCCATTGACCTCAGGATCAAAACTTTGACTGTATTCGGAGATTCAGCTCTGGTAGTTAATCAAACCAACGGCAAATGGTACACACACCAGGATCATCTGATACCTTATAGGGATTATACAAGGAGGTTATTGACTTTCTTTACAATAGTCAAGCTTGAGTATATCCCTCGGGACGAGAATCAGTTCGCAGATGCTCTAGCTACCATTTCATCCATGATCAAAGTTTAAGCTGCCAACTTTGTACCTCAAATTTCAGTGTCCAGACTTGACAGACCGGCATATGTGTTCGCAGCAGATGTTGTCAAAGATGATAAGCCTTGGTTCCATGATATTAAGTGCTTCTTGGAGGATCATATATACCCACCTGGGGCATCTTCCAATGATAAGAAGACTCTGAGAAGGCTTGCTGGCAGTTTCTTTCTGAACACTGATGGTTCCCTGTACAAGAGAAACTTTGATATGGTACTCCTCAGATGCGTTGACAGAACAGAAGCAGACTTGCTGATGCACGAGGTACACGAAGGATCCTTTGGTACCCATGCAGGAGGACATGCAATGGCCAAGAAATTGCTAAGATCAGGTTATTATTGGATCACAATGGATGCCGACTGTTGTGCTTACGCCAGAAAATGCCATAAATGCCAGATTTATGCGGATAAGGTGCATGTGCCTCCCAATCCTTTGAATGTGATGTCGTCACCTGGCCCTTTGCTATGTGGGGCATTGGCATGATTGGCAAGATTGAGCCAACTGCTTCGAATGGCCATAGATTCATCCTGGTTGCCATTGACTATTTCACCAAGTGGGTCGAAGCAGCTTCATATGCAAACGTTACAAGGCAAGTGGTAGCCAGGTTTCTGAAGAGAGATATCATCTGTCGATACGGAGTTCCCGAGCGAATCATTACTGACAATGGTTTCAACTTAAACAACAAAATGATGGCAGAGCTATGCCGGGACTTCAAGATTCAACACCACAATTCTTCTCCTTACAGGCCAAAGATGAACGGCGTTGTTGAGGCAGCTAACAAGAATATCAAGAAGATTGTGCAGAAGATGGTAGTCACATACAAAGACTGGCATGAGATGCTACCGTTTGCCTTGCATGGGTACCGCACGTCAATCAGAACATCCACTGGGGCAACACCGTATCAGCTTGTGTATGGTATGGAAGCAGTCCTACCTGTTGAAGTTGAATTAACCTCCCTACGGGTACTGATGGATGTTAAGCTAAACGAAGCAGAGTGGGTCCGGTCCCGATACGAACAACTGAGTCTGATTAAAGAGAAAAGATTGGCTGCAATCTGTCATGGGCAGTTGTATCAGAAAAGAATGAAGAGAGCCTTCGATCAGAAAGTCAGGCACCGAGAGTACCAAGTAGGAGATCTCGTGCTGAAGAGAATCCTCCCTCCTCATACAGACCACAAGGGCTAGTGGACTCCGAATTATGAAGGACCATTTGTAGTAAAGAAAGTTTTCTCGGGTGGAGCACTCATGCTCAGCACTATGGATGGTGAAGACTTCCCATCCCCTATGAATTCAGATGCAGTTAAAAAATACTTCGCATGAAATGACCCGCTGGACACGAAAACAGAATGTAAGTCCAGGCAAAAATAGGGCATCCCGGCGAGTCAAAAACAGAATAAAAGACTCGGGCAAAAATAAGGGAAAATAAACAAAAAATGTACACTCGCTGAGTTGAAAAGCCGCATGGGACAACTCAGGCAAAAATGGGTATCCCGATGGATTGAAAACCCGAAAGGGCGATCCATGCAAAATAAGGGAATAAGCGAACAACTGCATGCTGAATTCGTCTGTATCACTTACGACTTGGTAAGCTTCGAAAGGATCAAGCTTCTTTCAGAATCAGCCTTCTTCAGAAAGCAAGACGAGAAGAACGTCAAATGTCATACGAGTCATAGCAAAAGGGAAGCTCCTTGAAGCGTCATCAACATTGCCAACATTTTGTTTCTCAATTTGTAACAATCTCCTCATTCTAGGGGATATGTTTCTTTGACTGTATCTTGCCAATTCAGGGCATATGAATCAATAAAATCATATTTTCAGTCATGTCTCGTCTCGTACATTTCTTCATTTGCAAAATGTCCGATGTCTTTAAGATACTGATTGCATAAATACAGATGTTTCTTTTCTAAAGAATACGTGCTTGCAGGAAATATACTTACCCCCGGGAGTGTCTAAACTCCTATGATGGAATCCGGTAAGGGATACCTCGGGATTACTTGTACATTTCTATCTTTGCAGGATTGCAGGCATTCAAAGCACAACATGGGGCATGAAGGTTCCATCCCAGCAAGCTGGCAAATCAACGCCCACTCAGTCTTAGCACCCAAAGTGTTTTCTCCCCAGCTGAGTGGCCACTTGCTATTTTCTCCCCAGCTGAGTTGCCACTTGCTATTTTCTCCCTAGCCGAGGTGCCAATTATTCTTCTTTCTTAAAGTACAGAAGCCAGGGAACCAACTTCCCCACAGAGTTTCAGCCTCTGGCCAGAAGATCAGCGCATGGAGGAATCACAACAGAGTGACGAAAGCTTCTACAAACCCCAGCTGGGTCCCTCATTACCAGGATGGGTCTATCAGTGACCTATTCCCCCAAGCAGATACATCTTGTCAGATCTACCAATGATCTCATCCCCAGCTGGGATGTCCATTTCAAACAGCTCAACCAGAAATCTTCACAGCAACGGGATCCAAATCCCAGATTGGTATCCTTGCATAATCATGGCATTCGCATCATATTCACCCCACAAAGCATAGCATTCCGTCTAAAAACAGAGCATTACGGCAAAAATCCAACATATTGCATAATCATAGGCCATGTTCTGAATCAAAGGCCTATGAATATTGACAATCCATCAGCAATATACAGAATGCTCCCCAGATTCCCCAACAGAGAGCTGAAGCTAAAGCAGTTGCCTTACATTCACAAACATCAGTATATACCCCTTGTGGCACCCGTCCGTGTCATATCCCCAATGGAAAGCCAAAGCATCCCCTTTGCACTCACAGATACACATATGTACAATTCCTTGACACTCGTCCGTGTCACCTTCCCCAGCACAGTAACCTAAACACTTTGTATATCAGATACTTGTGTATACTACTTTTCTCCTTTCGACACTCGTCCGTGTCACCTGTCTATACACCATTCATATTTATTACCTCTCAGATTCGACACTAGTCCTTGTTCTTTGTTAACCAGTTGGTACTCGTCCGTACCAACATCTCAGAACATGCGTCAAGCGTTTGTTTCTACCTGATACTCGTCCGTATCATAGTCATAAGGATGCTCGTCCGCATCTTTAGTCCATACACATGTCAGACACCCTTGTCTCTTTTGAATATAGACACTCGTCTGTGTCTACTATTCCCCAGAAGAGTCCGCTCAGATTCAACACTCGTCCGTGTTCCTTATTAACCAGTTGATACTCGTCCGTATCATCATCTCTGAACACGTGTCAGTATTTGTTTCTACTCGATACTCATTCGTATCATAGTCTTAAGGATGCTCGTCCGCATCTTTAACCTATACACAACGTCAGAACACTTATACCTGTTATTTTTCCTGGATATAAACACTCGTCCGTGTTTACTATTCCCCTGGAGATCGCCAGCAAAGCAAAATTTCTTTGGTTATCTGACATTCGTCCTATGTCATTATAAACCTTGAGAGCAGCCGTCCCCTGCTAGGTGATCGTCCTTCATCATGCTCGTCCGATGGTCGTCCCCATCGTTGACCTTTTATCCGGCAATCGTCCTATGTCGCGATATTTTCGGCAGCCGTACCCTGCCAGGTGATCGTCCTTCACCTTTGATGACCGTCCCTCATCATTATTTCATTTATTCTTTAACCCGATGGTCGTCCCCGTCGTGGTCCCTTTTCCTTTTCCTGATGATCGTCCTTCATCAGTTTAGCCCGATGGCCGTCCCCATCGTTTGTTTACATTACTTTTTGAACTTGATGGCCGTCCCCATCATTTTTCATTAATCCCCATAGAATCTTATAACTTTTCTTGATGGCCGTCCCCATCATGATCCCTTTTATCCCCAGCATGTCGGTCGTCCCCGTCATTGCTTTATTTTTCGCACTTTCCCCAGCGTGTCGACCGTCCCCGTCATTGCTCTTTCCCCAGCAGTCGTCCTCTGCTCGACGGTCGTCCTCCGTCACCTATACTTTACAATATACTTTATTTTCCTTTACAATCTATATCCCTTTTCTTCTTCATTCTGTGAGCGCAAATTTTGGACTGTCTTTGGTATCCAACCACAAGTTATCTCGTTTGCCTGTTAAGCCGCTGCTTACATCCTGCACAGCTAACTCATGCTTGAATAGGGGCAGCTGTAAACACCCCAAATTTTCCCTCACCCATTCACACCATGGCTTGTGATCTCCTCATATGCATAAGTTCAATCATAGCATCTCATATTACATTTTTGATTCACTGCATTACTTCTAAGTCATCTGCATCTAGGGTTTGTGATCTGAGCTATCCAAGGGCTTCTTGAGCCACTCCAAAGGCCATCAATCACTTCAAAGGGGTCCATGTATGTTCAAGCATCATATTATATCCTCTCAAAGTCAAGAATGTCAAAGAATCACAAGAACTGAAAATGGCATGGAAGCAGAGCCAGGTTTGACTGCACAGATGACCTAGAATTAGGGTTTTGGTTTCAGAGGCCATAACTCCAAATTTTTTGGCCATTCTTGTTTCTATTGGTCTCTATATGGTATGGGGAGCATGCATATCAATTTTCATGAAGAAATTCCATAGGGAAGTCATTTGATCAAGAGTTGACTTTTCAAGCAAGTCAGTGTAAAATCAGGGCATCTGAGGCCCCCAATGACCCAACCAAAGGGTGTTCTTCATCATTTTGATTGTGTATGATCTTTATTTGATCATGAAAGATGTTGGAAGTTCACAAAATTGAAGAATTTCAAGTCATTTGCAAAGTTGACTTTTTGGGAAGGTTTGACTTTTAAGGAAATTGCCATTTTGGGAAACTTTTTCAACCCTTGCTTTTTGATTCAAAAATGCTTCAAATGGAAAAAATTTGGTCATGAAAGTTGTAGAATGGATCATTCCCTTTTCAAAAAGTACAAGAACATGACCTAATTCATTTTGGATCAAAAGTTATGGCTTGTCAAAGTTGGCTAAAATCACAAAATTTGAAGTTTTCTACCAAAGAGACATTTTGCAAAATGGTTTGTTCAAGTGTTCTAAAGGCCTTAAATGTGTATCATTTCTTCACAACATGATCATGTAACATCTAAAATTCAGAATAGGCCAAGAGATCACTCATCTTCATGACTTTTGGAGCAAGATTTCTCAAAGGAAGCAAAAGTGAGGCAAGTTGCAAAAACTCACTCAAGTGTGAATCCACTTGCTTGCTGACTCCACAAACAATCCTATGGCTCTCCACACATCTTGTTGCGCAGGACACCCCATCTGTCCTTGGCTAGCTAGTAGCCCATGCCTCTCTTACACAACTTTGACATTTTGGCAACTTGAGCCATACCAATCACAAAAGCACACATCAACTCATCTGACCAATCCCATTACTTTATGCAAACAAAAAGCAAGCCAAAACACATACAACACAAGCCTGAAAGCACCAAGAACACAGCTCACTCATTTTCACCCCATTTTGCAAAAGCTTTCGAAACACTCTCCACAGGCTGCAAACACACAAACCAACTTCACAAATCAACTCAGCACACTTCCCTGGTCACAAACCACCCCTCACCATAGCCTGAAACTCATTGAAACAAAAACACGATCACCACCTTCCATTGAACAGAACTTCTGCCATCTCATAAACCAGCCATCCTCAAAGCTTTCTAAGCTTCATTTCATAATCAGAGGGTTCAAAGGAGTGGACTTGCAGCAAAGGAAAGGCCAGAAAGCTCAGGACCAGGAGTTTCCATCTCAGGTAGCCATCTCAAACTTTTTTCCAGAAACTCCATTTTAAGTTCTTAAATGCTTCTATGCACTCCCCTGATCATGGGGATATGATTATTTTTGAAAATGGTTGAGAAACCAGGATGTATGAATGCTCTGAAACGTTTTTGCCCTAGAAATGTTTTGCTTCGATTTGGCTGATTGATGAATGAAAAATGATTTTTGTTTGGGGGTTTTGATTCAGTGTTGAATGGGGTTGATTTCTGGGCCATTAGTTTTCATTTTCATGGAGTTTTGAGGGATTTAGCAACTTTCAGGTGAGGGTCTTGCCGGAGAAGACGACCGGAAGTCTTCTCCGGCCACCTGAAAGTGATTAGGGTTTAATCTATGTAATTAATAAAGTTTGAATGTGGAGCGTAGATGTTGCTGACTAAGTCAATTCCCGCGCGTGTTCAATGGTCCAGATCTTCCACTTAGCCCTAATCTCAATTAATTAAATTAATTAATTCATTTTAGTCAGTTTGAATGACAACCCTTGGATCTGGCGCGCAGTCTTTCCCTCCTTCCTGAGTTTGAATCCTGGCCACTGGATGCGCATACTTTTCATTTAATTCATTTTATTTTCATTTTATTTGATTTGTTTTCTTCATTTTATTAAAAATAGTAAAATATTTTTAAAAATTCTGAAAATTTTTATGCAGCCTTTTATTAATTTTCAGAAACCAAAAACATTTTTATTTTTATTTTTTGCATTAAAAAATATTTTTAAATCATTTAAAAGTTTATTTTTAATTAATTAATGAGAATTAATTAATTAAAAATACTTTTAAGTATTTAAAAATCACCAAAAAATTCATGAAACCTTTAAAATTATTTAGAAACATTGTCCAACCCTCAAACCAAATTTCTTTTTTGATCTTGATGTCATTTGACAATTTTTCATGGAATTAATTTCATTTCAAGGAATTATTTTGATCCAATCTTTGAAAATTCATTTCTGCCTAGTCTTTAAGAGTTGGACTTTGATTCTTTTTGCATTGTGTCTTGCATATCATGTAGTTTTTAGGATTAAATTGGCATGTTTTGATCTTGCATTTTCAATTTGTTTGACATTTTTCTTGACAAGGTACCCTAAAACCCTATAAATCTTAGGAAATTCATAACTTTCACTAGGTTAAGAATTGGGTCCCCTCCTTTGGGCAGTGAATTTGTATAGGTTTAGGGTTCCCTTGAATGCATTTTCAATTTTTTATCTTGATGTTTGCTTCTGGTTTTGGTTTTTGTTTTGTGCATTGATCATTAAACCCTAATTTGGGCTTCCTTTTGCATTCATCTTGCATTTGCTTGCATACCATGGCTTGCCATAGCATTTTGTGCATCCATTTGATTCATTAGACATCTCAAGACATATTAGAAGCATGTTTGATCATTGCATATTTCATTTGCCATGTTGTATGTCATTTGCATTCCATAACTTTTCATGTATGTTCATGGTTCTAAGCATGCCTCTCTTGCATCCATATGTTTGTATGATCATCCCTATACCTTGTTTCATGTTTGCATCACCTCATAGCATCATTATCATCACACACATGCTTCTGATTTTGGTTTGCATCATGCCATTTCATTTCATATTGCATTGCATTGCATTTCTTTCACTAACTTTTCAGGTGGTAAGTCATTTTGAGAAGTGAATTTGCCTTCATTTCTCACAATTTCTTTTCATCTCTCTTATGCATCATTGCTGCATTTTGTCTTGTGTTTGAGATTGAGCTTGCTCTTTCTTCTTCTTCTTACTTTCTTTCCTCAAGTGACTTGTCTTCTTAAATGAAGCAAGTTACTTTGCTTCTCTTTGCTCCTTTCATCTGCTTCCTGGTGGTTTCTCTGAAGATCTTTCTTGTAAACCTCACAAACCTTAGGAACAACCAAGCATGACAATAATTAGGGTTTTGATTATTCCCCCACTTAGTTTTACCTTTGTGTCTCATTGAGTCTTCCCTTCTCATCTCATAATCAAGGACTAAACCCTAAAGGCTTTAAGACTTTGTGATTAAGCTTATGCCTGCATCCTTCTATTAGGATGGAGTGTATAACTTTAATCCTAAGTATTAAACCCTTAATGTGTTTAACTCCTCTAATCAATTCACTTAATAATCATCAGGACATCAAGCTTGTAACTTGGGCCTTGCATTAGGGTTCTAATTCTTCCTTAATTGGTTAAGAAGGACTAACCCTAGTGTTAATGGACAAGTCCCCCTCAAGTTGTCTTACAAACCATAAAAATTACTTCATCATCTTATCATTAACTAAAATCCACTTAATAAAGGCTTTGTTTTGTCATGAGTTTAATCCCTAATCATGGATTAAGTTGAGGAGCTTTCCTCGGCTTAAACATTCTCATCTATTATCCTTCTATTAGGATGGTGTAATGAGCCTGTTTAATCCCTGATTATGGCTTAATCTCATTACTCAACACTAAACAAAAACAACAAAAACATCTAAATAATCACAAGTAGGTTAATGATCTTAATCCTACACCAAAGGTGATTAAGTGTGAGAAGCTGACTTCACACTTAAGGTATTCTCATTACCCCTAATCAGAGGGAAGATGTGATGAGTTTACTAAATCCACTGGTTTAGGCTTGAGCTCATTAACTTATGACAAACTTTCAAAAGTAATAAAAGACTGAAATCTCAAAAACAAACAATAATCGTCTCCTCCGGGATTCTTTTCTCATCACACTCACCCATAAACGGGAACTTGCTTCTTCCGTCTAATGCAAGACAGTTTGCACCTGAGCCAGACATGTCTTACACTTGAGCATAGACAAGTAAGCAGTTCATCAGTCAATTTATCTTTCAGTCTCTTTGGGTCGAACTACGGTGTTCTGACTTCCTCATTGCACGAGAGGATACGTAGGCATAACTTAACGGTTATCAAACAAAAGTCTTTGTATACCCCCCCCCCCTTCTAGCCTTATTCTTTAGCCTCATTATCATGAGCATTTCATCTTTGTTCTTACACTGACACTTCACTTATACACTTCACTTCTCTTACACTGACACCTGTACATCCTTTTCCAGCTCTTTTATACACAGATTGCACTGACACTACCCCTTTAAAACACAAATCTTTCAAGCGTGGATCCCGTCGAGTACGACGGACAATCTGGGTGCTGATACCTTCCCAGGTTGTAACCAACCCCCTTTCTCAGTCTCTCTGGTTCGCAACCGTCTTATCCATATCGTTCTAGGTCTATGCAGCATTACCTTTCCTCCGGGATAAAAATGCCTAGCTGGCGACTCTTTTCTTTTCCTGTGAGTTCACTCCTGTGAGTTCTCACATCCTCCTTTCGCTGACCGTTCGCGTCTGTACCTCATTTGAGCCCAGTCTCATCTTTTGGGAGCGACAATCATAAGTATTGGGATCTACTCTCCCAAAATCTTTCTTCCCTTTCATCACTCTAACTTCCCAAGCTTGGGATGCCAGTATGCTCTTCTTGAGATTTCCTTCTGCTGGAAAGTATAAAGGTTCATTTGCCTCTTCAAACAAAGGCACAACTCTTAATGGATAACCAAACTGCTTCATGTAAAAGATAGGATTGTAACTAATCCCACCCTTCCTTCCTATCAAAGGCACACTTGGGAAGCTACCATAACTGACCAATAATTCTTTGCCCACCAGATCTTTGTTGCATCCCCATGCAATGTCAGCTGAGGTTAAGCCCATTAATCTTTTGGACCACTTCCAAGATTGTTTCAAATCCTGGAAAGGTCCTGATTTAGGGAGTTGCCTTACAAACCATTCAGCAAATAGGGGAACACAACAATTTACATGTCCTTTCCTCTTTTCATTCCTGTGGTGAACTCCATAGTAAAAGTCACCTAGCAAATTGGGTACTGGGTTTCTTCTGGAAAATATAGTGATAGCTTCCATGTTAATTAAACCCTTCTCTCCTGGGAACAAACTGGTCCCATACACTATCAAAGCAAGCAAGGTGTTGAACTTAGCCCATTTTTTTTCAAAGGCCAGGTCCTGAGCTTCCTTGATAAGAAAATCTAAGAAAAGTCCTTTACCTTTGGTGGCATCCAATTCTCTGCTAACCTTGGATAAGTCCAGAAGAAAAGACTCAGCTATATCTTTGGATGAAGGCATCTTCTCTAAACCAAAATAAGGAGCACCATTTTTGATGGGGATTCTGAGGATGCTTGATATCTCTTCTAATGTGGGAGCCAAGATGTAGTCAGGGAAAACAAAAAGCCTCAGCTGTGGATTATATAACTGTAGTAGAGAATGCAAGCTATCCCTCTGGTCAGTGGTTGGCTTATTCACATAGTCTAGGATCTTCCAAAACTCTTTTCTAAAATCATCAAGCACTTTGTCACCCATCAAACCAATTAACTTCTGAATACCATCTGTCTCTGGATGTGGGAAAGTATAATGGACATTTCTCTTCCTTTGAATCTCCATGTTGAAGCAGCAAATATGACCAGGAATAGGATATAATGAACCCTGAGAATAAAAAGAACACAAAATGATTAATGATGTTATGATGTTATGCAAGGAAAGGCATGTGATCAGTGACGTGTCTGTGTAGTGAATCAGGTAATCAAGTGTCTGTGCAAGGCCATAACATCACCACAAGTATCTTTCTGATCAGGAGTTTATGATTTCAGGATCCATAATTAACAGAACAAGATCATATCATTGAAGTTTGTTGGCATAAATGGGTATGTTGAAGTTTAGGGTTCCTGCAAACCTGTAAACCCCTCCCAATCTCACGGGTGTGCTACTCGGGTCAACATCACAAACTCTCAAAGCTAAATAGCAATAATACATTCACCATTTATGAGAAATGGCTCATGACCAAATCAGGGAATCGGTTTGGCATTATGTACTACTCAGGGATGTCTCAGTTGAGTCCAAGGAAACAAGCATCCCTCATAAGTCCTCAGCTTCAAGCACTGAATCGAGAAACAATAGTACACTCATCTCGAAGGGTACAATACTATCGTCATACGAACAATTTGCCTTAACTGGGTTCCTATGAGAGAACCAGGCCATCCTATGCGAGTTCCCAGTGGGCCCTCGGATGCGAGTGGGTTTGCCAACAAATGTGGTCTGCCACTGTCATCACTGGAGAGGGATGTTTCCACAAAGGTTCTCAATGATTGGTCCCTTGACTGCACATAACTATCAAGGTAGTGTATTGCCCCAGAAAGATTCCGGCATCAATACATTTCCGAGAAGGTCGTAAGTCAAGGAGTGGAACTCACTAATACCAACATACCAAGATGCCATGAAGCCAAAGTGGAACCACTCTAAATCCTAGGTGCACTCAAGCGGGGTATTTGGCTTATCTCACAATAACAAAACCCATCCCACAGAAAAAATGAAACCAGCACAGTCCAGTATATGATGCACGTGAAAATAAATACAGAAAGCAGTAAATAAAGTTGTAAAGTAAACTGTAAATGAAAACAGTAAATAAACATAACAGCACACAACACACATATAAACACCCAAAGAAATAAAAACAAATAGGCGCTAGGATTGACTCTACGAGGGAAACCAGAGATTCTGGGTTCGATCCCCAGCAGAGTCGCCAGCTGACGCTCCCGGGATTTTCATCCTAGTACAAACACGAAAGTGGTGCGAAAAAAGTAGAGTCGCCAGCCAGGCATTTTTATCCCGAATGAATGGGAAAGGTAATGCTGCACAAACCTGAGGAAGAAGGAAAGGACAATGCCTTGCGAACCAAAGATCTGGGTTCGGGAGTCGGTTACGACCTGGGAAGGTATTAGTACCCCAAATCGTCCTCCGTACCCGACGGGATCCACGCTTGTTTGTTTGCTTCAAAGGGTGAGAAAATAAAGTGCTGCTGAATAAAACTGCTACTGGAACTGGAATGGGAATGGAAAAGGAGAAAGGGAATTGGAATGGAAACAAAGGATGGGGAAAATGTAGGGAAAATAAAGAATGTGCTCGAATGGGCCCTACCCCACTTCCTACGTACCTCGTCGTGAAAATGAGGATCAGAGTCGACGTAGTTCGCCTAACTAAGGCGGGAACTATTTGTTTGTGTTTTTTATAGCTGGAACTGTGTATGTCTATGCTCAGGTGTTGCAGGCTCGTCTGGTACGAGTGTGTTTACCATCTTGCATTCGAGACAAGTCGTCGCGAGTTCGTGTTGAGAATGAATGAGGTGAGAAAAGAAGTTCCCGCAGGAAAGTCGCTTATTGTTTGTTGTTTTGCTTTTTAAGAGTTTTGTATGAATTTGGCACAAGGGAGCGAATTCAAACTCTCTTCCATGGAATGTGAACTTGCTACTACATTCCAAGATAGAATAATAGAACAAGAACACCAAGTAAGGAGAATTTATCCAAGACTTGTTTCCATGAATTAGGGTTTAAGTTCACTAGCTTGTTAAAATTTATTAAGTATTTTTGTAGCTTTTGTAAAGATGTGTATTTTAAATTTTCTTTGTGAAACAACCCCTTGATGAGACTTGTACATCATTCTAGACAAGCCTACACCACTCCAAGATGGAATGAATGTAAGTGCCCCATGGAATAAGGCTATACACAAGGAATCCTTTCAAGCATTTATTAAGTCTTTTTGGATTTTGTTTGGAGATGAGGAAAGAAAGACTCAAAAGGCAAAAGGTCAAAGCTAATGGGGGACTAAGACACAACCCTAAGTTATCTTATTATGTACAAATGTGATCCTATGGTTAATGAGGTATTCTAACCTAAGGAGAAGAAAGAACAAGCTAGAATTCAACTTACTTCCTAAGGAAGTTAAGTTGAATCTAAAGAGAGAAAGAGGGAACCTATGAACAAAGCACAAAGGTGTTAAGGCAATAACAAAAGGCATGCATAAGAGATAAAGAATGAAGTAATTACCTCATCTCCCCCCTACAAAACAAGTGTTAGCGTGATGGAGAAATATGAACAAATCTCAATAACAACCCACACTAGCTAAGAAAAGATGTTAGTGAGCTTCTAAGGTTAATACCTAAGCCTAAAGCATCTTATAAGGTAACAAACTTAAAAAGTCAGTAGCTAAATCAAATCAAAAGTTACTAAAGCTACAAAGGTAGACAACCTCAAACCATGCCCTGAAATTAATCTAAACCTCATTAAGATCTAAGGTAAAGTCACATGGGGAAACCTAAAGGATTAAGTAACCTAAAATGGCTTAAACCCTAAAGTAAATGGAAAATCCAGGGGCTAATCATCTTATCAAAGTCTCCTAATAGGTCATGCTACAAGGGATGAATCGAACATAGGGGGATGACCTAAACATGTTTATAAGACACAAAATAAGACTTGGACAAATTTATTTGGAGTATTTGTGAAGTTTTGAGTGGTTAAGATGAAGGAGAATTAGGTCAAAAGTGAGACAATGGTGACTTAAGGTTCAAGTAAACCCTGAAAAACAAGAGTAAAGACTCAAGGATGGCTTTCAATGTTAGAGGACCTATAATATGACTCACAAGAACCAGAAACAAGGCCTTAGACTAATGGCATGAATGCCTTATTCATTTGAAGTAAGAGAATACAACATGAAGGACCAAACATGGCTTAGACATCAAACAATTCAAAAAAACTACCAAATGACCTTAAACAAAATATGAAAGTTGACCACTCAATACAAAATCTAGATAGTAGGTTATGTGTAAAAAATCTCATTAAAATGCATCTTTTTGGATGGTTAATGGAAGGGTAGAACTCAATTAGGGATTTTGAACATACAAGTGAAAGAAAGGACTCAAAAATGGTCCAAACATGACCTAAATATCCAGAGAAAAATATTTTGATGAAGTTTGATGAGTTATTTGGATAATGCAAAAAGAATGAGACATTTATCATTTGCGGTTTAGGATAAAGAAAATGTACAAATTGATTGGTCAGAAAATGGGAAAATAGAAATTAATTCAATTTAGAAATTAATTCTGACTAAAATATAAAATAAAAATATGAACAAAAATAATGGAAAATTAAAGTAAAAATTCAAGGATCTCTCATGAATTAATTGGGAATTTTTTATGGTGTTTTATTATTTTTAAAAAGCCAAAACGAAAAATGAATAAAGATGAAAAAATGAAATAAAAAGAAGTGAAATGGACTGAGTTGATATGGGCCTGGGGGTGTCAAAAGCATCAAAAACAACTGAATTGGGCCTAGGACGTACGAGCTGGGGGTGTGAATATGAACTGAAGACTTTTGGTTGACTTTACGTGCACATGCCTGATGTCGCTCCCGCTAAGTGACACAGGGTCAGATAGGGTACAGACGCGAACGGTCGGCGAAAGGAGAAATGAAAATGAAATGAATAGAGTCGCCAGATAGGCATTTTTATCCCGAAGGAAAGGTAATACTGCATAAACCTAGAAAAAGATATGGATAAGACGGTCGCGAACCAGAGAAACTGAGAAAGGGGGTTGGTTACAACCTGGGAAGGTATTAGCACCCAGATTGTCCGTCGTACTCGACGGGATCCACGCTTGAAAGTTTGTGTTTAAGGGGGGTAGTGTCAGTGCTATCTGTGTGCAAAAGCTGAAAAACGAATGTACAAGTGTCAGTGCAAGAAAGTGAAGTGAAATGCTCAGGAATGAGGCTTAAAAGAATAATGCTGGAAGAGGGGGAAGAGACAGAGACTTTTGTTCGATAACAGCTAGGTTATGCCTACGTATCCTCTCGTGCAATGAGGAAGTCAGAACACCGTAGTTCGACTCAAAGAGACTGAAAATGAATTGACTGTGAACTGCTTACTTGTCTATGTGTCGCTCCCGATAAATGGGAAATGGCCCAAATAAAGGTACAGACGCGAACGGTCGGAGAAAGGGACAATGAGAACACACAGGAGTGAACTCACTGGGAATGAAAAGAGTCGCCAGCTAGGCATTTTTATCTCGGGGGAAAGGTAATGCTGCATAGACCTAGAAAGATATGGACAAGACGGTTGCGAACCAGAGAGACTGAGAAAGGGGGTTGGTTACAACCTGGGAAGGTATTAGCACCCAGATTGTCCGTCGTACTCGACGGGATCCACGCTTAAAAGATTTGTGTTTTAAAGGGGTAGTGTCAGTGCAATTTGTGCATAAAGAGAGCTGGGAAAGGTGTACAGGTGTCAGTGTAAGAGGAGTGAAGTGTATAAATGTACAGTGTCAGTGTAAGAACAGGAATAAGATGCTCAAGATCATGAGGCTAAAGAATGAAGCTGGAAAGAGGGGGAATATACAGAGACTTTTGTTCGATAACTGTTAAGTTATGCCTACGTATCCTCTCGTGCAATGAGGAAGTCAGAACACCGTAGTTCGACCCAAAGAGACTGAAAGGTGAATTGACTTGTGAACTGCTTACTTGTCTATGCTCAAGTCTATGACCTGTCTGGCTCAGGTGCTAACTGTCTTGCATTAGACGGAAGAAGCAAGTTCTCGTTTGTGAGTGAATGAGGTGAGAAAAGAATCCCAGAGGAGACGATTATTGTTTGTTTTTGAGTTTTCAGTCTTTTATTGCTTTTGAGAATTTGTCATAAGTTAATGAGCTTAAGCCTAAACCAATGGATTTAGCAAACTCATCACATCTTCCCTCTGATTAGGGGTAATGAGAATACCTTAAGTGTGAAGTCAGCTTCTCACACTTAATCACCATGGTGTAGGATTAAGATCATTAACCTACTTGTGATTATTTAGATGTTTTTGTTGTTTTTGTTTAGTGTTGAGTAATGAGGTTAAGCCATAATCAGGGATTAAACAGACTCATTACACCATCCTAATAGAAGGATAATAGATGAGAATTTTTAAGCTGAGGAATGCTCCTCAACTTAATCCATGATTAGGGATTAAACCCATGACAAAACAAAGCCTTTATTAAGTAGATTTTATTTAATGATATGATGATGAAGTGAATTTTAGGGTTTGTGAGACAACTTGAGGGGGACTTGTCCATTAACACTAGGGTTAGTCCTTCTTAACCAATTAAGGAAGAATTAGAACCCTAATGCAAGGCCCAAGTTACAAGCTTGATGTCTTGATGATTATTAAGTGGATTGATTAAAGGATTTAAACACATTAAGGGTTTGACACTTAGGATTAAAGTTATACACTCCATCCTAATAGAAGGATGCAGGCATAAGCTTAATCACAAAGCCTTAAAACCTTTAGGGTTTAGTCCTGGATTATGAGGTGGGAAGAGAAGACTCAAAAGAGACACAAAGGTAAAACTAAGAGGGGGAACTAATCAAGACCCTAATCATTGTCATGCCCTGTTGTTCCTAAGATTTGTGAGGTATGACAAGAGAAATCTTCAATGGAACCACCAGGAAGCAGAGGAAAGGATCAGGAGAAGCAAAGTAACTTGCTTCATTCAAGAAGTCCAGTCACTTGAAGAAAGAAAGTAAGATGAAGAATAATGAGCAAGTTCAATCTCAAACACATAACAAAATGCAGCAAGGATTCATAAAAGAGATGAAGAAAAGTTATGAGAAGTGAAGGCAAATTCACTTCTCAAAGTCACTTACCACCTGAAAAGTTAGAAGAGAAATGCAATGCAATGCAAAATGGGATGAAATGGCATGATGAGAAACAAAACCAGTGGCATATGCATGATGATAGTGATGCTATGAGATGCTACAAACATAGAACAACACATGGGGATGATCATACAAGTTCATGGATGCAAATGAAACAAGTTAAGAACCATGATCAAACATGAAAAGTTATGAAATGCAAATGGCATATAACATGGCAAATGCATGATGCAATGATCAAACATGCTCTCAATATGTCTTAAGATGTTCAATGAATCAAGAGAATGCATAAAATGCTATGGCAAGTCAAGGTATGATTGCAAGTGCAATATGGATGCATATGGAAGCCCAAATTAGGGTTTATGATCAAAGCATCAAACACAAACCAAAATCAGAAGCAAACATCAATACAAAAAATTGAAAATTCACTCAAAGGATCCTAAAACCTATACTAACTCACTGCCCAAAGGAGAAGTTCCAACTCTTAACCTAACTCAAGATATGATTTTCCTAAGTTTTCTAGGGTTTTAGGGTTCCTTAACAAGAAATATACCAAATAAATGGAAAATGAAAGATCAAATCATGCCAAATTAACCTTACAAACTACATGATATGCTAAACACAATGCAAAAAGAGTCAAAGTCCAACTCTCAATGGTTAGGCAGAAATGATTTTTGGAAGTTTGGATCAAAATAATGCATCAAAATGATTTTAATTCCATGAAAAATGCTCAAAATGCATCAAGATCAAAAAATAAATTTGGTTCGAGGGTTGGACAATGTTTCTAAATGTTTTTAAATGTTTCATGAATTTTTTGGTGATTTTTAAATACTTAAAAGTATTTTTAATTAATTAATTCTCATTAATTAATTAAAAATAAACTTTTAAATATTTAAAAATATTTTTTTAAATGCAAAAAATAAAAATAAAAATATTTTTGTGTTCTGAAATTAAATAATAACTTGTATAAAAAATTTCAGAATTTTTAAATTGGTTTTGCTATTTTAAATAAAATGGAGAAATTAAATGAATAAAAGGGAAAATAAAAATTGAATTTAATCTGAAAATAGAAAAGTAATCAGATCCAAAGGCCCTCATTTAAACTTGTTGCACGCGCGTTTGACCTGGCGCCATATCCAAGGGCCAGCATTCAAACCTGGCTAATTAATGATTAAGCCCTAATGACAATCCTAATGACTTTCAGGCGACCGGAACACTGTTCCGGTCGTCTTCTCCGATCACTCAAAACTTCAAACTCTCTCCACACGCATCTAAAATGAAATCTAATTGAACAGAAATGATCCCCACTTAAAAACGAATCAAAACCCCCATTCAAACAACATTTATCATTCCTAAACAATGAGAATCGAATCAAACTAGTTTTAGGGCAAAAAGTTTCAGAACAAGATTAAACTCTCATCTCTTCACCATTTTCAAAACCAACAACATATTCATGATCAGGGAGGCATATAGAAGCTATTAAGAACTTAAAAATCCATTTTTGGAAAAAAAGTTCATGAAGCTACCTGAGTTTTGAAGCTTTCAGTCTGCAACTTTCTGGCCTTCCCTTCTGTGCAAAACCACTCCTGGGACCTCCCTGATGAAGCTTTGATGATTGAAAAGGGTTTGCGTTGGCTGGTTTGGAAGTTTGAACAAGTTCTGTTCAAGCTCAGGTGAGAATCGTGTTTATGATTCAGGCAGTTTAAGGCAAGGATGAGGGGTGCTTTGTGACCAGGATGATGAGTTGAGTTGATCTATGAGGTTTGTTTAAGTGTTTGTGGCTTGTTTTCTGAGTTTCGAAAGCTTTTGCTTTTGAGAGTGAAAATGAGAATGTGATGCTTGGGCTGGTTTCAGGCTGGCTGGTTATGTGCTTTGGCTAGCAATTTGTTTGTATAAACAATTGCTATTGGTCAGAAGATGTGACATGCCCTTTTGTGATAGGTATAGCTACTTTTGCAAATTGTCAACTTTGTGTAAGAGAAAGCATGGGTCATGTTCTATCCAAGTACAAGGGGTGTGGGCTGCGCAGCATGGTGAGGGAAAAGGCTAGGGTTGATCAGCAAAGTAGCTAGCAAGTGGATGAGGTGTGATCATGAGTTTTTGCAACTTGACTTTGCCTTTGGTTTTCATGAAGGAAACTTGATCCATGGGCCATAAAACATGTAATTCTTTGCCCCATTCTGATTTTTGAGGGTTTGTGTGATCATGTGGTGAGGTTTAGCAATGCATTTGGTAGTTTAATTGGCCTTGAGAAATGAATATGCAACTTTGCCTCTTTGGTGCATGACTTGAAATTTAGTGATTTTTGCCAACTTTGACAATCCATAACTTTTGATCCAAAATGAATTAGGTCATGTTCTTGTACTTTTTGAAAAGGGGAAGATCTATTCTACAACTTTCATGACCAAAGTTTTTCCATTTGAAGCTTTCTTGAATCAAAAAGTAAGGGTTGAAAAAGTTGCATAAAATGACATTTTCATGAAAAGTCAAACTTGCCCAAAAAGTCAACTTTGCAAAAACTTGAAATTCTTGAATTTTGTGAAATTCCAACTTCTTCCATGATCAAATAAAGATCATATACAATCAAAATGATGAAGAACACCCTTTGGTTGGGTCATTGGGGGCCTTAGATGCCCTGATTTTGCACTGACTTGTCCAGAAAGTCAACCTTTGATCAGATGACTTCCCCATGGAATTTCTTCATGAAAATTGATATGCATACTCTCTATACCATATAGAGACCAATAGAAACAAGAATGACCAAAAAATTTGGAGTTATGGCCTTTGAAACCAAAACCCTAATTTTAGGTCATCTGTGCAGTCAAACCTGGCTCTGCTTCCACACCTTTTCAGTTCTTGTGATTCTTTGACATTCTTGACTTTGAGAGGATATAATATGATATTTGAACACACATGGACCCCTTTTAAGTGATTGATGGCTTTTGGAGTGGCTCAGATGGCTCTTGGATTGCTCAGATCACAAACCCTAGATGCAGATGACTTGGAACCTATGCAGTGAATCAAAAATGTGGTATGAGATGTTATGATTGAGTTTATGCATATGAAAATGATCACAAGCCATGGTGAAATGGGTGAGGGCAAATTTGGGGTGTTTACAGCTGCCCCTATTCAAACATGAGTTAGCTGTGCAGGATGTAAGCAATGGCTTATCAGGCAAACAAGATAACTTGTGGTTGAATACCAAAGACAGTCCAAAATTTGCACTCACAAAATGAAGAAGAAAAGGGATATAGATTGTAAAGGAAAATAAAGTATATTGTAAAGTGTGGGCGACGGAGGACGACCGTCGAGCAGAGGACGACTGCCGGGTAAAGAGCGATGACGGGGACGGCCGACATGCTGGGAAAAGTGCGGGAAATAAAGCAATGACGGGGACGGCCGACATGCTGGGGATAGAAAGAAACATGATGGGGACGACCATTAAGTAAAGCTGTAAGATTCTCTGGGGATTAATGAAACATGACGGGGATGGCCATCAGATTCATAAAGTAAAGTAACCAACGATGGGGACGGCCATCGGGCTAAACTGATGAAGGACGATCATCAGGAAAAGGAAAAGGGACCACGACAGGGACGGCCATCGGGTTAAAGAATAAATGAAATAAACAGATGATGAGGGACGGTCATCAAAGGTGAAGGACGATCACCTAGCAGGGGACGGCTGCTCTGTTGGGTTAAGATGAGGGACGGTCATCTAAGGTGGAGGATGACCACCTGGCAGGGTACGGCTGCCGAAAATATCGCGACATAGGACGAATGCCGGATAAAAGGTCAATGATGGGGACGGCCATCGGACGAGCATGATGGAGGACGACCATCAAGAGGTGGAGGACGACCACCTAGCAGGGGACGGCTGCTCTCGAGGTTTATCACGACATAGGACGAATGTCAGATAACCAAAATCAACAATGGGGACGGCCATTGGATAAAATGATGGAGGACGACCATCAAAAGGTGGAGGACGACCACCTGGTAGGGGACGGCTGCTAAATATCACGACATAGGACGAATGTCGGATAGAAAATCAACGATGGGGACGGCCATCGAATGAGCATGATGGAGGACGACCATCAAGAGGTGGAGGACGACCACCTAGCAGGGTACGGCTGCTCCCAAAGTTTATCATGACATAGGACGAATGTCAGATAAAAAGGAAAATTGCTTTGTTGGCGATCTACTGGGGAATAGTAAACACGGATGAGTGTTTACATCCAAGAAATAAAGGGTATAAGTATTTAGATGCTGTGTATAGATTAAAGATGCGGACGAGCATCCTTAAGACTACGATACGGACGAGTATCGGGTAGAAACAAATACTGATATGTGTTCAGAGATGATGATACGGACGAGTATCAACTGGTTAACAAAGAACACGGACGAGTGTTGCATCTGAAGGGACTCTTCTGGGGAATAGTAGACACAGACGAGTGTCTAAATTCATGAGTGTTTGACACGTGTATGGATTAAAGATGCGGACGAGCATCCTTAAGACTATGATACGGACGAGTATCAGGTAGAAACAAACGCTTGACGCATGTTCTGAGATGATGGTACGGACGAGTACCAACTAGTTAACAAAGAACGAGGACTAGTGTCGAATCTGCGGGGATATATAAATGGTGCATAGATGAGTGTTTAACTGTTGGGGAGGGTGACACGGACGAGTGTCAAAAGGAGAAGAATATAGTATAAACAAGTATCTGATGTACAAAGTGTTTATGGACGGGTGTCAAGGAAATGTATATAAGTATTTGTGAGTGCAAAGAGGATGTCTTCGGCTTTCTGCTGGGGGTATGACACGGATGGGTATCAAAAGGGTATCTGTAATGCAGGTGGTAATGTTTGCACAGGGTGTTCAGGTGACTTTACTGGGGAGTAATGACACGGATGGGTGTTCATAGGAGTAAATACTGGTGTTTGTGAATGTGAGGCAACTGATTTTGCTGGGGAATCTCCACTGGGGATTTTGGGGGAAGTTTTCTGTATGTTGATGGATCATCATTATTCACAAGTGTCTGATTCAAAACATGGTTTATGATTATGCTATATGTTTGATTTTTGCCGTAATGCTCCGTACTAGACGGAATGCTACGCTTTGTGGGTGAATATGATGCGAATGCTATGATTATGCAAAGATCTCAAACCGGGGATCGGATCCCGTTGCTACGAAGATCTCCGGCCAATCTGTTTGAAATGGACATCCCAGCTGGGGGTGAGATCATTGGTAGATCTGATGAGATGATATCTGCTTGGGGGAATAGGTCACCGATAGACCCATCCTGATAATGAGGGACCCAGCTGGGGTTTGTAGAAGCTTTCGTCACTCTGTTGCGATTCCTTCATGTGTTGCTCTTCTGGCTAGAGGCTGAAACTCTGTGGGGAGATGGTTCCCTGACTTCGTGTTCGGCGAGGATGAAATGGCAACTCGGCTGGGGGGAAAGATCACTGAAAGATCTTCTTAGAGATTCTGTTGAGGAGGATTCTTGACTCAGCCGGGGATATGGGCGCCTTCTAGTATTGCCCTGTTGGAGAAGTGATGCCTGGCAACTCTGGTGGGGATAAGTAAAAAGGTGGCAACTCAACTGGGGAGAAGACACTAAGGCTGAGTGTTGATTTTCCAGCTTGTTGGAGTGAAGCTTTCATGCCCCAAGTTGCATTCTGGATACCTGCAATCCTGAAAAGATAGAGAAACACACAAGTAATCCCGAGGTATCCTTTACTGGATTCCGTCATAGGAGTTTAGACACTTCTGAGAGTAAGTATATTTCCTGCAAGCATGCGACTTTTATTATATTTTTGAAGGTAAGCATCTGTATTTATGCAATCAGTTTTTCTTAAGACATCAGACATTTTTTTTGCAAATAAAATGTACAAGGCAAAACATGACTGGAAATCTGATTTTATTAATTCATGTGCCCTGAATTGGCGAGATACAGTCAAAGAAACGAATCCCCTGAAATGAGGAGATTGTTACAAAAATGAGAAAACAAAATGTGCTGGCAATGTTGATGACGCTTTAAGGAGCTTCCTCTTTTGCTATGACTCGTATGACTTTTGACATTCTTCTCGTCTTGCTTTCTGAAGAAGGCTGATTCCGATTGAAACTTGATCCTTTCGAAACTTACCAAGTTATAAGTGATACAGACGAACTCAGAGTGCAGTTGTTCGCTTATTCCCTTATTTTGCATGGATCGCCCTTTCGGGTTTTCGATCCATCGGGATACCCTTTTTTGCCTGAGTTGTCCAATGCGGCTTTTCAACTCAGCGGGTGTACATTTTTTGTTTATTTTCCCTTATTTTTGCCCGAGTCTTTTATTCTGTTTCTGACTCGCCGGGATGCCCTATTTTTGCCTGGACTTATATTCTGTTTTTATGTCCAGCGGGTCATTTTATGCGAAGTATTTTTTAACTGCATCTGAATTCACAGGGGACGGGAAGTCTTCACCATCCATGGTGCTGAGCATCAGTGCTCCACCAGAGAAAACTTTTTTTACCACGAATGGTCCTTCATAATTTGGAGTCTATTTGCCCCTGTGGTCTGTATGAGGAGGGAGGATTCTTTTCAGCACAAGATCTCCTACTTGGTACTCTCGGTGCCTGACTTTCTGATCGAAGGCTCTCTTCATTCTTTTCTGATATAACTGCCCATGACAGATTGCAGTCAATCTTTTCTCTTCAATCAGACTCAGTTGTTCGTATCGGGACCTGACCCATTCTGCTTCGTTCAGCTTAACATCCATCAATACCCGTAGGGAGGGTAACTCAACTTCGACAGGTAGGACTGCTTCCATACCATACACAAGTTGATACGGTGTTGCCCCGGTGGACGTTCTGACTGACGTGCGGTACCCATGCAAGGCAAACGGTAGCATTTCGTGCCAGTCTTTGTAAGTGACCACCATCTTCTGCACAATCTTCTTGATATTTTTATTTGCTGCCTCAACAGCGCCATCATCTTTGGCCTGTAAGGAGAAGAATTGTGATGCTGAATCTTGAAGTCCCGGCACAGTTCAGCCATCATCTTGTTGTTTAAATTGGAACCATTATCAGTGATGATTCGCTCGGGAACTCCATATCGACAGATGATATCTCTTTTCAGAAATCTGGCTTCCACTTGTCTTGTAACATTGGCATAGGAAGCTGCTTCGACCCACTTGGTGAAATAGTCAATGGCGACCAGGATGAATCTGTGGCCATTCGAAGCAGTCGGCTCAATCTTGCCAATCATGTCAATGCCCCACATAGCGAAGGGCCAGGGTGAAGACATCACATTCAAAGGATTGGGAGGCACATGCACCTTATCTGCATAAATCTGGCATTTATGGCATTTTCTGGCGTAGGCACAACAATCAGCATCCATTGTGATCCAGTAATAGCCTGACCTCAGCAACTTCTTAGCCATGGCATGTCCTCCCGCATGGGTACCAAAGGATCCTTCGTGCACTTCATGCATTAACAAGTCTGCTTCTGTCTTATCAACGCATCTGAGGAGTACCATATCAAAGTTTCTCTTATACAAGGAACCATCAGTGTTCAGAAAGAAACTACCAGCAAGCCTTCTCAAAGTCTTCTTGTCATTGTTAGATGCCCCAGGTGGGTATGTTTGATCCTCCAAGAAGCACTTAATGTCATGGAACCAAGGCTTATCATCTTTGACAATATCTGCTGCGAATACATATGCTGGTCTGTCGAGTCTGGACACTGAGATTTGAGGTAAAAAGTTGGCAGCCTGAACTTTGATCATGGATGAAATGGTAGCCAGGGCATCTGCAAACTGATTCTCGTCCCGAGGGATATACTCAAGCTTGACTGTTGTAAAAAAGGTTAATAACCTCCTTGTATAATCCCTGTAAGGTATCAGATGATCCTGGTGGGTGTACCATTTGCCGTTGGTTTGATTGACTACCAAAGCTGAATCTCCGAATACAGTCAATGTCTTGATCCTGAGGTCAATGGCTTCCTCAAGGCCCATAATGCAAGCTTCGTATTCAGCTTCGTTGTTAGTGCAGTTAAAGGTGAGTTTTGCCGAGAAAGGCATGTGAACTCCTTTAGGTGTAATGAGCACTGCACCAACACCCCGACCATTCATATTAACAGCCCCATCAAACATCATAGTCCATTCTTCTTCTGGGTCAGGCCCTTCAGTGTGAATAGGCTCTTCATGATCTTTTGCTTTTATGAACATGATGTCTTCATCAGGGAAGTCAAATCTCATAGGCTGGTAATCGTCAATGGGTTGCTCAGCAAGATACTCAGACAATACACTGCCCTTGATGGCTTTCTGAGATGTGTACTGGATGTCACATTCTGTGAGGATCATTTGCCATCTTGCAACCCGTCCGGTAAGAGCTGGCTTCTCGAAAATGTACTTAACTGGGTCCATTTTTGATATCAACAAAGTGGTGTGGGTCAACATATACTGTCTCAGTCGGCGAGCAGCCCACGCTAAAGCACAGCAAGTTTTCTCGAGCAGTGAATAACGTTGTTCACAGTCGGTAAACTTTTTGCTTAGGTAGTATATTGCATACTCTTTTCGACCAGACTCGTCATGCTGGCCCAGCACACACCCCATTGACTCTTCTAATACTGTCAAGTACATTATCAGGGGTCTTCCTTCAACTGGAGGCATAAGGATTGGAGGTTCTTGCAAGTATTCTTTGATCTTGTCAAAAGCCTTCTGGCAGTCTTCGTTCCAACTGACCGTTTGTTCTTTTCTTAACAGCTTGAACAAGGGTTCACAGGTTGCTGTAAGGTGTGATATGAACCTTGAGACGTAGTTCAATCGACCTAAGAACCCCCGAACTTCCTTCTCTGTCTTTGGTGCAGGCATCTCTTGAATAGCTTTGACTTTGTCAGGGTCAACTTCAATCCCTTTCTCGCTCACAATAAAACCCAGCAGCTTACCCGATCGCACCCCGAATGTGCATTTATTGGGGTTCAACTTCAGTTGGTACTTCCTCAGACGCTTGAATAGTTTTAGCAGATTCACCAAGTGATCTTCTTCAGTGAGGGACTTGGCAATCATATCATCCACGTAACATTCGATTTCTTTATGGATCATATCGTGGAATAATGTTACCATAGCCCGTTGATATGTCGCACCGGCATTCTTCAGCCCAAATGGCATTACCTTGTAACAGAACGTGCCCCAGGGTGTGATGAAGGTTGTCTTCTCCATGTCTTCAGGTGACATTTTAATCTGATTGTATCCTGAAAATCCGTCCATGAAGGAGAATACCGAGAACTGAGCCGTACTATCCACCAATACATCAATGTGAGGTAATGGGAAATCATCTTTCGGGCTGGCTCTGTTCAGATCCCGGTAGTCAACACACATCCTTACTTTGCCGTCTTTCTTAGGCACAGGCACTATATTAGCCACCCACGGCGGATAGCTAGTTACAGCAAGGAACCCGGCGTCCCATTGCTTTTGTACCTCTTCTTTGATTTTCATTGCCATGTCTGGGCGAGTACGGCGTAATTTCTGTTTAACTGGTGGGCATTCTTCTCTTAAAGGCAGCTTGTGCACAACAATGTCGGTATCCAACCCGGGCATATCTTGATAAGACCAAGCAAACACGTCCACATATTCTTGAAGCAGGTCAATCAGTTGTCTCTTCACTGAGTCTTGTAAGCAGGCCCCGATTTTAACTTCTTTCACGTCTTCATCTGTACCAAGATTGATCGTTTCAACCTCCTCCTGATGAGGAGTGATAACCTTTTCCTCTTGTCTTAACAACATGGCTAGCTCTTCAGGAAGCTCATACTCTTCTCCAACCCCTTCATCAGCTTGATTGATCGGATTGTCAAAGTCATACGAAGTCATAGCCGTGTTGTTGTCGGTGCTGTCTGGAAGGCACTCTCTGCAAGGGTTCAGTTTGTTTATTTTAGTGATTTGATTTTAATCTTGTTTAGAAAAGTGAATGAAGTTGTCATTTTGAAAACACTGCCATTTATTTTTTGTACAAAAAGAAAAATGGAAAAACAGTGAGCGGAAAAGAAAAAGACTCATTTGCAAAAGATGTCTGATATTTCATTGATTAATCTTGTTGCACAAAAATTACAGATGGCCTGATTACAAAATGAGTCTTGTCATCTTGGGCAAGATGCAAGACTTTGATGCATGCTATAAAATAAACAGGAAATAATAATTACTCTGCATGAGTAACTCTTATAATTTCCTGGGAAGACCAGTTTGAGATACTGCTCCCCGGGATCTTTGGATGGATCCAACTCTCCAGGTTGCGGTCGCTTTCATCCTCGTCTTCCAAATTGTTGACAGCATCAGGGGTGAGCATTCCCCCACTAACAAAGTTGGGCTCCTTAGCGGCCTCTGTTTGATCTTGTTGAGTTGGTTTGTAACCCAACCCAAATCTATCTTCTTTCTTCTCCACAGGTAACAATTTGCCCCAGCCTTGGGCAGTTCCTTCTTCAACAACCTTCCGGGCTTGTTGGTAAGATGTCATTGAGGTTCCAGGTACAGCAGAAGTTTCATTTATGTTCAAGGCCTCAAACCCTTGACTCATTGTTTCGTGGATCTCCCCATCCATCTCAATATATTTGTAGGTAGCCAGGTGGCTAACAAAAATGTCCTCCTCTCCACAGATAGTAACGACTTGGCCCTCCCACTCGAATTTTAACTTCTGGTGAAAGGTTGAGGTCACGGCGCCAGCAGCGTGAATCCATGGCCTACCCAATAGACAGCTGTAGGCAGGCTGTATATCCATCACGTAGAAGGTCGTTTTGAAAGTTTGTGGGCCAATCGTTATAGGCAACTCAATCTCACCCAGAACCGATCTCTTAGAACCATCAAAGGCTCTCACTACCAGGTTACTGGGGCGTAATGCCAATCCGTCATACTCTAGCTTCACAAGGGCTTTTTTAGGTAAGACATTGAGGGATGATCCTGTGTCTACCAGCACATGGGAAAGAACTGCACCCTTGCATTCCATGGTGATGTGCAAAGCCTTGTTATGATTGCGGCCTTCCGTAGTCAAATCAGTGTTGGTGAACCCTAGCCCATGACCAGCATTAACATTTCCAACTACAGCTTCCAACTGATTGACGGTGATCTCTTCTGGCACATAAGCTGCGTGCAAGACTTTTAGTAGTGCATTCCGATGAGCCTCGGAGCACATAAGCAATGATAGGATTGAGATCTTGGAGGGCGTCTGGTGAAGCTGATCCACTATTTTGTAATCACTTTTCTTGATGATTCTCATGAACTCATCAACTTCTTGATCAAAAGGTGTTTTTAAAGCCTCTTTAACAATTTGCTCTTCTTGCACCAAGCTCTTACCTTTTGCCTTGGCAGCAGCTTCTGCTTCGGCAGTGGGTCTTTGAATTTGTGGAGCGAAGAGACGTCCGCTTCGAGTGAAGCCTCTGCCTCCTCCCACATTATCTATTTGTGGTGCAGGGGTTGGTGATTCAAAAGTGATTTTCTGTCCTCCGCAGTATAGATCAGAGCCGTAATGCCAAGGGATGGCATTACTACTCTCATAAGGTACTGGTCCAGGCACTGTGATAGTGACTGGGCTGATGGCAGCTGCAGAAGGGACTGTGATAGTCTGTGGATCATAGTATATTATGACTGGTGCTCTGATGGGAGTGGCATTTTGTGAGTTGTAGGCAGAATCATTTTCAGGATCATAATAAATCGTAACTGTTGAGACATTCGCTGCCGAAGTTGTAGGAGACATTGTTGGAAGGATGGGTGTTGTTGTTGTAGGAGTTTCTGAATGGAGTGGTGCTGAAGTTGTAGAAGGGATGTTTGCTGATATTTGGTCCGTTGAAAGAACGGATGAAGCACTTGTTGATGAAATTGAAGAGTTGCTTGGAATAATGGTTGTTGCAGTTGTAGAAGACACGGGAATTGTTGCTGATGAGATTGCTGGATTGGTCGGAATTGATGTTGTGATTTGAAGCAGGCCACTCTGGATGAGACCATCTATGCCATCTCTCAAATTATCACAACCATTCACTGAAATGTTGCAATAAGCACACCCTATCTCACATCCCGGGAACATTTGGCATTCAAGGAGTTGAGCTTTGATCTCTACCAACGGTGTCCGAATCTGACCCACACTGGTTATCAAGTAAGACGGCTTGTCTTCTTCAATAGCATGGATTCTGGGACCTCCGTGGTTTGGCATAGGGTTCTTATTAACATTTGGTGGTGGTGAAAAATTCAGAGCCTTAGAGTCTACCAAGTCTTGTACCTTCATGTGCAAAGCTCTGCACTTTTCTGTACTATGGCCAGGTGCATTTGAATGAAAAGCACATCTGGCGTTGGAGTCATAATTTCTAGGTAAACTGGCAGGATCTGGAGGCGCCAACGTCCTTAGCTCAACCAGGTTGAGTTTCAGGAGTTGTGGCAGTAATGTGGCATATGGCATAGGGATCGGATCGATCACCCTATTGGCCTGAGAAGGTCTCTGTTGGAACGGTCTTTGCTGATTGTTGTTGTTAGTGTTGTTGTAGTTTCTCTGAGGAGGATACTGAGTCTGTTGCTGATAATTTTGTTGCTGTGGTTGATAAGCTGGTTGTGAATGAATTGGAGCGGGAATGGTGACTGCTGCCACAGACCTATGAACATATTGGGGTCTGCCCCTGTTAGCATGGATAGCATTGGTCTCACCAGTTCTTCTTGGGCCTACAAAAGGCTTCCTTGTGTTGCTGGATGAGCTGGCACCGTTGTCAGAAATTTTGCCCATTTTTAACAGGCTCTCAATTCTCTCTCCAGCTATAACGACATCTGCAAAGCTGGTAGAGGAGAAAGCAGCCAGCCTGTCAATGTATGTTCCTTGGAGGGTGTTCATAAACATATCTGCCATTTCCCTCTCTGACATAGGTGGCTGGACAGCAGCAGCCAGCTGTCTCCACCTCTGGGCGTACTCGCGGAAGCTTTCCCTGGATGACTGTGACATTCCCATCAGGAAGGTCCTGTTGGGTGCCATATCCAAATTATACTGGTATTGTCTGATGAAGGCCTCTGCCAAGTCCTTCCAACACCTGATGGTTGCTCTGGTCAGATGGGAGTACCATTCCCTTGAAGCTCCCGTTAAACTATCCTCAAAATAAAACATCCATAGCTTCTCGTCCATAGTATATGCCTTCAACCTCCCCAGAAAGGACTGTAAGTGGGTCCACGGGCAGGAAGTCCCGTTGTATTTTTCAAAACAAGGAGGCTTAAACTTATGGGGAATCCTGACCCCGTCCACTAAGCCCATGTCCATAACATCAAAACCCAAAGAGTTTTGAGACTCCAAGGATCTTAATTTTTCAGCAATTTCGTCCAGCCTTCTGTCATAGGCTTCTTCCCCAGCACCCATTACTGTGAACTGATCCTCTTGGGGGTCTTCTTGCAGCACTCTGCCTGCAGTGGCAGTCCCTTGAACATTAGCAGGAATGTTGATCTCTGGATGAAGGTGGGGTCCAAATACAGGGGGGTTGACATGAGGCTGAACCCTCTCGTTGTTGCTTGTCCCGGCAGTCCCTATATGGGGGTCTTCTTGATTCTGCCTTTCTACCATTGCTCTCAATCTCTCTTGGCTCTGAGCCATATTGTTCATCACTTCCATAAACTGCGTCATCTGAGTTCTCATTTCCAATCTTTCATTGGCCATTTGGTTCCTGACCTCTGCAAGGTCCTGTTGTACCTGGTCCATTTGTATGCCCAGAAGGTTGTTACGGGTTGGATATCGGTGTGGACGGTTGAGTGGAAATACCCGACGTCGAGCAATAGTTCCTGAATATCACAACAGAGTTAGCAACAAAAACAAAACAAACCTACAAAACAAACAAAGGTTAGCATGCAATGCAGTATGCTTATTTGTTTCCAAGGTATCCGGCTTGGCACTTGGTTTTGACCTTTCCAGACCCTCGAAGATGCTGTTGATGTTGCTTTTGAAGTAAACTCAGATGGAACAAACTGATACATATATTACAAAAGGCAAATAATACATAATTTGTTCTTTACAAAACATGCCCTCTGAGGGGTCAAAATACATCACAAGAAAATAAAAGTACATGAAATGAATGCAACAACAAGCAAAAGTCAGACACCAAGACCAAACTCATCCTCCTGAACTTCCTTGAGAAGTGCTTCAGTCACGGGATCAGCTGGACGCTCCGTGAGGTTCCTGATAAGGAGATTCCGGGTAGTAACAGCTGCAGTTAGCTTCTTGTGTTGACTCTGGTCCTTTGACCTCTTCACTCCAGCTCTGATCTTCAGCTCTGAGATCTCCCTCTGGGCTGCTGCCAGGGCTTCCTGCTGCTCTTTTGCACTAGCTTCCAGCTGCTCGATCTTGTCCTGAGTCCTCTTATCTTCCAGAGTACGAGCTTCGGTGATCCTGACCCACCTAGCTTGACTCTCCTTCAGATATAAATCAGTCCTAGCTTTCTGGAACTGGGCATCCTTGCAGGCATTCTTCAAGATCTGCTCTCCAGCCCTAGACTTCTTGATGTAAACCTCAGACTTCTCAATTTTAGCCAGATGCTCCACTTTCAACTTTTCCAACCTTTCAACATCCAACCTACCATCACTCCTCTCCCAAAGGGTCTTCTGTAGAGCTTGAGTCAACTTCTCATTTCTTTCTTTCAAACTCTCAAACTCCTCTAAGCTAACAGTGGCAGGAGGTGGTGCTGAGGATGATCCAGGCATATCTTCCATGGTGAAGGGTATCCCAGAAAATTGAGCCCTGGCATGGGACCACTCATAGTATTGTGCTGATGCCACATTGTTGCACTTCCCCAGAATGGTTACTCCTTTAGTTTGAACATTGTCCCAGGCCCAAGCTGCTTGCCTGACAGTAGCCAGATTAGGCTTGTTCTCACAGTAAAGAGTCTCAGCCAAATCTTGTGCCTTAGGAGTGTGGACCAATGCATAGCCCAGTTGTCTTTTGAATAGCAGAGGGTTGTAATTGATGCAACCCTTAACTCCTATCAGGGGTACATTGGGAAACTGCCCACAACTGGTAATGATATCCCTGCCTTTTGTGCTTTGAGTGCACCACCTGATATCAGCTGAAGTCAAGGCAGTGAGTCTTCTAGCCCAGTTCCTCTGCTGATGAGGATTCAAAAATGCATCTGTCTTGGGCAAATGCTTGAGAAGCCAAGTATGGAACAAAGGAGCACAGCACCTCACTAATCTTCCCCTCTGCTTTTCATTCCTCTGGTGTACTGAGTAGTAGAAATCCCCCAATAAAGTGGGCACTGGGTTCCTCAGGATGAAAAGATGGATTGCATTCTTGCTAATGAATCTAGGCTCATCTGCAAATAATATAATCCCATATATGCTCAGGGCCAATAAAGCACAGACTGCTTTCCAATCTCCCAAAGAAGCCTTCAGGGTAGCTTGAGAGATCAAGAAATCCAGATGCAGGCCAGAGATTCCAGCCTTAGTAGTCATATGCTGCCCAATCAGAACTGGTTCCAGATGCAATGCCTTGGCCACTTCTTCGTTACTTGGAGAAGCCATCTCAGGGTTGAAGGGGACTCCACCCCTGATAGGTATACCAACCAATGATGAGTACTCTTCTAACAAAGGGCCCAACTGAAAATCCTGAAAAGTGAAACACCTCAGTGGGGGATCATAAAACTGCAGGCAAGTGTGAATCAAGCTCCTCTGTGAAGGGTCCAAATCCATAACCACATCAAGTATGTCTCCATAGTGTTCTCTGAAAAGTGGTATATGGTCTGGAGTAATCAGGGTCTGAATCCTCCTGATGTCAGCTAGCTCAGGTTGAAAGAAATGATAGGAGATGTTACTCTTCTTAGGTGCCATGTTGCTGAAGAAAAGCTGAGACAGATGCTGATGATAACACTGAAAAATGGGCCACTGACTGGCTGGTGCAGGTGACTGAAGCAGGTAGCTGATAGCTGAAGAAGATGCTGATGAAGATAGATCTATGCTGATGATGGGGTCAAAACCAAGCCAAAGATAAAGGATGGATACCCTGAAAAACAAATAAGCAAATGTCAAAATGATGCAATGATGATGTATGCAAATGATATGCAAGGGTGTGTGACTGAGCTGGATCTGATCAAGTGCTCTGATATAAGTCCAAGTATGTTCAAGAAATCCAGATGGAGGTCTATAAGTCCAGTAACCAAGGTGGGGGACTCAAATAAAGAGTCACATGTCCAGGGTTTAGAATCACAAGAACTGTTCCAACATGGAGTATTCTTAATCAAATCAAAGTAACAGGGTATGATGAGGTCAAGGGTACCTGCAAACCTGTAAACAGCCCAACCCCCCTCACAGGTGGTGTTCTAAAACAAGGATCCTCAGACTTGGATCAGTTATGAGAAGTGTAAACACTTCTAACCCGGAGGTACAATGTTTACAATAACCATAAAAGATCCTCCTCTAATTCACCTCAGTTTCTGAAGGTCAATACTAAAGGTCATCCAGACTTAGCAGGCTTCCCAGATAGCCCTAGCATTGCAGGAAATCTGCAACACAGAGTTCTCAAGAAGAAACCCATATCTGAACCGTGTTTCATATTCCCGCACCAGACCGAGATGGAATGGGAAAGAATATGAACCACTCTAGCCTAGGTGTCACTCAGGTCCCAGGTATAGGACCTCAACTCTCAATAGAACACCCACCCACCAAAGCAAACAAACAGATCCAGCCAGCACAGTATGACAGTATGATATATGCATAAAGCTATAAAGAAAGCAATAAAACAACTGTACATAAAGAGAAAAATAAATACAAATACAAGCACAAATAGCACATAACACCCCAGTAAACACAAATCAATCAAGCGCTAGGAGGAACCCACAAAAAGAACCAGAAGCCCTGGTTGCAGTATAAGGATTCCCCAGCAGAGTCGCCAAGCTGTCGCTCCGGATAAATGGGAAATGGCCCAAATAAAGGTACAGACGCGAACGGTCGGCGAAAGGGACAATGAGAACACACAGGAGTGAACTCACTGGGAATGAAAAGAGTCGCCAGCTAGGCATTTTTATCCCGGGGGAAAGGTAATGCTGCATAGACCTAGAAAGATATGGACAAGACGGTTGCGAACCAGAGAGACTGAGAAAGGGGGTTGGTTACAACCTGGGAAGGTATTAGCACCCAGATTGTCCGTCGTACTCGACGGGATCCACGCTTAAAAGATTTGTGTTTTAAAGGGGTAGTGTTAGTGCAATTTGTGCATAAAGAGAGCTGGGAAAGGTGTACAGGTGTCAGTGTAAGAGGAGTGAAGTGTATAAATGTACAGTGTCAGTGTAAGAACAGGAATAAGATGCTCAAGATCATGAGGCTAAAGAATGAAGCTGGAAAGAGGGGGAATATACAGAGACTTTTGTTCGATAACTGTTAAGTTATGCCTACGTATCCTCTCGTGCAATGAGGAAGTCAGAACACCGTAGTTCGACCCAAAGAGACTGAAAGGTGAATTGACTTGTGAACTGCTTACTTGTCTATGCTCAAGTCTATGACCTGTCTGGCTCAGGTGCTAACTGTCTTGCATTAAACGGAAGAAGCAAGTTTTCGTTTGTGAGTGAATGAGGTGAGAAAAGAATCCCAGAGGAGACAATTATTGTTTGTTTTTGAGTTTTCAGTCTTTTATTGCTTTTGAGAATTTGTCATAAGTTAATGAGCTTAAGCCTAAACCAATGGATTTAGCAAACTCATCACATCTTCCCTCTGATTAGGGGTAATGAGAATACCTTAAGTGTGAAGTCAGCTTCTCACACTTAATCACCATGGTGTAGGATTAAGATAATTAACCTACTTGTGATTATTTAGATGTTTTTGTTGTTTTTGTTTAGTGTTGAGTAATGAGGTTAAGCCATAATCAGGGATTAAACAGACTCATTACACCATCCTAATAGAAGGATAATAGATGAGAATGTTTAAGCTGAGGAATGCTCCTCAACTTAATCCATGATTAGGGATTAAACCCATGACAAAACAAAGCCTTTATTAAGTAGATTTTATTTAATGATATGATGATGAAGTGAATTTTAGGGTTTGTGAGACAACTTGAGGGGGACTTGTCCATTAACACTAGGGTTAGTCCTTCTTAACCAATTAAGGAAGAATTAGAACCCTAATGCAAGGCCCAAGTTACAAGCTTGATGTCTTGATGATTATTAAGTGGATTGATTAAAGGATTTAAACACATTAAGGGTTTGACACTTAGGATTAAAGTTATACACTCCATCCTAATAGAAGGATGCAGGCATAAGCTTAATCACAAAGCCTTAAAACCTTTAGGGTTTAGTCCTGGATTATGAGGTGGGAAGAGAAGACTCAAAAGAGACACAAAGGTAAAACTAAGAGGGGGAAATAATCAAGACCCTAATCATTGTCATGCTTGGTTGTTCCTAAGGTTTGTGAGGTATGACAAGAGAAATCTTCAATGGAACCACCAGGAAGCAGAGGAAAGGATCAGGAGAAGCAAAGTAACTTGCTTCATTCAAGAAGTCCAGTCACTTGAAGAAAGAAAGTAAGATGAAGAAGAATGAGCAAGTTCAATCTCAAACACATAACAAAATTCAGCAAGGATGCATAAAAGAGATGAAGAGAAGTTATGAGAAGTGAAGGCAAATTCACTTCTCAAAGTCACTTACCACCTGAAAAGTTAGAAGAGAAATGCAATGCAATGCAAAATGGGATGAAATGGCATGATGAGAAACAAAACCAGTGGCATATGCATGATGATAGTGATGCTATGAGATGCTACAAACATAGAACAACACATGGGGATGATCATACAAGTTCATGGATGCAAATGAAACAAGTTAAGAACCATGATCAAACATGAAAAGTTATGAAATGCAAATGGCATATAACATGGCAAATGCATGATGCAATGATCAAACATGCTCTCAATATGTCTTAAGATGTTCAATGAATCAAGAGAATGCATAAAATGCTATGGCAAGTCAAGGTATGATTGCAAGTGCAATATGGATGCATATGGAAGCCCAAATTAGGGTTTATGATCAAAGCATCAAACACAAACCAAAATCAGAAGCAAACATCAATACAAAAAATTGAAAATTCACTCAAAGGATCCTAAAACCTATACTAACTCACTGCCCAAAGGAGAAGTTCCAACTCTTAACCTAACTCAAGATATGATTTTCCTAAGTTTTCTAGGGTTTTAGGGTTCCTTAACAAGAAAAATACCAAATAAATGGAAAATGAAAGATCAAATCATGCCAAATTAACCTTACAAACTACATGATATGATAAACACAATGCAAAAAGAGTCAAAGTCCAACTCTCAATGGTTAGGCAGAAATGATTTTTGGAAGTTTGGATCAAAATAATGCATCAAAATGATTTTAATTCCATGAAAAATGCTCAAAATGCATCAAGATCAAAAAATAAATTTGGTTTGAGGGTTGGACAATGTTTCTAAATGTTTTTAAATGTTTCATGAATTTTTTGGTGATTTTTAAATACTTAAAAGTATTTTTAATTAATTAATTCTCATTAATTAATTAAAAATAAACTTTTAAATATTTAAAAATATTTTTTTAAATGCAAAAAATAAAAATAAAAATATTTTTGTGTTCTGAAATTAAATAATAACTTGTATAAAAAATTTCAGAATTTTTAAATTGGTTTTGCTATTTTAAATAAAATGGAGAAATTAAATGAATAAAAGGGAAAATAAAAATTGAATTTAATCTGAAAATAGAAAAGTAATCAGATCCAAAGGCCCTCATTTAAACTTGCTGCACACGCGTTTGACCTGGCGCCATATCCAAGGGCCAGCATTCAAACCTGGCTAATTAATGATTAAGCCCTAATGACAACCCTAATGACTTTCAGGCGACCGGAACACTGTTCCGGTCGTCTTCTCCGATCACTCAAAACTTCAAACTCTCTCCACACGCATCTAAAATGAAATCTAATTGAACAGAAATGATCTCCACTTAAAAACGAATCAAAACCCCCATTCAAACAACATTTATCATTCCTAAACAATGAGAATCGAATCAAACTAGTTTTAGGGCAAAAAGTTTCAGAACAAGATTAAACTCTCATCTCTTCACCATTTTCAAAACCAACAACATATTCATGATCAGGGAGGCATATAGAAGCTATTAAGAACTTAAAAATCCATTTCTGGAAAAAAAGTTCATGAAGCTACCTGAGTTTTGAAGCTTTCAGTCTGCAACTTTCTGGCCTTCCCTTCTGTGCAAAACCACTCCTGGGACCTCCCTGATGAAGCTTTGATGATTGAAAAGGGTTTGTGTTGGCTGGTTTGGAAGTTTGAACAAGTTCTGTTCAAGCTCAGGTGAGAATCGTGTTTATGATTCAGGCAGTTTAAGGCAAGGATGAGGGGTGCTTTGTGACCAGGATGATGAGTTGAGTTGATCTATGAGGTTTGTTTAAGTGTTTGTGGCTTGTTTTCTGAGTTTCGAAAGCTTTTGCTTTTGAGAGTGAAAATGAGAATGTGATGCTTGGGCTGGTTTCAGGCTGGCTGGTTATGTGCTTTGGCTAGCAATTTGTTTGTATAAACAATTGCTATTGGTCAGAAGATGTGACATGCCCTTTGTGATAGGTATAGCTACTTTTGCAAATTGTCAACTTTGTGTAAGAGAAAGCATGGGTCATGTTCTAGCCAAGTACAAGGGGTGTGGGCTGCGCAGCATGGTGAGGGAAAAGGCTAGGGTTGATCAGCAAAGTAGCTAGCAAGTGGATGAGGTGTGATCATGAGTTTTTGCAACTTGACTTTGCCTTTGGTTTTCATGAAGGAAACTTGATCCATGGGCCATAAAACATGTAATTCTTTGCCCCATTCTGATTTTTGAGGGTTTGTGTGATCATGTGGTGAGGTTTAGCAATGCATTTGGTAGTTTAATTGGCCTTGAGAAATGAATTTGCAACTTTGCCTCTTTGGTGCATGACTTGAAATTTAGTGATTTTTGCCAACTTTGACAATCCATAACTTTTGATCCAAAATGAATTAGGTCATGTTCTTGTACTTTTTGAAAAGGGGAAGATCTATTCTACAACTTTCATGACCAAAGTTTTTCCATTTGAAGCTTTCTTGAATCAAAAAGTAAGGGTTGAAAAAGTTGCATAAAATGACATTTTCATGAAAAGTCAAACTTGCCCAAAAAGTCAACTTTGCAAAAACTTGAAATTCTTGAATTTTGTGAACTTCCAACTTCTTCCATGATCAAATAAAGATCATATACAATCAAAATGATGAAGAACACCCTTTGGTTGGGTCATTGGGGGCCTCAGATGCCCTGATTTTGCACTGACTTGTCCAGAAAGTCAACCTTTGATCAGATGACTTCCCCATGGAATTTCTTCATGAAAATTGATATGCATACTCCCTATACCATATAGAGACCAATAGAAACAATAATGACCAAAAAATTTGGAGTTATGGCCTTTGAAACCAAAACCCTAATTTTAGGTCATCTGTGCAGTCAAACCTGGCTCTGCTTCCACACCTTTTCAGTTCTTGTGATTCTTTGACATTCTTGACTTTGAGAGGATATAATATGATATTTGAACACACATGGACCCCTTTGAAGTGATTGATGGCTTTTGGAGTGGCTCAGATGGCTCTTGGATTGCTCAGATCACAAACCCTAGATGCATATGACTTGGAACCTATGCAGTGAATCAAAAATGTGGTATGAGATGTTATGATTGAGTTTATGCATATGAAAATGATCACAAGCCATGGTGAAATGGGTGAGGGCAAATTTGGGGTGTTTACACTATGCTCTCGTGTATGACTCGTCTGGCTCGAGTGCTAACTGTCTTGCATTAGACAGAAGAAGCGAGTTCTCGTTTGTGAGTGAAGATGATGAGAAAAGAATCCCGAAGGAGACGATTATTGTTTTTTTTATGTTTTCAATCTTTTATTGCTTTTTTGTGTTTGTCATAAGTTAATGAGCTTAAGCCTAAACCAAAGGTTAGTAAACTCATCATATCCTCCCTCTGATTAGGGATAATGAGAATACCTTAAGTATGAGATAAACACCTCACACTTAATTACCAAGATGTTGTAGGATTAAGATCATTAACCTACTTGTGATTATTTAGATGTTTTTGGGTTTTTTGTTTAGTGTTAATTAATGAGTTTAAGCCATAATCAAGGATTTAATGGACTCATTACACAATCCTAATAGAAGGATAATAGATGAGAACATTTAAGCTGAGGAAGATACCTCAACTTAATCCATGATTAGGGATTAACCTCATGACAAAACAAGCCTTTATTAAGGTGGATTTTAGTTAATGGTAAGATTAAGAAGTGAATTTTATGATTTGGTAAGACAACTTGAGGGGGACTTGTCCATTAACACTAGGGTTAGTACTTCTTAACCAATTAAGGAAGAATTAGAACCCTAATGCAAGGCCCAAGTTACAAGCTATTGTCTTAGTGATTATTAAGATGGATTGATTATGAGGTTTAGACACATTAAGGGTTTAACACTTAGGATTAAAGTTATACACTCCATCCTAAGAGAAGGATGCAGGCATAACCTTGATCACAAAGCCTTAAAACCTTAAAGGTTTAGTCTCTGATTATGAGATGAGAAGAGAGACACAAAGAAGACACAAAGGTAAAAACTAAAGGGGACTAATCAAAACCATAATTATTAACATGCTTGGAAGTTCCTATGGTTTGTAAGGCTTAAGAGAAAAGATCTTCAAGGCCACCAATGGAAGAAGCAGATCAAAGGAGGAGAAGTAGAAGAAACAAGTTAACTTACTTCAATGAAGAAGATAAGTTACTTGAAGAAAGAAAGTGAATGAAGAACATGAATGAGAAAGCTCACTCTAAAGAAAAAGGAAATGCAGCAAGGATGCATAAAAGAGATGAGAAGAGAAATGAGAAGTGAAGGCAAATTCACTTCTCAAAGTACTTGCCACCTGAAATGGTTAGCATAAAAGAAAGAAATGAAATGAAAATGAAGCAAATGCAAGGATGCAAACCAAAACCAGAAGCATAAACATGATGCAAATGATTCTATGAGATGATGCAAAGACATGTCAAGTGTTATGAATTATCATACAAGAGATGAGAATGCAAATGAAGCATGTAGGAAGCATGAAAGCACATGAAAGTTCATGGAATGAAATGAATGCATAACATGGAAAATGGATGAAAAAATGATCAAGAATGATTCTAATATGTCCTAGGATGTCTTAGAAGTCGTGTGAATGCATGAAATGTCATGGAAAGTTCGTGAATGGATGTATATGCAAGATGTATGCAAATGAACATGAGAAAATAGGGTTTTAATGCAACATGAGATGCAAAAGTCAAAAATAGAAGCAAAACATAAGATAAAAAATTGAAAATGAACTCAAAGGAACCCTAACCCCATATGATATCACACCCCAAAGGAGGAGACCTAACTCTAAACCTAAAGAAAGTTGTGATTTTTCTAAGTTATCTAGGGTTTTGAGGCACCTAAAGGGAAAAAATGCAAATCAAATAAAAAATGCAAGATAAATTTGTGACAAAAATATGCTAGATACTACATGTCAAATGAAGAACAATGCAAAAAGAATCAATGTCATACCATCCATGGTTAGGCATAAAAGAATTCTTGAAGTTAGGAATCAAAAATGGGAATTTTGTGAACCCTAAATTCAAGAAAATTGTCAAAGTGTGATCAAAACCAAAAAGAAATTTGTATGAATGGTTTGACAATGTTCCTAAATGTCCTAAGATGAAATGTGAAGTTTTTTGGATTTTTTAGAAACCTAAATGATATTTTAATTAATTAATTTCCATTAATTAATTAAAATAAACACTTCAATATTTTTAAAATGATTTTTTAATGCAAAAAATAAAAATAAAAATGTTTTCTGGTTGAGAAAAATATTTGAATTAAAAATGCAAAAGGAAAATATTTTTGGAATTTTCTAACTATTTTTAATAAATGATGCAAATTAAATAAGAAAAAATGAAATAAAACAGAAGTATGATGACCTAATGGTCTGGATTGAACCTGGGGAAATTTGTGTTGACCTGGCGCGCATCTCAAATGCCAGAATTGAAATTCAGTTAATTTTAATTAATCAATTAATTAATCCTGAAATTAAGTTAATGAACTAATCTTAATCATCCATCACGCGCGGGAAACAATGATCAGACGACCCTCATTCAAACTCTGCCATAACCCTAATTAACCACTTATTCACTTTCAGGTGGCCGGAGAAGACCTCCGATCATCTTCTCCTGCCAGCTCCTCCCTGAGCAACCCCAAAACTTCACCCCTAGGTCATTTCTAGAGATCTAAAGCTCCAGATCAACTCCTTTCACTTCCCTAAACACGAATCCACACTAAAAACAAAATTTTCATGGCTGGAAATAAAGATTCGAAGAGGAACTCAAAAATGGTGAAACTTTCAGAAGTTCGAGAAATCCTTAATACGCAACCATTTTCAAAAATAAAAGTATCAACATGATCAGCACAACATAAGGAACATTTCTATAACCTAAAATCACATTTCTTGAAAAATTGTTCTTGAGGTTACCTGAAGTGAAGCTTTCTCAAACTGAGCTGTCTGACCTCCTCTCTTGTGCAAAAACACTCCAATGATCCCTCTGATGAAGCTTTGATGCTTGGAGGAAGTTTTTATGGCTGGTTTGAGAGCTTACACTCTTGCTGGTCAGAAATCGTGTTTTGGCTATGGAGGGTTTTTGGTTGTTTTAATGGTTGCTTTGTGTTCTATAGATGATTTTGAGATGAATGGTGAAATTGGTTTGGAGTTTGAGTGGTTAAGCAGTGAATTTCGAAAGCTTTTGCAAGATTGAGTGATTTTGGGAATGCTGAGTTCTTGGAGCTCTTGGCTTGTGTATGTTATGAAATGCACTCCTTGAAGCATGCTTGTAGAGTCCTGATAGGCCAGAGAGTGGGTGGTGGACTGTGGTGATTGGTATGGGTGTTTTTGCACAAAGTCAACAAAGTTTGTACTTGAGGTATGGGCTCTTGTGCAGCTGGATTTTTGGATTGTCTTGGTGCAGCTAAGATCAAGGAGGTCCATAGAATTGAAATTGAGGCAATTCAGCAAGTGGATGAAAGGTTATGTGCCCTTTTGCAATTTCATGAAGTTTTGGCCCCTTTTGGATTTCTTGGTGTGCAAGACATGGAATGACATGATTCTTTGGCCAATTCTGAGTTTTAGGCAATGCACTATGTTGGTATGATGCATAGAAGTGTATTTGAAGTCACATAATGCCTTGGCAAGTGGTTTTGCAAAAATCCCTCTTTGGTGCATTCTTGAAAATTATGTGATTTTTGCCAACTTTGACAAGCCATAACTTGAGTTCCATAATGAATTACGACTTGTTCTTGTACTTTTTGAAAAGGGAATGATCCAATCTACAACTTTCATGACCAATAATTTTTCATTTGAAGCATTTTTGGTTGAGAAAGAGGAGGTTGAAAAACTTTCCCAAAATGGAAAGTTTACATTACAAGTCATTTCCATTTTTGGCAACTTTTGGTTTAGCTCAATTTTCTTCAATTTTGTGAACTTCCAAGCAATTCAATGATCAAATAAAGATAATATAACTTCAATTTGATGAAAAATCCACTTTGGTTCCATTGTTGGGGGCCTCAGATGCCCTGATTTTGCTCTGACTTGCTCAAGAAGTTACCCAGTGAACAGATGACTTCCACAATGAATTTCTTCATCAAACTTGGTACACATGATCCTTATAACATATTGAGACCAATAGGAACAAGAATGACCAAAAAATTTGGAGTTATGGCCTCTGAAACCAAAACCCTAATTTCAGGTCACCTGTGTAGTGAAACCCTAGCTCAGCTTCCATGCTTTCCAAGTTCTTGTGATTTTCTGACTTCCTTGATCTTAGAGGGATATAATATGATGATAGAACATACATGGACCCCTTTGGAATGATTTAAGACCTTTTAAGTGGCTCAGATGGATCCCTGGACTGCTCAGATCACAAACCATAGATGCAGATGAACTTGAACTATGCAGATGAAACAAAAATGCAATATGAGATGATATGCTTAAACTAATGCAAAGATGAAAAATCACAAGCCATGGTGTGAACTTAGTGAGGGAAAATTTGGGGTGTTTACACCTGACACATGTTTTGGCAAGCTATGGATCATTGGATCAATCCCATCTAACGGTTATGTTATGTTCTCTCATCTAAAATTAGGGCATTGTTCCGACGGCCGGAGCTAGTCTTCGGTCGTCTTCTCCTTTCACAGCCTGGCTAGGGTTTTCTCAAAACCTAACAATAATAAAATCTAAGACTATCATCTTACTCGTCTCATTGCGCACATCAATAATCCATGCCTAGAATTCATTTTTGATTCAGGAACAAAGCAGATTGAAGCCAAACAAAACGCACCTACAAATGTCATCTAAGCCTGTAAGAGGCCTATCAACTAGCCAGATGATCCAAAGCTTCTATTAAGCTTCACACATCACAAATCCATTAAAAAAATGTGAAAACAATCAAGAGAATTTTGAGGAAGAACCTGAGTTGCAGAGAAGTTCTTAGTTGAAGAAAACCAGAGGTGAGGATCCCAATCTCAAGGTGATGTGTTCTTGATCCACAATCGAGTGAAATAAACACTCTAATGTTGATGAATCCCACTGTATCTTGAAAAATGCAGAGATGTTGTTGAATTTGATTCTTGCTATCTCAATCGAATTTCTCCATGGGACTCAATCCTTTGATGGAGAGGAAGTTGATATGATGATGACTGATGATGGAGTGATGGAGATGAATGCAAACCTGGAAAAATTGCAGAGATTCTCAATGGTGAAATTTGAAGAAGTTACTTGACTGCAGCCATGGAAGTAGAGCTCTGAATTGATGATGATGATACTCAATGAATCAGATGGAGAATACTGGTAAGAGATGAAGCTAGATCCACTCAATTTGCACTGAATTTGTAGAGAAAAATCAGAGCATGAAGGATGAACTCTATGATGAATTTCGAGAAAAATGAATCTTATCCTTGAATGTGCATTGAGCTCTTGTTTTTATAGAGTCCTTGACCTCTGGTTCACAGTTAGAACTAGGGTTAGAACCCTGGTTAACTGAGTGGATTCAGTTGAAGCTGAGTCAAGTTGGTTATGAGTTGGAATCTCCATAATCTTCCACTGCTTGAGTTGGATCCTCTATAATGGCTCTCATGACAATTACCATGGAACTGAGGTCAATATTGCAACAAAGCCAATGCTAATCCATCTGCTTGTTTTCCATGCTAGCTGGTGTGATCAAGCATGCACATAATTGCATCCTAAGTGTAATGAATTTGTTAAGCAAATAACACCTTGCCTTGCTCGAATTGGATTCAATGTAAGCATGCACATGCTCTTATGGTGAGGTGTAAGTGATGCAGGGTGGAGGTACAAGCAATGCAGCTCTTACTTCAATGCTTCAAGCTTCTCACATTTTGGTTTCACCATAAGCATGCATGATCATGCATAAGATGACATTATGCTCATGTATGGCATGACTTGCACCTCTAACATGATGCCTTAAGATGATAACCTGCTAACAAGAACACATGAGGCTGAACTGAACAATGCATCCTCACAAGATCATGCCTTGACTCCTAAGAAACTTCAGTGCAACTGGTGATCTTCCACAGGTCATAACTTGGTATCCAAGGTATCAATTCCTATGGTTCTTATGTGCAAATTAAAGAACATAATTCATATAATAACTTTGATGTTTCCCTTAAAATGAAATAAGTCCTCTAAGTTACTCAAATGTTGCCATGAACATTCAGTCACAAACTTGCACACTTGGGCCTGGGGATCCGTGGCATGCCTAGGCAACTTGCTTATGACCTGACCAGTGTAGGAGCCTTACTTTGACCTTTCATAACTTCCAATCCTTTGATCAAATGGAAAAACCTTGAACATGAAAGTTGTAGAAATCATGTAGATGAACAAATTTGGAGCTCACTAAAAATTCATTTGAGTTTTTTTTGACCAAGAAAAGTGGCTTTCCATTTGATCTTCCACCTGTTTGATTAAATGCCAAGCAAGGCGCGCGCACTGGCCTGCATTTGCCCTGCCCATGTCTTGCCTTGGGCCTTGAATTGTCCAAACTTGCCATTTTGGGAGAAGGCCTCATTCAAAGTAGCTGCAAAAATAGCCAAAACTTGCCATTTTTGGAAACCCTAATTTTCCAAAAATGGTAAGTTTTGGTTTTCTTGATTTCTCTTGATTTCTCCATCATTTCTTGATCAAATTTGAAACATAGGATCCTTGTAACCCTAATTTCATGATTTTGATCTCAAAAATTCAGGAATTGACTTTTTCCTCAGCATGGTTGACTTTTCCCCAATTTCCTGATTTTCAATCATCTGGCCAATTGAACCTCTTCCAAAATGAATTTGTGGATGAAATTTGAACCCTATACACTTGTTGTCATATAGAACACAATGTAATCCACTTTTGCTCAAAAATTCATGGAGAAGTCCTTCACAAATGGAACCCTAATTTGGACCATTTCCTTAGGTGATGTTGCACTGCTTGCTTCCTTGGAGCCATTCACTTATTTTCAAGACTTGAGGCTTCAAATGGAGACTTGTGGGATTTTGTGAACCCTTTGCACATGATTTAGGAGCTTCGTGGCCTCTTGATTGCCTTTGTGTAGCCTTCAGTTGCTTCAATACTTGACCACATGCCTTTACCTTAACTTTGATAAGTATGATGCAATGCTTTTGTTTTGTTATTTTGTTAACTAATATATGCTAAATGATATGCAAAATGTTGAGGATATGAGAGGGAAAATTTTGAGGTATTACACTTTGCAAGCATTCTTCAATACCAGTTCTCCCGCTCGGGATTTTTTGATAAAGTATTTAGTCTTCTCTATCTTAGTCACATGCTCGATACGGAGCTTCTCTAACCTCTCAATGTCCAGAAGACCATCATTCCTTTCCCAAAGGGTGTTCTTCAGAGCTTCAGAAAGATGGGTATTCCTTTCTTTTAACTTCTCAAACTCTTCTAAACTGACTGTAGCTACAGGCTCAACTACTGATGGCCCTGGCACATCTTCCAGGGTGAATGGCATGCGGGTGATCTGTCCTCTGATGCGAGACCATTCAATGTACTGATCTGAAGCTATGTTGTTACACTTGCCTAAAATGGCAGTCCCTTTAGTCTATATGTTATCCCAAGCCCAGGCTGCTTGTCGGATGGTGGCATGATTATTTTGAACAGCACAGTAAAGGGACTCTACTAAGTCTTGCTCTCTCGGTGGATGTACCAATGCATATCCCAACTGTCTTTTGAAAAGAAAAGGATTGTAGTTGATGCAATCCTTCACTCCAATAAGAGGTACATTAGGATATTGTCCACAACTTGTAATTATGTCCCTGCCCTTGGTGTTTTGAGTACACCATCTGATATCTTCTGAAGTAAGGGCAATCATTCTCTTAGCCCAATTCCTTGACTGATGTGGATTCAAGAAAGCTTTCGTCTTCGACATATGTCTCACTAACCAACTGTAGAAGAGAGGTGCACAACATCTGACTAGTCTTCCCCTTTGCTTCTTATTCCTCTGATGCACTGATTAATAGAAATCCCCTAGCAAGGTAGGAACTGGATTCCTGAGCATAAAGATGTGGATGGCATTCTTGCTTACAAACTTAGGCTCGTCTGCAAACAGGATAATACCATATATACTGAGGGCCAGGAGAGCACAAACAGTTTCTCACTTCCTTGTTGCAGCATGGCTGGTAGCCTGAGTGATTAAGAAGTCCAAATGGAGGCCTGGGATTCCAGCCTTGGTGGTCATATGCTGATCAATGATAGTTACTTCCAGATGTAGTGCGTTAGCTATTTCTTCATTCTTAGGAGCAGTCGTCTCAGGGTTGAAAGGAATTCCTCTTCTGATAGGGACACCCAACAATATGGAAAACTCTTCCAACAAATGACCTATCTGAAAGTCTGGGAAAGTGAAACACCGGAGAGGAGGGTCATAGAACTGGAGACAGGTGTGAATCATGCTCCTGTGTGATGCATCCAAGTCTATGATCATGTCCATAATACCACCATAATGTTCTCTGAATAAAGGAACATGATCAGGAGTGATAAGGTCTTGTATCTACCTGATGCCTGCTAGTGGGTACTCAAAGAATTGGTAAGTGATGTTGCTCTTCCTAGTTGAATCCATGCTGACAATGGGTGCTGATGAAGGTAATTGGAGAAGATAACAATTGAAGAAGATATCTGATGAAGATAACTAATGAAGACATCTGATGAAGATGGTTGGGCAGAAGAACAGTCAAAATCAAACCAAATATGATGTGATACCCTGTAAAACAAATAGACAAATGTTAAAATGATGCAGTATGATGTATGCAGAATGATATGCAAGGGTTTGTGATCAGGTGCTGGATTTGTTAGTTGCTTTTGATAGGGTCCATGAGTGTTCAGAAGTCCAGATGAAGGTGTAAACACCACAAATTTGCCCTCACCCATTCACCATGGCTTGTGATCATTTCATATGCATAGACTCAATCATACCATCTCATATCACATTTTTGATTCACTGCATAGGTTCTAAGTCATCTGCATCTAGGGTTTGTGATCTGAGCAATCCAAGAGCTTATTGAGCCACTCCAAAGGTTAACAATCACTTCAAAGGGGTCTATGGGTGTTCAAATATCATATTATATCCTCTCAAAGTCAAGAATGTCAAAGGATCACAAGAACTGAGAATGGTATGGAAGCAGAGCCAGGCTTGACTGCACAGATGACCTAGAATTAGGGTTTTGGTTTCAGAGGCCATAACTCCAAATTTTTTGGTCATTCTTGTTTCTATTGGTCTCTATATGGTATAGGGAGTATGCATATCAATTTTCATGAAGAAATTCCTTGGGGAAGTCATCTGATCAAAGGTTAACTTTCTGAACAAGTCAGTGCAAAATAAGGGCATCTGAGGCCCCCAATGACCCAACCAAAGGGTGTTCTTTATCATTTTGAATGTATATGATCTTTATTTTATCATAGAAGAAGTTGGAAGTTCACAAAATTGAGAAATTTCAAGTATTTTGCAAAGTTAACTTTTTGGGCAAGTTTGACTTTTAATGAATTTGTCATTTTAGGCCATTTTTCAACCCTTACTTTTTGATTCAAAAAGGCTTCAAATGGAAAAACTTTGGTCATGAAAGTTGTAGAATAGATCTTTCCCTTTTCAAAAAGTACAAGAACATGACCTAATTCATTTTGGATCAAAAGTTATGGTTTGTCAAAGTTGGCAAAAATCACTAAATTTCAAGTCATACACCAAAGAGGCAAAGTTGCAAATTCACTTCTCAAGGCCAATTAAGTCATCAAATGCACTTATAATTCACATAACATGATCATGTGACATCTAAAGTTCAGAATGGACCAAAGAATTACACATTTGTATGGGTTTTGGAACAAGATTTTTTCATAAGAACCAAAGTGAACCAAGTTGCAAAAGTCATCATATCTCCTCATCCACTTGCTGGCTAGTTTGCTGATCAACCCTAGGCTTTTCCTCACCTCATGCTGCACAGGACATGCCCTTTGTACTAAGCTAGCAAGTGGCCCATGCTTCTCTTACACAAAGTTGACATTTTTGCAAAAGCACCCATACCAATCAAAAAAGCACATGTCATGTCATCTGACCAATAGCATTTGTTTATACAAATAAAATGCAAGCCAAACACAACAAGAGGCAAGCCTGAAACATACCACAACTCAGCATTCACAAAATCACTCCTACTTGCATTTTCCTTCGAAACACTCTCTACAAGCCTCAAACACAAAAACAAACTTCACAAACAATCTCAACTCACTTCACTGATCATAAACCAACCATTGTTTTGGCCTGAAACCTGCCACATCACAAACACGATTTTCACACTCCCTTGGCCTGAGCTTCTGCCAACTTGCTCTAGAGGCTACATAAACTCCAACTAAGTGTCAAAAGCTTCAAAGGAAGATCATTGGGACTTGTTTGAGCCAAAGAACAAGCCAGAAAGCTCCTGAATCGAAAGCTCAATCTCAGGTAGCTTCATGAACTTTCTTTCCAGAACTTGCTTTTTAAGTTTCTAAATTATAAAGCATGCTTCCCTGAGTTCACTGAACTTGTTACTTTTGAAAAAGATTGAGAAATGAGGTTGTATGATGTTTCTGAAATTTTGGCAGTTTTTGATGTTTGATTCGTATCTTGATTTTGTGTTGAAATAAATGATTTTTGTTGTTTGAATCTTGTTTAGAATGAGTTAAGGATTGATTCTGGAGAGTTTGACATGTTTTCATGGCGTATTGAGAGAGATTGAGTGAGAGACCCGCCGGAGAAGATGACCGGAACACTGTTCCGGTCATCTGAAAGTGATTAGGGCATTTAATTAGGGTTTAATCATAATTAGGCCAGTTTGAATGTGAGCCGTCCAAACGCGCGCGTAGTCAATTCCCGCCCCTGCCAGTTTGAATTTCGTCCATTGGATTGGTTGACTTCCTTCTTTTTCAGTTTAATTTCATGTTATTTTCATTTAATTTCTTTTGTTTTCCACAATTTATTAAAAATAGCAAAACAATCTTAAAAATTCTGAAATTTTTTGTATAAACTTTTATTAATTTTCAGAAACCAAAAATATTTTCATTTTTATTTTTAGCACATAAAAATTTTTTAAATATTTAAAAGTTTATTTTTAATTAATTAATGAGAATTAATTAATTAAAAATACTTTTAGGTATTTAAAAATCACCAAAAAATTCATGAAACATTTAAAACCATTTAGAAACATTGTCCAACCCTCAAACCAAATTTATTTTTTGATCTTGATGCATTTTGAGAATTTTTTCATGGAATTAAAATCATTTTTAGGCATTATTTTGATCCAAACTTCCAAAAATCATTTCTGCCTAACCATTGAGAGTTGGACCTTGATTATTTTTGCATTGCATTGTGTTTGGCATGTAGTTTGTGAGATTAAATGGGCATGATTTGATCTTTCATTTTCCATTTGTTTGACATTTTTCTTGTTAAGGAACCCTAAAACCCTAGGAATTTTAGGAAAATCATAACTTGAATTAGGTTAAGAGTTGGAACTTTTCCTTTGGGCAGTGAGTTAGTATAGGTTTAGGGATCCTTTGAGTGCATTTTCAATTTTTTATATTGATGTTTGCTTCTGATTTTGGTTTGTGTTTGATGCTTTGATCATAAACCCTAATTTGGGCTTCCATATGCATCCATCTTGCATTTGCATTCATACTTTGACTTGCCATAGCATTTTATGCATTCTTTTGATTCATTAGACATCTTAAGACATATTGAAAGCATGTTTGATCATTGCATCATGTATTTGCCATGTTGTATGTCATTTGCATATCATGACTTTTTCATGTATGTGCATGGTTCTAAACTTGCCCCATTTGCATCCATTTGTTCATGTGATCATCCTCATGTCTTGATTCATGTTTGCAGCATCTCATAGCATCATTATCATCTCATGTATGCTTCTGGTTTTGGTTTGCACCATATCATTTCATCTCATTTTGCATTGCATTGCATTCCTTTATTAACATTTCAGGTGGTAAGTAACTTTGGGAAGTGGATTTGCCTTCACTTCCCATATCTTCTTTTCATCTCTTTCATGCATCCTTGCTGCATTTTGTTTTGTGCTTGAGATTGAGCTTGCTCTTTCTTCTTCTTCTTACTTTCTTTCTTCAAGTGACTTGACTTCTTAAATGAAGCAAGTTACTTTGCTTCTCCTAATCCTTTCATCTGCTTCCTGGTGGTTCCATTGAAGATTTCTCTTGTCAAACTTCACAAACCTTAGGAACAACCAAGCATGACAATGATTAGGGTTTTGATTAGTCCCCCACTTAGTTTTTACCTTTGTGTCTCATTGAGTCTTCTCTTCTCACCTCATAATCAGGGACTAAACCCTAAAGGCTTTAAGGCTTTGTGATTAAGCTTATGCCTGCATCCTTCTATTAGGATGGAGTGTATGACTTTAAATCCTAAGTGTTAAAACCTTAATGTGTTTAAATCCCTTAATCAATCCACTTAATAACTATCAAGACATCAAGCTTGTAACTTGGGCCTTGCATTAGGGTTCTAATTCTTCCTTAACTGGTTAAGAAGGACTAACCCTAGTGTTAATGGACAAGTCCCCCTCAAGTTGTCTTACAAATCATAAAAATCACTTCTTCATCATATCATTAACTAAAATCCATCTAATAAAGGTTTTGTTTTGTCATGAAGTTAATCCCTAATCATGGATTAAGTTGGGGAGTCTTCCTCAGCTTAAACATTCTCATCTATTATCCTTCTATTAGGATGGTGTAATGAGTCTGTTTAATCCCTGATTATGGCTTAACCTCATTACTTAACACTAAACAAAAACACCAAAAACATCTAAATAATCACAAGTAGGTTAATGATCTTAATCCTATTCCATGGTGATTAAGTGTGAGAAGCTGACTTCACACTTAAGGTATTCTCATTACCCCTAATCAGAGGGAAGATGTGATGAGTTTACTAAATCCATTGGTTTAGGCTTAAGCTCATTAACTTATGACAAAATTCAAAAAGCAATAAAAGACTGAAAGCACAAAAACAAACAATAATCGTCTCCTCCGGGATTCTTTTCTCATCTCATTCACTCACAAACGAGAACTCGCTTCTTCCGTATAATGCAAGACAGTTAGCACCTGAGCCAGACAGGTCATACACTTGAGCATAGGCAAGTAAGCAGTTCACAAGTCAATTCACCTTTCAGTCTCTTTGGGTCAAACTACGGTGTTCTGACTTCCTCATTGCACGAGAGGATACGTAGGCATAACCTAACAGTTATCGAACAAAAAGTCTTTGTATATTCCCCCTCCTTCCAGCATCATTCTTTTAGCCTCATGATCTTGAGCTTTTCACTCTTGTTCTTACACTGACACTTCTCTCATACACTTCACTTTTCTTTTACACTGACACTTGCATTCTTTCCAGCTATGATACACAAATTGCACTGACACTACCCCTTTAAAACACCAATCTTTTAAGCGTGGATCTCGTCGAGTACGGCGGACAATCTGGGTGCTAATACCTTCCCAGGTTGTAACCAACCCCCTTTCTCAGTCTCTCTGGTTCGCAACCGTCTTATCCATCTCTTTCTAGGTCTATGCAGCATTGCCTTTCCTCCGGGATAAAAATGCCTAGCTGGCGACTCTATTCATTTCTCTTATCTTTCGCCGACCGTTCGCGTCTGTACCCCTTCTGACCTGTGGTGTCATTTGGTGGGAGCGACAGCTTGGCGACTCTGCTGGGGACCCTTATACTGTAACCAGGGCTTTTGGTTCTTTTTGTGGGTTCCTCCTAGCGCTTGATTGATTTGTGTTTACGGGGGTGTTATGTGCTAGTTATGTTTGTATTTGTATTTATTTTGTTTATTACTTTATGCACAGTTTGTTACTGCTTTCTTTATAGCTTTACATATATCATACTGTCATACTGTGCTGGCTGGATCTGTTTTATTGCTTTGGTGGGTGGGTGTTCTATTGAGAGTTGAGGTCCTATACCTGGGACCTGAGTGACACTTAGGCTAGAGTGGTTCATGTTCTTTCCCATTCCATTTCGGTCTGGTGCGGGAATATGAAACACGGTTCAGATATGGGTTTCTTCTTGAGAACTCTGTGCTGCAGATTTCCTGTAGTGCTAGGGCTATCTGGGAAGCCTGCTAAGTCTGGATGACCTTCAGTATTGACCTTCAGAAACTGAGGTGAATTAGAGGAGGATCTTTTATGGTTATTGTAAACACTGTACCTCCGGGTTGGAAGTGTTTACACTTCCCATAACTGATCCAAGTCTGAGGATCCTTGTTTTAGAACACCACCTGTGAGGGGGTTGGGTTGTTTACAGGTTTGCAGGTACCCTTGACCTCAGCATACCATGTTACTTTGTTTTGATTAAGAGTACTCCATATTGGAACAGTTCTTGTGATTTTTAACCCTGGACATGTGACTCTTTATTTGAGTCCCCCACCTTGGTTACTGGACTTATGAACCTCCATCTGGATTTCTTGAACATACCTGGACTTATATCAAAGCACTTGATCAGATCCAGCTCAGTCACAAACCCTTGCATATCATTTGCATACATCATCATTGCATCATTTTAACATCTGCTTATTTGTTTTTTAGGGTATCCATACTTTATTTTGGCTTGGTTTTGACCTCATCATCAGCATAGGCCTATCTTCATCAGTATCTACTTCAACTATCAGCTACCTGCTTCAGTCACCAGTTTCAACCTGTCAGTGGCCCATCATCAGTGTTATTCTCCATCATCAGTACCTGTCTCAAGCAACATGGCACCTAAGAAGAGTAACATCTCCTACCATTTCTTTCAGCCTGAGCTAGCTGACATCAGGAAGATTCAGACCCTGATTACTCCAGACCATATACCACTATTTAGAGAACACTATGGAGGCATACTTGATGTGGTTATGGATTTGGACCCTTCACAGAGGAGTCTGATTCATACTTGCCTGCAGTTCTATGATCCCCCACTAAGGTGTTTCACTTTTCAGGATTTTCAGTTGGGACCTTTATTAGAGGAGTATTCATCATTGGTTGGTGTACCTATCAGGGGTGGAGTCCCCTTCAACCCTGAGATGGCTTTTCCAAGTAATGAAGAAGTGGCAAGGGCATTGCATTTGGAATCAGTTCTGATTGGGCAGAATATGACCACCAAGGCTGGAATCTCTGGTCTACATTTGGATTTCTTGATCTCTCAAGCTACCCTGAAGGCTTCTTTGGGAGAGTGGAAAGCAGTCTGTGCTTTATTGGCCCTTAGCATATATGGGGTCATTTTGTTTGCGGATGAGCCTAAGTTTGTTAGTAAGAATGCAATCCATCTTTTCATCCTGAGGAACCCAGTGCCCACCTTACTGGGAGATTTCTACTACTCTGTCCACCAAAGGAATGAAAAACAAAGGGGAAGATTAGTGAGATGTTGTGCTCCTTTGTTCCATACTTGGCTGCTCAAACATTTGCCAAAGACTGATGCATTCCTGAATCCTCATCAGCAAAAGAACTGGGCTAGAAGACTCACTGCTTTGACCTCAGCTGATATCAGATGGTACACTCAGAGCACAAAAGGCAGGGACATCATTACCAGTTGCGGGCAGTTTCCCAATGTACCCCTGATAGGAGTTAAGGGTTGCATCAACTACAACCCTCTGCTATTCAAACGACAATTGGGCTATGCATTGGTCCACACTCCTAAGTCATAAGACCTGACTGAGACTCTTTACTGTGAGAATAAGCCTAATCTGGCTATTGTCAGGCAAGCAGCCTGGGCCTGGGACAATGTTCAGACTAAGGGAGTAACCATTCTGGGGAAGTGCAACAATGTGGCATCAGCACAGTATTATGAGTGGTCCCATGCCAGGGCTCAATTTTCTGGGTTGCCCTTCACCATGGAGGATATACCTGGGCCATCCTCAGCACCACCTCCTATCACTGTCAGTTTGGAGGAGTTTGAGAAATTGAAAGAGAGAAATGAGAAGTTGACTCAGGCTCTACAGAAGACCCTCTGGGAGAGGAGTGATGGTAGGTTGGACATTGAGAGGTTAGAAAAGCTAAAAGTGGAGCATCTGGCCAGAATTGAGAAGTCAGAGGATTATATCAAGAAGTCTAGGGCTGGAGAACAGATCCTGAAGAATGCCTGCAAGGAATCCCAGTTCCAGAAGGCCAGGACTGATTTGTATCTGAAGGAGAGTCAAGCTAGGTGGGTCAGGATCACCGAAGCTCGTACTCTGGAGGATAAGAGGACTCAGGACAAGATTGAGCAGCTGGAAGCTAGTGCAAAAGAGCAACGGGAAGCCCTGGCAGCAGCCCAGAGGGAGATCTCAGAGTTGAAGATCAGAGCTGGTGTAAAGAGGTCAAAGGACCAGAGTCAACACAAGAAGCTAACTGCAGCTGTTACTACCAGGAATCTCCTTATCAGGAACCTCACATAGCGTCCAGCTGATCCTGTGACTAAAGCACTTCTCAAGGAAGTTCAGGAGGATGAGTTTGGTCTTAGTGTCTGACTTTTGCTTGTTGTTGCTTTCATTTCATGTACTTTTATTTTCTTATGATGTATTTTGACCCCTCAGAGGGCATGTATTGTAAAAAATAAACTATGTATCATTTGCTTTTTTGTAATATATGTATCAGTTTGTTCCATTTGAGTTTCCTTCAAAGCGACATCAACAACATCTTCAAGGGTCTGGAAAGGTCAAAACCAAGTGCCAAGCCAGGATACCTTGGAAACAAATAATCATACTGCATTGCATGCTAACCTTTGTTTGTTTTGTAGGTTTGTTTTGTTTTTGTTACTAACTCTGTTGTGATCTCAGGAACTATTGCTCGCCGACGGGTGTTCCCACTCAACCGTCCACACAGATATCCCACCCGCAACAATCTTCCGGGCATACAGATGGACCAGGTACAGCAGGACCTTACAGAGGTCAGGAACCAAATGGCCAATGAAAGATTGGAAATGAGGGCTCAGATGACACAATTTATGGAGGTGATGAACAATATGGCTCAGAGCCAAGAGAGATTAAGAGCAATGGTAGAGAGGCAGAATCAAGAAGACCCCCATCTAGGGAATGCTGGGACAAGCAACAATGAGAGGGTTCAGCCTCATGTCAACCCCCCTGTATTTGGACCCCACCTTCATCCAGAGATCAACATCCCTGCTAATGTGCAAGGGAATGCTACTGTAGGCAGGGTACTGCAAGAAGACCCCCAGGAGGATCAGTTCACAGTGATGGGAGCTGGGGAAGAAGCCTATGACAGAAAGCTAGATGAAATTGCTGAAAAATTAAGGTCCTTGGAGTCTCAGAACTCCTTGGGTTTTGATGTTATGGACATGGGCTTAGTGGACGGGGTCAGGATTCCCCATAAGTTCAAACCACCGTGCTTTGAGAAGTACAACGGGACTTCCTGCCCACGGACCCACTTACAATCCTTTCTGGGGAGGCTGAAGGCATATACCATGGACGAAAAGCTATGGATGTTTTATTTTGAGGATAGCTTAACGGGAGCTTCAAGAGAATGGTATTCACATCTGACTAGAGCCACCATAAGATGTTGGAAAGACCTGGCTGAGGCCTTTATCAGACAATACCAGTATAATTTGGATATGGCACCCAACAGGACCCTCCTGATGGGGATGTCACAGTCATCCAGGGAAAGCTTCCGCGAGTACGCCCAGAGAGGGAGACAGCTGGCTGCTGCTGTCCAGCCACCTATGTCAGAGAGGGAGATGGCGGATATGTTTATGAACACCCTCCAAGGAACATACATTGATAGGCTAGCTGCCTTTTCTTCTACCAGCTTTGCAGATGTCGTTATAGCTGGAGAAAGAATTGAGAGCCTATTAAAAATGGGCAAAATTTCTGACAACGGTGCCAGCTCATCCAGCAACACAAGGAAGCCTTTTGTGGGCCCAAGAAGAACTGGTGAGACCAATGCTATCCATACCAACAGGGGCAGACCCCAATATGTTCATAGGTCTGTGGCAGCAGTCACCATTCCCGCTCCAATTCATCCACAACCAGCTTATCAACCACAGCAACAAAATTATCAACAACAAACTCAGTATCCTCCTCAGAGAAACTACAACAACACCAACAACAACAATCAGCAAAGACCGTTCCAACAGAGACCTTCTCAGGCCAATAGGGTGATCGATCCGATCCCTATGCCATATGCCACATTACTGCCACAACTCCTGAAACTCAACCTGGTTGAGCTAAGGACGTTGGCACCTCCAGATCCTGCCAGTCTACCCAGAAATTATGACGCCAGCACTAGATGTGCTTTTCATTCGAATGCACCTGGCCATAGTACAGAGAAGTGCAGAGCTTTGCACATGAAGGTACAGGACTTGGTAGATTCTAAGGCTCTAAATTTTGCACCACCATCAAATGTTAACAAGAACCCTATGCCAAACCATGGTGGCCCCAGAATCAATGCTATTGAAGAAGACAAGTCGTCTTACTTGATAACCAGTGTGGGTCAGATTCGGACACCCTTGGTAGAGATCAAAGCTTAACTCCTTGAATGTCAAATGTTCCCGGGATGTGAGCTAGGGTGTGCTTATTGCAACATTTCAGTGAATGGTTGTGATAACTTGAGAGATGGCATAGATGGTCTCATCCAGAGCGGCCTGCTTCAAATCACAACATCAATTCCTACCAATCCAGCAATCTCCTTAACAACAATCCCCGAGTCTTCTACAAATACAACAACTATTGTTCCAAGCAACTCTTCAATCTCGTCAACAAATGTTTCATCTGTTACTTCAACGGACCAGATATCAGCAAACATCCCTTCTACAACTTCAGCACCCCTTCATTCAGAGTCCCCTACAACAGCAACACCCATCCACTCAACAATGTCTCCTACAACTTCAGCAGCAAATGTCTCAATGGTTACAATTTATTATGATCCTGAAAACAATTCTGCCTACAACTCACAAAATGCCACTCCCATCAGAGCACCAGTCACAATATACTATGATCCACAGACTATCATGGTCCCTTCTGCAGCTGCCATTAGTCCAGTCACTATCACAGTGCCTGGGCCAGTACCTTATGAAAGCAGCAATGCCATCCCTTGGCATTACGGCTCCGATCTATACTGCGAAGGACAGAAAATCACTCTTGAATCATCAACTTCTTCACCACAAATAGACAATGTGGGGGGAGGCGGAGGCTTCACTCGAAGCGGACGTCTCTTTGCTCCACAAATTCAAAGACCCACTGCTGAAGCAGAAGCTGCTGCCAAGGCAAAAGGGAAGAGCTTGGTGCAAGAAGAGCAGATTGTTAAAGAAGCTTTAAAAACACCTTTTGATCAAGAAGTTGATGAATTCATGAGAATCATCAAGAAAAGTGATTACAGGATAGTGGACCAGCTTCACCAGACGCCTTCCAAGATCTCTATTCTATCATTGCTTATGTGCTCCGAGGCTCATCGGAACGCACTACTAAAAGTCTTGCACGCAGCTTATGTGCCAGAAGAGATCACCGTCAATCAGTTGGAAGCTGTGGTTGGAAATGTTAATGCTAGTCATGGGCTAGGGTTTACCAACACTGATTTGACTACGGAAGGCCGCAATCATAACAAGGCTTTGCACATTACCATGGAGTGTAAGGGTGCAGTTCTTTCCCATGTGCTGGTAGACACAGGGTCATCCCTCAATGTCTTACCTAAAAAAGCCCTTGTGAAGCTAGAGTATGAAGGATTGGCATTACGGCCCAGCAACCTGGTGGTGAGAGCCTTTGACGGTTCTAAGAGATCAGTTCTGGGAGAAATTGAGTTGCCTGTAACGATTGGTCCACAAACTTTCAAAACGACCTTCTACGTGATGGATATACAGCCTGCCTACAGCTGTCTATTGGGTAGGCCATGGATTCACGCCGCTGGCGCCGTGACCTCAACCCTTCACCAGAAGTTAAAATTCGAGTGGGAGGGCCAAGTCGTTACTATCTGTGGAGAGGAGGATATTTTTGTTAGCCACCTGGCTACTTACAAATACATCGAGATGGATGGGGAGATCCACGAGACAATGAGTCAAGGGTTTGAGGCCTTGAATATAAATGAAACTTCTGCTGTACCTGGAACCTCAATAACATCTTATCAACAAGCCCGGAAGGTTGTTGAAGAAGGAAACGCTCAAGGCTGGGGCAAGCTGTTGCCCGTAGAGAAGAAAGAGGATAGATTTGGGTTGGGTTACAAACCAACTCAACAAGATCAAGCAGAAGCTGCTAAAGATCCCAACTTTGTTAGTGGGGGGATGCTCACCCCCGATGCTGTCAACAATTTGGAAGACGAGGATGAAAGCGACCGCAACCTGGAGAGTTGGATCCGTCCAAAGATCCCTGGGAGCAGTATCTCAAACTGGTCTTCCCAGGAAATTATAAGAGTTACTCCTGCAGAGTAATTATTATTTCCTGTATTTTTATAGCATGCATCAAGTCTTGCATCTTGCCCAAGATGACAAGACTCATTTTGTAATCGGGCCATCTGTAATTTTTGTGCAACAAGATTAATCAATGAAATATCAGACATCTTTTGCAAATGAGTCTTTTTCTTTTCCGCTCACTGTTTTTCCATTTTTCTTTTTGTACAAAAAAATAAATGGCAGTGTTTTCAAAATGACGACTTTATTTCACTTTTCTAAAACAAGATTAAAATCAATCACTAAAATGAACAAACTGAACCCTTGCAGAGAGTGCCTTTCAGACTGCACCGACAACAACACGACTATGACTTCGTATGACTTTGACAATCCGATCAATCAAGCTGATGAAGGGGTTGAAGAAGATTACGAACTTCCTGAAGAGCTAGCCAGATTGTTGAGACAAGAGGAAAAGGTTATCACTCCCCATTAGGAGGAAGTAGAGACAATTAATCTTGGTACAGATGAAGATGTGAAAGAGGTTAAGATCGGGGCCTGCTTACAAGACTCAGTAAAGGAACAACTGATTGATCTGCTTCGTGAATATGTGGATGTGTTTGCTTGGTCTTATCGGGATATGCCAGGGTTGGACACCGATATTGTTATGCACAAGCTGCCTTTAAGAGAAGATTGCCCACCGGTTAAACAGAAGCTACGCCGTACTCGCCCAGACATGGCAATGAAGATCAAAGAAGAGGTACAAAAGCAGTGGGACGCCGGGTTCCTTGCTGTGACTAGCTATCCGCCTTGGGTTGCTAATATTGTACCTGTACCTAAGAAAGATGGCAAGGTGAGAATGTGTGTGGATTACCGGGACCTGAACAGAGCCAGCCCAAAAGATGATTTCCCTTTACCTCACATTGATGTATTGGTGGATAATACGGCTCAGTTCTCGGTGTTCTCCTTCATGGACGGATTTTCAGGATACAATCAGATCAAAATGTCGCCTGAAGACATGGAGAAGACAACTTTCATCACACCCTGGGGCACGTTCTGTTACAAGGTGATGCCATTCGGACTGAAGAATGCTGGTGCTACATATCAACGGGCTATGGTAACATTATTCCACGATATGATCCATAAAGAAATCGAATGTTATGTGGATGACATGATTGCCAAGTCCCTCACTGAAGAAGACCACCTGGTAAATCTGCTAAAGCTATTCAAGCGTCTGAGGAAGTACCAACTAAAGTTGAACCCCAACAAGTGCACATTCGGGGTGCGATCCGGTAAGCTGCTGGGATTTATTGTAAGTGAGAAAGGGATTGAAGTTGACCCTGATAAAGTCAAAGCCATTCAAGAAATGCCTGCACCAAAGTCTGAAAAAGAAGTTCGAGGGTTCTTAGGCAGATTGAACTATATTTCAAGGTTCATATCTCACCTTACAGCAACCTGTGAACCTTTATTCAAGCTGTTGAGAAAAGAACAAACGGTCAGGTGGAACGAAGACTGTCAGAAGGCTTTTGACAAGATCAAGGAATACTTACAGGAGCCTCCAATCCTTATACCTCCAGTTGAAGGAAGACCTTTGATAATGTACTTGACAGTATTAGAAGAGTCAATGGGGTGTGTGCTGGGCCAGCATGACGAGTCTGGTCGAAAAGAGTATGCAATATACTACCTAAGCAAAAAGTTTACCGACTGTGAACAACGTTATTCACTGCTCGAGAAAACTTGCTGTGCTTTAGCGTGGGCTGCTCGCCGACTGAGACAGTATATGTTGACCCACACCACTTTGTTGATCTCAAAGATGGACCCAGTTAAGTACATATTTGAGAAGCCAGCACTTACCGGACGGGTTGCAAGATGGCAAATGATCCTTACGGAGTATGACATCCAGTACACTTCTCAGAAGGCCATCAAGGGCAGTGTATTGTCTGAATATCTTGCTGAGCAACCTATTGATGATTACCAGCCTATGAGATTTGACTACCCTAATGAAGACATCATGTTCATAAAAGTAAAAGATCATGAAGAGCCTGTTCACACTGAAGGGCCCGACCCGGAAGAAGAATGGACTATGATGTTTGATGGGGCTGTTAACATGAATGGTCGAGGTGTTGGTGCAGTACTCATTACACCTAAAGGAGTTCACATGCCTTTCTCGGCAAAACTCACTTTCAACTGCACTAACAACGAAGCTGAATACGAAGCTTGCATTATGGGTCTTGAGGAAGCCATTGACCTCAGGATCAAGACATTGACCGTATTCGGAGATTCAGCTCTGGTAATCAATCAAACCAACGGCAAATGGTACACCCACCAGGATCATCTGATACCTTACAGGGATTATACAAGGAGGTTATTGACTTTCTTCACAACAGTCAAGCTTGAGTATATCCCTCGGGATGAGAATCAGTTTGCAGATGCTCTGGCTACCATTTCATCCATGATCAAAGTTCAAGCTGCCAACTTTGTACCTCAGATTTCAGTATCCAGACTTGACAGACCAGCATATGTGTTTGCAACAGATGTTGTCAAGGATGATAAGCCTTGGTTCCATGACATTAAGTGCTTCTTGGAGGATCAAGCATACCCACCTGGGGCATCTTCCAATGATAAGAAGACTTTGAGAAGGCTTGCTGGTAGTTTCTTTCTGAACACTGATGGTTCCCTGTACAAAAGAAACTTTGATATGGTACTCCTCAGATGCGTTGACAGAACAGAAGCAGACTTGTTAATGCATGAAGTGCACGAAGGCTCCTTTGGTACCCATGCTGGAGGACATGCGATGGCTAAGAAGTTGCTAAGATCAGGTTATTACTGGATCACAATGGATGTCGACTGTTGTGCTTACGCCAGGAAATGCCATAAATGCCAAATCTATGCAGATAAAGTACATGTGCCTCCTAATCCCTTGAATATAATGTCTTCACCCTGGCCCTTTGCTATGTGGGGCATTGATATGATTGGTAAGATTGAACCGACTGCTTCAAACGGCCACAGATTCATCCTGGTCGCCATTGACTACTTCACCAAGTGGGTCGAAGCAGCTTCCTATGCCAATGTTACAAGACAAGTGGTAGCCCGATTCCTGAAGAGAGATATCATCTGTCGATATGGAGTACCCGAGCGAATCATTACTGATAATGGTTCCAACTTGAACAACAAAATGATGGCAGAGCTGTGCCGGGACTTCAAAATTCAACATCACAATTCTTCTCCTTACAGGCCAAAGATGAACGGCGCTGTTGAGGCAGCAAATAAGAATATCAAGAAGATTGTGCAGAAGATGGTAGTCACCTATACAGACTGGCATGAAATTCTACCGTTTGCCTTGCATGGGTACCGCACGTCAATCAGAACATCCATTGGGGCAACACCGTATCAGCTTGTATATGGTATGGAAGCAGTCCTACCTGTTGAAGTTGAGCTACCCTCCCTACGGGTACTAATGGATGTTAAGCTGAACGAAGCAGAATGGGTCCGATCCCGGTACGAGCAACTGAGTATGATTGAAGAGAAGAGATTGGCTGCAATCTGTCATGGGAAGTTGTATCAGAAAAGAATGAAGAAAGCCTTCGATCAGAAAGTCAGACACCGAGAGTACCAAGTAGGGGATCTTGTGCTGAAAAGAATCCTCCCTCCTCATACAGACCACAGGGGCAAGTGGACTCCGAACTATGAAGGACCATTCGTAGTAAAGAAGTTTTTCTCTGGTGGAGCACTGATGCTCAGCACCATGGATGGTGAAGACTTCCCGTCCCCTGTAAATTCAGATGCAGTTAAAAAATACTTCGCATAAAAGGACCCGCTGGACATAAAAACAGAATGAAAGTCCAGGCAAAAATAGGGCATCCCGGCGAGTCAAAAACAGAATAAAAGACTCGGGCAAAAATAAGGGAAAATAAACAAAAAATGTGTACACCCGCTGAGTTGAAAAGCCGCATTGGACAACTCATGCAAAAATGGGTATCCCGATGGATTGAAAACCCGAAAGGGCGATCCATGCAAAATAAGGGAATAAGCGAACAACTGCATTCTGAATTCGTCTGTATCACCTGCAACTTGGTAAGCTTCGAAAGGGTCAAGCTTCAATCAGAATCAGCCTTCTTCAGAAAGCAAGACGAGAAGAACGTCAAAAGTCATACGAGTCATAGCAAAAAGGGGAAGCTCCTCGAAGCGTCGTCAACATTGCCAGCATTTTGTTTCTCAATTTGTAACAATCTCCTCATTTCAGGGGATATGTCTCTTTGACTGAATCTCGCCAATTCAGGGCACATGAATTAATAAAAGCAGATTTTCAGTCATGTTTCGTCTTGTACATTTTATTTGCAAAAATGTCTGATGTCTTAAGAAAAACTGATTGCATAAATACCGATGCTTATCTTCAAAAATATAATAAAAGTCACATGCTTGCAGGAAATATGCTTACTCGCAGAAGTGTCTAAACTCCTATGACGGAATCCAGTAAAGGATACCTCGGGATTACTTGTGAGTTTCCCTATCTTTACAGGATTGCAGGTATCCAGAACGCGACTTGGGGCATGAAAGCTTCACTCCAGCAAGCCGACAAATCAACACTCAGCCTTAGCGCCCAAAGTGTCTTCTCCCCAGCTGAGTTTCCACTTGCTATTTCTCCCCAGCCTAAGTGCCAACCTTGCTTCCTCCTCAGCTGAGTACAAAAGTCAGGGAACCATCTCCCCACAGAGCTTCAGCCTCTATTCAGAAGAGCAACGCATGAAGGAATCACAACAGAGTGACAAAAGCTTCTACAAACCCCAACTGGGTCTCTCATTTATAAGGATAGATCTATCAGTGACCTATATCCCCAAGTAATAGCATCTCATCAGATCTATCCATTGATCTCATCCCCAGCTGGGATGTCCATTTCAAGCAGGTCAACCAGAGGTCTTCACAGCATCGGGATCCGAATCCCGGATCGGTATCTTTGCATAATCATAGCATTCGCATCATATTCACCCACAAAGCGTAGCATTCCGTCTAATACGGAGCATTACGGCAAAAATCCAACATATTGCATAATCATAAGCCATGTTCTGAATCAAACACTTGTGAATATTGACAATCCATCCATATACAGAAAACTCCCTCCCAAAAATCCCCAGCGGAGATTCCCCAGCAAAAGCAGTTGCCTCACATTCACAAACACCAGTATATACTCTCTTTGGCACCCGTCCGTGTCAATACTCCCCAGTAAAGTCGCCTGAACACTCTGTGCAAACAGTACCACTCGTATTTCAGATACTTTTTGACACCCGTCTGTGTCATACCCCCAGCAGAAAGCCAAAGACATCCTCTTTGCACTCACATGTACTTATACAATTCCTTGACGTTCGTCCATGTCATTTTCCCCAGTGCAGTAACATAAACACTTTGAACATCGGATACTTGTTCATACTATACTCTTCTCCTTTTTGACACTTGTCCGTGTCACCCTCCCCAGCAGAATGAATACTCATCTATACACCACTCACACTTATACAGGTACTCGTCCGTATCTTGTATACGCCATGTATATCCCCACAGATTCGACACTCGTCCGTGTTCTTTGTTAACCAGTTGGTACTCGTCCGTACCATCATCTCAGAACATGCGTCAAGCGTTTGTTTCTACCTGATACTCGTCCGTATCATAGTCTTAAGGATGCTCGTCCGCATCTTTAATCCATACACCGTGTCAAACACTTCTGTCTTCTTGAATATGGATACTCGTCTGTATCTATTATTCCCCAGAAGAGTCTCTTCAGATTCAACACTCGTCCGTGTTCTTTGTTAACCCATTGATACTCGTCCGTATCATCATCTCTGAGCACGTGTCAGTATTTGTTCTACCCGATACTCGTCCGTATCATGGTCTTAAGGATGCTCGTCCGCATCTTTAATCTATACACAAGCATCTAAACACTTATACTTTTATTTCTTGAATATAAACACTCGTCCGTGTTTACTATTCCCCAGTGATCGCTACCAAAGCAAATTTTCTTTTTTATCTGACATTCGTCCTGTGTCATGATAAACCCTGAGAGCAGCCGTACCCTGCTAGGTGGTCGTCCTCCACCTCTTGATGATCGTCCTTCATCATGCTCATCCGATGGCCGTCCCCATCATTGATTTTCTATCCGACATTCGTCCTATGTCGTGATATTTAGCAGCCGTCCCCTGCTAGGTGGTCATCCTCCACCTCTTGATAATCGTCCTTCATCATGCTCGTCCGATGGCCGTCCCCATCGTTGACCTTTTATCCGGCATTCGTCCTATGTCGCGATATTTTCGGCAGCCGTACCCTGCCAGGTGGTCGTCCTCCACCTTAGATGACCGTCCCTCATCTTACCCCCAACAGAGCAGCCGTCCCCTGCTAGGTGATCGTCCTTCACCTTTGATGACCGTACCTCATCATCTGTTTATTCTTTAACCCGATGGCCGTCCCTGTCGTGGTCCATTTTCCTTTTCCTGATGATCGTCCTTCATCAGTTTAGTCCGATGGCCGTCCCCATCGTTGATTACTTTACTTTATGAACTTGATGGCCGTCCCCGTCACGTTTCATTAATCCCCAAAGAATCTTGCAACTTTACTTGATGGCCGTCCCCATCATAATACCTTTTATTCCCAGCATGTCGGCCGTCCCCGTCATCGCTTTACTTTCCGCACTTTTTTCTGCATGTCGGTCGTCCCCGTCATTGCTCTTTACCCAGCAGTCGTCCTCTGCTCGAAAGTCGTCCTCCGTCGCCCACACATTAAAATATACTTTATTTTCTTTTACAATCTATATCCCTTTTCTTCTTCATTCTGTGAGTGCAAATTTTGGACTGTCTTTGATATTCAACCACAAGTTATCTTGTTCGCCTGTTAAGCCGTAGCTTACATCCTGCACAGCTAACTCATGTTTGAATAGGGGCAGCTGTAAACACCCCAAATTTGCCCTCACCCATTCACCATGGCTTGTGATCATTTCATATGCATAGACTCAATCATACCATCTCATATCACATTTTTTGATTCACTGCATAGGTTCTAAGTCATCTGCATCTAGGGTTTGTGATCTGAGCAATCCAAGAGCTTCTTGAGCCACTCCAAAGATCAACAATCACTTCAAAGGGGTCTATGGGTGTTCAAATATCATATTATATCCTCTCAAAGTCAAGAATGTCAAAGGATCACAAGAACTGAGAATGGTATGGAAGCAGAGCCAGGCTTGACTGCACAGATGACCTAGAATTAGGGTTTTGGTTTCAGAGGCCATAACTCCAAATTTTTTGGTCATTCTTGTTTCTATTGGTCTCTATATGGTATAGGTAGTATGCATATCAATTTTCATGAAGAAATTCCTTGGGGAAGTCATCTGATCAAAGGTTGACTTTCTAAACAAGTCAGTGCAAAATAAGGGCATCTGATGCCCCCAATGACCCAACCAAAGGGTGTTCTTCATCATTTTGAATGTATATGATCTTTATTTGATCATATAAGAAGTTGGAAGTTCACAAAATTGAGAAATTTCAAGTCTTTTGCAAAGTTGACTTTTTGGGCAAGTTTGACTTTTAATGAATTTGTCATTTTAGGCCATTTTTCAACCCTTACTTTTTGATTCAAAAAGGCTTCAAATGGAAAAACTTTGGTCATGAAAGTTGTAGAATAGATCTTTCCCTTTTCAAAAAGTACAAGAACATGACCTAATTCATTTTGGATCAAAAGTTATGGTTTGTCAAAGTTGGCAAAAATCACTAAATTTCAAGTCATACACCAAAGAGGCAAAGTTGCAAATTCACTTCTCAAGGCCAATTAAGTCATCAAATGCACTTCTAATTCACATAACATGATCATGTGACATCTAAAGTTCAGAATGGACCAAAGAATTACACATTTGTATGGTTTTTGGAACAAGATTTTTTCATAAGAACCAAAGTGAACCAAGTTGCAAAAGTCATCATATCTCCTCATCCACTTGCTGGCTAGTTTGCTGATCAACCCTAGGCTTTTCCTCACCTCATGCTGCGCAGGACATGCCCTTTGTACTAAGCTAGCAAGTGGCCCATGCTTCTCTTACACAAAGTTGACATTTTTGCAAAAGCACCCATACCAATCAAAAAAGCACATGTCATGTCATCTGACCAATAGCATTTGTTTATACAAAGAAAATGCAAGCCAAACACAACAAGAGGCAAGCCTGAAACATACCACAACTCAGCATTCACAAAATCACTCCAACTTGCATTTTCCTTCGAAACACTCTCTACAAGCCTCAAACACAAAAACAAACTTCACAAACAATCTCAACTCACTTCACTGATCATAAACCAACCATTGTTTTGGCCTGAAACCTCCCACATCACAAACACGATTTTCACACTCCCTTGGCCTGAGCTTCTGCCAACTTGCTCTAGAGGCTACATAAACTCCAACTAAGTGTCAAAAGCTTCAAAGGAAGATCATTGGGACTTGTTTGAGCCAAAGAACAAGCCAGAAAGCTCCTGAATCGAAAGCTCAATCTCAGGTAGTTTCATGAACTTTCTTTCCAGAACTTGCTTTTTAAGTTTCTAAATGATAAAGCATGCTTCCCTGAGTTCACTGAACTTTTTACTTTTGAAAAAGATTGAGAAATGAGGTTGTATGATGTTTCTGAAATTTTGGCAGTTTTTGATGTTTGATTCGTATCTTGATTTTGTGTTGAAATAAATGATTTTTGTTGTTTGAATCTTGTTTAGAATGAGTTAAGGATTGATTCTGGAGAGTTTGACATGTTTTCATGGCGTATTGAGAGAGATTGAGTGAGAGACCCGCCGGAGAAGATGACCGGAACACTGTTCCGGTCATCTGAAAGTGATTAGGGCATTTAATTAGGGTTTAATCATAATTAGGCCAGTTTGAATGTGAGCCGTCCAAACGCGCGCGTAGTCAATTCCCGCCCCTGCCAGTTTGAATTTCGTCCATTGGATTGGTTGACTTCCTTCTTTTTCAGTTTAATTTCATGTTATTTTCATTTAATTTCTTTTGTTTTCCACAATTTATTAAAAATAGCAAAACAATCTTAAAAATTCTGAAATTTTTTGTATAAACTTTTATTAATTTTCAGAAACCAAAAATATTTTCATTTTTATTTTTAGCACATAAAAAATATTTTTAAATATTTAAAAGTTTATTTTTAATTAATTAATGAGAATTAATTAATTAAAAATACTTTTAGGTATTTAAAAATCACCAAAAAATTCATGAAACATTTAAATATTAGGATGGTGTAATGAGTCTGTTTAATCCCTGATTATGGCTTAACCTCATTACTTAACACTAAACAAAAACACCAAAAACATCTAAATAATCACAAGTAGGTTAATGATCTTAATCCTATACCATGGTGATTAAGTGTGAGAAGCTGACTTCACACTTAAGGTATTCTCATTACCCCTAATCAGAGGGAAGATGTGATGAGTTTACTAAATCCATTGGTTTAGGCTTAAGCTCATTAACTTATGACAAAATTCAAAAAGCAATAAAAGACTGAAAGCACAAAAATAAACAATAATCGTCTCCTCCGGGATTCTTTTCTCATCTCATTCACTCACAAACGAGAACTCGCTTCTTCCGTCTAATGCAAGACAATTAGCACCTGAGCCAGACAGGTCATACACTTGAGCATAGGCAAGTAAGCAGTTCACAAGTCAATTCACCTTTCAGTCTCTTTGGGTCGAACTACGGTGTTCTGACTTCCTCATTGCACGAGAGGATACGTAGGCATAACCTAACAGTTATCGAACAAAAAGTCTTTGTATATTCCCCCTCCTTCCAGCATCATTCTTTTAGCCTCATGATCTTGAGCTTTTCACTCTTGTTCTTACACTGACACTTCTCTCATACACTTCACTTTTCTTTTACACTGACACTTGCATTCTTTCCAGCTATGATACACAAATTGCACTGACACTACCCCTTTAAAACACCAATCTTTTAAGCGTGGATCCCGTCGAGTACGGCGGACAATCTGGGTGCTAATACCTTCCCAGGTTGTAACCAACCCCCTTTCTCAGTCTCTCTGGTTCGCAACCGTCTTATCCATCTCTTTCTAGGTCTTTGCAGCATTGCCTTTCCTCCGGGATAAAAATGCCTAGCTGGCGACTCTATTCATTTCTCTTCTCTTTCGCCGACCGTTCGCGTCTGTACCCCTTCTGACCTGTGGTGTCATTTGGTGGGAGCGACAGAAGGTTTGAGATCTAGTAATCAGGTGGGGGACTCAAATAAAGTGTCACTTGTCCAGGGTTTCATAGAATCAGTCCAAAATAGTGTAACCTTAAAAAAAATACAGTAACAGGGTATGTTGAGGCCAAGGATTCCTGCAAACTTGTAAACAACCCCACCCACTCACATGTATTGTTCTAGAACAAGGATCCTCAGGTTTGGATCTATTATGAGAAGTGTAAACACTTCTAACCCAGAGGTACAGTGTTTACCCTAATCATAAAGGATCCTCCTCTAATTCACCTCAGATGCTGAAGGTCATCTAAAAAGGTCATCCAGACTTAGCATGCTTCTAAGATAGCCCAAGCACTACAGAAAATCCGTAGCACAGAGTTCTCAAGAAGAAACCCATGCTTGAACCGTGTTTCATATTTCCGCACCAGACCGAAATGGAATGGGAAAGAATATGAAGCCACTCTAATCCTATGTCTGTCAAACCAACAAACCAGCACATGATATGATAATAAAATGAAATGCATAAAGCGGTAAATGAAAGCGATAAAGTAAATGCGATAAATAAATCTGTACAGAAAGCAGTAAATAAAACAATAAACAAAAAGCACACATAGCACATAACACCCCCATAAACACAAATCAAACAAGCGCTAGGAGAAACCCACAAAAAGAACTAGAAGCCCTTGTTGCAAACTTTCCCCAGCAGAGTCGCCAAGCTGTTGCTCCCGAAAAGACTTTACGTCCCCAATGCAAACGCGAACCGTCGACAATGTTGGAGGTTGAGGTTGAATAAAGTAGCCAGCTAGGCATTTTTATCCCGAAGGAAAGGTAATGCTTCATGAACCTGGAAGGGTATAGATAAGACGGTTGCGAACCAAAGAAACTGAGAAAGGGGTTGGTTACAACCTGGGAAGGTATTAGCACCTAGATCGTCCGTCGTACTCGACGAGATCCACGCTTACTTGATTGTGTTTAAACGGGGGATAGTATATGTGCTAAGCTGTGCATAAAAGGCTATGGAGGAATGGATATACAGAGTGTCAGTGCAAAGAAGAAAGTGAGTGCTCAAAGCTGAGGTTAAGGATAGAGAAACTGGGAGGAGGAGAGGGGGAGAGGGGGAGACAAAGAGACTTTTGTTCGATAATTGTTAATTTATGCCTACGTATCCTCTCGTGCAATGAGGAAGTCAGAACACCGTAGTTCGACTCAAAGAGACTGGGATGAGTTTGTTGTGAACTGCTTGCTTGTATATGCTCAAGTGTATGACTCGTCTGGCTCGAGTGCTAACTGTCTTGCATTAGACGGAAGAAGAAAGTTCTCATTTATAGAATGAGTGTGATGAGAAAAGAATCCCAGAGGAGACGATTATTTTTTGTTTTTGTGTTTTCAGTTTTTATTGTTTTTGGTGTTTTGCATAAGATAATGAGCTTAAGCCTAAATCAAAGGTTAGTAAACTCATTATATCCTCCCTGATTAGGGATAATGAGCTTACTTAAGTGTGAGATAAGCATCTCAACTTAATTACCATGATGATGTAGGATTAAGATCATTAACCTACTTATGATTATTAAGATGTTTTTGGATTTTTGTTTAGTGTTAAGTAATGAGTTTAATCTCTAATCAGGGATTAGTGAACTCATTACACCATCCTAAGAGAAGGATGATAGATGAGAACACTTAAGCTGAGGAAGACTCCTCAACTTAATCCATGGTTAGGGACTAAATTCATTATATAACAAGCCTTTATTAAGTGGATTTTAATTAAAGGCTGAGATTAAGAAGTGAGTTTTATGTTTGTAAGACTAGCTTGAGGGGGACTTGTCCATTAAACACTAGGGTTAGTCCCTCTTAACCATAAGGAAGAGATGCGACCCTAATATAAGGCCCAAATTACAAGCTTAAGTCTTGACCATTATTAGGTGTTTTGATTAAGAGGTGTAAACAAATTAAAGGTTTAACACTAAGAATTAAAGTTATACACTCCATCCTAAGATAAGGATGCAGGCATAACCCTAATTCAAAGTCCTAAAGCTATAAGTATTTAGCCCCTGATTATGAGATGAAAAGAGAGACTCAAGGAGACTCAAAGGTAAAAAGCTAGGGGAGACTATATACAACCCTAAAGATTATCATGCTTGGATATCCTATGGTTTGTGAGGCTTAAGAGAAGAATCTTCAGGAAGCCACCATGGAAGGAGAAGCAGATGAAAAGAGAAGGAAAGAAAGAATATGTTACTTACTTCCTGGAGAAGATAAGTAACTTAAAAGAAAGAAAGTAAGAATGAGAGAGCAAAAGTGAAGCAAGCTCACTTAAAAGACAAATAAGAATGCATATGAAGAGATAAGAAGAGGTGGGGTGTGAAGGCAAATCCATATCCCAATCAACTTACCATAAGCCCCTAAAATGTTAGTATGGATGCATAAAACATAAAGCAAAAGGAAATGAGATAAATAAAGATGAAAAGGCAAAAACCATAAGTGCATATGCAAGGTAAATGTGTTATGAGATGATGCAAAGACATACATAATGCTTATGAATGATCATACAAGGATGAGATGCAAAGGAGGCATGTTTAGAAGCATGAAAACACATGGATGTCCGTGGAATGTAATGAATGCAAAGCATAGCAAATGAATGAATAAATGATCAAGCAATGTTCAAGCATGTCTTAAGATGTCTAAGATGTCATACAAATGCTTGAAATGTCATGGCAAGTTCATATGATTGAGATATGCAAAGATGAATGCAAATGAACATGAGAATTAGGGTTTTATGAATGTATGAGATGCAAATGACCAAAACAGAAGCATACATCATGATAAAAAATTTAAATTGAACTCAAACAAACCCTAAACATATACAAGATCACACACCAAAGGAGAAGGTCAGAAGCTAAACCTAGGCAAAGTTATGAATTTCCTAAGTTAACTAGGGTTTTTGGGTGATTCTAAGGGGAAAATGCAAATCAAATTGAAAATGCAAAGCAAAAATATGAGATAAATAACCTAGAAACTAAATTCAATATGTGAAACAATGCAAAAAGATTCAAGTTCAAACTCATCATGGTTAGGCAGACATGAAATTTTCAAGTTAGGGTTTAAAAAATGTGAAATTTATGAACCCTAACTCAAAGATAATTGTGAAAATAAGATCAAACCTAAAAAGAAATTTTTATGGTGAGATTGAAAATGTTTCTAAATGTATGAGAATGCTTCATGAATTTTTTGGTGATTTTTAGAAACCTAAATGTATTTTTAATTAATTAAAATCAATTAATTAATTAAATAAAACATTTAAATGTTCTAAAAATACTTTTTAAATTGTTTTTGCTATTTTAAAATAAATGTGGAAAGAAAATGCAAGAAAATGAAATAAAATGAAATTAAATGGGAAGTCAACCAATCTGATGGTTGAGATTTGAACAAGGGAAGACTGCGCACGCAGATGAAAGGCTAGGATGGTTTCTGGCTAATTATCCTAATTAACTTAATTAATTAAGAATTAGGGTTAAGTGGATGAATCTGATCCGTCCAAACACGCGGTAAACAAGATCCAAGGGCCATTATTCAAACTGACATGTAACCCTAATTACAAACCCTAATCACTCTCAGGCTACCGGAGCAAGCTCCGGTCATCTTCTTCGGTCAACTCCTCACCCTATCTCACTCCCTAGGCCACCCCAGACTCCCTAAATCTCCAGAATCAAACATTAAACAACCCTAAGCACGAATCTAGAAACAAACAACATTTATATTTCATCAAATTCATGAATCGAAGCAAAACGGAAAATTGTGCAAAACTTTCAGAAATCAAATACATCCTACACACTCAACCATTTTCAATGATTCAAAGCTCAAAATGATCAGCACATCAGATAGAATCTATTATAACTTAAAACGCAAGTTCTGGAAAAAAAGTTCTTGGATTATACCTGAGATGAAGCTTTCCAAATTTGAACTTTCTAGACCTCTCCTTGATGCTAATCCATTCCAATGACCACCTTGATGCTTCTGGAGAGCTTAGAAAAAGCTTTGAATGACTAGTTTGTGGTTTTTGGTTCTGGTGTGGTAGAAATCGTATTTCTGTTTGGGGAGCTTTTAGGCCATGGCAATGGGTGCTTTGTGTTCTATGAGTCATGTTGAGATGATTGGTGGAGAAATAAATGAGTTTTGATGGTTGTGTGTGGAGTTTCGAAGAAATGAAGTTTTTGGGGATTTTTGGTGAAATTTAGCTTAGTGAGGTTTCAGGCTTGTGTGTGTTGTGTTTTGTGTTGCTTGAGGCTTGTATAAACCAATAGGAGTGATCAGAAGAGTTGGTGTGGCATTGTGTGATTGGTATGGGCCAAGTTTCAAAAAAGTCAATAAATGTGTACTTGAAGCATGGCACGGGTCAGAGGTTGTTTGAAGGGGTGTCTGAAAACCTTAGGTACAATGCCCAATTCTGATCAAGGCAAGTTGGGTGATGTTGTTATGATGCTTAGAGGTCAATTAGAAGTCATTAGAATGCTTGAAACTTGATTTTGCAAAAATCCCTCTTTGGCATGAACTTGAAAATTATAGGATTTTTCCCAACTTTGAAAGATCATATATTGAGTTCTAGGATGAATCAAGAGGAGTTCTTGTACTTTTTGAAAATGGGAAGATCCAATCTACAACTTTCATTTTTAAGTGTTTTTCATTTGAAGCATTTTTTATCAAGAAAGAGGAGGTTGAAAATCTTTCACAAAATGGAAATTTTCCATTACAAGTCATGGCCAAAAATGGAAAGTTTGCAAATGGCTTGAAATTCTTCAATATTGTGAACTTCTAACCACTTATAAGATCAAATAAAGATCATAGAACCTCAATTTGATGAAAATGATCCTTTGGTTCCATTGTTGGGGGCCTCAGATGCCCTGATTCTGACTTTTCTTGCACAACAAGTTACCAGTTGATCAGATGACTTCCACAATGAATTTATTCATCAAATTTGGTACACATGCGCCTTATAACATATCAAGACCATTAGAATCAAGAATGACCAAATAATTTTAGGTTAAAGCCTCTGAAACCAAAACCCTAATTTTAGGTCATCTGTGAAGGAAACCCTAGCCTGCCTGGACCTCTGTGCAATGCCTTGTAATATTTTGACTTTGAGGAGCATATTATGGTCATGGGACACACATGGACCCTTTTGATAAGCTTCAAGGCCTTTGAGATAGCTCAGATCACTTCTTGGATTCATCTGATCACAAACCCTAATTGTGCAACTTATGCAGTGGAACAAATATGCAATGTGAGATGATATGCTTATGCAATGCTATATGAAAGATCACAAGCCATGGTGTGAGAAAAAGGTGAGGGAAAATTTGGGGTGTTTACACTATCTAATCGAATTAGGAGAAATAGAAAATAATGAAAACTTAAGGACGAAATATTTTCCATGCTCCTTGACAAAAAATGGTTTTACTTGATATATCCTTACCTGCAAATTCTATATACACATGGTCCTAATTAGAAAGATTGTTCCATGAAAGGTTCTACATGGGGTAGACCAAAATAAGCCTGAAAGAATTGGCCAGCATAAAGAGGAAGCTTTCTGAACCAATAGATGACTACTTGAATATGTTTAGATTACTAAAGGCCAAGTGTTTCACCCAAGTACCTGAACGTGAATTGGTCGAAATGGCCGCAGGGGGTTTAGACTATTATATAAGAAATAAATTAGGCACCTAATATATGAGAGATATGTCACAGTTAGTAGATAGGGTGAGGCGGGTCGAAAGAGTGAAAGCTGAGAAATTCAGGGCAAATAGAAATAAGAGAGAAAGATTGGCTTATGTAGGAATACGCCACGAGGACGGAAATGATATAGATAACTTAGACGAATTAGCTAGTCTCGACGAACAAGAAATTGACCTAGCAGAACTAAAACAAGGACCACCATATTCTTGTAAAGTTCTATTTCCGTCGAATGGAAAGAATACAGTCGAATCTGAAAAGAACGATAAATTTCACAAAAGAACCTATACGTTTGACGTCAATAACTGTGACAAAATCTTTGACAAATTAGTCGAAAATGGTCAGATGATAGTTCCACCAGGCACTAAAGTGCCTCCTATGGAACAATAGAAAAAGAGAGGTTTTTGTAAGTACCAAGGCTTTTTGGGTCATAAAACGTCTCAATGTTTCCTTTTCAGGGATCTTGTGCAGAACGTTATCCGTGATGGAAGGCTGAAGTTCAGTGACAAGCAGAAACAACAAATGGAAGTTGACTCAAATCCCATGTAGAGCGTTGAGGCCCACTATGTTGAGCCATCAATCATTAACATGGTGGAAGTGTGAGAGAGTTCTGAATATAGTTTCGAAATGGTGGAAGTTAATGAGGGTTTCAACACCAATGTTAACATGGTAGAGATTACTGAGGATCTTACCAACCTAGACGAAGTCACTGAATGGCAGAATGTTGAACACATTGCTGAAGGTGAATCAACTGGCTACAGCAAGAAGGCCACTGAAGGCCTCAACAACGTAGGCAAGATTGAAATCACAAATGAACTTAGAAAAACAAAAGCTGGCAAAACCACTGAGGGTTTCGTCCCAGCAAACCTGAAGGCCACTAAGGGCCCCATTAACATGACCAAAGTTGAAGCCACTGAAGGCCACAACGAAGCAAGCAAAGATAAAGCCACTGAGCACTCCGTTGAAAAATAATGGAAGGCTACTGAAAGCCTCAATGTAACGAAAGACCAGAAAATTACTGATGATCTAGGTAACGGTGAAAGGAAGGCTGCTGAAGGCCTCACTATCAATACTGAAGTTGGTGAAAGTGCTACCATGCTGAAAGCGAAGATTGGTGAAGTATCTGAAGAGCCAATCACCTATGGAATCCTGCGAAGAATAATGGAGGATCCCAGGGAAAAGCCAGTCGAAAATTGCTGCCAGAAAGCCTGTGGAAAATCATCTCCAAATGAAGAGGACGACTAACAAAGGAGACAGGTGAGGTTGAGAGGAGGTTGATAGAAAAGATGGATAGGTTGAAGATTAGTGGTGGAAAACCAGCTAGTATTAACATGGTCGAAACATCCAAAAATAGCCCAGTGTAGGCTTCTGATGAATTTCGTCGAGTAGAGTATTAGAGGTTGGCATACCCAAAAGAAGACGAGAATCTGATTGACTTTGTAAAAAGGTGTCAAAGGAGGAAAGCTGAAGTGATGTTGTGCCCACGTTGCAGCGCCATTTTTGACAAGAAGGCGGCAAATAATCTGGAAGTGATAGAAATTTCCAAGAGGAAAGGAAACTGGGGGGCAATACCAGCCCCAAAAGCAGAAAGATATGACCCAAGAAGAAGTGAGCACCACCAGCAAAGGATTAGAGGTCGAAGCTACCATTCATTCAAACCGACAAACAAAGACGTCGACGACAGATGGGTACAATCCATTAGGGACACTCAAGGACAAAAGGATTGGAGCAACTTCAATGTTCAGAGGGGACCTTCGGTAGTGCAAAGAGTTGGGGTCGAAAAATAGAAACCTAGAGCTTACTCCTCAGAGAACTATAAGGGTAAAAACCCCATGACGAAGTCTCAATAGAGAAGGTTCCAAAGGAAAAAGAGGGCAGAAAAGGAAGCTGCGGAAAGAGGCATGGTGAAAAGAGATGTTGGCAGCAAAGATGAAATTGCATCAAGCCACAACATCCAAGAGTTAGAGAGGAAGGAAGTAACTAACAACAAAATTCCAGGCGCAAGCGTCGAACAAATAAAGCCGAAAGCTCAAGATGACGAAGAAATGACTGATGATTTCAAATATGATTCTGAAGCCTCTTTCGATGTTGTATGCAACGTAGTCTCAGTCCTACCCAGAGACTATGACAGGGTGATGCAGATAGAATACGAAGATGATAGTGTCCAAGAAGAGAAAATGGCTCACAAACCAGTATGCTATTACATAATGAACAATGGTTGTGTGGAAGAACATAATGCGTTCTTCGAAAGACCAGATGGCTCATTGAAGGGGCACTTGAAACCTTTGTTCATAAAAGGAAAAATCGAGAACGTATGAGTAAACAAAATACTAGTAGATGGGGGAGCAACAGTGAATTTAATGCCTCACTTTATGTTAAGAAATATTGGTAAGAATGACTCTGACGCCAAGCCTCACAACATGGTATTATCAAATTACGAAGGAAAAATAGGAACTACCATGGGTGTAATCCAGGTAGATCTAACTGTTGGAACTATAACAAGACCAATAATGTTCATGGTAATAGCATCGAAAGCAAACTATAACCTTCTCTTGGGAAGAGAATGAATACATGGCGTGGGAGTTGTACCTTCATCTATGCACCAAAGAATTGTTATTTGGAGAGCAGATGGCTTAGTGGAAAACATAGAGGCGGACCAAAGTTACTTTATGACTGACGTAAACCACGTCGACTGCCTCAGTTTCGACAAAAACCTGGCTCATATACCCCCATGTAGTCCAACCAACTTTGACCTCAGGAAAACTGACAACACTTACTGCTCCATGTACCTTCACGCTACGTATGGTTTCCAGTGGGATAAGGAAGTTGTCGATGAATCAAACTATATATAGGGAACTTCCCACATAGAACCAACTGGGTGGGGAAGTGAATTTGAAGACTATGACTGAAGCATCAGCGTTAGAAAGAATTACGGCTTACATAGCTGAAAACAGACTGAAAGCGGCACTTGAAGCCGAATAAAAATTCATGGCCGTTGAAGCCAATCAAAACAAATCCAACCAACAATGTCTAAAAGAAGGCGTTGAAGAAAATAGTGAAAACATTCAAATGGGCGAATGGCAAGACCAAAAGCTTGACGCCATTTATGATTACGAGCCTTTGGGGTTCGAACAAGATCCAATGATGACCAGCATGAAGATGGTGGCACAAGACCCATTAGAAGAAATAGACTTGGGACAGGGGGCAGAAAAAAGGCCAACTTACATAAGTGCCAAGATGGACCCTCAGTTCAAAGTCGAAATAGTCCAGTTGTTGCGTGAATACAAAGATTTCTTTGCATGGGACTACGATGAAATGCCTGGTTTAGACAGAAGCGTGGTCGAATTGAAGCTACCAATACTGGAGGGAAAGAAGCCTGTGAAGTAGGCCCCCAAGACATTTCGTACCAGATGTTCTGTCAAAAATAAAAAAAGAGGTCGAAAGACTTCTGAAATGCAAATTCATTTGCATGCCCATGTATGTCAATTGGATTGCAAACATAATTCCTGTAATAAAGAAAAATAACAAACTTAGGGTATGTATTGATTTTTGAGACTTAAATTCAGCTACCCCAAAGGATGAAACCTTATGCCAGTTGCAGAAATGCTTGTAGATTCGGCAGCAGGTCATGAGTACTTAAGTATGTTAGACAGATACTCTGGTTATAATCAAATCTTTATTGCCGAAGAAGATGTTCCTAAGACAACTTTCCATTGTCCCGGGGCAATAGGAACTTATGAATGGATATTGATGCCTTTCAGCCTAAACAATGCTGGAGCGACTTATCAACGTGCTATGAATTCAATCTTTCACGGTTATATTGAAAATTTCATGAAAATTTACATTGATGATATTGTGATTAAGTTTGTTTCAGGAAACAATCATATAGACCATCTTAGACAGTCCTTTGAGAGGATGAGGAAGTTTGGTTTAAAGATGAATCCCTTAAAGTGTGCTTTCGGTGTGCAGGCGGGTGATTTTTTAGGCTTTGTGGTTCACAAGAAGGGGATCGAAATCCATGAAAACAAAGCCAAGGCCATAATGGAAGCGAAAGTGCCATCAACAAAGAAGGAATTGCAGTCTCTTCTAGGGAAAATCAACTTTTTCAGAAGGTTCATCTCCAACCTTAGTGGAAGAACGCATGCCGTTTCACCACTGCTTCGAATGAAGAATGAAGACTTCCCCTGGGGGCAAGAGTAACAAGCTGCTTTCGATCTGATCAAAGAATACCTCTCCAACCCTCCAATCTTGATGCCTCCTTGTAGAAAAAGAAGCATGAGATTATACATTTCGGCATCAGATAAAACACTGGGAAGTATGCTGTGTCAAGAAGAAGAAAATGGCGTCGAAATGGCCATTTACTACCTCAGCAGGGTCCTGAATGATGCCGAAACGAGATATAGTGTTATAGAAAAGTTATGTTTATGTGTATATTTTTCTTGTATGAAGTTGAAACACTATATAAAACATGTTGATGTATATGTATCTTCTCATTTCGACGTAATAAATAATATGTTATCTAACTCTATTTTACATAGTAGAATAGAGAAGTGGGCTTTAGCATTAACAGAATATTCCCTAAAATATTTTCCCTTAAAGGCTTAAAAGGGACAAGTGGTCGCTGACTTCATTGCAGACCACTCCATAAATGAAAATGGGGTAGAGTATGTCGAAATGGAACCTTGGAAATTATATTTTGATGGCTCAACTCACAAGAATGAAACTGGCGTTGGAATACTAATTATTTCTCCTAACAAAATTCCAACAAAATTAAAGTACACAGTTGAAGGTTTGTGTTCGAATAACGAAGCAAAATACGAAGCTTTGATTGCTGGACTTGAAATCTTGTTGGAATTTGGGGCAACCAGAGTCGAAATAATGGGTGACTCTGAATTAGTAGTGAAACAGTTGACTAAAGAATATAAATGCATAAAAGAGAATTTGATTATGCATTTCTTCATAGCCAACAGACTACTTAAAAGATTTGATAATGTGGTCATCAAACATATACCTAGGATGGAGAATCAAGAGGTGAATGACCTTGCTAAAATAGAATCTAGGTACAAGGTGTCAAAAGAAAACCTAGAAAAGGCTATTGAAGTTAGAGGAAGAGTTATATCCACTAAGTTGTCTCCATCAGATTTGGAAACAATAAAGTTAGGATATGGTGACAAAGAAAACTTTGAAATTTTCAATGTAGATGACTCAAGAGTTGGAGATTGGAGAAATCCCGTCAAGGAATATCTACAAGATCCAAATATGAGAGTCGAAAGGAAAATTAAGTACAGAGCTTTAAGCTATGTACTTTTTGGAAATGAGCTCTTCAAGAAAACCTCAGAAGGGGTTTTGTTAAAATGCTTAGGCGAAGAAGAGGCTAATGTAGCTTTGTCAAACGTACATAGTGGATCCTGTGGTGCGCATCAAGTAGGACATAAAATGAAATGGTTGTTGTTTCGATAGGGAATATATTGGCCAACAATGCTGAAATACTGTATCGATTTCACCAAAGGATGTCAAGAATGCCAATTGCACGCAAGCATACCACATGTCTCTGCAAGTGAATTGCATTCGATTATGAAGCCTTGGCCATTTAGGGGTTGGGCTGTAGACCTAATTGGTGAAATTCGACCAGCCTCTTCAAAGGGGCAGAAATACATTCTTGTTGGAATAGACTATTTTACTAAGTGGATTGAAGTTATACCTTTAGTGAATGTAGACCAGGAAATAGTCATCGAATTTATTTGATGACATATAATTTATAGGTTTGGAATTCTAGAAACAATAACCACATATCAGGGATCAGTGTTTACTGGAAAGAATATGCATGCGTTTGCAAAAGAAGTAGGGTTCAAACTCCTTACTTCGACACCCTACTACGCTCAGGCGAATGGACAAGTTGAAGTAGCTAATAAAGTGGTGATCAACTTGATTAAAAAGCATGTGGGTAAAAAACCTAAGAATTGGCATAAGACTTTAGATCAAGCTTTATGGTCTTGTCGAACGTCTCCCAAAGAGGCTACGAACTCACCCCCATTTAGGCTGACTTATGGTCATGATGTTGTCTTGCCAGTAAAGATTTATTTACAGTCGATTAGAATCCAGAGGCATCATGAAATTCCATCAGACGTATATTGGAATATGATGATGGACGAATTGGTTGATTTAGATGAAGAAAGATTTCATTCGCTGGATTTGTTAAAAAGGAAAAAAGAAAGAGTTGAAACGTTTTATAACAAAAAAGTAAAGCATAAAACTCTATTTGTTGGTGATCTGGTTTGGAAGGTAATTCTTCCTATGGATCTAAAAGATAGAGCATTGGGAAAGTGGTCCCCTAAGTGGGAAGGACCTTTCCAAGTTTTGAAAGTTTTTTCGAACGGCGCATATGAAATCAGAGAAATAGGGAAAGACGAAAGAATATTCAAAATAAATGGAAAGTACTTAAAAAGGTATAAACCAATATTGCAATAAGTAAACATACACAAAGAGTAAAATTGCATATAAATGAAAAGATAGTGAACTTTGCCAAACAAATGGAATTAGATTCATTACAAATAGTTTACTGGAAAATTAACTTGAGCAAAAAACTAGTACATAAAAAGTTATCCCTATTACAATCAAATATCAGAAAAAGATTACTTCAGGTCATCAAATTTCTTCCTTTGAATTTGAAGTCGACGATCACAGAAACTCTTGTTGGTCAAAAGATTTTCAATTTCCTAAGAAAGAGTTTGGTCCCTTTCGGCATGAGGTTCATGAAGTTTACAAGACACTTTATGAGGTTCACAAGGTTCACAAGACCTCTCATGAGGTTAATGAAGTTTACAAGACACTTTATGACGTTCACAAGGTTCACAAGACCTTTCATGAGGTTCATGAAGTCTACAGGACACTTTATGAGGTTCACAGGGTTCACAAGACATCTTATGAGGTTCACAAGGTTCACAAGACCTTTCATGAGGTTCATGAAGTTTACAAGACACTTTATGAGGTTCACAAGGTTCACAAGACCTTTCATGAGGTTCATGAAGTCTACATGAAACTTTATGAGGTTCACAAGACATCTTATGAGGTTCACAAGGTTCACAAAGTTCATCATGGGTCAGAAGATTTGACAAATCCCTCAGGCAAGGCATTCTCCTAAAGCAGTGCATCCAAAACTAGGGTTTTGACTTTAATCAGGAAAAATGGACTTCCAAGACTTCAATTGAGCTTCATAACATCTTATATGTGTTTAAGAATCCCCATGACAAATTTCAGAACTTTTCTCAAAGGTTTGCTCAGTCAAATGATCAGATAAGTCAAAATCAATCAAAGTAGTTAAAAAGTCAAACTGAGGTCAACTGTGGTCAAACCAAAGTCAAACTTCATGATTTTTTGCCAACATCAAGTATATGAAGTAAAATTCATCATTTGATCAAGGGTTGATCATGATTCATCAAGGATATTTCAGATCATCAAGAATCAGGGGTTTCTAAATTAGGGTTTCCTCAGGAAAAGTCAACTGAACTTTGACCAGCCATAACTTTCACATGCTTCATCACATTTTTTCCATCCAAAGCTCATTTTGAAGGAAATTTAATTCTCTACAACTTTGTGTCTCACAAGCCAAGCCCAAAAATGCTTCATTTGGAAGGTATGAGCTAAGATATTATAGGTCCTTTTAAAAGTCAACAAAAAGTCAACAACTTCAAAAGGGCATAACTTGAGAATGGTAAATGATATGGACATGAAACTAATGGGTTTGGTTAGAGGACTCTTCAAGCTTTCCAAAATGTCCAAAAACACCCTCATAGCATTAAAATTGAAGGATGTGTGCCCTTGCAAAGTTGGGAAATATTTGGGTGGTTTATGAAGCAAATGGGGGCTTAAAACTAAATTCTTCCAAATGGGCTTGCAATTTTGTGATCCAAGCTTTAACATAACATCATGCACGACCCAATCCCCATTTATTCAGATTTTTTATTATTTTGATTTTATTTATTTTGATTTTATTCATTTAAAACCATTTTAAATTAAAATAAAATATGAAATCAAATATTAAAATATCGATATTGCTTCTAGAAAATCATAAATATGGCTTGGATCAAATTGATATGAGAATTATAGTGATTGTCTCAAAATAGCAAGGATATATCAAAAAATATTTGGATTTTAAGACATGATATTTTTCAATCTTATTGATCCAAATTATCCAAAGGATAGTCCAATTTTTTAACCTAATTTGATTCATTACATATAGGAGAACACATTACAATCATGGGGACGATTTTTCAGAGCCTCTCATAGCATTCTCAAATTCCAAAATTCTTCCAAAATCTCAATTTTCGGATTCATCATTAGGGAGTGTTTAAAGGTATTTTTAAGACATAGAAGGTTGCCTTGGACATGACTAAACCTATCTCAAGCTTTAAGAACATCTGAAAGTCACTCATATGCCATGGCCGAACGCATTTTCATCTCCATAATATTTTTTACGATTTTGCATATTCAAGCATTATAACTTAAATTTGTTGATTGATTTGTGTTTGTTGTGAATCATTGAAGCTTTCTGGGCGATTTCCTTTGAGCTTCGTGACCATAATACTGTTTTGCCATTGTTAGGGTTTGTTCCTCCATTTTGGGGTTATGCGATTTAAGCTTTATAAATACTTTTTGGTGACATGGTTCCAATGTATAAGTTTTAATGATTGCGTTGGTGCAATCAATTTGATGAAATTGTAGGTACATCATGAGATACGGCTTTCGCAGGTTGGAAACGGCAGGAAAAATCGCAACAAAACTCACATAAAAAATCGCAGGAAAACCTGCGAATTTGAAGGTTGAAGATGAGCTTTGGCGCTCAGTCTGAAATTCAAATTAATTGTTTTTTTATAATATGTTTGTGTTGTAAGTTTATCAGAAACGCGCGTGTGGCCCAGTGGAATATGTGTTGGCTTGGCAGGAAGGAAGACTAGGGTTCGAATCCTGGTTCCTTCAAATGTTTTTTTTTCTTTTTTCAGTTATACTTTACAGGTTATACATAAAAAGTTTTTTCGTGGTCACCTATCACCACTGGCGCACGTAGCCTAGTGGTCAGCCCCCATTCAGGTACAGGGGAGGTCCTGGGATCAAAACCAGGCCTACCCTTTTTTCTCCCTTCTATTTCATTTATTTTGTTTGTATATTATTATTATTGTTTTTTTTAAAATTATAATTAACTTTAATTAATAATTAAAACTATAACCATAATTATATTTAAACTCTTGATTTTGAATATTTGTTTTATAATTTGTATATGACTTTTATATGTAAATTATTTCTATTAATCTCAATATTTTCATAGAAAACCTAATATTCTTATATAATACCTAATTATTTTTTTACAAACCCTAATTTTCTTTTTTTACAAAAAAATCTAATTATATTATAAATTTTAATTTATTTATTTATAAACTTTAATTATGTATATATTTTATAATTTGTTTGTAATTATTATTTAATTCTTGTATGTAAAATAATCTTTTTAGTGTATGCTTAAAAATAATTAAAACTTGCTAATTAAACTTTGTAAATATAATTTATTTTCATAATATGTTTATAGTTAACCTAATCCTTATTTAAAACTTTATGATAATTAGTATATAATTGTTTATATTTTCTTCTTAATCTAAAAAATAATAATTGTTTATATAAAAAAATTGATCTTTTTAATTTTAATGCTAATATTATTATTTATTTTATTATTAATGCTATTTATTTTATTACTAACTCCATTTATATATTGTGATTTATTATTATTATTTATTTTTACTAACCCAATTATATTATTATTATTATTTATTTTTGCTTATTTATTTAATTTGCTTTAATTATTATTATTATGTAATTGTTTCCTTTATGTAATATTGTAATAGTAATATTGAATATTTATTTTAAATGCTATGGTTAGTAAAATAGGGAGTGAAACATGTTTGTATCTTAAAATTGAATTTAGATCACTAATTTAAAAGATAAATATTTAAAATTGTACACTCACACACGTAAGTCGATCTTTGATCGCCATCTCACTTCCTTAAGGATACCTCTCATGTTGCCTATTACAAAAGGTCAAGTGGGGTGTATAAAGCAAAAGTCCCTCATCTCACATCATCTAGTCCCTAAACAGATAAAAAGATCAAGTCCCTTTGAATGTTGCCTTCATAATGATCTTATCCCTTTCGAATAAAGATGATAAGTCCCTTCGAATTGCTTATACACCCCACAGTTGCCTAAATAACAGATGACCCTTCACTTGTCCCTTACATCCAAGGTAATGACTACCTATTCCTCAATAATAGAGATAGTATTACCATTCAAAGGATTCAAGAACAGAAAAGACTTAAACATAGGGTAGGTTCCTCTTAGATACTTGCTCACTCTTCAAAACATTTCAAATACTTCACACATTTCAAACAAATTTTCAAAACAAAGGTTTTATACGCATCCGTACATGGATCATTATAAAACATTTAAGGAAATTTTTATTCACACACTTCACATTTCAAAAACATTTTAAAGTGAGCTAAGTAACTAAGAGCCCATGGATAACCATGGATGTAAAGGGTGCTAACACCTTCCCTTTACATAACCTACCCCCTGGACCCAAAAATCTTTTAAAAGGTCTTTCCTGTTCTTTTATGCCTTTCCTTTGGATAAAATAAAAGTCGGTGGCGACTCTTTCTATCCGCAACATAACTAAAAGTCAGTTCTCCCACCGTGTTACAGAACTGGCGACTCTGCTGGGGATTTAATAAAAGAGGGGTACCCTTAGGAATTAGATCACTTTAAAATTGTTTGCCTTGTTTGCTTTATACTTATCTGTTGGGTGCTCTTATGTGTGAAAGATCCTAACCCGGATCTAGTGTACCATAGGTAAATGGCAATAGACCAAGGAAACTGTACGGCATATACCGATATGGTTGATCTGGTGGCCATAGTTAGTGTGACTTCTTGGTTGGTGCTTATGTTCCTTAAGACAAGTTGAGGATAATATGAGGCTGCCATATGTTGTCAATGCACTAACTAACTTTTAGAACCCTAGTTATCCCATCTTGGCCTTTAGAAAAGTAGTGAGATAACCGGCTTTGGTGAAGACTGAAGTTGGTTGATACTCGATACTACGCTCATTGAGATCCTAAACTTGGATGGTTTTGGTTGGCAAGTAAGTTGCCTACTGAACAACCACCCTTGTGAAAGATCAATGATATTGAGATCCCTTAGAACATGGTTACTTTTATAGGACAGGATGAACCATCTAAACTTCAGGGGAGGGTACTTACCTTTGAACCTCATGCAAGCCTTTAAACCTAGGGCTATGGTGTGACTTGTTTGTGTGTGCCACATGTTTGTGATTGAACATAACATCATGACATCATCATGCATCATAAGCATAGCATTTTCACTAACCATTTCAAGGACCAAAGGATTTATCTTTGTTCTTTGTTGCAGGTCATGACTTCTGCTCGTAGAAACACTATCAGGATCAACTTTGTAGGCATACCTGCTAAGCTTAAAGAGTTGGTTTCTCAAGTGTCTAATCATTCCCAGTTTATCAAGAGACATGGTCACCTATTGGATCTAGTCACCTCAGGGTTCAATGAAGACATGATGAGTGTTCTGTTTCAGTTCTTTGATCCTAAACATCATTGCTTCACATTCCCTGACTATCAGCTGGTTCCTACAATGGAAGAGTTTTCTAAACTTCTGGGTATACCTGTACTTGATCAGAAACCATTCACAGGCTTGGAGAAAGAGCCTAAACCTGAGGTTATTGCTGCAGCTCTACATCTGAAGAAGTTTGACATTGTTCTAGAAACGAGAAGCGGAGTTAAAGGTATTCTTGCTAAGGTATTAATGGATAAGGCTCAAGTGTTCTTGAAGGCTATGAGCTACGATGCTTTTGAGGAGATCTTAGCCTTGTTAATTTATGGTTTAGTGTTGTTTCCCAATCCTGATCAGTTCATAGACGTTCATGCCATCAATATATTCCTGAGTCACAATCCAGTGCCTACATTGCTTGGAGACATCCTACATTCTCTTCATACCCGTACTACAAAGGCACGAGGAACTTTAATGTGCTGCATACCTTTGCTTTCTAGGTGGTTTATTTCTCACCTTCCTCGCTCAGTAATGAAGAATGAGCAAGGGTTTAGGTGGTCCAAAAGAATCATGTCACTCTCGCATTCAGATATTCATTGGTGCTCCAGATCTATGGAGAATGTCACTATCATTGACCATTGTGGGGAGTTTCCTAATGTGCCACTTCTAGGCATAAGAGGAGGCATCACTTACAACCCTTCCTTAGCTTTACGACAGTTTGGTTACGCTCGGAGTGATGGTCCACATGACATGTTGATTCAAGGTATCGTGTTTGACTACGACAACGATCTGCAAGGTTACCGTCAAAGGTTTATACGAGCATGGGGAAAAGTGAACAAGGTTGACAACAAGACTTTGGAGCCTAAATACACCATTCTTATGGAAGCTTACCTCAGATGGGTGCGATCTCGTGCTCAAACTCTTTTGATGCCATATCCTGCCATCCTGCCAGTTACTATGGAGCCTGTTGCCGAAGGAGATACCCCTTATATCATTCTTCACCCAGACATGCCCACTGACATGGAAGACTTACAGAGGTCCTGGATCCAGTTGAAGGAGCAAAGGGATACTTTTGAGGCTCATTACAAAGCAAGCCAAGAATGAATCCTAGAGCTAACAAAGCAACTTCACCAGGAGCGGAATCTCAACTCATACCTCAACACAAAGAGGAAACGTCCATGGGAGACTTAAAACCCCATCTTTTGTATTTATTTCATCTTTATTGTAAGCCCAAGGGGCAAACAAATTTATTACTAATAAAATTTTACTTTCTTGATTGTTTAAGCAAATTTAAATCCTGCGGTCCTTGAAAATATTGCATACGCATTAATACATACCATATCATTTCATCATAGTTTTCTTGTGCACAGGTATCTTATCTTCTCTCTGTTTATTTCAGCAATGGCTCTTGAACAAACAGTCAAAGATCTCCAGGCACAGAATGCACAGTTCCAAGAGCTGATCCTGAACTTGTCCAAGGGGCAGGATGAATTGAAGACACTGCTGGCTAAGAAGAAGAATCCTGAGGACAACAAGGATGATTATCTGAAACAATTACAAGCTGAGATGACAGAAATGAGGATCCAGATGAATGACCAAGTGGTTCTTATTCAAAGTTTAGCTCAGGGGCAAGAAGAGTTAAGAGCCTTTGTCCATAAACTTCAAAGTAATGGCAACAGGAATTTAATTGTCAGTCAACCTCCGTTAAAACAAGCTGATTTGGTTGAAAGGAAGATGAGGATAAAAGAAGGTAAAAGACAGATTGCCACTGATTGTTCTTCAGTTGAAGAAGAAAGGCCTGATAAGGTTAATCCACTTCAACACAAGGAATGCAGAAGGCAGTTTATCAAGTTCAGCACTCCAATGTCACAAGTTCTGCAATGCTTGTTGGAGATGAAACTAATTTCTTTGAAAAGTCCTCCTCAAAATCCTAAAACTTCCTCTCCTCACTATAATTCCAAGGCAAAGTGTGAGTATCACTCCAACAGTCCTGGACATGATACTAATAATTGTTGGGCATTGAAGAAAAAGATTCAAGACCTGATTGACGAAGAAATCCTAGAGGTTACTCCAGAAGGTCAAGTTGAATTCTACCATCGTCCATCAAACACCGAAGCTGCAAGACAAGTTGCCCAGAGTAGCAAGAAAGGAAACCTACCTATTCCTATTGAGATATGGGGCACCTTGGGACATCCAAGGGGTAAATTTGATTTCATGGTGAAGTATACTGCTCCTCAAAGTTCACAGATTGCAATTGAAGACATTCAGCCAACTGGATGGGACAACATTTGAGCTTTCATTTGTAATTTCTTTTGTTTTGTTTAAACACTTACTATTATGTTAAACTTTTGTTTTCATTAATGCATTGAGTATGTTTGTCTTGAATTAATCCATTCGTTTCACTATATTTTAAAACTATGCTTCTTATTTTTATCTTGTGATATTTAACTCCTGATAAAGCTATAAGCCTGTAGAGGGAGGATGACGAAAACAATACTATAATATTAGGCAGTATGCTTTTGAACAGACTATGCTGACGATGTACAGGCATTGTTTCAATTCCTAAACAGTGGAGATATAAGGAAGTTAATCCCTAGTCAACCCTTTTGAGCCTATGAAGTAGGAGTTTTTATTCTCGCACAAATTAAAACCCTTATTCATAACCCGGGGCAGGGTAGTTACTCGGTTAACTCAAAGATGCCAATTATCTGTGTTGTACACAACTAATGATGGTTCTCTGTAATCATTAAACCTGACAGTCAATATCCAGCAAAAGAAAAGCTTACTAAGTCAAAACCTATGAAGGAGACTTAGTAAAACATTAAGACATCCCGCTGACTGTAACCTTGAGATAAGCAGTTCAGGCAAAAAGAAGGGATAATAAAGTCAAAAGAGAAAAAAAAAGAGGTCACTATGAATCCTCAACAAAGAAAGATGACTGAATGTTCAAATAAATATTTGATTTCTGAATCATCACAAATGTCAGTGTTACAATTCCAAACTACTTTGGAACCTCTATGCATGAGTTAACCGAACATAGGACTGAAGAACATCATGAAGAATGGATTGGGTACAAATAAAATTTGAACCTTTATCCTTTGTTTCTTAAACCGTGAACCAGGCCACGTTACAACCATTTAAAAGTCCTAAATGAAGCATGGTTAGTTCGAAAGCGTACTGCTACAAAAAGGTATCCTGACTCCTTTAGGGCTTGTTATAAAACTTGAGTTAATATCACAGTTTTCTAAAAAAAAAAATTTTAAATAATTCTTTTTCAAAAACTTCATGACAGACATAAGCATTGCATTTTTGAATATATTTGTTTGCATATACCTGAGTGTTTGACAAATGGAGAAACTTACAGGATGAATGTTCAATGAACCAAAGTCCTTCCGATGAACAAAGTTGCTTCCTGGATCAAAGTCCATGTATACAAAGGGGCATAGTCATTATCTCCCAATCAATGGGGCAGGCCATGATACTGCCTAACTCATGTGGGGCAATCAAGACAGGATTCAGTTATGTTTAAGTATCCAGGGGCAGATCTCCACATCTGTCTAAATTACCGAGGGTAACATTACAAAGTTCATAATGCCAGGGGCATAGTCACTGTTTCCCAGTCAAGGGGCATACCAACTTACTGTTCAATTCATTTGGGGAAATCAGGTCCAGATTCAACAATGCTTAATAGCCAGAGGCATCTCTCCTCATATATGTGAATTTCATGATGTCAGGGGCATATTATTGTGAGGCACTCTGTTTATTTCTCTTACATTCAGATACTTCCATTATGGTATAATTCATCCTCAACCAAGGGGAAATGCTTTCTCTTCAAATCTAATACCCGGAGCGTATATGGTCCATCACAATTTGAAGACACATTCCTCTCATTGTATTACCTTGATATTGGATTCTCAGTTGAAACAATGATGGAAATTAATTGTCTACGCCAGTAGTATCAGATGGTGTCAGTATCATGTCTTCAGATCCAGCTATGAGGATTTCTGGGAAGGTATTCAGGAAAGTTAAAAATTTCAGGAGCTCCAAATCCAATTGGTTATACACTCTCGAAGTTGAAACGTTTCTGTTTTCAAGTTCAGCTTTACTTTTCCCTCTGAATCCAGATTTACTTTTACCCTAAGCGAAACGTCCATTGGTTGTGTTTGAATGTATGTATGCTTTTGAATATGATTGATGTTTACCAGAAATGCATGAAATGCAGTAATAATATCTACTAAGGACGAACGAGGGAAAGAATTCAACGAAGCTTCGCCAATTCATCCCACAAGACAGCTACAAATCCCCCAGTAGGGCAAATTCATCTTCATAAAAACTTCGAGTCACATCTCCCCTGGAATTTATATCCATCTCTTTTATCCTCAGACGGATAGTCGGGAATTTATTCTTTCAATAAGAGTACGACGAACGAAGACGGGAGGTTATGGATACCTTACTATCGAACGAAGACGGGAGGTTATGGATACCTTACTATCGAACGAAGACGGGAGGTTATGAATGCTATGTTATCAAACAAGACGGGAACGAGTTCCTCATATTCTTCACTATATTATCAAACGAGACAGGAACGAATTTCTCATATTCTTCAACAACAAATCGGGATTTATTTTCCCTGGCCAGCAGTTGTTATATGAAGATATCCGGACGCTTCAAGCTACATGATGCATACATACATCATTTACATCATACCATAACATATATATCCATAAGTACATAATACATTACTTAAGTGCATCATATTATACATGCATACATAATGCATAAACTAATATCATCATACAGAATGTTATAATCTTGTTTTTCAGATTAATTCTCCAGCAGACAAACTTCATCAACAATTTGTGACTATTGGGCCGTTGTTTATCTTCCCAAAGGTTACCTTATTTCCTCAGGACGTTGTTTAACCTCCTGAAAGCTACCATTTCCTCAGGACGTTGTTTATCCTCCTGAAAGCATATTATTACCTTGGGCTGTTGTTTATCTTCCCAAAGGTTACACCATTTCCTCAGGACGTTGTTTATCTTCCTGAAGGCTATCATCATTACCTCAGGACGTTGTTTATCCTTCTGAAAGCATATCATTTCCTCGGGACGTTGTTTATCCTCCTGAAAGCATATCATTTCCTCAGGACGTTGTTTATCCTCCTGAAAGCATATCATTTCCTTAGGACGTTGTTTATCCTCCTGAAAGCATATCATTTCTTTGGGCTGTTGTTTATCTTCCCAAAAGTATTACCTCAGGACGTTGTTTATCCTCCTGAAAGCATATCATTACCTCAGGACGTTGTTTATCCTCCTGAAAGCTATCATTATATCTTCATATTTTGGAATACTTTATCCTCCAAGATATGTATTTGAAGAACTTTTCTCCAAGTGGCATCTTTAAGCCCACTCAAGCATATACAACTAGTCAGCAGTATCACTCCACGCACCGGTGAGTGCAAATTTTTGGGCTTTTGTGTTCAATCCCCTTCAACCTTCCAGGTCACGACTGGAAAATATACCAATCTAACCCCTCAGGTTTCAGAAAATTGAACAGGGGCAGCTGTTGCACCCCAAAATTTGCCCTCACAATACAAGACTTTGTGTGCTTATAAGGTTCACAAGACCTTTCATGAGGTTCATGAAGTTTACAAGACACTTTATGAGGTTCACAAGGTTCACAAGACCTATCATGAGGTTCATGAAGTTTACAAGACACTTTATGAGGTTCACAAGGTTCACAAGACCTTTCATGAGGTTCATGAAGTCTACAGGACACTTTATGAGGTTCACAAGGTTCACAAGACATCTTATGAGGTTCACAAGGTTCACAAGACCTTTCATGAGGTTCATGAAGTTTACAAGACACTTTATGAGGTTCACAAGGTTCACAAGACCTTTCATGAGGTTCATGAAGTCTACAGGACACTTTATGAGGTTCACAAGGTTCACAAAGTTCATCATGGGTCAGAAGATTTGACAAATCCCTCAGGCAAGGCATTCTCCTAAAGCAGTGCATCTAAAACTAGGGTTTTGACTTTAATCAGGCAAAATGGACTTCCAAGACTTCAAGTGAGCTTCATAACATCTTATATGTATTTAAGAATCCCCATGACAAATTTCAGAACTTTTCTCAAAGGTTTGCTCAGTCAAATGATCAGATAAGTCAAAATCAGTCAAAGTTTTTAAAAAGTCAAACTGAGGTCAACTGTGGTCAAACCAAAGTCAAACTTCATGATTTTTTGCCAACATCAAGTATATGAAGTAAAATTCATCATTTTATCAAGGTTTGATCATGATTCATCAAGGATATTTCAGATCATCAAGAATCAGGGGTTCCTAAATTAGGGTTTCCTCAGGAAGAGTCAACTGAACTTTGACCAGCCATAACTTTCACATGCTTCATCACATTTTTTCCATCCAAAGCTCATTTTGAAGGAAATTGAATTCTCTACAACTTTGTGTCTCACAAGCCAAGCCCAAAAATGCTTCATTTGGAAGGTATGAGCTAAGATATTATAGGTCCTTTTAAAAGTCAACAAAAAGTCAACAACTTCAAAAGGGCATAACTTGAGAATGGTAAATGATATGGACATGAAACCAATGGGGTTGTTTAGAGGACTCTTCAAGCTTTCCAAAATGTCCAAAAACACCCTCATAGAATTAAAATTGAAGGATGTGTGCCCTTGCAAAGTTGGGAAATTTTTGGGTGGATTATGAAGCAAATGGGGGCTTAAAACTAAATTCTTCCAAATGGGCTTGCAATTTTGTGATCCAAGCTTTAACATAACATCATGCACGACCCAATCCCCATTTATTCAGATTTTTTATCATTTTTATTTTATTTATTTTGATTTTATTCATTTAAAACCATTTTAAATTAAAATAAAATATGAAATCAAATATTAAAATATGGATATTGCTTCTAGAAAATCATAAATATGGCTTGGATCAAATTGATATGAGAATTATAGTGATTGTCTCAAAATAGCAAGGATATATCAAAAAATATTTGGATTTTAAGACATGATATTTTTCAATCTTTTTGATCCAAATTATCCAAAGGATAGTCCAATTTTTTAACCTAATTTGATTCATTACATATAGGAGAACACATTACAATCATGGGGACGATTTTTCAGAGCCTCTCATAGCATTCTCAAATTCCAAAATTCTTCCAAAATCTCAATTTTCGGATTCATCATTAGGGAGTGTTTAAAGGTATTTTTAAGACATAGAAGGTTGCCTTGGACATGACTAAACCTATCTCAAGCTTTAAGAACATCTGAAAGTCACTCATATGCCATGGCCGAACGCATTTTCATCTCCATAATATTTTTTTCGATTTTGTATATTCAAGCATTATAACTTAAATTTGTTGATTGATTTGTGTTTGTTGTGAAGCATTGAAGCTTTCTGGGTGATTTCCTTTGAGCTTCGTGACCATAATACTGTTTTGCCATTGTTAGGGTTTGTTCCTCCATTTTGGGGTTATGTGATTTAAGCTTTATAAATACTTTTTGGTGACATGGTTCCACTGTATAAGTTTTAATGATTGCGTTGGTGCAATCAATTTGATGAAATTGTAGGTACATCATGAGATACGGCTTTCGCAGGTTGGAAACGGCAGGAAAAATCGCAACAAAACTCGCATAAAAAATCGCAGGAAAACCTGCGAATTTGAAGGTTGAAGATGAGCTTTGGCGCTCAGTCTGAAATTCAAATTAATTGTTTTTTTATAATATGTTTGTGTTGTAAGTTTATCAGAAACGCGCGTGTGGCCCAGTGGAATATGTGTTGGCTTGGCAGGAAGGAAGACTAGGGTTCAAATCCTGGTTCCTTCAAATGTTTTTTTTTCTTTTTTCAGTTATACTTTGCAGGTTATACATATAAAGTTTTTTCGTGGTCACCTATCACCACTGGCGCGCGTAGCCTAATGGTCAGCCCCCATTCAGGTACAGGGGAGGTCATGGAATCAAAACCAGGCCTCCCCTTTTTTCTCCCTTCTATTTCATTTATTTTGTTTGTATATTATTATTATTGTTTTTTTTTTGAAATTATAATTAACTTTAATTAATAATTAAAACTATAACCATAATTATATTTAAACTCTTGATTTTGAATATTTGTTTTATAATTTGTATATGACTTTTATATGTAAATTATTTCTATTAATCTCAATATTTTCATAGAAAACCTAATATTCTTATATAATACCTAATTATTTTTTTACAAACCCTAATTTTCTTTTTTTACAAAAAAATCTAATTATATTATAAATTTTAATTTATTTATTTATAAACTTTAATTATGTATATATTTTATAATTTGTTTGTAATTATTATTTAATTCTTGTATGTAAAATAATCTTTTTAGTGTATGCTTAAAAATAATTAAAACTTGCTAATTAAACTTTGTAAATATAATTTATTTTCATAATATGTTTATAGTTAACCTAATCCTTATTTAAAACTTTATGATAATTAGTATATAATTGTTTATATTTTCTTCTTAATCTAAAAAAAATAATTGTTTATATAAAAAAATTGATCTTTTTAATTTTAATGCTAATATTATTATTTATTTTATTATTAATGCTATTTATTTTATTACTAACTCCATTTATATATTGTGATTTATTATTATTATTTATTTTTACTAACCCAATTATATTATTATTATTATTTATTTTTGCTTATTTATTTAATTTGCTTTAATTATTATTATTATGTAATTGTTTCCTTTATGTAATATTGTAATAGTAATATTGAATATTTATTTTAAATGCTATGGTTAGTAAAATAGGGAGTGAAACATGTTTGTATCTTAAAATTGAATTTAGATCACTAATTTAAAAGATAAATATTTAAAATTGTACACTCACACACGTAAGTCGATCTTTGATCGCCATCTCACTTCCTTAAGGATACCTCTCATGTTGCCTATTACAAAAGGTCAAGTGGGTTGTATAAAGCAAAAGTCCCTCATCTCACATCATCTAGTCCCTAAACAGATAAAAAGATCAAGTCCCTTCGAATGTTGCCTTCATAATGATCTTGTCCATTTCGAATAAAGATGATAAGTCCCTTCGAATTGCTTATACACCCCACAGTTGCCTAAATAACATATGACCCTTCACTTGTCCCTTACATCCAAGGTAATGACTACCTATTCCTCAATAATAGGGATAGTCTTACCATTCAAAGGATTCAAGAACAGAAAAGACTTAAACATAGGGTAGGTTCCTCTTAGATACTTGCTCACTCTTCAAAACATTTCAAATACTTCACACATTTCAAACAAATTTTCAAAACAAAGGTTTTATACGCATCCGTACATGGATCATTATAAAACATTTAAGGAAATTTTTATTCACACACTTCACATTTCAAAAACATTTTAAAGAGAGCTAAGTAACTAAGAGCCCATGGATAACCATGGATGTAAAGGGTGCTAACACCTTCCCTTTACATAACCTACCCCCCGGACCCAAAAATCTTTTAAAAGGTCTTTCCTGTTCTTTTATGCCTTTCCTTTGGATAAAATAAAAGTCGGTGGCGACTCTTGCTATCCGCAACATAACTAAAAGTCAGTTCTCCCACCGTGTTACAGACGCCTACTTTCAATTCTTCATCAATTGCCTTTTGATTGGGTTATTGAAGAGATTCTTTAAGTCTTTTCTCCTGGGAAATCTTCTTCTGAAGAAGGGCTATCTGCTTCTCCCATTTTTGAATATTGTCGTCACAATCGAAAAGTTATTTGGTGTAAGCTTCAGATAGTTGTTGTAGCTCTAGGATCTTGTTGTTCGAAATGGCTGCAGCATCCCATTCAGCAAGTTAAGTATCTTTTTTCTCAAAGATTTTCCTAGTAAAACCTTGGAGTCGGTTTAGATCAGCAGTCACCAAGTCGACCAGAGAGGTTAGGTCAATGACAAAGCTGCTTACTTCTGCAGGAGACTCCAAAACGTTCACCTGTTTCAAGATCTTCTTCATGTCGAAGAAGGGCGTTGGATGTTCTTCAAGCATTTTGAACAGGTCCACATCAAGAATTTTCGTCTTGATCTTAGCCAGTGTGATGTTGAGAGAGTGTGCACTGGAGGTGGCCCCTAAGGCAGAAGAAGTACTTTGGGAGGAATCCTGAAAATTATAACGAGTACTAAGTACATCCTGCAAATACTCCAAAGGTCTTTGCACCTTAAGATTCTCAATCTCCTCGCGAGTGATACTAGTCGAATCAGTTGACAAGGAACCTCCCTTTGGGGGATCAACATTAAGTTGGTTGCTTTGTCCTTTGGTTAACTCTACCATTGGCTGTTTCGACTGGTCGTTGACATCAAATTGTTCTTCTTTCTTGTCATTTTCATTGTCGACCTCAACTTCACCTTCGTCGGCAGCATGTGATTGAGGAGGGGGACGAGGAGAAGAATTGTCGTCAGAAGCCTGGGAAACCTCAGAAGATTGTTCATCTACTATGGTTGTTTCTTTTGGCGAAGTTTTTGGAGAAGGAGGTGTTGGACTGACAGCTTGCTGGACTGGTTCATGGGGCTTTGTGGGAGTATCTTCTTTTGATGGTTATTTTGTGTTTTCTTCTGCGAAGGATTTTCAGAGATAGTTTCCTACAAAAAAATTTTAGATTTAGGGGAAGAAATATAATGGGAAGAAAATGTCTATAATCGAAAATTTACCAGAGGAATCTGAGTATGGAAACTAGAGTTTCCACTCCTGCATCTTTCACTTGGGCTGCTTTAGATGGACTATTGGGAGGAGTAGTTTTTCGTGTCTTGACTTTGGATTTTGGAGGAAGAACTTTTGTGAATTTCTTATTTTTGTTTGGTTGATTGGGTTCTGGTGATTCATCACCTGACTCTTCACTAGAGGCTTTTTCTTCTTGTTTTCTTTTTGGAGTAGGAGGTGGCTTTCGATCCGCCTGTATATACAAAAAAAAATGTTTCAGTTCCAAGAAAACATAAAAGGAAAATAAATTAATCCAAATTAATAAAGGTTGTACCCCTGTCACAATTTTTTTGTTGGTAATAGGACGATCTTCATCCATAGGGTCAGATGTATTCTCGACAGCAGTTTTCTTAGGAGTCATCCTTTTGGCTAATAAAATAAAATAAAATAAAGTCAGACATAAGTAAGAAGCATACAAGTTAAAAATGTCGAAATAAAAAATGTTTTGTAAACACCTTCAAGAATGGGAGTTTCCACCTGAACATGTTCTATTCCAATATGAATGTGTCCTCTATAGTCATCCAGAGTAAACTTAGTCGGAACCACACGCTCAACACATTTTTTAGATTGTTGGCGAAGAATTTTCAAAGAATCCCCACATACAAACCAATCTGGAAATGGAGGGCTCAATGCCACGCCAAAGTCAGCAGAAGGTAGAGGGGGAATTTTGGTGGATAGAGGTTGAAAGTTACCTCATATTTTAGTTTTGGCCGAACATATGAAGGCAGTTTTAACTTATCCATCTTTTCTTTGAACTTATGTTTTAAAGTCATTGTTGATTCGCTTATGGTTCGACTAAGTTCGTTTGGCCTATAGATGGTTTCAAAGTAATTTTGAAATTTTTATATTTCTTTGTTATGTTTTGCTTTACCTTTCTTCGTTTTATCCTGCACAAGAGCAGAGGAATTAGTCAGATGCATTATGAATGCTGCTACGACGTAGAATTTTTGAAGATAGTAATCCTTACAATAAGTATCAAATTCAGGGGTACATAGGAAAGAGGGTCGAAAGACCGTTGGATGAATTTCCAAGGAATCATCGGTCAGTTGTTTCATTAGTTCTTGACTTTCCTCTTCATTATGTAGAGAGTTGTAACAGATAATGGAGCTTTTCTTAGAAAAAATGGGTTTTGGTTTCAACTAAATCAACCCAAATTGTCTAGCAACTAAATTCGGTTGATATACAAGTAGGGCGATTTTTGCTTTAGTCGAATTCTGATGAGAAGCAAGGAGTCTGGGTGTCAGAAAGGATTCCCAAATGTCAAGGAATTGATCATCATCCTCTTGCATTTCCAAAGGTGGTTGTTTGGTAAACCATTTGGGGCCAATGTTCTTGTTGGCGAAAGGTGCCATAGTAGGAGTGAAGTTGTATCTTTTGGCAAACATCATTACAAAATTAGTAAAGGAGTGAAGAAGAGTAAGTCCTTCCTCAAATGGGGTCATCTGTATCAAGAGAGGCCATTCGACAGATCTGTCTTTCACCTTGTCTTCATCTACGTCATCCTTGATTAGGAGAGATGCTTCGAAAGTAGCATTAAGCCATAGTTGTAGGAGCCAAATTGGCCCAGATACGTGCAGATTTCCTTTGTCCTTTACGGTTTTCAGGAAACTGATGTTGTCGCTTAAGGACTCGTAGAGGCTTGCCAAGATCATTTCACTTAGGCGTAGCTTTGTTCTTTAGTGAAGTTGGTTGGCTAGGGTAATGAAACGCTTAGCTACTTGGAGCGATCGAGAATAAAAGACAAATCTTGACAACCATAAGGTCAAGAAAGCTATATGTTCCTTGTCGGAGACGTTTTTTGTTTTCTTGTCATGGTATTCTTCTATAAATCCAGAGTAAGAAGCTTTGCTGGTGTCGAAACCTATGGTATCTTGGTTCATGACATTTGGGTCGAAAGCTACCCCTAAAGGACTTATCCCAGCAATGGCAACTATGTCGAAGAGGTTGGGGGTGACCATTCCACATGGAAGGTGAAAAGGGTTGTAGGTGTTATCCCAGAAGTAGAAAGAAGATAACAGCATGTTTGGGCAAATGTTAAGTCCCACCTTTGACATTTGAATTAAGTCGAAGATGCCTAAATCTTTCCAAAATGGAGCCTTAACTTTTTCAACTTTGTTTACCCAAGCAAGGTACTCTGAAATGTCTTTCAACTTGGGAGAGACTCTAAATATCCTAGTGTTTTGTAAGTACCCTAAGTTTATGGCTGCTTCAACACTTGCCTTTACGTCTTTAAGCTCTTCAATAGAGGTTTTTGGCTTAACCCCAACACCTATGGGTTTAAGGCGTTGGTAAGAGGGGAAGTATTCTTTTAGTTTGTTTGGGTTTGTGTTTGGATTAGGAAGAGGGCCTAACATTGCATGACATGTACCAGAAACAAGAATAAGGATTAATACCTGAGATTTCTATATACTTGCCTTCTCCTTCTCATTAGGAGGCTCGGGAATATATTGTTGATTTCCAAATACCTCCGGTCCAGCCAATCAGTGAGCGTAGGCGAGAGGAGTCAATGTTTTGTTCTTCTTGCTGGTAGTGGCTTTTGATGAAGACATTGTTGCTTGGAGTTGAAGTTCTGGGCAGTTCTCACGAAAATAGGTTCTTGGTCGTTTGAGAGTGATAAAGATGTCTGGTAAGGATGAAGAAGAGAATGACTAAAAATTTTAAGTGATATTTGTTGGATATTTATAGGGAGAAAGGAAAGTTTTGAAACGGTTTAATTTTTTAAATTCGTGGACCACGTGGCAGAAAAGTTCATAGAGGCAGATAAAAAGCCTATGATCCCCTAGTTTTTAGGAAATGATGGGGTAATGTCTGGACGTGGTCTAAGAGTTGACGTTTTTTTAAAAATTCTAATGATGACTTTTTGGGATTTACAATCAAATCTTGGAAATGACAAAGTAATAAAGACAATAAGGCGTCGAAAATGCTCATTAACAGCAAATGATTTTTCTTCAAGAATTAGTCGAAAACTCTTTGCTGGGGGGCAATTCGTAGACAGGGATTTTCGACAATGTGAAAATGAAAGGGAAAGAGATATGATTCGACATAAAAGAGTCTGGGAAATATGTTTGAAAGGAATATTTCGACATGGTCAATAAGAAATGTTGTTTGTTATATCTTTCGACAGAGACAGAGAAGAAGACTGTTTTGGCAGTTTATCCAGTCGTTCGAAGGTGATTGTTTTGATGATTTTGACAGATATAGAAAAAAGGTACCGGTTCAATAGAAAGAGGAAATTTCAAATTTAAAGGATTGGAACGTTTGGCAGAAGCACGCGTGGAAGCATCTAATGGAATGAATGCATGCCGAAAGGCCAAATGTCAAAATATTAGGATTTGCCCATTAGTGGCAGTTATTTTAGTTTCTTATATATAGGATAGTTCTTATCAGATGGTGTGAAATTGTTGTACAAATTCCTGTAAGAAAACTCAAAGTACCCGTGTGAGAGAAAAAAGTGTAATTCTGGAAAAATGTACATGTAACACCATCTTTTATTTCTTCAAGTTTAATAAATTCCAAGTTATTTAACATCTTTGCACTTTTATAATTAAGTCAATTTACAAGTTCTTTCTATTTCGACAGTCTTTACTTGTTATGATCAATTACTTTATACATTTTTAGAAGTTATTTCCTTTAAGTTTGCCAAGTTATTTTATACTTGTTCTTTAGTTCTTAGTTTTATGAATCATATAAACATACGAGAGAAACTTAACAAAAAGTGAAACCATCAATATTGCTAAAAATCATCACTTTCGACCAAATCAATTCACACTTATGTCCTAGGATTTGTATGGTTGATCCTGCAAGTAAACTAATCTAACGTTGGATTAGAAACCAGAGGTTGTTCGTCGGAAAACACCAAAGAACATCGATTAAGCCCCAAACAAACAAAAAACTTAAGAAAAACGGCACGTAGGCCAAGATATCAATGGCGTGCATGCCAGAAAATCATTCTTTATCGGGAGGCAAGACCTTCCTGTCTTCGACGCGGTGCAGGGGGGCAGTTCCTTCGACGACCAAATCCACCCTGGGATTAGTAACCTTGAGTTGCTCCACAGTATTGAAAAAGCCAAAAACAACCATATTCAAGTTATCATGGGCCAACAATTGAATACAAGCAATTAGATCTGCCATGGTCGTCAAAGCTGCCTCCTCCTTGGTTTCGTCCTCCCCGGCAACGAATTTTCCTTCCACCTCCGCAGCTTCCTTCTTCAACCGCTCATTTTTTCCCTCAAGCTCCACCATTGAGTTCCGCAGTTCGGTGACCTCTTTCATAAGCTCGAGCTTACTCTCGTAATGGCCTTTGGCCTAGAACAAGTCGTTCTCTAGCTTATGATTCTCGGCTTCCACCTTCTCGATCTTATCTTTGGCCACTTGAAGGTCCTTGCGGGGGACAAGATCGGCATCATTGAAAGCAAGGGATGCCTCCAAGATCCGGATCATCCCCGCGACATCTTGGTAGAGCTCATCCCTTAACTCCTTAGGATCAGTAACGAGGATGGCAACGGCGTCAAGGTCAGGCACCCGGACAGATGAATCCTTGTTAAACGGAGTCCTTTGGGTGATACAAGGGGGCAAGTCAAAGGGAGATGCGACCGCAACTTTGTTCTTCGGAGGAGGAGGATTCTCAATTCTTTTCCTTTTCCCCAATGGGGATCCGGTCACAAGAGTACCCCGCGGGGTGGAGCTTCCCGAAGCAACGAAGCTGTCCAAAGTACTTTGGTCCTTGACAGCATCGACCCGACTCTTAGCAACACCCTTTTTGATATTTCCTTTGTTGGATTTCACTAGGCGGTTTCTCATCTCGGCCATTTGCGTTGCTAAAACAACATAAAATCGGTCAGACGATGATCAGATCCACAATTTAAAAACTGTTATACAATATAAGTTCACCTAAGAGATGCATCGCTGCCTCCTCGTTTGGGAAACTGAGTAGCGATTTTACATTAATTAATCTGGCCACTGTGGCCCGCGTCCCATCAAGACGAAGGAAGGCTTTCCCGTCAGAATCCACTAGTTTGGTAGGGCGAAAACTGGCGACATAGTTGAAAAAAATATTATAGGCCGCTATGTCATCGCGCGCTCAGATCCTTGGGCTTGGTGATGTAGTGCTTGCTGGAGTGTTGGAAGTGCACGTTCACCCACTCCAACGGAAAGTGGGCCAACATCTTCTCCTCGTCATCAATCAACTCCCTATCATACAATGAATCCTTGACAGCCTGCGAGCAGGGTTGAATCACGTAGAAATGTTACTTGAAATCCCGAATAGAGTCCTGGTAAGCTTTGAAGAGCCTGGTGGCCTGCTTCAACGATGCCCAGCTGTGCCGACCATCCTGGGACTTCCTCTGCAAGTGGTATATCCGGAAAAACAAGCTGATCGTCGCCCATATCTCCAGATAACGACACACCAACTCAAACACCCTGATGAAGGCCAGAGCGTTGGGGTGAAATTGTACGGGCGCCAGTTCGAGGTGCGTGAAGAATGCTTGCTGGAAATCACTGAAGGAAAACGATACCTAGCCTCGCGAAACGTGAATTCGTACATGGGGAACCTGAGCGTAGTGTCGCTCCCAAGGATTTGCATCCCAGTACAAGCGCGAACAGTCGGCGAAAAGAGAAACGGAATGTGAAGTGAATAGAGTCGCCAACTAGGCATTTTTATCCCGAAGGAAAGGTAATGCTGCATAAACCTGGAAAGAGATAGATAAGACGATTACGAACCAGAGAAACTGAGAAAGGGGGTTGGTTACAACTTGGGAAGGTATTAGCACCCAGATTGTTCGTCGTACTCGATGGGATCCACGCTTACAAGAGTGTTTTTAAAGGGGTAGTGTATGTGTTATATGTGTGCAAAAGCTAGGGAAAGAAAGTACAGGTGTCAGTGCAAAAGGGTGAATGCTCGGGAATTGAGGATTAGAAAAGAATGCTGAAAGAGGGGGAAGACACATAGACTTTTGTTCGATAACTGTTAAGTTATGCCTTTGTATCCTCTCATGCAATGAGGAAGTCAGAACACCGTAGTTCAACTCAAAGAGACTGAAAGATAAACTGGCTGTGAACTGCTTACTTGTCTATGCTCAAGTGTATGACTCGTCTGGCTTGAGTGCTAACTGTCTTGCATTAGACGGAATAAGTAAGTTCTCATTTGTGAATGAGTGTGATGAGAAAAGAATCCCGAAGGAGACGATTATTGTTTGTTTTTTGTGTTTTCAGTTTTGTTATTGTTTTTGGTGTTTTGCATAAGTTAATGAGCTTAAGCCTAAATCAAAGGCTTGTAAACTCATTATATCCTTCCTGATTAGGGATAATGAGCCTACTTAAGTATGAGATAAACATCTCAACTTAATTACCATGATGATGTAGGATTAAGATCATTAACCTACTTGTGATTAATTAGATGTTTTTGGGTTTTTGTTTAGTGTTAAGTAATGAGTTTAATCTCTAATCACAGATTAGTGAACTCATTACACCATCCTAATAGAAGGATAATAGATGAGAACACTTAAGCTGAGGAAGATACCTCAACTTAATCCATGGTTAGGGACTAAATTCATTATATAACAAACCTTTATTAAATGGATTTTTATTAAAGGATGAGATTAAGAAATGGATTTTAAGTTTGTAAGACAACTTGAGGGGGACTTGTCCATTAAACACTAGGGTTAGTCCCTCTTAACCACAAGGAAGAGTTAGAACCCTAATGTAAGGCCCAAGTTACAAGATAAAGTCTTAGTGATTATTAATATGATTTGATTAAGAGGTTTAAACAGATTAAAGGCTTAACACTTAGGATTAAAGTTATACACTCCATCCTAAGAGAAGGATGCAGGTATAACCCTAATTCCAAAGTCCTAAGACTTTAAGAGTTTAGTCTCTGATTATTGAGATGAGAAGAGAGACTCAAGGAGACTCAAAGGTAAAAGACTAAGGGGGACTAAACATAACCCTAAGTATTATCATGCTTGGATATCCTATGGTTTATTAGGCTTAAAAGGAAGGATCTTCAAGGAAGCCACCAATGGAAGAAGCAGATGAAAGAAGGATGAGAAAGAAGAACAAGTTACTTACTTCATTGAAGAAGATAAGTAACTTGAAGGAAGAAAGTGAAAGAGGGAACATAAGTGAACCAAATTCACTTCAAAGACAAGTTAAAATGCACATGAATGAGATAAGAAGGAGTAAGAAGTGAAGGCAAATCCACCTCTCACAATGACTTACCAAAAGTTCCTGAAATGGTTAGTATGAATGCATAAGGTATAAAGCATAAAGAAATGAATTGAAATGAGATGAAATGAGATGAAAAGACCAAAGTCAGAAGTGATTATGCAATGCAAATGGCATATGAGATGATGCAATGTCATACAATGTGCATATGAATGATCATACAAGGATGGGATGCCATGAAAGCATGCTTGTAAGCTTGAAATACATAGATGTTTATGGAATGAAATGAATGCAACATATGGCAAATGAATTAAGAAATGATCAAGCAAGGTTCCAACATGCCCTAAGATGTCTAAGATGACATATGAATGCTTGATATGTCATGGCAAGTTCATGTGATGATGAATATGCAAGGTGAATGCAAATGAACATGAGAAATTAGGGTTTTATGAACATGTGAGATGCAAATGAGTAAAATAGAAGCATGCAACATGATAAAAATTTGAAATCAAGCTCAAACAAACCCTAATCCCATAATAGGTCACACCCCAAAGGAGAAGGTCAGGAGCTATTCCTATTGAAAGTTATGATTTTCCTAAGTTGGCTAGGGTTTTTGGGTGATTCAAAAGGAAAAATGCAAACCAAATTGAAAATGCAAGATAAATTCATGAGAAAAATGACCTATAAACTACATGCAATATGTGAAACAATGCAAAACGAATCACGTTCAAACTCTTCTTGGTTAAGCAAAAATGATTTTTCAAAACTAGGGTTAAAATTTGTGATTTTAATGACCCTTAATTCAAAGAAAATTGGGAAACTATGATAACACCCAAAAAGAAATTTGTATGAAGAGTTTGAAAAAGTTTCGAAATGCATTGGAATGGTTCATGATTTTTTTGGTGATTTTTAAAAAACCTTAATGCATTTTTAATTAATTAAAAATAACATTTAAATCATTTAAAAATACTTTTTGAATGCAAAAAATAAAATAAAAATTATTTTTGGGTTAAGAAAAATATTTAAAGTTAGAATGCAAAGTTTCAATTTTTTTTATAAGTTTTTCTATTTTAAAATAAATGCACAAAAGAAATGAAAATAAAATGAAATAAAATGGATTAAAATGAGAGGTATGTAAATCCTATGGCTGGGATTTGAACTGGGGAATTGGGTGTTGACTGCGCGCGCGTTTCAAGGGTCCAGATCAAATCTGGCTATTTAATTAAGTTTTATATTAATTAATCAGGATTTAAATTAATGGGCTAATCTGAACCGTACAAGGCCTAACCCTAATCACCATCCAATGGTCATGAACGAAACTGGGAAATTAAACAGGGATTAGCCCTAATTATTTTCAGGTGGCCGGAGAAGACCTCCGGTCATCTTCTATGGCCAACTCCTCACCCTAACTTCCACCCAAGGCCACCCCAGACCCCCTAACTCTCCAGAATCACTCAACTAACAACCCTAAATACGAATCCAGCAACAAAATCCATTTATGTTTCATCAAAAGCAAGAATCGAAGCAAAACGGAAAATTATGCAAAACTTTCAGAAGTTCAATACATGCTTGTTTCGCAACCATTTTCAAAACAAATCATATCACCATGATCAGAGAGACATACAGAATCATTCTATAACTTAAAAGAAGACTTCTGGAAAAAAAGTTCTTGATGACTACCTGAGTTGAAGCTTTGCAAACTTGAGCTTTCTGATCTATTCCTTTGTGCAAAATATCTCCAATGATCACTCTGATGCTATTGAGAAGCTTGGATGGAGTTTAAATGGATTGGTTGGTGTGTTTCATTTCTGGTTTGGAATAAATCGTATTTGGGTTTGAGTGGCTTTTAGGTCATGGCAATGGGTGTGAAATGATCCTTGAGTGTTTTTGAGTTGATTGGTGGAAGAAGTTTGAAATTTTGATGACTGTGTTATGAAATTCGAAGAGAGGAAGGTGTGAGGTGATTTTTGTGATTCTCAGCTTGTGGGAGGTTTCAGCCTTGTGTGTTCTGTGTTTTGTGATCCATGATGTTTGTATAAGCCAATGGGATTGCTCAGAAAGTGGGTGGTGGCACAACTTGATTGGTATGGGCAAAGTTGCAAAAAGTCAAGGTTATGTGTACTTGAAGCATGACATAGGTCAGAGCTGTTTCTATGGCTTGTCCTGCCTCGGCTTGATTCATGGAGGACCATGGGATTGAATTTGATGAGCTGGAAGGCTTGGATGAAGAGTTCTTATGGTTTATGCAAATTTCCCTCTTTGATGTTTCTTGTGAATCAAGCCACCAAAACCCTAGGTTCAAAGGCAAATTCTGATCTCTTGAAGTTTCTTTGACATGTTATGATGCATAGAAATTGATTAGAAGTCATTAGAATGCTTGGCAAGTGAAATTGTAAAATTCCCTCTTTGACATGAACATGAAAATTATGTGATTTTTGCCAACTTTGAAAGGCCATATCTTGAGTTCTATGATGAATCAAGACATGTACTTGTACTTTTTGAAAAGGGAAAGACCTAATCTACAACTTGCATGCCCAAGAATTTTTCATTTGAAGCATTTTTGATCATGAAAGAGGAGGCTGAAAATCTTTCCCAAAATGGAAAGTTTGCATTTCAAGTCATTTCCAAAAATGGCAGGTTTGCAATTGGCTCAAAATTCTTCAATCTTGTGAACTTCCAACCCCTTATAAGATCAAATAAAGATCACTGAGCTTCAATTTATGAAAATGCCCCTTTGGTTCCATTGTTAGGGGCCTCAGATGCCCTGATTTTGACTTAACTTGCTCAAGAAGTTACCCAGTGAACAGATGACTTCCACAATGAGTTTCTTCATCAAACTTGGTACACATGATCCTTATAACATATCAAGAATATTAGAAACAAGAATGACCAAAAATTTTGGAGTTAAGGCCTCTGAAACCAAAACCCTAATTTTGGTCATCTGTGTAGTGAAAACCCTAGCTTTGCTTCCATGCCTTTTCCAATTCTTGTGATCCCTTGACTTTCATGAAATTTGGGGAGCATAATATGATCATAGAACACACATGGACCCTCTTGGAAAGCTTCAAGACCTTTGGGATGGCTCAGATGAATTCTTGGATTGCCCAGATCACAAACCCTAGATGCTGATGAAATATGAACTATGCAGTGAAACAAACATGCAACATGAGATGTAATGCTTATGTTAATACAAAAATGAAATATCACAAGCCATGGTGTGAAAAAGAGTGAGGGAAAATTTGGGGGGTTTACAGCTGCCCCTATTCAAACATGAGTTAGTTGTGCATGGTGTAAGCGCCTGGCTTAACAGACAAACAAGATAACTTGAGGTTGAATACCAAAGACAGTCTGAAATTTGAACTCACTGGGGAGAAGAAGAAAAGGGATATAAATTGTAAAAGATGGTATAGTAGGATTATCAAATGAAAGCGATGGAGGACGACCATCTAGCAAAGGACGACTGTTGGGGATAAAGTGGTAAGTAAAGCAATGACGGGGATGACCGACAAGCTGGGGAAATAAAGAGATCATGATGGGAACGACCATTGGGTAAAGAAATAAGATTCCCTGGGGGTTAAAGTAATGAGAAAAACAATGATGGGGACGGCCACAAGGCTTTGGAAAGTAAAGTAAACAATGATGGGGACGGCCATCGGTTTAAAGTAATAAATGAAATGATGATAAGGGACAGTCATCAAAGGTGAAGGACGATCACCTAGCAGGGGACGGCTACTCTTTATCAAGACATAGGACAAATGTCGGGTAGAAAAGATCGACGATAGGGACGGCCATCGGATAAAATGATGAGGGACGGTCATAAAAAGGTGAAGGACGATCACCTAGTAAGGTACGGCTGCTCTCGGGGTTTATCACGACATAGGACGAATGTCGGATAATAAGATCAACGATGGGGACGACCATTGGATAAAATGATGAGGGGAGGTCATCAAAAGGTGATGGACGATCACCTAGCAGGGGACGAATTCTCTTTATCACGACATAAGACGAATGTCGGATAGAAGGTTCCAATAATAGGAATTCCGATGGGGAAAGAATGAGGGACGGTCATCCAAAGGTGAAGGACGATCACCTGGCAGGGGACGGTTGTCGAAGATATCACGACATAGGACGAATGTCGGATAGAAAAAAGTTGTTTTGTTGGCGACTTACTGGGGAATGGTAAACACGGACGAGTGCTTACGATTTCAAAAATCAAAGGTATAAGTGTCTGACAGTGTGTATAGATTAAAGATGCGGGCGAGCATCCTTAGGACCATGATACGGACGAGTATCGGTAGAAACAAACGCTGATGCGTGTTCAAAGATGATGATATGGACGAGTATCAACTGGTTAACAAGGAACACGGACGAGTGTCGAATCTGCTAAGGAATGATATATACAAGATACGGACGGGTATTAATGACTTCTGTAAAAGTATGAGTGAGTATTGATCTGTTGGTGATGTATGAGCAAGACACGGACGAGCGTTTGACTTGCTGGGGAAGTATGACACGGACGAGTGTCAAATACGTATAAATATAAACAAGTAATTTGTTTTTGAGAGTGCGGAAGGTACTATGGCGATCTATGGGGAGATAGGATGACACGGACGAATGTCGAGAAGAACATGTTATGAAACAAGTATCTGCTTACAGAAGATGTTCTGGCGACCTCACTGGGGAAGGATGACACAGACGAGTGTCAAAAAGAGCATGCATAGGTATCTGTATTTGAGAGTGCGAAGGGGACGCTTTGGCTTTTATGTGCAGGGGATGTTTTTTGTATATTGCTGATGAAATATTGATGGTATTTGTAGGTGACTGGCTCGAACCTGGCTTGTGATCATGTAAATGTTTGATTTTTGCCGTAATGCTCCGTATTAGACGGAATGCTACACTTATTTGGTGAACATGATGCAAATGCTATGATTATGCAAAAGAGAAACAGATCCGAGACTCGGATTCTGCGGGGATAATGATCTCTGGCTGATCTGTTTGGAGGGATAACCCGGTTGGGAAAAAAGATTATTGCTAGATCTGTCCGGAGGGAGAATTCTTCTTGAAGAAATAGATCAATGGCAGATCTATCCGGAGGGACAACTTAGTTGGGGAAAGGAAGTTTTAGCCACTCCGTTGGGGATGTGTTTCAGGTATTTCTCTACTGGGGAGAGAATGGAAACTCTGTGGGGAAACAGTTCCATTAGCTCTGCTAAGGATGAGAGAGATATGGCATTCTGGTCGGGTTAGGAAATTATTTGATCACCTTGCTGTGAAATAGTTGTCAGGCACTGCTCGGGGGGTCCTTCTTAGGGACGAGATAACTTATGGGAAGTAGCATGCTGGGGATGAAATGCTTGATATGCCCCCTGTTGCGTATTGAATACCTGCAACCTGTTAAGACAAAGGAAAACACGCAAGTATCCCGAGGTATCCCTAACCGGATTCCGTCATAGGGGTTAGACTTATCTGAAAGTAATATATTTCCTGCAAGCATTTTATTAAGAATGGCTCATATGTTTTTACGCAAGTGTTGTATTATGAACATTGGACATTTTGCAAACGAAACAAAAATGTACAAGGCAAGGTGTGACTGAAAACTCTAATTTTAGTAATTTGGGTGCCCTGAATTGGTAAGTACAGTAAAAAGAAGCAAATCCCCTGGAAGGAGGAGATTGTTGTAAATTGAGAAAATAAAAGTGTCGACAATGTTGACGACGACACTCCAGTGAGCTTCCTTTGCTATGACATGTATGACCCTGACGTTCTTTTTATCTTGCTTTCTGAAGAAGGTTGATTCTGACTGATGTTTTAACCTTTCGAATCTTGCCATGTCGTGAGCGATACAGACGTATTCAGAATGTAGTTGTTCGCTTATTCCCTGATTTTGCGTGGATCTCCCTTTCGGGTTTTCAATCCACCGGGATACCCATTTTTGTGTGAGCTGTCCAATGCGGCTTTTCAACTCAGCGGGTGTACATTTTTTTCAATTTTCCCTTATTTTTGCCCGAGTCTTTTATTCTGTTTTTGACTCGCCGGGATGCCCTATTTTTTTTCCTGGACTCACATTCTGTTTTTATGTCCAGCGGGTCATTTTATGCGAAGTATTTTTTAACTACATCTGAATTCACAGGGGATAAGAAATCCTCTCCATCCATAGTAGTGAGTGTTGCACCCAAAATTTGCCCTCACCTAGTCAAGGAATTGTGTACCAAGGTGTCCCAAGAGGTTCACAATGTTCACAAGGTTCACAAGGTATCCCAAGAGGTTCACAATTAGTCAGAAAGTTTGACAATTCCCTCAGACAAAGCATCCTCCTAAGTAATGCATCCTAAACTAGGGTTTTGAGTTTCATCAGGCTAAATGGATTTCCAAGGCTTCAAGTGAGCTTCATAGCATCCTATATGTCTTCAATAATCCCTATGTCAAGTTTCAAGGCTTTCCCAAAAGGTTTGCTCAGTCAGATGATCAGATAGGCTAAAATCAATCAAAGTAGTTAAAAAGTCAAACTGAGGTCAACTGTGGTCAAACCAAAGTCAAACTTCATGATTTTTTGCCAACATCAATTATATGAAGTAAAATTCATCATTTGATCAAGTTTTGATCATGATTCATCAAGGATATTTCAGATCATCAAGAATCAGGAGTTTCTAAATTAGGGTTTTCATAGGAAAGGTCAACTGAACTTTGACCAGCCATAACTTTCACATGCTTCATCAAAAATTTCCCATCCAAAGCTCATTTTGAAGGAAATTTAATTCTCTACAACTTTGTGTTTCACAAGCCAAGCCTAAAAATGCTTCATTTGGAAGGTATGAGCTAAGACATTATAGGTCATTTCAAAAGTCAACAAAAAGTCAACATCTTCCAAAGGGCATAATTTGAAAATGGTAAAGGATATGGACATGAGACCAAAGAGGTTAGTTAGAGGACTCTCTAAGCTTTCCAAAATGTCCAAGAAAACCTTCATAGCCTTAAAATTGAGGGATTTTTGCCTTTGCAAAGTTGGGAAATTTTTGGGAGGTATGTGAAGCAAATGAAGTCTTAAAACCAATTTTTGCCAAATGGGCCTACCAAATTCCAATCCAATCTCAAGGATAAGGTCATACACGACCCATTTATTATTTTTCCATATTTTTATATTTTATATTTTATTATTTTGGATTTTATTTAATAAAATTCAATTTTAATGAAAATAAAATACAAAAATTCAATTAAAAAATCTGATTTTGGTTCTAGAATGATTGAGATATCATTTAATGTTGATTGAGAAGATCAAATTTCGTGCAAAGCCTTTAAGGCATGTAAATATTTGATTTTTTCTCACTTTTAAGATCATATCTTTCTTCACTATCAAGATATCCAAAAGCCCAAAGGATGGACAAGTTTTATGACCTAATTTCATTCACTATAAGACCATGAGCATAACACAATACTAGGGGAAGAAATTTGGCAGCCAATAGCATTCATACAAACTTCAAAAAATTCAAAGAAAAAACCAATTCGGATTTTGATTTGCAGGTGATATCAAGGAGTTTTGAAGGTTGCTACATGTTCCTTGAGCATCCTTGATGTTATCCCGATGCCTTACATCATCAAAAACTCATTGAAATGCATAAACCGAATCTTGATTTGTCTTGAATTTAAATTTTTCGATTTCAATTGTTCATGTGTTTATGATGAACTTTGATTCTGTTTTATTGTTTATGAAGACTCATAGATGGATTCTGGATGTTTAGATTGAAGTTTCATGGCCGAAAACGCAAAACACCATATCTATGGTTTCAAGCTTCGAATTAGGGTTCTTTGATTCACAAAATATAAATGATTTTTGATGATATAATTGAATTGTACAGGTCACAAGGAGTCCAATGATGTTCTTAATTTGGCTTGATTGTACTGGTTATGTGGTATTTGAAAATCGCAGGTTGTATTACGCATGAAAATTCGCAGGAAAAAGCCTAACAAATTTCGCAGGAAAATTTGCAGGCTGGAGGTTGAAGATGAAGCAGTCTGGCGCGAATTCTAAATTAAAATTTTAATTTGTTTTTATAATTTATACATGTTATATTATTATCAGTCTAACAAATATAAGTGTTACAATTCCAAACTCCTCTGGAGCTTCAATGCATAAGTTAACCGAACATAGGACTGAAGAACATCACGAAGAATGGGTTGGGTACAAATAAATTTGAGCCTTTATCCTTTGTTTCTTAAACCATGAACCAGACCACGTTACAACCCTTTAAAAGTATTAACTAAAGCATGGTTAGTTCGAAAGTGTACTGCTACAAAAAGGTATCCTGACTCCTTTAGGGCTTATTATAAAACTTGAGTTAATATCACAGTTTTCACAAAAATTGTTTTTTCTAAAATAACTTTTTTTCAAAACTTCAAGACAGACATAATCATTGCATTTTTGAATATATTTGTTTGCATATACCTGAGTGTTTGATAAACAGAGAAACTTACAGGATGAATGTTCAATAAATCAAATTCCTTCTGATAGACAAAGTTGCTTCCTGAATAAAAGCCAATGTATATAAGGGGCATAGTCACTGATTCCCAATCATTGGGGCATACTATGATACTGCCTATTTCATTTGGGGCATCAGGTCAAGATTCAACTATGCTTAAGTAGCTAGGGGTAGATCTCCTCATCTATCTGAAGTACCAAGGGTAACATTACAAAGTTCATGATGCCAGGGGCATATTATTGTGGGGCATTCTGCTTATTTCTCTTGAGGTAACTACATTCAGATACTTCCATTATGGGACAATTCATCCTCAACCAAGGGGCAATGATCTCTTTTCAAATCTAATATCTGGAGGGTATATGGTCCATCACAATTTGAAGACACGTTCCTTTCATTGTATTACCTTGATATTGGATTCTCAGCAGAAGCCATTGTGGAAATTAATTGTCTATGCCAGTAGTATCAGATGGTGTCAGTATCATGTCTTCAGATCCAGCTATGAGGATTTCTCGGAAGGTATTCAGGAAAGTTAAGAATCTCAGGAGCTCTAAATCCAATTGGTTATACACTCTCAAAGTTGAAACGATTCTGTTTTCGAGTTCAGCTTTACTTTTCCCTCTTTATTCAGGATTACTTTTCTCCTTTTACTAAAGCGAAAAATGTTTGTTGGTTGTGTTTGAATGTATGTATGCTTTTGAATATGATTGATGTTTACCAGAAATGCATAAAATGCAGTAATAGTATTTACTAAGGACGAACGAGGGAAGGAATTCAACGAAGCTTCGCCGGTTCATCCCCACAGGGTAATCTTTACGGATATCCATACAGAACTCTTCAAGTAATATCTTATACTTCCCACTCGACGAAGTCTTCAAGCAGTTTCATATCCTCCGAAGAATTAAGTCTCCCGGATTTATGTCCATCTCTTTTATCCTCAGTCAGGATATGCAGGAACTTATTACTTCAATAAAAAGCACGAAGAACGAAGACAGGAGGTTCTGAGTACCATATTATTAAACAAGATGGGAACGAAGTCCTCATATTCCTCAGCAATGAACCGGGATTTATTTTCCCCAGCCAGCAGTAGTTACAAAGATACCCAGACGCTTCAGGCTACATGATTCATACATACATCATTTACATTATATCATGGCATACGCATCCATAATCCATATGACATTCTTACTTAAGAGCATCATGCCATACATGCATACATCAAATAATCTTTCATAAACTAACCTTTCCTTTTCAGGATAGTTGCAGGCAGATAAACACTATCAAATAATTCAGAGATGATTTATACGAAGATCAGATACTGATATCCAATTCAGAGATAATCGCTACGAAGATTCATTTCTGATGATCAATACAAGTTGTCCTTGAGATGGTACCTAAATGGTTTATACGAAGACCTAGTGCTTAATCCAGGATATTTCCCGAAGAGATAATCGTTAACGAAGATTTATTTCTGATGGTTAACTATCTTTGGGATAGTGTGTAAATGATCTATACAAAGATCTAGCACTTAATCCAAGAGATTCTTTCAGAAGAAGTTCAGGTATAATCGCCACGAAGATTTAATCCTGATATTCTTTTTGTCCTTGGGAAGGTATGTAAATGGTCTATACGAAGATCTATTACCTAATTCGGGATATTTCCAGAGGAGATAATCATTAACGAAGATTTATTTCTGATGGTTAACTATCTTTGGGATAGTGTGTAAATGATCTATACGAAGATCTAGCACTTAATCCAAGAGATTCTTTCAGAAGAGGTTCAGGGATAATCGCCATGAAGATTTAATCCTGATATTCTTTTTGTCCTTAGGAAGGTATGTAAATGGTCTATACGAAGATCTATTACCAAATCCGGGATATTTCCAGAGGAGATAATCGTTAACGAATATTTATTTCTGATGGTTAATTATCTTTGGGATAATGTGTAAATGATCTATACGAAGATCTAGCACTTAATCCAAGAGATTCTTTCAGAAGAAGTTCAGGGATAATCGCCACGAAGATTTAATCCTGATATTCTTTTTGTCCTTAGGAATGTATGTAAATGGTCTATACGAAGATCTATTACCTAATCCGGGATATTTCCAAAGGAGATAATCGTTAACGAAGATTTATTTCTGATGGTTAACTATCTTTGGGATAGTGTGTAAATGATCTATACGAAGATCTAGCACTTAATCCAAGAGATTCTTTCAGAAGAGGTTCAGGGATAATCGCCACGAAGATTTAATCCTGATATTCTTTTTGTCCTTGGGAAGGTATGTAAATGGTATATACGAAGATCTATTACATAGTCCGGGATATTTCCAGAAGAGATAGTCGCTACGAGGATTTATTTCTAATGGTCTATGCAGCAGTTTATCTGTGGAAGGGTACATAAATGATCTATAAGAAGATCTAGTGCTTAATCCAGGATATTTCCAGAGGAGATAATCGTTAACGAAGATTTATTTCTGATGGTTAACTATCTTTGGGATAGTGTGTAAATGATCTATACGAAGATCTAGCACTTAAATCCAAGAGATTCTTTCAGAAGAAGTTCAGGGATAATCGCCACGAAGACTTAATCCTGATATTCTTTTTGTCCTTGGGAAGGTATGTAAATGGTCTATACGAAGATCTATTACTTAATACGGGATATTTCCAGAGGAGATAATTGTTAACGAAGATTTATTTCTAATGGTCTATACAACAGTTTATCTTGGGGTGGTACATAAATGATCAATACGAAGATCTTGTACTTAGCCCAAGATATTACCAAAAACAATTCAGAACAGATCGTCACGAAGATTTGATTTTGATGCTTAAGTTAAAGTATGTTCCTAAAGATGGTTTAGAGCCGATCTATACGAAGATATAAGTACTGACATCTAATGAAGGATATTCTTTTTCCCCAGAGATAATGCAGAGACGATCTATACGAAGATCTAGTGCTGACATTCAATTCAAACCATGTTACAGGAATAACTCAGAGACGGCCTATACGAAGACCTAGTACTGATATCCAGTGACAACATAAAGATACTACTACCTTCATATTATGGATGGCATCTATAAGCCTATCTCCAGTTCCTCTAAGTGGCATTTTTAAGCCCACTCCAGCATATACAACCAATCAGGAGGCGTCCATTTTCCCATGTGGTCTATATGAGGAGGAAGAAGTCTTTTCAGTACAAGCTCTCCCACTTTGTATTCCCGAAGTCTGACTTTCTGATCCGCTTCTGATATAACTGCCCATGATAGATGGCAGCTAGCCTTTTCTCCTCGATCAGATTCAATTGATTGTATCGAGACCGGACCCATTCTGCTTCATCCAGTTTTACATCCAACATTACCCGTAAGGAGGGTAGCTCAACTTCAACAGGTAGGATAGCTTCCATACCGTACACAAGCTGATAAGGTGTTTCCCCAGTAGATGTTCTGATTGAGGTTCGGTACCCATGCAAAGAAAATGGTAGCATTTCATGCCAGTCTTTATAAGTAACCACCATCTTCTGCACAATCTTCTTGATGTTTTTGTTAGCAGCCTCAACAGCGCCATTCATCTTTGGCCTGTAAGGAGAAGAGTTGTGATGTTGAATTTTGAAGTCCCGACACAGTTCTACCATCATTTTGTTATTCAAAATGGAACCATTATCAGTAATGATTCGCTCGAGAACTCCATACCGACAGATGATGTCTCTTTTCAAAAATTTGGCTACCACTTGTCTGGTGACGTTTGCATACGAAGCTGCTTCAACCCATTTGGTGAAGTAATCAATGGCTACCAGGATGAATCTGTGGCCATTTGAAGCAGTCGGTTCAAACTTTCCAATCATGTCAATGCCCCACATGGCAAAGGGCCAAGGTGAAGACATCACGTTCAAAGGATTTGGAGGCACATGCACTTTATCTCCGTAGATCTGGCACTTGTGGCATTTTCTGGCATAGGCACAACAGTCTGTATCCATTGTGATCCAGTAGTAACCTGATCTTAATAATTTCTTTTCCATTGCATGCCCTCCAGCATGGGTACCAAAAGAACCTTCATGCACCTCGTGCATCAGTAGGTCTGCTTCCTTCTTGTCAACACATCTAAGCAGAATCAAGTCAAAGTTTCGCTTGTATAATGAATCATCAGCATTGAGGAAGAGACTACCGGCCAGTCTTCTTAATGTCTTCTTATCATTAGATGATGCCCCAGGTGGGTACTTTTGATTCTCTAAGAAGCATTTGATGTCATGATACCAAGGTTTTTCATCACTAGCAATGTCCACAGAGAACACATATGCCGGTCGGTCTAGTCTGGACACCAAAATCTGAGGCACATAATTGGCAATTTGAACTTTGATCATGGAGGAAATGGTAGCTAAAGCATCTGCAAAATGATTTTCATCTCGAGGGATGTACTCAAGTTTGACTGTTGTGAAGAAAGTCAATAATCTCTTCGTATAGTCACGGTATGGAATCAGATGCTCCTGATGAGTGTACCATTTGTCGCTGGTCTGATTGACTACCAAAGCCGAATCTCCGAATACAGTCAAAGTTTTGATCCTGAGGTCAATGTCTTCCTCAAGTCCCATGATACATGCTTCGTATTCAGTTTGTTGTTAGTGTAGGCAAAAGTGAGCTTTGCCGAGAAAGGCATGTGAACTCCTTTAGGTGTAATGAGCACTGCACCAATCCCATGACCATTCATATTGACAGCCCCGTCAAACATCATAGTCCATCCTTCTTCTGGGTCAGGCCCTTCAGTGTAAACTGGCTCTTCACAATCTTTTTCTTTTAAGTACATGATATCTTCATCAGGGAAGTCAAATCTCATGGGCTGGTAATCATCAATGGGTTGCTCAGCTAGATAATCAGACAGTACACTGCCCTTAATGGCCTTTTGAGATGTGTATTGAATGTCATACTCTGTTAGAATCATTTTCCATCTTGCAACCCTTCCGGTAAGTGTTGACTTCTCAAATATGTACTTGATGGGGTCCATCTTTGAGATCAACAAGGTAGTGTGAGTCAGCATATACTGTCTTAGTCGGCGAGCAGCCCCCGCTAAAGCACAACAAGTTTTCTCGAGTAGTGAATAACGTTGTTCACAGTCGATAAACGTTTTGCTTAGGTAGTATATTGCATACTCTTTTCGACCATACTCGTCATGTTGGCCCAACACACACCCCATTGATCCTTCTAATATTGTCAAGTACATTATTAGAGGTCTTCCTTCAATTGGAGGCATGAGAATTAGAGGTTCTTGCAGGTACTCCTTGATCTTGTCAAAAGCTTTCTGCCAATCGTTGTTCCACCTGACTGTTTGTTCCTTTCTTAACAGTTTGAACATGGGTTCATAGGTTGTAGTAAGATGAGATATGAACCTTGATATGTAGTTAAATCTACCTAAGAACCCTCGAACTTCCTTTTCAGTCCTAGGTGCAGGCATCTCTTGAATGGCTTTGACTTTGTCGGGATCAACCTCAATTCCCTTTTCACTTACAATAAATCCCAGCAACTTGCCAGAACGTACCCCGAATGTGCATTTGTTGGGGTTCAATTTCAGCTGATATTTCCTCAGACGCTTGAACAACTTCATCAGATTTACCAAATGGTCTTCTTCAGTAAGGGACTTGGCAATCATATCATCCACGTAACATTCAATTTCTTTGTGGATCATATCGTGGAATAACGTTACCATAGCCCGTTGATAAGTTGCACCGACATTCTTTAGTCCAAACGGCATTACCTTGTAACAAAATGTGCCCCAAGGTGTGATGAAAGTTGTTTTCTCCATGTCTTCAGGTGACATCTTGATTTCATTATAACCGGAAAATCCATCCATGAAAGAAAATACCGAGAACTGAGTTGTGTTGTCTACCAATACATCAATGTGAGGTAATGGGAAATCATCCTTCGGCTAGCTCTGTTCAGATCCCGGAAATCAACAAACATACGCACCTTCCCATCCTTTTTAGGCACGGTTACAATGTTAGCAACCCACGGTGGGTAACTAGTTATAGCAAGGAAACTGGCATCCCACTGTTTTTGTACCTCTTCCTTAATCTTCATGGCCATATCTGGGCGAGTACAGCGCAACTTCTATTTAACCAGAGGGCAATCTTCTTTCAATGGTAGCTTGTGCATGACTATATTTGTATCTAGACCTGGCATGTCTTGATAGGACCAAGCGAAGACGTAGACATATTCTCGAAGCATGCTGATAAGCTGTACTTTTACTGAAGCTTGCAGACTGGACCCAATCTTCACTTCTTTCAAATCCTCCTCGGTACCAAGATTAACAGTTTCAACCTCCTCCTGATGAGGAGTAATCACTTTCTCTTCTTGCCTCAACAACCTGGCTAACTCTTTAGGCAACTCATAGTCTTCATCAACCCCTTCATCTGCTTGATTGATTGGATTGTCGAAGTCATACAAGGTCATAGCAGTGTTGTTGTCGGTCCAATCTGGAGGATTATTTCTGCAAGGATTGAGATTTGTTCTTTTTAGTGATCAATTTTAATCTTGTTCAGAAAAAATGAAGTTATTTATTTTGAAAACATTGCCATTTTATTGTTTTGTGCGAAAAATAACAAAAATGAAAAGACCGTGAGCGAAAGAGAAAATTGTTTGCAAAAGATGTCCAACATTCATTGATATTCCATTTGCACAAAAATACAAATATGACCCTATTACAAAATGAGTCTTGACACCTTGGGCAAGATGCAGGATTTGATGCATGCTAAAAAAGGCAGGAAATAATAATTACTCTGCAGGAGTAACCCTTATAATTTCCTAGGAAGACCAGTTAAGGACTTGTTGGCTCGGGATCCTTGGACGAATCCATCTCTCCAGGTTAAGGTCGCTTTCCACCTTGTCTTCCACGTTATTGACAGCATCTGGGGTTAGCATCCCCCCACTTATGAACTTGGGCTCCTTAGCAGCCTCTTCTTGATCTTGTCGGAATGGTTTGTAACCCAAACCGAATCTGTCCTCCTTCTTCTCCACCGGTAGCAGCTTGCCCCAGCCTCGGGCGTTTCCATCTTCAACAACCTTCCGAGCTTGTTGATAGGAGACAATTGAAGTACCCATCCTATCTTCCTGGTGTTGCACCCCAAAATTTGCCCTCACAATACAAGACTTTGTGTGCTTATAAGGTTCACAAGGTTCACAAGACCTTCCATGAGGTTCATGAAGTCTACAAGACACTTTATGAGGTTCACAAGGCTCACAAGACCTTCCATGAGTTTCATAAAGTTTACAAGATACTTTATGAGGTTCACAAGGTTCACAAGACCTTCCATGAGGTTCATGAAGTCTACAAGACACTTTATGAGGTTCACAAGGTTCACAAGACATCTTATGAGGTTCACCAGGTTCACAAAGTTCATCATGGGTCAGAAGATTTGACAAATCCCTCAGGCAAGGCATTCTCCTAAGCAGTGCATCCAAAACTAGGGTTTTGAATTTAATCAGGCTAAATGGACTTCCAAGACTTCAATTGAGCTTCATAACATCTTATATGTGTCTAAGAATCTCCATGACAAATTTCAGAACTTTTCCCAAAGGTTTGCTCAGTCAAATGATCAGATAAGTCAAAATCAGTCAAAGCAGTTAAAAAGTCAAACTGTGGTCAAACCAAAGTCAAACTTCATGATTTTTTGTCAATATCAAGTATATGAAGTAAAGTTCATCATTTTATCAAGGGTTGATCATGATTCATCAAGGATATTTCAGATCATCAAGAGTCAGGGGTTTCTAAATTAGGGTTTCCTCAGGAAAAGTCAACTGAACTTTGACCAGCCATAACTTTCACATGCTTCATCACATTTTTTCCATCCAAAGCTAATTTTGAAGGAAATTGAATTCTCTACAACTTTGTGTCTAACAAACCAAGCCCAAAAATGCTTCATTTGGAAGGTATGAGCTAAGACATTATAGGTCCTTTTGAAAGTCAACAAAAAGTCAACAACTTCAAAAGGGCATAACTTGAGAATGGTAAATGATATGGACATGAAACCAATGGGGTTGGTTAGAGGACTCTCTAAGCTTTCCAAAATGTCCAAGAACACCCTCATAGCATTAAAATTGAAGGATGTGTGCCCTTGCAAAGTTGGGAAATTTTTGGGTGGTTTATGAAGGAAATAGGGTCTTAGAACCAAATTTTTCTAAATGGGCTGAACTTTTGGTGACCCAAAGTGATCCATGACATCATGCACGAAAATTATTTGATATTTTCATAATTTTATTTTATTTAATTTATTTATTATGATTTTTTATATTAAAAATCATTTTAAATTTAAATAAAATATCAAATGTGAAGATTTAAAATATTTTTTTGTTCTAGAAGGTCATTATTATAATTTGGATGAAATTGATTCAACATTGATGAAGATTGGTTTGAAATAGAAAGGTCTTATTCAAGAATATTTGAAATTTAAGTATCAATCTTTTTCAATCTCCAAAATCAAAACAATCCACACAATGGTCCAATCTCTTGACCTAATTTGATTCTACTATAAGTATACAACATAACCCAATCACAAAGACACGAATTCCTGACCTAAAAGAGTAAGTTTGCACTTCACAAAAATCATCAAAAACTTCAATTCGGTTTCCACATTACAAGGCTTGTTAAGGTATTTTAAGGACATAAGAATGATCCTTGGACTTCACTGATCATGTATCAATACTCATATGCATCCAAAACCTCATGAATGACCTAAACCGAATCTGTTTTGTTCTTGACTTTGAATTTTTCGATTCTCATTATTTATGCATTGCCAATTAATTTTGTTTATTGATTCGTGATTGTTTGAAGCTTGTGATGAATTCTGGGCAGTTTGATTGAAGAAAACTTGACTGAATCGTGTGTTGCCATTTTAGGGTTCTTGACCTTCAAATTAGGGTTTTGCGTTTGGATGAATATAAATGATTTCTAAAAACATGGATCAATTCCAAATGATCTCTGGACCTTGCTTGAACTCTTAATTTAATGAAATCATGTTGTTTTGATGATGTTCCAGTTTCGCAGGTTTCCTGTATTTGAAAATTCGCAGGAAATTTCATAGGTAAATTCGCAGCAATAAACGCAGGGCTGGAGGAGGAAGACGAAGCTCTTGGCGCCATCTGGAAATTCAAATACTTGATATAATATTTTTAGAATTTTTTGTGGTTTTGTTTCACAGATGCAGCGTTGGCCCAGTGGTGAGAGACGGACGCGTATGACCTTAAGGCTTGTGTTCGAATCCTGGCTGCAGCAGTTTTTCTTATTTTTCTATTTTAATTGTTAAACTTAAAATATAATGAATTGTGATGCATATACTATCAGTTGCGCCCTCCCGACTGGAATGGTAAGTGTGTTTGTGCATTGCGTAAAGGTCCTGGGTTCGAATCCCCCCCAGGCCTTTTGTGTTATTTGTTTTTGTTTTTTCATGATTTTTCCAGGTCAAGCAATAAAACCAAATGGAGTGTGTTTGCTATCACACGTGCGCATGTAGCCCAGTGGCTGGGATCTTCTTCAGGTATTGGGGAGGTCCTGGGTTCAAAACCAGGCCTCCCCTTTTCTTTTCCTTCATTATTCTTTTTGTTTGTTTATTATTATTATTATTAATTTTAATTAAAACTATAACCCTAATTTAATAAAATTAATTCTAATAATATTTTCTAAAAACCCTAAAATATTTTCATAAAACCTAATTTTCTATAAACCTTAATTGTAAATGTTAGTTTATTTATTTATTTTAATTCTTGTTTATATTTTAATTAATAAATAAATCTTAATGTTTTTTAATAATCAAACCCTAATTTTCTTTTCAATTTAATTATGACTTTTAATTTATTTACTTTAATTATGTATTTTTTTTATGTGTAAATAATTTTAGGTTATGCTTAAAATAATTAAAATTTTGTAAATATAATAATTATAATTAACTTTATTTTCATAATATGTATATATTCTGTCACTTGTCTATAATTTAATCCTTGTATATAAATAATTTGTAATATATGTTTAAAAATAATTAAAACTTGTTAATTTAATTCTGTAAGTATAATTTATTTATAATTAACCTAATTTCTATAACTTATACATAATTTAAAATTTTATGATAATTAGTATATAATTGTTTATATTTTATTCTTAATCTTAAAAAATAATAATTGTTTATAAAAAATTGAATTTTTGATTATTATGCTAATATTCTTATTTATTTTATTATTAATGCTATTTATTTTCATATGATATTTATTTTATTATTACTAATCCCATTTATATATTGTGATTTATTATTATTTATTTATATTAACCCAATTATATTGTTATTATTTATTTTTGCTTATTTATTTAATTTGCTTTAATTATTATTATGTAATTGTCTCCTGGATGTAATATTTTAATAGTAATATTTAATATTTATTTTAAATGCTATGGTTAGTAAAATAGGGAGTGAAACATGTTTGTATTTAAAATTAATTTAGATCACTAATTTAAAAGATAAATATTTAAAATTGTACACTCACACACGTAAGTCGATCTTTGATCGCCATCTCACTTCCTTAAGGATACCTCTCATGTTGCCTATTACAAAAAGGTCAAGTAGGGTGTATAAAGCAAAAGTCCCTCATCTCACATCATCTAGTCCCTAAACAGATAAAAAGATCAGGTCCCTTCGAATGTTGCCTTCGTAATGATCTTGTCCCTTTCGAATAAAGATGATAAGTCCCTCTGAATTGCTTATACACCCCACAGTTGCCTAAATAACAGATGAACCTTCACTTGTCCCTCACATCCAAGGTAATGACTACCTATTCCTTAATAATAGGGATAGTCTTACCATTTAAAGGATTCAAGAACAGAAAAGACTTAAACTTAGGGTAGGTTCCTCTTAGATACTTGCTCACTCTTCAAAACATTTCAAACACTTCATACATTTCAAACAAATTTTCAAAACAAAGGTTTTATACGCATCCGTACATGGATCATTATAAAATACTTAAGAAAGTTTCTATTCACACACTTCACATTTCAAAAAAAATTTAAAGTGAGCTAAGTAACTAAGAGCCCATGGATAACCATGGATGTAAAGGGTGCTAACACCTTCCCTTTACATAACCTACCCCCCGGACCCAAAATCTTTTAAAAGGTCTTTCCTGTTCTTTTATGCCTTTCCTTTGGATAAAATAAAAGTCGGTGGCGACTCTTGCTATCCGCAACATAACTAAAGTCAGTTCTCCCACCGTGTTACACCTGGGATGCAACAAATTCTTCAGTTGTCGCCTCATTGACGTTTAGTGCTTCGAAACCTTGGCTCATGGTCTCGTGGATTTCACCATCCCTCTCAATGTATTTGTAGGTAGCCAGATGGCTAACAAAAATATCCTCTTCACCACAGATTGTGATAATCTGCCCTTCCCACTCATATTTCAATTTCTGGTGAAGGGTCGACGTAATTGCGCCAGCAGTGTAAATCCATGGTCGACCCAACAAACAGTTGTAGGCCGGCTGAATGTCCATCACGTAGAAAGTAGTTTGAAAGACCTGTGGGCCAATTATCACAGGCAACTCCATTTCTCCAAGAACAGACCTCTTGGAACCATCAAAATCCCGGACCACCAGATTGCTTGGTCGGAGAGCTATACCATCATTTTCAAGCTTGACAAGGGCTTTCTTTGGCAAGACATTGAGTGAAGACCCAGTGTCAACTAGAACATGTGAAAGCACAGCCCCTTTACACTCCAGAGTGATGTGTAAAGATTTGTTATGGTGACGACTCTCCATTGTCAAATCAGCGTTGGTGAAGCCTAGCCCATGGCTAGTATTAACATTAGACACTACTGTCTCGAGCTGATTTACCGTGATCTCCTCAGACACGTAGGTTGCGTGTAGGACTTTAAGTAGTGCATCCCAATGAGCTTCGGAACACAACAACAGGGATAAGATGGAGATCTTGGAAGGAGTCTGGTGGAGCTGATCCACAGCCATGTAATCGCTTCTCTTGATTATCCTCATAAATTCATCCACATCTTGATCAAAGGATGTTTTATGGGCTTCTTTCAAAATTGGTTCTTCAGGCACCACATTTTTCCCTTTAACCTTGGTAGTAGCCTCTGCCTCGGTGTTAACTCTTGGAATTTGTGACACAAAGAGACGTCCGCTTCTAGTGAAGCCTCCGCCTCCCCCGACATTATCGACCTGTGGTGTATGAGTTGAAGAATCAAGAACGACTTTCTCCCCATTGCAGTAGAGGTCTGACCATAGTGCCATGGCACAATATTATCTTTTTCATATGGAATGGGTCCAGGTACCGTGATGGTGACTGGACTGACTGCAGCGGAGGTAGGAATTGTTATTGTCTGTGGATCGTAAAAAATGGTGACATGACTTCTGATTGATGGTGGTGGTGATTGACTGAAGTTGGGTTGTTGCTGAGATTGTTGCTGAAAATTGTTGGAAACGGGGATCATTGTTGGGTCGTAGTATATGGTGATTGTGGAGACGTCGTTGTTAACGGTTGCTGTAGTTGTAGAAGCGGATGCAGTTGAACTAATGTTTGTTGAAGTGGTGGAAGAAATGATTGTTGATTTTGTAGACGAGTCTGTAGGAACAATTGTCTTTGAAGTTGTAGGGGAAGTACTTGTTGTTGCTGTAAGAGGAATTGTTGATGTTGTAGAAATTGTTGATGTTATCTGCAGGATACCTTCTCTGATAAGGCCATTGATACCACTTCTTAAGCTTTCACACCCATTGACGGAAACTTTGCAAGATTCACAGCAGGCCTCACAATCTAGGAACACCTGGCATTTTAAAAGGTGAGCTTTAACCTCTGCCAAAGGTGTTTGAACGCTTGCAGTATCTTCAATTAAGTTCATGGGTTGATCCTCCTCAATTGCATTTATCCTGGACCCACCATGGCTGGGCATAGGATTCTTTGTGACGTTAGGAGGTGGTGAAAAATTTAAAGCCTTTGAATCAATTAGATCCTGGACCTTCATGTGCAAGGCTCTGCACTTTTCTGTGGTGTGACCAGGTGCATTAGAATGGAAGGCACATCTGGCATTGACGTCATAATTCCGTGGAAGGTTCTGAGGATCTGGTGGAGCCAGAGTCCTTAATTCGACAAGGTTAAGCTTCAGAAGTTGTGGTAACAAAGTGGAATAGGGCATTGGTATAGGCTCAATTACCCTGTTGACTTGAGATGGCCTTTGCTGGAAAGGACGCTGTTGTTGGTTGTTGTTGTTGTTATAGGACCTTTGATGAGGAAAATGTTGTTGAGGGAACTGTTGTGGTTGCGGAGTGTATTGTTGTTGAGGATGTGGAGTGGGAATTGTGACAGCGACAATTGATCTTGGCATATATCGGGGTCTTCCTCTGCCCATGTGTATTGAGTTTGTTTCACCGGACCTGTGAGGCCCTGTAAATGGTTTCCTTGCACTGCTTGAGCTGGCGCCGTTATCCGGAATCTTTCCCGTTTTTAATAAACTCTCAATCCTTTCTCCAGCTATGACCACATCTGCAAAGCTAGTGGAAGAGAAAGCAGCCAACCTATCAATGTATGTTCCCTGGAGGGTGTTCATAAACATATCTGCCATTTCTCTTTCTGACATTGGAGGTTGAACGGCAGCAGCTAATTGCCTTCATCTCTGAGCATACTCTCTGAAGCTTTCCCCGGAGGATTGTGACATACTCATTAGAAGTGTTCTGTTATGAGCCATGTCTAGATTGTATTGATATTGGCGAGTGAAAGCCTCGGCCAAATCTTTCTAATTTCTTACCGTGGCCCCGGTCATATGAGAGTACCACTCACGGGTTGCCCCTATCAAGCTATCCTTAAAATAGAACATCCATAGCTTTTCATCCATGGTGTAGGCTTTTAATCTTCCCCAGAAAGATTGGAGATGGGTGCGAGGGAAAGATGTTCCATTATATCTTTCGAAGCAGGTAGGTTTGAATTTGTGAGGAATTCTAACTCCCTCCACTAGCCCCATATCCATAACATCAAACCCTAAGGAGTTTTGAGACTCTAGAGACCTCAACTTTTCTGCTATTTGGTCTAGCCGACGATCATATACTTCATCTCCTGCCCCAACTACAGTGAATTGTTCCTCCTGAGGGTCCTCTTGCAAGGCGCGCCCTCCAGTGTTACCCTAGGTATTTCTTATAGCATTAATGTCAGGGTTAAGATGAGGTCCAAACTCCGGGGGATCATTACAAGGATGTACATGATCATTGTTGCTGGTACCCCCTGTACCTGGGTGGTTTTCTTCAGGAGTTTTCCGCTCGACCAACTCTCTTAATCTTTCTTGGCTTTGGGCCAACCCAGTCATTACTGCCATGAACTGGTTCATCTGAGCCCTCATCTCAGTTCTTTCATTAGCCATCTGGGTTCTTACATCAGTCAGATCTTGCTGAACCTAGTCCATCTGTAAGCTCGGAAGGTTGTTTCTTGTAGGATACCGGTGAACTCTGTTGATGGGGAAGGCCCTCATACGAGCAATATTTCCTGAAACCACAACAAAGTGAGAAACAACAAAAACAAAAACCTACAAAACAAAGAAATGAGGTTAGTATGCAATGCAGGATGCCTATTTGTCTTCCAAGGGTATCCGGTTTGATTCTTTGGTTTTGACCTTCCAAACCTCGGGGAATGATGATGTTGAAGAGAGATGAAGCCCACAAAATAACACATAAACCATATATTACAAAATGTAAAGATACATAGTTTTGTGATTACAACAAGCCCTCATTATGGGTCAAAATACAACAAAATAAACAAAAGTACAAACAAAATGAAGTACAAAGAAATCAAACATCTAGCCCATAATCATCCTCTCTGACTTCCTTCAGGAGAGCATCAGTCACTGGGCCAACTGGATGCTCTGTGATGGTCCTGATAAGAAGGTTCCTGGTGGTAATAGCACTTGTCAACTTCTTATACTTGTCTTGGTCTTTTGATCTCTTCAACCCCGCCCGGAGTTTCAACTCAGAGATTTCCTTCTGTGCTGTTAACAAGGCCTCCTGATTCTTCTTCTCATTAGCTTACAGCTGCTCTATCTTAGCCTAGGTCCTCTGATCTTCCTGTGAACGAGCCTCAGTGATTCTGATCCATCTAGCCTGACTCTCCTCCAAGTAGTGCTCAACTCTGGGCTTCTGAATCTTGGCTTCCTTGCAGGCATTCTTCAATACCAACTCCCATGCTCTAGCTCTTCTGATGTAATTGTTGCACCCCAAAATTTACCCTCACCTAGACCAGACATTGTGTACTAAGATGTCCTAAGAGGTTCACAAGGTTAAAAAGGTATCATAAGAGGTTCACAAGGTATTCTAAGAGGTTCACAAGGTTCACAATTAGTCAGAAAGTTTGACAATTCCCTCAGACAAAACATCCTCCTAAGCAATGCATCCTAAACTAGGGTTTTGAGTTTCATCAGGCTAAATGGATTTACAAGGCTTCAAGTGAGCTTCATATCATCCTATATGTCTTCAATAATCCCTATGTCAAGTTTCAAGGCTTTCCCAAAAGGTTTGCTCAGTCAAATGATCAGATAGGCTAAAATCAGTCAAAGCAGTCAAAAAGTCAAACTGAGGTCAATTGTGGTCAAACCAAAGTCAAACTTCATGATTTTTTGCCAACATCAAGTATATGAAGTAAAATTCATTATTTTATCAAGGGTTTATCATGATTCATCAAGGAGATTTCAGATCATCAAGAATCAGGAGTTTCTAAATTAGGGTTTTCACAGGAAACGTCAACTGAACTTTGACCAGCCATAACTTTCACATGCTTCATCAAAATTTTTCCATCCAAAGCTCATTTTGAAGGAAATTGAATTATCTACAACTTTGTGTATCACATGCCAAGCCTAAAAATGCTTCATTTGGAAGGTATGAGCTAAGACATTATAGGTCAGTTCAAAAGTCAACAAAAAGTCAACATCTTCCAAAGAGCATAACATGAAAATGGTAAAAGATATGGACATGAGACCAATGAGGTTGGTTAGAGGACTCTCTAAGCTTTCCAAAATGTCCAAGAAAACCCTCATAGCCTTAAAATTGAGAGATTTGTGTCTTTGCAAAGTCGGGAAATTTTTGAGAGGTTTATTGAGCAAATAGGGTCTTAGAACCAATTCTTTCCACATGGGCTTGCGTTTTTATGACCCAATCTCTACCATGACATCATGCACGAATCGAATATCATTTATTCAGATTTTTAATTTATTTATTTTTATTTATTTTCATTTTATACATTAAAAATCATTTTAAATCAAAATAAAATATGAAAATCTCAATATTTGATATGATTCTCATTCTAGAAACTCATAAACATGATTTAAAGTTGATTGGTACCATTCAAATTCGTGCTCCACCAAATTGGAAAGGATTTGTTTGATTTTTTGACCAAAATGGCAAGTTGATTTCTTCATGATCAAGTCACTCAAAAAAGCCCATACATCCACAAACTTATGACCTAATTTGCTTCTACTATATATACACAAGTGAACACAGGCATAAGGACACAATTGGCAGCCTCCAAGAAGACTCTCAAAAACTTCAAAAATTTCAAGAATAAACTCACATTCGGTTTGCAGGTTTAAGGTAGTTACAAGGCCAAATAATGATGGAAATAGCTTCCTAGAAACATTTATAGTGCATTAAGATCATCACATTCACCAAAAACCTCATCAATCATGGAACCCGAATCCATCTTGTTCTTAAATTTTCAAGTTTTCGATTTCTATTATCCACGCATTACTAATGATTTTTGATGTTGTTTTCTTGTTTGTGATGAGTTATAGATCGTATCTGGACCAATTGATTGAAGTTTCATTGCCTAATATGAATTCGGCCATGATTAGGGTTTCGGCCAAGCTTTTAGGGTTTCTTAATTTAGACTATATAAATGACTTTGGTTGATGAATTTGAGTTGTATATAATCTGGGTAAACTATTGGTGTGTTCAATTTGGATGAATGTTGCTTATTTTGCAGGTATTTAAAGTTGTTGATTTCCTGCGAAAAAACACGCAAGAAGATTCATAGGAAAATTCGCAGGAATTTTCGCAGGAAAACCTGCGAAATTCCAAGGAAGAAGATGATCTGAATGGCGCGAATTCTAAATTCAAATTTTAATTTGTTTTTATAATTTATGCATGTTATATTAATATCAGATGGTGTGTTTGGCTCAGTTGGCAAGGCATACGTGTGTTTGGGGTGAGGACCAGGGTTCGAGTCTGACCAAAGGTAATTTTTTTTTAAAACTCATTTATTTTGCAGGTTGTGTATATTATACATTCTGGTCATAGTTTCTTCAAGCTGCGTGCGCAGCCCAGTGGTCTTGGTTTCTTGCTGGTAAGAGGGAGGTCCTGGTTTTAAATCCAGGCCTCCCCACTTTTCTTTTTGCCATTTATTTTCTTGTTATTTGTTTAATATAATATATATTAATTAATTTGTTTTATATTAAAAATAATAATTCTATTTAAAATAATAATCAAACTTCATATTTTTATAAATATCATAATTTTTCTAGATTATTCATTCTAATTAGTTTTCATAAATAATTTTGTATATATTTTTTATCCTATATAATTTGTAAATAAATTAACTAATTAGGTTTAGATTAATTAATAAACCTTAATTTTCTTAAATAAAATATTAACCCTAATTTCTAAACCCTAATTTTCTTAACCCTAATTTTTATTAACCCTAATTTCTAAACCCTAATTTTCTTAACCCTAATTTTTATTAACCCTAATATTTAACCTAATTTTTTTTATAAACCATAATTAACCATTAATCATTATTCTAATATGTAAATAGTTTATTATTTTTTTATTATTATTAATCTTATTCTTCTAATTAGTTCTTAAAAAACTTTTCTAACATTATTTTTTCTTGCTAAAATTCTTATTTATTTTATTATTCTAACCTTTATTCTTATTTTTTTTATTATTACTAATATTTAATTATTGCTTATTTATTTATTATTATTTCTATTTATCATTATTATTATTTCTCGATTATATTGTAATTGTCCCAAAGCCTTGTAATATTTATAGGTTTATATTTTTGCTTTATTTTTATTATAAATATATTTATTGTATGGTTAGTAATTTAGGGAGTGTATAACATGTATGTAATTAAAATTAACTTAGAATAATTAACTTAAATAAGATAAATATTTGAATATGAACACGCACACACGTAAGTCGATCTTTGATCACCATCTTGCACTTCCTAGGGTTGTCTCTCAGTTGCCTATTTCAAAAGGTCAAGTAGGGTGTCTTAAGCAAAGTTTCTTCATAAATATCATCAAGTCCCTTCAATTTATAAGATCAAGTCCCTTCGAGGTTACCTACGATAAATGATTTTGTCCCTTCGAATAAAAGATGATAAGTCCCTACGAAAATCTAAAGACACCTTACAGTTGCCTATATTCAGATGACCCTACATATGCCCCTTAATTACATCCAAGGTAATGACTACCTATTCCTTAATAATAGGGATAGTCTTACCATTGAAAGAACATAAGAACAGTAAAGACTTAATATAGGGTAGGTTTCACTTAATTACTTGCTCACCTTTCAAAATACTCTTTACACCACACTTTTCAAACAAATTTTCAAAAACAAGGCTTTGTATACATCCATACGAGGATCATTACAAAGTACTTAGAAAGTTTTTAATCACACACTACACTCTTGCAAACAAACAAAGTGAGCTAAGTAACTAAGAGCCCGTGGATAACCATGGATATAAAGGGTGCTAACACCTTCCCTTTATATAACTTACCCCCCGAACTCAAAATCTTTTAAAATAGGTCTTTCTTGTTCTTTTGTGTCCTTTCCATTTGGATAAAATAAAAGTCTGTGGCGACTCTTGCTATCAGCAACATGACTAAAAGTCAGTTCTCCCACCGTGTTATTGAACTGGCGACTCTATTGGGGATTTAATAAAAGAGGGGTACCCTTAGGAATTAGATCACTTTAAATTTGTTTGCTTTGTTTGCTTTACTTTACTTGTTGGGGCTCTTATGTGTGAAAGATCCTAACCTAGATCTAGTGTACCTTAGGTAAATGGCAATAGACCAAGGAAACTGTACGGCGTATACCGATATGGTTGATCTGGTGGCCATAGTTAGTGTGACTTCTTGGTTGGTGCTTATGTTCCTTAAGCAAGTTGAGGATAATATGAGGCTGCCATATGTTGTCAATATACTAACTGACTTTTAGAACCCTAGTCATCTCATCTTGGCCTTTAGAAAAGTAGTGAGATAACCGGCTTTGGTGAGGACCGAAGTTGGTTGATACTCGATACTACACTCATTGAGATCCTAAGCTTGGAGGGTTTTGGTTGGCAAGTAAGTTGCCTACCGAACAACCACCCTGGTGAAGGATCAATGATATTGAGATCCCTTAGAACCTGATTACTTTTGTAGGACAGGATGAACCAACTAAACTTCATGGGAGGGTACTTACCTTTAAACCTCATGCAAGCCTTCAAACCTAGGGCTATTGTGTGACTTGTTTGTGTTTGCCACATGTTTGTGATTGAGCATAACATCATAGCATCATCATGCATCATAAGCATAGCATTTTCACTAACCATTTCAAGGACCAAAGGATTTACCTCCTAAGCTTAAGGAATTGGTCTCTCAAATTTCTAAAAACTCCCAGTATATCAAGAGGCATGGTCACCTACTAGATCTAGTCACTTCAGGGTTCAATGAAGACATGATGAGTGTTCTGTTTCAGTTCTTTGATCCTAAACATCATTGTTTCACATTCCCCGACTATCAGCTGGTTCCTACAATGAAGGAGTTCTCCAAACTGTTGGGTATACCTATCCTCAATCAGAGACCCTTCACAGGCTTGGAAAAAGAGCCTAAACCTGAAGTCATTGTTGCAGCCCTACATCTGAAGAAATCAGACATTGTCTTAGAAACGAGAAGTGGAGTTAAGGGTATTCTTGCTAAGGTATTAATGAAGAAAGCTCAAGTGTTCTTGAAGGCTATGAGCTATGATGCTTTTGAGGAGATCTTAGCCCTATTGATCTATGGTTTAGTATTATTCCCTAATCCAGACCAGTTCATAGACATACACGCCATCAATATATTTCTGACTCACAACCCAGTGCCTACTGATAACGAGAAATCGCATCGTATTATTACTATGTTTTTAGTCCGTTTTTATCATACATTAGTCCTTTTAACTCCCGGTTGTTTCGAGTTTATATGCCACATTTCAGGTACAATATATCTAGAGCCAAAATTATGGAAAAAGATCAAAGGAACAAAATTTAGCATGAAAAGAAAAGAGAAGAACTCAATTCTGCTAAAACTGCAGAATTTGTTGTTATCACGGTCGTCACAAGGGTCTTACGACCGTGACGCGCCTTTTTAAGGTCTTACGATCGTCACAAGGGTCTTACGACCGTGACACGCCTTTTTAAGGTCTTACGACCGTCACACTACGTTACCACCGTAACGCACTAAACATTAGAATTTTGCCCGTTACACACATGTAACGATTGTTACAAGGCTTATTTAATTAATTTGAGATATAATTGAAGACGTGCAACTAATGGAATTGAAGGAAGTCTTTGTTGACTCCGTATTTATCTCCTCCAACTGAACCAAGTAAAGCATGTTTCCCTGATTCTTCTCAACGAACACACACGAAGTCCACTTTCTCTTTTTCAACTGAAAGCCCAGTAATGCTTATAAATAGAAGAAGCTGAGACGAGAACCGGACGGAGTTTTTGATTGCCAAATTTGTGCGAAAGCTCTGCCAATTTCTACACCCATTTTTGCAGTATTTGTTTTTCTCTACTTTAGTTTATTTTCCCTTACCTTAATAACAATTTCCAACATCAGGAAATTGTTATCGCATTTATTTTCTTTTAGCCTCAGAATTTAGTTACTCTATTTAATTTGGACGCTCCAAGCTTGCCAGATTGTGGAAGAGGGAGCCGAAGAGTTTATTTGTTCAGGTTTTAATTTGCAATTAATATTAAGTTTCACTTATTTATGTTAATTTCCCGTCGTCATTATATAATGCATGTTTTAATGTCTATTAATTACATTCTGTGTTCGTCTGTTGTTTTAATTAATATGAGTAGCTAAATTAACTGAGTCAGTATGTAATAAAGCAACCAAACGGATGAATCGAATCTAAGCTAAAAACATTTACGAACTTATATTCTGGTTGTGACTTTTTATAATTAAAATCAAGCTTTTTGTTACGAGAGTAAGAGAAGTAAAATAGGCTAGGTCGAGACCACGAGAGTGTGAGATTTTAACCGGATAGCTAAAGTTAGGCATTCGATTTAAATACAGCGAGAGCGCTTTAAAACGAGTTAGACTTATTAAGTTTTCAAAAATTATTTTCTAAACACTTATGGGCTAGCGAGAGCAGACATAGGGCTTTAGGAGTATGATCTGAGATAAGACCACGAGAGTGTGAGTCGAGGATTTTTAAACTAGGTAATCTCTACAGAATTATTTAAGTGAAACATCTTTATAAGCTTAGACTAGATTGATCCGCATAGGTTAATATTATTACATACCGACCGCCTTATCATTATTTCTTTAATTAAGTTTAGTTTCCCGTTTTTAATCCCTAAAACCATAACCGTGACAAATTTCCGCCTTAGCTAAACTAGAAAATCTTCTAGAACTAGAGTGATTACAAAGTCCCTGTGGGTTCGACATCCTTTTATTACTATTGCGATAGGCTGTGCACTTGCAGTTTAGATACCGTTAGACACATTTGGTCTTTGTACATCAAGTTTTTGGCGCCGTTGCCGGGGACTTTGATTTAGTCACTAGTGCACTATTAGAGTAGCACTGTCTAGACTAAGGCAACAATTTATTTTTCCTAATCTAATTTACCGATTGTATGCCAAGTACTCGCTCTCAAGGCGAAGACTTGAAGCCTCCATTCCTTGAATTAGAACGCTTCTTACATTTAAGAAGACGAATATTAGAATACCAACGAAAATACAACATTCCAGATCTTCAAGTTGATCCACCTGAACCAGTTGGAACATCGAAAGACGCAGAAATGGTTGAAGAACAAAATCATCCGCTCAAGTATTACGCTAGTCCTTCACAAGCTGAATCGCATTCCAGCATTGCTGCGCCAGCTATCAACCTAAAAGATTTCGAGTTGAAACCTTCGTTGATATCAGCCGTGCAACAAAACCAATTCGCCGGAAATCCTACCGAGGATCCGAACCTTCATCTTTCGATATTTGTGCAGTACACAGATACAGTGAAAGCTAATGGAGTTACCCAAGAAGCAATCAAATTACGCCTTTTTCCTTTCTCGCTACGAGACAGAGCAAGAGCCTGGCTTCAATCTCTACCCTCGAATTCAGTAACTACATGGGAGGAACTGAAGAAAGTTTTCTTAGCAAGATATTTCCCACCTAGCAAGACGGCTATGCTAAGAGCTCAAATCAACGGATTTAAGCAAAAGGAAAACGAGTCACTTTTCGAAGCTTGGGAACGATACAAAGATATGCTGAGACTTTGTCCACATCATGGTTTAGTTAATTGGATGGTGATCCATACCTTTTACAATGGTCTCTTGTACAACACAAGAATGACAATAGACGTTGCCGCGGGCAGTGCATTGATGAACAAAGAATATAACGAAGCTTATACACTTATCGAGAGTATGGCTCAGAATCATTACCAATGGGGAATCGAGAGAGTCGCAACTGAGAAACCAACGAAAGGAGGTATGTACAAAGTTAGTAGTATGGACCAATTTAATGCAAAGTTTGATGCACTTAATCAAAAGATCGACAACTTGGCCATAACACCAACAGCCACCGTGGCTGCTGTAACACCTAACTGTGAGTTATGTGGAGTTCCAGGACATACTGTCCCTGATTGTCAACTATTAGCTGGAATTCCCACAGATCAAGTGAATTATGCTCAAGGAAACCCGTACTCGAACACATACAACCCAGGTTGGAAGAATCATCTGAACTTCTCTTATAAGAACAACAATGCTTTATACGCACCAGGACAAGCGCCAGCTACACCACCAGGATATCAAAAGACTGCTCCTAATGTTCCTAGAAAATCAAACCTTGAATTAATGATGGAGAGCTTCATAGCTACCCAATCTCAAACAAACAAGGAATTCTTGAACCAAAACATACACACTAGCGAGCAGATTAAGCAATTGGTGAGCAAGGTAGATGCGTTAGCTACACATAGCAAAATGCTTGAAACTCAGATTTCACAAGTAGCTCAACAACAAGCACCTACCGCTGCCCTAGCTGGAGTATTTCCTGGACAACCCCAACCTAACCCAAAAGGACAAGCCAATGTTGTGATACTAAGAAGTGGCAAAGAACTTTACGGACCTGCTGATCCAAGACTTGACAATCCAGCCATGTGCCAAAAGCAGGATAAGCCGACTGAAAAGGAGAATGAACCAGAAGAAAAGGAAGATAATAATCAAGAGGCAGTGGAGAAAGAGAAGCATTATGTGCCTCCACCACCTTATAAACCACTGATTCCGTACCCTCAGAGATTAACCAATTCCAAGACGATGGGCCAGTTTAAGAAATTTGTTGAACTTCAGAAACAGTTAAATATTACTATTTCGTTTACAGAAGCTATCACTCAAATGCCCTCGTATGCTAAATTTCTAAAGGAAATCTTATCCAATAAGAAGAAGATAGAGGATAACGGGACCGTTACACTTACTGCTGAGTGTAGCGCAATCATTCAGAACAATATGCCCCCTAAGTTGAAAGATCCAGGTAGTTTCTCCATACCCTGTGTAATTGGAAAATTCGTCATTGACAAAGCTCTATGCGACTTAGGAGCCAGTATCAGTGTTATGCCCTTAACAATTTGCAAAAGGCTAGATATGGGAGAGTTAAGACCTACTAAAATGTCTGTTCAATTAGCCGACCGCTCTATTAAATATCCTGTAGGCATACTAGAGAATGTCCCAGTACGGATAGGTCAATTCTACATCCCTACTGATTTTATAATCATGGACATCACTGAAGACTCCACTACACCTATCATACTAGGAAGACCATTCTTAGCTACCGCTGGAGCTATTATAGATGTAAAGAAAGGAAAGCTAACCTTTGAAGTAGGTGAAGAGAAAGTTGAATTTATTTTAACACAATTCTTACAATCACCAGCTATAGAGGACACATGTTATTTATTAGATGTCATTGACGAGTGTGTAAGAGAGATAGGAATGAAAGAAACTACTTATTCTGAAATTATGAAAATTCAAATCCCTCCGATTTTCGAAGATGACAATTGGCGTGCACCGTATCAAGATGATAGTCCAAGCGAAAGTTTAGCACTTACACCGGACCCCATGCCATGCAAGAAGAAACCTCAATTAGAGTTAAAAACCTTACCCAAGAACCTAAGATACGAATTCCTAGACACTGAATGTACGCGACCAGTTATAATCAATTCCGGTTTAGGAACACTCGAAATGAAGAAACTTTTAGATGTCTTAAAGAAATACCCAACTACATTAGGATATAACATATCTGATCTCAAAGGAATATGTCCTTTAATCTGTATGCATCGTATTATGCTAGAAGAAGATTGCAAAACCTCTAGAGAATCTCAAAGAAGAATTAACCCAATCCTTAGCACTGTAGTAAAAGATGAAGTTAAGAAACTACTAGACACTGGAATAATATATCCAATCTCTGATAGTCAATGGGTTAGTCCAGTACATGTAGTACCAAAGAAAGGAGGTATCACTATTGTGAAAAACGCTAAAGGCGAATCGATATCAGAAAGAGTAGTGACCGGACATAGAGTGTGCATCGATTATCGAAAACTAAACAAAGCCACTCAAAAAGATCATTTCCCACTACCTTTTATAGATCAAATGTTAGAACGATTAGCCAAACACTCATATTTCTGTTATCTAGATGGTTACTCAGGATTTTTCCAAATCCCTATTCACCCAGATGATCAAGAGAAGACTACATTCACATGTCCTTATGGAACGTTCGCTTATAGACGAATGCCCTTTGGATTATGTAACGCTCCTGCAACCTTTCAAAGATATATGATGTCAATCTTCACAGATTCCATAGATAACATCATGGAAGTGTTCATGGACGACTTCTCTGTATGCGGGCAAAGTTTTGAAGGATGTCTATCAAATTTAGAAATGGTGTTAGAAAGATGTGTAAAAGTAAACCTCGTACTTAACTGGGAAAAATGCCATTTTATGGTCAGAGAAGGAATCGTACTAGGACACGTTATTTCTGACAAGGGAATTGAAGTTGATAAAGCTAAGATAGAAGTCATAAAAAATCTTCAACTCCCTAAGACCGTTCGAGAAATACGAAGCTTTTTAGGACACGCCGGTTTCTACCGACGATTCATCAAAGATTTCTCGAAAATCACTAAACCTCTTACCGGTTTATTAATGAAAGACGCTGAGTTCATATTCGATAAAGATTGTCTTAAAGCATTCGAAACTCTAAAAACAGCCCTCATCATCGTACCAATCATGCAACCACATGACTGGAGATTACCTTTCGAAATCATGTGCGATACGAGTGACTATGCTGTAGGCGCAGTTCTAGGACAAAGGAAGGACAAGAAACTTCACGCAATTTACTATGCCAGTAGAACTTTAGATTCTGCTCAATTGAACGATGCCACTACTGAAAAAGAGTTGTTAGTGTCGCTCCCACCAAATGACACCTGGTCAGAAGGAGTACAGACGCGAACAGTCGGCGAAGGAGAGAGCACACAAGGGTGAACTCAAAAGAAAAGAGTCGCCAGCTAGGCATTTTTATCCCGAAGGAAAGGTAATGCTGCATAGACCTAAGAAAAGATATGGATAAGACGGTCGCGAACCAGAGAAACTGAGAAAGGGGGCTGGTTACAACCTGGGAAGGTATTAGCACCCAGATTGTCCGCCGTACTCGACGGGATCCACGCTTGAAAGATTTGTGTTTTAAAAGGGTAGTGTCTGTGCTATTCTGTATACAAAAAGCTGGAAAAGAATGCAGGTGCCAGTGCTGAAAAAATGGGAGTGGATAAGAGAAGTGTCAGTGCAAGAAAGAATGGGAAGCTCAAGACTATGAGTCTTAAAGAATAATGCTGGAAGAGGGGGGATATACAGAGACTTTTGTTCGATAACTGTTAAGTTATGCCTACGTATCCTCTCGTGCAATGAGGAAGTCAGAACACCGTAGTTCGACTCAAAGAGACTGAAAGATCAATTGACTTGTGAACTGCTTGCTTGTCTATGCTCAAGTGTATGACCTGTCTGGCTCAGGTGCAAACTGTCTTGCATTAGACGGAAGAAGCGAGTTCTCGTTTATGAGTGAATGAGATGAGAAAAGAATCCCGAAGGAGACGATTATTGTTTGATTTTTGTGTTTTCAATCTTTTATTGCTTTTTTGGAGTTTGTCATAAGAAAATGAGCTTAAGCCTAAACCAAGGGTGAGTAAACTCGTCACATCTTCCATTTGATTAGGGGTAATGAGAATACCTTAAGTATGAAGTAAACACCTCACACTTAATCACCATGATGTAGGATTAAGATCATTAACCTACTTGTAATTATTTAGATGTTTTTTGGATTTTTGTTTAGTGTTAAGTAATGAGTTTAAGCCATAATCAGGGATTTAATGGACTCATTACACCATCCTAATAGAAGGATAATAGATGAGAGCATTTAAGCTGAGGAAGGCTCCTCAACTTAATCCATGATTAGGGATTAACCTCATGACAAAACAAAGCCTTTATTAAAGTGGATTTTAGTTAATGGTAAGATTAAGAAATGAATTTTATGGTTTGTAAGACAACTTGAGAGGGACTTGTCCATTAACACTAGGGTTAGTCCTTCTTAACCAATTAAGGAAGAATTAGAACCCTAATGCAAGGCCCAAGTTACAAGCTTGATGTCTTAGTGATTATTAGATGGATTAATTAAAGGATTTAAACACATTAAGGGTTTAACACTTAGGATTAAAGTTATACACTCCATCCTAATAGAAGGATACAGGCACAACCCTAATCACAAAGCCCTAAAACCTTTAAGGTTTAGTCCTTGATTATGAGGTGAGGTGAGAAGACTCAAAGATGACACAAAGGTAAAGCTAATGGGGGGACTAATCAAAACCTAATTGTGATCATGCTTGGATGTCCCTAGGGTTTATGAAGCTTGCAAAAAATCTTCAAGAGAAAAGCCACCAAGGAAGAAGCAGAAGAAAGGAGGAAGAAGCAGAAAAAGCAAGTCAACTTACTTCACTTAAGAAGATAAGTTGCTTGAAGAAAGAAAGTGAAAAGGAGACATTAATGAGCAAGCTCACTCTAATTCACAAGTAAAATTCAGCAAATGAATGCATAAGAGAGATGATAAAAGATTATGAGAAGTGAAGGCAAATTCACTTCTCAATGACTTACCACCTGAAAAGTTAGTAACAAGAGGTGAAATGAAATGAAAATGAGATGAAAGCAATGATGCAAACCAAAATCAGAAGCATAAACATTATTTTAATGATGCTAAGAGATGATGCAAACACATGTCAAAAGTTGTGGATGATCATACAAGGATGAGGATGCAAATGAAGCATGTTTTGAACCATGAAAGTTCATGAAAGTTTATGAAATGAAATGAATGCACAATCATGGCAAATGAATGATTCAATGATCAAAAATGATTCTAATGTGTCCTAAGATGTCTTAGGAGTCATGTGAATGCACAAAATGTCATGGCAAGTTCATGAATTCAAGCATATGGAAGATGGATGCAAATGAAGGCAAATATTAGGGTTTATGCACAAGATACAAAGAAAATTCAAAATCAGAAGCAAATGACAAGATAAAAAATTGAAAATGGGATCAAAGGAACCCTAACCCTACACAAGTTCACTGCCCAAAGGAGGGGACCTAAGTCTTAACCTAATGGGGGTTATGATTTTCTTAAGTTAGCTAGGGTTTTAAGGCACTTCAAAAGGAAAAATGCACATCAAATTGAAAATGAAAGATAAATTCAAACCAAATTTACCCTAGAAACAAAATGATATGAAGAATGCAATGCAAAAAGAACCAACATCAAACTCTTCATGGTTAGGCAGGATGAATTTTTCTAAGTTAGAACCAAAATATTGCCTTTTAAGAACTTTAATTCCAAAGAAAAATGTCAACATAGGTCAAGAACCAAAAAGAAATTTGTTTGAAGAGTTTGATAATGTTTCTAAATGTATTAGAATGCAATATGAATTTTTTTGGAATTTTTAAATACCTAAATGTATTTTTAATTAATTAATTATCATTAACTAATTAAAAATAATCATTTAAATGATTTAAAAATAATTTTTAATACAAAAAATAAAAATAAAAATATTTTTGGGTTCTGAAAATTATTAAAAGATTTGACAAAAATTTCCAGAATTTTTTGATGTATTTTACTATTTTTATAAATTCGTAGAAATTAAATACAAAACAAATGAAATAAAAATGAATTTAAAGAGAAAAAGAGAAAGTCAGCCCATCCAAGGGCCCAGATTCAAACTCAAAAGGGAGGGAATTGACTTCGCGCGCTATCCAAGGGCTAGAATTCAAACTACGCTAATTATGTCATTAACCCTAATCTGAGCCCTAATCACTTTCAGGTGACCGGAACAGTGTTCCGGTCATCTTTTCCGGCCATCCAATTCTTCAATCTCACTCAATACGCAATCCTAAGCCATCTAACTCTCCAGAATCAATCATCTAACAACCCTAAACATGAATCCAGCCCTAAAACTCATTTATTTCTACTCAAGATCAAGAATTAAAGCCAAACGGAAAATACGCAGAAAATTTCAGAGGTTCAATACATGCTTAATACTTGACCATTTTCAAAACTAAACATATCAGGATCATCAGTGAATCATGGGGAACCAATTAGAAACTTAAAAACACGTTTCTGGAAAAAAAAAAAAGTTCTTGATGATACCTGAACTGAAGCTTTCGAAAATGGAGCTTTCTGGCCAGTTCCTTGCTTCAAACAAGCTCCAATGATCCTCCTCAGGTGTTTGTGATGCTTAGCTGGAGTTTAAATGGCCTCAAGAAGAAGTTGGCAGAAGTTCAGTTTGTGAGGTGTGAAAATCGTATTTTTGATTCTGGGCTTTTTAAGGCAAAGTGATGGTTGGGAAATGATCAGAGGGTTAGGGTGAGTTGTTCTGTGGAATTTATTTTGAGGTTTGAGGCCTGTGTGATGAGTTTCGAAGCAAAATGCATAAGAGAGGATTTTGGTGAATGCTGTGTTGTGAGAGGTTTCAGCTTGTGTTGTGTGGTGTGTTGAGTTGCTTTTGGTCCATGTATCAACTTCTGATAGGTCAGAGAGTTGTTGTGGGCTATGCTGATTGGTATGGCTTATTTTGCAAAAAGTCAAGGTTATGTGTCCTTTGAGGTATGGGCAAATTCAGGCCAAGGACCAAGGCATGTCTGATGCAGCTGTGATCAAGGAGAACCATGGAAGTGAGATTGAGGCAAATCAGCAAGTGGATTGAAGTTTTGCAATTTTTGCAAAGTTTGGCCCTTTCTTGGTTTCTTCATGTACAAGTCATGAAACTTGGAAATTCTTGGGCCAATTCTGTCTTTTAGGCACTGCATTATGTTTGTGTGATGATTAGAAGTTGATTTGAAGTCACATTTGGTTTTGGCAAGTGTTTTTGCAAGTTTCCTCTTTGGCACAAAAGTGAAAAATAAGTGATTTTGTCCAACTTTGCAAGGCCATAACTTTTGTTCTAAAATGAATTAGAATGAGTTCTTGTACTTTTTGAAAATGGGAGAATCCACTCTACAACTTTCATGACCAAATATTTTTCATTTGAAGCATTTTTGGATCAAAAAGAGGAGGTTGAAAAACTTTCCCAAAATGGCAAGTTTACATTACAAGTCACTTTCCCAAAATGGCAACTTTGCAAATGGCTTGGAATTCTTCAATTTTGTGAACTTCCAACTTCTTCTAAGATCAAATAAAGATCATACACATCCAAAATGATGGAAAATACCCTTTGGTTGGGTGGTTGGGGGCCTCAGATGCCCTGATTTTGCACTGACTTGCACAAGAAGTCATCTATTGATCAGATGCCTTCCCCATTGAATTTATTCATGAAAATTGGTATGAATGATCTTTATGACATATAGAGACCAATAGAAACAAAAATGACCAAAAAAATTTGGAGTTATGGCCTCTGAAACCAAAACCCAAATTTTAGGTCATCTGTGCAGTTAAGCTTGGCTCTGCTTCCATGCCTTCCTCAGTTCTTGTGATTTTTGACTTCCTTGACCTTGGGAGGATATAATATGATGCTTGAACATTCATGGACCCTATTGAGATGATTGAAGACCTTTGGAGTGGATCAAATAGCTCTTGGATTGCTCAGATCACAAACCCTAGATGCAGATGACTTTGAATCAATGTAGTGAAACAAAAAATGCAATATGAGATGATATGGTTGAACTTATGCAAATGAAATGATCACAAGCCATGGTGAAATGAGTGAGGGCAAATTTGGGGTGTTTACAGTTAGCAGTTGTCTTCACGCTTGATAAATTCCGTTCCTACCTAGCAGGAGCAAAAATAATCATCTACACAGACCACGCTGCTATCAGATATTTACTAACCAAGAAAGATGCCAAACCAAGACTCCTGAGATGGATCTTACTCTTACAAGAGTTTGATCTCGAAATAAAAGATAAGAAAGGCACTGAAAACGTCGTAGCGGACCATTTATCTAGAATAGAAGGTATTAAACCCGAACAAGTGCCGATTAACGACGATTTTCCGTATGAACAGCTGATAGCACAAATAAGAAGCGACCCAGCTCGGTAGACATAAATGAACCAAAAGTTGTGGAAGCAATCCAAATAACCGTAGGACTACCATGGTACGCTGACATTGTCAACTACTTAGCTGCAGGAGCACTTCCACCGGACTTAACCTATCAACAGAAAAAGAAATTCTTCCACGATCTCAAGTATTACTATTGGGACGAACCATTATTGTTTAAGAGAGGACCTGACGGAATCTTCCGTCGGTGCATACCCGAAGAAGAAATAGAAGATGTCATTTCTCATTGTCATTCATCTCCTTATGGCGGACACGCAAGCACTTCCAAGACTTGTGCAAAAATCTTACAAGCCGGCCTATTTTGGCCTAATCTATGGAAAGATGTCCATATTGTTGTTATAAATTGCGATCGGTGTCAACGCACCGGTAACATTTCAAGACGAGATGAAATGCCTCAAAGAGGAATATTAGAAGTAGAAGTCTTTGATGTCTGGGGAATCGATTTCATGGGACCATTCCCATCTTCTTTCGGTAACAAGTACATACTCGTAGCTGTCGATTATGTTTCAAAATGGATCGAGGCTATAGCTTCTCCTACAAATGACACACGAGTAGTAATTAAGCTTTTCAAGAATATAATCTTTCCAAGATTTGGTGTGCCTAGACTTGTCATTAGTGACGGTGGCTCGCATTTCATTTCGAAAATATTCGACAAATTACTATCTAAGTATGGAGTCAGACATCGTGTAGCAACACCGTATCATCCGCAAACAAGTGGACAGGTCGAAGTCTCGAACAGAGAAATAAAACAAATTCTAGAGAAGACTGTCGCCATATCTAGGAAGGATTGGTCATCTAAACTTAATGAAGCTTTATGGGCTTATAGGACAGCCTACAAGACACCCATAGGAACTACACCCTTCAAACTAGTGTATGGGAAGGCCTGTCATCTCCCGGTTGAACTAGAGCACAAAGCATATTGGGCGATTAAAACACTCAATATAAACTACACTGCCGCTGGAGAAAAGCGAATCCTCGACATTAATGAATTGGAAGAATTAAGGTTGGACGCATACGAGAATGCTAAGATATACAAAGAAAGAACCAAGCGTTGGCACGATAAGCGCCTGTCTAGGAAAGAATTTAGTGTGGGAGACGTTGTGCTCCTCTTCAATTCAAGACTTAGGCTCTTTCCTGGAAAACTAAAATCTAGATGTTCAGGACCCTTTGAAATTACTAAAGTGTTCCCAAGCGGAGCAATATAAATTAAGGGTAGGAATAATGAACCGTTCACAGTAAACGGACAACGATTAAAACATTACCATAATATTGAAAACAGAGATTATGCGAATAATTTCAAACTTTTAGAGTTGTCCACTAACTTTCCTGATTAATCTAGCACTAAGCACTACGTCAGACTTATGACGATAAAAACAGCGCTTAGTGGGAGGCAACCCATTTTATTGTTTTATTTCATTTTTTATTGACTTTATTTATCTATTTCTTTCCTTATTTTCTTTATTTTTAACTTTCGTTTTCTAAATCATTTATAAAATTGCCATGCTACAGATTTTCTAAAGTCTTTTCTACCTTACCTCTTTCTCCCCTGATTTGTTTCTCCCGCTTTAACACTAACTATGGCTAACCAACCAAGGAACTTCATGGAAACCATATTTAGAGGAAGGAACCAAAGGAGGAAATTTGAAGAATTATCACAGAGACACATGGACTTGACTCTGTATTATGATGAACAAACTATAGAAACCTTAGGTATCAATGATAGCATCCTATACATGTTTAACCAGCTTGGATGGGAGAAAGCTCTCATAAAATATAAGTTTGTCACTTACCACGAGCTCACCCTTGAATTTTTAAGTTCCCTAGTTTACCTACCTGAGCGCGGATTTGGACCACGGAAAGGATTTATTGGTTTTCGACTATTCGGTATCGAATTTGTCTATAACCACAAGGAACTAGCTGACCTACTAGGATTTCCTAGCGGACCTTTTGCTTTTACTACCACCCACGTAGAACTGATGGATATTGAGCTAGATTTCTTCTGGGGAACTTTGACAAGAAACTACCACCCTGAGCCGGATAGCATGGAAAATAATGAAATACACAACCCCGCTATCCGCTATTTTCACAAAATCCTTGCCCACACCTTGTTTGGAAAGGAAGAGAACCTTACTGAAGTATCTAAGGACGAGATATCCATAATGTACTGTTTGACCCAAGGCAAACCCGTAAATGTTGTACCCTTAATGATGCAGACCTTTACCCGCATCCAGGAGGAACCTAATCTACCAATAATGGTAGGAGGCCTAGTCACCATGATTGCTAACGCCCTCGGACTTAGATATCAGTTACACAAGTGCACCCGTTTCGGTACCATTCGCCCTATGAATTTGAATTTCTGCTTTAATCGCCGAATAATAGGAAACATAGGACAACCACCATTCGAGTACCTGATTAGGAATGAAATCGAAACCTTGTTCACCTTGCCAAACCATGCTAAAGTCAGCGTTCACAACAGAGATAATTGGCTTTATGAGCTTACTCCTCCTGACCATCCAACAACACCTGAGACACCACAATCCTACCAAATTAGGGATGATATGATGACTGATGAAGAGAGTGACCCTGAGACCCCTCCTAGTTACCATGACATTAACCACATTGATGAAGATATTGAGACCCCTGAAATCAACAAAGTAGGATATGCTGAAAGCTTGAACAAAATTTTGACGACTCTTGAAGTATACCAAGCTGACATTAATGTTGTTAAGGATGAAGTTAAGAGCATGAGATTGGACATTATAGGCCTAACTGATTTAACATGTGAACAGTTTTACCATATGAATTCCGCACTTGAAGACCTGAAGAAACGACTTTGATGAGCTGTAGTGATTTGCTTAATATTACTTTTTGTTTCTTTGTTTCTAGTTAGTTTTAAATTTATGCAACATTTCAAAGTTCATTTTTATTCCTGCACATTTAAGTTTCTGCAATTTCTTCCTGTTTCTGTCAAGAACAAAGTATTTCAATTAATGCAATTTTTCATTCAGTCTATTTACGTGTTTTCATAATTTAGTGCATTTACCAAAATTCCCACTGCATGTTTGATTAGTATTGTGTGCAATTTGTTACTATCAGTAATAACATATACTGATACTTCATATCCCAAATTGAAATTTAATGCTGTTATATATTGATTCATGGTTATGTTGTTATGTTGGAATTAATTAATTAATGTGATATGAATTATACATGGATTGAAATGAGGTGAATATTCTGGTTGAATTTCAAACTTTGTTAACATAACGGTCGTAACCCACCTTTCACGATCGTAACGGGCAAATGGACGCGTTACGACCGTAACCCATTCCTCACGATCATGACGACCTGAATGCACGACCTCTGAGTTACAGAGGCCGTTCTTCTTCCTTTCTCCACTTCTATTTTCCAAATCACTCTAACCATCCACTACCCCATTTCTCTCCTTTAACCACCTATAATCACCATTAATTCCTCCACTCCATTCCACTTTCCCATTTAATTCCAACTCCACAAATTCCTTTTCACTCCACTATAAATCAATCCACTTTCTTCACATTCTCATCACACATCCTCCAACCAATATCTCACGCTCAAATTCCTTTGCATGCAATGGCAAACATCACATTTAGAGAAGGCGAACAAGGAATAGCACAAAGAGCTAAGTTTGAAACGTTTCAAACCCGCGGGCTCCAAACGACTCGGTACGTTGACCTCGACTGTCTGAGAGAGTTAGGCTTGTTCGAAGGCGTGAAGCAACTTCTTGAAAAAGTCCGCCTATGGGACTTATGCAGCCAACCACAACCAACTTTTGAAACCCTCACTCTGGAGTTCCTGAGCTCTTTCCATTATATCACACCCTCTAGATCCACAAACCAACTCTCAGGTATAACAAAATTCCGAATGTTTGGCAGAGATTTTGAACTCACACAAACTAGATTCGCAAAACTTCTAGGCTTCAGTCACGGTGAAGGTGTCCACCTTCGTGTGCCAGACAACTTCAACGAGACAGCTTTTACTTTGTGGTACAACATTACCAATAGCCGTGCTTCAGCCTATCATAGTCTCAACGCCACTCACATTCACAATCCAGCGATCCGGTACTTTCATCGTATCATCTGCAACACCATCTTCGCAAGGGAGAGCAACCATAAGCTCAATTCTAAGGAGCTCCTGTTCTTGCATTGTGCTCTGAATGACGAGCAAATCAACGCCGCTCCATTCCTACTGGCTCACATTCAATCCGTAGCAACAAGAGGCGCCACACCCTTCTATATTGGCGGGATTGTCACTTTCCTAGCTCTACAGTTGAATCTTGGTGCCAACCTCACTAATCTGCCTTCTATGGCACCTGAGCTGCTTACAATGAGCTACTGCAAGTCTGCACACATGATCTCTCAGCGTGAGGATGGCAAGTTTAACCCTGTGATACAAGGCACCATTTATCATAACATCGTTTTGCCTTGCAAGAACAGAATAGATCCATCAAACAGAGCCAACTGGCTATTTGATTTACCAGCTCCCACAGGCCATGTTCCAATTGTTGAAGACCAGCCTGATGCACCTGTGGATGAGATGCAAGATGAGATGGATTGTGCTGAGCCAGTTCAGGACATACCTGAGACTTCTACCAGGCAGCCGCCTTCTGTTGAGATCACCCTTGACGACATCCTCCGTGCCATTCACCATCAAAACCAGATGAATGCCGCACTTGAGCGGAAGTAGCAGGAGCAGTATTATGCACTCCTTGCCACTGTTGTCAAAAACCAGGAAACAACGGATGAGACATTAGGTAAGGTCTTAAGCGAGTTAGAAGCTTTGAGGAGGGACGTCACTGCTCTTACTGTCAATGGTTCCGATGACGAAGCCACTCCTACCAGACGTTCCCGCACCAGAAGCCGAGACCGTGGTCGTTAGTAGCATTAGTTTTTCTTTTTAGTTTTGCATTCTGTTTTTGTATCGTATTTCCCCGCTATTATATCACAACATTGAGGACAATGTCTGATATAGTGTGGGAGAGGTACCTTTTCGCTTTATTTATTTATGATATTTCTCAAGTTTCAATTCTTCCCCGCTTTATTTAGCCATACCAAAAATATTTTTGCTTTATCTTCGCATAACTCGACCTACCTATGAAATCGTAGTTAGGAAGCTGAGAAAGATCCAACAAGATCAATACAGTCTTGACACCTTAGACTTCCTACTTAAGCAATCCATTTCGATAACTGTTATGCCTATATCTTAAGTCTTAGTTCTAAAGTAACCCCTAGTAGTTTATACTAGCAGTCAGCACCATCTAGACACAAACCACGTGGGGAGCCGATGAACATAAGTGTTTGATGCTTAATCTATAAACAATCCTTCATATCTCGCTGCCATAAAAAGAGAATTTGCACCAAAGTACACGGTCGCATATAAGATATGAGTAATAGAAGAAGGAATCTATTGCTAGTTAGTTCAGAGGTATCTGGTTCTGAACTTGGTAGGGCGTGCTACGGCTCGATCCCCCACAACCGCCAATTTGGATAACATGTAAAGGGTTGCCACATTCGTGTACCAGACCCCGTGCTAATAAAGGATCAAAGTTACTAACCGGCTACTCCACTACGTGCGTGCTAAGACAAAGGGCTTAATGTGATTGCGCTAGAACGAAACCTGGTGAAATAAGAACGAGGGACTCTAGGTAGAATCATAACAGAATTACTGAATGTTTCGTTTAGAGGGAAATCGATGACTTAGCTTGTTGCTTGTGTCATTAGTGTATCGTTAGTGTTCTACTCTAGTATCAGTCTATCTAACTAATGACTTCTCGTATCTGTTTCTGAGAAAACCAATGGTATGTTATGTGTATGCGTCTGATGAAATTTATCCGATCATTTTTCAATTGATTATTTGCTTGAGGACAAGCAAAGGTTTAAGTATGGGGGAGTTTGATAACGAGAAATCGCATCATATTATTACTATGTTTTTAGTCCGTTTTTATCATACATTAGTCCTTTTAACTCCCGATTGTTTCGAGTTTATATGCCACATTGCAGGTACAATATGTCTAGAGCCAAAATTATGGAAAAAGATCAAAGGAACAAAATTTAGCATGAAAAGAAAAGAGAAGAACTCAATTCTGCTAAAACTGCAGAATTTGTTGCTATCACGGTCGTCACAAGGGTCTTACGACCGTGACGCGCCTTTTTAAGGTCTTACGATCGTCATAAGGGTCTTACGACCGTGACGCGCCTTTTTAAGGTCTTACGACCGTCTGTAACACGGTGGGAGAACTGACTTTAGTTAAATGTTGCGGATAGCAAGAGTCGCCACCGACTTTTATTTTATCCAAAAGGAAAGGGCATAAAAGAACAGGAAAGACCTTAAAAGATTTTTGGGTTCGGGGGGTAGGTTATGTAAAGGGAAGGTGTTAGCACCCTTTACATCCATGGTTATCCATGGGCTCTTAGTTACTTAGCTCACTTTAAAATGTTTTTGAGAAGTGTAGTGTGTGATTAGAAATTTTCTTAAGTGTTTTATAATGATCCATGTACGGATATATATAAAACCTTTGTTTTGAAAATTGTTTGAAAAATGTGAAGTGTTTGAAATGTTTTTGAAAAGTGAGCAAGTACATAAGAGGAACCTACCCTAAGTTAAGTCTTTTCTGTTCTTAAATATCCTTTAGGTGGTAAGACTATCCCTATTATTAAGGAATAGGTAGTCATTACCTTGGATGTGTGAGGGACAAATGAAGGGACATCTGTTATTTAGGCAACTGTAAGGTGTATAAGCAATTCGAAGGGACTTATCATCTTTATTCGAAAGGGACAAGATCATTACGAAGGCAACCATTAAGGGACTTGATCTTTTTATCGTTAAGGGACTAGATGATATGAGATGAGGGACTTTGCTTTTACACCTTACTTGACCTTTTATTTAGGCAACATGAGAGGTAACCCTTAAGAAGTGAGATGGCGATCCAAGATCGACTTACGTGTGTGAGTGTACCAATTCAAATATTTATCTTTAAGATTAATGATCTAAATCCAATTTTACATACAAACATGTTTTACACTCCCTATTTTTCTAACCATAGCATTTAAAAATAAATAATAAAAATTATTCTACAACTATTACATATTGGATACAATTACATTATAATTAAAATAATTAAAATAAATAAGTAAATAAATAAATAGTTAAATGGGTTAGTAATAATAATAATAATAAAATAAACAATCACATAATAGATAAATAAATAAATAAAGGGGTTAGTAATAATAGACCAAAATAAATATAAGAAGAAGAAATTAGCATAGTAACATAAAAAATTTAATTTTAAATAAATAACTATTTTTAGATTTTTAATAAAGGAAATAAAGAATAAATATTATATACTAATAAAATATGATTAATAGTCTAATTATTTAATTTTATACACATATTATAAAAATATTTGATTATAAGCATACAAAGTAATAAATTAAGTTCATACAATAAAATTAGGGTTTTAATATTTTTAATTAAATTATTTAAACTAGAAAACTATAAACAAATTAATTATTTACAAAATAATTAGGGTTTACAAAATATTATTAGGGTTTGTGAATTTAGAAAATAAAATAGAATTAGGTTTTATAAAATATTAGGGTTAATTAATTAATTAAGTTATTTACATATAAAAATTATATACAAATTATAAAATAAACATACATGATTAAAATTTACAAATAAATAAATTAAGACTAAAAATATAATTAGGATTTATAAAAATAAATTAAAAAATTTTAGAACTAAAAAAGATTTGGTTTATAATTTAATTATCAATTAATTTTAATTAAAAAACAATAACAATAATAATTAAAACAAAAAATAAAATGAGAGAAAGAAAAAAAGGGGGAGGCCTGGTTTTGATTCCAGGACCTCCCCAATACCTGATGAGAACCCCAGCCACTGGGCCAACGTGAGCTTGTGAACATAGGATGAACACTGGTTATTATATTTTAAGCTTGGAAAATAATGGAACTTTTCACCAAAAATAACTGAGGACAAGTTCGAACCCATGTCCTTTTGCTTCACACATGCGCGTATCAACCACTGGGCTAAGCATCATCAACTGAAATAATACTCAAACAATTTGATAAAATATTAAATCAAAATTTCAAATCCCAGTTGCGCGCCAAGAACTTCATCTTCTTCGTTTTACCTGCGAAAATACTTGCAATTTTTTCCACGCATTCACCTGCGAATTTTCACAACCAGAAACCTACATTTTTTGAAACATCATGAAAACCATCATAATAATAACAATCAAGAACCCAGATCAATTGCTTATTGTTTATACGTTGTAGCCATGTCTTTAGAATGTCCAAAATCAATGTAAAACATGAAACCCTAAAGTGATGGCCGAAACCCTAATAATGGCATCTATCGTATTTGTCCATGGTTCTTCACCACATCAATCCAGAAACCATCTATGAACATCAACAAACATTAGTATATGATCAAAATTTATTATAAACAGGTAAAATTAATGAATCGAAGAAGAATAGATCAATGGCATATATGCTTCGGGTTATGCACATGAGGACGAATCAGAGCCAATAAAAGGGTGGTTTCGATTCAGGGAAGCTCAAGGAAGCTTCTTATGTCCTTAGAATACCTTGAAAACTCCTGCAAAGATGAAACCGAAAATTGACTTTTTATGTATTTTGTGAAGTTTGAAATTATGGTTTGAGGCTGCAAAAATCGTCCTTATGCATTTGATGAGTTTGTATACTTATAGAAGAATGGAATTAGGTCAAAATAACATGGATTTATGGGCCTTGATGGATACCTTGAGTGTGAAGAAATCTCCTTTCCAAATTAGTCAAAAAATCAAATATTTTCATGCTATAATGCCTTAGCACGAATTTGGATGGTTTTGAATCAACTTAAATGGTCATTAAGAGTTTCTAGAAGAAGAATCACTTTTAAATATTCAATTTTCATATTTTATTTTGATTTAAAATGATTTTAAATGAATAAAATAAAAATAAATAAAATAAAAATAATAAAAATCTGAATAAATGAGGATTGGGTCGTGCATGATGTCATGTTGAAGTTTGGATCACAAAATTGCAAGCCCATTTGGAAGAAATTGGTTTTAAGGCCCTATTTGCTTCATAAACCTCCCAAAAATTTCCCAACTTTGCAAGGGCACAAATCCTTCAATTTTAATGCTATGAGGGTGTTATTGGACATTTTTGAAAGCTTAAGGAGTCCTCTAACCAACTCCATTGGTTTCATGTCCATATCATTTACCATTCTCAAGTTATGCCCTTTTGAAGTTGTTGACTTTTTATTGACTTTCAAAAGGACCTATAATGTCTTAGCTCATACCTTCCAAATGAAGCATTTTTGGGCTTGGCTTGTGATACACAAAGTTGTATAGAATTAAATTTCCTTCAAAATGAGCTTTGGATGGGAAAAATTTGATGAAGCATGTGAAAGTTATGGCTGGTCAAAGTTCAGTTGACTTTTCCTAAGGAAACCCTAATTTAGAAACTCCTGATTCTTGATGATCTGGAATCTCCTTGATGAATCATGATCAACCCTTGATCAAATGATGAATTTTACTTCATATACTTGATGTTGGCAAAAAATAATGAAGTTTGACTTTGGTTTGACCACAGTTGACCTCAGTTTGACTTTTTAACTACTTTGACTGATTTTGACCTATCTGATCATCTGACTGAGCAAACTTTTGGGAAAAGTCTTGAAACTTGTCATGGGGATTCTTAAACACATATAAGATATTATGAAGCTCACTTTAAGTCTTGGAAGTCCATTTAGCCTGATTAAAGTCAAAACCCTAGTTTTGGATGCACTGCTTAGGTGGATGCATTGTCTGAGGGAATTGTCAAATCTTCTGACCAATTGTGAACTTTGTGAACCTTGTGAACCTCATAAGATGTCTTGTGAACCTTGTGAACCTCATGAGAGGTCTTGTGAACCTCATAAGATGTCTTGTGAACCTTGTGAACCTCTTAGTACACAAAGTCTTGTCTTGTGAGGGCAAATTTTGGGGTGCAACACCGTCACACTACGTTACGACCGTAACGCGCTAAACATTAGAATTTTGCCCGTTACACACATGTCACAATCGTTACAAGGCTTATTTAATTAATTTGAGATATAATTGAAGACGTGCAACTAATGGAATTGAAGGAAGTCTTTGTTGACTCTGTATTTATCTCCTCCAACTGAACCAAGTAAAGCATGTATCCCTGATTCTTCTCAACAAACGCACACGAAGTCCACTTTCTCTTTTTCAACTGAAAGCCCAGTAATGCTTATAAATAGAAGAAGCTGAGACGAGAACTGGACGGAGTTTTTGATTGCCAAATTTGTGCGAAAGCTCTGCCAATTTCTACACCCATTTTTGCAGTATTTGTTTTTTTCTACTTTAGTTTATTTTCCCTTACCTTAATAACAATTTCCAACATCAGGAAATTGTTATCGCATTTATTTTCTTTTAGCCTCAGAATTTAGTTACTCTATTTAATTTGGACGCTCCAAGCTTGCCAGATTGTGGAAGAGGGAGCCGAAGAGTTTATTTGTTCAGGTTTTAATTTGCAATTAATATTAAGTTACATTTATTTATGTTAAGTTCCCGTCGTCATTATATAATGCATGTTTTAATGTCTATTAATTACATTTTGTGTTCGTCTATTGTTTTAATTAATATGAGTAGCTAAATTAACTGAGTCAGTATGTAATAAAGCAACCAAACAGATGAATCGAATCTAAGCTAAAAACATTTACGAACTTATATTCTGGCTGTGACTTTTTATAATTAAAATCAAGCTTTTTGTTACGAGAGTAAGAGAAGTAAAATAGGCTAGGTCGAGACCACGAGAGTGTGAGATTTTAACCAGATAGCTAAAGTTAGGCATTCAATTTAAATACAGCGAGAGCGCTTTAAAACGAGTTAGACTTATTAAGTTTTCAAAAATTATTTTCTAAACACTTATGGGCTAGCAAGAGCAGACATAGGGCTTTAGAAGTATGATCTGAGATAAGACCACGAGAGTGTGAGTCAAGGATTTTTAAACTAGGTAATCTCTACAGAATTATTTAAGTGAAACATCTTTATAAGCTTAGACTATATTGATCCGCATAGGTTAATATTATTACATACCGACCGCCTTATCATTATTTCTTTAATTAAGTTTAGTTTCCCATTTTTAATCCCTAAAACCATAACCGTGACAAATTTCCGCCTTAGCTAAACTAGCAAATCTTCTAGCACTAGAGTGATTACAAAGTCCCTGTGGGTTCGACATCTTTTTATTACTATTGCGATAGGCTGTGCACTTGCAGTTTAGATACTGTTAGACACATTAGGTCTTCATACATCACCTACATTACTTGGAGACATCTTACATTCTCTCCATTCCCGTACTACGAAGGCACGAGGAACTCTGATGTGTTGTATACCTCTATTGTCTAGGTGGTTTATTTCTCACCTTCCTCGATCAGTGATGAAGAATGAACGAGGGTTCAGGTGGTCCAAGAGGATCATGTCACTTTCTCATTCAGATATTCATTGGTGCTCTCGATCTATGGAGAATGTTACTATCATTGACCATTGTGGGGAGTTCCCTAATGTGCCACTCCTTGGCATAAGAGGGGGCATTACTTACAACCCTTCTTTAGCTCTACGTCAGTTTGGTTACGCTCAGAGTGATGGTCCTCATGACATAGTTATTCTGGGTATCGTGTTTGATTACGACAACAATCTTCAAGATTACCGTCAAAGGTTTATACGAGCATGGGGTAAAGTGAACAAGGTTGACAACAAGACTCTAGAACTAAAGTACACTATTCCTATGGAACCTTATCTCAGATGGGTACGAGCACGTGCTCAGACTCTTATGATGCCATACCCTGCTATCCTGCCAGTTACCATGGAGCCTGTTGCTGAAGGAGATACTCCTTATATCATTCTTCATCTAGACATGCCCACTGACATGGAAGAGTTACAAAGGTCCTGGATCCTGTTGAAAGAGCAAAGGGATACGTTTGAGACTCTTTTCAAAGCTAGTCAAGAAAGAATCCTGGAGCTGACAAGACAACTTCACGAGGAGCGGAATCTCAACTCATACCTCAACACAAAGAGGAAGCGTCCATGGGAGACTTAAAACCCCATCTTTGTATTCATTTCATTTTTGTTGTAAGCCCAAGAGGCAAACAAGTTTTTTGCTTACTAATAAAAGTTTACTTTCTGGTTGTTTAAAAAAATTTAAATCTTGCGGTCCTTGAAAACATTGCATATGCATTTACATACCATATCATTGCATCACAGGTTTCTTATGAACAGGTATCTTATCTTTTCGCTGTTTATTTCAGCAGAAATGGCTCTTGAACAGATTGTCAAAGATCTCCAGGCTCAGAATGCACAATTTCAAGAGTTGATCTTGAACTTGTCCAAGGGACAAGATGAGCTGAAGACACTGCTGGCTAAGAAGAAGAAGAAGACTAGAAAATCAGGAGGCCTTATCAATCTGGGAAGAAGATTCAGAGGTCCTATCAAGACAAAGGAACAGGTTGAGGATTCTGAATCTGAGAATTTTGAGAAAGAGGGAGGTAGTCTTCATGATACTGTGGGAGATTCTGATTCTGAGGCAAACTATTATCATGATCCTGCTATTGAAGAGAAGTACAAGATGCTGGTAGACAGAATGAACGCTATGGAGCTACAAAAATCTTCTGGGCTTGATTTTGAAGATCTGAGTTTAGTTTCTGGAGTGGTTATACCTATTGGCTTCAAGGTTCCTGTTTTTGTGGTGTATGATGGTGTTTCATGTCCTAAGCTGCACCTAAGATCCTATGTCCGAAGGATCCAACCACATACTGCTGATAAGAAGTTATGGATTCATTTCTTCTAAGAAAGCTTGTCTAGATCTCAATTGGAATGGTACTATCAACTGGAAAGTGTTAATATTCGTGATTGGAATGATCTTGCTGAGGTCTTTTATAGGAAATACCAGTATAATGCTGATTTAGCACCAACTCGCATGCAGCTCCAAAGCATGTCTATGGGTGCTAAGGAGAGTTTCAAAGAGTATGCCCAGAAATGGAGAGACCTGGCTGGCAGAGTTCAACCTCTTCTGACTGACAGGGAGCTGGTGGATTTGTCTATGAGTACGTTGAATGGTCCTTTCTACAGTCACCTCATTGGAAGCTCATCATCTGGTTTCACTGAGCTGATAATGACTGGAGAGCGTGTGGAAAGTGGTATAAGAAGTGGTAAGATACAGGTGGGTTCTTCTTCATCAAGCATTGCTAAGAAGCCCCCAAGTGGAAAGAAATAGTCTAATGTTGTGTACGGTCAACATAGTCGTAAGAGGAGTCACCAATCTATGGGAGTAGTTCACATCTCCAATCCTACTCCTGCAACACCAGAGCCACAACAAAACAATCAACAGAAGCCTAGAAGACAGTTCACCAAGATCAACATGTCACTGGCCCAAGCCTTGCAACACATGTTGAAAGGGGAACTAATTACTTTGAGGGATCCTCATCAGAATCCTAATACATCCTCTCCTCGATACAATCCTAATGCAAGATGTGCATATCATTCTAATAGTCCGGGATATGACACCAACAACTGTTGGGTGTTGAAAAACAAGATTCAAGACATGATTGAAGCTGGGGAAATTGAATTTGACCCTCTTAAGACCCCAAATGTGATCACTGCTCCTATTCCCAATCATGAGAAGACTGTTAATGTTGTTGATGAGGTTTCCTATGTCTCCTCAGTAGCAGATATGACTACTCCTCTATCCATTATCAAGAAGAAGCTGGTGCAGGCTGGATTCTTTCCAGGTTGCAATGAAGATTGTTTCTATTGTGCCTATAAACCTGATAGCTGCTGGAAGTTGAAAGATGGTATTCAACGCCTCATGGACAATTACACTATATTATTTGAAAGGACTCCTTCTGTTGAAAGTATGTGTGAACATCTGACTCAAAGTACGAAGCTTGAAGATGTAGTTATGGTTGATAAAGTACCAGTGAAGATTACCTCCAAAGGCCCTGTCAGGATCACTTCTAAAGGTCCTGTCAGGATTACTGCTGAAGGCCTTGTGAAGACTGTTGCTGAAGTTAGACTATACCCTGGAATTATGGTTCTGATGTTTACATCCATGGTGTTAAGCAAGAACCTCTGGCTGATGCACCTGTTACTGATGTTAATCTTGATGTGGATAATATTGCTGGATCTAGTAAGATCACCAGAAGTGGAAGAATCTTCTCTCCTCAGGCTACCTCCAAAAGTGCATCTACTCCAACTACTACCTCCAATCCTGGGCCAAGTACTGATGCCCGGGGCAAGGGCCCTGTAATTGAACCTATGCAAGCTGAGGCACTGACTGCTGAAAATCTTTCTAAACAGATGGAAGAAGTACTGAAGATCATTTGCAAGAGTGATTATCTTTGTTGTTGTGTTCTGAGGCTCATGCTAAAGCCTTAATCAAGTTCTTAAAGACTGCTCATGTGCCAAATGAGATTTCTGTGGACCAATTTGAGAATTATGTGGCACATCTGACTTGTGATAATGGGCTGGGCTTTTCTGATGCTGATTTGACTCCTGCCAAGAGAAACCATAACAGAGCTCTGCATATCTCCATTGAATGTAGATGCACTACCTTGTCTCATGTGCTGGTGGACAATGGTTCTTCATTAAATGTGCTCCCTAAAGAGGTTCTGGACAAGCTCAGTCCTGAAGATGTTGTGTTAAGACCAAGTGATGTAGTGGTGAGGGCCTTTGATGGTTCAAGAAGAGTGGTACATGGAGAAGTAGACCTTCCAATCAAAGTAGGCTCTCAAGTATTCAACACTACTTTCTATGTGATGGATATTCGTCCTGCGTATTCTTATTTGCTTGGACGCCCCTGGATCCATGGGGCAGGTGCTGTGACTTCCACCTTGCATCAAAAGTTGAAATATCCGGTGAAAAACAAAATTGTCACTGTCTATGGTGAAGAAGAGTACATGGTGAGCCATGTGAATACTTTCAAATATGTAGAAATGGAGGGTGATATGGTTGAAACTCCATGTCAAACATTTGAAGTTGTTCCTTGCTCTGATCCTGTTCCTCAGTCTGTCCCTACTTCTGAAGGAGCTCCTATGGTTACTAACATACCTCCCGCAATGGCCTCCCTCAAAGATGCTAAAGTTGTGGTTGCAAAAGGTGGTTCTGCTATTTGGGGTCAGCTTCCCAACATCCCTTACAAGTCTAACAAATTTGGTTTGGGTTTCACTCCAGAATCTCAGAAGGTTGTTCGTCGTGCTCGTGTTGTTCGTATCACTAATCAAGGGGTCATAAGAGATCAAATCAATGATGTGGGTGACTGTCATGAAGACTACAACCTGGATGATTGGATCTTTCCTACCATGGTGTAACACCCCAAAATTTGCCCTCTTATTTATCATCAACCTCGAGAGATTCACACTTCATTCTTGCATCATTCCGCATATCATCGCATCGCATTTGAAAAAATAAATAAATCATTCATCGTCCTTTGCATGAGGTGTGTGGTCGATCGAGGCTTGGCAAACATTGGAGTTCAAGAGAAAATGATGTACCAAAAATAATTCACACCACTTTCAAGCTAACCCATTAAAAAGGAAGAATTCACCACTTTCTCTCCCTTTTCTTTCCACCTTTCCTTCCACTTTCTTTCCACATTTCCTTTCATTCTTTCCTTCTCCTTTTTCCACTTCAATTCCACTCTATTTCCCTTGGAAACTTCCACCAACTTCTACAATCTTCTAGAGTGTTCCAAGGAATATTCCAAGGAATATTAGGAATATTCCAAGGAATATTCCTTTTCCAACCTAACCCTAACTAACTCCCAAACCTAATTTTGGATCCCAAACCTAATTTTTGGGCCCCAAACCTAATTCCTTTCCAAACCTATCTCCAAGCCTAGCCTTTATATAACCCTTAATCACTTCAATGCAAAGGGTTCCCACAATTCCAAATTTTTCACTTTTTCATAATCACTTTTTCTCTCTCACGTTTCCTTCATTTTCCCTCCTTTCACCAAAAGCTTCTTTGAATAAGCTCTTCAAGTTTCACATTGAAACTTGAAGATCTTGAAGTTTAAGCCTCCAAACTCCATTAATTGTGGATTGTAGAAGAAGAAGCTAGTGATTTTGTTGAAGATTTTGGCTTATCGGAAGTGTACGAAGATTCAAGCATCAAGAACGCATTTATTTTGCGATTTCTCGGCTTTTTGGTTTTCACTTCGATCAAGCTCTGATTCTTGCAACAATTACCGAAGCACTCCTTTGCTTCGTAGGTTGGTGATCTTAATCACTTCTTCTTTAAGTTATTCTCTTCATCTTGCCACTTTTGGCGTTCTTTAAGTACTTTTCATTTTGATTGCGATCGATTATGTTTCATTATGTGTTGCTTACATTCTAAGATTTGTAATGATTTAGAAGCTAAAGTGCTGATAGCTATAGGTGTTATCATGTGTAAATAAGCTCAAATTAAGAAGAAATTAGTGGTAGCATGTTCCTAGGAATGTTAGGGATCATTAGAAGTGAGTTTGTGGCCAAAAGCACTTTTTTCTCAACTTCTTTTACCTTCTGGTTCAGTGTAAACCGGTTAACCATTTGGTTAACAGGTTAACGGGTGCGTATTAGCCACAAAACAGGGCAGATTTAGGTCCGTTAACCGGTTAACCAATTGGTTAACCGGTTAACGCTGTTAATTTTTGTTTTTTTTGCTTATTTGATGGCTTAGTCCTTATCTCTAGTGCCTTTAATGTCTATACATGTTGAGGTATTGATTTTAGGGAATTTTTGGGTCCATTTCCAGTAGCTCATTCCCCCATTTCGAGTCGTTTCGACACGATTCCGTCCATGTCGCGTATTAGGAATTTTTATGCTTCTTTGTACATAGCTTGAGTTCTTGCTTTTTGTTGCCATGTTCATGCATCATTAGGCATGTAATAATCATGTTGCATTCTGTTTTTACAGGTTTGTATTGCATCAAATCATTTTTGCATTCCATTATGTTAATGTATGTTGCATGTTGAATAATCATAAGTATGTTCATTTCTTGCATTTTGTTGTATATTTGATCACATCATCCATATCAATTCAATTCTGAATTTTGCATTGAGTTTAGCATGTTTATTGATCTATCATATTGCATGTTCATAATCAATAATCATCATGTGCATATACCATGTTCATGTACCATACTTTTGCATTACTTGTTGCATAATCAACCATGTAATGCATTCTTGCTTAATCTTCAAAATATTCATGATCTCTCATTTATATATGATGATCCATGTTCAAATGTATGTTCATGATGGATTTAGTGCATTATTCATTGAGTTTGTGCATTAAAATATGAAAATAATCAATTCTGGATTTTGCATTTCATAGTTGTTTTTGCATATAGGTGATGTAAAATGTGTGTTGTTTGTTTGTAGTGCATGATGTATTTGACCTTTTACACCTACTTTTTTACGCTGCATGATAGTTGTAGTATGCTGTTTGTGCTATGCTTTATTTTCATAGCTGTTTGTGTGTTTGAGTGCTGTAAATAGTTGCTGAATTTTGGTTTAGCATAGTATAGGCACCCTTAAACCTAAGATTGAGGCTAGTTTAGGTCCAAGAGCCTTAAGATTTAATTGTTGTGTGTTTGCTTTATTATTTTTTAATAAAATGCACATTAACATTTGTTTTGTAGTGGGGAAGGTTGAGATAAGTTTCCTTACACCTTATCCTTTTATTTTTTATGCATTTCTTTTATGCATTTTAATTCATTTTTTCCTTCCATATTTGTGTTTGGTAGGATTTCCCCCTTTGTTAGGATCAACTTATCTTCCTTAGGAAGTAAGTTGCATCCTTTTTCATTCTTTCTTTTCCTTTTGCTCCTTAGGATTAGAAAACCTCACAAACCATTAGGATCTCCCTTTTGTGCATAATAAATAACTTAGGGTTGGTCTTATCTCCCTTAGTTTTTGTCCTTTTCCGACTTGAGTCATTCTTTCTCATCTCATAAAGAAAAACAATAAAATACTAAATAAAGGTTGAATGTTCTTATACGACATGAGACTTTGTTGCGGAGTGCTTATACGCGTCCTGTTTCGGGGCGAGGTGTAAGTACTTCCCGCGATGGATAAGTCTTAGTATGAGAATGTTTGCAAACAAACTCCAAAACACTTCTCATAAAAGACAATCAATAAAGACCATTGCGTCTTCTCTTATCATCTCCTAATCTTTGCCGACGAATACGACTTGTCTCAACAGTTCAAACAGCGATACGGTAAACACCCTCGAGTCAGAGCCGGTAACACCTGAGCTAGAGCTATGGAAACGTCATCCTTAAAAACACAAATAGTTCCCGCCTTAGTTAGGTGAACTACGTCGACTCTGATCCTCATTATCCCGATGAGGTACGTAGGCAGCAGGGTAGGGCCCGTTCGAGTACATTCTTTATTTTCCCTACATTTCCCTCTTTTTTTCCATTCTCTTTTCTTATTCCTTTCTTATTTCTCATTCTCATTCCAGTCAGCGGTTTTATTCAGCAGCATTCTTATTCTTTCTCACCCTTTGAAACAAACAAGCAAGCGTGGATCCCGTCGGGTACGGCGGACGGTCTGGGGTGCTAATACCTTCTCAGGTCGTAACCGACTCCCGAACCCATATCTTTGGTTTGTAGGACCTTGTCCTTTCCTTCTTCCTCGGGTTTGTGCAACATTACCTTTCCCATTCTTTCGGGATAAAAATGCCTGGCTGGCGACTCTACCTTTTCCACGCCACTTTCGCGTTTGTACTAGGATGAAAATCCCGGGAGCGACAGCTGGCGACTCTGCTGGGGAGGAACCCAAAATCTCTGGTTTCCCTTGTAGAGTCAATCTTAGCGCTTGTCTGTTTTTGTTTCTTTCGGTGTTCATTTGTTTGATGCTGCGTGCTTTAGTTTAGCTTTACTATTTTCATTTACAGTTTTACTTTACAGCTTTACTTTACCGCATTTATTTACTGCTTTCAGTATTTATCATGCATCATTATCACTGTCTAGCTGTACTGGTTTTCTTTTTTTCTACGGGATGAGAGTTTCTGTGAGATAAGCCAAATACCCGGCTTGAGTGCACTATAGGATTAGCGTGGACACGTTGTACTCGCATGGTTACATGATGAGTGGCGATGTGTTCCACACCCAGGTTGCGACCGTCTTGGAAATATCTTGTGTGGGGGTTTTTCCCCACTTCGGGATATGACCTTGATGGTTATGTGCAACTGGGGACCGATCATTAAGAACCTTTGTGGAAACAACCCTCTCCAGTGATGACAGTGGCAGACCACATTTGTTGGCAAACCCACTCGCATCCGAGGGCCCACTAGGAACTCGCATAGGATGGCCTGGTTCTCTCATAGGAACCCAGTCAAGGCAAATTGTTCGTATGACGATAGTATTGTACCCTTCAGGATGAATGTACTATTATTTCTCGATTCAGTGCTTGAAGATGAGGACTTATGAGGGATGCTTGTTTTCCCCGTACTCAGCTGAGACCTCTCTGGTTAATATATAATGCCAAACCGATTCCCTGATTTGGTCATGAGCCATTTCTCGGAAATGGTGAACATATTATTGCTATTCGGCTTTGAGAGTCTGTGATGTTGACTCGGTATAGCATACCCGTGAGATGGGAGGGGTTTACAGGTTTGCAGGAACCCTAAATCTTCCAACAAACCCCACTTTGCCAGCACATGGTCCTTTGGTTTGAAATTCGGGATTTCGGTGGTACTGTTATTACGACTCTTCACCAGCACATGATTGTCTTCTCGACACCAATGTCAGACCAGTGATCTCCAGACCTTTGATCACACATCAGTGCATTGCATAACATCCTCTGCATGCTTGCATTACTAACACATGCTTACTCATTTGCAGGGCCGCATATCGCATCCTCATGAACATATCATACGCATTTACTGCATGATTTGCATATTTTGCATTTTTACAGGTCATTCGGACTTCCTAGCTTATTCAACTTCAGGCAATATAGCTGGTCAACACGTTCATCGGTATCCAACAAAAAGAAACCGAGTGAGAATGGCTGAACGAATGCAGACTGATCTTAATGAGCTTCAACAGAGGATGGATCAGTTCATGGACACGATGACCGACATTGCTCAGAATCAAGAGCGTCTCAGGTTGATGGTTGAGCAACCTCGTGGGAATGCTAATGCTGGAATCCCGACTGAGAATGTGGATCCCAATGCTGCCCGTAACGGAGGGCCAAATCTAAATGGGGCCGCGGCCCGTAATGAAGACACTCAGGAAGACCAGTTTACTCTACTGGATGCTGATATGGGTAATATGAACGAGGTCAACAATCGAAGGTATGAAGAGCTGGTGGAGAAGATTAAGGCCATGGAATGTCAGAATTCCCTGGGCATCGATGTAACCAATCTTGGGTTAGTGCCAGGAGTCAGAATCCCTCCTAAGTTCAAGGTGCCATCATTTGACAAGTACAACAGCAGCACGTGCCCTAGAACTCATATTCATGCATACTTTAGAAAACTCTCGGCTCATACTGATGACGAGAAACTTTGGATTCATTTCTTCCAAGATAGTCTATCTGGAGCTTCATTGAGCTGGTACATGAAGCTAGGCAGGGTCTCTTTCCGATGCTGGAAAGATTTAGCTGAAGCTTTTCTCAAGCAGTATCAATACAATATTGATATGGCTCCAAACCGCACCCAGTTGCAGAACTTGTCTCAAGGACCCAAGGAAAATTTTAAGCAGTATGCCCAGAGGTGGCGTGAGCTGGCCGCACAGGTTCAACCTCCGTTGCTCGATCAGGAAATGGCCGATATGTTTATGGGAATCTTGCAAGGTGTTTACTTGGATCATCTGGCCGCCTGCCCGTCCATTGGTTTTTCTGATATTGTCATCGCTGGAGAAAGGATAGAAAACTTCCTGAAATTAGGAAAGATTCAGGATGCAAGCAGTGCTAGTTCATCTGGTGTGAAGAAACCTTTTGGCAATGGCCAAAGGCGAAGAGAAGGTGAGACCAATGTCGTGTATAAGAGCCGAGATAGAGGTCGTTCTCAAGGTTACTACCAAACAGCTGCTGTGACTACTACTCCTCAGGCTCAACCACAATCTCAAGGTCAGCAATATCAGGCGCAGAGACCAAATCAGGAAAGGACAAGAGCGAGAAACCGCAGACTTGATCCCGTCCCATGCCCATATGCTGTATTGCTCCCAGAGCTGCTAAAGTTGAACCTGGTTGAGCTTCATACCATGAGAGCCCCTGCTCCTGATAATCTACCTCAGAACTTCGATGCAAATGCCAGATGCGAATTTCATTCAGGTGCCCAGGGGCACAGTATTGAGAAATGTTGGGCTTTTCAGAACAAGGTACAGGACCTAATTGACTCCAAGGGGATCAATTTTGCGCCTCACCCAAATGTACTCCAGAATCCAATGCCTAATCACAACGGAACCGGTGTCACGGTTGTTTTACCATATTGTCCACGTTAAGCTGGAATCTTCAGGAAGCAAATAAAGCCATCTGTATCCAGATACTCTCAGTAATGGCAACTGTTTGTTTGTGTTTCTTCAATGCTTTTTTCATCCCTATTGAGGGTAACTACGTCACTTTGATTCTTCATTGGTCATGGGTCAATGGAGATATGTAGGCAGAAAATCTCCAGGTCTTTGCGAGCAACCTTATGGGACAACTTTAGTCCCCATCTTCACTTTTTCCTTCAGATGTCTCGTGTCAGAGTCAGAATAAGCTAGAAGAAGAAGCATGACTGCCATGGTAGGGTATACGGCTGCAACTAGAAGATTACAAGTCTGTGAAAGAGCTATTGATCACTGATAGTATCCAAGACTGGTAGGTCCAGACGGAGTCAAACTTCCTCAACAACGGCAATATTCAACTTCTTTACTGCATTTCCATTTGTAGTTTCTTTTATTTGCTAAACATTTGTATACATGTATGAAATTTGTTGGCTTTTGAATGTTATCAATAATAAAACTCACATGTTTTTCTTGAAGTGATTCATTTGTCAAGTTAATTTTGCATGTTTACATCGCAATACCAATTGTCGTGCTTAAACTCTATGAAGGAGAATGACGAAGCAAAAACGCAAAAATCTTTGATTGTGTGCTCTCGAATAAGACCCTGTTGACGATGTACAGGCTTTGTTTCAAATCCCTAAACACTGGAGATATAAGGGAGATAGACCCTTGCTAACCCCCTTGAGCCTTGAAGTAGGAGTTTCTTCTCGCATGAAAAACCCTCACATGTAACCCAGGGGCAGGGTAGATGTCAGCTAGTCGGACCAAGCATTCAGGCTTTCATAAAGGAGTGTATTTGAGGATCCATTACATTCGACTATGCTAATCAAGAGGTCCAAAGACCAGAAGCTACAATGGTTATCCGAATCAAGAGGTCCAAAGACTGGAAACCACAATGGTTATCCTTCATCGACCAAAGATTGAGGCAGTCACTACCCTCGCAAAGCAATCAAGACAAACAGTGTCACACGATTTGTTCAGAAAGAAAAAAATGAAATGAAAAGCCCGCTAAGTCGAAACTTGAAAACAAGTGACTTAGGCAAAAGTTAGGGCATCCCGCTGGACTTTGCAATCAAAGATTCACAAGAATCAGTCCAGGCAAAAGGTAGGGATAAGCAAAATAAAGCAAAAGCGAAAGACAAAAAGGATTACACAAGAAAGATCCTTAAGCAAGAACAAAGTCGTATGGCACAGACACGAAAGACAAAGGGGTGACTGACTCCAAACAATAACCTGATTGGTGCTTGAACCGATAGCAGCAATGGTTCCTCGACCAACACTAAACCCTTATGAAAGGTGAACGCTTGCGAAAATTAGCTGAACGTAGGAATGGAGAACATCATGAAGAGGGGCGGGGCACAAATAATTTCGAGCCTATATCCTTTGTTTTTGTAACCGTGAACCAGGCCACGATACGACCCTCGAAAGTCCTAACTGAAACAGGGTTAATTTGAGAGCATACTACTACGAGGCCGCGTCCCTGACTCCTATGAGTTGTGCTAAAAGAGCTTGTTGGTATTGCATGTACATACTTTCATTCAAAAATAATGTTGTATCTTAACCAGTGATTTGTTCACAAAGGTTTGCGACACTTTTTCAAAACTTCAAGATTAACATGTGTATTGCATTAGAATTTCCATTCTCAAAATAAACATTTTTCTGCTTGCATACATCTGTTTGGCATCATAAAAAGCTCGGGTGCGGAAATTCAGTCTAGAAGCTTAAGCTTGCCCAATTGAGAAGTATAAAACTTCTGAAAGACAATCACGTCAAAGTGCACTTTTCCGAGAAAACTCCATTGAGTAAGGATGTTCCCAACCAGTCATGGTAAGAGCCAACCAATCTGGGGCAGTTATGTCAAGCAATGTCCTCAAGATTCAGCCAATCTGGGGCAATTACCTCGAGATTCAGATCTCTCCCAAAGCAATTGACCAAAGATTCATACTGGGGAAAGCCACCTTAATCGCACGAGGATTCATTCTTTCCCGAAGACAAATAATCAGAAGTTTAGAAATCGGGGCAATTATACTCCTAAAGAGTTTAAAGACACCAAGTCTTTAGTAAAATCCTCTTAAGGTAAAGCCCGAATAAAAGCGAACGATCCCTAGCACGAGACTACTTGAAATCTTTCCTCCTCAGCAGGACGCGGTTCAATTTCTTTATCCCCAACAGACGCATGGAAGTTATCCCCAGTAAAGTCGTCAAATGTTTCTTCAGCAGGTTTCCTTGATTTTATTTCCCAGCAGATCTCAAATCAAATCCTCTCTTCCCCAACAAAGCAATAAGGATCATCTCTATCAAGAGTCGTCTTCCCATAGTGAAGCACTTCTTACAAGAATCAAGAAATCCCCGACAGTTAGCTGAACGGTTCCCTTCCCCATAGAGGTTTAGAAAATTCAGGTAGACAAGAGAGTTCTCCTCAGCAGAGCCTTGACAGGTCTTCCCCTAGCTAAGTCGAAAGGTTGTTGATTCCCCCAGTGAAATATATGGGGTGAGATTTAATCCCCAGCAGTTGAGGCATCCCCTAGCAGGGCCTTCAAATCTAAAGTCCAATTTATTTTTGGCAAAGGTAATAAGTCGAGACAAACTAGTCAAACTCTTCTCCAACAGAAATATCGGCAATCATCGGTATTCCCCACAGAGTCAGCAAAGATTTCTTATATCCGCGACAGGAATTCTTTTTATACCTATCCCCTAGTGTCATGGGGCATCATGTCATACAATTCAGCATGTGTGTATTAAATCCAAGGTTGATATCCAAAGTCCACCTGTAGCGTGGCAATTTATCCAAAGTCCACCCGCAGCGTGGCAATTTATCCAAAGTCCACCCGCAGTGTGGCGATTTATCCAAAGTCCACCCGCAGCGTGGCAATTTATTCAAAGTCCAACCGCAGATTGGCCAAAGTCCATCCTCCGGGTGGCGAATTCTTGAAGTCTCCCGTAGCGAGCAGCAGCCCCCGTAGTGTGGAAAATTTTCATGGAAGTCTCCCGTAGTGAGCCAAAGTCTCCCGTAGCGAGCATTAGCCCCCGTAGTGTGGCAAAACATGGAAGTATCCCGTAGTGAGCAAAAGTCTCATGTAGTGAGCCAATGTCTCCCGTAGCGAGCAGCAGCCCCCGTAGTGTGGCAAAAGATTGAAGTCTCCCGTAGTGAGCAAAAGTCTCATGCAGTGAGCCAAAGTCTCCCGTAGCGAGCCGCAGCCCCCGTAGTGTGGCAAAGCATTGAAGTCTCCTGTAGTGAGCCAAAGTCTCTCGTAGCGAGCAGTAGCCCCCGCAGTGTGGCGAATTTTCAAAAGTCTCATGTAGTGAGCCAAAGTCTCCCGTAGTTGAGCAATGTGCCCCATAGTGTGGCGAATATTCAAAGTCTCCTGTAGCTGAGCAATGTTCCCCCATAGTGTGGCGAATTTTAAAAGTCTCCCATAGCTGAGCAATGTGCCCCCGTAGTGTGGCAAGATTTCCAAAGCCCCCGCAGTGTGGCAGAGTATCCCCGCAGAGTGAGCAAAAGTCCATTCTCAGGGCGGCAAGGTATCGAAAGTCTCCCGTAGTGAGAAGAGCGCCCCCGTAGTGTGGCCAAAATAAAAGTCTCCTGTAGCGAGCCGTGACCCCCGTAGTGTGGCAAAGCATTCAGAAGACCACCCGTTGTGTGGCATGTCATTAATATCCCAGCAAAAGTCCACACGTAACGTGGCAAATCAACAATCTCCCGATGTTATTCCAAAATATTCACCAGATTCACTACTCTTCACATCCAAATTCTCCCCAAGCAGAGTTCAGATGGTTGGGTTTAATTCTCTTTTCTCTTCCACCGAGTGCAAATTTTCTGGTTATTTCTAGTATTCAATCCCTGCATACTTCAAACGTCTGAAAGCAACTGCTATCATCTATTCAAGTCTACAGTGATTGAATAGGGGCAGCTGTAACACCCCAAAATTTGCCCTCTTATTTATCATCAACCTCGAGCGATTCACGATTCATTCTTGCATCATTCCGCATATCATCGCATCGCATTTGTAAAAATAAATAAATCAGTCATCGTCCTTTGCATGAGGTGTGTGGTCGATCGAGGCTTGGCAAACATTAGAGTTCAAGAGAAAATGATGTACCAAAAATAATTCACACCACTTTCAAGCTAACCCATTAAAAAGGAAGAATTCACCACTTTCTCTCCCTTTTCTTTCCACCTTTCCTTCCACTTTCTTTCCACATTTCCTTCTCCTTTTTCCACTTCAATTCCACTCCATCTCCCTTGGAAACTTCCACCAACTTCTACAATCTTCTAGAGTGTTCCAAGGAATATTCCAAGGAATATTAGGAATATTCCAAGGAATATTCCTTTTCCAACCTAACCCTAACTAACTCCCAAACCTAATTTTGGATCCCAAACCTAATTTTTGGGCCCCAAACCTAATTCCTTTCCAAACCTAGCTCCAAGCCTAGCCTTTATATAACCCTTAATCACTTCAATGCAAAGGGTTCCCACAATTCCAAATTTTTCACTTTTTCATAATCACTTTTTCTCTCTCACTTTTCCTCCATTTTCCCTCCTTTCACCAAAAGCTTCTTTGAATAAGCTCTTCAAGTTTCACATTGAAACTTGAAGATCTTGAAGTTTAAGCCTCCAACCTCCATTAATTGTGGATTGTAGAAGAAGAAGCTAGTAATTTTGTTGAAGATTTCGGCTTATCGGAAGTGTACGAAGATTCAAGCATCAAGAACGCATTTATTTTGCGATTTCTCGGATTTTTGGTTTTCTCTTCGATCAAGCTCCGATTCTTTCAACAATTACCGAAGCACTCCTCCGCTTAGTAGGTTGGTGATCTTAATCACTTCTTCTTTAAGTTATTCTCTTCATCTTGCCACTTTTGGCGTTCTTTAAGTACTTTTCATTTTGATTGCGATCGATTATGTTTCATTATGTGTTGCTTGCATTCTAAGATTTGTAATGATTTAGAAGCTAAATTGTTGATAGCTATAGGTGTTAGCATGTGTAAATAAGCTCAAATTAAGTAGAAATTAGTGGTAGCATGTTCCTAGGAATGTTAGGGATCATTAGAAGTGAGTTTGTGGCCAAAAGCATTTTTTTCTCAATTTTTTTTACCTTCTGGTTCAGTGTTAACCGGTTAACCATTTGGTTAACCGGTTAACGGGTGCGTATTGGCCACAAAACAGGGCAGATTTAGGTCCGTTAACCGGTTAACCAATTGGTTAACCGGTTAACGCTGTTAATTTTTGTTTTTTTTGCTTATTTGGTGGCTTAGTCCTTATCTCTAGTGCCTTTAATGTCTATACATGTTGAGGTATTGATTTTAGGGAATTTTTGGGTCCATTTCCAGTAGCTCATTCCCCCATTTCGAGTCGTTTCGACACGATTCCGTCCATGTCGCGTATTAGGAATTTTTGTGCTTCTTTGTACATAGCTTGAGTTCTTGCTTTTTGTTGCCATGTTCATGCATCATTAGGCATATAATAATCATGTTGCATTCTGTTTTTACATGTTTGCATTGCATCAAATCATTTTTGCATTCCATTATGTTGATGTATGTTGCATGTTGAATAATCATAAGTATGTTCATTTCTTGCAATTTGTTGCATATTTGATCACATTATCCATATCAATTCAATTCTGAATTTTGCATTGAGTTTAGCATGTTTATTGATCTATCATATTGCATGTTCATAATCAATAATCATCATGTGCATATACCATGTTCATGTACCATACTTTTGCATTACTTGTTGCATAATCAACCATGTGATGCATTCTAGCTTAATCTTCAAAATATTCATGATCTTGCATTTATATATGATGATCCATGTTCAAATGTATGTTCATGATGGATTTAGTGCATTATTCATTGAGTTTGTGCATTAAAATATGAAAATAATCAATTCTGGATTTTGCATTTCATAGCTGTTTTTGCATATAGGTGATGTAAAATGTGTGTTGTTTGTTTGTAGTGCATGCTGTATTTGACCTTTTACACCTACTTTTTTACGCTGCATGATAGTTGTAGTATGCTGTTTGTGCTATGCTTTATTTTCATAGCTGTTTGTGTGTTTGAGTGCTGTAAATAGTTGCTGAATTTTGGTTTAGCATAGTATAGGCACCCTTAAACCTAAGATTGAGGCTAGTTTAGGTCCAAGAGCCTTAAGATTTAATTGTTGTGTGTTTGCTTTATTATTTTTTAATAAAATGCACATTAACATTTGTTTTGTAGTGGGGAAGGTTGAGATAAGTTTCCTTACACCTTATCCTTTTATTTTTTATGCATTTCTTTTATGCATTTTAATTCATTTTTTCCTTCCATATTTTTGTTTGGTAGGATTTCCCCCTTTGTTAGGATCAACTTATCTTCCTTAGGAAGTAAGTTGCATTCTTTTTCATTCTTTCTTTTCCTTTTGCTCCTTAGGATTAGAAAACCTCACAAACCATTAGGATCAACCTTTTGTGCATAATAAATAACTTAGGGTTGGTCTTAGTCTCCCTTAGTTTTTGTCCTTTTCCGACTTGAGTCATTCTTTCTCATCTCATAAAGAAAAACTATAAAATACTAAATAAAGGTTGAATGTTCTTATACGACACGAGACTTTGTTGCGGAGTGCTTATACGCGTCCTGTTTCGGGGCGAGGTGTAAGTACTTCCCGCGATGGATAAGTCTTAGTATGAGAATGTTCGCAAACAAACTCCAAAACACTTCTCATAAAAGACAATCAATAAAGACCATTGCGTCTTCTCTTCTCATCTCCTAATCTTTGCGGACGAATGCGACTTGCCTCGACAGTTCAAATAGCAATACGGTAAACACCTTCGAGTCAGAGCCGGTAACACCTGAGCTAGAGCTATGGCAAAATCATCCTAAAAAACACAAATAGTTCCCGCCTTAGTTAGGCGAACTACGTCGACTCTGATCCTCATTATCCCGATGAGGTACGTAGGCAGTGGGGTAGGGCCCGTTCGAGCACATTCTTTATTTTCCCTACATTTCCCTCTTTCTTTCCATTCTCTTTTCTTATTCCTTTCTTATTTCTCATTCCCATTCCAGTCAGCGGTTTTATTCAGCAGCATTCTTATTCTTTCTCACCCTTTGAAACAAACAAGCAAGAGTGGATCCCGTCGGGTACGGCGGACGGTCTGGGGTGCTAATACCTTCCCAGGTCGTAACCGACTCCCGAACCCAGATCTTTGGTTCGCAGGACCTTGTCCTTTCTTTCTTCCTCAGGTTTGTGCAGCATTACCTTTCCCATTCTTTCGGGATAAAAATGTCTGGTTGACGACTCTACCTTTTCCACGCCACTTTCGCGTTTGTACTAGGATGAAAATCCCGGGAGCGACACATGGGTGATGGGCTCAACAATTGGAAGACTGAAGACGTTATTCCTATCTCCTTTAGTCAGGAGTAAATACTATTAATATGTTTTTATTTTTAAGTTTGTAATTTCGAACAATTAAACTTTTAGGCCTTGTGTCTTGCTCGGGGCACAATAGTATGCTTGTTTCGGGATGTCATTTCATTTGCATACTTCATTCAATAAAAATCAATGGACGTTTCGTTTTCGTAAATATTGTGCTCCTTTTCTTTCTTTTATTTTTATTTCTGTTTTATCAGCTATGTGTTCTTACTCTGGATCCTGTTGATAACAGTTCTACTATTGCCAATTATAATTTCGAGAATCCGATCTATCAAGCTGAAGATGGAAAGGAGGAAGATTGTGAAGTACCTGTAGAGCTTGCCAGGTTGTTACAACAAGAAGAGAAGGCTATACAGCCACATGAAGAGCCAATCGAAGTTGTGAATCTGGGAACAAAGGAAAACAGGAAAGAGATCAAGATAGGAGCTGAATTAGAGGATGGTGTTAAGAACAAATTGATTCAGATGTTACATGATTATGTGGAGATCTTTGTTTGGTCTTATGAAGATATGCTAGGGTTGGATACAAATATTGTGGTTCACCGTTTACCGGTAAAAGAAGATTGTCGTCCAAAGAAGCAGAAGGTTCGTCGTATGCGTCCTGAAATGTCAGAAAAGATTAAAGCAGAGGTGATGAAACAATTTGATGCAGGGTTCTTAGCTGTGACTTCTTATCCTCAATGGGTTGCAAATGTGGTACCAGTACTTAAGAAAGATGGTAAGGTACGCATGTGTGTAGATTACAGGGATTTGAATAAGGCCAGCCCTAAAGATGACTTTCCACTTCCACATATTGATGTTTTGGTAGACAACACTGCTCAGCATAAAGTATTCTCTTTCATGGATGGTTTCTCTGGTTACAATCAGATCAAGATGGCACCTGAAGATATGGAGAAGACTACATTTGTTACACAATGGGGCACTTTTTGTTATAAGGTGATGCCATTTGGTTTGAAGAACGTCGGGGCAACATATCAGCGTCCTATGGTGGCTTTGTTTCACGATATGATTCATCATGAGATAGAGGTATATGTGGATGATATTATAGCCAGATCCCAGAATGAGGAACAACATCTTGATCACCTGCATAAGTTGTTTGAGAGGTTGAAAAAGTATAAACTAAGATTGAATCCAAACAAGTGTACTTTTGGAGTTAGGTATGGTAAACTCTTGGGTTTCATTGTCAGTGGAAAAGGTATTGAAGTGGATCCTGCGAAAGTAAAAGCTATACAAGAGATGCCTGCTCCCCGTACTGAGAAGGAAGTTAGAGGTTTCTTGGGACGATTGAATTACATTGCAAGATTTATTTCCCAGCTAACTGCTACCTGTGAGCCAATCTTCAAGTTGTTGAAGAAAGATCAGGTAATGGAGTGGAATGACGAGTGCCATACAGCCTTTGATGAAATCAAAAGATATCTCCTAGAACCTCCAATTTTGATGCCACCAGTTGATGGAAGACCCTTGATTATGTACTTAACAGTGTTAGACAATTCAATGGGGTGTGTGTTGGGACAACATGACGAGTATGGTTGAAAAGAGCAGGCAATATAATACCTTAGCAAAAAGTTTACCGACTGTGAAACAAGATACTCACTGCTCGAGAAAACTTGTTGCACTTTGGCATGGGCTGCTCGCCGACTAAGTCAGTATATGTTGACTCATACTACCTTGTTGATTTCAAAGATGGATCCAATCAAGTACATATTCGAGAAACTTTCTCTCTCCGGACGAATAGCAAGATGGCAAATGATTTTAACAGAATATGATATACAGTACACTACTCAGAAGGCCATTAAGGGTAGTGTGGTAGCTGATCATTTGGCTAATCAAGCAGTGGATGATTATCAGCCAATGAGTTTTGAATTCCCAGATGAAGACATTATGATTATTACCAAAGAACCTAGACAATATGACAGACCTGAACAGGGATCCCAATGGACTATGGTTTTTTATGGAGCTTCTAATGCGCTTGGTAATGGTGTTGGTGTTGTGATTATTTCCCATGAAGGTTGTCATACCCCAATTACTACAAGACTTTGTTTCTATTGTACCAATAACATGGCTGAGTATGAGGCATGTATCATGGCTATCAAAGCTGCCATTGAGATGAAGATTCAGTTCCTGGATGTATATGGAGATTCAGCCCTGGTAGTTAGTCAGATTAAAGGAGATTGGGATACCAAGCATGAAAATCTCATTCCTTACAGAGAGCATGTGTTGTCCTTGATCCCATATTTTGAAGAGATTACCTTTGGACATATTCCCCGAGGAGAGAATCAATTGGCAGATGCACTAGCCACCATGGCATCTATGTTTGAGATTAGTTGGGATGATGAAGCTCCCAAGATTACTATTGACAGATTTGAGAAGCCTGCATACTGCAATAAGATTGACACTGAAGAAGTAGAGGGAAAGCATTGGTTTTATGAAGTGAAAAGGTATCTTGAAACTCAGGAGTTCCCTGAAGGGACATCTGTCAAAGACAAGAAGTTTCTGAGGAGGTTTTCTGCTAAGTTCTTCTTAAGTAATGGAATTTTGTACAAGCGCAATCATGATTCGACTTTGCTTCGTTGTGTGGATAAGAAAGAAGCAATAGAGATTATGGAAGACATGCATGATGGGATTTTTGGCACTCATTCTAGTGGTCATACCATGGCAAAAAAGATATTGAGAGCAGGTTACTATTGGGCTACCATGGAAGCTGACTGCTATCAACATTCCAAAACATGTCACAAGTGTCAGATCTATGCTGATAAGGTGCATATACCTCCAGTTCTGTTGAATGTGTTGACTGCTCCTTGGCCTTTTGCCATGTGGGGCATTGATATGATTGGTGAGATCAAGCCTACTGCTTCTAATGGGCATCGTTTCATCCTGGTTGCCATTGATTACTTTACAAAGTGGGTGGAAGCAGCCTCATTTGCATCTGTTACGAAGAATGTTGTGGCTCGATTCATCAAGAATAATCTCATATGTAGGTATGGCATCCCTGAAAGGATTATCACAGATAATGGCTCTAATCTGAATAACACCATGATTACTGATCTTTGCATGCAGTTCAAGATTAAGCATCACAACTCTTCTCCATATCGTCCAAAGATGAATGGGGCAGTAGAAGCTGCTAATAAGAACATCAAGAAGATTCTACAAAAGATGACTGTTACGTATAAAGATTGGCATGAGATGTTACCATTTGCTCTTCATGGTTATCGTACTACAATACGTACCTAAACAATGGCAACCCCATTCTCCTTAGTCTATAGTATGGAGGCAGTTCTACCCATTAAAGTTCAGATCCCCTCCTTAAGAATCATGAAGGATGCAGGCTTGAATGAAGATGAATGGATTCAAACTCGACTTGACCAGATAAATTTGATTGATGAGAAAAGGCTGAAAGGGCGGCTTGGGCAAAAAAAGGTATCCCGGTGGATTGAAAACCTGAAAAGGCAATCCAGGCAAGAGTTAGGGATTAAAGCGTATGACTATGTCTCGTTGGATCACTCATGTAACCCCAACCAGTTGTGTTACCTGACTCAAGTTCAAATAGATAAAGATCAATCCAATCATTTCCATCTCGACAGCAAAGGATGAGATACTTGAAGATAATGGCAATAGTGGAATTGAAACTCAATAGGATTATTTCTCACATAGCTGTTTTTTGTTTCTATAAAACTTTTATGACGAATTCCTCTTACTAGGATTTCTGTCTCCTTGTACAAACTCGCTTGTGTATAGGTTACTTTCTAAAAATAAATAAAATCTCGTCTTTGAATCCAGATTTACTTTTACCTCGTTTACCTAAACTAAAACGTCCATTGGTTGTGTTTGAATGTATGTATGCTTTTGAATATGATTGATATTTACCAGAAATTCATAAAATGTAGTAATAGTATTTACTAAAGACGAACGAATGTAGGAATTCAACGAAGCTTCGCTAGTTCATCCCCACAGAGTAATCCTTACAAATATTTCAAGTAACATTTCCCCTCGGATTTATGTCCATCTCTTTTATCCTCAATCAGGATACTCAGGAACTTATTCCTTCAATAATAAGTACGACGAACGAAGACAAGAGGTTATAAGTACCATACTATCAAACAAGACGGAAACGAAGTCCTCAGCAACGAACCGGGATTTATTTTCCCTAGCCAGCAATGGTTATACAAAGATATCCAGACGCTTCAGGCTACATGATTCATACATACATCATTTACATCATATCATAAGCATACGCATCCATAAATGCATAAAACATTTACTTAAGTACATCATGCCATACATGCATACATGTTGCATAAACTAACCTTTTCTTTTCAGGATAGTTGCAGGCAGATAAACACTATCAACAATTTGAAATAGTTCAGAGACGATTTATACGAAGATCTAGTACTGATACTTAATTCAGGGATAATCGCTACGAAGATTCATTTCTGATAATCAATGCTCAAGTTGTTCTCGGAAGGGTACGTAAATGATCTATACGAAGATCTAGTGCTTAATCCAGGATATTTCCAGAGGAGATAATCGTTACGAAGATTTATTTTTGATGGTAAACTATCTCTGGGATAATGTGTAAATGATCTATACAAAGATCTAGCACTTAGTCCAAGAGATTCTTTCAGAATAAGTTCAGGAGTGATCGTCACGAAGATTTAATCCTGATATTCCTTCTATCCTTAGGATGGTATATAAATGGTCTATACAAAGATCTATTACCTAATCCGGGATATTTCCAGAAGAGATAATCGCCACGAATATTTATTTCTAATGATCTATACAACAGTTTATCTTTGGATGGTACATAAAGGATCTATACGAAGATCTTGTAGCCCAAGATATTACCAAAAGAAATTTAGAAACGATCGCCACGAAGATTTGATTCTGATGCTTAAAGTAAAGTATGTTCCTAAAGATGGTTCAGAGCCGATCTATACGAAGATCTAAGTACTGACATCTAATGAAGGATATTCTTTTTCCCCAGAGATAATGCAGAGACGATCTATACGAAGATCTAGTGCTGACATTCAACTCAAACCATGTTACAGAAATGATTCAGAGACGACCTATACGAAGACCTAGTACTGATATCCAGTGACAACATAAAGATACTATCACCTTCTGATATTATGGATGGCATCTATAAGCCCATCTCCAGTTCCTCCAAGTGGCATCTTTAAGCCCACTCAAGCAGATGCAACCAATCAGCAGTGTTACTTTACACACCGACGAGTGCAAATTTTTGGGCTTTTGTGTTCAATACCCTTCAACCTTCCAAGTTACGAATGGCACACAGGCCAATCTAACTCCTCAGGTTTCAGAAAATTGAACAGGGGCAGCTGTTGCACCCCAAAATTTGCCCTCACCTAGACCAGACATTGTGTACTAAGATGTCCTAAGAGGTTCACAAGGTTCACAAGGTATCCTAAGAGGTTCACAAGGTTCACAAGGTATTCTAATAGGTTCACAAGGTTCACAAGTTTCACAAGGTTCACAAGGTTCACAATTAGTCAGAAAGTTTGACAATTCCTTCAGACAAAACATCCTCCTAAGCAATGCATCCTAAACTAGGGTTTTGAGTTTCATCAGGATAAATTTATTTCCAAGGCTTCAAGTGAGCTTCATATCATCCTATATGTCTTCAAGAATCCCTATGTCAAGTTTCAAGGCTTTCCCAAAAGGTTTGCTCAGTCAAATGATAAGATAGGCTAAAATCAGTCAAAAAGTCAAACTGAGGTCAACTGTGGTCAAACCAAAGTCAAACTTCATGATTTTTTGCCAACATCAAGTATATGAAGTAAAATTCATCATTTTATCAAGGGTTGATCATGATTCATCAAGGAGATTTCAGATCACCAAGAATCAGGAGTTTCTAAATTAGGGTTTTCATAGGAAAAGTCAACTGAACTTTGACCAGCCATAACTTTCACATGCTTCATCAAAATATTTCCATCCAAAGCTCATTTTGAAGGAAATTGAATTCTCTAAAACTTTGTGTCTCACAAGCCAAGCCTAAAAATGCTTCATTTGGAAGGTATGAGCTAAGACATTATAGGTTATTTCAAAAGTCAACAAAACATCAACATCTTCCAAAGAGCATAACTTGAAAATGGTAAAAGATATGGACATGAGACAAATGAGGTTGGTTAGAGGACTCTCTAAGATTTCCAAGATTTCCAAGAGCACCCTCATAGCCTTAAAATTGAGGGATTTGTGTCTTTGAAAGTTGGGAAAGTTTTGAGAGGTTTATTGAGCAAATGGGGTCTTAGAACCAATTCTTTCCACATGGGCTTGCGTTTTTATGACCCAATCTCTACCATGACATCATGCATGAATCAAATATCATTTATTCAGATTTTTTATTAATTTATTTTGATTTATTTTGATTTTATACATTAAAAATCATTTTAAATCAAAATAAAATATGAAAAGCTCAATATTTGATATGATTCTCATTCTAGAAACTCATAAACATGATTTAAAGCCGATTGGTACCATTCAAATTCGTGCTCCACCAAATTGGAAAGGATTTGTTTGATTTTTTGACCAAAATAGCAAGTTGATTTCTTCATGATCAAGTAACTCAAAAAAGCCCATACATCCACAAACTTATGACCTAATTTGCTTCTACTATATGTACACAAGTGAACACAGGCATAAGGACACGATTGGTAGCCTCCAAGAAGACTCTCAAAAACTTCAAAAATTTCAAGAATAAACTCACATTCGGTTTGCAGGTTTAAGGTAGTTACAAGGCCAAATAATGATGGAAATAGCTTCCTAGAAACATTTAGAGTGCATTGAGATCATCACATTCATCAAAAACCTCATCAATCATGGAACCCGAATCCATCTTGTTCTTAAATTTTCAAGTTTTCGATTTCTATTATCCACGCATTACTAATGATTTTTGATGTTGTTTTCTTGTTTGTGATGAGCTATAGATCGTATCTGGACCAATTGATTGAAGTTTCATTGCCTAATACGAATTCGGCCATGATTAGGGTTTTGGCCAAGCTTGTAGGGTTTCTTAATTTAGACTATATAAATGACTTTGGTTGATGAATTTGAGTTGTATGTAATATGGGTAAACTATTGGTGTGTTCAATTTGGATGAATGTTGCTTATTTTGTAGGTATTCAAAGTTGTTGATTTCCTGCGAAAAAACACGCAAGAAGATTGATAGGAAAATTCGCAGGAATTTTCGCAGGAAAACCTGCGAAATTCAAAGGAAGAAGATGATTTGAATGGCGCGAATTCTAAATTCAAATTTTAATTTGTTTTTATAATTTATGCATGTTATATTTTATCAGATGGTGCGTTTGGCTCAGTTGGCAAGGCATACGTGTGTTTGGGGTGAGGACCAGGGTTCGAGTCTGACCGAAGGCAATTTTTTTTTAAAACTCATTTATTTTGCAGGTTGTGTATATTATACATTCTGGTCATAGTTTCTTCAAGCTGCGTGCGCAGCCCAGTAGTCTTGGTTTCTTGCTGGTAAGAGGGAGGTCCTGGGTTCAAATCCAGGCCTCCCCACTTTTCTTTTTGCCATTTATTTTCTTGTTATTTGTTTTATATAATATATATTAATTAATTTGTTTTATATTAAAACTAATAATTTTATTTAAAATAATAATCAAACTTCATATTTTATAAATATCATAATTTTTCTAGATTATTCATTCTAATTAGTTTTCATAAATAATTTTGTATATAATTTTTATCCTATATAATTTGTAAATAAATTAACTAATTAGGTTTATATTAATTAATAAACCTTAATTTTCTTAAATAAAATATTAACCCTAATTTCTAAACCCTAATTTTCTTAACCCTAATTTTTATTAACCCTAATATTTAACCTAATTTTTTTTATAAACCATAATTAACCATTAATCATTATTCTAATATGTAAATAGTTTATTATTTGTTTATTATTATTAATCTTATTCTTCTAATTAGTTCTTAAAAAACTTTTCTAACATTATTTTTTCTTGCTAAAATTCTTATTTATTTTATTATTCTAACATTTATTCTTATTTTTTTTATTATTACTAATATTTAATTATTGCTTATTTATTTATTATTATTTCTATTTATCATTATTATTATTTCTCGATTATATTGTAATTATCCCAAAGCCTTGTAATATTTATAGGTTTATATTTTTGCTTTATTTTTATTATAAATATATTTATTGTATGGTTAGTAATTTAGGGCGTGTATAACATGTATGTAATTAAAATTAACTTAGAATAATTAACTTAAATAAGATAAATATTTGAATATGAACACGCACACACGTAAGTCGATCTTTGATCGCCATCTTGCACTTCCTAGGGTTGCCTCTCAGTTGCCTATTTCAAAAGGTTAAGTAGGGTGTCTTAAGCAAAGTCCCTTCATAAATATCATCAAGTCCCTTCAGTTTATAAGATCAAGTCCCTTCGAGGTTGCCTACGATAAATGATCTTGTCTCTTCGAATAAAAGATGATAAGTCCCTACGAATTGCTAAAGACACCTTACAGTTGCCTATATTCAGATGACCCTACACATGTCCCTTAATTACATCCAAGGTAATGACTACCTATTCCTTAATAATAGGGATAGTCTTACCATTGAAAGAACATAAGAACAGTAAAGACTTAATATAGGGTAGGTTTCTCTTAATTACTTGTTCACCTTTCAAAATACTCTTTACACCACACTTTTCAAACAAATTTTCAAAAACAAGGCTTTGTATACATCCATACGAGGATCATTACAAAGTACTTAGAAAGTTTTTAATCACACACTACACTCTTGCAAACAAACAAAGTGAGCTAAGTAACTAAGAGCCCATGGATAACCATGGATATAAAGGGTGCTAACACCTTCCCTTTATATAACCTACCCCCGAACTCAAAATCTTTTAAAATAGGTTTTTCCTGTTCTTTTATGTCCTTTCCATTTGGATAAAATAAAAGTCGGTGGCGACTCTTGCTATCCGCAACATGACTAAAAGTCAGTTCTCCCGCAGTGTTACAGTAATCATCTGTCTTCTCAATCTTGGCCATATGCTCGATCTGGAGCTTCTCTAACCTTTCATTGTCCAGACGACTGTCATTCCTCTCCCAGAGGGTCTTCTTCAGAGCTTCAGAAAGATGAGTATTCCTTTCCTTCAACTTCTCAAACTCTTCTAAACTGACTGTAGCTACAGGCTCCACTGCTGAGGGTCTAGGCACATCCTCTAGGGTGAATGGCATACAGGTAATCTGTCCTCTGATACGGGACCAATCAAGATACTGAGCTGAAGCTATGTTGTTGCACTTGCCAAGAATGGCAATCCCTTTTGTCTGAATGTTGTCCCAAGCCCAAGCTGCTTGTCGTGCATTGGCATGGTTATGTTGAATGTCACAGTAAAGGGTTTTTGACAAGTCCTACTCTCTCGGTGGATGTACCAAGGCATACCTTAATTGCCTTTTGAACAGCAAAGGATTGTAGTTGATGCAACCTTTTACTCCGATCAGAGGTACATTGGGGTACTACCTACAGCTGGTGATTATGTCTCTGCCCTTGGTGCTCTGAGTGCACCATCTGATGTCTTCTGATGTAAGGGCAATCATTCTCTTAGCCCAGTTTCTTGATTGATGAGGATTCAATAAAGCTTCTGACTTTGGCAAGTGTCTCAACAACCAGCAGTAGAAGAGAGGTGCACAACATCTGACTAATCTTCCCCTCTGCTTCTCATTCCTTTGATGCACTGAGTAATAAAAGTCCCCAAGCAAGGTAGGGACTGAATTCTTCAACAAGAAAAGATGGATAACACTCTTGCTTACAAACTTAGGATCGTCTGCAAACAGGATGATACCAATTATTTCTAAGGGCCAAGAGAGCACAGACAGTGTCCCACTTCCCTACTGTAGCATAAATGGTGGCCTGAGTGATCAGGAAGTCCAAATGGAGGCTTGGGATTCCAGCCTTAGTGGTCTAATTCTGATCAATGATGGTGGATTCCAAATACAGAGCCTTAGATATATCCTCATTCCTGGGAGCAGTCATCTCAGGGTTGAAAGGAATCCCTCTCCTGATGGGGACCCCCAACAACATGGAAAATTCTTCTAACAAAGGGCCCAGCTGAAAGTCTGGAAAGGTAAAACACCTGAGTGGAGGGTCATAGAACTGAAGGCAAGTGTGGATCATACTCCTTTGGGATGCATCCAGGTCCATGATCATGTAAATAATACCACCATAGTGTTCCCTGAATAAAAGGACATGATCAGGAGTGATGAGTGTTTGAATCTGTCTGATACCTGCTAGAGTGGGCTCAAAGAAATGGTATGTGATGTTGCTCTTCCTGGATGGGTCCATGCTGGCAATGGATGATGAAGGAAACAACTGAGGAGAACTGTTGATGAAGGCAACTAAGGAAGATACTTAAGAGAATCGCTGATGAAGATAGCTGGTGAAGATGGCTGATGCATATAGCTGAAGGAATCTGAGCAGTAGAACAGGTCAAAACCAAAACCAAATAAGATGTGGATACCCTGTAAAACAAATAGACAAATGTTAAAATGATGCAAAATGATGTATGCAGAATGATATGCAAGGATTTGTGATCAAGTGCTTGATCTTTTATCTGCCTTGATAGGGTCCATGTGTGTTCATAAGTCCGGATGAAGGCTTAGAGAACCAGTAACCAGGTGGGGGACTCAAATAAAGAGTCACAAGTCCAGGGTTTCACAAGAACAGTCCAAAATGATGTGACCTTAACAATATTAGTAACAGGGTATGATGAGGCCAAGGGTTCCTGCAAACCTGTAAACATCCCAACCCCCTCACATGTGTTGTTCTAGAACAAGGATCCTCAGACTTGGATCAGTTATGAGAAGTGTAAACACTTCTAACCCGAAGGTACAGTGTTTACAATAATCATAAAGGATCCTCCTCTAATTCACCTCAGATGATGAAGGTCATAAAAAGGTCATCCAGACTTAGCAGGCTTCCTAGATAGCCCTAGTACTATAGGAAATCCGTATCACAAAGTTCTCAAGAAGAAACCCATGTCTGAACCGTGTTTCATATTCCCGCACCAGACCGAAATGGAATGGGAAATAATATGAAGCCACTTTATCCTATGTGTCACTCATGCTCCCGGTATGGAACCTTACTCACTGAATATCCCTCCCACCAAGGAAAACAACAGATCCAGCACAGGTGATATGATGACAGTAATGAAATGCATAAAACAGTAAATGAAAGCAATAAATAAATATGTACATAAAGCAATAAATAAAGCAATAAACAAAAGCACATGTAGCACATAACACCCCCATAAACACAAATCAAACAAGCGCTAGGAGAAACCCACAAAAAGAACCAGAAGCCCTGGTTGCAAGATAAGTATTCCCCAGCAGAGTCGCCAAGCTGTCGCTCCCAAAGATTTGCATCCCGGTACAAGCTCAAACGCTCGGCGAAAAGAGAAAATGAATGTGAAGTGAATATAGTCGCCAGGTAGGAATTTTTTATCCCGAAGGAAAGGTAATGTTTCATAAACCTGGAAAGAGATGGATAAGACGGTTGCGAACCAGAGAAACTGAGAAAGGGGGTTGGTTACAACCTGGGAAGGTATTAGCACCTAGATTGTCCGTCGTACTTGACGGGATCCACGCTTACAAAACTGTGTTTAAAGGGGTAGTGTATGTGTTATCTGTGTGCAAAAGCTAGGGAAAGAAAGTACAGGTGTCAGTGCAAAAGGGTGAATGCTCAGGAATTGAGGCTTAGAAAAGAATGCTGAAAGAGGGGGAAGACACAGAGACTTTTGTTCGATAACTGTTAAGTTATGCCTACGTATCCTCTCGTGCAATGAGGAAGTCAGAACACCGTAGTTCGACTCAAAGAGACTGAAAGATAAACTGGCTGTGAACTGCTTACTTGCCTATGCTTAAGTGTATGACTCGTCTGGCTTGAGTGCTAACTGTCTTGCATTAGACGGAAGAAGCAAGTTCTCGTTTGTGAATGAGTGTGATGAGAAAAGAATCCCGAAGGAGACGATTATTGTTTGTTTTTTGTGTTTTCAGTTTTGTTATTATTTTTGGTGTTTTGCATAAGTTAATGAGCTTAAGCCTAAATCAAGGGCTTGTAAACTCATTATATCCTCCCTGATTAGGGATAATGAGCCTACTTAAGTATGAGATAAACATCTCAACTTAATTACCATGATGATGTAGGATTAAGATCATTAACGTACTTGTGATTAATTAAATGTTTTTGGGTTTTTGTTTAGTGTTAAGTAATGAGTTTAATCTCTAATCACAGATTAGTGAACTCATTACACCATCCTAATAGAAGGATAATAGATGAGAACACTTAAGCTGAGGAAGATACCTCAACTTAATCCATGGTTAGGGACTAAATTCATTCTATAACAAACCTTTATTAAATGGATTTTTATTAAAGGATGAGATTAAGAAATGGATTTTAAGTTTTTAAGACAACTTGAGGGGGACTTGTCCATTAAACACTAGGGTTAGTCCCTCTTAACCACAAGGATTAGTTAGAACCCTAATGTAAGGCCCAAGTTACAAGATAAAGTCTTAGTGATTATTAATATGATTTGATTAAGAGGTTTAAACAGATTAAAGGCTTAACACTTAGGATTAAAGTTATACACTCCATCCTAAGAGAAGGATGCATGTATAACCCTAATTCCAAAGTCCTAAGACTTTAAGAGTTTAGTGTCTGATTATTGAGATGAGAAGAGAGACTCAAGGAGACTCAAAGGTAAAAGACTAAGGGGGACTAAACATAACCCTAAGTATTATCATTCTTGGATATCCTATGGTTTATTAGGCTTAAAAGGAAGGATCTTCAAGGAAGCCACCAATGGAAGAAGCAGATGAAAGAAGGATGAGAAAGAAGAACAAGTTACTTACTTCATTGAAGAAGATAAGTAACTTGAAGGAAGAAAGTGAGAGAGGGAACATAAGTGAATCAAATTCACTTCAAAGACAAGTTAAAATGCACATAAATGAGATAAGAAGGAGTGAGAAGTGAAGGCAAATCCACCTCTCACAATGACTTACCAAAAGTTCATGAAATGGTTAGTATGAATGCATAAGGTATAAATCATAAAGAAATGAATTGAAATGAGATGAAATGAGATGCAAAGACCAAAGTCAGAAGTGATTATGCAATGCAAATGGCATATGAGATGATGCAATGTCATACAATGTGCATATGAATGATCATACAAGGATGGGATGCCATGAAAGCATGCTTGGAAGCTTGAAACACATAGATGTTTATGGAATCAAATGAATGCAACATATGGCAAATGAATGAAGAAATGATCAAGAAAGGTTCCAACATGTCCTAATATGTCTAAGATGACATATGAATGCTTGAGATGTCATGGCAAGTTCATGTGATGATGAATATGCAACGTGAATGCAAATGAACATGAGAAATTAGGGTTTTATGAACATGTGAGATGCAAATGAGTAAAACAGAAGCATGCAACATGATAAAAATTTGAAATCAAGCTCAAAAAAACCCTAATCCCATACTAGGTCACACCCCAAAGGATAAGGTCAGGAGCTATTCCTATTGAAAGTTATGATTTTCCTAAGTTGGCTAGGGTTTTTGGGTGATTCAAAAGGAAAAATGCAAACCAAATTGAAAATGCAAGATAAATTCATGAGAAAAATGACCTATAAACTACATGCAATATGTGAAACAATTCAAAAAGAATCAAGTTCAAACTCTTCTTGGTTAGGCAAAAATGATTTTTCAAAGCTAGGGTTAAAAATTGTGATTTTAATGACCCTTAATTCAAAGAAAATTGGGAAACTATGATCAAACCTAAAAAGAAATTTATATGAAGAGTTTGAAAATGTTTCTAAATGCATTGGAATGGTTCATGATTTTTTTGGTGATTTTTAAAAACCTAAATGCATTTTTAATTAATTAAAATACTTTAATTAATTAAAAATAACATTTAAATAATTTAAAAATACTTTTTGAATGCAAAAAATAAAATAAAAATTATTTTTGTGTTAAGAAAAATATTTAAAGTCAGAATGCAAAGTTTTAATTTTTTTTATAAGTTTTTCTATTTTAAAATAAATGCACAAAAGAAATGAAAATAAAATGAAATAAAATGGATTAAAATGAGAGGTATGCAGATCCTATGGCTGGGATTTGAACTGGGGAATTGGGTGTTGACTGCGCGCGCGTTTCAAGGGTCCAGATCAAATATGGATAATTAATTAAGTTTTATATTAATTAATCAGGATTTAAATTAATGGGCTAATCTGAACCGTACAAGGCCTAACCCTAATCACCATCCAATGGTCAGGAACGAAACTGGGAAATTAAACAGGGATTAGCCCTAATTATTTTCAGGTGGCCGGAGAAGACCTCCAATCATCTTCTCCGGCCATCTCCTCACCCTAACTTGCACCCTAGGCCACCCCAGACCCCCTAACTCTCCAGAATCACTCAACTAACAACCCTAAATACGAATCCAGCAACAAAATCCATTTATGTTTCATCAAAAGCAAGAATCGAAGCAAAACGAAAAATTATGCAAAACTTTCAGAAGTTCAATACATGCTTGTTTCACAACCATTTTCAAAACAAATCATATCACCATGATCAGAGAGACATACATAATCATTCTATAACTTAAAAGAAGACTTCTGGAAAAAAAGTTCTTGATGACTACCTGAGTTGAAGCTTTGCAAACTTGAGCTTTCTGACCTCTTCCTTTGTGCAAAATATCTCCAATGATCACTCTGATGCTATTGAGAAGCTTGGATGGAGTTTAAATAACTTGGTTGGTGTGTTTCATTTCTGGTTTGGCAGAAATTGTATTTTGGTTTGAGTGGCTTTTAGATCATGACAATGGGTGGAAAATGATCCTTGAGTCTTTTTGAGTTGATTGGTGGAAGAAGTTTGAAGTTTTGATGGTTGTGTTATGAAATTCGAAGAGAGGAAGGTGTGAGGTGATTTTTGTGATTCTCAGCTTGTGGGAGGTTTCATCCTTGTGTGTTCTGTGTTTTGTGATCCATGATGTTTGTATAAGCCAATGGGATTGCTCAGAAAGTGGGTGGTGGCACAGCTTGATTGGTATGGGCAAAGTTGCAAAAAGTCAAGGTTATGTGTACTTGAAGCATGGCACGGGTCAGAGCTGTTTCTATGGCTTGTCCTGCCTCAGCTTGATTCATGGAGGACCATGGGATTGAATTTGATGAGACGAAAGGCTTGGATGAAGAGTTCTCATGGTTTATGCAAATTTCCCTCTTTGATGTTTCTTGTGAATCAAGCCACCAAAACCCTAGGTTCAAAGGAAAATTCTGATCTCTTGAAGTTTCTTTGACATGTTATGATGCATAGAAGTTGATTAGAAGTCATTAGAAGGCTTGGCAAGTGAAATTGAAAAATTCCCTCTTTGACATGAACATGAAAATTATGTGATTTTTGCCAACTTTGAAAGGCCATATCTTGAGTTCTAGGATGAATCAAGACATGCACTTGTACTTTTTGAAAAGGTAAAGACCTAATCTACAACTTTCATGCCCAAGAATTTTTCATTTGAAGCATTTTTGGTCATGAAAGAGGAGGTTGAAAATCTTTCCCAAAATGGAAAGTTTGCATTTCAAGTCATTTCCAAAAATGGCAAGTTTGCAATTGGCTCAAAATTCTTCAATCTTGTGAACTTCCAACCACTTCTAAGATCAAATAAAGATCATTGAACTTCAATTTGATGAAAATTCCCCTTTGGTTCCATTGTTGGGGGCCTCAGATGCCCTGATTTTGACTTAACTTGCTCAAGAAGTTACCCAGTGAACAGATGACTTCCACAATGAGTTTCTTCATAAAACTTGGTACACATGATCCTTATAACATATCAAGAACATTAGAAACAAGAATGACCAAATTTTTTGGAGTTAAGGCCTCTGAAACCAAAACCCTAATTTTGGTCATCTGTGTAGTGAAAACCCTAACTCTGCTTCCATGCCTTTGCCAATTCTTGTGATCCCTTGACTTTCATGAACTTTGGGGAGCATAATATGTTCATAGAACACACATGGACCCTCTTGGAAAGCTTCAAGACCTTTGGGATGGCTCAGATGAATTCTTGGATTGCTCAGATCACAAACCCTAGATGCTGATGAAATATGAACTATGCAGTGAAACAAACATGTAACATGAGATGTAATGCTTATGTTAATACAAAAATTAAAGATCACAAGCCATGGTGTGAAAAAGAGTGAGGGCAAATTTGGGGTGTTTACACGTAGGAAAGCGATAACATATCCTTTATGTAAGCTTCAAAGGTAAAGCTCGCCAATTAGCAGCGTCCCCCTTCCTCTTTATCCTAGCCCACACTTCTGAAGCATCGATCGCGAACTGAGAAGCAGTTTTGAACGACTCATCCAATATCCATAAGATATCTTGGGCAGGGACATCCGCATTATCAGGAGCAGGGACATCCTCGGATTCGCGAGCGTTCTTCTGACTACATTCACCTGAAAAGCATAGGAAACACAATGAATTCGACGAACTCAAATCCACCCTTCCACCGCAAATCAAGTGAAAGGGCTTCAGAAAAAACCCGAGGACATGCCCCGGGTTAGCCCTTTAGTCAAGAAAAAAACGTTGCGAGGGCCAAATCGCCACGCCGAGCTAATCCTCCACAATTGTCAATCTAGTGTTTGCGGGGATAAGCCCCTCTACGGACTTATGCTCGGTCAACTAACACCAAAATATTGCTATTTAAACCTAATCTGGCTATAACCCTAGCATACCTACAAAATATGGAAAATGATGAACATTCATACGCCCATAATGAGCATTCATACGTTTACGATGAACATTCATCAGTGTTTCTAGAAATTCATCAAAATATCCAGAAAACCATGAATATCTTATGAACTTCATGAGAAATGGATGAACATTCATTAGCCAAGCCCAGAAAACAAGGAAGAATATGAGTATTCACCTGAATCCATGGTAGTTTCTGGGAAGAAGACGACGACGGTGAGAGTTCCGACGAAAGGAGTTGCAGACAAGAGTTCACGGTGAGGGGAAACGTTCGTAGGAAATGGACAAATGAATATTTTCTCCCCTTTTATAGTGTCTTAAAACACGCATGGGAAAACACAAAGGCCACTGTAATTATTGCCTAGGGCTAGTCCCAAGTGTCATAAATGCATGACGGCGCTTTATTACGCGTGTCTAAATATTTCAAACGTTTTATCTTCTAAAAAAGGGAATCTTTAAAAGTTTGTATGAATTCCTCCTGCGAGCATGTGTCCGACAGGAAAAAGCAAAGGAATTTGTGACGTTTGCACTAAACACATGTCAACCACGACCTCAACACCTTAAGTCATTATTCCCTTCAGGCACAACAACTTGGGGGACTCTTGTTCTAGACTGGCCTAACACATGCCCTGCGCTAAATTGAGGCCCAATCCAGTACGTAACTGGGGACAAGCCCATTACGCGATCTGTGAGGATATGACCGTTGTAGAAATGAAGTCGTTGGCATATATCCGTTGGGGACTTCTCCTACACGCCTAAATGTGTTCCACGCGGCCAACTGCCCAACGGATTTATGGAGGCAGTTGCGCTAGTCAAAGGCCACGCGCCTGCATCCCACAGACATATGCCCTTATAAAAACTCCATCTTTGGCTAATCAATTAAGAGGTTCTTCTAGTCGATTAAATCAAATTTTAATGCCTCCTAGTCGATAAAGGGGGATGATAAACAGTTTAATGGTGTAGAAAATCAAAATTTTATTATTTTATCATGGTCAATCAACTACCAAATGCTTTTAATCGATTGACTCATTAAAAATGCCAATCAGTTATTTCCTTTTTTTAACCATATTTGTTCCTATATAAAGGAAATTTCTCATCGTTATAAAATATAAGAGTTTTATGAATAGAAACTTTCTACTATTTTTTTTCTATCATCTTTTTATAAAGTTAATTTTCACTAGAGTTTTTTTTTAAGTATCAAAAGAGTAAAAAGTTTCATATGAGAGTTGTGTTGCACTATTGTTGTCCTGAAAGTGTTTATTCAATAATGTAGTTCTCTTATGATCTCTTTGTAATAGTTTTGGAGGTTGCAAGCTAAACATATAGAAATTTTGAGGGTAGGTTATTGAGTTAAGCGAATGTAAAAGCTCTAATTAATATTATTAAATAGAATTTATGTAAAAGTGTTGATTTAGGTTTCGAGTTAAGGTTATACAAAAGCTATATTTGGTTGTAGAAGATTTTTGAGTTGATTATGTGCAAAAGTTAAGTTATTTTAAAAGATGTTTGAGTTAATCCAATGAAAAGCTCAAGTTTAATTTTAGTTGAAATCTCAAGGAAAATCTCTATGATGTTTGAGTAAGCCAAATCATTAGACCTAACAAAGAAAATTCTCTAGTATGATATTTTTGGACTCTCCGAACACTATTTTGAATAAAAGAAAATTCCAATTTATCTTGATGTTCCTCCTTAGTTATCCATGACTTTGTTAGATAAAAAAAATGAACAAAACTATAGATTTCTCAGATTAATCACAATTGACATAAAATTTATATGAAATATATTTATAAACATTAATAAACTAAAAAGACATAAAAATATCTAATAATTTTTTATAAAATATAATAAAATATATACTAAATATCATTTATTCAAAGTGAAGCCAAACCATAAGTATAGGATTTAATGTTTAAAAGAAAATCTAAACTATTTATTTATGATCATCAAGAGTTGATTGACACAGAAGAACTAAAAATCAACATCCATCACACATTAGCACACAATATTAATGAGCATGCCCACCACAACAGTATAAACCCAACCTAACTATAACGTGCCAATTATCCATAACACGAGCCACTTGATCACTCACATGCCTACTATAGGCCATGTTTTCTCAACAACCAATGGCCACCATAACATGGAGCCACCCATCACATATATGGTCTTAATTTTGAGAGCTCGAAACAACAACAATATAGTTGTCAATTGTTCTCCCCAATTGACAATGAACTTCTTAAAAGATATTCCATCCAAATTGCAATACCCTTAAATCATCTCATTCATATAATGTACATTTCACTACATATAAGCCAAATGTAACATGTAAATTTTTTCCATATAAATTAAAGTAGTTATTATCAAGCACCATTATACCTACTCAAGTCCCTCCCTCAACACCATCCTCTATACTACTAAGATCAAGTTGTCATGCAAAACGTCTTGCCATGTGTTATTTGAGAACGGCTATATAAACACTACTTAAATTAATATAATTATTATTATTATTTTTCCATTGGATTTTTATATTATTAATATTATTAATTTAATTTTTAATCTATTTAAATTTTGTATAAAGAAAAAAAAATATAACTCTAGAAGAGTTTATTGGATTTTATACTCTAGTGCCACTGTTTTGAAAAATATTTTTAAAAAAAATGTCATGAATTTAATATAAGCTAGTATAGTACCTTTGACAGGCACTCCAGGATCCGCCAATGCTCATGAAATCCAGGTCGATCCTCTATTCATCTGATCGGAGGTGTGGATAATGAGGCCACCTTGGACTAACCAATGAAGATGTCTATGAATTGCTTGAGCTCGGTCATTTGAGTCTATGAAACTATTTTTTTAATATAAATTATTTAAAAATGTTTTTAAAATTTTAAATAATAATAAATAAATATTATAATATAGTAAAATATTTTAATGAATATTATACTTTTTTTATTATTTGAATATTTTAACTAATATATTTAACTTTTATTTATTATTATTTACGCAAGAAAATATAGTATACGCAATTAAAAAAATATTAGTTAAAATATTCAAATAATAAAAAATTAGAATATTAATTAGAATATTTTATTATATTATAATATTAATTATAACATTTATTTATTATTATTTAAAAATTAAAAATCAATTTTAAACAATTTATAAATTAAAAAAATAATTTTTTTTCCATATACTCTTCAATGGATGACCGAACTCAAGTAATTCATGTGCCTCTTCATTGTCTAATTCAATGTTTGACCGAGTCTATTATAAATTCATGGCATTTCTGGAAAAACAATTCAATAGTATATATTTTCCAAAACAGTGATAAACTAACAAAAAATCATAGTTTATTATATAATGTTAAGGTATACCAATTCATTGAGCTAGATTTTCACTATTTAAGCTATAACATAAAGTAGAGGAAGAGTTTATTATTTTTCTAAAACCGATAAATAATTACACCAACGGTAAAATAAAAAATAAAAGCAAGATTGTGGGAGATAAAGCACAAATCTTGGAAAAGTAACATACAAACTATAACACTCCAATTCCGAAACTGAAATCTTTTTCGTTTCAACTCACGAGCTTTAATGGTAATAAAAGCCTGTCACATTTTCATGCCTTTTCATATTTCCATTTTTATTAATTTGTCTCATAAAGTTTTCTAGTGTCTTTCTTCCACTTCCACGTTGCTTTTACTTATACTACTAGTTAGTACAAGTACTATATTCTTTAACCATGGTTAACCTAAAATTTAACCACACTACTCACACCGTCTTTCTATATAACAGTAACTAACTCTCAACACTCTTCGTCTCTTGCGTATCGCTCGCTTAGCTTCCAAAACTTCTATATATTTCAACTAGTTTATGTTCAAGAAAACAAAGAAACATTCTCGTGAAAATGTCTCCTGAGTTTCATCTTCTTCTTTTTCCTGACCTTGTTTACGTTCATCCTCTTGTTCTCAGTTTTCAAACTGCTTTATGTTTTGGTTTGTTTGTTTTGTTTTTCCTGTTTTGGTTGACTCCGGGTGGGGTTGCTTGGGTTTTGTATAATAAGGCTTTGGGTTCGGTTCGGTCTGTTATTCCTGGTCCGTCTTTTTCCGGTTTGTTTGGGCTTTTGTCTGGACCAACTCCTCACCGTGTTTTAGCTAAGCTTGCTCGGAGTCATCGAGCTGAGTCTTTGATGGCTTTTTCTGTTGGTTTGACTCGGTTTGTTATTTCGAGTGAACCGGAAACTGCGAAAGAGATTCTTTGCAGTTCTGCTTTTGGTGATAGGCCAGTTAAGGAATCGGCTTATGAGCTGTTGTTTCATAGGGCAATGGGTTTTGCACCGTATGGTGAGTATTGGAGGAATCTGAGAAGGATTTCTTCGACTCATTTGTTTTGTCCTAGAAGGATAAACGGGTTTGAAGGTTTTAGGAGTGAGGTAGGGTTAAAAATGGTGAAGAGGATAGAGTTTTTGATGGGTGAAATGGGTAGTGTTGAGGTGAAAAAAGTGCTTCATTTTGGGTCGCTTAACAATGTAATGATGACTGTGTTTGGGAAATGTTATGAGTTTTTTGAGGGGGATGGTTTTGAGCTTGAGGAAATGGTGAGTGAAGGGTATGAGTTGCTGGGTGTTTTTAACTGGAGTGATCATTATCCTCTTTTGGGTTGGTTGGATTTGCAGGGTGTGAGGAAAAGGTGTAGGGCTTTGGTTACTAAGGTTAATGCCTATGTTGGAAAAATCATTGAGGAACATAGAATAAGGAGAATGTCTGAAGGAAAAGGTTTAGTTGGTGATTTTGTTGACGTTTTGCTTGATTTGGAAGAAAAAGACAAGCTCAGTGATTCAGATATGATTGCAGTACTTTGGGTATCGTATCTTATCTCAACTTTTGTTGTATTATTATTATTATTATTATTATTATTATTATTTATGTTTTGTGTTTTCTTGTCTGTTATTTTTTATGATTATTTTTGTTTGATGTTTTTTTAGGAGATGATTTTCAGAGGAACTGACACGGTTGCGATTTTACTGGAATGGATTCTGGCAAGGATGGTACTTCATCCAGAGATACAAGCAAAAGTCCAAGAAGAAATTGACCGTGTAGTTGGAAATTCCGAAGTTATAACTGATGTTGATGTTCAAAACATGCGTTATCTACAGTGCATTGTGAAAGAAACTTTAAGGGTTCATCCACCAGGACCACTTTTATCATGGGCACGTTTAGCAGTGCACGATGTTATGGTAGGTGACAAGTTCGTTCCGAAAGGTACAACTGCTATGGTGAATATGTGGGCTATAACACATGATGAAAAAGTATGGAATGATCCTGAGGTGTTCAATCCAGAGAGGTTTATGGTTGAAGATGTGAGCATTTTAGGTTCTGATTTGAGGTTGGCACCGTTCGGAGCTGGGAGAAGAGTTTGTCCTGGAAAGGCTATGGGTTTAGCTTCTGTTCATCTTTGGTTGGCTCAGTTGCTTCAGAGGTTTAAGTTTGTTCAAGCTGATGATTCTCCTGTTGATTTGGATGAATGTTTGAAGCTCTCTATGGAGATGAAATCTCCACTTGTGTGCAAGGTTGTTTCAAGGAACTAGGGCTAGTCTAATCTTAGTATTTTATTAAATGAAGTACTTAACTTTTTGTGTTTTGGAGAAGGCGGAACTATGCCATGGATCTTTTAATGTTTTGTTTCTTTTGTTATGTTATCGTAGCTTCTTTCTTAAATATTTTCAATGCAATCTGTGTTTTATTTTATGACATTTTAGGTAATAAAGTCATGGTTGTGTTCTATAAACCGTTTCTAATTAAGTAAATCTTTGCTTCGTTTTTGTGTTTTCTCTCACTCTCGAAGCTGTAAATAGGTTTTTTCTAACGATGATGATTATGCTATCTTTACTTGTGATCTGCAAGTCACAATTTGTTATTTTTGTTGGTATGCTAATGTGTTATATTAAAGAAATCAATGCATTTTGTAACTTACTTTATAAAACTGGTGGATATTTGTAAGTGTTTCTTTCTGGATTTACAAGTTAAATTGCGAAACATCAATTTTTAATTCTATGATTTTTTTCAGGGTCTAAATTTTATTTAGATTAACCAATTTAATAGGTTAATAAATTCAACAACAATAATATGAATAAATTACAAATATAAAATTAAGATTTTTTACATATGATATTAAAAAATATATAATAATATCATTTTATACACCATATACGATTCCAGTAGAATTTTTCATTTATACAGTAGCATTCGAATCAATCAATGTTTTCTTTATATGAATTGATTCATTGTTGATTCAAAAAATTAAAAAGATTTTTTTTTAACAGTGTTAGACAAATAAATTGAAAAAATACTTATTTATTTATTTATATTAAGAACTATAGATAGTAACCGATATCAGTGTTCTCTAAGAGCAGTTCTATTATGGATAAAACTTTTTGATTTAAAGTTGGTGTCTAATACCAATCAATCTTTTGGAATTTATTTATAACCTGTTAAAACCTCTTTTTTTCCTATTTAAGTACTGTCCTGTGACCTTTGTTTTACTATTACTCTTTTACCCAAGTTAAAAAATTGTCTTTAGTTATTTATTTATTAGTACATAAATAACAAAAAAAATAAAAAAATAAAAAGTTAAAAATATTATAGATTAAGGAATTATTATTGTTTAAAACATAACGAAATCTATTAGCTTCCTTACTATATTTATAAAGTAAAAGAATATGACACTTGAAAAAATGAGTAATAAATAAGTTCAACTAAACCAATTCCAAGTTTTTGATTTTACATATCCGAATATATTGAGAATACTTTTACTGCATTTCATTTCCTGTTTTTTAAATTATTACTTTTACTATACAAATAAAAGGGGAAAAAAAAAGAATATGCTTGGAATGTGTGTTTTGTTGTTGTCTTGCTTCACTGTGGAAGAATAGTGTTGATTTAATGATTTTTTTCCTATGAACATTATTATTCGTATATGTTGAAATACTTAAATTATTACTGTATCTTTGATTTATTCCCACTTAACGATTATTCGTATCTTACCCGCACTTAATCTCATAATTAAAAATAGCCAAACGTATGACAGTTTGTTCTCTGGAATTGATTTATCTTTGGGCTGTCAAATCATTTGACTGGAAAGGTAAACATGAGAATTGATTACACCTAAGCTAGTTCTAAGAGTGTTTGAATATCTACTTAACATGGAGATATTATTCTTTAATTTATCAATGAATTGTAATATTGTATATTATTGAGATTATGTTCCATTCTTTAAGGATGTTATATAGAATAATATAAAATTAGATAGCAAAATAATTATGAGTGTATTCATATAATTTTATGATGTGCATCACATATGATTACTTATTAGAAAGAAGAAGAAAAAGAAAGATTGGATAAGATGTTTTGATTATCTTATAATCATGCATTGATTTTGAGAGAAAATTTATAAAATTTCTATTTTATATACCGGAGTTAAAATTTAGTACTCCCTCTATTTTATGATAGATGTTTTTTATTTTATTTTTATTTGTCTCAAATTATTTATTTTATTAAAATGTTAATATATATTTTATTTTTTATCATTGATTTATTTTTATTTATTGTATTTTAATTTATTTAACTATTACACTACTATTATGAATAACATTATTTTAATAAATAAAATTAATTTTATCATTGAAATCAAATATAATTAATTATTATTTTAAAAATTTTGAAAATCTCAAAAACAACATCAATCCTATTATAAGACCGGAGGGACTAATATTTTACAAATGCATATTTTAATTAAATGGATGTATATAAAAGATACTTGTAAATATTTTTCATACAGATGTGTGCTATGTTTATACCAGAATCCTTTACTCCTTAACCATGACAAATCAATTTTAATATAATATAGAAACTAAGAAAATAAAATATATTATTAAAAAAAAACAAAAGTATGTCAAGCAGTATATAAAATATAATATACGGTGTGGTTGTAGTTTTTAGCGTCCTTTTAGCATTTTTGTTTTTCATGATAACAATAAATAATATTAGCTTTCTTGCCAAATCATTCTTTCTTTCACTAATTCTCCATTCAAATAAATTTATGGATTTGTTTATTCAGTGTTTTTTTTAAATAAGATAATATATAAAAAGAGAAATCGGTACAAAAGCGAGAGGATGGACTAGGTCAAAATCATCTCAATGAGACACGAATCTAAAGAAAGGTAAATTATTCTTAACAAAATCTGCCCTTAAAAAAATCGGAATCTAAAATAATCTAATAGTATTGTTAGCAGAAAGACATACGTTAGCTAGAGAATCAACATATCTATTCTCTTCCCTATAAATGTGAGAAACCACAAAATAAATATTAGTAGTATTATTCACATAGTTAATCCATCTGAACGCATGAATCACACCAGTGAGTTCGACAATGAGAGAGTTGGAATTACCCAAAAAATGAGCAAAAGCTCTGAGGAACCGACCATCAGAGTCCCTAGCAATTCCTCCACAAGCAGAAGGTTCGGGGTTACCCGTCGAAGTACCATTACAATTAATCTTAATCCAGTTATGAGGAGGAGGTTTTCAAATAAGCTCAAGAATCTTGGACGCTCTAGGAGGATGAATGTGCAATTTAAACCTCTTAAGAAACCCAAAATCATGCATACTAAGATAAGTTGTCAACTTGAAATTATTACCCACCAGAGCACAATCCGCCAGAATAGAGGAAATATAAGAAGATATACTGATGAATTTGTCATTGAACCTGATAGAGTTTCGAGCCCTCCAAATTGCATTGAAAAGAAGAATGAAGGCGATAATAGAAATAGCCTTACATTGATCAGATCAACCCATATCACATAACTTCAACACACCTACCCAATCTTGGATGACAAACTGTAAATCTGGAGTTTTACAAAGCCAAGTCCACAACGAAGATGCGTAAGAACACATGAAAAACAAATGCGAATCTGTTTCTTCAAAATGATAACACAAGCTACAAACCGAGGGGAAAGAAAAACATCTCCTTTTAAGTTGATCATCAGTATGAATCTTATGAAGAAATAGTTGCCAAACCGTGAAAGATTTAGACGACGAGATATATTTGGACCAAAACCAACACCACCGCTCATTACAAACCCCCGAAACACGCTTAAATTCGTCAGCATCTTTCAAGGAAAGCTCCCTGAATGAAGAAGGCAACCAAATTCGCTTGTCCAAACGAGAGTCGAAAGGAAGGGAAATAACACGAATTTTATCTTGAGTAATAGTAGAGATACAGGGACTGCAATTCGAGAAATCCCATTGATTATTAATGATGAAATTACTAACATGGCAGTCTGTAACACCCCAAAGTTGATTCTGATTTATTTGATTGTTTCTTGTGAATTTTGATGATTTATGATGTTATTTGATGTTTAGTTGAGTTTTGAGGGTAACTTAATATTTTATTAATATTAGAATATTAAGTATAGTCGGTTTAGTTAATTATTTAAGATTAAATAAAATAAAATAAAAGGAATTAGAGGATAAGGGTAATGTGGTCTTTTGGTGGAGGACTAATGAGGGTATTATGGAGAAAGACTAAAAAGGTCCTAGGGGAAAGAGTGACAAAAGAGTGAAGTTTGGTTAGTACGATTAATTGGGAACGATCATACTTGTGAGAAGAGAAGAAGAGCTCTGAAGAAGAGGAAAAGCTAAGACTTGAAGGTTGGAGAGGTTTTTTGAGAAGATTATCGAAGGGATCACAGAACCTAAGGTATGGGGAGTATTTTCCGTTCGGTATTGTAATGTGGGAATAGAATTGGGGGTTTGAGGTATAGTTTTAGGGCATAGGGTTTTGATTGATGATTTGTGTTTTTATGATGATTTTGATGCATATAATGATGTATATGATGATACTAAGGGTAATGTTGATGTTGATGACGATTTTCTGTTGTGCTGCTATGAATATTGAGTTTTTACTAAGTTTTGTCGCAGAAGAGAGGTTTTGGAAATCGCAGAGGGGTTTGCGAAATCGCGAAGCTCGCTTAGCGAGCAAGTTAGAATTTTGAAAAATCCAAAACCGAGAGTTGGTCACTTAGCGAGCAGGGTGGCTCACTTAGCGAGACCTATAATGTTTGAAAAATGATTTTTAGTTCAGAAAAAAAAATATTTTCTCGACGTGGTTTATGTCTTAAGCTGCTATGATGTTGTAGAGTTGTTGTATGATGTGTTTTAGAGGCTATATGAGTAGAATTAGTGATTAAATGATGTATGATGACTTATATGATTTTTTTAGTTATAAAGTATGATTACATGATGTAGATGTATGATGTTATAGGAGTATGTATTATGATGTTAAATGAGTATTTAATATGATGGTATGAGTGAGTATGTGAAATGATGACTGATGATGAATGCAAATGCAATGCTTATGAGGTTTTGATGATGATGTGTGTATATTGCGTTGCATTCATGGCATGATTTATGAGGGGACTTCGATCCGTTGGTAGATTCAATCCCATTGTGCGGATTGAAGTGATATGATGTTATGATGTGCTCCCTTAGTAGAGGGTTGATGGCCCAGTGTCCATCCATGAGGATGTTTTGATACCACATGCATAATGTAACACCCCAAAATTTGCCCTCATACTTATTATTATCTAGTTGGTTACCCTTCACATTCACATGTCATCATCATAGGCTTGTTACTTGGGTTAGAAGCTTGGTTTTTTTGCAGTGCCTTGTGATTTATCTCTTTGGCAAGCATGGTTTCTCAAGATTTGGCCATAACAACGATCAAGTTTTGTTAGGTACCCAAATTGCTTTGGGTCCTTGGTAGTTAGTACCTTTTTCAACCCACACATAATGCCCTTTAGCAACGCTAATGTTGCGCACATAGCAAGCATTAGATGTGTAGCCTTTGATTCCACAATAAAAGCAAGTAGGTTGAAAATGACTTCTATATCTAGGAACATAACTCTTTTTCTTAACAATTCTTTTCTTTTTATGACTTTGATGCACACTTTTAGAATTGTTTGCCTTTTCTTTAACAACTTGTTCACTTTCTTTCACAAAAATGGTCTCATTTGTGCTTGGTTTGGAAAACTTAGAATATCCTAAATCACTTTTATCATTAGGATATCTTTGGTGCCTAAGAATTTCCTCCAAGCCAATTTGACCTTTTTCATATCTTTCTAAAACTCTTTTAAGTTGAACAATTTGAAAAGATAAGGATTCACAATTCTTGCATACAAGACTTTGTTTTTCATCCATCAACTTTTGTTTTTCACTTTCAATATATTTTTCAAAAGCGATATTTTGTTCTTCTAAAGATGAAATTCGTTTCTTTTGGGATAAAATATTTTTATACAAAGTCTTGCATTCTTTTAAAAGTTCATCTATTACATCTTGTGCATCATTATCATAAATAGAAAAGTTGCTACTAACTTCATCGTTTTATTCATCGGAGTGATGTGAAGCCATTAGAGCCATATTCGCACATTCATCGCTTTCCGATTTCGACAAGAAACTTATCTCATTATCGTCCCAAGAAACATAAGCCTTCTTGTTCTTGGATTCCTTCTTGCCTTTGAATCCTCCTTTCTTTGCAAGTTTCGGGCAATCCAGTTTTATGTGACCTTGCTTCCCACATTCATAACAAGTGACGTCTTACATTGATATGGATGCTTCCTTTTTCCTGAAATGTTTATTCTTTTTAGGATAAGAGGAATTTTTATTTTTATTAAAAAACTTACCAAGCTTCTTCACAAGAAACATAAAGTTCTCATCTTCGGACGTCTCATCATCTTTGTCATTTTTTGAATCAACCTTCAAGGCAATCCCTTGGACTTCTTTTCTTGACTTTCGTGCTTCTCGAGCCTTCCAAGTTCCAATTCGTGTTCTTGAAGTTTTCCAAATAGATATGCGGATGTCATCGTTGAGAGACTCTTCTTTTCTGAAATAGCGGTCACCTTCGGTTGCCATTCTCTTGTCAAAGATCTTAGGACTTTCAGGTTGAGATCATCATTGGTGAAGGTTTTACCAAGAGCAATCAAGTGATTTGTTAGATGGACGAATCTCTTTTGTAAGGAAACTATAGATTCACCGGGCTGCATGTGGAACATCTCATATTCTTGACTTAGAGTGTTTAGCCTCGATCTCTTCACTTCGGTGGTTCCTTCATGTGTTTCTACCAAGGTGTCCTAAATCTCCTTTGCCGATTTACATTGAGATACACGGAAGAAATCGTCCATACTGAGAGCGCTTTAGAGTATGTTGATTTCCTTCTTTTCATTTAAAATCTTTTTCTTATCGTCTTCGTAATACATATTTTTCAACTTTGCGGTTCCAACGCCATTGATAACATCCACCGGATTATGTGGACCGTTCTCAATTGCTTCCCATATACTTTCTCATTGGGCTTCAAGATGTGCCTTCATTCTGATTTTCCAGAAATCGAAATATTCTCCGGAGAAGAGTGGGGGCTTGTTGCTACTTCCACCATCTTTGAAAATCGGATTTGTGCTTGCGGAAGCCATGTTGGATCTCTAGGAACAAGTTACCTATAACTTGCTCTGATACCAATTGTAGTTTCAGGATTAGCCTAAGAGGGGGGAGGGGGGGGGGGTGAATTAGGCTTTATAAAATTGTTCGTTTATTTTAACGGTGGATGAAATTTAATCGTCTAAGTGTCTAGGTTATGAAAGCAATAAAAGCGGAAAGTAAAACGACACCAAGAATTATCCTGGTTCCCTTCACAAACCGAAGGTACATCTAGTCCCCTTACACCTCGTAAGAGATTTTATTATAGTTTTAGATTGTACAGCCTATCACACCATAAACCGGTGAAGCCTACGTTCAAACAACTATACAACAATCAAGTGTGCAAGAACAATCCTCTTGCCACACAAACCCTTGTGTCCAACAATCCTGGATCACAAGTCAATACAAAAAATAATTCTTTAATAAATTGAAATGTAGAGATGATGAAGTCTTGTAATATCAAGAAATGTTGATCTTCTCCTTTGATTGATATTTTTCAGTCAAACATAATGAATATAAGTGTCCACTAAAGTATATGAACAGTTTAAATTTGTATACAAATGAATTTAGTGCACTTTGATAGATTTAGAAAATTTGAGATTTTGAGTAAGAAAAATGTCTTATGAAAATTGTAGGAGGTGTCTCAAAAATTATGCACAAGGAGTTTATATAAAGACATGACACCTCTTTGAAAAGGTACAAATTATGAAGGGATGCCTCAATCCAATTTGAAAAACACAATGCAAATTCAAAAATTTGAATGAAATAATTTCTAGAAATTTGAACAGTGGTAACCGGTTACTACCCAATGGGTAACCGGTTACTTGCTGTAACGTTAAAAGGATTTTTCAAATATGGGCTGAAGTAACCGGTTACTACCTACACGGTAACCGGTTACTTGATCAAAAACCATAAAAAATTCTTTTAAATTTATGATCAGTAACATAAGGCATGCAAAGTGATTTGTTTAGAAATAGAAAATGTGAGTGCATCCTAAGTTGAACACTTAATAAACATTATTGATTCATGAGAAATAGAATTATATCTTCCGATGAGAAAACCTTATCTTTATGAAGACTTTATTTGAATGAAGCTTGAATGATCCTTTTTGCTTGCTTTCAAGACTTGAAGGATTTGTTGTTATCATCAAAATATAATTTGAGAAGCTTGCTTCTACAGTTCTTTTGTGTTAACTAATGATATGCAAAATTCTATATTATATGCATAATGGCTAACATAGTAGGATTTCCCAGCACACATCCATTCGGCGGGAACAGAGCCAGCACGTACCTCTGGTCAGACAGAGGTGACAACTTCTAGGCTGCAAACGAATTTTGGGGCGCAGTCTACTTTTAGGGATCGTGTTTCACCTCAGGTCATTCCACCTCAAGCCACTCCATATTCTTCTTCTTGTAGAAGACGTGATTCACCATATGACGTGTCACTTCCCCCATCCTCCCGTAAGCGTTAAGATTCACTAGTGCCACCTCCAGAGGATCCAGTGTCACCTCTAGAGGGTGGTGTTACTGAGGATGCTGAGGTAGAGAGGTTTGGAGGAGGCTCATCTGATCTGTCATTAATTCCTCTTTATCCAGACCACATTCCCAAGCACATATGGGACATATAGGTATCATTAGTTGGATTCTTTATTTTTTGCATTAAATTTAATTTTAATTGCTGACACCACTTATTTCTGACATGGAATATTTCTGACATTGATTATTTTTTGCATTGATTATTACTGACATTGATTATTTCTTGGAAATTTCAGGTGAGTGATCCCCAAAAGTTTTTGAACACTAAAAGGAAGATTGTTAGCTTAGCTCATCCAGGTAAGGAGTGGTTTTTGTCGATTTTGACTTTATCTGCGTTGAGGGACCTATGCATGACCGATTATACTCTGGTCAACCATGAGATTCTTAATGCATTCGTGGAGAGATGGAATTTTGATACGTCTTCATTTCACCTCCCGCATGGTGAGATGCCTATCAGACTGGACGATGTCTCATGCTTGTTACATCTTTCAATCAGGGGGGAAGTTCCTCGATCATGGTAGGATGATGGTAGATCATTTAGGGGCTGATTCAGAGAAGGCGATTGAGGAGGTGGATAAGACGAGGGGTGCTCATGCTATATTTGAGTTCCTGAAGGAGAGATATAATGAGAAGATCGATGATGCATCTGATGGTTATGCTGAGTATGTGGAAGTACACGCGCTTGTGCTTTGAGGGAATATTTTCTTATTTTTATTGGAACTTGCATTTTTGTGGACACGAGTTCCGCTTATACCGATGTTGCATACCTCTGATACTTTTTGGATCTCACTCGGATCCATGAGTACAATTGGGGGTGGCTTTCCTAACCTATCTATATTCAAAGTTGATAGAATGATGTCAGTGGAAGACAAAGCAGATCACATGCAGCGTGACAATATTGGTGGTAATAATTCTCAATCCTTTGTCATTTATAGTTCATATTTCCAATCATTCTTGATCCTAGAATGTTTATTTTTTATTTTCATTTCAGGGTTGGATCCTCTATCACTTCTTGCGTATTGTTGGTTGGGCAAGTGTGCATGAGTACACTAAGGACATGTCGTGTGCCCATGTTTTTATCCTGCTTAGAGAGAACCAGGCAGTCGAGTCTTTCAGAGTCTACCTTAATCGTTTGGTTTTTAAGGACATACACTTCAACTGCTACGTGGATCACCGTCATACGCGACCATTTGACAACATAAATTTATACTCCAGATGGCTGGCCTACGAATCACGTATTCTTGTTCCTCATCTTCTTGAGCACGTCATGTGGCAGTTAGGGTACATCCAGACCATTTACAGACACCCTGATGTCTCTGCTCCTTCTGCCTTGTCTTGTAGACAAATAGATGAAATGTTTGTGAATTATGAAAGTCGCATGGTTTCGGAGGAGGCACGAGCCACCATAGCAAAAAACGACTGGAGGTATATTGATGGGTACATCAGGTGGTTCTCCAGGGTCTCACATCCGTATATGTCGTCGCATAGTGGAGATTGCATGGGCAAACATCGACAAAGGTATCTTCCCTAGGGGGTATGTGTAACACGGTGGGAGAACTGACTTTAGTTATGTTGCGGATAGCAAGAGTCGCCACCGACTTTTATTTTATCCAAAGGAAAGGCATAAAAGAACAGGAAAGACCTTTTAAAAGATTTTTGGGTCCGGGGGGTAGGTTATGTAAAGGGAAGGTGTTAGCACCCTTTACATCCATGGTTATCCATGGGCTCTTAGTTACTTAGCTCACTTTGAATTGTTTTTGAAAAGGTGAAGTGTGTGGATAAAAATTTTCATAAGAGTTTAATAATGATCCATGTATGGATGCGTAAAAAACTTGTGTTTGAAAACTGTTTGGAATTTGTGAAGTGTTTGAAATTTGTTTTGAAATAGTGAGCAAGTAACTATGAGGAACCTACCCTAAAGTTTAAGTCTTTCTGTTCTTTATCCTTTAAATGGTAAGACTATCCCTATTATTAAGGAATAGGTAGTCATTACCTTGGATGTGAGGGACAAATGAGGGACATTTGTTTAATGAAGGCAACTGTAGGGTGTATTAAGCATTTAGGAGGGACTGTCATCATCATTCGAAAGGGACAAGATCATATTGAAAGGCAACCATTAAGGGACTTGATCTTTGATTATGAAGGGACTAGATGACTTTTCTTTTAAGGGACTTTGCTTTATACACCCCACTTGACCTTATGATTAGGCAACATTGAGAGGCAACCCTAGAAAGTGAGATGGCGATCAAAGATCGACTTACGTGTGTGAGTGTTCAATTTAATATTTATCTTATAATTTAAATGATCTAAATTCAATTTTTAAATATAATACATGTTTACACTCCCTATTTTACTAACCATAGCATGTAAATTAAATAATTTAAATATTTACAAAAATTACATCCAGGAGCATTTACATAATAATAAAATAAAGCAATTTAAATAAATAGCAAGAATAAATAAATAAGCAAAATATAAATAATAAGTAAAATAAATAAATAAGCAATAATAATTATAATAGGGGTTAGTAATAATAATTAAAAATAAATGGGATTAGTGAAATAATAATAATAAGCATAATTAAAAAAAATAAATGGATTAGTAATAAGCATGATTAGTAATAATAATAAACAAAACAAAATTTTAATGGTTAATAGAAAAATATGAACAATTATGTTAATTAATTATAAAATTTAAAATTATAAACAAATTAAATAAATTATGAACATATTATGAGAAATTATCAAATTTACAATTTTTTTAGAAATTATTTACATATATAATTAGTTATAAACAATTAGAAAATATTTTCATTAAGAAAAAGAAAATAGAATTGATATTAATTGTATTTTTCAAAATTCAATTATATTAAACAAAGTATATACATGATAATTATATTTACAAAATTTTAATTATATTAAATAAGATTTAGACAAATTGTAAAATATGATTAAATTTTAAAATAAAAGAAATTTAGGGTTTATCTTTTTTTTTTATAAAAAAAATTAGATAAGACTTAAAATAATTATTTACATATTATAAGAAATAATATTTACAAACAAAATTATTTGTTAAGTTGATTATAGTGATTATAAGATTAATAAAAACATAAGGGTTAATTTGTATTAATTAAAAATCAACAACTAGTAAAAAGAAATGTGGGGAGGCCTGGTTTTGATCCCAGGACCTCCCAATACCTGGAAGAAAACATTGCCACTGGGCTGCGCACGCAGCTGGTGATATGGAACCAACAACATCCATCATATTGTAAAGCATGTGAAATAATTGAGAAAAAAGAAAAAAAATGCTGAGGGCTGGACTCGAACCCACGCCCTAATGACTATATCCTTCAACACCTCACCAACTGAACCAAGCGCTTGATCTGTGAATGAACTAACAAACATATATTATAAAAATAAGTCAAATTTTGAATTCTGATTTCGCGCCAGATCACTTCATCTTCAACCTCCAGACTTGCGAATTTTCCTGCGAAATTTGTAACCAATTTTCCTGCGAATTTTCAAATGGCAGGGAACCCTACGAAATCCAAACATCATCATTTACGTAAAATTTTGTTAAATTGAACACATAAACACAATCCAGACATCATTTGCAATCGATCTACGGTTTCATAATTCATTTATATTCACTGAATCGTTAAACCCTAATATGGAGGCCATGAACCCTAGAATGGCACTATACGATTCGGCCATGGTTTCTTCAATTAACCTGCCCAGAATTCATCACAAACCTTCCTTAAACACAAATCAATAAGCAAAATCCATTAATAACATGTAAATTATTATGAACGAAAAATCGAAAAAAACATGAAAAAAATGATTCGGGTTGATCAATGTGTGATGCTATGGGGTAATGTGATGATCTGGTTATGTCCCATGATATCCAGGGAACCTATTTCAACCTTTAAAATGCTTTGGCAAGCCTTCTATCAAAGAATCCGAAGCAAGGTTTTTTGTGAGTTTTTTTGAAATTTGAATGTGCACTTGGAGGCTCAGAATCCGTCCCTTTTGCATTGGTTTCTCTTGCATACTTATAAGGGATGTAATTTAGGTCAAAAGATGATGGATTTATGGGCTTTTTGGATGACTTGATGGTGAAGGAATGTCATGATCCAAAATTGTGAAAAAATCAAATATTTGTATTCCAATCTGGTCTAGCACGAATTTGTACAAGATCCAATCATGTTAAATAGCATTGATTAATTTCTAGAAGAAGAATCATGTCCAAACTTTGATTATTTAGATTTTATTTTGATTTAATTTGATTTAAAATGAATAAAATTCAAAAACATATCAAATAAAAATATAAAAATCAGAATTTCTTGTCATTGGGTCGTGCATGAGGTTATTGTATGGATTGGGTCATTATTTGGCAAGCCCATTTGGAAGAAATTGGTTTTAGACCTCCATTTTCATCATAAACCAACCCAAAATTTCCCAACTTTGCAAGGGCACATATCCTTCAATTCTATTGCTATGAGAGTGTTCTTGGACATTTTGGAAAGCTTAAAGAGTCCTCTAAACAACCCCACTGGTTTCATGTCCATATCATTTACCAATCTCAAGTTATGCCCTTTTGAAGTTGTTGACTTTTTGTTGACTTTCAAAAGGACCTATAATGTCTTAGCTCATACCTTCCAAATGAAGCATTTTTGGGCTTGGCTTGTGAGACACAAAGTTGTAGAGAATTCAATTTCCTTCAAAATGAGCTTTGGATGGAGACTTGTTGATGAAGCATGTGAAAGTTATGGCTGGTCAAAGTTCAGTTGACTTTTACTAAGAAAACCCTAATTTAGAAACTCCTGATTCTTGATGATCTGAAATCTCCTTGATGAATCATGATCAACCCTTGATCAAATGATGAATTTTACTTCATATAATTGATGTTGGCAAAAAATCATGAAATTTGACTTTGGTTTGACCATAGTTGATCTCAGTTTGACTTTTTAACTGCTTTGACTGATTTTGACTTATCTGATCATCTGACTGAGCAAACTTTTGAGAAAAGTCCTGAAATTTCTCATGGGGGTTCTTAAACACATATAAGATGTTATGAAGCTCACTTGAAGTCTTGGAAGTTCATTTATCCTGATTAAAGTCAAAACCCTAGTTTTGGATGCACTGCTTAGGAGGTGCATTGTCTGAGGGAATTGTCAACTCTTCTAACCAATTGTGAACTTTGTGAATCTTGTGAACCATCATAAAATGTCTTGTGAACCTCATGGGAGGTATTGTGAACCTTGTGAACTTCATAAAGTGACTTGTAGACTTCATGAACCTCATGAAAGGTCTTGTGAACCTTGTGAACCTCTTAGCACACAAAGTCTTGTATTGTGAGGGCAAATTTTGGGGTGCAACAGCTGCCCCTGTTCAATTTTCTGAAACCTGAGGGGTTAGATTGGTATATTTGCCAGTCGTGACCTGGAAGGTTGAAGGGGATTGAACACAAAAGCCCAAAAATTTGCACTCACCGGTGCGTAGAGTAGTATTGATGACTGGTTATATATGCTTGAGTGGGCTTAAAGATGCCACTTGGAGAAAAGTTCTTCAGATATATTTCTTGGAGGATGGAGAAGTCCAAAATATGAAGATATAATGATAGCTTTCAGGAGGATAAAGCAATCATGCGGTAGTGATATGCTTTCAGGAGAATAAAGCAGTCATGAGGTAATGATAGGTTTTTCAGGAGGATGGAGCAATCCTGATGGATGATAAGAAGCTGTCAGGAGGATAAAGCAGTCCTGAGGTATTGATAGGTTTTTAGGAGGATGGAGCAATCCTGATGGATGATAAGAAGCTGTCAGGAGGATAAAGCAATCCTGATGAGATAATAAGCTTTCAGGAGGGTGAAGCAATCCTGAGGTAGTGATAAGCTATCAGGAGGATGAAGCAATCCTGTAGTAATGGTATGCTTTCAGGAGGATAAAGCAGTCCTGATGAGATAATAAGCTGTCAGGAGGATAAAGCAATCCTGAGGTAATAATAATCTATCATGAGGATAAAGCAGTCCTGAGGTAGTAATATGCTTTCAGGAGGATAAAGCAATCCTGAAGATTGATAGGTTTTCAGGAGGATGGAGCAGTCCTGATGTGGTAATAAGAAGCTGTCAGGAGGATAAAGCAGTCCTGAGGTATTAATAAGAAGCTGTCAGGAGGATAAAGCAATCCTGATGGATGATAAGAAGCTGTCAGGAGGATAAAGCAGTCCTGAGGTAATAATGAGAAGCTGTCAGGAGGATAAAGCAGTCCTGAGGTAATAATAAGCTATCAGGAGGATAAAGCAGTCCTGAGGTAGTAATATGCTTTCAGGAGGATAAAGCAATCCTGAAGAGGTTGATAAGAAGCTGTCAGGAGGATAAAGCAGTCCTGAGGAATGATAACTTTTCAAGAGGATAAAGCAGTCTTGATAGTCACAAATTGTTGATGAAGTTTGTTTGCTGGAGAATTAACCTGAAAACAAGGTAGCATTCTATATGGTAGCATTAGTTTATGCATTATGTATGCGTGTATAGTATGATGCACTTAGGTAATGTATTATGTATCTATGGATATGTATGTTATGGTATGATGTAAATGATGTATGTATGATATGATGCTGCCGGAAGCGTCTGGATATCTTCATATAACAACTGCTGGCCAGGGAAAATAAATCCCGATTCGTTTGTTGAAGAAAATAAGTAACTCGTTCCCGTCTTGTTTGATAAGATGGTACATATAACCTCCTATCTGCTGGGGATAACAAGGTCTATATATAACCTCCCGTCTGCTGGGGATAACAAGGTATACATAACCTTCCGTATTCGTTTGATAGTAGGGTATACATAACCTCCCATCTTCGTTCGTCGTACTCTTATTGGAAAGTAAATTCCCGAATATCCGTATGAGGATAAAAGAGATGGATATAAATTCCAGGGGAGATGTGACTTTGAGGGTTTGTAATTGTCTTGCAAAGATGAACTGGCGAAGCTTCGTTGAAATCCTTCCCTCGTTTGTCCTTAGTAAATACTATTACTGCATTTTCATGCATTTCTGGTAAACATCAATCATATTAAGCATACATGCATTTCTGGTAAACATCAATCATATTCAAAAGCATACATACGTTCAAATACAACCAATGGACAGTAAATCTGGACTCAGAGAGAAAAGTAAAGCTGAATTTGAAAGCAGAATTGTTTCAACTTCGGGAGTGTACAACCAATTGGATCTATAGCTCCTGAAATTCTTTATCTTTCCTGTGTACCTTCCCAGAAATCTTCATAGCTGGGTCTGAAGACATGATACTGACACCATCTGATACTACTGGCATAGACAATTAATTTCCATCATGGTTTCAGCTTAGAATCCAATATCAAGGTAATACAATGAGAGGAATGTGTCTTCAAACTGTAATGGACCATATACGCTCCAGGTATTAGATTTGAGGAGAAAGCATTGCCCCTTGGTTGAGGATGAATTGTCCCATAATGGAAGTATCTGTAGTGAGCTACCTCAAGAGAAACAAGCAGAATGCCCCATAAGCATATGCCCCTGGCATTGTAAACTCTGTAATGTCACCTTTGATAATTCAACTGTATGAGGAAAAATGCCCCTGGCTATTAAGCACAGCTGAGTCTGGACCTAATTGCCCCAACTGAATTGAACAGTAACTTGGTATGCCTCTTGACTGGGAAACAGTGACTATGCCCTTGGCATTATGAACTTTATAATGTTACCTTTGGCACTTCAGATAGATGAGGAGATCTGCCTCTGGCTGTTTAAACATAGTTGAATCTTGTCCTGATTGCCCCCAATGAGTTAGGAAGTATCATGGCCTGCCCCCTTGATTGGGAGATAATGACTATGCCCCTTTGTATACATGGACTTTGATCCAGGAAGCAACTTTGTTTATCGGAAGGACTTTGGTTCATTGAACATTCATCCTGTAAGCTTCTCCATTTGTCAAACATTCAGGTATATGCAAACAAATATATTCAAAAATGCAATGCTTATGTCTGTCTTGAAGTTTTGAAACAAGTTATTTTTAGAAAAACTGTTTTTTTTTTTTTTTTTTTTTTTTGTGAAAACTGTGATATTAACTCAAGTTTTATAATAAGCCCTAAAGGAGTCAGGATACCTTTTTGTAGCAGTACACTTTCGAACTAACCATGCTTCAGTTAGGACTTTTAGAGGGTTATAACGTGGCCTGGTTCACGGTTTAAGAAACAAAGGATAAAGGCTCAAATTTTATTTGTACCCAACCCAATCTCCATGATGTTCTTCAGTCCTATACTCAGTTAACTTATGCATTGAGGTTCAAATGAGTTTGGAATTGTAACACTGGTATTTGTGATGGTTCAGGAATCAAATATTTATTTGAATACTCAGTCATCTTTCTTTGTTGAGGATTCATAGTGACCTCTTTTTCCTTTTGACTTTATTATCCCTTCTTTTTGCCTGAACTGCTTATTTCAAGGTTACAGTCAGCGGGATGTCTTAATGTTTTACCAAGTCTCCTTCATAGGTTTTGACTTAGCAAGACTGTTCTTCTGCTGGATATTGACTGTCAGGTTTAATGATTACAGAGAACCATCATTAGTTGTGTACAACACAGATAATTGGCATATTTGAGTTAACCGAGTAACTACCCTGCCCCGGGTTATGAATAAGGGTTTAATTTGTGCGAGAATAAAAACTCCTACTTCATAGGCTCAAAAGGGTTGACTAGGGATTAACTTCCTTATATCTCCACTGTTTAGGAATTGAAACAATGCCTGTACATCGTCAGCATAGTCTGTTCAAAAGCATACTGCCTAATATTATGGTATTGTTTTCGTCATCCTCCCTCTATAGGCTTGTAGCTTTATCAGGAGTTAAATATCACAAGATAGAAATAAGAAGTATAATTCAAAATATAGTGGAACGAATGGATTAATTCAAGACAAACATATGCAATGCATTAATGAAAACAAAAGTTTAACATAATAGTAAGTGTTCAAACAAATACAAGAAATTACAAATGAAAATTCAAATGTTGTCCCATCCAGTTGGCTGAATGTCCTCAATTGCAATCTGTGAACTTTGAGGAGCAGTATACTTCACCATGAAATCAAATTTACCACTTGGATGCCCCAAGGTGCCCCATATCTCAACAGGCATATGTATTCTTCCTTTCTTGTTACTTTGGGCAACTTGTCTTGCAGCTTCGGTGTTTGATGGACGATAGTAAAATTCAACTTGACCTTCTGGAGTAACCTCTAGGATTCCTTCGTCAATTAGATCTTGAATCTTCTTATTCAATGCCCAACAGTTATTAGTATCACGTCCAAGACTGTTGGAGTGATACTTACACCTTGCCTTGGGATTATAGCGAGGAGAAGAGGTGTTAGGATTTTTAGGAGAATTTTCCAAGGAAATTAGCTTCATCTCCAACAGGCATTGCAAAACTTGTGACATTGGTGTGCTGAACTTGATAAACTTCCTTCTATATTCCTTGTGTTGAGGTAGATTAACCTTATCATGTCTTTCTTCTTCAACTGAAGAACAATCAATGGCAACCGGTTTCTTACCTTCTTTTATCCTCATCTTCCTTTCAACCAAATCAGCTTGTTCTAATGGAGGTTGACTGACAATTAGATCCTTGACTCCATTACTTTGAAGTTTGCGGATAAAGGTTCTTAGCTCGTCTTGCCCCTGAGCTAAACTTTGAATAAGAACCCCCTGGTCATTCATCTGGATCCTCATTCTTGTTATCTCAGCTTGCATTTGTTCCAACTGACCATCCTTGTTGTCCTCAAGACTCTTCTTCTTAGCCAGCAGTGTCTTTAATTCATCCTGCCCCTTGGACAAATTCAGAATCAACTCTTGGAACTGTGCATTCTGTGCCTGGAGATCTTTGACTGTCTGTTCAAGACCCATTTCTGCTGAAATAAACAACGAGAAGATAAGAAACCTGTGCACAAATAAACCTGTGATGCAATGATATGATGTATTAATGCGTATGCAATGTTTTCAAGGACCGCAGGATTTAAATTTGCTTAAATAACCAAGAAGGTAAACTTTTATTAGTGATAAAATTGTTTTGCCTCTTGGGCTTACAGAAAATGAAATGCAATAAATACAAGAGATGGGGTTTTAAGTCTCCCATGGACGTTTCCTCTTTGTGTTGAGGTATGAGTTGAGATTCCGCTCCTCATGAAGTTGCTTTGTTAGTTCCAGGATTCTTTCTTGGCTTGCTTTGTAATGAGCCTCAAAAGTGTCCCTTTGCTCCTTCAATTGGATCCAAGATCTCTGCAAGTCTTCCGTGTCAGTAGGCATGTCTGGGTGAAGGATGGTATAAGCAGTATCTCCTTCAGCAACAGGTTCCATGGTAACTGGCAGGATAGCAGGATATGGCATCATGAGAGTCTGAGCACGAGATCGCACCCATCTGAGATAAGCCTCCATAGGAATAATGTACTTAGGCTCCAGAGTCTTGCTGTCAACCCTGTTCACTTTTCCCCATGCTCGTATGAATCTCTGACGGTAACCCTGAAGATCGTTGTCGTAGTCAAACACAATGCCCTGAATCAACATGTCATGTGGACCATCACTACGAGCGTAACCAAACTGTCGTAAAGCTAATGAGGGGTTGTAGGTGATGCCTCCTCTTATGCCTAGAAGTGGCACATTAGGAAACTCCCCACAACGGTCAATGATAGTGACATTCTCCATAGATCTGGAGCACCAATGGATATCTGAATGTGAGAGTGACATGATCCTCTTGGACCATCTGAACCCTTGTTCATTCTTCATTACTGAGCGAGGAAGGTGAGAAATAAACCACCTAGATAACAAAGGTATGCAACACATCAAAGTTCCTCTTGCCCTTGTGGTACGGGTATGAAGAGAGTGTAGGATGTCTCCAAGCAATGTAGGCACTGGATTGTGACTCAGGAATATGTTGATGGCATGCACATCTATGAACTGATCTGGATTGGGGAACAATACTAAGCCATAAATCAGGAAGGCTAAAATATTCTCAAAAGCATCATGACTCATAGCCTTCAAGAACCCTTGAGCCTTCTCTATCAACACCTTAGCAAGAATACCCTTGACTCCGCTTCTCGTTTCTAGAACAATGTCAGCCTTCTTCAGATGTAGAGCTGCAGCAATAGCCTCAGGTTTAGGCTCTCTCTCCAAGCCTGTGAATGGTTTCTGATCAAGAACAGGTATGCCCAGAAGTTTAGAGAACTCCTCCATGGTAGGAACCAGCTGGTAGTCGGGGAATGTGAAGCAATGGTGCTTAGGATCAAAGAACTGAAACAGAACACTCATCATGTCTTCATTGAACCCTGAGGTGACTAGATCCAATAGGTGGCCATGTCTCTTGATGAACTGGGAATGATCAGACACTTGAGAAACCAACTCTTTAAGCTTAGCAGGTATGCCTACAAAGTTGATCCTGATGGTGTTTCTACGAGCAGAAGCCATGGCCTGCAACAAAGAACAAAGATAAATCCCTTGGTCCTTGAAATGGTTAGGGAAAATGATATACTTATGATGCATGATGATGTCATGATGTTATGCTCAATCACAAACATGTGGCACACACAAGCAAGTCACACAATAGCCCTAGGTTTAAAGGCTTGCATGAGGTTCAAAGGTAAGTAGCCTCCCCTGAAGTTAGTTGGTTCATCCTGTCCTACAAAAGTAACCATGTTCTAAGGGATCTCAATATCATTGATCCTTCACAAGGGTGGTTGTTCAGTAGGCAACTTACTTGCCAACCAAAACCCTCCAAGTTTAGAATCTCAATGAGCGTAGTATCGAGTATCAACCAACTTCAGTCTTTACCAAAGCCGGTTATCTCACTACTTTTCTAAAGGCCAAGATGGGATAACTAGGGTTCTAAAAGTTAGTTAGTGCATTGACAACATATGGCAACCTCATATTATCCTCAACTTGACTTAAGGAACATAAGCACCAACCAAGAAGTCACACTAACTATGGCCACCAGATCAACCATATTGGTATACGCCGTACAGTTTCCTTGGTCTATTGCCATTTACCTAAGGTACACTAGATCCAGGTTAGGATCTTTCACACATAAGAGCACCCAACAAGTAAGTATAAAGCAAACAAAGCAAACAATTTTAAAGTGATCTAATTCCTAAGGGTACCCCTCTTTTATTGCTATCCCCAGCAGAGTCGCCAGTTCTGTAACACGGTGGGAGAACTAACTTTAGTTATGTTGCGGATAGCAAGAGTCGCCACCGACTTTTATTTTATCTAAAGGAAAGGCATAAAAGAACAGGAAAGACCTTTTAAAAGATTTTTGGGTCCGGGGGGTAGGTTATGTAAAGGGAAGGTGTTAGCACCCTTTACATCCATGGTTATCCATGGGCTCTTAGTTACTTAGCTCACTTTGAATTGTTTTTGAAAAGGTGAAGTGTGTGGATAAAAATTTTCATAAGAGTTTAATAATGATCCATGTATGGATGCGTAAAAAACTTGTGTTTGAAAACTGTTTGGAATTTGTGAAGTGTTTGAAATTTGTTTTGAAATAGTGAGCAAGTAACTATGAGGAACCTACCCTAAAGTTTAAGTCTTTCTGTTCTTTATCCTTTAAATGGTAAGACTATCCCTATTATTAAGGAATAGGTAGTCATTACCTTGGATGTGAGGGACAAATGAGGGACATTTGTTTAATGAAGGCAACTGTAGGGTGTATTAAGCATTTAGGAGGGACTGTCATCATCATTCGAAAGGGACAAGATCATATTGAAAGGCAACCATTAAGGGACTTGATCTTTGATTATGAAGGGACTAGATGACTTTTCTTTTAAGGGACTTTGCTTTATACACCCCACTTGACCTTATGATTAGGCAACATTGAGAGGCAACCCTAGAAAGTGAGATGGCGATCAAAGATCGACTTACGTGTGTGAGTGTTCAATTTAATATTTATCTTATAATTTAAATGATCTAAATTCAATTTTTAAATATAATACATGTTTACACTCCCTATTTTACTAACCATAGCATGTAAATTAAATAATTTAAATATTTACAAAAATTACATCCAGGAGCATTTACATAATAATAAAATAAAGCAATTTAAATAAATAGCAAGAATAAATAAATAAGCAAAATATAAATAATAAGTAAAATAAATAAATAAGCAATAATAATTATAATAGGGGTTAGTAATAATAATTAAAAATAAATGGGATTAGTGAAATAATAATAATAAGCATAATTAAAAAAAATAAATGGATTAGTAATAAGCATGATTAGTAATAATAATAAACAAAACAAAATTTTAATGGTTAATAGAAAAATATGAACAATTATGTTAATTAATTATAAAATTTAAAATTATAAACAAATTAAATAAATTATGAACATATTATGAGAAATTATCAAATTTACAATTTTTTTAGAAATTATTTACATATATAATTAGTTATAAACAATTAGAAAATATTTTCATTAAGAAAAAGAAAATAGAATTGATATTAATTGTATTTTTCAAAATTCAATTATATTAAACAAAGTATATACATGATAATTATATTTACAAAATTTTAATTATATTAAATAAGATTTAGACAAATTGTAAAATATGATTAAATTTTAAAATAAAAGAAATTTAGGGTTTATCTTTTTTTTTTTATAAAAAAAATTAGATAAGACTTAAAATAATTATTTACATATTATAAGAAATAATATTTACAAACAAAATTATTTGTTAAGTTGATTATAGTGATTATAAGATTAATAAAAACATAAGGGTTAATTTGTATTAATTAAAAATCAACAACTAGTAAAAAGAAATGTGGGGAGGCCTGGTTTTGATCCCAGGACCTCCCAATACCTGGAAGAAAACATTGCCACTGGGCTGCGCACGCAGCTGGTGGTATGGAACCAACAACATCCATCATATTGTAAAGCATGTGAAATAATTGAGAAAAAAGAAAAAAAATGCTGAGGGTTGGACTCGAACCCACGCCCTAATGACTATATCCTTCAACACCTCACCAACTGAACCAAGCGCTTGATCTGTGAATGAACTAACAAACATATATTATAAAAATAAGTCAAATTTTGAATTCTGATTTCGCGCCAGATCACTTCATCTTCAACCTCCAGACTTGCGAATTTTCCTGCGAAATTTGTAACCAATTTTCCTGCGAATTTTCAAATGGCAGGGAACCCTACGAAATCCAAACATCATCATTTACGTAAAATTTTGTTAAATTGAACACATAAACACAATCCAGACATCATTTGCAATCGATCTACGGTTTCATAATTCATTTATATTCACTGAATCGTTAAACCCTAATATGGAGGTCATGAACCCTAGAATGGCACTATACGATTCGGCCATGGTTTCTTCAATTAACCTGCCCAGAATTCATCACAAACCTTCCTTAAACACAAATCAATAAGCAAAATCCATTAATAACATGTAAATTATTATGAACGAAAAATCGAAAAAAACATGAAAAAAATGATTCGGGTTGATCAATGTGTGATGCTATGGGGCAATGTGATGATCTGGTTATGTCCCATGATATCCAGGGAACCTATTTCAACCTTTAAAATGCTTTGGCAAGCCTTCTATCAAAGAATCCGAAGCAAGGTTTTTTGTGAGTTTTTTTGAAATTTGAATGTGCACTTGGAGGCTCAGAATCCGTCCCTTTTGCATTGGTTTCTCTTGCATACTTATAAGGGATGTAATTTAGGTCAAAAGATGATGGATTTATGGGCTTTTTGGATGACTTGATGGTGAAGGAATGTCATGATCCAAAATTGTGAAAAAATCAAATATTTGTATTCCAATCTGGTCTAGCACGAATTTGTACAAGATCCAATCATGTTAAACAGCATTGATTAATTTCTAGAAGAAGAATCATGTCCAAACTTTGATTTTTTAGATTTTATTTTGATTTAATTTGATTTAAAATGAATAAAATTCAAATAAATATCAAATAAAAATATAAAAATCAGAATTTCTTGTCATTGGGTCGTGCATGAGGTTATTGTATGGATTGGGTCATTATTTGGCAAGCCCATTTGGAAGAAATTGGTTTTAGACCTCCATTTTCATCATAAACCAACCCAAAATTTCCCAACTTTGCAAGGGCACATATCCTTCAATTTTAATGCTATGAGAGTGTTCTTGGACATTTTGGAAAGCTTAAAGAGTCCTCTAAACAACCCCACTGGTTTCATGTCCATATCATTTACCAATCTCAAGTTATGCCCTTTTGAAGTTGTTGACTTTTTGTTGACTTTCAAAAGGACCTATAATGTCTTAGCTCATACCTTCCAAATGAAGCATTTTTGGGCTTGGCTTGTGAGACACAAAGTTGTAGAGAATTCAATTTCCTTCAAAATGAGCTTTGGATGGAGACTTGGTGATGAAGCATGTGAAAGTTATGGCTGGTCAAAGTTCAGTTGACTTTTACTAAGAAAACCCTAATTTAGAAACTCCTGATTCTTGATGATCTGAAATCTCCTTGATGAATCATGATCAAACCTTGATCAAATGATGAATTTTACTTCATATACTTGATGTTGGCAAAAAATCATGAAATTTGACTTTGGTTTGACCATAGTTGATCTCAGTTTGACTTTTTAACTACTTTGACTGATTTTGACTTATCTGATCATCTGACTGAGCAAACTTTTGAGAAAAGTCCTGAAATTTGTCATGGGGGTTCTTAAACACATATAAGATGTTATGAAGCTCACTTGAAGTCTTGGAAGTTCATTTAGCCTGATTAAAGTCAAAACCCTAGTTTTGGATGCACTGCTTAGGAGGTGCATTTTCTGAGGGAATTGTCAACTCTTCTGACCAATTGTGAACTTTGTGAATCTTGTGAACCATCATAAAATGTCTTGTGAACCTCATGGGAGGTATTGTGAACCTTGTGAACCTTGTGAACTTCATAAAGTGACTTGTAGACTTCATGAACCTCATGAAAGGTCTTGTGAACCTTGTGAACCTCTTAGCACACAAAGTCTTGTATTGTGAGGGCAAATTTTGGGGTGCAACAGTATGTTGTTAGGTGAGTCCTGGATGCTATGGTGGCGGAGGCACAAAGGGCACTATTATACTTGAGAAATCGCTGGAGGTCGGAGGGATCGATGGACGAGGAGGCAGAGTAGGCAGAGGAGACAAAACAAATATGTGAGAGGTTGCCAGACATACCTAGTAGTTGATTGTATTTATTTTGTTGTAATGTTATTGATCTCACCTGATCAGAGCCTTCCAGTGACTTGATGTACGGGCCAGAGAATGAAGTGAAAAAGGGGGGTGTACCTGCAAATCACTCCAATGCTTAAGTCAGAAGAGGTACAGAGTAGTATGGTTAATTCAAGATAAGTGAGAATACCTGACCCTTTACTGAAAAAGGGTATTTATAATGTGCCCCCAGCGCTGGGCCAAGGCCCCTCAATGGGCTTATTCTAGCTAGGCCCATGGAGGAACTGCCAAGGGACGCGTAAGAAGCGTGAAGACCTAGCTAAAAGGTCTGCTCCTTGGTCCAACTGCCCCTATCCTTCAGGAGATAATAAAGGACAGTTGGGTGACGTGGTAGGTGAGCTGGCAGACATACTCTCTGCCCGTCCTTAGTATATGCCCGTCGTATGAGCAGGTGGTTTGTCCAAGAGGTGCTTCTGCTCGAGTATATGGTCCCTTGCTCGACATGTATTGGACCGTGTCCCTATACATTCTTGCCGCCCAGTCCAGAACAGGACCCCCCCAAGTCGATTCTCCGGGTCGGAGTGAGGACTTGGTGGCAGTGGGTAAAGTTTCGCATTGGTGCCCGTGAACGTCGCCCCTACGCCATTTCACTTGACCTACGGTGGAAAGGTGGATTTGATATGACGTCGAATTCACTCTTTCTGTCTGTGTTTCAGGTGCAACCAGGCATCTTCGACCGAGAGGAGAAGAAACCGGGCCGCGACCCACGGATGCGGGCATCGCGCGCTTGTTTGTCGAGGAGGGGAATGCCAGAGGTGGTACTGAACACGTCTCATCATCCGGGCAAAATGACCTCTCTTGGGTTGCAGACGAACCCTTGGACGAGGAATCTTACTCCTGCAATGAGGCGACCCACGCTTATGCCGTGGTGGTAAATCGAAGTCGGGAAGATCCTGAAAACTGGCAGTGTCATGCTCCCAAAGAGGCGGACCGAATATGTCATCGTTTCCCGGGGAAGCAGTTCGCCATGTACGAGTTCGCTTTTCCGAGAGGCGGGAATTAGGCTGCCCTTCAAATCCTTCCAGATGTCTATCTTTAAGTGGCTCCGGCTGGTGTCGTCACAGTTACACCCCAATGCCATTGCTTTTATGCGGGCGTATGAGTTGGTTTGACGTTTCCTCGGCATTGGGTGTACTCGGGCCCTCTTCTTCCATACCTTCCATCTCCAGCGGTCCGGTCTTCGGGGGCATCACAGCTCGGTCTCCTTCAAACATCCCGTACGGCTGTTCAAGATGTACGTGGATTATGCCCGTCATTTCAAGGGTCGGTGGTACGTAGTGAGACCGATCACCCGTGCCGCCCTGCATTCCCTTTATTACTACAAACGGGATGCAGACGGGGAGGAGAAATTAATGTCGAAGATATCGCTGAGGTGGCAGCGCGACCATTTCGATCTCACCACCAGCCACTATCGGATCAAGTTCTCAATGCTAGGTGTCGAGGATAGGCTCGCTTATAAGAAGCTGGTTGAGTACGTGCAGAGCTTCAACCTAGCGGTCTGGACGGATCGAAAGGGCGTGGCTTATCTTGACGAGGCTGGGATGCCGATCTGCGAGCCCCGTCTTATTAACACCAAGGCTTTGCTCGAGTGTAGAACCGAGGAGAAAGCCATGGAATTATTAAGTAGGTGTTTCTTTTATTCTTATGCCTTTTTGTTTATGTTTTCGCCCGCTGGCGTATATGTCCCCGTTTTGTAGGTGCTATGCCTTCTACTCGCGATCGGGTTCTCAAGCTGGCTAACCAAGCAGGTGCCCCAGACAGGGTTTCAAAGAAGAAGAAGAAGGTCGCGCCTCGCGTCCAGGAGGTAGCTGGTGACTCCGGGGCTGGGACCTCGAACACAGCGAGTCCAGTGCTCTCCTCCCCTCCCCGCGCATCTATGATCGACATACCAGACATTCTGCCTCCATCAACCTCCCCTCTCCACAAGCGGAAGCGCCCAGATGGGACACTCTCCAGGTCGACCTTAGAGGGGAACGGCAGTCCGGGTGGCCCTGGAAGTTACTTACTGCCCCCTGCTATGTAGAGCAGGCCTTCTTCAAGACTGAGGATGCCATTGCTGTGCCTGCACCCGAGGCGAAGGCTATCTTGAACCAGGAGGCTGGTGTCCGGCGCAAGGAATTGGCCAGGGACTTGGCCGCCATCATCAGGGTGATGGAGACGGCTATGGTCCTGACTGACACCTCCGTGTCCACTGCCTCCTTAGAAGATGCCCTTCTGCAAGTCAGGTCTGAAAAAGACAAGCTGTCCAAGAATTTGTCAGATTATAATGAGGAGCACCAGCTGCAGGAGGGGCTGAAGAAAGAGTTGGAGGAGGTCAAAGAGGAGCGAGACCTACTGAAGGCGGCCAAGGAAAGTCTGGAGGAGCAAGCAGCTGGGCATCAGAAGGTGGCTGAGGAAAATGCTGGATTGCGTGCTCGTCTTGCTTCGCTCAAGGACAAGGTCCGTCCGTTGGCTGATGAGACTGAAGAAGAGCTTACTCTCGGTTCCCGGGGTGAGTTGGTGGGGTACATTCGCCCTCTCAACCAGGAGCTCGTGGCTGTATTCAAGGAGGGTTTTGATAACGCTGTCGAGCAGCTGAGGATATTAAATTCCGAGTTGGTGACGGAGGGATCAACCCACAACTATTGTGTCCAGGATGGGGAGATCGTGTGCCCGTTCGAGGCTGAAGAAGAGCTGGGGGAAGATGAAGGAGAGGAAGAGAATGTTGAAGAGTAGCTCCGGGCGGAGTCTTAGGAATTTTAATTTGTTTTGTTATATGACCTGCGTGCCCATTTTGTATGGCCTGCGTGCCTATTTTGTATGAATATTGGCCTTCGGGCGTACTTATCTTTGGCTTTGGCCGTTTTCAATGAATGAATGCTTCATTTTTAATTATTCGTCTTGCTCGGTTTTTCTTTTATTATAGTTCGTTTCTTGTATTTACGAACTATTTTATGCTCGACCATGTTTGTCTCCTCGGTTTAAGGAACCGACGAGATGGCGGGCGTTGTGCCCGTTTAAGATCGAAACCGAGTTCGTGGTTTGGAACTCTGGCTCCGAGGCTTGGGCTTTCCCATCGCGAGCTGGGTGCCCTGCCGGTCTTGGTACTTCGACGTTGGTGCTCGATCGAGGTCCCGACCGTCGGGGAGGGTTGTGTTCGCTGGATGGCGTGTTCGTCCCCGGGTCGCGCGAATCCTCCCTATAGTTTTGGAGGTGAAGAGTGTGGTCGTACCTCCCACGTCTCCCCGTGACATATTCAGCTGTAATATTGTCTAAGCTTCTCTGCGTTCCATGGTCGAGCAAGTTCTTCGCCTTGTAGATTTTCTAAATAGTAGGCCCCGTTGCTCGTCTTGTCGCGGACGCGGTAGGGGCCTTCCCAGTTGGCGGCCAGTTTACCCTCTCTTGGGTTTTTTTGGTTTCTTCTGAAGACCAGGCTGCCCACCTGGAACTCTCTTTTTATGACCTTCGCGTTGTGGCGCAAGGCTATTTTTTGTTCGAGGGATATTTCTCGAAGGGCTGCTTCGGAGCGGATATCGTCGACGAGGTCTAGCTCGGCTCTGAGTACCTCGTTGTTCATTTCTTCGTCTAGGGGCTCTTCTATGCGCCTCGTCGGTTCTCTTATTTCTACTGGGATGACTGCTTCGGTGTCGTATGTTAGCCGGAATGGGGTCTCCCTGGTTGTGGAGTGAGGTGTTGTACGGTAAGCCCATAGGACGCTATGTAACTCCTCGACCCACGCTCTCTTCGCCTCGCCGAGCCTGCGTTTTAGTCCGCGCAGGATTGTCAACGAGTTTATCTATGTTAGGGAGATGGAAAGCATCTTTGGGACAAGCCCTATTAAGATCGGTATAATCAACACACATGCGCCATTTTACATTATTTTTCTTAACGAGGACTACATTAGAGAGCCAGGTTATATACTGGGCTTCAGAAATAAAATTTTCCTCTAAGAGGTCTTTTACAGCTCGCTCGGCAGCCTCCGCTTTCTCGGGGGACTGCTTGCGCCTACGTTGTGCTATGAGTTTGACTGCTTGGTCCAAAGCTAGTTGGTGGCACGCGACCTCAGGATCTAGGCCGGGCATCTCTGCGGCGTTCCATGCGAAGAGGTCAGAGTTCTCCTTGAGGCATGTCATGAGCTGCTCCCTTGTTTCCTCGGGCAATCCTTTGCCTATCTTTACTGTTCTTCCAGGGTCGTCGCCCAGAGGGATGAGTTCGAACTCTCCGTCTGGGATTGGCCGGAACGGGTGTTCGGGAGTCTGTTCCCCGGTGGGCTTCCATTCTTCAGTTTCGTCCTGGGCAATGCGGCAGTCGAGGTTGATGGCGTTGATTCCCTGGAAGGGAGGATCCTCAGTCTTGGGTTTTTTGTTGCTCTTTGTATTGACCGTAGCTTGTCCTTTTACTGCAGCGTCGTAACACCGTCGGGCAGCCTCGATGTCGCCGTGGACGGTGACTACGCGACCTAGTTTGGTGTAGTACTTCATCTTTAGATGGACGGTAGATGGGTCTGCGGTCAGTTCGGCTAATGTCGGGCGGCCGAGGATCCAATTGTAGAGGGATGGACACTCTATGACCAGGAATTGTATTTTGATTTCTCTGGCCGTCTCTTGCTCTCCGAAGGTGACGAGGAGCTCGACGTATCCCCACGGTTTTGTTGTGGCTCCGTTGAATCCTTGGAGATCGGATCCGACGTAGGGAGATAGATTGGTTTTGTCTAATTTCAGAGTCTTGAAAAGGTGGACGTACATGATGTCCACTGAGTTGCCTTGATCGACCAGAATGCGTCTGACGTCGAACTGGGCCATCTTGGCCCTAATCAATAGTGGGATGCCCGAATTCGGGGAGCCGCCCGGAAGCTCTTCCAAAAAGAAGGATATTGGGTTGGATTTGCCCCGGTATTTTGTCAGCGTTGCCTTTTGCTCGGGTGCGGTTAGAAGGAGCTCCTCGAACTTGCGTTTTACTGAAAGGGCGGCGGCCTCGCCGTTCATCCCTCCGCCCGATATGACAAGGGCGGTCGGGAAGTCTTCCCAGGGGCTGAGTGCAGCGATCCGGCCTTCGGGAAATGTCTCGGGGAAGCTGAAATCCTCTGGACGTGATACGCAGAGGGCCACTTGATAAGGAGAGTCGTCGGGGGGTGTATCCTCCTGAGGCCTCTTTTTCTCCGGCTCTTCGTGCTTGGAAGTTTCGTTCCTCCTAGTGTACTGTTTAAGATGCCCTTCTTGGATTAAGATCTCTATTGCATCTTTTAGGTGAACACAGTCTTGGGTCACATGCCCGTGGCTCCTGTGGAACCTACAGTATTTGGATTTGTCGGTGTGAGGCTTTGGTGCAGATGGTTTTGGGAACCTCACTCTGCCCTGTTTGAACTCGGAGTTGATGCATTCGGCGAGGATGCGCTCGCGGGGAGCTGTCAGTAAAGTATACTCACTGTATCGGCCCGCGGGACCTCTTCCTTCTCGAGGTTCGCGGGGCTTCTCTTCCCTTCGCCTGTCCCTGTTGCGACGGGGAATGTTCGGATCTTCACGCTTGGGGTGATCGGTATCCCCAGTATTACGGCCGCTGCGAGCGTTGTGGGCCACCTGCTTTTCCTCGTATCTGATGTAGGCCTGGGCCTTATGCAGGAGTTCATTCAAGGTGCGGGGAGGCTCTATCCCAACGGCTCGACTGAGCTCGCTATCGGGAAAGAGTCCCCTCTCGAGGAGGTATTTCTTCATGTGTTCAGTGGTGTCCACCTCTACAGCCTCTTGGTTGAATCGTTCGATGTACGAGCGTAATGTTTCATTTTTCTTTTGTATTATGGCTTCAAGGGTCGCCTCTGTCTTGGGATGGCGCTGGGAGGCTGTGAAATGCCTCGTGAACATGGATCTCATAACTTTCCAGGATGTAATGGATTCTGGGGCCAAGCTTTTGTACCAGGCCATGGCCCCTTTCCTGAGGGTCGTCGAGAACAGCCTGCACTTGAGATGCCCGGTGATGTCATTGCGGTAGTCGAGCATTGCGTTGACGTTGTCGACGTGATCGTCGGGGTCGGTGGTCCCGTCGTACACGGCCAGGTTAGGAGGTTTCTCCATGCCTTTGGGGAACGGAGCTTCCATTATTGCCCGTGATAGGGGGCAGTGCAGGTCTTCTTCGTCGCTCCTTGGTGGAGAGAGCTCGTTTCGGTCGGGGCTACGATCGCGTCTCGGTGAGGTTCCCGATCGACCGATGTCACGGCGGGCGCGTGCTCTACTGACGTTAGGCTCTGGGGAACGACGTCCTCGTTTCTTTGTTGCTTCTAGACGTTGTTGTGTCCTTCTCTCTTTTTGAGGTCGGACTTCCTGTCGATCAGCTTCTAGGGCCATGATTCTCTCATGCTGTTGGTAGAGCATAAAGCTGGTCTGGTTGAGAGCGTTCACCATAGCAATCATGGTGGCGTCTCCTTCGACGGGAACGGGGATGGGTTGAAACGCCTCAGTCCCCTGGTTTTGAAATTGAGGGGGATCCCCATTATTCTGGGGCTCAGGAGACGGGGTGGCCGGACTACCATCTCGGGCGTCTGCTTCATGGTATTGCAGGCTGTCCTCCATTGTCTAGTCGATGAGGGGACGACTGCGCTCGTTAAGTTGTTCTCCGGACATGCTGGAAGGACGATGTTTGAGCTTTGATCTTCTGTTGTGGAAGAAGGGGAAGCTGGTTTCCCACAGACGGCGCCACTGATCTCACTTGATCAGAGCCTTCCAGTGACTTGATGTACGGGCCAGAGAATGAAGTGAGAAAGGGGGGTGTACCTGCAAAGCACTCCAATGCTTAAGTCAGAAGAGGTACAGAGTAGTATGGTTAATTCAAGATGAGTGAGAATACCTGACCCTTTACTGAAAAAAAGTATTTATAATGTGCCCCCAGCGCTGCGCCAAGGCCCCTCAATGGGCTTATTCTAGCTAGGCCCATGGAGGAACTGCCAAGGGACGCGTAAGAAGCGTGAAGACCTAGCTAAAAGGTCTGCTCCTTGGTCCAACTGCCCCTATCCTTTAGGAGATAATAAAGGGCAGTTGGGTGACGTGGTAGGTGAGCTGGCAGACATACTCTCTGCCCGTCCTTAGTATATGCCCGTCGCATGAGCAGGTGGTTTGTCCAAGAGGTGCTTCTGTTCGAGTATATGGGCCCTTGCTCGACATGTATTGGGCCGTGGCCCTATACATTCTTGCGGCCCAGTCCAGAACAGTTATAATTTGTATTTTATTTCTAACATTGTTACTATATTTTGGATTTCGTGTTGTGCAACATTATCTTATTATATTACTATATTATTAGTCTCTTGTTATTTTGCACATTTATTTTTTCATTCGAGCTTCATATTTTATCTGAAAACAAATACACAACTTGTATAGAAAAACATGTTCTAATACACTTCAGAGATGTATCTCCGGAATATTCTCGTAGATGCATCTCCGGAACAATTCAAATATAACTATTTTTTGGATGATATGTTATGATTGTTTAAAATAGTTCCGGAGATGTATCTATGGAATAATATCAATGTTTTATGAGAAATGAGGTGTGTCCGGTGATGTGACTCCGGAACCGGGGGCATACCTGATATGCTAGAAGCATACACGGTGTAATAAGAAATTCTCTTATGTTAAAGACTATTGTAGTACATCGGTTGATCTAAGCCAAAATAATAAAGTCCTCTAAGCCATCATATTATTTGATTTTGTTGTAATTTCTCCTTGTAGTGATACATCAATTCTTTTAAATATTTCTATGATTAAACAAAGAGGCCGTTGTTGGAAACTCAACTTTAGAAAAATATATGCTCAACTCCTCTTCCGAAATCTCTTGAGTATAGCTGGTTTCCATGGACACGTTTGAGCTTATGAGAGAATAATTGGCTTTAGAACTCGACAAATAGGGATCGTTTAGGCACTGAGCTAAAAACCTAAAAATATTGATAAGCAAAAAGTAGGAATTTTTAACTTACTAAATAAAAGGAAATATAATCATTTAGTCAGAAAATTAATTTACCATAGTGGTGGATTTGAGCATAGCTCTGATTGATTGTGTAGCTCTATTTGCTTAACCAGTATAATAAGTTTTAATGATATAAGGAAAATAAATAAATAAAAATCATAAACGAGATCAACCAAAGAAAGCATTGTGTAACAAGTTAGAAAGCAAGTTTTTGGTAATCTATACAAAGATAATCAAAAGCTTAAAGATTTCACCCAAAGATAAAGCCAACTAGTTCAAACTTGCCAATGATCATTATTTATATTTTATAGGATCATATGTAATATTCTGTGTGTCTGCTCTTAAAGTACTAACATAAATACACACATACGTATATGTACACACATATATCCAAAGTTGTATATTTGTACGCGCACACACATACACACACGCATAAAACTATTTTTAAAACTTCTTTTAAACCTCTTATTGGACCAAGCCATTTTGAAACCAAAACTTAATCGATTATGAAGCTTAGTTAATTCGTTATGAAACGAAAATTTACTATTACACCTATCTAATATATTATGGGAAGTATTTATCCAATAATCAATTAAGAAAGTTTATAATGGATTATGGTTTAGATCCAACAACATTTTTCCTGTTTTTCTAGATCATAATCAATTAGAGCCACAATCAAATTAGTTATGATGTGGATCCAACCCAAAAATATTTTCTTTCTTGGCCAATTTTTTTACTATATAAGACTTGTATTCACAAGAAATTTGAATATTACTCCTTCTCACTCACACTATCTTCTTAAAATTTTCATATTCACTTAGAATTATTTTAGTGGAGAGAGAGAGAGAAACTCTTAATAAGAGTTATTTTTTTTTTAACTTTATGTTTATCTATTTTGTACTATAGCTATAAATCAAGAGAGTATTGTTATCTTATGACTCCAATATTATTATAAATGTTTTAAGATGAACTTGGGGGTAAAATATTGGTGTAAGAAGGCACTGAGTTAATCTTGTGAATAAAGCTATGTTGTTAGTTAAAATCTCAAGGGAAAATCCATGGGGACTGAAATAGGCTGCATGGTTTAATGTTGAATCAATATAATTTTGGGTGAGTTCTTTCTTTTCCATTATATCTTTATATTTATGTTATTTAATATTTCGTGTTTATTTTATTCTTCTTCTTCTTTCTTAAAACTAACCAAGTAAGGTCAACCTTTTTTTTATTTAAGTTTTAAAAGTACTTTTTTTTATCACAACTCACTCACTCTCTTGTGTTTAAAGTTATTTGGATGACAATAACATTATGGTCTAACTCATATTTAAAGACTTCAAACAATTCAATGAACAAAACTTTATCCTTATATATGGTGAAAACTACACTTATTGAGAAGAGAAAATTATATAAAATTATAAGGCATAGAAATCTTTGGACCAAAAAGGATACTGAAAAAATGCACTAAAATTTGAAAGCTAAAGTTATCATCATTATTGCTTTAGGCATGAATGGGTTTTTATGTGATTCACAAGTCACAACATAATACTGATAAATAAATGTAAGACACCCAAGTTATCCATGAAGGAATAAACAAGGTAAAAAGGGTTAGAATAAACACATTATCACATGATTATGAAATATTTAGAATTAACTCTGAAAATAAAATATTTAGGAGATGGAAAATGTTTTATTCACATTATTAATCAATTAAGAACTCTAGGTTAAAAATGCAGATTTAATTAACAAAGTCATTAGATTCTTAAACTGCTACTGAAAGTCTAAACTCATTGCGTTTTATTAATCTAAAGAATTATCTAATGTGGATTTGACTATTATGTTTGGTAAATTGTAGGAACACGAGATCAAACTAAACCATTTTGTTGAAAATTAAGAAGGCAATAAGGAAAATAAAGTATTTTTTGTAAGAACTACAAAATGTCAAAGACATGGAGTCAGAAGATAAAAATTGTCAAATTGAAAGTGCTGAAGACATGGAACATTTGTTTCACAAATTCATAAAATTCCAAAGACGTGAAAAACAAACTTTAAATTTTGATAAGCAAAGTAAAAAAAGATCATCCATTGTTCCAACATAGTTCTAGTGTGAAAAGAATGGTCACATAAAGGCCAAATAACCGCATAATCAACGGAAATCTAAAAGACGTAAAGAAGAATCAGAAAGAGCCTACATTGCGTGGCATGACACCAACATGGAATCATCTAAGAAATATAAAAAAGAGGAAGAAACTCACTTATGTCCTATGACAAACCATGAAGAAAATTAGTTTAAAAAGTTAACTTTTGGATTTACTTTTAAATAGCTTTTTCTCATTTCTAAAAAACTAAATAATGAACCGAGTAAGTTAAAATAAATTATTTATGTCCTTAAAACGACTATTGCCTCTCTTAAGCAAGAAAGTTAGACTTATAAGCTCTAGTTTCATATGATATGCATGTTTATGGTTTCAATCATGTAACTAAATCCACATGATTGAAACCTAGAATATCAATATCATATGAAGTTAGACCTTATGACTTAATGATAAGAAATTCAATAAAGGAACCCAAATCATTATGGTTAGGGTCATCATACCCCAAGGAAATACAAAATTCTTAGTGCTTAACGGCAAATAGTCTACCCGGCAAAAGAAATGATACATACCAAATTTCATGTCAATCTTTTAGAGGATTATCATATCATACAAATCATACTTCTTCTAATATTAAGCAATATAAATTATCTTTTGTACTAGCCATTCAAAATAATCAACTTAAATGTGCAGGAATATCTTGGAATATCTTGGAATCAATCGACCTCCCTTTAGTAATGAACTTGTCACAAAAAATGGGAAGGTTGTAGTGATAGCCTAACCACAACAAAGATTTAAGGAAAATCATGCAATCACTATTATAAAAAACACATTTAACCTCATATGTGAAGTTGATTTAACATTGGTTACAGAGACGAGGTAACAAAGGGCATCATGAAAACACTCCAATATATCTCTCGATTTTATAATAATTGATGGGATAGTTAAAGTGATCATTGGTTTGATCTCCAACAATAGATTTTTTATATTGTTAAAGCTAACGACACATACCTCTCAGTTTATAGCCTAAACCATGGGGAAAGATAATTTTTTTAAAATACTCATTACATTATTTACACATAATATTAATAATTTAATTTATTTTCAAACTACATTGTTTACACATAATATTAAAGTAAAAATATAAAACAAATTTTGAATCTGATTCATCGTCATCACTGTCGGTGAAGAACAAATATTGGATGTCTCAAGGAAGAATAAATGTTGGGGATCCTCGTTTCATTGATCTTGAGGAAGATTGAATGTTGGATGCAATATATTCTCTATGGCTTTTGCATTCATTTTTTTTCTGATATAAAAAACGTTAGATAAATAAAATAAATATTTCAGTTATATGATTACTTAAGAACACAAACTTTGAACCCAAATAATTTATGCTCTTGCAATCCATCATAGAGAAATTTTACCAAATAAAATAAACTCTTCTTTAAGTTTCAAAGTTTTCATGTCAAATGTTTTATTGTCAATTTTTAATATTCATAATGCTTTTTATAATGTCTTTTAGATTTCACATGGATCACTAAAGACAATGTCTTAAGTGTTGATACTCATTAAATTGATAACAAAGATTTGTTTAAGGACGGTGAAGAAAATCAATAAACACACATATATTTCTCATTGCTTATTACTCAAAACAGAGGTATAATGTGTTTCTTTTTAAATAAAAATACAATAAAGTATGTTTCAGCCCAAGTGTCATATACCTCTCGATTTCTTTAAAAAACTGAGGGGAATAAGTTTTTTTATTAAAAAAATTACATTGTTTACACATAATATTAAAATACATTGTTTAAACAAATCCAGATTTTGATAATGGATTCTTGAAGAACAACAAATTATTTCAAGTTCAATGGATTGCATGCATCCAATTTCTGACAACTTATCTATTCAAACCATTGGAATTTTTCTGCACTTATAGTTTATTCTAGAGATTTGTTCAAATATTTCATTATCTTGAGGAAATATCTTTATGGAAAATGATTTCACAAGAAAGACAATAAGATATATAATGGTGGATGTAGAGAGTTTCTTGTGAATTGATGTGTTGGTAATATCTTGAGCGTTGTTAAAATAAGGGCTTTCCCCTCAGTTTTATAAAAAACGAGGTAATTGAAAGTAACATGTCTTATTTCTTTTTCAATTTTTTACCATTCGCCATTTTGTGTACTTCAATTGTTTGCAATTTACAACCTAGGAAAGCAATAGATTATAGAGTTTTTCTTTGATTGACTAGGAAGGTTATTCTAAAAATATAATAACAACATCAACACCATTATATTTGGATGAACATTGGTTAAGAAAAAATGTTTTGATTAAGATAGAAGAACATTGGAGATTTTTCTGTCTTGCAATCCTTCCTAAAGTATGATGCGTACAAGTTTGGAGAAACTACATATAAGTTTAGTTTAAGGTAAAATCTGATTAATGAGTGCTTTTATAGTAAAATTATGATTATCTAATTCATCGGTTATTAAAGATAACCAAAGGAATTGATCATTAATTTAAAAATAAAAAATAAATTAAAAAAGAAAGAAAGACACCACTTTAAAAATATATAATCTTGCTTGCATTGCTTACCAAACTTACTTGGTTGCTGGTTGTGGGGTCTGACTTTCTCCAACTCTTTAACAACTTTGTCGAAGACTGCGCTGCAGCATGAGTAAAGCATAACTTCAGAGACTTTGAGCTTACATTTTTTAGGAAGTTAATTTGTTCTTCCCAATATCAATGATAAACCACATTCATTTGATCAGTATAGTCAAGCATGTTAACTTCATCTACTTTGGTGTTGAGGCCTTTAATAGCATCGACCATCATTACCTCCACAAGCTCAACAAAGAGGGCTTCCTCAACCCTAGGATCTGAATCAACTTCTGACTAAGGCTTCTGCTTTTCAGCAAATTTGAGCCTTTCATCCTTTAGAACATTATGTACCAAATCCATGAAAAGGACACAATTTGACTATTCAAAAACTAATAAGTTAAATATTTAATCACACTTTGTTACATTAAATGTGTATGTTTTTGTGACAAATTTCTCATTTTTGGTAGGCTCGACACTATTTTTCCCATCTGAAGGTTTTAGCACCTTACAAACATAAGGAGACCATGATTTCAACTTTGGCCGGTTAACCTCACTTTCTTCGACATAATCACACTCAATGTCGAATAATTGATAAATTTCATCTACCTTTACATAAAAAACTTTTTATTTTGTGATATTTACTTGACCTAACCTTTTCAGCTTTCAACCGTTCAACTTATCATACTATGTTTGTTAGTAGGGTCATGTCTCTCAAGTATTGGGATTTAACTTCTTGCTAATGGAATAGTCTAGACCCCTTGTGACTAGTTTGGCTAACTCATGTTCAGGCACTTGAGTGAAGCAATTTGACTTCATTATCCTAAACTTATTGAGACCATCATATATTGATTCATCTATCTTTCGCCTCACACCGGCTAGTTCTTTGAGGTTGATCTTTGACTAGCCTTTGTAAAATTGCTCACGGAGGGCCCTTTTTAACTGACTCTAACTATGTATGGAATGGGGGGGGGTGGTAAACCATGTGAAGGAATTCTTGGTCAAATATTTGGGGAAATTTTTTACTATCAAATTTTCATTATTAGTTAAATCCTCTGCCTCTGACTGATATCGAGTGATGTACTCGTCAGTGGATTCATTAGTGTTTCCTGCAAACTTAGTAAACTATAGGATTTTCCATCCCTTAGGAAATTCAATTTGCAACACATATTCATACAATGCTGAAACAAAATTTGTTATGTGGAGGACAATGTTAAAGCCATTTTGGGCCAATATATGTTCGACCATATTAGTTATGTCTATTCCTAAGTCTACTGGTTAAATTACGACTGATCCCAATTGGAATCAAGCGATGGTGGAAGAAATGGCTCCATTGCATTAAAATAAAACTTGGGACATTGTTATTTTACATTCAGATAAAACTACAGTGGGATGTCAATGGGTTTATACGGTGAAAATTGGACCAGATGGTCAGATTGATCGTTTCAAATATCGTTTGGTAGCCAATGGATACACACAAATATTTGGTCTTGATTATGGTGACACTTTTTCTCCAGTGGCCAAGATTAGTTTGGTTTGTATCTTCCTTGCAATGGTTGCTGTTAATCATTAGTCACTTCATCATATGGACATTAAAAATGCATTTTTACACAAATAATTGGAGGAGGAAGTGTATATGGATCAACCTCTAGGTTTTACAGTTCCTATTAACTCAAGACTTGTTTCTTAGCTTCATCGTTCTCTTTATGGGCTGAGACAACCTCAACGTGCTTGGTTTGGCCGCTTCAGTTTTGCCTTGATAGAATTTTGTATGACTAGATGTGAAGCATATCACTCTGTTTTCTTCCTTCATTCCTCCATTGACCATTGCATATTTCTTGTGGTTTATGTTGATGATATTATTATTACTGAAGACGATATTGAAGGTATCCAGCGACTCAAAATTCATCTTATCAAAAACTTTCAGACAAAATATTTGGGTCCACTCAAATACTTCTTCATTATTGCTCAGTCCATATCAGGCATTAGAATTATCCAACGTAAGTATACATTATACATCCTAAATGAAACATGTATGCTTGATCGTTGTCTGATTAATACTCTTATGGATCCCAATGTCATGCTTCTTCCGTCTCAGTGGGAGTTGTTGAAAGACCCGGGAAGATATCGAAGTTTAGTGGGTAGGCTTAATTATCTTACCATCACCATATATACGACCCGACTTGAGAGGGGTGTTGAGAATCCGTATATAATCAATTAGTATTAATTATTAATTAATTAGTCATAAGTGTAAATTATAATATTACTCATTGTGTATATATATTTTGCATATAAATATAATCAAGTATGGTCATATTCGACACACAAAAATACAATTACAACATTTATAATTAATATTAAAATTATTTTATTTTTGAAAGTTTTGTAAATTTTAATTTTAGTTGAAAAACTCAATAAAGAATGGTAATCATGTTTAAGTATAAAAGACTCAAAGAAAGGCGGCGACATGCTAACTATGGCGATTAAGATGGTTGGATTAACCTATCAGATGAATCAAAATATATGTTATTCTGATGCTCACGAAGATAGGTTTGGAGAAATATCAGGAACAAATCCGCATGATTAGGATCAATTTCTCTTTAAAACATGTTAAGAATCTCGAAAGGGGTTACATAAATCACTTATTCGACAAGTGTCAATTTTGACGCGTCCAATAGATGTTGTGGACTTAAGAGATTCTAAAGTCCAGAGATTAGGTGATGTGAAGATGTCTCGACAACACTATAGGACTCGACCAAAGACTCTCGACGAAGGCAGTTAAGAGGTTCAAAACAGTTATCAACATGATGGTCGACTTTAAGCAATTTTATCATTGAAGAAATGTGGATGCAAGTTAAAGAAATAAAGATATGTGTCAGATTCTGAGAATTTATCTGTTGTCGACAATATATATATATATATATATATATATATATATATATATATGTATATATGTGTATATATATATATATGTATATATATATATATATATATATATATATATATATATATATATATATATATATATATATATATATATATATATATATATATATATATATAATCTCATTGTTGGGATCAAGGTCACAAATTTCACCCATTCTCTATAGAACTGAAGTATCTGAGTCACAGAGAGAAACAATTTGTAAGAAATGTAGGAGTCTGTGTAACACCCTATTTCTACCCGGTAATTAATCGTAAAATCAGAGTATAAAAATTTCAACAACAACAAATGGAATGATATTTTCAACTTAAATAACAACATGAATTCACCCAATTAGTCTTTAAAGAGAAATACTTCATTACTACACAGTGGATTCATAACAATCAACTTAAAATATAAAAACTGGTTTTCAACCTCAAAACAACTTAAAGCATCAAATCTTTAACGTAAGCAACTACAATTCAGCAACATATAAAAATGAAACATCAAAATAAAACATGTGTTATCCCCCCGAGTGCTACGTATCAGAGCGACAACACCGACTCAACTCTACCAAGGTAAGCAGCTATACTCTAGATTACATGTGTGTTACCAACAGAGGGCAACATTTAAACATAAGGGGTGAGATGACTAAAGATATAAACAAAATTATGATAATCAATACATTAGACTAGAGTCGTACAATTTCACCACTATCCAACAACCACAAAACAACAATCAACAAAACACATATAATATGCAACTCAAATGCGACTGAACTATATGTATGCATGTGGTATCGTTGGAGTAGAACTCCCAACTTAGAAAGTGCCAGTTTATCGAGGAAACAACAAAGCATAAGCCTTCAACTTTAACTTATATTTATTTGCCAATCCAGGTCAACGTGGTTTAGCATTATCTCTGACTTAGAAAATGCAATGTCTGCAACTATTATGATTGGCATACACAACAACAACAACAACAACAAAATATGCATCAACTGGAACAACTTAAATCAACATTGTCATCAGACTTACAACTTAAATATGCCCACAAATTGGGACAAATCAACTTATTCAGCAGTACCTGCAATCCACGTATTCGACCTGATTCCAACAAAATAAACCAACCAAAATCACCTACTAGTTTATACGAACTACCCCGACAAATTTCAACTAATTCGGGACAGCTAATTTCTTACGCTTAATTTCACTTACTTGACTAAAACAATACTGTTTTGCACCCTGTTATTTCTAATAATAAGTTTCACTAATTCTGTGAAATTCTAGCTTACTGATACCTACACCGTTCTTCTACTATTTCTGCTGTCACCAAAATTCAATTCTGGTATAATAAACTAGTATATGCTAATTTCTCGTTTTCTGATAAAAGCTTACTACTGCTACTATATTATTTTTATTCATCCTCATAATACTATCTATTAATTAATCCAACTAATTACATGTATAAAAATTAATTAACTAATTCATTTATTCATTTATGCCAACTAAATTAATTAAACAAGTGTACTACTACAAAACAAAGTGCCCCCCACCATTATCAGTTGCTTGCACCACATTTCAGGTGGCTCTCACAACATAGTAGGTGGCTTGCGCCGCCTTTCATGTTCCCGTGTGGCCTGCACCACATCTTCAAGTGGCTTACGCCACATCTCACCAACGGGTGGCCACCCTACAAGTGGCGTAAGCCACCTCACAAGTGGCCCCTGTCACCGAATTTTCCAACTTTCTTCCATATTTCAATTTCCACTATTCCTTCCAGTTTCGGTATTATTTTCGACTATATATTACACCTAATTTCAACCTAATCCCTTTGTATTCAATACCAGTTCTTGTTCACAAAATCAATTACCACAAAAACAATTCTTCAACATAAAATCAACACTACACAGCTTTTTCCAGAAACAATAACAATTCATCAACACAAATCAACACCATACAATAGAACATTATATAAATTCCAATCCTACATATCAATTATCGTATTCCCGGTTATAAGATTCGAACCCCACCCTTACCTTAGATTGAAGGTAGCTTGAATTTCCCGATCAAATCTAAAACTTGGCTTGACAACAACCCTCGTATTCTCTCTTCTCCAACCCTTATGCCTCCAAACCTGGTTTCCACTACTTGCTAAAACTACGTGACTTAATTGCTTTTATGTTTTTGTTTGCTGCATAACTCCACCACTCATTCTTATCACTTAATAAAATAATGGGTCTACTAATTCTTTTAACGAGCATACTACATAATACCCCCAATTTTGCTATTTCTCACCCACAACTTAACCTAACCAAATTAATTAATATTCTACAAAAACCAATATTATTTCTAATATTAATTTCCCAACTAAATCGACTATTTATCTGATTATCAACTTAAACGACTTATTTCAACATATTCATCAAATATTCGGAAAATACTCAATAATATTTGATTAAAATATTTAATTAAATACGGGCATTACAACTCTCCCCCACTTAGAATCTTTTCGTCCTCTAAAAATTACCTGATTCAAATAACTTGGGATAGGTGTCTCGCATCTTGATCTCCAATTCCCAGGTCATACTTTCTTTGACAGCTCCTAACCATACTACTTTCACCAACGCAATCTCCTTTCTTCTTAAAGTTTTCATTTCATGATCCGCAATCCGCATCGGCATCATCTCAACAATAAGATTATCTCATACTTGCACACCGTCCATACTAATCACATGAGACAGATCTGAAATATACTTCTGGAGTTGTCGCACATGAAACACATCATGTAAATTCAAAAGATTAGGCGGTAAAACCACTCTATAAGCAACACTTCCAACTCTGTCTGAAATCTAATATAAACCAATAAAACGAGGATTAAGCTTCTTAGACTTCAACGTTCGCCCAACACCAGTCATAGGCGTGACTCTCAGAAACACGTGGTCACCCGCTTGAAATTCCAAATCTTTTCTCCGCTTGTCATGATAACCTTTCTGTCTACTTTTAGAAGCTTTAATCTTCTCTCAAATCAGCTTTACTTTCTCAGTAGTCTCTCGAAATATTTCTGGCCTAAGTACTACATTTTCTCCCAATTCATGCCAACATAACAAAGTTCTATACCTCCGACCATACAATGCCTCAAAAGGCGTCATTCCAATACTAGAATGGTAACTGTTATTATAAGTGAATTCTATCAACGAAATATAAGTATCTCACGAACCTCTGTAACGTCTGTATTTAATTAATTAATTTAATTAAATATTATTGCGTATTTTTTGATTAATTGTTGGTAGGTGTTGTTTTGTTGTTAAGTTGTTTAAGTTGATAATAAGTTGATGGTTAAGTTGTGTTTATGTTGGTCGAGTTAATTAAGTCGAATAAATAAAATAATTATTAACCATATAATATTAAGTTGGGCTTAGTTGTAGTGAGAGTAGTAAAGTTGGTGGGGGATATTTTAGGCCCATTAGTAATTTAGTTTATTAGTGAGGTTTTAGTGATAATAAGCTGAAAAACCTAATTAGAAGGTTAATCAGAATTTTTGAGAAAAGAGAAAGTCTTAGAGGAAGATCAAGAAGAGCTAGGGTTAGAATTTTCGTAGAGATTTTGGCCAATAGATTCGAGCTGCCTTCAATCCAAGGTAAGAGTGAGGTTCGAATTCTATAACAGAGATTAGATAATTTGTATGTAGGATGAGTTTTGATATTATTTTGTTGTTGTGTTTGTATGAGTTGTTGTTGAATTTCGTGTGGATCTATTATAGATAATATGTTATTCTTGTTTTTTGTTGTCATGAGATTGTTCATGATTACCTATTTGTTGTTTGTTGTTGGACTAGTTTTTTTGTAGGAAAATCGTGTAGAATTATTAGATGGAGTGCATGCAAATGAATTGAGGTCTAAAATCAATTTAGAAACCTAATTAGGCTTGAATTAAGTGATGAAGTTGTGTAAATCGTAGCAGAAGTGGGACTAGTGTTCATTCTGGTGATTCACGTAGCAGATCTAGTATCACACATAGCAATACTAAGCATTACGTGTAACACATGCCTGTTACGCAGGCATTACGCGTAATCGAGGAGGATTTGGTAGGCCATGCGGCCATTTGAGTAGCATACGCATAGGAAGTTGTAGGCATTACGCGTAAAGGCAAGCAATACACGTAAGGGGTGGTGTAGAAGTAGAGTGAGACGCGTATGGACAAGTCTATATGCATATGGACAAAGTTGTGTGCAGAAAGTGCAGTTTTTGGCAATTCGTCCTGTTTTCGCATCTGAGTCGAGTTGAGTTGATCCTAGACCTTAAGTAGAAATAAAATAAGTTGACTATAGTAGATTTGAGGATTAAATATGATTAATTTAAAACTTTAATTAATTAATCCGTAATTATCCGTTTTATGAGTCGTGGTTGTATTAAGTCGATATATGTTGTATTGTCTTGATCTTGGGGAATTATTAAGTTGCAGGTCTATTGACCAACGTTGATACATGTTGTTGAGTTGTTAAGTTGGTGTTTATGTTGTTGTTGTATGTCATTCATAATTCGCATACATTTGTATATTTTCAAGTTGGAGCGAATGCTCAAACCAAGTTGGCCTAGATTGAAAAATAAGTTGTTGATGCCTCAATAAACTGGCAATATTTCAAGTTGGGAGTTTACTCCAAATGGTACCACATGCATATACATAAGTTGAGTCACACTAAGTCGCATTATAACTATGTTGTTAATTATTGTTGCTTGAAGTTGTATGTTGATGTTGCTGGTTGTGTGAAGTGGTGTAATTGTATGATTTCTCATTTACGTATTGATTATCATACTCTTGTTTATTTTATTTGATATCTCACCCCTTCTGTTTGAATGCTTCGCTTATGTTGGTAACATACAGGTAACCAAGATTCGAGTACCTAGTAGCTTTGAGTTGGTGTTTGTCGGTCTGATACATAGCATTTCGGGGGGGGGGGGGGGTGAACGAATGTATTGTTTTTATGTTGGATTTTATTTAGTTGATGAACTTGTTTTAGTTTTTATATTTTGAAAACCATGTTGAAGTAATTGATGTTGAGAATACTTGAAGTTGTCTTTAAAGTTGTAATTTTGATGAATCCACTGCATAATTTTCAAAGCATTATTATTAATGAAGTTTATGCTATTTGGTTTTAAGTATAAAATGTGATATCCCATGTTTGTTGAAGAATTTTTATAACTCTGATTTAATATTAAAGTCGGATAGAAATGGGGTGTTACATTAGTGGTATCAGAGCAGATCGATCTGTCAGATCAAGTTGTCGAGTCGTAGTTGTTTAACAATCGAGTATTATTAAGTGGTTCTAAATTTTGTTGTATTGTAGTGTTAATTTTATATGGTTAGAAGAAACAATGCTGCAATGCAAGCAATAGCTCAAGCTGTGCAGAATTTAATGAATGTTATCGGGAATGACGAGTCGCGTACTTTGGCGAGTTTTTAGAGGGAGAATTCGCCTACCTTCAAGGGCAAATAGTTTAAAGTATTGTGGTCGCTAAATACTTCAAATCTATAACCATAAAGATAATGCCTTCAGATCTTCAACACAAAAACAACTGCAGCAAGCTCTAAATCATGCATAGGATAGCTCTTTTCATGAGTTCTCAAATGCCGTGACGCATAAGTAACTACCTTATTATACTTCATAAGAACGCCTCCTAAACTCATCATCGAAGCATCACAATATACCACAAACGGTTCTTCTGAATTCGGTAATGTCAAAACTGAAGCCGACGTCAACCTCTTCTTTAATTCTGTAAAACTCTATTCGCATTGGACATCCCACACAAAATATATACTTTTACAAGTCAATATAGTTAACGTAAATGTCAACTTAGAAAATCCTTCAATAAACCTTCTATATAGCCAGCTAGTCCCAAAAAACTTCTAATATCGGTAGCCGACTTTGGAGTTTCCCACTACAACACGTCATCTACTTTAGATGGATCCACAACAATGCCACTACCTGAAATGACATGCCCGAGAAAACTAACTTTCTTCAACCAAAACTTGCACTTAGACAACTTTACATACAACTGCTTCTCAAGTGTTCTGCATGCTCTTCTTCCGACTTTGAATAAATTAGAATATCATCAATGAATTCAACCACAAAATGATCCAGATAAGTATGAAAAATATGGTTCATGAATTCCATGGATACTCTCGGCGCATTACTAACACCGAATGGCATCACTGAATACTCGTAATGTCCATAACGTGTTTCGAACACTGTCTTCTAAATATCCCCATCCTTCAATTTAATTTGGTGATATCCTGATCTCAAATCGATCTTGCTAAACACACTGACACCCACCAAATGATCCATCAAATCGTCTATTCTCAGAAGCGGATAATTGTTCTTAGTCGTTACCTTATTCAGTTGTCTAAAATCAACACAAAGTCTCATACTTCCATCTTTATTCTTTACCAACAACACTGGAACTCCCCACGGAGATACAGTCAGTCTCACAAACTTCTTCTCAAGTAACTCTTCAAATTATTTCTTTAATTTCGACAATTCAAATGCAGAAATTTTATATGGATCCATAGGCACACGTATAGTACCAGGTACAAGATCAATTGCAAATTCAACTTCCCTTTCTGGCGGTACATCAGGAATTTCATTAGGAAAAACTTCAAGAAATTTGTGTACCACTTGCAGTTCCTCAATCTTAGCTTTACTTTCAATAGATAACGTCGTCATCAACGTAAACATCTGAGTTTCTTTCATCAAATGTTGCAACTCTCTAAAATACAAAAACCCAACTCCCTCTTCTTCCGGAGTAGAAAACCTCACCGACTTTCTATAGCAATTTATATGAACATAGTTATACTCTAGTTATACATTAGACTAGAATCATACAATTTAACCATTATCCAACAACCATAAAACAACAATCAAAGAAACACATATAATATGCAACTCAAATGTGACTCAACTATGTGTATGCATCTGGTACCATTGGAGTAGAACTCCCAACTTAGAAAGTACCATTTTATCAAGGCAACAACAAGTCATAAGCCTTCAACTTCAACTTATATTTCTTTGTCAATCCAGGCCAACATGGTTGAGCATTAGCTCCAACTTAGAAAATTCAATGTATGCGACTATTATGAATGACATACAACAATGACAACAAAATATGCATCAACTGCAACAACTTAAATCAATATTGTCATCAGACTTACAACTCAAATATGCCCATAAATTGAGACAAATCAACTTATTCAGCAGTACCTGCAACCCACATATTTGACCAGATTCCAACAAAATAAACCAACCAAAATCACCTGCTAGTTTATGCGAACTACCCCGACAAATTTCAACTAATTCAGGACAACTAATTTATTAAACGTAATTTCACTTACTCGACTAAATCGGTATTGTTTTACACCCTATTATTTCTACTAATAAGTTTCACTAATTATGTGAAATTCTTGCTTATTGATACCTACACTATTCTGCTACTATTTTTGTTGTCACCAAAATTCAATTTTGGTATAATAAACTAGTATCTGCTAATTTCTCATTTTCTGATAAAAGCTTACTACTGCTACTATATTATTTTTATTCATCCTCATAATAATACCTATTAATTAATCCAACTAATTACATGCATAATAATTAATTAACTAATTCATTTGTGCCAAGAACTAAATTAATTAAATAAGTGTACTTGTCGCTCCCCGGACTTTCGTCCCGGTGCAAACGCGATACGTCGACGATGTTGAAGGTTAAGGTTGAATAGAGTCGCCAGCTAGGCATTTTTATCCTGAAGGAAAGGTAATGCTGCATAAACCTGGAAAGAGATGGATAAGACGGTTGCGAACCAAAGAGACTGAGAAATGGGGTTGGTTACGACCTGGGAAGGTATTAGCACTCAGATCGTCCGTCGTACTCGACGGGATCCACGCTTACATGATTGTGTTTAAAGGGGGTAGTGTATGTGCTAAACTGTGTATAAAAATCTAGGGAGAAAAGGATGTACAAAGTGTCAGTGCAAAAAGAAAATGAGTGCTCAAACTGAGGCTAATAAAAGAGAAAAACTGGAAGGAGGAGAGGGGGAGATAAAGAGACTTTTGTTCGATAACCGTTAAGTTATGCCTACATATCCTCTCGTGCAAGGAGGAAGTCAGAACATAGTAGTTCGACTCAAAGCAACTTAGATGATTTTGTGTGAACTGCTTACTTGTCTATGCTCAAGTGTATGACTCATCTGGCTCGAGTGCTAATTGTCTTGCATTAGACGGAAGAAGCAAGTTCTAGTTTTCAGAGTGAGTGTGATGAGAAAATAATCCCGGAGGAGACGTTTATTGTTTATTTTTGTGTTTTCAGTTTATTTTGGTGTTTTGCATAGGATAATGAGCTTAAGCCTTAATCAAGGGTTTGTAAACTCATTATATCACCCCTGATTAGAGATAATGGGCCTACTTAAGCATGAGATGAAGATCTCAACTTAATTACCATGATGATAATAAGATTAAGATCATTAACCTACTTGGGTAATTATTAAGTGTTTTTGGGTTTTTGATTAGTGTTAAGTAATGAGTTTAATCTCCAATCAAAGATTAGTGACTTCATTACACCATCCTAAGAGAAGGATAATAGATGAGAACACTCAAGCTGAGGAAGATACCTCAACTTAATCCATGGTTAGAGATTAAATTCATTTTATAACAAACCTTTATTAAGTGGATTTTAATTAAAGATGAGATGAAGAAGTGTTTTTTATGTTTGCAAGACTTTAGCATAAGGGGGACTTGTCCATTGAACACTAGGGTTAGTCCCTCTGAACCACCAGGCAGAGATGTAACCTTAATATAATGCCCAAGTTACAAGCTTAAGTCTTTAATGATTATTAGGTATTTTGATTAGGAGGTGTAAACAATTTAAAGGTTTAACACTAAGTATTAAAGTTATACACTCCATCCCAAGATAAGGATACAGGCATAACCGTAATTCAGAGTCCCAAAACTTTAATTGTTTAGCCTTGATTATGAGATGAGAGAGAGAGAGACTCAAGGAGACTCAAAAGGTAAAAACTAGGGGGGGACTATGTACAACCCTAAAGTTATCATGCTTAGATATTCCTAAGGTTTGTGAGGCATCAAGAGAAGTCTTCAAGTTGGCCACCAAAGGAAGAGAAGCAGATGAAAAGAGAGAAAGAGAGAGAAGGATTAGGTTACTTACTTCATGAAGAAGTTAAGTAACTTAGAAACAAGAGAGAACATAAGTGAATGAGATTCACTTCAAACACAAACAAAGTGCATAAAAATAAAGAGAGAAAGAGAGGTTGGGTGTGGATGCACATCCACATCCTGATTAACTTACCAAATGCACCTGAAATGGTTAGTTTTGAAAACAAGATATGTACCAATTCAAAAGCATAAACAAATCAAGAGATAAAAAAATTGAAAATGCATCCAAGGGGACCCTAAGCACTCATGAAATCACCATCCAAAGGGGGAGGTCTAAAGGCTTACCAAGTTCAAGTTATGGTCATCCTAAGATTGGCTAGGGTTTTGGATACTTCTCAAAGGGAAAAATCACATTAATTTGAAAATTCAAGATAAAAATGAGACAAAAATAGTTTTAGAAACTAGAGGTCATTTGTGAAAGATTGCGAAAAGAATCAAATGCAAACTCATCTTGGTTTGAAAGTTATGAATTTTTGAAGTTAGGGTTGAAAAATAAGAAATTTAGAAACCCTAATTCAAATAAATATGGCAAAGTTTGATCAAAACCAAAAAGAAATTTGTGAAATGAGTTTGTAAATGTTTCTAAATGTTTAAGAAACCTCTTTGATTTTTTTTGGTGAATTTTAAATACTTAAAAGTATTTTTAATTAATTAAAAGGATTTAATTAATTAAAAATATACAATTAAATTATTTAAAAATTCATTTTTAATGAAAAATATTTTTGGTTTCTGAAAATTAATTAAAGTGATGATAAAAAATTTCAGAATTTTAAAATGATTTTTAGTATTTTTAATAATTAAAAGAAAGAAAATGAAATAAAATAAAATAAAATAAAAGAAAAAATGAAAAGTAATTCAAACCAAGGGATGAGATCAAAAGTTGAAGGGATCAAGGGTCCAGAAGCTAAGTCAGCGTGACTTTGGGGTAAGCAGGATCAAAGGCCCACATTCAAATGGAAAACGCGCGTACAATCCAAGGGCTCAGATTGCTTCTGAGAATTTAATTTGTTTTATAATTAATTAAGTATAATTAAAGTTAATGACCTAACCTAAGCCGTTCCTTGCCTAACCCTACTCATGATCTGAGGGCCACAAATGAATCTGGGGAATTAAACATGATTAAACCCTAATCTTTTTCAGGTGGCCGGAGTTAAGCTCCGGTCATCTTCTCCGGCAACACAAAACACCAACTTCCTAATTAAGCATCTAAACTTCAATTTTTTTGCCCAGAATTACCCCTCTAACATCATAGAACATGAATCCACAATTAAAATTCATTTATCATGCATATTCAGGCTGAATCGAAGCAAATAACTTTCTAGGTCAAACTTTCAGATCATCATGAAATACTTATTTCTAGCCTATTTTCAATTCTAAACATATCAACATGATCAGGGAAGCATGTATAATCATTCTATAACATAAAAACATGTTTCTGGAAAAAATGTTCTTGAAAGGTTACCTGAGATGAAGAACTTCAAAATGCCACTTTCTGGGCCATCCCTTTGTGCAATCCACCTCCCTTTGACCTCTTGAGTCTATTGTGATGCTTGAAAGGGGCTTAGAATGGTTGGTTTAAGTGTTTCGATTCTGAAGTTGCAGAAATCGTGTTTCTTGTATGATGTGTTTTTGGCTATGGTGATGGGTGGGAATTGATCCTGAGGTTATATGGAGTTGATTCGTGGAAGAATTTGTGGTTTTTGCTGGCTGGATTGTGTGTTTCAAAGAGATAAAGTTTTGGAGCAATTTCTTGATTCTTAGCTTGTGTGTTATTTCAGGCCATGAAGGGTGTTCATTTTATAGTGCTTAGGGTTTGCATAAGCCATACCATTGGTCAGGATAGTGGTTGTGGCACTGTGTGATTGGTATGGGAGGAAAATGCAAAAGTCAAGCTTATGTGTACTTGAGGTATGGGCTTGTGCAGCATAGAATTATGTGGTTATATCTCCTCAACATGCTTTATGGAGAGCCCTTGGATTGGTAGAATGCAACTGTATTGCTTTGATCAAGAGTTTGCAAGCTTTATGCATAATTAGAGGTCACTTAGAAGCCTGAAATGCCAACATGCAAAAATCCCTCTTTGACATGAACATGAAATTGTTATGTGATTTTTGCCAACTTTGCAAGGCCATAACTTGAGTTCTAGGGTGAATTAGAATGAGTTCTTGTACTTTTTGAAAATGGGAGGTTCCAATATACAACTTTCATGTTTGAAGAAATTTCATTTGAAACCTTTTTGATCAAGAAAGAGGAGGTTGAAGATCTTTCCCAAAATAGAAAGTTTACATTACAAGTCATTTCCATTTTTGGCAAGTTTTGGCTTTGTTCATTTTTATTCAATTTTGTGAACTTCCAAGCATTCCAATGATCAAATAAAGACCATATGACTTCAAAATGATGATGATGACCCCTTTGGAACCATTGTTGGGGGCCTCAGATGCCCTGATTCTGACTTTTCTTGCTCAGGAAGTTACCATTTGATCAGATGACTTCCACATTGAATTTTTCCATGAAATTTGATACACAAGCTCCTTATAACATATATGGACCAATAGCAACAAGAATGACCAAAAAATTTGGGTATAAGGCCTTTGAAACCAAAACCCTAATTTCAAGTCATCTGTGTAGGAATCCTCAGCTTAACTTCAATACCTCTGCAATGCTTTGACATTTCTTGATTTCAATGGACCCATGGGGGCATAAGATGATTATAGACCACTCAAGGACTCTCTTGGAATGTTTCAAGGCCTATGAGATAGCTCAAACCACTTCTAAAATTCATCTGATCATAAACCCTAGTTATGCAGTTATGCAGTGAAATAAAACTATGCAGTGTAAGATGGAAAGCTTATGCAATGCAATATGAAGGATCACAAGCCAAGGTGTGAGAAAGAGAGAGGGAAAATTTAGGGTGTTTACAGCTGCCTCTATTCAAGCATGAGATAGCTATGTAGGATGTAAGCGCCTAGCTTAACAGACAAACAAGATAACTTGTGGTTGAATACCAAGACAGTCCAAAATTTGCACTCTTTATTATAAGAAGAAAAGGGATATAAATTTTAATAGACAGTATAGACTGAATATCAAATGATAGCAACGGAGGACGACCATCGAGAAGAGGACGACTGCTGGGGATAAAAACGGTGAGAAACGCACTGACGGGGACGACCATCATGCTGGGGAATAAAGAATTCGCGACGGGAACGACCATCGGGTAAAGAAAGGCGACTTTACTTGGGATTTAAAAGCACTAACGGGGACGACCAATATGCTGAAGAATAAGGAAACCGCGATGGGGACGGCCATCGAGTGAAGAATACATAAATCAATAATGAGGGACGATCATCAAAAGGTGAAGAACGATCACCTAGCAGGGGACGGCTGCTAAAACGATCACGACATAGGACGAATGTCGGATCGAAAGATCGACGATGGGGACGGCCATCGGATGAATGTTAAGGTACAACCATCAAAAGGTGAAGGACGATCACCTAGTAGGGGACAGCTGCTCTGTTTGGGATTATCTTGATATATGACAAATGCCGGATAAAAGGGTCGACGATGGGGATGACCATCGAATAACATGATGAGGGACAGTCATCAAAATAAATGATGAGGGACAATCATCAAGAGGTGAAGGACGATCACCTAGCAGGGTACGGCTGCTGAGGATTATCGCGACATAGGACGAATGTCGGCCATCGGATGAATGATGAGGGACGGTCATCAATAAGGTGAAGGACGATCACCTAAAAGATATCACTACTGAAATTCTGTGATCAGGTATGAGATGTCCTATGAGATGTTCCAACACTTGACAGATTTAACCAAAGCTTAAAGTGCAAGAAAATTAAACAACACAGTAGTTTGTTAACCCAGTTCAGTGTATAACCACACTTACATCTGGAGGCTACCAAGCCAGGAGGAAATCCACTATAAGTAATATTAATTCTAGACTTAAACAACCCAGTTTAATCTTTCACTTAATATCTACCCAATGCAATTTCTACCTAAGACACCACTTAGATATGAGTACCAACTCACTCCCCCTCAATCACACAGTGATCTTGTTTACAAGTTTAATAAAATTGAAGTCATCCTTCAAACAAAACAACTTGATCTTACTTCACATTTTCAATCAAGTCACAAATGCACTTATGCTTAAAAGCTCATAAAGTGGTACAATAAAACAACCTGCTATTAAAACATAAAGCACCCTATTTAGTCTTCTTAAATTCGTACTCAATTCTGTGAGTTTCTGTTGATTAAATATGTGTTTGTAATTTGGGCTTTCTGTAGGTTAATCCAGTCCTAAAACGCATGCAGCTTCCTCCTTGAATTAGGGTTTGTTACTTCCTAGATTCTAGGTGATTTAGTTCTTCTGATTATGCTGAATCCTCATAATAAAACTTCCTACAGATGCGCCTTGTTCTGTTTTTATCCATCCATAATTAATTCCAGATAACTTTCCTTAAATATCTCAGATCAGTTAGTCATTAATTAATTCTGGTAGCAGGTTTGAGATGTCTCAACATCTGTTGGGACATCCTGAAAAACTGAACTTAAGTCATTTACACAATGTCCCACATCTGGTGTGACATCCTGAATTAAGTTCTTATACTCTGTTTGATAATGTCCCAACATCTGATAGGACATTCTGAACTGAATTCAATATTTCTTGTTGGTCAAAAATTCTGCCAATTCTAAACATCTACAAACTCCCCCTTTGGCTAATTTTTGGCTAACATTCTTTTATGATTTTCAGAGTGCAGCAGAAGTTCTTTTATCAGAGTATAGCATTACTTTTCTGTTGAATCATATTTGAGATTACTCCCCCTCAAACATACATGTATCCAGTCTTGTTGCAACAGAAATATTTTACAGATTTAGTTCAGAAACAAACAGAGATTTTTCATTCATAATCAAACAGCATTACACATTGTTGTTGCATTACACATTGTTGTTTTTGTTCTCCCCCTTGTTAGACATAAATTTGGGTCCAAAGAGACTAATTAAAAAAACAATGCAGAAGCTGTCATTACAAAATCCTCACATACAATTTTCACTCAGATTCCTCACAGTCAGTTTCTTCATCATCCTCAGTTTCCTCATCAGAAGAAGCAGCTTTCTGATCACTTTCACTCTCCAGCCTTTGGATAATCTCCTCAAGCTTCTGCTTCCTTGCTTCAAGTTCTTTGCAAGTGCTCTTCAGTTCAGCAATTAATCCAGCCTTGGAGATTGGAGACTTTGCATTTGAAGGACCTGCAGATGTCCCAGAGGGTGCTTCAACATCTGCTGCATGATGACTTAGGAACAACTTATAGTGAAAGGCCAGAGGGCTTTCTCTTTTGCAAACTGTGTCCTTCTCAGTAAGGATCCCAGGGTACTGACTCAGCACTATTCCACACAGCAGGGAAGGGAAGGCAATTGGCAGCTTTGTTGCAGATGAGCTAGCATGCTTCAATGTTTGATCAAAGATGTAGGCTCCATAATCCAGCTTAGTTTGAGTGCCCACAGCATAAATGAACCTGCCCAGGCCAGTGGATATTGATGATGTATGATTGGTAGGTACCCAATTTGCTGTACCAATCCTGTTCAGCATGGCATATTTTCTTGTCAGCATGCTCACTGAGAGCTTTCCTTTAACTGGCCAAGCCTTGACCTGGTTTGCAGTGATAACCTTGCAGACCTGGTTATCAGTATTCCCTAATTCATTTAGACCATCAGATTCTCTTCCAAGGTATTGGTTGATGACCTGAGGAGAGAATTCTACACACCTGCCTCTTACAAATACTTTTCTAAATTCAGCAGACTTACCATTTGCACAATCTTCTTGGAGGTTTACAATGAACTCCTTGACAAGCAACTCATAGCAGGGAGAGAAGTTGGAGACAATTTTGAAGAGGCCAGCAGAGGAGATGAGATCAATTAACTCAGTGCACTCAAGTGCATTACTGCTCAGCTCTCTTTCAAGTGCTACCCTTCTTTGATAAACAAACTTCCATCTGTTCACACTTGAAACATGATGAAAGGAGATGTTGTCCAAGGGAGCTTCTGGAACAGCAGTTGATGCCCTTGAGGGTGCTGGTTTCTTCTTTGGAGGAGATGTTGGGAGATCTGCTTCAACATCTGAATCTGAAGGAGTGACAGCTTTCCTCTTTTGTGTTTGGACTTTGCTCCATTGTTTTGTAGGACCAAAGACAGTTTTAGCTTTGTCCTTCTTTGGGGTAGCTTGCTTCTTCTCAGGAATTGCATGTCCTGCATGCATCTTTTCTTTCCTAGTTCTGAGCCTTTTGGCTATGCTAGGTTTTACAGAGGCAATGATTTCTGTATCAGAATCATGCTCTAGGATCACAACAGGAGGAGATTGAGCAGTCTCCTCTTCAGCTGGTGGATCAACAGAGATGTGCTCTTCAGTTGAGGCCTTGGTTTGGTCCTCAGATGCTTCTTCATCACTATCATTTGAGGCCTTTTTCTGGTCCTTAGATGTTTCAACAACAGCATCAGATGAGGCCTGTTGCTGATCCTCAGATGTTTCAACATCTATTGGGACATCCTGTTGAGCAGGAGTGTCCTTTGCAGCCTGAGTTTGTTGATCTTCTTGTGGGGCTGGCATGGTGTTCAGAGGGATAGATATGCCACTTACCACTCTTTGCTCAGATAGGATCTTGGTTACCAACTCCTTTATGGAAGCATCCACATATTCAGAAGATTTTGGAGGTATGTTTGCTTGTGAAGGAATGCCTTTGGATTTGCTGCAAACTTGATCTTTTGTTCTTTTTGGAGTTCTTGGCTTTTTAGCATGAGGAACACTTCCTCTGATTTCGTCCATTGGAGTTGAATCCATGGGTACCACAGAAATGGGGGTTGCATGAACCACATCTTCCTTGTTGAGGATTTCTTCAGGAATGTTAGGGTTTTGAGACATTTTCGAAGAAGGTGGATGAAGAGTTTTAGGGTTGATGATTTCTGAAGAACAGCTAGAGAATGTAATTCGTTTTTGAGAGTATGATGAGAATATGGATAGCTGAAAGTTAGCTGTTATTATATAAGTAGCCGTTACTTGGAAAATTATTAGGAATGGAATACCCAAGGTGCTTGACCAGACTGGTGTTGCCATCTGGTGCTTATGCCACACAATGTCATATGACATGTTGGCACATCTCCATAACTGCTAAAACTCACATAAGCAGATTCCCAATTTGCCCCTTAAGTTTTCAAATTGAGTAGCATCCAAGGCTTTGGTAAATATATCAGCCAACTGCAGATTTGTAGCTACATGTTCCAGTGAAATCACTTTCTCTTCTACAAGATCTCTGATGAAATGATGTCTGATATCAATATGCTTGGTCCTGCTATGTTGGATAGGATTCTTTGATATGTTAATTGCACTTAAGTTGTCACAGTACAATGTCATGACATCTTGTGGGACATTGTACTCAGTGAGCATTTGCTTCATCCAAACCAACTGTGAACAACTGCTTCCAGCTGCTATATATTCAGCTTCAGCTGTGGATAAGGATACACAATTTTGTTTCTTACTGAACCAAGAAATCAAATTGTTTCCTAGAAAGAAGCATCCTCCTGAAGCGCTTTTTCTGTCATCAGCACTTCCAGCCCAATCAGCATCACAGAAGCCAGTGAGAATTGGTTTGCATCCATGAAAGTACATTATGCCATAGTCACAAGTACCATTAACATATTTCAGAATTCTCTTGACTTGGTTAAGATGACTAACTTTTGGTTCAACTTGATATCTTGCACATACACCTACTGCAAATGCTATGTCTGGTCTGCTAGCAGTCAGATATAACAAGCTTCAAATCATACTTCTGTATAGGCTTTGATCTACATTCTCACCCTTGTCATCTTTAGTTAGCTTTAAATGTGTGGGGGCAGGAGTTCTCTTATGAGTAGCACTATCCATTCCAAATTTCTTGACTATGTTCTTAGCATACTTGCTTTGGGAAATGAACATGGAGTCCTCCATTTGCTTTATTTGCAGTCCAAGAAAGTAGGTTAACTCACCTACTAGGCTCATTTCAAATTCAGATTCCATCTGGTTGACAAAATGTTTGACCATCCTGTCTGACATCCCACCAAAGACAATGTCATCTACATATATTTGAGCAATCATGACATTTCCTTCTTCATCTTTAACAAACAAGGTTTTGTCAATTCCACCTTTCCTGTACCCTTGCTTGATAAGAAAAGTAGTCAGCCTTTCATACCATGCTCTTGGAGCTTGCTTCAGACCATAAAGAGCCTTCTTTAGTTTGTATACATGATTTGGACAGCTTGGATCAAAAAATCCTTTAGGCTGTTCTACATATACCTCTTCATTAAGATAACCATTTAAAAAGGCACTTTTCACATCCATTTGAAATAGCTTGAACTTTAAGATACAAGCAATTCCCAAAAGTAGTCTGATTGATTCAAGTCTGGCTACTGGTGCAAAGGTTTCATCAAAGTCTACTCCTTCAATTTGAGTGTATCCTTGAGCTACAAGTCTAGCTTTGTTCTTTGTAACAACTCCTTGCTCATTTGACTTGTTCTTATACACCCATTTAGTTCCAATCACATTTATGTCATCAGGTCTAGGAACAAGGTTCCACACTTCATTCCTTGTGAATTGACCTAATTCCTCTTGCATAACACAAATCCAGTATTCATCAGTAAGAGCTTCCTTGATGTTTTTAGGTTCTATTTTAGAAACAAAACAGGACCCTGAAATCACTTCTCTTGATCTAGTGCTTACACCTCTGTTAGGATCACCAATTATCAAGTCTTTGGGATGATCCTTCTGGATTCTGATGGAGGGAGGTTTGCTGGATTGTTCTGTCCTTGCATCAATTTGAGTGAAGTCATAATGATCACTCTTTTCTTCAGCTTCAGTCTTGATATCAGCAGATGTTCCAACATCTTCTGGGACATCTGTAGGAGCATCATCAATTATCACATTTATGGATTCCATGATAACCTTGGTTCTAGAATTAAATACTCTATATGCTCTGCTGTTTATAGAGTATCCAAGAAAAATTCCTTCATCACTTTTAGGATCCATTTTTCTTCTTTGCTCCCTATCTGCCAGAATATAACAGTTACTTCCAAACACATGGAAGTACTTGACTGTGGGTTTTCTACCCTTCCAGACTTCATAGATTGTGGACAAAGTTCCTTTCCCGAGGGTAACTCTGTTATGGATGTAACAAGCTGTGTTCATTGCTTCAGCCCAGAAGTACAAAGGTAACTTTTTAGCATGGATTATAGCTCTTGTTGATTCTTGAATAGTTCTATTCTTCCTCTCAACAATCCCATTCTGTTGAGGAGTGATTGGTGAAGAGTATTCATGATTGATTCCCTCTGAAGAACAGAAATCTAAGAATTTTTGATTCTCAAATTCTTTTCCATGATCACTTCTTATTCTGATCACACAACTGGATTTTTCCCTTTGTATTCTTTGGCATAAATCTTTGAATACATCAAATACATCAGACTTTTCTTTGATGAAATTTATCCATGTATACCTTGAAAAGTCATCAACCACCACATAGGCATACCTCTTACCACCAAGGCTCTCAACCTGCATAGGTCCCATAAGATCCATATGCAATAGTTCCAAAACTTTGGAAGTTGTCAGATGTTGAAGCTTTGGATGGGACATCTTGGTTTGCTTGCCTATTTGACATTCACCACATATTTTGCCATCATCAATCTTCAGTTTAGGAATACCTCTCACAACATCCATAGATATGATCTTCTTTATGCCTCTGAAATGAAGATGACCTAGTCTTTGGTGCCATAGTTTCACTTCTTCTTCTTTAGCTAAAGAGCAGGTTGAAGTGAGACTGAAATCTTGAGGTTCCCACATGTAACAGTTGTCTTTAGATCTGGCTCCTCTCATGACAACCTCTTGTTCTTTGTTAGACACTATGCATTCAGTTTCAGTAAACTTTACACTGTACCCTTGATCACATAATTGACTTATGCTGATCAGGTTAGCAGTTAAACCTTTAACCAGCAGCACATTATTTAGTCTTGGTACATCTTGACAGTCCAAGGTCCCAACTCCCTTGATTTTTCCTTTAGCTCCATCTCCAAAGGTTACATATCTGGATGAATGTGACTTTAAGTCTACTAGCAAATTCTTCAATCCAGTCATGTGTCTTGAACATCCACTGTCAAAGTACCAGTCTTCTTTGGCTGATACTCTTAGTGATGTATGTGCTATATATGCAACACCTTTCTTTGACCATTTGAGTTGAGATTTCTTTTGATACCTCTGCCCTGTGTATTGTTCATCAGTAGAGCTCCAAGGTTGTTTGTTGAACTTGTTCTTGGATATGTAGCTTTGATCAGCATGAAGACTAGCTTTTGGTCTCCATACCTTCTTGATGACCTCTGTCTTATGCTTAGGAGGTTGCTGATCTCTTTGATGTTTATACAACACTTTCTTGGTAACTTCTATCTTTTGTTTAGGAGGTTGCTGATTTGGATATCCATGCAACTTATAGCAATGAGGTTTGATATGTCCAAATCTTCCACAATGATGACATCTCCATCTTTGATATTTCTTCTTCATTATGTTCTTTTCAGAATGTTGAGACATCTGTTTGAACATTATGTTTGACTTTGTGTTCTTTTCATGATGTTGAAGCATCTGTTGGGACATCTTGTTTGACTGTATGGACTTTGAAGTAGTTTTGCTAGAGCTAGCTTCATCATTATGAACTATGTTAAATCCCAGTCCACTTTTATCCCCTGAATGCTTATTGTTGTTGAGAATAACATCTAGGGTACTTGAGCTACTGTTCAACATTCTAACAGATTTGGACATGTGTTCCAACTTGCAGTTGAGAAGACTTACTTCACTTTTCAAGGTATCAATGATCTCTTGATCACTTTCTTTTTCACTCTTTAGTGCTTCATTCTGCTTCTTTAGCTTTATAGTCTCACTGCATATTTCAGTGCTTCTTTTGAATAGATCTTTGTATGCTTGCTCAAGATCTTCAAAAGTAAGCTCCCCATCATTGGATTCACTTTCAGATTCACATAATCCAGCTAGAGCAGTGATATGCTTAGCTGATTCTTCTTCTGAATCACCTCCTGAGTCTTCATCAGACCAGGTTACAGAAAGTCCTTTCTTTTTCCTTTTTAAGTAGGTAGGACATTCATTCCTGATGTGTCCATATCCTTCACATCCATGGCATTTAATTCCTTTTTCTTGACTGGTCTTTTCATCATAAGTTGACCTTCTATCATTAGGTCTTTTGTTCTCATAAGAGTTTGAGTATCTTCCACTTGGTCTGGACTTGTTTTCCATATTTTTGAGAATCTTTTTGAATTGTCTTCCAAGCATAGCAATGTTGTCTGATAAGCTTTCACCAGTTTCTGATTCATCATCTTCTTCTTCATCAGTATTTGTCACCAAGGCTATGCTTTTGTTCTTCTTAACATTTGTGTCATTCATTCCCATCTCAAATGTTTGAAGGGAACCAATGAGTTCTTCAACTTTTATTGTGCATATGTCTTGAGCTTCTTCTATTACTGTGACTTTCATGTCAAATCTTTTTGGCAAAGATCTGAGAATCTTTCTTACAAGCTTTTCATCAGTCATCTTTTCTCCCAAGGCTCCAGAAGTATTGGCTATTTCTAAGATGTTCATGTAGAATTCATGAACTGTCTCATCTTCCTTCATTCTCAAGTTCTCAAACTTGGTGGTGAGAAGTTGAAGTCTTGACATCTTTACCTTTGATGTTCCTTCATGAGTTGTTTTGAGAGTATCCCACACATCTTTGGCCAGCTCACAGTGATGCACAAGTCTAAAGATGTTCCTATCAATGCCATTGAATAAAGCATTTAAGGCCTTGGAGTTGCCTAGTGCTGAATCTTCTTCCTCCTTACTCCATTCTTCTTTAGGTTTCAACACTTTTGATCCATCTTTGGTGTATTGGATAGGGTGTTCCCATCCAATGTTGACTGCTCTCCAGGCCCTGTTGTCAAGTGATCTTAAGAATGCAATCATTCTTGGTTTCCAGTAATCATAATTAGATCCATCCAGTATAGGTGGTCTATTTACTGATCCTATATCTCTGTCTATGTTTCCAGAATTTGTATTCCCTAGATCTCACCCAGTATAAACAGGCAGGGTGCCTGCTCTGATGCCAATTGAAATTCTGTGATCAGGTATGAGATGTCCTATGAGATGTTCCAACACTTGACAGATTTAACCAAAGCTTAAAGTGCAAGAAAATTAAACAACACAGTAGTTTGTTAACCCAGTTCAGTGTATAACCACACTTACATCTGGAGGCTACCAAGCCAGGAGGAAATCCACTATAAGTAATATTAATTCTAGACTTAAACAACCCAGTTTAATCTTTCACTTCATATTTACCCAATGCAATTTCTACCTAAGACACCACTTAGATATGAGTACCAACTCACTCCCCCTCAATCACACAGTGATCTTGTTTACAAGTTTAATAAAATTGAAGTCATCCTTCAAACAAAACAGCTTGATCTTACTTCACAGTTTCAATCAAGTCACAAATGCACTTATGCTTAAAAGCTCATAAAGTGGTACAATAAAACAACCTGCTATTAAAACATAAAGCACCCTATTTAGTCTTCTTAAATTCGTACTCAATTCTGTGAGTTTCTGTTGATTAAATAGGTGTTTGTAATTTGGGCTTTCTGTAGGTTAATCCAGTCCTAAAACGCATGCAGCTTCCTCCTTGAATTAGGGTCTGTTACTTCCTAGATTCTAGGTGATTTAGTTCTTCTGATTATGCTGAATCCTCATAATAAAACTTCCTACAGATGCGCCTTGTTCTGTTTTTATCCATCCATAATTAATTCCAGATAACTTTCCTTAAATATCTCAGATCAGTTAGTCATTAATTAATTCTGGTAGCAGGTTTGAGATGTCTCAACATCTGTTGGGACATCCTGAAAAACTGAACTTAAGTCATTTACACAATGTCCCACATCTGGTGTGACATCCTGAATTAAGTTCTTATACTCTGTTTGATAATGTCCCAACATCTGATAGGACATTCTGAACTGAATTCAATATTTCTTGTTGGTCAAAAATTCTGCCAATTCTAAACATCTACAACTACATAGGACGAATGTCAGATAGGAAGCTGTTTTGTTGACGACTTTTGGGGATTTATAAACACGGACAAGTGTTTAAGCCCTAAAATGAAGTGGTATAAGTGTTTCGATAGTGTATATATCAAAGATACAGACGAGTATCCTTAGAACCATGATACGGACGAGTATCGATAGAAACAAATGCCGACGTGTGTTTAAGGAGTGACGATACAGACGAGTATCGACCGTTCGAACAAGGAACACAGACGAGTGTTGATATGCTAGGGAGATGCGTAAGATACGAACGAGCATCAAGGAATTATGTATAAGTAGGATACAGACGAGTATCAGACGGATCGTGTATAAGTATGTACATGTATTTGTATTGAGAGTGCAAAAGCCTTTTTTTGGCATTTATCTGCAGGGGATAAGTTTTTGTGTATTGCTGGAGGAGTGATTTTGGTATTTGCAGGTGGCTGGCCCGAACCTGGCTTATGATCATGTGAATGTTTGATTTTTGCCGTAATGCTCCGTATTAGACGGAATGCTACGCTTTGTTTGGGGGGGGGGAATGATGCGAATGCTATGACTAGGCAAATGAGAGAACAAGATCAGAGATCTGAAATCTGCTGGGAGAACGAATCACTGGGCGATCTTTAGGGAGAAAGGATCACTGTATGATCTATGGTGAGAAAGGATCACTGTACGATCTTTCTGGAGATCTCTGAGGGATAAAATCTGTGGGGATCCCATGCTGGGGATGATAAGATCTGACAACTCGTTAGGGAAGAGTGATTTTGGCCTTGCTTTGGAGATCCTGCTCGGGGAGGAGAGAACTTCTGGAAGCACTCTACTGGAGGGCTAGCTTCACGGGGATACTCTGAAGGGATAAAAAGCTCAGTGGGGAAATGCTTTTGTCAAGTAATCCTTCTGATGATGTGATCGTCGGTCTGGCTGGGGATATAGTGCCTGATATGCCCCGCGCTGTGAAAGATTGTCTACTTTGAGTACCTGCAGCCTGTTAAACAAAAGAAACGCACAAGTTCCCTGAGGTATCCTCAACCGGATTCCATCATAGGAGTTAGTTCGCTTAAGAGCACATATTTCCTGAAAGCATTTATTGAAAATGGCTTATATGTTTTCATGCAAATGTTGTATTATAAACTTTGGACATTTTGCAAACAAAACAAAAAGGTACAAAATAGAGTATGAGTGAATATTGATTTTATTGATTTATGTGCCCTAAATAGGCGAGTACAATGAGGAAGCTAATCCCTAAAATGAGGAGATTGCTACAAAATTGCGAAAATAAAAGTCCTATTTGGCAATGCTGAAGTTGATGCATCAATCTTCCTTTTGCTATGACCTGTATGACCTGAACGCTCTTTTTATCTTGCTTTCTGAAGAAAGTTGATTCTGACCGACGCTTTGTCTTTTCGAAACTTACCAAGTTATGTGAGTGTAATACAGACAAATTCAGAATGCAGTTGTTCACTTTTTCCCTGTTTTTGCGTGGATCGCCCTTTCGGGTTTTCAATCCACCGGGATACCCTTTTTTTCCTGAGCTGTCCGATGTGGCTTTTCAACTCAGTGGGTGTACATTTTTTTCCTTCAATTTTTCCCTTATTTTTGCCCGAGTCTTTTATTATGTTTTTGACTCGTCAGGATGCCCTATTTTTTCCTGGACTTACATTCTGTTTTTATGTCCAGCAGGTCATTTATGCGAAGTATTTTTTAACTGCATCTGAATTCAAAGGAGATAAGAATTTTTCGCCATCCATGGTTGCGAGCATCAATGCTCCGCCTGAGAAGAATTTAGTTATCACGTAAGGACCTTCATAGTTAGGCGTCCACTTGCCTATGTGGTCTGTATGAGGAGGAAAGAGTCTTTTCAGTATAAGCTCTCCTACTTGATATACCCGAGGTCTGACTTTTTGATCGAAGGCTTTCTTCATCTGTTTCTAATATAAATGACCATGACAGATAACTGCTAATCTCTTTTCTTCAATCAGGCTCAGTTGGTTATAACGAGATAGGACCCATTCTGCTTCGTCCAATTTTACATCCATCATTACCCGTAAGGAGGGTAATTCAACTTCAACAGGTAGGACTGCTTCCATACCATACACAAGCTGATAAGGTGTTGCCCTGGTAGATGTTCTGATGGAAGTTCGGTACCCATGCAAGGCGAATGGTAACATTTCATGCCAGTCTTTGTATGTGACTACCATATTTTGCACAATCTTCTTAATGTTCTTGTTAGCTGCCTCAACAACGACATTCATCTTTGGCCTGTAAGGAAAAGAGTTGTGATGTTGAATTTTGAAGTCTTGGCACAGTTCTACCATCAACTAGTTGTTAAGGTTTGAACCATTATCAATAATGATTCTCTCAGGAACTTCATATCGACAAATGATATCCCTTTTCAGAAATTGGGCTACCACTTGCCTGGTGACATTTGCATATGAAGCTGTTTCAACCCATTTGGTGAAGTAATCAATGGCTAGCAGGATGAATCTGTGACCATTTGAAGCAGTTGGTTCAATCTTTCCAAATATATCAATGCTCCACATGGCGAAGGGCCAGGGTGAAGACAATATATTCAAAGGATTGGGAGGCACATGCACTTTGTCTGCGTAGATCTGGCATTTATGGAACTTTCTGGCATAAGCACAACAGTCTGCATCCATTGTGATCCAATAGTAACCTGATCTCAATAATTTCTTCGCCATTGCATGTCCTCCGACATGAGTACCGAAAGCACCTTCATGTACTTCGTGCTTCAGCAGGTTTGCTTCCTTCTTGTCAACACATCTGAGCAAGACTGTAACACCCACTTATCCCATTTTCAAAAATAATAGAGGTTTTCAGATAAATCAGAGTTTATTATATAAGTGAGTGGCTAGATTTTCAAAAATCAACCAAAATCATAATTGATTAATACTTCAGCGGAAAATATTTCTTATTTCAATGAATGGCATACTAGCCGCAAACCCACATTATTCATCAATATCCTTAAGAAGCACAGTTGCAACCACATGCAACAAAGGGGTGAGAAACAGTTTCATATAATAGCAGTGCAAATAACATATATGAAGAAATTATTCACCCTATTAACACATAATCCACAACCAAACAATTATCATGATGCAATGTGACTCAAATGCACAAAATGCGGTACCGACTAACAATAACGGTTCATCAAATAGAATCACGAATGCATCATTAACATCTCCAACAAGACAAGATCATCCCTGCAACCACGATTCTCAACGAATCCCGAATAATCACATCCACGACATGATCATTCCATCAAATGTATGCGCATGCAGACACAACAACGCATGCCATATCATAACATACATGAACACATCATGCTTTACGATCCTCATGATCCTCATCAAAACATATATGTCATTTCATCATATAAATAGCACTAAGCACATAGTACACATCAACATAATTACACATGAATACAATCATGTCAACACGATCCTCATGATCTAACACATATCCTATCACATGGGTCACATAAATAGTCAAAAAATATTCTTACACAATGTCAACACCATTAATATGGTTCACCATTAAGAGTCATGCAAAACAACATAAGCACGTATACTCATACACACTAATTACTAATTATAATATCCGATGAACTACTTATTAATTCCTCTCTCAGTCATTTCCTATACACATTTTCTAATACAACATAATCATTCTGATCCTCGCTGTTACCAAGTCTTACATCATGGGGTCTAAGCAAAATTACATAATCAATAATATTACCAATCTACACGATCCTCATCGGTTATCAATCATTCCTTCATATAATTTATACCAAACTTATAATAGACCTTTCCATCATCCCTACTTCTAATCGACACATTAATAAAGTCATATTATCCACAACAATCACCTAACACGCACCCTCATTATTATTAGTCGTCGGGTTCTATAATCGCTACCAACATTACTCTCAATGTCTTAGCTTACTTATATGAGTCTAAACCAAAAGAATAACTCGAATCCGACTTAGAACGAACAAAATATCAAAAATACAGTGGCTTGACACGGCCCGTGTCAGGTGGCCTGGGGACACGCCTCCAAAATCCCAAAATCCCAATCCTACAAGGGGCTGACACGGCCACCCGTGTCGCCTGACACGGCCACCTGTGTCGCCTGACACGGCCCGTGTCAGGCCTCCTGAAGCCAACTTCCCGAAATTCCACTTTTTAATATATTGCCTGTAGTCTGACACGGCCGCCCGTGTCATGGGACACGGCCCGTGTCAGGGCACCTGTACCCCAAAAGTCCAAATTTTCCAAAAGTCCCAATTTCTTCCTTCTTTCCCACCTGCACGAATCCCAATCATTCTAAATCGAATTAAGTAATCAAAACAAACCAAATCACATGTTTATTATCCATTTATGCCTATAACATCAACTAGTTTTATTATTATACTTTCCTAGATTGAATTAGGGAAATTGTGAGGTATAATCATCTTCCTCACTCACTCTAACTTCCTAACATTCATATGCCAAATCTCTCAATACCATACATACAACATCAAATATATTATCACCACTCAACATAAGATCATATTCTGCAACAATTCAATATTATTTCATCAATTCATCAATCAATCACCAACATATCATAATTTCACTAAATTCAATCATAAACCTAAGGGAGTAAGGACCTCCCAATTACCCTCCTATGTTAGGTCACCCATATAAAATCTTTTCTCCCCCCTTACCTTGAATATGAAGAATTATTTGCAAAGCCTTGATCTTGAAGTTTTACGATCCTTGATTGCTCTTCTCCTTTCCCTTTTCTCCAGAGCCCCCTTTTCTTCGTCAAAATACGATGAATGAGGTTTGTATCCCTATTCCCACTCACATAAAACAAACAATTCCACCTTTTCCCCTTAAGCCTCTAACTAACTCTTTTCTTTTATTTTATTTAAATAATAACAATATTATAATAGTACACATTATTATATTATTATTATTCTCATAAAACATTTCTCTCCAATAATAATCCAAATATTCCATTATCTTTATTTATATTTATTTCATAAAAATAAATATTAAAATTGAGGCGTTACAACTCTCCCCCACTTATTTTATTTTCGTCCTCGAAAATAGTACACATTGGCATCACTTAGATGTACTCTTGCACTTAGCTACTCACTCTCCTGCCAATGTCGGCAATTCTGCAAACTCTCAAAACAACAACACTAGTGTTAGGACAACCTCCACGACAACAAGCATCACCAATATCAATCCTCAACACGCAGGTATACACCTGGAAATGACACAATGAAACTCGCTACCATCACCATAGGTAACACTCTCCTAGTTCCCATCGTAGGAATTAGTCACCTGTACTCGTACTATCACCATAGATAACAAGGCGACAACCAGGACAACTCAAAATTTCACACTATACATCCTCCAGATATAACAATACTGATAACGGACTAACCTTTTAGTTTCCCTCTACCGAAACAACATAATTGTAACTCATTAAAGAAGCACATACATCACTTATATTAATATCTCTACATCTCCTGCCATCCACGCTATGTAGATACTTGCTTACCATTATTCATTTCGGAACGTCCAAAAGTCTCAATACCTCAACCGATCTTACCACTCAATACCTTGAGCCTTTACTAATCATTTGTGTATAATCAATTACACCACCTCACTTTTCCGATGCGCACTTTGATTACCCGCAACTGTCTATCCTATGAAGTTCACATTCCAACTTTACTCATTTCCAACCATCATCACGATTCTCATAATAATTCACTTAGCATACTCTAAAATTCGAACGCAAGTATCTCAACTACTAACTCAATTTCATCTCTTTAACCATCAATGCCAACTTAGGAAGAGTTTCCAACTCTCTCCTTCTGACTTTCTGACCATCTTAGTCTCCCCATACTCCACTCTTTCCGATCAAATCAAAATTGTAAACTTATAAGATTACCAAACACTTCAATCTCCAATCTCAACAGCAATCCCATCGGATGAGCCCCACGACTTCATTCTCATCCACTTCCAATCCATGGGTAAGATAATTATTTCTATAATTGTTTTCTCCTCGTATACCACCAACTATTATCTTACGATCAGGTACCAATAATTTATCAACTTATCACCATCATTCTTTAACATTCTATCCACAACTTGTTAGAATCAAACAAATCGGACTACAACCGTAGTTAACTCTTATATCGGCTCTCCAACACTCTCCTTCACAACATCTTCTCAACGAACAACTTACCTTCCGCAATTTATTCAAAACAATAAAATATGAGCTTGGAAAACCTTTTTATAACCCGTAGTGATCACTAAGTAAATCCAATCACATTCCAACCTCTTATATCTTACTAATTTCCGTCATTGTAGATCCGTACTCATATTGGACGAACTCATACCCATACTTTCCTTTGAACCACACAATTAAACACTTATACACCTGTTCATAAAAATCGTCCTCGATAACTTAGTATATAACTGTACTTCTTCTAATTCTTATATTTCAATTTCCAATATTCTCCAAATCCTTTTTCTCTACTTCCATTATAGATAAGAACATCCAAAAGTTACCATCTCAAAATTATCCAAGTCACATTAGAATGAAACATTCATACTCCATACTCACTTTAATACATACTAGTCACCACCATCTTCTATGCCACATCCCTGATCATTTCGTAGTTCCACATTATTCCTACTCTCTTGTTGGATTATTCTTTTAATGTTCCAATTTCACATTAATTAGGCATCCAATTCATACATCCCAGAATGATAAATATTGCACACTTATTATATTACCTTTGTCTTAATAGTCCAACACATACAGCGATACTTATTTTTCTCTTGCTTCGTCCTATAATAACCACGACAATTAATTCTAGATCGCTTTCATAACTCATGGTTCACAGTCTCAAAACATTTATGAAACCATCCACGCTCTGCCGTATCAACATACACTATACCACTAAAGGCAGTAACTCAATCATCACCACATTGTGCATATACTTGGTTATAATTAATTTCCATAAATATTATACTCTCATACTTGCACTAACTCCTCCACTTCCATCATTTTATGTCAACGTAGTTCAATACTTACCTCTTCAATCTCTCTTCTACAACTTTCGACGAAGTAAGTTCATCCAACATGACCTGTTAACATTCGGTTCCAAGTACCACTTTCTCTTTATAACATGTTTACAAAGTTCCCGCTAATTCCAGGTCTTGGTAAACACTATAATCCAACTCACAACAACATCAATACTACAGATGAATTCCAGCTCACTCATGACCCTCCATCAACCGAATCCAATTAATTCTTATCATAATTGTGAATTCTCATAATATTCATTAATCAACATGTAACTTCACGTCCTTATTTCCTATATCAATAACACCGAAGTTTCTCCAACAAGGCACCTTTGTTCTCACAATTCTTTTTGTCAATGAATCTCCCAACCATTACTCTTAGCACCATAGTCGACCGCGAAATAGTCTCATCTTTACTTATAACAACACCTCTAATATACTCTTCAAAACTCAAATAAAATTTGTACTCTACATACGGTCCATTGTTGTCATCTTACTCTCAAAAGTTCCTCAATGCACTCCATAGATATAACATTCAACCTTTTCACAATCATCCATCTCGAATTCACTTCTTACTCACTGAGGAGTAACCATTAGTAATTGTAGATGTCTTGAATTGGCAGAATTTTTGACCAACAAGAAATATTGAGTTCAGTTCAGAATGTCCTATCAAATGTTGGGACATTATCAAACAGAGTATATGAACTTATTTCAGGATGTCTTATCAGATGTTGGGACATTGTGTTAATGACTTAAGTTCAGTTTTTCAGGATGTCCCAACAGATGTTGAGACATCTCAAACCTGCTACCAGAATTAATTATTGACTAACTGATCAGAGATATTTAAGGAGAGTTATCTGGAATTAATTAATGATGGATAAAAACAGAATAAGGCGCATCTGTAGGGAGTTTTATATTGAGGATTCAGATTAAAACAGAAGGCCTAAATCACCTAGAATCTAGGAAGTAACAAACCCTAAATTCAAGGTGGAAGCTGCATGCGCATTAGGGCTGGATCATTCTACAGAAAGCCCAAATTACAGATACCTATTTAATCAACAGAAACTCATAGAATTGAGTACGAATTTCAGAAGACCAAATAGGGTGTCTAGTGTTTTAATAGCAGGTTGTTTTTAATTGTACCACTTGATGAGCTTTTAAGCATAAGTGCATTTGTGACTTGATTGAAACTGTGAAGTAAGATCAAGCTGTATTGTTTGAAGAATGTCTTCAATTTTATTAAACTTGTAAACTTGATCACTGTGTGATTGAGGGGGAGTGAGTAGGGTACTCTTATCTAAGTTGTGTCTTAGGTAGAAATTGCATTGGGTAGTTATTAAGTGATAGATTAAACAGGGTGGTTTAAGTCTAGAATTAATATTACTTATAGTGGATTTCCTCCTGGCTTGGTAGCCTCCAGATGTAAGTGTGGTTATACACTGAACTGGGTTAACAAACTTCTGTGTTGTTTACTTTTCTTGCTATTTAAGTTTTGGTTAAATCTGTCAAGTGTTGGGACATCTCTTAGGACATCTCATACCTGATCACAGAATTTCAATTGGCATCAGAGCAGGCACCCTGCCTGTTTATACTGGGTGAGATCTAGGGAATACAAATTCTGTAACATGGAAAGAGATATAGGGTCAGTAAATAGACCACCTATACTGGATGGATCTAATTATGACTACTGGAAGCCAAGAATGATTGCATTCTTAAGATCACTTGACAACAGGGCATGGAGAGCAGTCAATGTTGGATGGGATCATCCTGTCCAAGATACCAAAGATGGATCAAAAGTGCTGAAACCTGAAGAAGAATGGAGTAAAGAGGAAGAAGATTCAGCACTAGGCAACTCAAAGGCCTTAAATGCTTTATTCAATGGTATTGATAGGAACATCTTCAGACTTGTACATCATTGTGAGCTAGCCAAAGATGTGTGGGATACTCTCAAAACAACTCATGAAGGAACATAAAAGGTAAAGATGTCAAGACTTCAACTTCTCACCACCAAGTTTGAAAACTTGAGAATGAAGGAAGATGAGACAGTTCATGAATTCTACATGAACATTTTAGAAGTAGCTAATACTTCTGGAGCTTTGGGAGAAAAGATGACTGATGAAAAGCTTGTAAGAAAAATCCTCAGATCTTTGCCAAAAAGATTTGACATGAAAGTCACAGCAATAGAAGAAGCTCAAGACATATGCTCTATGAAAGTTGAAGAACTCATTGGTTCCCTTCAAACTTTTGAGATGGGAATGAATGACACAAATGTTAAAAAGAACAAAAGCATAGCCTTGGTGTCAAATACTGATGAAGAAGAAGATAATGAATCAGAAAATGATAAAAGCTTATCAGACAACCTTGCTATGCTTGGAAGACAATTCAAACAGATTCTCAGAGGAATGGAAGGCAAATCCAAACCCAGTGGAAGATACACAAACTCTTCTGAGAACAGGAGATCTTATGATGCTAACAGAAGGTCAAATTATGCTGAAAAGACCAGTCAAGAAAAAGGAGTCAAATGCCATGGATGTGAAGGATATGGACACATCAGGAATGAATGTCCTACCTACTTAAAAAGGCAAAAGAAAGGACTCTCTGTGACCTGGTCTGATGAAGACTCAGGAGGTGATTCAGAAGAAGAATCAGCTAAGCATATCACTGCTTTAGCTGGATTATGTGAGTCTGAAAGTGAATCCAGTGATGGAGAACTTACTTATGAAGAACTTGAGTAAGCATTCAAAGATCTATACAAAAGAAGCTCTGAAATATGCAGTGAGGTTATAAAGCTAAAGAAGCAAAATGAGACATTAGAAGATGAAAAAGCAAGTGATCAAGAGATCATTGACACCTTGAAAAGTGAAGTAAGTCTTCTCAACTCCAAGTTGGAACATATGTCCAAATCTGTTAGAATGTTGAACAGCAGCTCAAATACACAGGATGTTATTCTCAACAACAATAAGCACTCAGGGGATAAAAGTGGACTGGGATTTAACAGAGTAAATAAAGATGAAGCTAGCTCTAGAAAAACAACTTCAAAATCCATACAGTCAAACAAGATGTCCCAACAGATACTTCAACATCAAGAAAAGAACACAAAGTCAAACATAATGTTCCAACAGATGTCTCAACATTCTGAAAAGAACAAAATGAAGAAGAAGTATCAAAGATGGAGATGCCATCACTGTGGAAGATTTGGACATATCAAACCTCATTGTTATAAGCTGCATGGATATCCAAATCAGATGTATCAGCAACCTTTCAAGAAGAAAATAGAAGTTACCAAGAAAGTGCTGCATAAACATCAAAGAAATCAGCAACTTCCTAAGCAGAAGACAGAAGACATCAAGAAGGTATGGAAACCAAAAGCTAGCACTGAGGCTGATCAAAGCTACAAGAACAAGATCAACAATCAAGCTTGGAGTTCAGCTGATGAACAACACACAGGGCAGAGGCATCAAAAGAAATCTCAACTCAAATGGTCAAAGAAAAGTACTGCATATATAGCACATACATCACTAAGAGTATCAGCTAAAGAAGACTGGTACTTTGGCAGTGGATGTTCAAGACACATGACTGGATTGAAGAATCTGCTAGTAAACTTAAAGTCACATTCATCCAGGTATGTAACCTTTGGAGATGGAGCTAAAGGAGAAATCAAGGGAGTTGGGACCTTGGATTGTCAAGATGTTCCAAGACTAGATGATGTGCTGCTAGTTAAAGGTTTGACTGCTAACCTAATCAGCATAAGTCAATTATGTGATCAAGGGTACAGTGTAAACTTTACCAAAACTGAATGCATTGTGACTAACAAAGAACAAGAGGTTGTCATGAGAGGAGCCAGATCTAAAGACAACTGTTACATGTGGGAATCCCAAAACCTCAGTCTCACTTCATCTTGTTCTTTAGCTAAAGAAGAAGAAGTGAAACTATGGCACCAAAGACTAGGTCATCTTCATTTCAGAGGCATAAAGAAGATAATATCTATGGATGCTGTAAGAGGTATTCCTAAACTGAAGATTGATAATGGCAAAATATGTGGTGAATGTCAAATAGGCAAGCAAACCAAGATGTCCCATCCAAAGCTCCAACATCTGACAACTTCCAAAGTTTTGGAACTTTTGCATATGGATCTTATGGGACCTATGCAGGTTGAAAGCCTTGGTGGTAAGAGGTATGCCTATGTTGTGGTTGATGACTTCTCAAGATATACATGGATAAATTTCATCAAAGAAAAGTCTGATGTATTTGATGTATTCAAAGAATTATGTCAAAGATTACAAAGGGAAAAATCCAGCTGTGTGATCAGAATAAGAAGTGATCATGGAAAAGAATTTGAGAATCAAAAGTTCTTAGATTTCTGCTCTTCAGAAGGAATCAATCATGAATATTCTTCACCTATCACCCCTCAACAGAATGGGATTGTTGAGAGGAAGAATAGAACTATTCAAGAATCAGCAAGAGCTATGATCCATGCTAAAAAGTTACCTTTGTACTTCTGGGCTGAAGCTATGAACACTGCTTGTTACATCCATAACAGAGTTACTTTAAGGAAAGGAACTTTGTCCACAATATATGAAGTCTGGAAGGGCAGAAAACCCACAGTTAAGTACTTTCATGTATTTGGAAGTAACTGTTATATTCTGGCAGATAGGGAGCAAAGGAGAAAAATGGATCCTAAAAGTGATGAAGGAATTTTCCTTGGATACTCTATAAACAGCAGAGCATATAGAGTGTTTAATTCTAGAACCAAGGTTATCATGGAGTCCATAAATGTGATAATTGATGATGCTCCTACAGATGTCCCAGAAGATGTTGGAACATCTGCTGATATCAAGATTGAAGCTGAAGAAAAGAATGATCATTATAACTTCACTCAAACTGATACAAGGACAGAAGAATCCAGCAAACCTCCCTCCATCAGAATACAGAAGGATCATCCCAAAGATTTGATAATTGGTGATCCCAACAGAGGTGTGAGCACTAGATCAAGAGAAGTGATTTCAGGTTCTTGTTTTGTTTCTAAAATAGAACCTAAAAACATCAAGGAAGCTCTTACTGATGAATACTGGATTTGTGCTATGCAAGAAGAATTAAGTCAATTCACAAGGAATGAAGTGTGGAATCTTGTTCCTAGACCTGATGACATAAATTTGATTGGAACAAAATGGGTATATAAGAACAAGTCAAATGAACAAGGAGTTGTTACAAAGAACAAAGCTAGACTTGTAGCTCAAGGATACACTCAAATTGAAGGAGTAGACTTTGATGAAACCTTTGCACCAGTAGCAAGGCTTGAATCAATCAGACTACTTTTGGGAATTGCTTGTATCTTAAAGTTCAAGCTATTTCAAATGGATGTGAAAAGTGCCTTTTTAAATGGCTATCTTAATGAAGAGGTATATGTAGAACAACCTAAAGGATTTGTTGATCCAAGCTGTCCAAATCATGTATACAAACTAAAGAAGGCACTTTATGGTTTGAAACAAGCTCCAAGGGCATGGTATGAAAGACTGACCACATTTCTTATCAAGCAAGGGTACAGAAAAGGTGGAATTGACAAAACCCTGTTTGTTAAAGATGAAGAAGGAAATGTCATGATTGCTCAAATATATGTTGATGACATTGTCTTTGGTGGGATGTCTGACAGGATGGTCAAACATTTTGTCAAGAAGATGGAATCTGAATTTGAAATGAGCCTAGTAGGAGAGTTAACCTACTTTCTTGGTCTGCAAATAAAGCAAATGGAAGACTCAATGTTCATTTCCCAAAGCAAGTATACCAAGAACATAGTCAAGAAATTTGGAATGGAAAATGCCACTCATAAGAGGACTCATGCCCCCTCACATTTAAAGCTGACTAAAGATGAAAAGGGTGAGAATGTAGATCAAAGCTTATACAGAAGCATGATTGGAAGCTTGTTATACTTGACTGCTAGCAGACCTGACATAGCATTTGCAGTAGGTGTATGTGCAAGATATCAAGATGATCCAAAAGTCAGTCATCTCAAACAAGTCAAGAGAATTCTTAAATATGTTAATGGGACTTGTGACTATGGCATAATGTACTTTCATGGATGTAAACCAATTCTCACTGGCTTTTGTGATGCTGATTGGGCTGGAAGTGCTGATGACAGAAAAAGCACTTCAGGAGGATGCTTCTTTCTAGGAAACAATTTGATTTCTTGGTTCAGTAAGAAACAAAATTGTGTATCCTTATCTACAGCTGAAGCTGAATATATAGCAGCTGGAAGCAGTTGTTCTCAGTTGGTTTGGATGAAGCAAATGCTCAATGAGTACAATGTCCCACAGGATGTCATGACATTGTACTATGACAACTTAAGTGCAATCAACATATCATAGAATCCTATCCAACATAGCAGGACCAAGCATATTGATATCAGACATCATTTCATCAGAGATCTTGTAGAAGAAAAGGTGATTTCATTGGAACATGTAGCTACAAATCTGCAGTTAGCTGATATCTTTACCAAAGCATTGGATGCTACACAATTTGAGAACTTAAGGGGCAAACTGGGAATCTGTTTATGTGATATTTAGCAGTTAATAAGATGTGCCAACATGTCATATGACATTGTATGGCATAAGTTCCAGATGGCAACACCAGTCTGGACAAGAACCTTGGGAATTCCATTTCTAATAATTTGCAATGTAACGACTACTTATTTAGTAACTGCTTATAATCAGCTATCAAGATTCTCATCATTCTATCAAAAGCAAATCACATTAACTAGCTGTTCTTCAGAAATCATCAACCCTAAAGCTCTTCATCCATCTTCCTTGACAATGTCTCAAAACCCTAACACTCCTGAAGAAGTTCTCAACAAAGAAGACGTAGTTCATGCAACTCCCATCTCTGTGGTACCAATGAAATCAACCCCATTGGACGAACTCAGAGGAAGTGCTTCTCATGCTAAAAAGCCAAGAACTCCAAAAAGAGCTAAAGATCAAGTCTGCAGCAAATCCAAAGGAGGCATTCCTTCTCCAGCAAACATGCCTCCAAAATCTTCTGACTATGTGGATGCTTCCATCAAGGAGATAGTCAACAAGATTCTTTTTGAATAGAGAGTGGTTAGTGGGATTTCTATTCCTCTGAACACCATGCCTGCACCTCAAGAAGAACAAGCTCAAGCTGCAGAGGACACTCCTGCTCAACAGGATGTCCCAATAGATGTTGGAACATCTGAGGATGAGAAAAAGAACTCATCTGATGCTGCTGCAGAAGAATCTGAGGACCAGAAAAAGGCCTCAAGTGAAAGTGATGAAGAAGAATCTGAGGATCAGACCAGAGCCTCATCTGAAAATAATAGCCCTGCTGATCAACCAGCTGAAGAGGAGACTGCTCAATCTCCTCCTGTGGTGAACCTGGAACAGGATTCTGATACAGAGATCATAGCCTCTGTAAGACCTAGCATAGCCAAAAGGCTCAGGTCTAGAAAAGGAAAGATGCAAGCAGATCATGCAGTCCCTGAAAAGAAGCAAGCCACTCCAAGGAAAGCCAAAGCTAAAGCTGCCTTTGGTCCAACAAAACAGTGGAGTAAAGTCCAAACCCAGAAGAGGAAAGCTGTCACCCCATCAGAATCAGATGTTGAGTCAGATGTCCCAACATCTCCTCCCAAGAAGAAACCAACACCATCTAGGGCTTCAACTGCTGTTCCAGAAGCTCCCTTGGACAACATTTCATTCCATCATGTCTCTAGTGTTAACAGATGGAAGTTTGTGTACCAAAGAAGGGTTGCCCTAGAAAGAGAGCTGAGCAGCAATGCACTTGAGTGCACTGAACTGATTGACCTCATCTCTGCTGCAGGCCTCTTCAAAACAGTCTCAAATCTCTCTCCCTGCTATGAACTTCTTGTCAAAGAATTCATTGTTAATCTTCAGGAAGACTGTGCAAATGGTAAGTCTTCTGAATTTAGAAAAGTCTTTGTTAGAGGTAGGTGTGTTGATTTCTCTCCTCAGATCATCAACCAGTACCTAGGAAGAGAAACAGATGGACCAAATGAGCTAGGTAAGACAGATAACCAAGTCTGCAAGGTTATCACTGCAAACCAGGTCAAGGCATGGCCAGTGAAGGGAAAGCTCTCAGTGAGCATGCTAACAAGAAAATATGCTATGCTGAACAGGATTGGGACAGCAAACTGGGTGCCTACAAACCACACATATTCAATATCCACTAGCATGGCCAGGTTTATCTATGCTGTGGGAACTCAGACTAAGCTGGACTATGGTGCTTACATATTTGATCAGACCTTGAAGCATGCCAGCTCTTCTGCAACAAAGCTGCCAATAGCTTTTCCCTCCTTGCTGTGTGGCATAGTGCTCAATCAATACCCTGGAATCCTCACTGAAAAGGATACAGTCTGCAAAAGAGAAAGCCCCCTGGCTTTTCACTACAAATTGTTCCTCAGTCATCATGCAGCAGATGTTGAAGCACCTTCTGGGACATCTGTAGGTCCTTCAACTGCCAAGACTCCAATCTCCAAGGCTGCATTGATTGCTGAACTAAAAAGCACCTGCAAAGAACTTGAAGCAAGAAAGCTGAAACTTGAAGAAATCATCCAAAGGCTGGAAAGTGAAGGAGATCAGAAAGCTGCCTCTGATGAAGAAACTGAAGCTGAAGAAGAAACTGAAGTTGATGAAGAAACTGAGAGTGATGAATCTGAGTGATCATTGTATGTGAGGACAAATGTAATGACAACACTACATTGTAATTCTGGAATAGTGTCTTTGGCCCCATAATTTGTGTCTAACAAGGGGGAGATCAACAACAACCAAAATGTATTGCTGTTTAATTTTGAATGAAAAATATGTTTGTCTGTTTCTGAACTGAATCAGTGTGTTTTGATAAATATTTTTGTTGCAACAAGACTGGATACATATAGGTTTGAGGGGGAGTAATCTCAAATATGGATCAACAGAAAAGTAGGATTATACTCTGATAAAAGAACTTCTGCTGCACTCTGAAAACCAGAAAAGATGTTAGCCAAAAATTAGCCAAAGGGGGACATTGTGTTAATGACTTAAGTTCAATTTTTCAGGATGTCCCAACAGATGTTGAGACATCTCAAACCTGCTACCAGAATTAATTATTGACTAACTGATCAGAGATATTTAAGGAGAGTTATCTGGAATTAATTAATGATGGATAAAAACATAATAAGGCGCATCTGTAGGGAGTTTTATATTGAGGATTCAGATTAAAACAGAAGGCCTAAATCACCTAGAATCTAGGAAGTAACAAACCTTAAATTCAAGGTGGAAGCTGCATGCGCATTAGGGCTGGATCATTCTACAGAAAGCCCAAATTACAGATACCTATTTAATCAACAGAAACTCATAGAATTGAGTACGAATTTCAGAAGAACAAATAGGGTGTCTAGTGTTTTAATAGCAGGTTGTTTTTAATTGTACCACTTGATGAGCTTTTAAGCATAAGTGCATTTGTGACTTGATTGCAACTGTGAAGTAAGATCAAGCTGTATTGTTTGAAGAATGTCTTCAATTTTATTAAACTTGTAAACTTGATCACTGTGTGATTGAGGGGGAGTGAGTAGGGTACTCTTATCTAAGTTGTGTCTTAGGTAGAAATTGCATTGGATAGTTATTAAGTGATAGATTAAACAGGGTGGTTTAAGTCTAGAATTAATATTACTTATAGTGGATTTCCTCCTGGCTTGGTAGCCTCCAGATGTAAGTGTGGTTATACACTGAACTGGGTTAACAAACTTCTGTGTTGTTTACTTTTCTTGCTATTTAAGTTTTGGTTAAATCTGTCAAGTGTTGGGACATCTCTTAGGACATCTCATACCTGATCACAGAATTTCAATTGGCATCAGAGCAGGCACCCTGCCTGTTTATACTGGGTGAGATCTAGGGAATACAAATTCTGTAACATGGAAAGAGATATAGGGTCAGTAAATAGACCACCTATACTGGATGGATCTAATTATGACTACTGGAAGCCAAGAATGATTGCATTCTTAAGATCACTTGACAACAGGGCATGGAGAGCAGTCAATGTTGGATGGGATCATCCTGTCCAAGATACCAAAGATGGATCAAAAGTGCTGAAACCTGAAGAAGAATGGAGTAAAGAGGAAGAAGATTCAGCACTAGGCAACTCAAAGGCCTTAAATGCTTTATTCAATGGTATTGATAGGAACATCTTCAGACTTGTACATCATTGTGAGCTAGCCAAAGATGTGTGGGATACTCTCAAAACAACTCATGAAGGAACATCAAAGGTAAAGATGTCAAGACTTCAACTTCTCACCACCAAGTTTGAAAACTTGAGAATGAAGGAAGATGAGACAGTTCATGAATTCTACATGAACATTTTAGAAGTAGCTAATACTTCTGGAGCTTTGGGAGAAAAGATGACTGATGAAAAGCTTGTAAGAAAAATCCTCAGATCTTTGCCAAAAAGATTTGACATGAAAGTCACAGCAATAGAAGAAGCTCAAGACATATGCTCTATGAAAGTTGAAGAACTCATTGGTTCCCTTCAATGAATGGCATACTAGCCGCAAACCCACATTATTCATCAATATCCTTAATTTACAATTTTCAGGAAAATAAGATACGTAACCATTATAACCAAAAACACTAAATCAATCATTATCCCCATTCCCGTTATGTATCAGAGCGACTCCTACGACTCGACCAAACGACTTGTACTCCGAGCATACTCAAGTACCTGAAACACCTGTACTTCCAAAGAAGCACAGTTGCAACCACACGCAACAAAGGGGTGAGAAACAGTTTCATATAATAACGGTGCAAATAACATATATGAAGAAGTAATTCACCCTATTAACACATAATCCACAACCAAACAATTATCATGATGCAATGTGACTCAAATGCACAATGCAAATGCGGTACCGACTCACAATAACGGTTCATCAAATAGAACCCCGAATGCATCCTTAACATCTCCAACAAGACACGATCATCCCTGCAACCATGATTCTCAACGAATCCCGAATAATCACATCCACGACATGATCATTCCATCAAATGTATGCGCATGCAGACACAACAACGCATGCCATATCATAACATACATGAACACATCATGCTTTACAATCCTCATGATCCTCATCAAAACATATATGTCATTTCATCATATAAATAGCACTAAGCACATAGTACACATCAACATAATTACACATGAATACAATCATGTCAACATGATCCTCATGATCTAACACATATCTCATCACATGGGTCACATAAATAGTCAAAAAATATTCATACACAATGTCAACACCATTAATATGGTTCACCATTAAGAGTCATGCAAAACAACATAAGCACGTATACTCATACACACTAATTACTAATTATAATATCCAGTGAACTACTTATTAATTCCTCTCTCAGTCATTTCCTATACATATTTTCTAATACAACATAATCATTCTGATCCTCGTTGCTACCAAGTCTTACATCATGGGGTCTAAGCAAAATTACATAATCAATAATATTACCAATCAACACGATCCTTATCGGTTATCAACCATTCCTTCATATAATTTATACCAAACTTATAATAGACCTTTCCATCATCCCTACTTCTAATCGACACATTAATAAAGTCATATTATCCACAACAATCACCTAACACGCACCCTCATTATTATTAGTCGTCGGGTTCTATAATCGCTGCTAACATTACTCTCAATGTCTTAACTTACTTATACGAGTCTAAACCAAAAGAATAACTCGAATCCGACTTAGAACGAACAAAATATCAAAAATACAGTGGCCTGATACGGCCTCCCGTGTCCCCTGACACGACTCGTGTTAGGTGGCCTGGGGACACGCCCTCAAAATCCCAAAATTCAAATCCTACAGGGGGCTGACATGGCCACCCGTGTCGCCTGACACGGCCCGTGTCAGGCCTCCTGAAGCCAACTTCCAGAAATTCCACTTTTTAATATATTTCCCGTAGTCTGACACGGCCGCCCGTGTCACGGGACACGGCCCGTGTCAGGGTACCTGTACCCCAAAAATTCAATTTTTCCAAAAGTCCCAATTTCTTCCTTCTTTCTCACCTGCACGAATCCCAATCATTCTAAATCGATTTTAGCACTCAAAATAAACCAAATCACATGTTTATTATCCATTTATGCCTATAACATCAACTAGTTTTATTATTATACTTTCCTAGATTGAATTAGGGAAATTATGAGGTTTAATCATCTTCCTCACTCACTCTAACTTCCTAACATTCATATGCCAAATTTCTCAATACCATACATACAACATTAAATATATTATCACCACTCAACATAAGATCATATTCTGCAACAATTCAATATTATTTCATCAATTCATAAATCAATCACCAACATATCATAATTTCACTAAATTCAATCATAAAGCTAAGGGAGTAAGGACCTCCCAATTACCCTCCTATGTTAGGTCAGCCATATAAAACCTTTTCTCCCCCCTTACCTTGAATTTGACGAATTCTTTGCAAAGCCTTGATCTTGAAGTTTTACGATCCTTGATTTCTCTTCTCCTTTCCCTTTTCCCCAGAGCCCCCTTTTCTTCGTCAAAATACGATGAATGAGGTTTGTATCCCTATTCCCACTCACATAAAACAAACAATTCCACCTTTGCCCCTTAAACCTCTAACTAACTCTTTTCTTTTCTTTTATTTAAATAATAACAATATTATAATAGTACACATTATTATATTATTATTCTCATAAAACATTTCTCTCCAATAATAATCATAATATTCCATTATCTTTATTTATATTTATTTCATAAAAATAAATATTAAAATTGAGGCGTTACAAAGACCATGTCGAAGTTTCGCTTGTATAAGGAGCCATCAGTATTGAGGAAGAAACTATCGGCTAGCCTTCTCAATGTCTTCTTATTATTAGACGATGCCCCAGGTGGGTATGTCTGAGTCTCCAAGAAGCATATGATGTCGTGGAACCAAGGTTTGTTGTCAGTAACAGTGTCTACAGAGAAGACATATGCCGGTCGGTCCAGTCTGGATACTAAAATCCGAGGTACATAGTTAGTATTCTGTACTTTGATCATAGATGAAATGCTGGCCAAGGCATCTGCAAACTGATTCTCATCTCGAGGGATGTATTCAAGATTGACTGTTGTGAAGAAAGTCAACAATCTCCTCGTATAGTCACGGTAGGGAACCAGATGTTCTTGATGAGTATACCACTTGCCATTAGTTTGGTTGATTACCAAAGCCGAATCTCCGAATACATTCAAGGTTTTGATCCTGAGGTCAATGGCTTCCTCAAGACCCATGATGCAAGATTCGTACCCTGCTTCGTTGTTAGTGCAGGCAAAGGTGAGCCTTGCTGAGAAAGGCATATGGACTCCTTTGGGTGTAATAAGCACTGCACCAACCCCACGACCGTTACAATTAACTGCCCCATCAAACATCATAGTCCCTGCTTCTTCTGGATCAGGCCCTTCAGTGTGAATAGGCTCTTCACAATCTTTTGACTTTAAGAACATGATGTCTTCATCAGGGAAATCAAATCTCACAGGCTGGTAGTCATCAATGGGTTTCTCAGCCAGATAGTCAGACAATACATTGCCCTTGATGGCTTTCTGAGAGGTGTACTGAATATCATATTCTGTCAGAATCATTTGCCACCTTACAACCCTTCCGGTAAGTGTTGGCTTCTCAAATATGTACTTGACTGGGTCCATCTTTGAGATCAACAAGGTAGTATGAGTCAACATATACTATCTTAGTCGACGAGCATCCCACGCTAGAGCACAACAAGTTTTCTCGAGCTGTGAATAACATTGTTCACAGTCGGTAAACTTTTTACTTAGGTAGTATATTGCATACTCTTTTCGACCAGACTCGTTATGCTGGCCCAACACACACCCCATCGATTCATCCAATACTGTCAGGTACATTATTAGAGGTCTTCCTTCAACTGGAGGCATGAGAATTGGAGGTTCTTGCAGATACTCCTTGATTTTGTCAAAAGCTTTCTGACAATCATCGTTCCACCTGACTGTTTGTTCCATTCTTAGCAGTTTGAACAAGGGCTCGCAGGTTGCAGCGAGATGAGATATGAACCTTGAAATGTAGTTCAATCTGGCTAAGAACCTTCAAACTTCTTTCTCAGTCTTAGCTGCAGGCATTTCCTGAATTGCTTTGACTTTGTCAGGATCAAACTCAATTCCTTTTCCGCTTACAATAAAACCCATCAGCTTACTAGAACGTACCCCGAATGTGCACTTGTTGGGGTTCAACCTCAACTGATACTTTCTCGGACGCTTGAACAGTTTCAACAGGTTTACCAAATGGTCTTCTTCTATGAGGGACTTGGAAATCATATCATCCATGTAGCACTCAATTTATTTGTGGATCATATCGTGGAATAATGTTAACATAGTCTGTTGTTATGTTGCACCGACATTCTTCAAACCAAACAACATTACTTTGTAGCAGAACGTCCCCCATGGTGTGATGAAGGTTGTCTTTTCCATATCTTCAGGTGACATCTTGATCTGATTGTATCCAGAAAATCCGTCCATGAAGGAAAATACCGAGAATTGAGTTGTGTTATCCACCAATACGTCAATGTGAGGTAATGGGAAGTCATCTTTTGGGCTTGCTCTATTCAGATCCCGGTAATCAACACACATACACACCTTGCCGTCCTTCCTAGGTATATGTACAATGTTAGCAACCCAAGGCGTGTAACTAGTTACAGCAAGAAAACTGGCATCCCACTACTTTTGCACTTCTTCTTTAATTTTCATGGCCATGTCTGAGCGAGTACGACACAACTTCTGTTTAACTGGCGGACAATCCTCTTTCAATGGCAGCTTGTGCATGACAATATTTGTATCCAAACCCGGCATATCTTGATAGGACCAAGCGAACACATCGACATATTCTCGCAGCATACTGACAAGTTGTTCTTTTACTGGAGCTTGCAGACTGGCCCCAATCTTCACCTCTTTCACATCTTCCTCGGTACCAAGATTGATAGTCTCAACCTCCTCCTGATGAGGAGCAATCACCTTTTCCTCTTGTCTCAATAACCTGGCTAGCTCTTCAGGTAAATCGTAGTCTTCTTCAATCCCTTCATCTACTTAATTAATCGGATTGCCGAAGTCATACGAGGTCATAGCAGTGTCGTTGTAGGTGCAATTTGGAGGGCTACCTCTGCAAGGGTTGAGTTTTTGTTCATTTTAGTCATTGATTTTATCTTATTTAGAAAAAGTGAAATGAAGTTATTATCAAGAAAAATATTGCCATTTATTATTTTGTGCGAAAATAACAAAATTGAAAAGACAGGGAGCGAAAAAGATCGTTTGCAAAAAGTTGTCCATTAATATTCAATTTGCACAAAATACATATGACCCTATTACAAAATGAGTCCCGACATCTTGGGCAAGATGCAGGGCTTTGATGCATGCTTAAAACAAGAAATAACAATTACTCTGCAACAGTAACCCTTATAATTTCCCGGGAAGACCAGTTGAGGATTTGTTGGCCCGAGACTCTAGGACGGATCCAACTTTCCAGGTTGTAGTCGCTCTCAGCCTCGTCTTCCAAAGTGTTGACAGCATCCGGGGTCAACATTCCCCCACTTATGAACTTGGGAGCTTCAGCAGCCTCCTCTGGAACTTGTCGGGATGGTCTGTAACCCAAACCGAATTTGTCTTCTTTCATCTGAACCTTTAGCAGCTTGCCCCAGCCTTGGGCATTCCCTTCTTCCACAACCTTCAGAGCCTGCTTGTAGGAAGTGATTGAGGTGCCCATCCTTTCCTCTTGGGATGTAGCAAACACCTCAGTTGTAGCTTCGTTGACGTTCAAGGCTTCAAAACCCTGACTCATGCTTTCATGGATATCCACATCCATCTCTATGTACTAGTATGTAGCCAGGTGACTGACGAAGATGTCTTCTTCTCCACAAATTGTGATAATCTGGCCTTCCCACTCATATTTTAACTTCTGGTGAAGGGTAGACGTTACCGCGTCGGCGGCGTGGATCTAGGGTCGACCCAACAAATAGTTGTAGGCAGGCTGTATGTCCATCACATAGAAGATAGTTTTGAAAATTTGCGGACCAAATACCACAGACAGCTCAATCTCTCCGAGAACTGATCTCTTAGAACCATCAAAAGCTCTGAAACCTAGGTTGCTTGGACGGAGTGCAAGACCATCATATTCCAGCTTGACTAAAGCTTTCTTTGGCAACACATTGAGTGATGATCCGGTATCAACAAGAACATGAGAAAGTACAACACCTTTACATTCCAAAGTGATATGCAAAGCCTTGTTGTGATTACGTCCTTCCGTAGTCAAGTCAGCATTGGTGAAACCTAGTCCATGACTAGTATTGACATTTGCGACCACCGTTTCTAACTAATTGACCGTGATTTCTTCCGGCACATAAGCTGCGTGCAAGACCTTGAGTAGTGCATTTCGGTGAGCCTCGGAACACATGAGAAGAGATAGTATGGAGATCTTGGGGGGTGTTTGGTGGAGCTGATCCACAGCTTTGTAGTCACTTCTCTTGACAATCCTCATGAACTCGTCCACATCCCGATCAAAGGACATCTTCTGAGTTTCTTTTACAGTTGGTTCTTCTGGCACCACACTTTTTCCTTTTGCTTTGGCTTCAGCTTCTGCTTCAGCATTAATTCTTGGAAACTGTAAAGTGAAGAGACGTCTGTTCCGAGTGAAGCCTCTGCCTCCCCCAACATTTTCAATTTGTGATGCAGGAGTTGAAGAGTCTAGGGTAACTTTCCTTCCATGATGGTAGAGATCTGAGACATTGTGCCAAGGCACGGAACTGTTGTTATCATAAGGAATTGGTCCAGGCACCGTGATGGTCATCGAACTAATTGCAGCAGAGGATGGAGTAGTGATAGTTTGTAGATCATAGTAGATGGTGACAGGAGGTCTGATTGAAGATGGTGCAGGTGCAAGAAGTTGTTGATGTGGGTGTTGCTGAAAGTTGTTGTTGAGAGAATCCGGAACATGGATCGTTGCTGGATCATAATAGTGGTACCCGTTGAGATCTCGTCACTGGTGTTTGCTGTTGTTGTAGTCGATTCTGATGGGATAATGTTTGCTGGTGTAATAGAAAAGATTTTTGTTGTCTTTGTAGAAGATGGAACTGTTGATGTGATTTGTAGGATGTCTTCTCTGATAAAACTGCTAATACCATTCTTCAGATTTGCACAACCATTGGTAGAAACTTTGCAAGCTTCACAACGAGCCTCACAACCCGGAAACACTTGACACTTCAATAGCTGAGCTTTTACTTAGGCTAGTGGTGTTTGGATAATTGCAATGTCATCAATCAGAATTGCTGGTTGGTCCTCCTCAATGGCATTGATCTTCGGCTCACCATGGTTTGGTATTGGATTCCTTGTGACATTTGGTGGAAGTGCAAAATCCAAAGCTTTGGAGTCAATCAAATCTTGGACTTTCATGTGCAAGGCCCTACACTTCTCTGTTGAATGACCATGTGCATTGGAGTGAAAAGCACATCTGGCGTTGACATCATAATTCCTTGGAAGATTCAGAGGATCTAGTGGAGCCAAAGTCCTCAGTTCATTCAGGTTAAGCTTCAATAGCCGCGAGAGTAAGGCTGCATAGGGCATCGGGATGGGATCGATCACCCTGTTAATTTGAGAAGGCCTTTGTTGGAAAGGACGTTGTTGTTGGTTATTGTTGTTGTAAGATATTTGTTGCTGTTGAGGGTACTGTTGTTGCTGAGGTGTTGGAGTAGGAATAGTGACTGCGGCCACTGACCTTTGCAAGTACTGGGGTCTACCTCTATTAAGATGTACTGCATTGGTCTCCCCTATCCTTCTAGGTCCTGAGAAGGGTTTCTTTGCATTGCTGGAGCTAGCACCATTGTCAGAAATCTTACCCATTTTCAATAGGCTTTCGATTCTCTCGCCTGCTATAACCACATCAGCAAAGCTAGTGGAAGAGAAAGCAGCTAGTCTATCAATGTAGGTCCATTGCAAGGTGTTCATAAACATATTAGCCATCTCCCTTTCAGACATAGGTGGTTGGACAGTAGTAGCGAGTTATCTCCACCTTTGAGCGTACTCGCGAAAAATTTCTCTCGAGGACTGAGACATACCCATCAAGAGGGTCCTATTGGGTGCCATATCCAGGTTGTACTGATATTAGCGTATAAAGGCCTCAGCTAAATATTTCCAGTTCCTGACAATAGCCCTTGACAAGTGTGAATACCACTCTCTGGATGCCCCGGTTAAACTGTCTTCAAAGTAAAACATCCACAGTTTCTCATCCATGGTATATGCTTTCAATCTTCCCAGAAAAGATTGCAAATGGGTACGAGGACAAGAAGTACCATTATACTTTTCAAAGCATGGAGGTTTGAATTTGTGAGGAATCCTCACTCCCTCAACTAGGCCCATGTCCATCACATCGAATCCCAAAGAGTTCTGGGATTCCAAAGACCTTAGTTTCTCAGATATTTTGTCCAGTCGACGATCATAAGCTTCATCTTCCCCAACACCTAATACTGTAAACTGCTCGTTTTGAGGATCTTCCTGCAGAATACGATCTCCAGTGTTCCTTTGGGTATTTCCAATAACATTAACTTCAGGGTTGTTGTGGGGCCCAAACTCTGGTGGATTTGTTTGCGGTTGATCGCGCGCATTGTTACTTGTACCTCCAGTGCCTGCATGGTTATCTTCTGGAGTTTGCCGCTCGACTAACTCCCTCAATCTTTCCTGGGTCCGTGCCAGTCCAGTCATTACAGCCATGAATTGATTCATTTGGGTTCTCACTCCTATTCTCACATCAGTCATCTGAGTTCTCACATTTGTCAGTTCCTGCTGTAACTGATCCATTTGTAGACTCGGAAGGTTGTGTCTAGTTGGATATCTATGGATGCGATTGACGGGAAAAACCCTTTTGCGAGTAATATTTCCTGAAATAATCAGCAGAGTGAGAAAACAACAATAAAACACCTGCAAAACAAAGGATATGAGGTTAGCATGCAATGCAATATGTTTATTTGTCTTCAGAGGGTATCCAGTTTGGTTCTTGGTTTTGACCTTCCGGACCCCTTGGAGGAGATGTTGAAGCAAACGAAGTCCATAAGAAAGTAATCATAACCATAAAACATAAGGGGCAATTCCAAAGTACAAATAGTTCATGAATTACAACCAGACAAAACTCCCATGGTGAATCGAAATACAATTAAATTCAGGAATACAACAAACAAAATCACCATGGTGAGCCAAAATACAAAAGCAAGTACAAAGAAAATCAAACATCCAATCCATATGCATCCTCCCTGACTTATTTCAAGAGAGCATCAATTACTGGTCCAACTGGGTGCTCTGTGATGGTTCTGATGAGAAGGTTCCTGGTTGCGATGGCATTTGTCATCTTTTGATACCTATCTTATTCCTTGGATCTCTTTAACCTCGCCCGAAGTTTCAATTCTGAGATCTCATTCTGAGTTGCTAGCAGTGCCTTTTGGCTTCTTTTCTCATTGGCTTCTAACTGCTCTATCTTGGCTTGCATCTTCTGGTCTTCTATCATACGAGCCTCAGTTATTCTAACCCATCTATACTGGCTTTCTTCCAGATAATGCTCAACTCTTGCCTTTTGAATCTTTGCTTCCCTGCATGCATTCTTCAACACAAGTTCCCCTGCTCGGGCTTTCCTGACGTAGTCTTAAGTCTTCTCAATTTTGGTTACATGCTCGATGCGCAGCTTCTCTAACCTCTCAATGTCTAGACGACCATCATTCCTTTCCCAAAGGGTCTTCTTCAAAGCTTCGGCTAACTGGGCATTTCTTTCTTTCATCTTTTCAAACTCTTCCATACTGACTGTGGCTATGGGCTCAACTGCTGATGGCCTTGGTACATCTTCCAAGGTGAATGGCATACAAGTAATTCATCCTCTGATGCGAGACCAATCAGTGTACTGAGCAGAAGCTATGTTGTTGCACTTCCCCAAAATAACAGTCCCTTTAGTATGTATGTTGTCCCAAGCCCAGACTGCTTGTCGGATAATGACATGATTGTTTTGAAAAGCACAGTAAAGAAAATTTGTTAAGTCTTACTCCCTAGGTGGATGTATCAAGGCATATCCTAACTGTATTTTGAAGAGTAAAGGATTGTAATTGATGCAACCCTTTACTCCAATAAGTGGGACATTTGGATATTTTCCACAACTTGTTATTATGTCTCGACCCTTGGTGTTCTGAGTACACCACCTGATATCTTCTGCAGTAAGAGCTATCATTCTCTTAGCCCAATTCCTTGTCTGATGTGGGTTCAAGAAAGCTTCTGTCTTTGGCATATGTCTTATCAACCAACTATAAAAGAGAGGTGCACAACATCTTACCAGTCTTCCTCTCTATTTTTCATTCCTCTGATGAACTGAGTAATAGAAGTCCCCTAACTAGGTGGGAACTGGGTTCTTGAGAATAAAGATGTGGATGGAATTTTTGCTTACAAACTTAGGCTCATCCGCAAACAAAATGATACCATAAATACTGAGAGCCATGAGAGCACACGCAGTTTCCCAATTCCCTACTGCAGCTTGCTTTGTAGCCTGAGTGACCAAGAAATCTAGATGGAGGCCTGGGATTCCAGCCTTGGAAGTCATATGCTCATCAATAGTGGTTACTTCCAGATGTAATGCATTGGCTGTATCTTCATTCCTTGGAGGAGTCATTTCAGGATTGAAAGGGATTCCTCTTCTGATAGGTACACCCAATAGCATAGAGTATTCTTCCAGCAAAGGACCAATCTGAAAATCTGGGAAAGTGAAGCAACGGAGAGGAGGGTCATAAAACTGAAGACATGTGTGAATCATGCTCCTCTGCAATGTGTCCAAATCCATGATCATGTCCAGGATCCCACCATAATGTTCTCTGAATAAGGGAACATGATCAGGGGTGATAAGAGTCTGTATCTGCATGATGCCTGCCAGAGAATACTCAAAGAAGTGGTAGGTGATGTTGCTTTTCCTGGTTGAATCCATGCTAAATGTATGCTGAAGGAGATAACTGAATAAGTGGTGAAGAAGATAGTTGAGCAGAAGAACGATCAAAACCAAACCAAGTGAAGATGGATACCCTATAAAACAAATAGACAAATGTTAAATGATGCAATATGATGTGTGCTAATGATATGCAAAGGTTTGTGATCATGTGCTGGATAAACAGTTGCCTCTTGGTAGGATCCATGAGTATTCAGAGTTTTGGATGAAGTCTTGAGAACCAGTAACTGGGTGGGGGACTCAAATAAAGAGTCAGTAGTCCAGGGTTTCAAAGAATTAATCCAAAATAGTATAAACTTATGTAAACACCCCAAATTTGCCCTCACCCATTCACACCATGGCTTGTGATCATTCTCATATGCATAAACACAATCATAACATCTCATATCCCATTTTTGTTCCACTGCATAGATTCAAAGTCATTTGCACCCAGGGTTTGTGATCTGAGCAATCCAAGGGCTTCTTGAGTCACTCCAAAGGCCACCAATCACTTCAAAGGGGTCCATGTGTGTTCTTATATCATATTACATCCTCTCAAAGTCAATAATTCCAAAGAATCACAAGAACTGGGATTGGTATGGAAGCAGAGCCAGGCTTAACTGCACAGATGACCTGAAATTAGGGTTTTGGTTTCAGAGGCCATAACTCCAAATTTTTTGGTCATTCTTGTTTCTATTGGTCTCTATATGGTATAGGGAGTATGCATATCAATTTTCATGAAGAAATTCCATGGGGAAGTCATCTGATCAAGAGTTGACTTTTCAGACAAGTCAGTGCAAAATCAGGGCATCTGAGGCCCCCAATGACCCAACCAAGGGGTGATATTCATCATTGTGAGTGTATGTGATCTTTATTTGATCATAGAAGAAGTTTGAAGTTCACAAAATTCAAGAATTTGAAGTTTTTGCAAAGTTGACTTTTTTGGGCATGGTTGACTTTTAAGGAATATGTCATTTTATGCCATTTTTCAAACCTTACTTTTTGATCCAAAAATGCCTCAAATGGAAAAACTTTGGTCATGAAAGTTGTAGATTAGATCTTTCCCTTTTCAAAAAGTACAAGAACATGACCTAATTCATCTTGGATCAAAAGTTATGGTTCATCAAAGTTGACAAAAATCACTAATTTTCAAGTTATGCACCAATTGGAAATTTGCAAATTCATGTACCAAGCATTCTAGTGACTTCAAAATGACTTCAAAGCTTCATCATATGATCATACATGACCCCAAAAACAGAATTGGCCCAAGGAATTTTGCATTGCTTGCCTTGATTTTCAAAGTTCCATAAGGCATTTTTCATAAAGGTGCAAAGAGGGATTTTTGACAAAGCCATTCTCCAAAGAGTTATGTGATCACTAATCACTTTCTATGCATTGCCATGACTAAATGTAACATTATGCAACAAAATTCAGCAAGAGTTTTTCATGAACATAGCACAAAATCATGAGGAAACATCAAGTGGGCAAGTTGCAAAAGCTAGCATAGCTTGTCATCCATATGTTGCAGTCAGCTACAAGCAATCCAAAGGCTCTCCACAACTCAAGCTGAAGCCAGACATGACCTCAAACTGCTGCTGCCATAGCCCATACTTCAAGTACCAATCACATTGACTTTTTGGCAAAAGCTCCCATACTCTTGGCACAGTAAACAGCCACCCTACTGACCTGCCCCACAGGCTATCCACACAACTTGGAGATGTTATAGTAAGGCATTGAGGACTGAAGCAAAAAAGAACTCAGCATACCAAAAAAACTGCCACAAAGCTTCCCTCCTTCGAATCACCTTCCACAGCCACCAAACATCCAAACTTTTTTCACCAACAAATCAAACACATAAAAAGGAACCAGAATCAGCCATCAATAGAGCTTGAAACCACTCACACACAGAACTCATTTTCTGATACACCAGAACTGGAACTCTCAAAATAGCTTGCTTAAGCTCATTCCAAGCCTACCATTAGCATCAGGGGGACCATTGGAGTGAGTCTGCATCAAGGAGAAGCCCAGAAAGCCCAGAAACAGGATCTTCCATCTCAGGTATGGCCATGAACTTTTTCTCTCAGAGCTTGCATTTTAAGTTATAAATTGATTGCTTATGTCTTGCTGGTCATGGGGATGTTCTTAGAATCGAAAATGAGTAAGAAATGAGTTTGTACTGAGGCTCTGAAATTTCACCCGTGAAATTTGTTTCCTTCGATTTGTTTGATTCTTAGTGTTTAAATGATGTTTGAGGGTGGATTTGTATCTTAGGTTGATAGAGGATCACTTGGCTGTGTTTAATTTGAAGAATGGTAGCCTAAATCATGATCTAGGGTTTTGTTGTTGCCGGAGAAGATGACCGGAGCTTCCCTCCGGTCACCTGAATTTGTTTAACCCTAATCCCAGTCATTAAGTCCATTTGAATCTCATGCGTTGGATTGTCTGACTTTGTTGACTTCGCGCGTGCACGTGTGGTCCAGATGTGCCCTCATTAGCCCTAATCATCATTAGTTTAATTAAATCCATTTAATTAATTTATAAAACCTAATTAAGTCAGATTGCATCCCGTCCTTTGATTCACGCGCGCGGTCAACCCTTCTTTCCCAGATTCAAATATCAGCCTTTGGATTGAATTACTTTCCATTTTATTTTGTTTTATTTCATTTTCTTTATATTTAACTTGTACAATTTATAAAAAATAGCAAAAATGTTTTAAAAATTATGAAACTTTTTGTCAAGAGTTTCATTAATTTTTAATACCCAAAAATATTTTTATTTTCATTTTTAGCATTAAAAAAGTATTTTTAAATATTTAAAAGTTTATTTTTAATTGATTAATGGAAATTAATTTATTAAAAATACTTTAGGGTATTTAAAAAATCACCAAAAAATTCATGAAGTGTTCTAAGACATTTAGAAACATTGTCCAACCTTCAAACCAAATTTCTTTTTTGATCTTGATGCATTTTGAGAATTTTTCATTGAATTAAAATCATTTTGATGCATTATTTTGATCCCAACTTCAAAAAATCATTTCTGCCTAATTATGAAGAGTTGGACATTGATTCTTTTTGCATTGCATTGTGTTTAGCATGTAGTTTGTGAGATTAAATGGCCATGATTTGATCTTTCATCTTTCATTTGTTTGATAATTTTCTTGTTAAGGAACCCTAAAACCCTAGAAATCTTGGAAAAATCATAACTTGAAATTGGTTAGGAGTTGAGACCTCTCCTTTGGGCAGTGGGTTAGTATAGGATTAGGGGTCCTTTGAGTGCATTTTCAATTTTTTATAATGTTGTTTGCTTCTGGTTTTGGTTTTTATTTGTTGCATTGTTCATAAACCCTAATTTGGGCTTCCATATGCATCCATCTTGCATCTTCTTGCATAACATGACTTGCCATGACATTCCATGCCTCCATTTTATTCATTGAACATCATAAGGCATATTGAAAGCATGAGTGATCATTGCACCTTACATTTTTCATGTTGTATGCCATATGCATCTCATAACTTTTCATGTATGTTCATGTGTCTTAACATGCTTCATCTGCATCCATAAGCTTGTATGATCATCCACATGTGTTGTTTCTGGTTTGTAGCATCTCATAGCATCATTAACATCACATATGTGCTTCTGGTTTTGGTTTGCATCATACCATTTCATCTCATTTTGCATTGCAGTGCACTTTCTTTTCTGACTTTTCAGGTGGTAAGTGGCTTTGAGAAGTGAATTTGCCTTCACTTCTCATAACTTCTCTTCATCTCTCTCTTGCATCCATGCTGTATTTTTATATGTGTTTGAGTGTGAGCTTGCTCATTCTTCTCCTTCTTACTTTCTTTCTTCAAGTGACTTGACTTCTTGAATGAAGCAAGTCACTTTGCTTCTCTTGATCCTTTCATCTGCTTCCTGGTGATTCCATTGAAGACTTCTCTTGAAAACCTCACAAGCCTTAGGAATAACCAAGCATGACAATGATCAGGGTTTTGATTAGTCTCCCCTCTTAGTTTTACCTTTGTGTCTCTTTTGGGTCATTTCTTCTCACCTCATAATCAGGGACTAAACCCTAAAGGCTTTAAGGCTTTGTGATTAAGCTTATGCCTGCATCCTTCTCTTAGGATGGAGTGTATAACTTTAATCCTAAGTGTTAAACCCTTAATGTGTTTAAACCTCTTAATCAATTCACCTAATAATCATCAAGACATCATACTTGTAACTTGGGCCTTACATTAGGGTTCTAATTCTTCCTTAATTGGTTAAGAAGGACTAACCCTAGCGTTAATGGACAAGTCCCCCTCAAGTTGTCTTACAAACCATAAAAATCACTTCTTCATCATACCATTAACTAAAATCCACTTAATCAGAGGCTTGTTTTGTCACGAGTTTAATCCCTAATCATGGATTAAGTTGAGGAGCTTTCCTCAGCTTAAACACTCTCATCTATTATCCTTCTATTAGGATGGTGTAATGAGTCTGTTTAATCCCTGATTATGGCTTAATCTCATTACTTAACACTAAACAAAAACACCAAAACATCTAAATAATCACAAATAGGTTAATGATCTTAATCCTACATCATGGTGATTAAGTGTGAGAATCTGACTTCACACTTAAGGTATTCTCATTACCCCTAATCAGAGGGAAGATGTGATGAGTTTACTAACCCATTGGTTTAGGCTTAAGCTCATTAACTTATGACAAACTTCCAAAAGCAATAAAAGACTGAAAACACAAAAAACAAACAATAATCGTCTCCTCCGGGATTCTTTCCTCATCACCTTCACTCACAACCGAGAACTTGCTTCTTCCGTCTAATGCAAGACAGTTTGCACCTGAGCCAGACAGGTCATACACTTGAGCGTAGACAAGCAAGCAGTTCACAAGTCAATTCATCTTTCAATCTCTTTGGGTCGAACTACGGTGTTCTGACTTCCTCATTGCACGAGAGGATACGTAGGCATAACTTAACAGTTATCGAACAAAAGTCTCTGTACATTCCCCCCTCTTTCCAGCTTTATTCTTTAGCCTCATTATCTTGAGCATTTCACTCTTCCCTTACACTGACACTTCATTTGCACACTTTACACTTCTTTTACACTGACACTTGCATTCTTTTCCAGCCTTGATACACAAATTGCACTGACACTACCCCTTTAAAACACAAATCTTTCAAGCGTGGATCCCGTCGAGTACGACGGACAATCTGGGTGCTAATACCTTCCCAGGTTGTAACCAACCCCCTTTCTCAGTCTCTTTGGTTCGCAACCGTCTTATCCATCTTTCTAGGTCTATGCAGCATTACCTTTCCCTCGGGATAAAAATGCCTAGCTGGCGACTCTATTCATTCCCTGTGAGTTCACTCCTGTGTGTTCTCACACCCTCCTTTCGCCGACCGTTCGCGTCTGTACCCCATTTGACCCGACTTGATTTGGTGGGAGCGACAGCTTGGCGACTCTGCTGGGGATCCTTATATTGCAACCAGGGCTTCTGGTTCTTTTTGTGGGTTCCTCCTAGCGCTTGATTGATCTGTGTTTACTGGGGTGTTATGTGCTATCTGTGCTTGTATGTTTATTTTTTGTTTATTGCTTTGTGTACAGTTTGTTTACTGCTTTCTTTACAGTTTTTCATATATCATACTGTCATGTTGTCTGGCTGGATCTGGTTTTGCTTTGGTGGGTGGGGTTCTATTGAGAGTTAAGGTCCTACACCTGGGACCTGAGTGACACCTAGGCTAGAGTGGTTCATATTCTTTCCCATTCCATCTCGGTCTGGTGCGGGAATATGAAACACGGTTCAGATATGGGTTTCTTCTTGAGAACTCTATGTTGCAGATTTCCTGCAATACTAGGGCTATCTGGGAAGCCTGCTAAGTCTGGATGACCTTTAGTATTGACCTTCAGAAACTGAGGTGAATTAGAGGAGGAACTGTTATGGTTATTGTAAACACTGTACCTCCGGGTTAGAAGTGTTTACACTTCTCATAACTGATCCAAGTCTGAGGATCCTTGTTTTAGAACACCACCTGTGAGGGGGTTGGGCTGTTTACAGGTTTGCAGGTACCCTTGACCTCAGCATACCCTGTTACTTTGTTTGAATAAGAGTACTCCATGTTGGAACAGTTCTTGTGATTCTAAACCCTGGACATGTGACTCTTTATTTGAGTCCCCCACCTTGGTTACTGGACTTATAGACCTCCATCTGGATTTCTTGAACATATGTGGACCTATATCAGAGCACTTGATCAGATCCAACTCAGTCACAAACCCTTGCATATCATTTGCATACATCCTCATTGCATCATTTTGACATGTGTTTATTTGTTTTTTTTCAGGGTATCCATCCTATCATTTTGGCTTGGTTTTGACCCCTTCTTCAGCATAGACCTATCTTCATCAGCACTTGCTTCAGCTATCAGCCACTTGCTTCAGTCACTTGCATCCTCAGTCTCAGCCTATCAGTGGCCTATCTTCAGTATTGTCTTCAGTCATCATCATCAGCACCCATTCTTCAGCAACATGGCACCTAAGAAAAGCAACATCTCCTACCACTTCTTTGAGCCTGAATTGACCAGCATCAGGAGGATTCAGACCCTGATTACTCCAGACCATATACCATATTTCAGAGAACATTATGGAGGAATCCTTGATGTGGTTATGGATTTGGACCCTTCACAGAGGAGCCTGATACATACTTACCTGCAGTTCTATGATCCCCCTCTGAGGTGCTTCACATTTCAGAATTTTCAGTTGGGACCCTTGCTGGAGGAGTATTCATCATTGGTTGGTATGCCCATCAGGGGTGGAATCCCTTTCAACCCTGAGATGGCTTTCCCAAGTAATGAGGAGATAGCCAAAGCATTACATCTGGAACCAGTTTTGATTGGGCAGAATTTGACATCTAAAGCGGGAATCTCTGGTTTTCATCTGGATTTCTTGACCTCTCAGGCTAGTTTGAAGGCCTCCCTAGGGGAGTGGAAGGCAGTATGTGCTCTGTTGGCCCTCAGCATATATGGGGTCATACTTTTTGCAGATGAGCCTAGGTTTGTTAGCAAGAGTGCAATCCATCTTTTCATCCTGAGAAACCCAGTACCCACCTTACTGGGAGATCTTTACTACTCTGTCCATCAAAGGAATGAGAAGCAAAGGGGAAGATTAGTGAGATGTTGTGCTCCTTTGTTCTATACTTGGCTGCTCAAGCATCTGCCAAAGACTGATGCATTCCTAAACCCTCACCAGCAGAAGAACTAGGCTAGAAGGCTTGTTGCTCTAACCTCAGATGATATCAGATGGTGTACTCAGAGCACCAAGGGCAGAGACATCATTACAAGTTGTGGACAATTTCCCAATGTGCCTCTGATTGGAGTGAAGGGTTGCATCAATTACAACCCTCTGTTATTCAAAAGGCAACTGGGCTATGCATTAGTCCATCCTCCTAGGGTACAAGATCTGACTGAGACCCTTTATGTTGAAATCAAGCCTAATCTGGCTGTTGTCAGGCAGGCAGCCTGGGCCTGGGACAATGTGCAGACTAAGGGGGTAACTATTCTTGGAAGATGCAATAATGTAGCCTCTGCCCAGTACTATGAGTGGTCACATGCCAGGGCTCAGATATCTGGAATGCCTTTCACTATTGAAGATATGCCTGGACCTTCATCAGCACCACCTCCAGCAACTGTCAGCTTAGAGGAGTTTGAGAAATTGAAAGAGAGAAATGAGAAGTTGACTCAAGCTCTACAGAAGACCCTTTGGGAAAGGAGTGATGGTAGGTTGGATATTGAGAGGCTAGAAAAGTTGAAAGTGGAGCATTTGGCTAGAATTGAGAAGTCTGAGGATTACATTAAGAAGTCTAGGGCTGGAGAACAGATCTTGAAGAATGCCTGCAAGGAAGCTCAGTTCCAAAAGGCCAGGACTGATTTGTATCTAAAGGAGAGTCAGGCTAGGTGGGTCAGGATCACCAAAGCCAGTACTCAAGAGGACAAAAGGACTCAGGATAAGATGGAGCAGATGGAAGCTAATGCAAAAGAACAACAGGAAGCCCTGGCAGCAGCCCAGAGGGAGGTCTCAGAGTTAAAGATCAGAGCTGGTGTGAAGAGGTCAAAGGACCAGAATCAACATAAGAAGCTAACTGCAGCTGTGGCTACAAGGAATCTCCTTATCAGGAATCTTACAGAGCGTCCAGCTGATCCTGTGACTGAAGCACTTCTCAAGGAAGTTCGGGAGGATGAATTTGGCCTTGGAGTTTGACTTTTTGCTTGTTGTTACTTTCATTTTATGTATTTTTCTTTATGTTGTATTTTTGACCCCTCAGAGGGCTTGTATTGTAAAAAGAAACAAATATTGTATCATTTACCTTTTTGTAATATATGTGTTGGTTTGTTTCATCTGATTCCTCAAGCAACATCACAAGCATCTTCTTCAAGGGGTCTGGAAAGGTCAAAACCAAGTACCAAGCCGGATACCTTGGAAACAAATAGACACACTGCATTGCATACTAACCTCTTGTTTTGTTTTGTAGGTTTTGTTTTATTGTTACTAACTCTGTTGTGATCTCAGGAATTATTGCTCGACGGCGTGTGTTTCCACTCAACCGTCCACACAGATACCCCACCCGCAGCAACCTTCCGGGCATACAGATGGATCAGATGCAGCAAGACCTTACAGAGGTCAGAAACCAAATGACCAACGAGAGGTTGGAAATGAGGACTCAAATGACACAGTTTATGGAGGTAATGAACAACATGGCTCAAAGCCAGGAGAGGCTCAGAGCACTGGTAGAAGGGAGAAATCAGGAAGACCACCAGCCAGGGACTGCTGGGACTAGCAACAATGAAAGAGTCCAACCTCATGTCAATCCCCCAGTCTTTGGACCCCACCTCCATCCAGAGGCTAACATCCCTGTCAATATACAAAGGACTGCCACAGTAGGGAGGGTACTGCAAGAAGACCCCCAGGAAGATCAGTTCACAGTGATGGGAGCTGGGGAAGAGGCCTATGATAGAAGGTTGGATGAGATAGCTGAGAAATTAAGATCCTTAGAGTCTCAAAACTCTTTGGGTTTTGATGTTATGAATATGGGCTGGGTAGACGGGGTCAGGATCCCCCACAAATTTAAGCCACCATGCTTTGAGAAGTATAATGGAACTTCCTGTCCCCGGACCCATCTACAATCTTTTCTCGGGAGGCTGAAGGCCTATACCATGGACGAGAAGCTGTGGATGTTTTATTTCGAGGATAGCTTGACTGGAGCTTCGAGGGAATGGTACTCCCATCTGACAAGAGCAACTATTAGATGCTGGAAGGACCTGGCAGAGGCCTTCATCAGACAGTATCAGTATAATCTGGATATGGCGCCCAACAGAACCCTCCTAATGGGGATGTCTCAGTCATCCAGAGAGAGCTTCCGTGAATACGCTCAAAGATGGAGACAGCTTGCTGCTGCTGTCCAGCCACCTATGTCAGAGAGGGAGATGGCTGATATGTTCATGAACACCCTTCAGGGGACTTACATTGATAGGCTAGCTGCCTTCTCATCTACCAGCTTTGCAGATGTAGTCATAGCCGGGGAGAGAATTGAAAGCCTATTGAAGATGGGAAAGATCTCAGACAACGGTGCAAGCTCATCCAGTAATGCAAGAAAGCCTTTTGCAGACCCAAGAAGGACTGGTGAGACCAATGCTATCCACACCAACAGGGGCAGGCCCCAATATATTCATAGATCTGTGGCAGCAGTCACTATTCCCGCTCCAGCTCATCCACAACCAGCTTATCAACCTCCGCAGCAAAACTATCAGCAACAACCTCAGTACCATCAACAAGCTCAGTATCCTCCGAGAAATTACAACAACGCCAACAACAACAACCAGCAAAGGCCATTTCAGCAGAGGCCATCTCAAGCCAATAGGGTGATCAATCCGATCCCTATGCCATATGCTACATTGTTGCCACAACTCCTGAAACTCAACCTGGTTGAGCTAAGGACGTTGGCACCTCCAGATCCCAATAGTCTACCCAGGAATTATGACTCCAACGCCAGATGTGCTTTTCACTCGAATGCACATGGCCACAGTACAGAAAAGTGCAGAGCCTTGCACATGAAGGTACAAGACCTGGTAGACTCTAAGGCCCTGAATTTCGCACCACCACCCAATGTCAACAAAAATCCTATGCCGCACCATGGTGGTCCTAGAATCAATGCTATTGAAGAAGACAAGCCGTCTTATTTAATAACCAGTGTGGGGCAGATTCGGACACCGTTGGTAGAGATCAAGGCTCAACTCCTCGAATGTCAAATGTTCCCGGGGTGTGAGTTAGGGTGTGCTTACTGCAATATTTCAGTAAATGGGTGCGATAACTTTAGGAATGGCATAGATGGTCTCATTCAGAGTGGCCAACTTCAAATCACCACATCATTTCCAACAAATGCAGCAATCTCATCAGCAACAATTCCTGTATCTCCTACAACTGCAACAACCATTGTTCCCGACAACTCTCCAGTTTCATCAACAAGTACTTCATCTGTCATTTCCACTGACCAGATATCAACAAATGTTCCTTCTACAACTTCAGCATCACTCAATTTTGAATCTCCTACAACAACAGCACCCATCCTTCCGACAATGTCTCCTACAACATCAGCAACCAATCATGAAGATGTCTCAACTGTCACAATATTTTATGATCCTGAAAACAACTCTGCCTATAACTCAGAAAGTGCTGCTCCCATCAGAGCACCAGTCACGATATATTACGATCCGCAGACTATCACAGTTCCTTCTGCAGCTGCCGTCAGTCCAGTCACTGTCACAGTGCCTGGACCAGTACCTTATGAAAGCAGTAATGCCATCCCTTGGCATTACGGCTCTGACGTATACTGCGAAGGAAAGAAAATCACTCTTGAACCACCAACACCTGCACCACAAATAGACAATGTGGGAGGAGGCGGAGGCTTCACTCGAAGCGGACGTCTCTTTGCTCCACAAATTCAAAGACCCGCTGCCGAAGCAGAAGCTGCTGCCAAGGCAAAAGGAAAGAGCCCGATGCAGGAAGATCAAGCTGTTAAGGAAGCTTTGAAAACACCCTTTGATCAAGAAGTTGATGAGTTCATGAGAATCATCAAAAAGAGTGATTACAAAATAGTGGATCAGCTTCACCAGACGCCATCCAAGATCTCTATCCTATCATTGCTTATGTGCTCCGAAGCCCATCAGAATGCACTACTCAAAGTCCTGCACGCAGCTTACGTGCCTGAAGAGATCACCGTCAATCAGTTGGAAACTGTGGTTGGAAATGTTACTGCTAGCAATGGGCTAGGGTTCACCAATACTGATTTGACTACGGAAGGCCGCAGCCATAACAAAGCCTTGCAGATTACCATGGAATGTAAAGGTGCAGTCCTTTCCCATGTGCTGGTAGACACGGGATCATCCCTCAATGTCTTGCCTAAAAAGGCCCTGGTGAAGCTAGAGTATGAGGGATTGGCATTGCGTCCCAGTAACCTGGTAGTAAGAGCTTTTGATGGCTCTAAGAGATCGGTTCTGGGGGAAATCGAGTTGCCTGTGACGATTGGCCCACAAACTTTTAAAACGACCTTCTACGTGATGGACATTCAGCCTGCCTACAGCTGTTTGTTGGGTAGACCATGGATTCATGCCGCTGGCGCAGTAACGTCTACCCTTCACCAGAAGTTAAAATTTGAGTGGGAAGGTCAAGTCGTCACTATTTGTGGAGAGGAGGATATATTTGTTAGCCATCTGGCTACTTATAAATACATTAAGATGGACGGGGAGATCCACGAGAAGATGAGCCAAGGGTTTGAGGCCCTGAATGTTAATGAAACCTCTACTGTGCTCGGGACCTCTATGGCATCCTACCAACAAGCCCGGAAGGTGGTGGAAGAAGGAAACGCTCAAGGCTGGGGAAAACTGTTGCCCGTGGAGAAGAAAGAAGATAGATTTGGGTTGGGTTACAGACCAACTCAACAAAATCAAGCAGAGGCTGCTGAGAAGCCCGGCTTTGTCAGTGGGGGGATGCTCACCCCTGATGCTATCAACAATTTGGAAGACGAGCTGGAAGAAGAACGCGACCTGGAAAGCTGGATTCGTCCAAAGATCCCGGGGAGCAGTATCTCAAACTGGTCTTCCCAGGAAATTATAAGAGTTACTCATGCAGAGTAATTATTATTTCCTGTATTTTATAGCATGCATCAAAGTCTTGCATCTTGCCCAAGATGACAAGACTCATTTTGTAATCGGGCCATCTGTACTTTTTGTGCAAACAAGATTAATCAATGAAATATCAGACATCTTTTTGCAAATGAGTCTTTTTCTTTCCTGCTCACTGTTTTTTCCATTTTTCTTTTTGTACAAAAAATAAATGGCGATGTTTTCAAAATGATAACTTTATTTCACTTTTCTAAACAAGATTAAAATCAATCACTAAAATGAACAAACTGAACCCTTGCAGAAAGTGCCTTCCAGACAGCACCGACAACAGCACGGCTATGACTTCGTATGACTTTGACAATCCGATCAATCAAGCCGATGAAGGGGTTGAAGAAGAATATAAGCTTCCTGAAGAGCTAGCCAGGTTGTTGAGACAAGAGGAGAAGGTTATCACTCCTCATCAGGAGGAGGTTGAAACGATTAATCTTGGTACAGATGAAGACGTGAAAGAGGTTAAGATCGGGGCCTGCTTACAAGACTCAGTGAAGAAACAGCTGATTGATCTGCTTCAAGAATATGTGGATGTGTTTGCTTGGTCTTACCAGGATATGCCAGGGTTGGATACCGATATCGTCATGCACAAGCTACCTTTAAGAGAAGAATGCCCACCAGTTAAACAGAAACTGCGCCGTACTCGCCCAGACATGGAAATGAAGATCAAGGAAGAGGTACAAAAGCAGTGGGACGCCGGGTTCCTTGCTGTAACTAGCTATCCGCCGTGGGTTGCTAACATAGTACCTGTGCCTAAGAAAGACGGCAAAGTAAGGATGTGTGTTGACTACCGGGACCTAAACAGAGCCAGCCCGAAAGATGATTTCCCATCACCTCACATTGACGTATTGGTGGATAATACGGCTCAGTTCTCGGTATTCTCCTTCATGGACGGATTCTCAGGATATAATCAGATTAAGATGTCACCTGAAGACATGGAGAAGACAACCTTCATCACACCCTGGGGCACGTTCTGTTACAAGGTGATGCCATTCGGATTGAAAAATGCTGGTGCAACATATCAACGGGCTATGGTGACATTATTCCACGATATGATCCATAAAGAAATAGAATGTTATGTGGATGACATGATCGCCAAGTCCCTCACTGAAGAAGACCACCTGGTGAATCTGCTAAAGCTGTTCAAGCGCCTGAGGAAGTACCAATTGAAGTTGAACCCCAACAAGTGCACATTCGGGGTGCGATCCGGTAAGCTGCTGGGATTTATTGTGAGCGAGAAAGGGATTGAAGTTGACCCTGATAAAGTCAAAGCTATTCAAGAGATGCCTGCGCCGAAAACTGAGAAAGAAGTTTGAGGGTTCTTAGGTCGATTGAACTACATTTCACGGTTCATATCTCACCTTACAGCAACCTGTGAACCCTTGTTCAAGCTGTTAAGAAAAGAACAGACGGTCAGGTGGAACGAAGACTGCCAAAGGGCTTTTGACAAGATCAAGGAGTACTTGCAAGAACCTCCAATCCTTATGCCTCCAGTTGAAGGAAGACCTCTGATAATGTACTTGACAGTATTAGAAAAGTCGATGGGGTGTGTGTTGGGCCAGCATGACGAGTCTGGTCGAAAAGAGTATGCAATATACTACCTAAGCAAAAAGTTTACCGACTGTGAACAACGTTATTCACTGCTCGAGAAAACTTGTTGTGCTTTAGCGTGGGCTGCTCGCCGACTGAGACAGTATATGTTGACCCACACTACCTTATTGATATCCAAAATGGACCCAGTCAAGTACATTTTCGAGAAGCCAGCTCTTACCGGACGGGTTGCAAGATGGCAGATGATTCTTACAGAATATGACATCCAATATACCTCTCAAAAAGCCATCAAAGGCAGTGTACTGTCTGAATATCTTGCTGAGCAACCTATTGATGACTACCAGCCTATGAGATTTGACTTCCCTGATGAAGACATCATGTTCATTAAAACAAAAGATCATGAAGAGCCTGTTCACACTGAAGGGCCTGACCCGAAAGAAGAATGGACTATGATGTTTGATGGGGCTGTTAATATGAATGGTCGTGGTGTTGGTGCAGTACTCATTACACACAAAGGGGTTCACATGCCTTTCTCGGCAAAACTCACTTTCAACTGCACTAACAACGAAGCTGAATACGAAGCTTGCATTATGGGTCTTGAGGAAGCCATTGACCTCAGGATCAAGACATTGACCGTATTCGGAGATTCAGCTTTGGTAGTTAATCAAACCAACGGAAAATGGTACACCCACCAGGATCATCTGATACCTTACAGGGATTATACAAGAAGGTTATTGACTTTCTTCACAACGGTCAAGCTTGAGTATATCCCTCGGGACGAGAATCAGTTTGCAGATGCTCTGGCTACCATTTCATCTATGATCAAAGTTCAAGCTGCCAACTTTGTACCTCAGATTTCAGTGTCCAGACTTGACAGACCGGCATATGTATTTGCAGCAGATGTTGTCAAAGATGATAAGCCTTGGTTCCATGACATTAAGTGCTTCTTGGAGGATCAAACATACCCACCTGGGGCATCTTCCAATGATAAGAAGACTTTGAGAAGGCTTGCTGGTAGTTTCTTTCTGAACACTGATGGGTCTTTATACAAGAGGAACTTTGATATGGTACTCCTCAGATGCGTTGATAGAACGGAAGCAGACTTGTTAATGCACGAGGTGCACGAAGGATCCTTTGGTACCCATGCAAGAGGGCATGCCATGGCCAAAAAGTTGCTAAGATCAGGATATTACTGGATCACAATGGATGCAGACTGTTGTGCCTATGCCAGAAAATGCCATAAATGCCAGATTTATGCAGACAAGGTGCATGTGCCTCCCTATCCTTTGAACATAATGTCTTCACCATGGCCCTTTGCCATGTGGGGCATTGATATGATTGGTAAGATTGAGCCAACTGCTTCAAATGGCCACAGATTCATCCTGGTCGCCATTGACTATTTTACCAAGTGGGTTGAAGCAGCCTCATATGCAAATATTACAAGGCAAGTGGTAGAAAGATTTCTGAAGAGAGATATCATCTGTCAATATGGAGTTCCCGAGCGAATCATTACTGATAATGGTTCCAATCTAAACAACAAGATGATGGCAGAACTGTGCTGGGACTTCAAGATCCAACACAACAATTCTTCTCCTTACAGGCCAAAGATGAACGGCGCTGTTGAGGCAGCTAATAAGAATATCAAGAAGATTGTGCAGAAGATGGTAGTCACCTACAAAGACTGGCATGAAATGCTACCATTTGCCTTGCATGGGTACCGCACGTCAATCAGAACGTCCACTGGGGCAACACCGTATCAGCTTGTGTATGGTAGGGAAGCAGTCCTACCTGTTGAAGTTGAATTACCCTCTTTACGGGTATTGATGGATGTTAAGCTGAACGAAGCAGAATGGGTTCGGTCCCGATACGAGCAACTGAGTCTGACCGAAGAGAAAAGATTGGCTGCAATCTGTCATGGGCAGCTATATCAGAAAAGAATGAAGAAAGCCTTCGATCAGAAAGTCAGGCACCGAGAGTACCAAGTAGGAGATCTTATGCTGAAAAGAATCCTCCCTCCTCATACAGACCACAGGGGCAAGTGGACTCCGAACTATGAAGGACCATTTGTAGTAAAGAAAGTTTTCTCTGGTGGAGCACTGATGCTTAGCACCATGGATGGTGAAGACTTCCCGTCCCCTGTGAATTCAGATGCAGTTAAAAAATACTTCGCGTGAAAATGACCCGCTGGACACAAAAACAGAATGTAAGTCCAGGCAAAAATAGGGCATCCCGGCGAGTCAAAAACAGAATAAAAGACTCGGGCAAAAATAAGGGAAAATAAACAAAAATGTACACTCGCTGAGTTGAAAAGCCGCATTGGACAACTCAGGCAAAAATGGGTATCCCGATGGATTGAAAACCCGAAAGGGCGATCCATGCAAAATAAGGGAATAAGCGAACAACTGCACTCTGAATTCGTCTGTATCACTTACAACTTGGTAAACCTCGAAAGGATCAAGCTTCTGTCCGAATCAGCCTTCTTCAGAAAGCAAGACGAGAAGAACGTCGAAAGTCATACGAGTCATAGCAAAGAGGAAGCTCCTTTGAAAGCGTCGTCAACGTTGCCAGCATTTTGTTTCCCAATTTGTAACAATCTCCTCATTTCAGGAGATATGTTTCCTTGACTGTATCTTGCCAATTCAGGGCACATGAATTAATAAAACCAGATTTTTCAGTCGTGTTTCGTCTTGAACATTTTTATTTTGCAAAAATGTCTGATGTCCTAAAAATCGGTTGCATGAATACATATGCTTATCTTCAAAAATAATAAAACACATGCTTGCAGGAGATATACTTACTCTCGAGAGTGTCTAACTCCTACGACGGAATCCAGTAAGGGATACCTCGGGATTACTTGTACGTTTCTCTGTCTTTGCAGGATTTCAGGTGTTCGAAGCGCAACATGGGGCATGAAAGCTTCATCCCAGCAAGCTGACAAATTAACACTCATTCTTAGCACCTGAGGTGTTTTCTCCCCAGCTGAGTTGCCACTAGTTGCTTCTCCCCAGCTGAGTTGCCAACAACTTTCCCCAGCTAGTTTGCCACTTGTCACTCCTCCCAGCCGAGGTGCCAATCATCCTTCCTCAGCAGAATACAAAAGTCAGGGAACCATCTCCCCACAGAGCTTCAACCTCTATTCAGAAGAGCAACGCATGAGGGAGTCACAACCGAGTACGGAAAGCTTCTACAAACCCCAGCTGGGTCATTCATTTACTGGGATATGTCAATCAGTGACTTATTCCCCAAGCAGATACTTCTCATCAGATCTACCAATGATCACATCCCCAGCTGGGAGGTCCATTTCAAACAGATCAGCCAGAGATCTTCGCAGCAACGGGATCCGAATCCCGGTTGGGTATCTTTGCATAATCATGGCATCTGCATCATACTCACCCACAAAGCGTAGCATTCCGTCTAATACGGAGCATTACGGCAAAAATCAAACACATAGCACAATCATAAGCCATGTTGTGAATTGAACACTTGTGAATAATAACCATTCATCAGTATACAAAATACTTTCCCCAAAATCCCCACCAGAGTCCCCAGCAAAAGCAGTTGCCTCACATCCACCAATACCAGTATATACTCCTTTTGACACCCGTCCGTGTCATCTTTCCCCAGTAAAATCGCCTGAACACTCTTTACAAGCAATACCACCCGTATTACAGATACTTCCTGACACCCGTCCGTGTCATAATCCCAGCAGAAAGCTAAAGCATCCTCTTTGCACTCACATACACTTACATATGACAATCCTTTGACACCCGTCCGTGTCATATCCCCAGCGCAGTCGCCTACACTTTCACAACCCATATACTTGTTGATACTATACTTTTATTTTTCTGACACTCGTCCGTGTCACTATCCCCAGCAGTTAAAATATTCATACTCACTACTCATGTTACACTTATACAGATGCTCGTCCGTATCTTGTATACACCATTTATATCTCCACAGATTCAACACTAGTCCTTGTTCTTTGTTAACTCGTTGGTACTCGTCCGTACCATCATCTCAGAACATGCATCGAGAGTTTGTTTCTACATGATACTCGTCCGTATCATAGTCTTAAGGATGCTCGTCCGCATCTTTAATCCATAAACTGTGTCAAACACTTCTGTCTTCTTGAATATAGATGCTCGCCTGTGTCTACTATTCCCTAGAAGAATCCTCACAGATTCAACACTCGTCCGTGTTCTTTGTTAATCAGTTGATACCCGTCCGTATCACCATCTCTGAACACACGTCAGTATTTGTTTCTACCCGATACTCGTCCGTATCGTAGTCTTAGGGATGCTCGTCCGCATCTTTAATCTATACACATTCTAAACACTTCTACCTATTATTTCTTGGATGTAAACACTCGTCCATGTTTACTATTCCCCAGTAGATCGCCAGCAAAGCAATTTTCCTTTTTATCTGACACTCGTCCTGCGTTGTGATAAACCCTGAGAGCAGCTGTACCCTGCTAGGTGGTCGTCCTCCACCTCTTGATGGTCGTCCTCCATCATGCTCACCCGATGGCCGTCCCCATCGTTGATATTTAGCAGCCGTCCCCTGCTAGGTGGTCGTCCTCCACCTCTTGATGATCGTCCTTCATCATTTTATCCAATGGTCGTCCCCATTGTTGATTTTTTGGTTATCTGACATTCGTCCTATGTCATGATAAACCTTGAGAGCAGCCGTCCCCTGCTAGGTGGTCGTCCTCCACCTCTTGATGGTCGTCCTCCATCATGCTCATCCGATGGCCGTCCCCATCGTTGACCTTTTATCCGGCATTCGTCCTATGTCGCGATATTTTCGGCAGCCGTACCCTGCCAGGTGGTCGTCCTCCACCTTAGATGACCGTCCCTCATCTTAACCCAACAGAGCAGCCGTCCCCTGCTAGGTGATCGTCCTTCGCCTTTGATGGTCGTACCCCATCATCTGTTTATTTCATTTATTCTTTAACCCGATGGCCGTCCCCGTCGTGGCCCCTTTTCCTTTCAGTTTAGCCCGATGGCCGTCCCCATCGTTGGTTACTTTACTTTTATGAACTTGATGGCCGTCCCCGTCATGTTTCATCAATACCCGGAGAATCTTGCAGCTTTACTTGATGGCCGTCCCCATCATAATATTTTACTTTTCCCAGCATGTCGGCCGTCCCCGTCATTGCTCTTTATCCAGCAGTCGTCCTCTGCTCGACGGTCGTCCTCCGTCGCCCACACTTTACAACATACTTTACTTTCTTTTACAATCTATATCCCTTTTCTTCTTCATTCTGTGAGTGCAAATTTTGGACTGTCTTTGGTATTCAACCACAAGTTATCTTGTTTGCCTGTTAAGTCGTCGCTTACAACCTGCACAACTAACTCATGTTTGAATAGGGGCAGCTGTAAACACCCCAAATTTGCCCTCACCCATTCACACCATGGCTTGTGATCATTCTCATATGCATAAACACAATCATAACATCTCATATCCCATTTTTGTTCCACTGCATAGATTCAAAGTCATCTGCACCCAGGGTTTGTGATCTGAGCAATCCAAGGGCTTCTTGAGTCACTCCAAAGGCCACCAATCACTTCAAAGGGGTCCATGTGTGTTCTTATATCATATTACATCCTCTCAAAGTCAATAATGCCAAGAACTGGGATTGGTATGGAAGCAGAGCCAGGCTTAACTACACAGATGACCTGAAATTAGGGTTTTGGTTTCAGAGGCCATAACTCCAAATTTTTTGGTCATTCTTGTTTCTATTGGTCTCTATATGGTATAGGGAGTATGCATATCAATTTTCATGAAGAAATTCCATGGGGAAGTCATCTGATCAAGAGTTGACTTTTCAGACAAATCAGTGCAAAATCAGGGCATCTGAGGCCCCCAATGACCCAACCAAGGGGTGATATTCATCATTGTGAGTGTATGTGATCTTTATTTGATCATAGAAGAAGTTTTAAGTTCACAAAATTCAAGAATTTGAAGTTTTTGCAAAGTTGACTTTTTTGGGCATGGTTGACTTTTAAGGAATATGTCATTTTATGCCATTTTTCAAACCTTACTTTTTGATCCAAAAATGCCTCAAATGGAAAAACTTTGGTCATGAAAGTTGTAGATTAGATCTTTCCCTTTTCAAAAAGTACAAGAACATGACCTAATTCATCTTGGATCAAAAGTTATGGTTCATCAAAGTTGACAAAAATCACTAATTTTCAAGTTATGCACCAATTGGAAATTTGCAAATTCATGTACCAAGCATTCTAGTGACTTCAAAATGACTTCAAAGCTTCATCATATGATCATACATGACCCCAAAAACAGAATTGGCCCAAGGAATTTTGCATTGCTTGCCTTGATTTTCAAAGTTCCATAAGGCATTTTTCATAAAGGTGCAAAGAGGGATTTTTGACAAAGCCATTCTCCAAAGAGTTATGTGATCACTAATCACTTTCTATGCATTGCCATGACTAAATGTAACATTATGCAACAAAATTCAGCAAGAGTTTTTCATGAACATAGCACAAAATCATGAGGAAACATCAAGTGGGCAAGTTGCAAAAGCTAGCATAGCTTGTCATCCATATGTTGCAGTCAGCTACAAGCAATCCAAAGGCTCTCCACAACTCAAGCTGAAGCCAGACATGACCTCAAACTGCTGCTGCCATAGCCCATACTTCAAGTACCAATCACATTGACTTTTTGACAAAAGCTCCCATACTCTTGGCACAGTAAACAGCCACCCTACTGACCTGCCCCACAGGCTGTCCACACAACTTGGAGATGTTATAGCAAGGCATTGAGGACTGAAGCAAAAAAGAACTCAGCATACCAAAAAAACTGCCACAAAGCTTCCCTCCTTCGAATCACCTTCCACAGCCACCAAACATCCAAACTTTTTTCACCAACAAATCAAACACATAAAAAGGAACCAGAATCAGCCATCAATAGAGCTTGAAACCACTCACACACAGAACTCATTTTCTGATACACCAGAACTGGAACTCTCAAAATAGCTTGCTTAAGCTCATTCCAAGCCTACCATTAGCATCAGGGGGACCATTGGAGTGAGTCTGCATCAAGGAGAAGCCCAGAAAGCCCAGAAACAGGATCTTCCATCTCAGGTATGGCCATGAACTTTTTCTCTCAGAGCTTGCATTTTAAGTTATAAATTGATTGCTTATGTCTTGCTGGTCATGGGGATGTTCTTAGAATCGAAAATGAGTAAGAAATGAGTTTGTACTGAGGCTCTGAAATTTCACCCGTGAAATTTGTTTCCTTCGATTTGTTTGATTCTTAGTGTTTAAATGATGTTTGAGGGTGGATTTGTATCTTAGGTTGATAGAGGATCACTTGGCTGTGTTTAATTTGAAGAATGGTAGCCTAAATCATGATCTAGGGTTTTGTTGTTACCGGAGAAGATGACCGGAGCTTCCCTCCGGTCACCTGAATTTGTTTAACCCTAATCCCATTCATTAAGTCCATTTGAATCTCATGCGTTGGATTGTCTGACTTTGTTGACTTCGCGCGTGCACGTGTGGTCCAGATGTGCCCTCATTAGCCCTAATCATCATTAGTTTAATTAAATCCATTTAATTAATTTATAAAACCTAATTAAGTCAGATTGCATCCTGTCCTTTGATTCACGCGCGCGGTCAACCCTTCTTTCCCAGATTCAAATATCAGCCTTTGGATTGAATTACTTTCCATTTTATTTTGTTTTATTTCATTTTCTTTATATTTAACTTGTACAATTTATAAAAAATAGCAAAAATGTTTTAAAAATTATGAAACTTTTTGTCAAGAGTTTCATTAATTTTTAATACCCAAAAATATTTTTATTTTCATTTTTAGCATTAAAAAAGTATTTTTAAATATTTAAAAGTTTATTTTTAATTGATTAATGGAAATTAATTTATTAAAAATACTTTAGGGTATTTAAAAAATCACCAAAAAATTCATGAAGTGTTCTAAGACATTTAGAAACATTGTCCAACCTTCAAACCAAATTTCTTTTTTGATCTTGATGCATTTTGAGAATTTTTCATTGAATTAAAATCATTTTGATGCATTATTTTGATCCCAACTTCAAAAAATCATTTCTGCCTAATTATGAAGAGTTGGACATTGATTCTTTTTGCATTGCATTGTGTTTAGCATGTAGTTTGTGAGATTAAATGGCCATGATTTGATCTTTCATCTTTCATTTTTTTGATAATTTTCTTGTTAAGGAACCCTAAAACCCTAGAAATCTTGGAAAAATCATAACTTGAAATTGGTTAGGAGTTGAGACCTCTCCTTTGGGCAGTGGGTTAGTATAGGATTAGGGGTCCTTTGAGTGCATTTTCAATTTTTTATAATGTTGTTTGCTTCTGGTTTTGGTTTTTATTTGTTGCATTGTTCATAAACCCTAATTTGGGCTTCCATATGCATCCATCTTGCATCTTCTTGCATAACATGACTTGCCATGACATTCCATGCCTCCATTTGATTCATTGAACATCATAAGGCATATTGAAAGCATGAGTGATCATTGCACCTTACATTTTTCATGTTGTATGCCATATGCATCTCATAACTTTTCATGTATGTTCATGTGTCTTAACATGCTTCATCTGCATCCATAAGCTTGTATGATCATCCACATGTGTTGTTTCTGGTTTGTAGCATCTCATAGCATCATTAACATCACATATGTGCTTCTGGTTTTGGTTTGCATCATACCATTTCATCTCATTTTGCATTGCAGTGCACTTTCTTTTCTGACTTTTCAGGTGGTAAGTGGCTTTGAGAAGTGAATTTGCCTTCACTTCTCATAACTTCTCTTCATCTCTCTCTTGCATCCATGCTGTATTTTTATATGTGTTTGAGTGTGAGCTTGCTCATTCTTCTCCTTCTTACTTTCTTTCTTCAAGTGACTTGACTTCTTGAATGAAGCAAGTCACTTTGCTTCTCTTGATTCTTTCATCTGCTTCCTGGTGATTCCATTGAAGACTTCTCTTGAAAACCTCACAAGCCTTAGGAACAACCTAGCATGACAATGATCAGGGTTTTGATTAGTCTCCCCTCTTAGTTTTACCTTTGTGTCTCTTTTGGGTCATTTCTTCTCACCTCATAATTAGGGACTAAACCCTAAAGGCTTTAAGGCTTTGTGATTAAGCTTATGTCTGCATCCTTCTCTTAGGATGGAGTGTATAACTTTAATCCTAAGTGTTAAACCCTTAATGTGTTTAAACCTCTTAATCAATTCACCTAATAATCATCAAGACATCATACTTGTAACTTGGGCCTTACATTAGGGTTCTAATTCTTCCTTAATTGGTTAAGAAGGACTAACCCTAGCGTTAATGGACAAGTCCCCCTCATGTTGTCTTACAAACCATAAAAATCACTTCTTCATCATACCATTAACTAAAATCCACTTAATCAGAGGCTTGTTTTGTCATGAGTTTAATCCCTAATCATGGATTAAGTTGAGGAGCTTTCCTCAGCTTAAACACTCTCATCTATTATCCTTCTATTAGGATGGTGTAATGAGTCTGTTTAATCCCTGATTATGGCTTAATCTCATTGCTTAACACTAAACAAAAACACCAAAACATCTAAATAATCACAAATAGGTTAATGATCTTAATCCTACATCATGGTGATTAAGTGTGAGAATCTGACTTCACACTTAAGGTATTCTCATTACCCCTAATCAGAGGGAAGATGTGATGAGTTTACTAACCCATTGGTTTAGGCTTAAGCTCATTAACTTATGACAAACTTCCAAAAGCAATAAAAGACTGAAAACACAAAAAACAAACAATAATCGTCTCCTCCGGGATTCTTTCCTCATCACCTTCACTCACAACCGAGAACTTGCTTCTTCCGTCTAATGCAAGACAGTTTGCACCTGAGCCAGACAGGTCATACACTTGAGCGTAGACAAGCAAGCAGTTCACAAGTCAATTCATCTTTCAATCTCTTTGGGTCGAACTACGGTGTTCTGACTTCCTCATTGCACGAGAGGATACGTAGGCATAACTTAACAGTTATCGAACAAAAGTCTCTGTACATTCCCCCCTCTTTCCAGCTTTATTCTTTAGCCTCATTATCTTGAGCATTTCACTCTTCCCTTACACTGACACTTCATTTGCACACTTTACACTTCTTTTACACTGACACTTGCATTCTTTTCCAGCCTTGATACACAAATTGCACTGACACTACCCCTTTAAAACACAAATCTTTCAAGCGTGGATCCCGTCGAGTACGACGGACAATCTGGGTGCTAATACCTTCCCAGGTTGTAACCAACCCCCTTTCTCAGTCTCTTTGGTTCGCAACCGTCTTATCCATCTTTCTAGGTCTATGCAGCATTACCTTTCCCTCGGGATAAAAATGCCTAGCTGGCGACTCTATTCATTCCCTGTGAGTTCACTCCTGTGTGTTCTCACACCCTCCTTTCGCCGACCGTTCGCGTCTGTACCCCATTTGACCCGGCTTCATTTGGTGGGAGCGACACCTTAATAACATATTCCAGTAGCAAGGTATGATGAGGTCAAGGGTTCCTGCAAACCTATAAACAACCCAACCAACTCACAGATATTGTTCTAGAACAAGGATCCTCAAATTCAGATTTATTATGAGAAGTGTAAACACTTCTAACCCGGAGGTACAATGTTTACCCTAATCATAAAGGATCCTCCTCTAATTCACCTCAGATGCTGAAGGTCATCTAAAAAAGGCATCCAGACTTAGCAGGCTTCCCAGATAGCCCTAGCACTACAGGAAATTCGTAGCACAAAGTTCTCAAAAGGAAACCCATGTCTGAACCGTGTTTTCATATTCCCTCACTAGACCGAAATGGAATGGGAAAGAATACAAAACCACTCTAATCCTATGTGCCACTCAGGCCTTTGTGTTGAGCCTTTCTCACTGGAATACCCATCCCACCAAAGTAACAACAATCCAGCACATATGATATGATAATAATAAATGAAATGCAGAAAGCAGTAAATGAAAGCGATAAAGTAAATGCAATAAATAAAGCTGTACAGGAAGAAATAAATAAAGCAAAAACATAAACACAAATAGCACATAACACCCCCAAAAAACACAAACAAACAAGCGCTAGGAGAAACCCACAAGAGAACCAGAAACCCTGGTTGCAAAAGAGTCCCCAGCAGAGTTGCCAAGCTATCGCTCCCCGGACTTTCGTCCCGGTGCAGACGCGAACCGTCTGTGATGTTGAAGGTTGAGGTTGAATAGAGTCGCCATCTAGGCATTTTTATCCTGAAGGAAATGTAATGTTTCATAAACCTGGAAAGAGATGGATAAGACGGTTGTGAACCAAAGAGACTGAGAAAGGGGGTTGGTTATGACCTGGGAAGGTATTAGCACCCAGATCGTCTGTCGTACTCGGCGAGATCCATGATTACATGATTGTGTTTAAAGGGGGTAATGTATGTGCTAAATTGTGTATAAAAAGCTAGGGGAAAAGGATGTACAGAGTGTCAGTGCAAAAAGAAAATGAGTGCTCAAACTAAGGCTAAGAAAAGAGAGAAGCTGGAAGGAGGAGAGGGGGAGACAAAGAGACTTTTGTTCGATAACCGTTAAGTTATGCCTATGTATCCTCTCGTGTAATGAGGAAGTCAGAACACTGTAGTTCGACTCAAAGAAGCTTAGATGATTTTGTGTGAACTGCTTACTTGTCTATGATCAAGTGTATGACTCGTCTGGCTCGAGTGCTAACTATCTTGCATTAGACGGAAGAAGCAAGTTCTCGTTTTCAGAGTGAGTGTGATGAGAAAAGAATCCCGGAGGAGACGTTTATTGTTTGTTTTTGTGTTTTCATTTTTTTGTGTGTTTTGCATAGGATAATGAGCTTAAGCCTTAATCAAGGGTTTGTAAACTCATTATATCACCCCTGAATAGGGATAATGAGCCTACTTAAGCATGAGATGAAGATCTCAACTTAATTACCATGATGATAATAGGATTAAGATCATTAACCTACTTGGGTAATTATTAAGTGTTTTTGGGTTTTTGTTTAGTGTTAAGTAATGAGTTTAATCTCCAATCAAAGATTAGTGACTTCATTACACCATCCTAAGAGAAGGATAATAGATGAGAATACTCAAGCTGAGGAAGATACCTCAACTTAATCCATGGTTAGGGATTAAATTAATTGTATAACAAAACTTTATTAAGTGGATTTTAATTAAAGATGAGATACAAAAGTGTTTTTTATGTTTGCAAGACTTTAGCATGAGGGGGACTTGTCCATTGAACACCAGGGTTAGTCCCTCTGAACCACCAGGCAGAGATGTAACCCTAATATAAGGCCCAAGTTACAAGCTTAAGTCTTTAATGATTATTAGGTATTTTGATTAGGAGGTGTAAACAATTTAAAGGTTTAACACTAAGTATTAAAGTTATACACTCCATCCCAAGATACAGATACATGCATAACCGTAATTCAGAGTCCCAAAACTTTAACTGTTTAGCCTTGATTATGAGATAAGAGAGAGAGACTCAAGGAGACTCAAAAGGTAAAAACTAGGGGTGACTATGTACAGCCCTAAAGTTATCATGCTTGGATATTCCTAAGGTTTGTGAGGCATCAAGAGAAGTCTTCAAGTTGGCCACCAAAGGAAGAGAAGCAGATGAAAAGAGAGAGAGAGAGAGAGAGAGAGAGAGAGAGAGAGAGAGAGAGAAAGAGAGAGAGAGAGAGAATGATTAGGTTACTTACTTCATGGAGAAGTTAAGTAACTTAGGAACAAGAGAGAACATAAGTGAATGAGATTCACTTCAAACACAAACAAAGTGCATAAAAATAAAGATAGAAAGAGAGGTTGGATGTGGATGCACATCCGCATCCTGATTAACTTACCAAATGCACCTGAAATGGTTAGTTTTGAAAGCAAGATATGTACAGATTCAAAAGCATAAACAAATCAAGAGATAAAAAAATTGAAAATGCATCCAAGGGGACCCTAAGCACTCATGAAATCACTATCAAAAGGGGGACGTCTAAAGGTTTACCAAGTTCAAGTTATGGTCATCCTAAGATTGGCTAGGGTTTTGGATACTTCTCAAATGGAAAATTCACATTAATTTGAAAATTCAAGATAAAAATGAGACAAAAATAGTTTTAGAAACTAGAGGTCATTCGTGAAAGATTGCAAAAAGAATCAAATGCAAACTCATCTTGGTTTGAAAGTTATGAATTTTTGAAGTTAGGGTTGAAAAATAAGAAATTTAGAAACCCTAATTCAAAGAAAATTGGCAAAGTTTAATCAAAAACAAAAAGAAATTTGTGAAATGAGTTTGTAAATGTTTCTAAATGCTTAAGAAACCTCTCGGATTTTTTTTGGTGATTTTTAAATACTTAAAATTATTTTTAATTAATTAAAAGGATTTAATTAATTAAAATATACAATTAAATTATTTAAAAATGCATTTTTTAATGAAAAAAAATATATATTTTTGGTTTCTGAAAATTAATTAAAGTTATGATAAAAAATTTCAGAATTTTAAAATGATTTTTAGTATTTTTAATAATTAAAAGAAAGAAAATGAAATAAAAGAAAATAAAAGAAAAGAAAAAATGAAAATTAATTCAAACCAAGGGCTGAGATCAAAAGTTGAAGGGATCAAGGGTCCAGAAGCTAAGTCAGCATGACTTTGGGGTAAGCAGGATCAAAGACCCACATTCAAATGGAAAACGCGCGTACAATCCAATGGCTCAGATTGCTTCTGGGAATTTAATTTGTTTTATAATTAATTAAGTATAATTAAAGTTAATGACCTAATCTAAGTCGTTCCTTGCCTAACCCTAATCATGATATGAGGGCCACAAATGAATCTGGGGAATTAAACATGATTAAACCCTAATCTTTTTCAGGTGGCCGGAGCTAAGCTCCGATCATCTTCTCCGGCAACACAAAACACCAACTTCCTAATTAAGCATCTAAACTTCAAATTTTTTGCCCAGAATTACTCCTCTAACATCATAGAACATGAATCCACAAATAAAATTCATTTATCATGCATATTCAGGCTGAATCAAAGCAAACAAATTTCTAGGTCAAACTTTCAGATCATCATGAAATACTCATTTGTAGCCTATTTTCAATTCTAAACATATCAGCATGATCAGGGAAGCATGTAGAATCATTCTATAACATAAAAACATGTTTTTGGAAAAAATGTTCTTGAAGGTTACCTGAGATGAAGAACTTCAAAATACCACTTTCTGGGCCCTCCCTTTGTACAATCCACCTCCCTTTGACCTCCTGAGTCTGTTGTGATGCTTGAAAGGGGCTTAGAATGGCTGGTTTGAGTGTTTCGATTCTGAAGTTGCAGAAATCGTGTTTCTTGTATGATGTGTTTTTGGCTGTGGTGATGGGTGGGAATTGATCCTGAGGTTATATGGAGTTGATTGGTGGAAGAATTTGTGGTTTTTGCTGGCTGGATTGTGTATTTCGAAGAGATAAAGTTTTGGAGCAATTTCTTGATACTTAGCTTGTGTGTTGTTTCAGGCCATGAAGGGTGTTCATTTATAGTGCTTAGGGTTTTCATAAGCCATACCATTGGTCAGGATAGTGGTTGTGGCACTGTGTGATTAGTATGGGAGGAAAATGCAAAAGTCAAGCTTATGTGTACTTGAGGCATGGGCTTGTGTAGCATAGAATTTTGTTGTTAGATCTCCTCAGCATGCTTCATGGAGAGCCCTTGGATTGGTAGAATGCAACTATATTGCTTTGATCAAGAGTTTGCAAGCTTTATGCATAATTGGTCATGTTGAATTTCTTGTGAATCAAGTCACCAAAATCCTAGGTTCAAGGCATAATTCTGATCTTTGGAGGTTGCTTTAACATGTTATGACATAATTGAGCACATTAGAGGTCACTTAGAAGCCTGAAATGCCAATATGCAAAAATCCCTCTTTGACATGAACATGAAATTTTTATGTGATTTTTGCCAACTTTGCAAGGCCATAACTTGAGTTCTAGGGAGAATTAGAACGAGTTCTTGTACTTTTTGAAAATGGGAGGATCCAATATACAACTTTTATGTTTGAAGAAATTTCATTTGAAACCTTTTTGATCAAGAAAGAGGAGGTTGAATATCTTTCCCAAAATAGAAAGTTTACATTACAAGTCATTTCCATTTTTGGCAAGTTTTGGCTTTGTTCATTTTTCTTCAATTTTGTGAACTTCAAAGCATTCCAATGATCAAATAAAGACCATATGACTTTAAAATGATGATGATGACCCCTTTAGAACCTTTGTTGGGGGCCTCAGATGCCCTGATTCTGACTTTTCTTGCTCGGGAAGTTACCATTTGATCAGATGACTTCCACATTGAATTTTCCATGAAATTTGATACACAAGCTCCTTATAACATATATGGACCAATAGCAACAATAATGACCAAAACATTTGGGTATAAGGCCTTTGAAACCAAAACTCTAATTTCAAGTCATCTGTGTAGGAATCCTCAACTTAGCTTCAATACCTCTGCAATGCTTTGACATTTCTAGATTTCAATGAACCCATGGGGGGCATAAGATGATCATAGACCACTCAAGGACTCTCTTGGAATTCTTCAAGGCCTTTGAGATAGCTCAAACCACTTCTAAAATTCATCTGATCACAAACCCTAGCAATGTAGTTATGCAGTGAAATAAAAATATGCAGTGTAAGATGGAAAGCTTATGCAATGCAATATGAAGGATCACAAGCCAAGGTGTGAGAAAGAGAGAGGGAAAATTTGGGGTTTTTACAGTACTGCTACAAAAACAAAGTGGCACCCACCATTATCAATGGCTTGCGCCACATTTCAGGTGGCTCTCACTACACTTACACTAGTAGGTGGCTTGCGCTACCCTTTTATGTTTTCATGTAGTTTCCGCTACATCTTCAAGTGGCTTGCGCCACATCTCACCAATGGGTGGCCACCCCACAAGTGGTGTGCGCCATCCTCCTTCCTAGCCTTAGTCACCGAATTTTCTAACTTTCTTTCATATTTCGGTTTTCCGTATTCCTTCCAGTTTTGGTATTATTGTTTACTACATATTACACCTAATTTCAACCCAATCCCTCCATATTCAATACCATTTTTGGTTCACAAAATCAATTATGTGAGAGTATTGGGTGTTTTAATGATGTCAAAATTAGTGTATTTCAGGAAGGAATATTGGATCACAAGATGTTGGCATGACAAAACATCAAAGAAGTGAATTTCTGTTGATTCAAAGAAAAAATGTTAACTCATCAACATGAACATGTCGACTCATTCAGTTAATAAAATTTGAGTCGACTCATTTGAGGATTTAGGTCGACTCAAATGAAGGCTAGAAATCTTTGCAACTCACGGGTCCCAACAGGCTGACTAAGGGCATATTTCAGATCGACTCAAAACTTTCAAAAGGTCGATGCAAATCTTCCATTACATCGACGAATTCCTGGACATAGGCACCTTTCTTCTACTTTTCTCTTTCTTAATTAATTTTAAGTTTTCCTTTATTTTTGCTAACAAGTATAAATAGCTGGAGATTTTATTTTGTCAAAAAAACAAGAAAAGTGAAAGATATACATAAGTGCTCTCATCATCTTCTCCTTCTCTAGCATACATCAAAAACTGCACACAATCATTTTTGTTGATCAATGCAAGATTCAAGGTGATAAAGTTAGAGCGGTGGAATTGCAATTTCAGTTTGAGTTGAGAGATTTGTGGGTTTTTTCTTGAATAAACCTTGAGGATTTGTCCTCCAAGATCATTGTTATTTGGGGGATTTGCACACATCATTCGTTCGTAGATTCATCAGAGTTAAGAGGTTTGAAGATCAAGGTGATTGTTCAACCATATCACGGTAACCGGAGGATTGTGAAGAACGGTGTGGGTTCACAAGTATCGAATCAAAGTGGTCGTGCTCAAAGTTTGGAGAATCATGGATTCTTGCAAGAAGGGAGCAATTAATCGAAAGTTTGTTCGACACACGTGAATAACTTTATTCAGCTTGAATCAAGTGGCAAAGAGAAACACAACTACAACAATAATTAGGATTAGTTTGTCATTCCTATTTTCTCGTTGTATAAACATTGAAATTTTAATAAAAAGTCTTAAAGCACATTGGCATGAGTACCAGAAGATCCTTCATGAATTTATTTCATTAACATGTCCACTTTGTGTCTATCCACGCATCTGAGCAAGACCATGTCAAAATTCCTCTTATAAAGCACATTTCCATTTAGGAAGAAATTGCCTGCTAATCTCCTTAAAGTCCTCTTATCTTTATCGGATGCCCCAAGTGGGTTTTCCTGACTCTGGATAAAACATTTAATATCATGATACCAAGGCTTGTCATCATGTACCTCTTCAACTGCGAAAACATGAGCCGGTTTTTCAAGCCGCATCACTTTGATCATGGGAACGTTATTCCATTAGTGCACCTTTATCTTAGAAGCTATAGTTGCCAAAGCATCTGCCATCTGATTTTCATCGAGGGGCATATAATGAAACTCAACTTTAGTAAAGAAAGTTGATATCCTCCTGTCATAATCTCTATAAAGGATCATGTGGGGTTGATGAGTTACCCACTTACCCTTGATCTGATTGATTACCAAGGCAGAATCTCCATACACATCAATATGCTTAATCCTCAGATCAATAGCTTCCTCAAGACCCATAATACAGGCTTCATACTCAGCTTCATTATTGGTACAAGGGAAAGTCAACCTTGCAGCAAAAGGAATATGTGAACATGGGGATTAATGATCATTGCCCAAATTCCTCTTCCGCGTGCATTTACAGCACTATCAAAAACTAAACCCCATCGAGATCCAGGCTCTGGCCATTCCTTAATCAAAGGTTCATCAAAATCTTTCATTTTTAAATACAACACATCCTCATTTGGGAAATAAAACTTGATAGGATGGTAATCGTCAATCGGTTGATGTGCCAAAATGTCAGCCAAGATACTACCTTTTATAGCTTTTTGAGCTCGGTACTCGATATTATATTCTGACAACAACATTTGCCAACGAGCAATCCTCCCAGTTAAAGCATGATTTTCAAATATATACTTGATTGGATCCATTTTGGAGATCAACCAAGTTGTGTGATTTAACATATACTGGCGAAGACGCTTTGCAGCCCAAGCTAAGGCACAACAAGTTTTTCAAGCATGGAGTACCGAGACTCACAATCGGTGAACTTCTTACTCAGGTAGTAAATTGCACATTCTTTTCTTCCAGATTCATCTTGCTGACCAAGCACACAACCCATGGAATCTTCCAACACATTCAAGTACATAATCAGCGGTGTACCTTCCACCGGAGGAGACAAAATATGAGGTTCAAGCAGATACTCTTTGATACTTTCAAGCGCCTTCTGACAATCATCTTTCCAGACACAACCTTGGTCTTTCCGATGTAACTTGAAGATCGGAGCCTATATGGCAGTCATGTGAGAGATAAACCTAGAAATATAATTCAAACAACCCAAGAATCCTCTTACTTGTTTTTCAGTTCTTGGAGAAGACATTTCCTGAATAGCTTTCAATTTATCAGGATTGTAACACCTCATATAATATATATCTAGAATAATGTCATACAGTAGTAATTTTTGGTACTGACACCATCATAAGTGCCTAATAGCATAATTCACATTCTTGACCAATACTAAAGACAATACAAACTATGGTGCAAGACATGGAAATTATACTAAAACAAAAATGCTAAGATCAATACAATATCCATTATTGTACAAATATACAGAAATACACAGCGGAAGACTAAAACTATGCTTCATTTGAAACATCCTGAGCATAGCTCCACTTGTAAATCAAACATGCAAAAGAAATATGAAAAGCAACAACAAAAGTGGGGTGAGATAATAACATCTCAGTGGGTTCCCTATCTTAGAGTTCTCTCGGCTCTAAAGGTTCTATCAAACCTAACTCAAGTCTTTGGAAAAGTAAAACGACCTTGAGTTCACACATTTCTTAGTCATTGGAACCACGTCCCGGAGTCCCACAGATCCTACTACCACTAGCTAGGATCTTACCTTTATACTTCTCATGGGACTCAATATAACACCCATCTCTAGTGGCTACCATGCTTCCCGTGGGACTCAATGTAATACCCACCACAAGCTTAAACCATGCTTCCCGTGGGACTCAGTGTAATACCCACCACAAGCCTAAAACAAGTATGCTGCTTCCCGTGGGACTCAGTGTAATACCCACCACAAGAATTACTCAATGCTTCCCTATGGGACTCAATGTAATACCCACAACAAGCCTAAAACAAGTCTGATGCTTCCCGTGGGACTCAGTGTAATACCCACCACAAGACTTACTCAATGCTTCCTGTGGGACTCAATGTAATACCCACCACAAGCTTAAACCATGTCGACGGTACCTCAAGCCTTTACGGATGCTTCCCGTGGGACTCAATGTAATACCCACCACAAGGCTTACTCAAGACTTTTCGGAGGACAATGTGTATTACGCGTCAACAATTCACAACAACCTAGGAAGAACCTAAGCATCTCACAAGTCATGCCATCTAACAATTTCTAGTCACAAAGCTAGGCCATACTATTGGTTTATGGTAAGATTTCTTAACTCTTTATCCATTCTTGATACTTTTAATTATATAGTTTCAAACATATAATTCTTAACATTTTTGTTTAATTATCACTATTAAACTAATCCCACAATGATCTCATTGTCTCAATTCTCAATCAATTCTCATGATTTAATACGTTTTCCACAATTGGATTAATACCACAATTTCCAAACTAACATAATTATGGTTGATTAGAAAAGTAGGGTAAAAGTCGTCTCATTAGATAAAACATGATATTAGCTTCAAAACGATATGTGGAACACTAAAAACGGATACCCAGATCACAAGTTATGAATTAAAACACAAAATAATAACTCCCAGGTCTCGCTGAGCGAGCAAGCTCCTGCATTTACCTTCCCAGACATAAAAACTTGCTCGTTGAGCAAGCTCTGCGAAAACAACAGAAAACCAGACGCGAACAATACTTCTCCAAGGTTCCAAAACTTCATCCAACAGAGGAATCAACTACCAAACATGATTATACTCATATATTAACTAACATACTTTGATTTTATCGAGTTTTAACCGTTAATCTATCAATTTCTAAGATTTTCTACAGAACCATAAAAACCATAAACTCAGCCAAAACTCAAGGAAAGGGTTTCTAACTAAGAACCCACCTTGCCAATGAAGAGGACTTTGGTGAAGATGAAGATTTGGTGAAGGAATGGCGATGATCCAAGCATTTTCTCTCTTAGGGTTTTCTTCCTCTTCTTCTCTTATCTTCTCCCTTTCTTTCTTTCCTTTTTCCTTCTTTCTCTTTTCTTTTTTCCTTAACAACTTTCTTTCTCTTCCTTCTTATAAACCCTTTTTTTCTCTTTTTATAAAATAATTACCATTCATTAGTTAGTAACACTAACTGGTCCAATTTAAGAGTATCTAAAAATGTCTCTGAGTCGAATATTTAATAAAGCCTCTGTGTCAGGTAATACTTAATTAATTAATTTAAGTTCGTCGGTTTCTCTAATTACTTTAACTGAAAGCTCTCAGAGTACACCGTAACCCTATTAAACTTAATTAATACTATCCACAACACTTAATTAAATACGGGGTATTACAAGGATCAACTTCAATGCCTCTTTGGCTGACAATGAAACCTAACAACTTTACAGAACGTACACCAAACATGCACTTGTTCGGATTCGAACAAAGCTTAAACTTCCTTAACCTCTGAAACAACTTCAACAAATGTTCAACATGATCCTCTTTAGTCCTTAACTTAGAGATCATATCATCAACATATACCTCAATATCTTTGTGCATCATATCATGGAAAAGCGTGGTCATAGCTCTTTGGTATGTCGCACCAACATTCTTCAATCCAAAGGACATCACTCTGTAGTATAACGCTCCCCATGGTGTAATAAATATGGTCTTTTCCATGACTCGGGTGCCATCTTTTTTTGATTATAACCGGAAAATCCGTCCATAAAGGAAACATCAAACTTAGTTGTATTATCTACCAACACATCAATGCATGGTAATGAAAAATCATCTTTTGGACTGGCTTTATTCAAATCTCTGTAATAAACATACATTCAGACTTTTCCGTCTTTCTTTGGAATGAGCATAATATTGGCCACCCATTGAGGATAATTTGATGTCACTAGAAAACATGCATCAATATGCTTTTGAACCTCCTCTTTGATCTTTAATGCCATATCAGGATGAATTCTTCTCAATTTGTGCTTCACAGGTGGACATTCAGGCTTCAGCGGCAATCTATGCTCCACAATATCAGTATCAAGACCAGACATGTCTTGATAACAGCAAGCAAACACATCAACATATTCTCTAAGAAGCTCTACCATCCTCTTTTCAACATCAAAACTAAGAAATGCTCCAATCTTGACTTCTTTCTTATCATCTTAAGAACCCAAGTTGACCATCTCTGTAGACTATCCATGAGGCTGAATAATTTTCTCCTCATGCTCAAGCAACCGAGAAATCTCATCAGGAATATCTTCAACATCTTCTTCCTCAGCTTCAAACACAGGGAATTCAAAGTTGGGAGTGGGCATACGATCATTGTTTTCCATGGGTTTATCAATCAATCTACACAATGATTTTATTTTTATTTTAGAGCATGAACAAAAGTGCAAACATTATGCAGATAAACAATGGTTATTTATTTTGGGCTTTTTAGGTTACCATTTTTCAAAATAAAGCAAAAAGGAAAAACACATATGGAAAAACAAAATAAAATTTTATTGATGATGATAAAATTTGAAACAAATCCCGACAATCATCACTTTCACCTTGGGCAGAGTGAAAGGGTTTTTTTGAAAAAAATAAAACAAATTACTTTGAATTATGAACAATAGAAGGAACATCAACATCAATCCAGTTCTTGCAAATTATTATGTGCGTAACAAAATTAGGCATTTCTTCATCTTCAATGATGGCAGCAGCGGAATGATCATTGATAAACCCAGCACTTCAGAATTCTTCCTGAATACTCTTCGGGTCATTGAGAGCCACACCTGGTGTAAAACCAATACCAAATCCTTCTTTGTTGTCAACAAAATCAATAACTCTTCTCCAACCATCAGATCGACCGGTTTCAAGCACACGCAAAGCATCCTTGAGAGAAGACATAGGCATAACATTCCTCTTAGCAGCATTATCAACAATAGAAATATCCTGGAACGAGGTTCCCACCTCCTCTTCATCATCAATATAAGAGAAAGATGACAAATTCGTCACTAGCATTGCCTGCTCACCGCTAATAGTCACTAATTTCCCATCTTTCACAAACTTCAGCTTCTGATGGAGAGTAGATGTCACAACTCCTTCCTCAAGAATCCAGGGTCTTCCAAGGAGACAACTGTAAGAGGGACGTATATCCATTACTTGAAAAGTAATTTGAAATATAAACGGTCCAATCAAAATAGGAATATCAGCTTCACCAATCACTATCTTTTTCGATCCGTCAAAATCTTTCACAATAATCCCATTATGCCTCATGGGAGCACCTTGGTACGCAAGCCTTGACAAAGTCGACTTCGGAATCACATTCAGAGAAGACCCATTATAAACCAACACTTTAGACATAGCATCTTCCTGACAGTTCACTGAAATATGTAGAGCCAAATTATGGTTCCTTCCTTCTTCAGGCAAGTCGTCGTCACAAAAACTTAGATTGTTGCACGATGCAATTTTAGCCACAATACTATCAAATTGATCAACAGTCATATCATGGTCAACATAAGCTTGATCAAAAATCTTATGCTAATATTGCCTATGAGCCTCAGAGCATATCAATAGTGATAAAACTGATATCTTCGACGGAGTATGCAATAATTGCTCAGTAACGTTGTGCTCGCTCTTCTTTATTAATTTCAACACCTCATCTTCACTATCTTTCAAACTGGAATCACCAAATTTACCTGATCGGGCAATAGCATCCTCAATCTGTTTACTTGCATTTGTATCTTCAAATCTCTTTGAAGGATCCGAAGCATAAACTTTACCACTTCGGGAACCTTTGTCAAATCAGCAATGCTAACCACAGACCTTGGAGAAGGAATAGGAACTTCCTTACCATTTTCTATCATCGTAGTATTATACCGGTACATAACAACTTTATCATACTCATACGGCATTCGACCAGGAAAATTTATCACCAATGGAGTAACAACATACTTGCGGCTATCAAAAAAATCACCACATTCTCAGGAGCAACCTTCTCAGCAATATTGAAATGAGGCACAATAACATTCACTTCATGGTCATACTCGTCTCTTTTTGCTGTCACTTTAATTAACTTATCATCCATCATCTTTTGAATGTCTCTCTTAACAATCACGCAACCACGAGGGTTCACCGAAAAAATGCAACAACTAGCATAATCGTGATCAATATCATGGTATTCACTTAAGAAAGCATGCATCTCGACTAGATACCTTCTAATATGGAGAACAGTGAGCCTCTGGCTTATACCACCATGGGATAGAATCTGTAACTAAAGGCAGAGAACGTGTTTGTACAAGATTCTTCTAAATCAGAGATGGAAGCAAATCCGCATACAACATTGGAATGGGATCAAAATTCGGCTTAACACGACCCTGTTGATTACCACCCTGTTACACATAAGGTTGTTGATAATGAGACTGATACTTTGGAGCTACTGGCACGGTTAGATTCACCTTAATCATTGGAGTTACATAAGCTACATGTTGCTGATGACGATTCTCATGACCACGGGGTCTTCTGCAACTTTCACAAGACATGACATTAGTCTCACCTTCTTTATTCTTACCAAAGTTGAACCTCTTAGAACTTGAGCCAACACTACTCTCTTTGCCCAAATGTTCCTTATGGACAACTTCTTCTAGTCGCATCCCCATACTCGCCATTTTAGTTAAATCAGATGGAGCACTTGAAATCCTCTTCTCATAGTAGAAAGAACTTAAAGTCTTCAAAAAGATCTTCGTCATCTCTTTCTCTTCCAGAGGAGGAACAATCTGAGCTTCTAACTCGCGCCATCTCTATGCATACTCTTTGAAAGTTTCTTTGTCCTTCTGGGACATAGGATGGAGTTGATCTCTGTCCGGTGCCATATCAACATTATCCTTGTACTTCCTAACAAAAGCCTCTCCCAAATCATTGAAAGTCTTGATTTGGCTGCTATCCAAACCCATGTTCCATCTCATCGATTCACCAGTCATATTGTCCTGGAAATAATGAATCAGAAGTTGATCATTCTCTGTTTGAGCAGACATTTTCTTAGCATACATAGTCAGGTGACTCAGAGGACAAGTATTGCCCTTATACTTCTCAAACTCAGGCAATTTGAACTTGTGTGGAACCTTGACATTAGGAACCAAACAGAGATCATGAGCATCTTTACCGAACAAATCTTTATGCCTCAAAGCCTTCATCTCTTTCTGCATTTCAGCAAAACGGCCTTGAAAATCATCAAGTCTCTCAATCACACCAGCGCCTTCACTGGGCTCAACATGGTAAATAATTTCATCAAGGTGCGGAGTAGTGTGTATCACAGGAGGTGCAGTAGTCATCACCGGCTGAAGAATATTAAATGCAGCAGTCTCAGGAGGAAGAGGATGATAACCAGCAGGAATGAAATCAACCGGCATACCCCACAGTATGCTAGAAGGCATGCGGTAGCGAGGAGAAATGACAGTTTCAGCAGGAATCGATGCAGTGACAATCTCAGAGATGACTGTATGCTCTATCAAAGAATTAGGAGGAGGGGTGGTTGATTCTGAGCAGCCACCAAGATTTCCATCATGGCAGTGATCCTTTCCAAGCTATCCTTCAGAGATGAAACTTCCTCGCGCAGCTCGCGATTCTCTTGTTGTAAGGCTTCCAACATCTTCCTCTGATTAGCTCGAGTATCAACCTTGTGAGTCAGCTTGATAGGAGAACTGAATGAAGACCAAGAAACAACATAAGACCCATAGAAAACTCTCAAGAAGCAAGACCAATGCGAGCATGATGCATGGTATGCGTATGCAAATGCAAAGATTTCAAAGGACTATAAGATAAATTGCAATATTTATAAAAGAAACACTTTTTTGAAGTACTAAAAACTCATTCTCATTAGAATCAAAATAAGGATTACAAGTGAAGTATAAGTCTTAATAATCATACTACATGAGAGAAAAGTAAACTAGACCTAGGGGATCATATATGAAGAAGATCCAAATCCCGGATGTTACTTCATGTGAATCCTCTTAATCTCCTTCTTGTACCGATTCTCCATGTCTTCCTTATCCATCATCAATTGGTCAACAATGGCTTTCCAAGCACCGAATGTAGGGGGAGTGGTAGATGGAGTACTAGAGGAAAATAAATCCTCTCTTGGCCTCTTCGTAACACGCCACTCAAGTAACTCAATGAGATCATCTTTCTCTTTCAATTGCTCTTGCATCGTCGTCTTCTCAAGTAGCTAATCTTCTTTCTCTTTCTTCATCTTGTCCAACTCTTCTTGAAGAGAAACCTTCCCATCAACGGGAGGAAGAAAAGAAAACAATGGTAATATAGGAAACAAAGGCTCCTCGGGTGGATACGACATCTTGAGCTTGGAAGCTCTAGATCGAACCCACTGGATGTAACACTCAGAAGGAACAAGGTGTTGCTTTCCCAATTGACCCTTCTCTTTCCGATGAACCGCATGCCAAGAATGAGAAATCCTTTTCTTCATTTCTATATGGCCAATACCATTAAGAAAGAAGAAACTAGATAGTGAAAGGTTGCTTGGTATGTCCTTCAAGCAATATCCCAACTATCTCCTAGCAAGAATAGGGTTGTAACTAATTCCCCCACGTGTACCAAGAAGAGGTACATTAGGAAACTCTCTGCAACCGTCAATAAGCACTCCAGTATCATAATAAGAACAATACCAAGTCATGTCCTTATGAGAAAGAGACATAATCCTTTGAGACCATCTTCGCTTCTCTCTATTATCCTTGAAAACATCAGACTTTGGTAGGTGTGAAATAAACCATCTATAGAGAAGAGGCGCACAACACAAAATCTCTCCATCACCTTTGGATATCCTGTGATGAATAATGTGATACTCTGAATAGCACTCTCATCAACAATACCATCTAAGTTAGGAAACAAAACAATCCCATAGATGAGCAAAGCAAGAATAGCCTCAAATGCATCCTTATGACCCAAAGTAAGAGAAGTATAAGCTTTCCCCATTAAGAACTTGGCGTTAATACCACGAACACCTCCTTTTGGAATAAACTTCCCACTAAGATCAGATTCCTTAAGAAAAAGAGCCTTGGCGATGACTTTGGTCATAAGCTCCTTCTCTAAACCAGTGAAAAGAAACTCCTTGTCCAAAATAGGCAAACCCGTCCAATGAGAGTACTCCTCCAAAGTCGGTACAAGCTGATAATCAGGAAAGGTGAAACAATGATGCAGCGGATCATAAAACTGAGCCAAGGTAGGGAGAATCCCCTCTGGTACATCGGTATCCAAAATGAACAAAAGCTTTCCATAAATTTTTTGGAACCCATCGGTGTCAACCACTAAAGCTCCTAGCTTTCTCAACTTTACCATATTAGGACTCTTGAAACTGTACATTTTTTTTCCTCTTTTCAACATTAATAACCATAGACATCTGAAACATTGGCAAAAGTATCTATAAGTCCCTTGAAATCTTGAGAACAATGCTCATGAATGCATGAGTGCATGTATGCAACAACCACAAACAAGATCACATAAAGCACACGGGTTTAGGTTCCGAGTCACGAGCATGAAGTCAAGGGTAACAGAACACCTCCCACACAGGTAAGTACTAAGGTTTTGTCTTAATTGTACCTGCAGAAAACAAAAAAGGTGCTAACAGAGGTGCCCAGAGTTAGCAGCCATCTTTAGAATATTATCGATACGTTGGACTACTCCCCAACCAATAACATTCTTAAGATAGACCTCGTCCGAGTGTAGTATCGCGTGACAACTACCTCAGGTCTACACCTAGATAGTTTCTGCACTACGTTCCTAAATTGGCTTGGATGGATTAAGGGTTCTACAGTCCTCAGTTTGATCAGCTCAAGGTCGGAAATTAATACCATGTTACGACTACTCGTTATGTCATTAATGATCCAAGAGAGCCTAACCGAGTGGAGATTATTGAATTGATATCGCTGTGGACTACTTCGTCGCGTATCACTTCAAATATTGTCGTCCTATCATAAGTTCAACTCAGATTCGGGTTAGAATATATGTCACTCACAGAGAATCACCAAAACCGAAAAACCAAAGCAATAAATAAATCAAAGTAGGCCGAATCCACTTAGAGACTACTCCCCAACAGAGTCGCCACTTTTCTGTAGCGGTAAAATCATGAGTGTAAGCTATTAGTTAACTTAACTCAAAATAAACAAAGTCACCATCGCGCTTTTATTTTATTCCAAAAGGAAAAGAAAAAAAGAGCGAATAAATCCTAATGAATATAAAAGCAAAAAGCTAAAGAAACAAGCAAAGAACCGAGTAAGGGGATAGGTTACATAATGGGAAGGTTTTACGCACCCAAAATGTCTGTGGTACTCCACAAGAGCCCTTTGAAAAATTTGTTGCTTTTGGTTTGAAAAATGTTTGTTAAAAGAGAGCGGAGGGATGAGAGAAGAATTAAATGTTAATATTTTTGTGTTTGGAGAGGTTTACCACCTCATGCCTACGTACCCACAAAGTGCAATGAGAGATCAAAACTCCGTAGTTCGTGGTACAAATAGTGAAAAAGGTTGGTTATGATTGATTTTATTAAGTGAAGAAAATTCGTCATTTTCAAGTGGATAGCCTAACAAATCTACCATGAGAATGAAGGCATGGACTTATACATCATTATGGGGAAGGCGCCAACTCGGATAAAATCGATGAGTATGCTACTAAACCCCCACGAATGATAAGAGACTCAATTGCATCAAACTACAACCATGGAGATTGAGAGACTTGCACCCGACTAAAGAATAATGACTCATAATCGACACTTTTTAAAGAAAACAAACAAAAGTTCACAAAGGCACAAAACAATTTGAGTGAGTTTGTTTCTTTTTATTTTTTGACTTAAAGTCAAGATGATTAAATTCATTTAGTTCTTAAGAGGGAAGAAAATAGTAAAATCCACTTGACAAAAGTCAAGGTTTTATTTATTAAAGAGGTGATGATTTTGGAAAAAAAAACAAGAATCCTTTGAAAAAGAGAGAAGTTTTGAAAATTAAAGAAGGGGAAAGAGATGAAGAGACTATCCTAAAAAGAAAATAAAAGATATAAAGGAGGAAAGATCTAACCAAACTTGATGATGCTTCTAATTATGAGCACAAGAGTTTCATCCTTATAAATTTGCAAGTGGCCAAATAAAGGCCAAAAAATACCAACTCCATGTAGATTAAAGCAAAGGTAAAGGATCCTAAAATCTAAGTCCGAAATCTCCATTCCAATGCTTAGGATAGTAACCAATAGTCCAAGGTCAAGATCACAAGTTTTTTTTAGAGATTTAATCTTTTATTAATATTTTTGTGTCAAAATGGACAAAAGGAAAATCAACATAGCAATAATAAGAGCAAGAAATATAAACATGAAAATGGATGAATAAAGCATAATAAAATAAAAGCAATAAAGGTGCAAGAAATTAAATGTTAGTATAGTAATAGTATAATAATATTTACATAAAAAAATAAAAACAATTAAAGTGCAAGAATCTAAAATATTAGTAATAGTAATAGTATAATAATATTTACATAATAGTGGTATGGTGAACTTAATCATCCACAACCAAAAGAGTAACCAAAATCGAAAGGCAATCAGATCCTCTTAGTATCTTACACTATAGTGATAAATCAAGGCAAATAGGACCAAATTCAATGAAATTTGAAAGGAGGTTGGGAGACCCAAAGAACCTATGCATCAAACATTCATAAGTCTTGGTTCTTAATGCAAAATGATCAATCACTTTGGGATTACGCGACCAACAAGAGGTCCGGTCCATGAAAGTGAAAGTATCCAATTGGATTTTTTTTTATTTCGAATTTGGGACACATTTAGGTCTATGTTAAGCAATCGTCGAGTAATTTAAGAAGTAATTAACCTACAAATGAGGTCGGTCACCACCAATTAAGGTGAACAATGTTAGTGCTAATGCATGTGAGATAAAAAAATATGTAAATCGCTATCCGAATGCAATACCGCACAAAACTAAAGATGAATACCAAATTGAGTTACACTTATGGTATTCTTCCATCTTTAAGTTCAATCACTCATTTTGGTGGATTCAAGCATGAAAATGTCTCACTAATTCAAAGTACCTTAAATGAATTAAATAATTCACTTAAAGGTAGTTTTGAATTAATGAACATTAACTACTCTAATCTACACCCAAAGTCTATTGAAATTTAAGAGAAATCACTCCCATAAGTGCTTCCCAAGGTAAAAATAAAAAGGAGGGAGAAGAAGAAGAAAGAGTAACCAAAAATAAGTTCAAAATAAGCCAAAAACAACTTATGGTCTTGTGTTAACCGGTTGACCAAATAGGTTAACCAGTTAACGCATCAAATTTTCAAATCATGCGCCAAATAACACTGGTTAACTGGTTAACCAGAATACACTGGAAATGGTTAACCGATTAACACTGTATTAGTGGCAGAAAAATGTTGAAATTCAGCGTGATCCATTTTCAAAACCTTTTTTCAAACACTTGATGATCATGATCTGAATTTACACGAATTTTAAAACCAAAATACAGTGAAATCCCTGCAATCAAACACCAATATAAGATCCAATGGATCTAGAATCAAAGGCACTAAAGATCTACATCTTGAATGTTGGTGATGGTGATGGAATCATGGAAAGAGTGAATTACCAAAAGCACTTCTTCAAATTGGACCAAATCAAGCTAGATCTACTGAAATTGATGAACAAGAAAAGATAAGGATTAAGGTTTAGCTCAAATTGATCAAGAATTCAATGTGAATTCTTGATAACTTCAAAATAAGGAAAGAAGAGCTTTAGTGAATTTTTTTGTTTGGGGGGATATTTTACAAGAGATTTGTTGGCTCTCAAAAGCTTGTTGAATGAATGAAATTAGGATGCTATTTAAAGACTTTAGGTATGGGAATTTGGTGGAATAGAGCTTGATTTGGTAATTCAAATTAGGCTTGGTAATTGAAAATTTGGAGGGAAATGGAAAAGAGTGGTGATTAGTGAGGGTTTATGGAAGGAAATGATCAAAGTGATGTATAGAATTCAGAGGGAAATGGATCTAGAAATTCCAAATGAGATCAATGAACAAAGTATGCTGAATTTGAACAAAATATTCAAATTTCTCACTTGTTAACCGGTTAACACATAGGGTTAACCGGTTAACCAAGCTAAAACTTGAATAGTTTATTTAAATGTGATTGCTTGGTTGTTGTGGACCGAGTCTTTTGCGCGTCGAAGAAGGCATGGAAATAAACACATGAACCTTGGAATTCCTTGAATAAATCAATTAACTTGAGAAATCCTTGATCAAATAAATTTGAATTATTTGCGGATACACTTCGACTTTTATCTGTGAAATTTTATTCGAGTTGCAGGACTGCTATTTTTGGCATTTTCAACTTGTTCCTCTTCCTGAAAATGTTAATGAAAGAAAATAAAATATTTTTGGTTTTTAATTAATGGTTAGTAAAAATAAATAAATAAAGAAATTAAAATCAATGGTGATCCCTTGTGAGACATAAACCTACACCCAAGGAGAACCGAGCAACTAGTGCGATCTTGTTTGTATGCAAGATGCAGATTGTAGCGGTAAAATCATGAGTGTAAGCTATTAGTTAACTTAACTCAAGGTAAACAGAGTCACCACCGCGCTTTTATTTTATTCCAAGAGGAAAAGGGAAAAAGAGCGAATAAAACCTAATGAATCTAAAAGCAAGAAAGCTAAAGAAACACATCAGAGAAACAGGTAAGGGGATAAGTTACACAATGGGAAGGTTTTACGCACCCAAAATGTCCGTGGTACTCCACGGGAGCCCTTTGAAAAATTTACTGCTTTTGGTTTGAAAAGGGTTTGTAAAATGTGAGTGGAGGGATGAGAAAAGAATTATTTTTTTATATTTTTGTGTTTGAAGAGGTTTAACGCCTCATGCCTACGTACCCACAAAGTGCAATGCGAGATCAAAACCTCGTAGTTCGTGGTACAAAATTTGAAAAGGGACAATGAGTTGAATTGTTTTGAAAATGTAGAGATAAGTCGTCATTCTTTAGCGAATAATTCCGCTAGAAAGAATGAATCATATCTAAACATACGAAAAGAAAAGTGCACAAAGGCACAAAAACAATTGAGTGAGTTTTTGGATTTTTTAAAGTCTTCGAGAAGAGAATTTCGATATGCTTATATGGATTAACATTTATTAAGAAAATGGAATGAAAAGGTAAAATCACTTGACCTAAGTCAAGGTTTGATTATGAAAATATGTGAAGTTTGAAAACAAAGAAGATTTTGAAAATAGGAAGAAGATTTGAAAATTTAAGAAGTGGGAGGAGATGAAGGGACTATCATAAAAAAGGAAAATAAAGAGATAAGGGAAGAAAGATCTAACCAAACTTGATGACATTCCAAATTATGAGCATAAGAGTTTCATCCTTATAAGCTAGCAAATGGCCAAATAAAGGCTAAATCCAACTTTATGAAGATCAAGGAAAAGGAAGTGTCCTAAGAATCTAAGTCCAAATCTTCACTCCAAATGCTAAGGATAGTAACCAAAAGTCCACAAATTAAAGTCACAAGTTTTTTAGGGGTTTAATCCTTTATTAATGTTTTTGTGTCCAAATGGACAAAAGGAAAATCAACATCAAAATAATAAGAACAAACAATAAACATGATATGGATGAATAAAGCAAAATAGAATAAAGGCAATAAAAGTGCAAGAAATTAAATGTTAGTAACAAAAGAAATTAAATTGCAAGAATATAAAATATTAATAGTAGTAATAGTATAATAATATTTACATAATAATGGTATGGTGAACTTAATCAACCACAACCAAAAAGGAAAAAGTAACCAAAATTGAAGGCAACCGGATCCGCTTAGCATCTTACACTATAGTGATTAATCAAGGCAAATCGAACCGAATTCAATGAAATTTGAAAGGCGATTGGGAGACCCAAAGCACCTACGCATCAAACATTCATAAGTCTCGATTCTCTATGCAATATGATTAACCACTTTGGGATTACGCGATCAACAAGAGATCCGGTCCACGAAAGTGCAAGTACCCAATTAGATTTTTATTTCGAAGTCGGGACACATTTAGGTCTATGTTAAGCAATCGCCGAGTAATTTACGAAGTAATTACCCTACAAATGAGGTCGGCCACCACCAATTAAGGTGCATAATGTTAGTGATAATGCATGCGAGATAAACGATATGTAAATCGTTATCCGAACGCGATACCGCACAAAACTAAAGATGAATACCAAATTGAGCCGTACTTATGGTATTCTTCCATCCTTAAGTTCAATCACTCATCTTGGTGGATTCAAGCATGAAAATGTATCACTAATGAAAAGTACCTTAAATGAATTGAATAATCCACTTAAAGGTAGTTTTGAATTAATAAACATTAACTACTCTAATCTACACCCAAAGTCCATTGAAATTAAAGAGGAATTACTCCCAAAAATACTTCCCAAGGTAGAAATAAAAGGGAGGAAGAAGAAGAAGAAAGAGGAACCAAAAAGGGGCTTAAAACAAGCCAAAAACACCATTATGACTTGTGTTAACCGGTTAACCAATTGGTTAACCGGTTAACGCAAGCAGATTTTGAATAATTTGTGCTGTTTTTAAACTAGTTAACCGGTTAACCAAATGGTTAACCGGTTAACGCTGTACCAGAAGCTGAAAAATGCAGAAAATTCAACATGATCCATTTTGAAACCTTTTCTCAAACATTGGATGATCATGATCTAAATTTGCACGAATTTTAAAATCAAAATACAGTGGAATCCCTGCAATCAAACAACAGATAAAGATCCAAAGGATCTAGAAACAAAAGCACCAAAGATCTACATCTTGAATGTTGATGGTGAATATGGGTTTATGGAGGAAGATGAATTACCAAAAACTTTTCTTCAAATTGAACCAACACAAGCTTAGATCTACTAAAATTGATGAGCAAAAGAATGAAAGGATGAAGGTCTAGCTCAAGTTAATCAAGAATTCAATGTGAATTCTTGATAACATCAAAAGAAAGAAAGATGAGCTTTGTAGAATTTTGGTGTTGGGGGAGTATTTTGCAAGAGGTTTTGTGGCTATCAAAAGCTTGTGGAATGAATGAAATTGTGGTCCTATTTAAAGGTCTTAGGTATGGAAATTTGGTGGAATGGAGCTTGCTTTGGTAATTTGAATTTAGGTTTGGTAATTGGAAATTTGGTGGAAAATGGAAAAGAGTGGTGATTAGTGAGGGTTTATGGTAGGAAATGATCAAAGTGATGTAGAGAAATCAGAAACCAATGGATCTAGAATATTCCAATTAAATCAATAATCTAAGGGTGCTGAATTTGAATAAAAAATTCAAATTTCGCACTGGTTAACTGGTTAACCATTTGGTTAATCGGTTAACCAAGCTGAATTTTGAATTTTTTGTTCAAACATAGCCGCTTGGTTGTTTCGGCCCGATTCTTGTTGTGCGTCGAAGAAGCAAACACATGGTCCTTGGAAATCCTTTGAATGAATCAATTAACTTGGGAAATCCTTGATCTGATAATTTTGAATTATTTGCAGATCGTCTTCGACTTTTGTCTGTGAAATTTACTCGAGTTGCAGGACTGCTTTTTTTTGGGATTTTCACATGGTTCCTCTTCCTGGAAAAAAAATTTAGCAAAAGGAAAAAAAATATTTTTGGATTTTGATTAATGGTTAGTAAAAACGAACAAATAAATCAATTAAAGGCAACGGTGATCCCCTGCGAGGCATAAACCTAACCCGAGAAGAACTGTGCAACCAGTGCGATCTTGTTTGTATGCAAAATGCAGATGAGATGCGAAGATACTTAGGGCAAAAATTAGGGTGTTACACAGATGAAATGCGAAGAAACCTTAGGGGGGAAATTAGGGTGTTACACCAATGATGTGGAAACTAACAAAATTCTAAGATGTCTTACTAGGGAATGGTTACCAAAAGTCACAGTGATCAAGGAAGCCAATGATGTAAGAACCTTGGATTTGACCAAGCTAATAGGCAATCTACAAGAACATAAGCAAGAGCTATTGAATCTAAATGAGCATGAAGTAAGTGAAAAGAAAGAAAAGGACAAGAAATTCAAAGACAACAACAAGAAGAAGAAGTTTATCCATTGAAGACTTCTACTTCCAAATCATCCACCAAAAATGAGTGTGGGAGTGAGTCTAATGACGAAGATGGTGAATTAAATGAGGATATGGGGATGTTTATACGAAGATACAATAGGTACCTTAGGAAGAATGAAATTTCTCATTCGGATAAACGTCTCGTCAATTATAGAAGGCAATCAAATCCCTCCAAGCAATATCAAAGCGAACGTACTAAGTCTAAAGGGTTATGCTACAATTGCGGAAAGCCCAGTCATTATAAACCGGAATATCCTATGTTGAAGAAAGACAAAGGTAAAGATAAATATCAAAATAAGGGTAGCAAGGCAAGGAGAGCTTATATCGCATGGGAAAGCGATAGTGAAGTCTAGAGCAACGACAACTCAGGTGATGAAGAAGAGAAAGTGAATATTTGTCTTATGGCTCATAAAAAGGGAAAAAAGCAAGTAAGACATGTTATATATGATAACTTTGAAAAATTGTCTTATTCCGATTTACTTAGTACTTTTAGAGTTCTCCACCATGAAGCTAAAGAAGCTTTTAAACGCTTAGCCTCCAATAAGCATATTTTTACACATTTGGGGAAAAAGCTTTTCGAATCTCAAAAAGAATTAGAAGCTATTAAGTGTTCCATGGTGAATCCAATTAAGGAAGACAAGAGAGAATGATTTAATTTCCATAGTTGTTAAACTTGTTGTATTTGGCAAAAAGAGGTGAAAACTGTTCAAACTAAACTAGACAAAGTATCACAACCAAAAATGACATTTGCTATTGATCGTTCTAATTTTAGAAATTTTATGAATAATCCATATAAAAAATACACCTATGTGGTGAAGGATCAAATTAGCAAATGAGACACTAAACCAAACTTAACTTGTCTCTATTGTTACAAGAGGGGACATATTAATGCCAAATGCCGATTTAGGAGATTTTTAGTTCCTAAAGGAATTTTCCAATGGTTTCCCAAATGCAACCAAACTTTCACTCACACACAAGGACCCAATGAAAATTGGGTACCTCCATCTCTTGTTTAAATTTGTAGGTGGAGTGTCTTGAGGCTACGGAGAGAGGATAGTTTCTCGATACTGGTTGCTCAATAAATATGACGGGTGACATTTCCTTATTCTATGACTTTGTGGCTAAGAAGAAGTGATTTTTTTACTTATGGTGATTGTCGCTCCCCGGATTTTCATCCTGGTGCAAACGCGAACCATCGGCGATGTTGGAGGTTGAGGTTGAATAGAGTCGCCAGCTAGGCATTTTTATCCCGAAGGAAAGGTAATGTTGCATAAACCTAAAAAGAGATGGATAAGACGGTAGTGAGCCAAAGAGACTGAGTAAGGGAGTTGGTTACGACCTGGGAAGGTATTAGCACCCAGATCGTCCGTCGTACTCGACGGGATCCACGCTTACTTGATTGTGTTTTAAAGGGGGTAAAGTGTATGTGCATTTGTGTATAAAAGCTAGAATATACAGAGTGTCAGTGCAAAAGGATATGGAATTCAAGATTAGGCTTTGAAAAGAAAAAGCTGGAGGAAGGAGAGGGGGGAGACAAGGAGTCTTTTGTTCGATAACTGTTAAGTTATGCCTACGTATTCTCTCGTGCAATGAGGAAGTCAGAACACCGTAGTTAGATTCAAAGAGACTTAGATGATTTGTTGTGAACTTCTTACTTGTCTATGCTCAAGTGTATGACTCATCTGGCTCGAGTGCTAACTGTCTTTCATTAGACGGAAGAAGCAAGTTCTCGTTTTCAGAGTGAATGTGATGAGAAAAGAATCCTGGAGGGGACGTTTATTGTTTGTTTTTGTGCTTTCAGTTTTTTTATTGTTTTTGGTGTTTTGTGTAAGATAATGAGCTTAAGCCTAAATCAAAGGTTAGTAAACTCATTATATCCTCCCTGATCAGGAATAATGAGCCAACTTAAGCATGAGATGAAGATCCCAATTTAATTACCATGATGATATAAGATTAAGATCATTAACCTACTTTGGTAATTATTAAGTGTTTTTAGGTTTTTGTTTAAGGTTAAGTAATGAGTTTAATCTCCAATCAAATATTAGTGAACTCATTACACCATCTTAAGAGAAGGATGATAGATGAGAACACTTAAGCTGAGGAAGATACCTCAACTTAATCCATGGTTATGGATTAAATTCATTATATAACAATCCTTTATTAAGTGGATTTTAATTAAAGATTGGATGAAGAAGTGTGTTTTATGTTTTCAAGATTTTAGCATTAGGGGGACTTGTCCATTGAACACTAGGGTTAGTCCCTCTGAACCACCAGGCAGAGATGTAACCCTAATATAAGACCCAAGTTACAAGCTTAAGTCATTAATGATTATTAGGTGGTTTTGATTGAATGTTAAAACAACTTAAAGGTTTAGCACTAAGGATCAAAGTTATACACTCCATCCTAAGATAAGGATACATGCATAACCCTAATTCAGAGTCCCAAAACTTTAACTGTGTAGCCTTGATTATGAGATGAGAGAGAGACTCAAGGAGACTCAAAAGGTAAAAACTAGGGGGGACTATGTAAAACCCTAAAGTTATCATGCTTGGATGTTCCTATGGTTTGTGAGGCATCAAGAGAAGTCTTTAAGTTGGCCACCAAAGGAAGAGAAGCAGATGAAAAGAGAGAGAGAGAGAGAGAGAGAGAGAGAGAGAGAGAGAGAGAGAGAGAGAAGAAGAATTAGGTTACTTACTTCATGAAGAAGTTAAGTAACCTAGGAACAAGAGATAACATAAGTGAATGAGATTCACTTCAAACACAAACAAAATGAATAAAAATAAAGAGAGAAAGAGAGGTTGGATGTGGATGCACATCCACATCCTGATTAACTTACCAAATGCACCTGAAATGGTTAGTTTTGAAAGCAAGATATGTACAAATTCAAAAGCATAAGCAAATCAAGAGATAAAAAATTGAAAATGCATCCAAGGGGACCCTAAACACTCATGAGAATACAATCCAAAGGGGGAGGTCTAAAGGTTTACTAAGTTCAAGTTATGGTCATCCTAAGATTTGCTAGGGTTTTGGATACTTCTCAAAGGGAAAATGCACATTAATTTGAAAATTCAAGATAAAAATGAGACAAATATATATTTAGAAACCAGAGGTTAAATGTGAAAGATTTTAAAAAGAATCAAATGCAAACTCATCTTGGTTTGAGAGAAATGAATTTTTGAAGTTAGGATTGAAAAATATGAAATTTAGAAACCCTAATTCAAAGAAAATTGGCAAAGTTTGATCAAAACCAAAAAGAAATTTGTGATATGAGTTTGAAAATGTTTATAAATGTTCAAGAAACCTCTCTGATTTTTTTGGTGATTTTTAAATACTTTAAAGTATTTTTAATTAATTAAATGGACTTAATTAATTAAAATATACAATTAAATTATTTAAAATTCATTTTTTAATGGAAAAAATAAAAATAAAAATATTTTTGGGTTCTGAAAATTAATTAAAGTGATGATAAAAAATTTCAGAATTTTTAAATGATTTTTGGTATTTTTAATAAATAAAACAAAATAAAATGAAATAAATAAATAAAAAGAAAATGAAAAGTATGCAAAATAAATGGATGAGATTGCGCAGGAGGGAGATCAAGGGCCAGGATGAGAAGTCTGATTGACTTGAGGTATGAGGATCCTAAGGTTGTGGTTTAAAATTGCATTTCGCGCGTGATCCTATGGCCCATACTTAATCTGGCAATTAATTACGTTTTATTTTAATTAATCAGGATTTAAAAATAATGACACAATCTGAAGCGTTCATTCCTTAACCTAATAATGATCCAAGTGCCTACAATCAATATGGGAACCCAACCCTAAACACTTTCAGATGACCGGAAAATTGCTCCGATCATCTTCTCTGGTGGACCAAAACATCAACTTCTTCCCTATTGATATCCTTTCTTTGTTCACATATCAAAAGAAAAATGTTTTTATAATCTTCAAAGATTAAATTTATTAAATTTGTTTTAAAAATCATCATCAACAATAAATTGAAATTTTGTAAACAGAAACAATATAAAGAATTTCAAACAATTGAATAAAAACTCAAATTCATTGATAGAATGGTAGTCAGCAAATGGCATGACTCCATGGATCATTACAAGTTTGAAAAATGGTAAATACATGGAAAAGGGCTACATTGAAATACAATGATCAATATTCTCCCTATCAACTTTGAACTCCACTGTGTCCAAATCTTCAGTCAAGGATGAGTGAGTAAGAATCTTTGATGGGAAATTCTTCTGAGGGATAGAATCTGAAATCCTCGGTCGTTACAAATGATCCAGTCTATTGATGCAGTTACTTGCCATGATCCCTAACTTTTGCCTAGATTTCCCTTTCGAGTTTTCAATCTACCGGGATAATTATTTCTGTTTATGTCTCTAATTTTTGCCTGGACCGCCCTTTCGGGTTTTCAATCCACCGAGACGCTCATTTTTGCCTAAGCCGCCCTTTCGGGTTTTCAACTTAGCGAGCTGTTCTTTTATTTTTTTAGGCGAAGTATTTCTTGACTGCATCCGCATTCACAGGGCGAGTGATCTCCTCACCATCCATAGTTACAAGAATTAACGAACCGCCAGAGAAGGCTTTCTTGACAACATATGGGCCATCATAGTTCGGAGTCCACTTGCCCCGAGAATCCCTAATGAAAGACTGAATCTTTTTTAGCACGAGGTCGCCTTCTCTGAATACACGAGGTTTGACATTCTTGTCGAAAGCTTTCTTCATTCTTTGCTGGTACAACCGACCATGACACAAAGCTGTTATTCTCTTTTCCTCATTCAAATTCAACTGATCAAATCTACTCTGACACCATTCAGCCTCGGTCAACTTGGCTTCCATCAGAACTCTCATTGATGGGATCTCAACCTCGACGGAGAGCACTGCTTCTGTACCATAAACAAGTGAGAAAGGGGTTGCCCCTGTTGAAGTGCGAACAGATGTACGATACCCATGCAAAGCAAAAGGGAGCATCTCATGCCAATCCTTGTATGTCACAACCATCTTCTGAATGATCTTCTTAATGTTCTTATTCGCAGCTTCAACAGCCCCATTCATCTTCGGTCTATATGGAGAATAATTATGGTGCTGAATCTTGAATCCTTCACAAAGTTCTTTCATCATCTTATTATTCAAGTTTGAACCATTATCAGTAATGATTCTATTTGGAACACCATATCTGCAGATAATGTTATTCTTGATAAACCGAACCACAACTTGCTTGGTCACATTAACATATGATGCCGCTTCCACCCACTTCGTGAAGTAATCAATTGCCACAAGAATAAAACGATGTCCATTCGAAGCCTTGGGTTCAATCATACCGATCATATTGATTCCCCACATAGAGAAAGGCCACGGGGAAGAAATCACATTGAGATAAGCTGGTGGCACATGAATCTTATCAGCATACACTTGACACTTATGACACTTTTTCACATACTTGCAACAATCGGATTCCATTGTCAGCCAATAATAACCTGCTCTCAACATCTTTTTAGCCATTGCATGCCCACTAGCATGAGTGCCAAAAGATCCTTCATGAATTTCTTTCATTAACATGTCTGCTTCGTGTCTATCCACGCATCTGAGCAAGACCATGTCAAAATTTCTCTTATAAAGCACATTTCCATTCAGGAAGAAATTGCCTGCCAATCTCCTTAAAGTCCTCTTATCTTTATCGGATGCCCCAAGTGGGTATTCCTGACTCTGGAGAAAACATTTAATATCATGATACCAAGTCTTGTCATCATGGACCTCTTCAACTGCAAACACATGAGTTGGTCTTTCAAGTCGCATCACTCTGATCATGGGAACATCATTCCACTGGTGCACCTTTATCATAGAAGCTATAGTTGCTAAAGCATCCGCCATCTGATTCTCATCACGAGGAACATAATGAAACTCAACTTTAGTGAAGAAAGTTGATATCTTCCTGGCATAATCTCTATAACGGATCAAGTGGGGTTGATGAGTTACCCACGTACCCTGGATCTGATTGATTACCAAGGCAGAATCTCCATACACATCAAGATGCTTAATCCTCAGATCAATAGCTTCCTCAAGACCCATAATACAGGCTTCATACTCAGATTCATTATTGGTACAAGGAAAAGTCAACCTCGCAGCAAAAGGAATATGTGAACCATGGGGAGTAATGATCATTTCCCCAATTCCTCTTCCGCATGCATTTACAGCACCATCAAAGACTAAACCCCATCGAGATCCAGGCTCCGGCCCTTCCTCAATCAAAGGTTCATCATAATATTTCATTTTCAAGTACATCACATCCTCATCTGGAAAATCAAACTTGATAGGTTGGTAATCATCAATTGGTTGATGTGCCAAATGGTCAGCCAAGATACTACCTTTTATAGCTTTCTGAGCTCGGTACTCGATATCATATTCTGACAATAACATTCGCCAACGAGCAATCCTCCCAGTCAAAGCAGGCTTTTCAAATATATACTTGATCGGATCCATTTTAGAGATCAACCAAGTTGTATGATTCAGCATATACTGGCGAAGAAGCTTTGCAGCCCAAGCTAAGGCACAATAAGTTTTTTCAAGCATGGAGTACCGAGACTCACAATCAGTGAATTTCTTACTCAAGTAGTAAATTGCATGTTCTTTTCTTCCAGATTCATCTTGCTGACCAAGCACACAACCCATGGAATCTTCCAACACAATCAAGTACATGATCATCGGTCTACCTTCCACCGGAGGAGACAAAATAGGAGGTTCAAGCAGATATTCATTGATACTTTCAAACGCCTTCTGACAATCATCTGTCCAGACACAACCTTTATCTTTCCGAAGCAACTTGAAGATCGGAGCACATGTGGCAGTCATGTGAGAGATAAACCTCGAAATATAATTCTAACGGCCCAAGAATCCTCTTACTTGCTTTTCAGTTCTTGGACCAGGCATTTCCTGAATAACTTTCACTTTATCAGGATCAACTTCAATGCCTCTTTGGCTGACAATGAAACCTAACAACTTTCTAGAACGTACACCAAATGTGCACTTATTCGGATTCAAACGAAGCTTAAACTTCCTTAACCTCTGAAACAACTTCAGCAAATGTTCAACATGATCCTCTTCAGTCCTCGACTTAGCGATCATATCATCAACATATACCTCGATTTCTTTGTGCATCATATCATGGAAAAGTATGGTCATAGCTCTTTGGTATGTCGCACTGTAAACACCCCAAATTTGCCCTCACCCATTCACACCATGGCTTGTGATATTTTCATATGCATAAACTCAATCATAGCATCTCATACCACATTTTTGATTCACTGCATTGCTTCTAAGTCATCTGCATCTAGGGTTTGTGATCTGAGCAATCCAAGAGCTTTTTGAGCCACTCCAAAGGTCATCAATCACTTCAAAGGGGTCCATGTATGTTCAAGCATCATATTATATCCCCACAAAGTCAAGGAAGTCAAAGAATCACAAGAACTGGGATTGGCATGGAAGCAGAGCCAGGTTTAACTGCACAGATGACCTAGAATTAGGGTTTTGGTTTCAAAGGCCATAACTCCAATTTTTTTTGGTCATTATTGTTTCTATTGGTCTCTATATGGTATAGGGATCATGCATATCAATTTTCATGAAGAAATTCCATGTGGAAGTCATCTCATCAAGAGTTGACTTCTTGAGCAAGTCAGTGCAAAATCAGGGCATCTGAGGCCCCCAATGACCCAACCAAAGGGTGTTCATCATCATTTTGATTGTGTATGGTCTTTATTTGATCATAGAAGATGTGGGAAGTTCACAAAATTAAGGAATTTCAAGCCATTTGCAAAGTTGACTTTTTGGGAAAATGACTTATAATGGAAACTTGCCATTTTGGGAAACTTTTTCAATCCTTGCTTTTTTATTCAAAATGCTTCAAATGGGAAAACTTTGGTCATGAAAGTTGTAGAATGGATCATTCCCTTTTCAAAAAAGTACAAGAACTCATTCTAATTCATTTTGGATCAAAAGTTATGGCTTGTCAAAGTTGGGGAAAATCACATAATTTCAAGTTTTCTACCAAAGAGGCAAAGTTGCAAAACCACTTGCCAAGACAAATTGTCCTATCAAATGGACTTCTAATCTTCATACAAACATGAACTAATGTCTAAAGGTCAGATTACATCAAGAGTTTGCTCATTTTTATGGCTTGTGGATCAAGAAACTTCAAAAGGGGCAAAGTGGAACAAAGTTGCAAAACCTCACTCAAACCCTAATCCATGTGCTGGCTGACTTCAAAATTGATCCTATGGTTCTCCTTACTTCTTGCTGCGCAGGACACCCCTCTTGTCCTTGGCTGGCCATGATCCCATACCTCTCTTACACAAAGCTTGACTTTTTGGCAAAAGACCCATACCAATCACAATAGGGCACACCAACTCCACAGACCTATCCATGAGTGATAAGTGGACCAAAGGCAAGCCATAACACATAACAATTCATGCTGAAACACTCTCCAAGCCATAGTTACCAAAAATCCTCCAACTTGCAAAACCATTCGAAACACATAGCTCAAGCATCAAACACAAAAACAAACTTCACAAAACATCTCAGCACACTCCCCTGATCATTTCCCTGCCCTGAAACCTCACATAATCCAAATACGATTTCTTCCCCTCTTTGAACAGAACTCAAGCAATCTCTCAAACTAGCCCAAATAAACTCCATATAAGTTTTGCAAACACTTGAGGGAGGTCAGTGGAGTTGATTGGAAGCAAGGAATTGGTCCAGAAGCTCTTGGGTTGAAAGCTTCGATTCCGATAGCCATGGAAATTCATTTTTCCATAACTCTTATTTCTTGTTTCTAAAATGATCTACATGCTTCCCTGAGTTCACTGAACCTTTTATTTTCGAAAATGATTGAGTTTTGAGGTTGTATGCTTGTTCTGAAACTTTGCCCGTGAAATGCTTTTTGTTTTAATTCTTGAGTTTGAGTGAAAATAAATGATTTTGATTGCTGGATTCTTGTTTAGAGTGGTCTAATGATTGATTCTGGAGAGATTTGTGAAGTTTCATGGCGTATTAAGAAAGATTGAGTGAGGACCTTGCCGGAGAAGATGACCGGAACACTGTTCCGGTCATCTGAAAGTCATTAGGGTTCAGATTAGGGCTTTAATCATAATTAGGCCAGTTTGAATGTAGGCCGTCCATTAGCGCGCGTAGTCAATTCCCGCCCCTGTGAGTTTGAATCTCATCCATTGGATTGGCTGACTTTCTTATTTTTCATTTAAAATTCATTTTATTTTCATTTGTTTTGATTTATTTTGCACGAATTAATAAAAATAGCAAAAAACCTTTAAAAATTCTGAAATGTTTTGTCAAAGGTTCAATTAATTTTCAGAATACAAAAATATTTTTATTTTTTATTTTTTGCATTAAAAATTATTTTTAAATCATTTAAAAGTTTATTTTTAATTAATTAATGAAAATTAATTAATTATAAATACTTTTAGGTATTTAAAAATCACAAAAAAATTCATGTAGCATTTAGAAACATTTAGAAACATTGTCCAACACTCAAACTAGATTTCTTTTTTGTTCTTGGTACCCTTTGATGATTTTCAATGGAATTAAATTCATTATTAGGCAATATTTTGTGACAAACTTCAAAAATTCATTTCTGCCTAACCATTGAGAGTTGGATGATGATTCTTTTTGCACTGCATCTTGCATAGCATGTAGTTTATAGGATAAAATTGGCATGAATTGATCTTGCATTTTCAATTTGTTTTTCATTTTTCTTGACAAGGTACCTTAAATCCCTAGCAACCTTAGGAAATTCATAGCTCTCACTAGGTTAAGAGTTAGATCCCCCCCTTTGGGCAGTGAGTTTGTATAGGTTTAGGGTTCCTTTGAATGCATTTTCAAATTTTTATCATTATGTTTGCTTCTGGTTTTGAATTTTGTTTTGTGCATTGATCATAAACCCTAATTTGGGTCTTCCTTTGCATCCAGTTCTCCTTTGCTTGCATACCATGACTTGCCATGACATTTTGTGCATCCATTTGATTCATAATACATCTTAAGACATATTAGAATCATGTTTGATCATTGCATCTCACATTTGCCATGTTATATGTCTTTTGCATTCCATAACTTTTCATGTACATTCATGGCTCCAAGCATGCTTCTTTTGCATCCATATGTTTGTATGATCATTCTCATGCCTTGCCTCATGTTTGCATCATCTCTTAGCATCATTAAAATCATGTATTTGCTTCTAACTTTGTCTTGTATCATGCCATTTCATCTCATTTGCATTGCATTTCATTTCTTTTACTAACTTTTCAGGTGGTAAGTTACTTTGAGAAGTGAATTTGCCTTCACTTCTCACATTCTCTTTTCATTTCTTTCATAATTCATTTGCTGAATTTTTGTATGTGTATTGGATTGAGCTTGCTCATTCTTGTTCATCTTACCTTCTTTCTTCAAGCAACTTGACTTCTTGAGTGAAGCAAGTTGTTTTGCTTCTCTTTGTTTCTTGTTCCCTTCATCTTGTTCCTCCTTGGTGGCCTTTGAAGATCTCTTTCTTTCTTAAGCCTCACAAACCCTAGGAATGACCAAGCATGATAACAATTAGGGTTTGATTAGTCCCCCACTTAGCTTTTACCTTTGTGTCTCTTTGAGTCTTCTCTTCTCATCTCATAATCAGGGACTAAACCCTAAAGGCTTTAAGGCTTTGTGATTAAGCTTATGCCTGCATCCTTCTATTAGGATGGAGTGTATAACTTTAATCCTAAGTGTTAAAACTTTAATGTGTTTAAATCCTCTAATCAATTCACTTAATAATCACCAAGACATCAAGCTTGTAACTTGGGCCTTGCATTAGGGTTCTAATTCTTCCTTAATTGGTTAAGAAGGACTAACCCTGGTGTTAATGGACAAGTCCCCCTCAAGTTGTCTTACAAATCATAAAAATCACTTCTTCATCTTATCATTAACTAAAATCCATTTAATAAAGGCCTTGTTTTGTCATGAGGTTAATCCCTAATCATGGGTTAAGTTGAGGAGTCTTTCTCAGCTTAAATGTTCTCATCTATTATCCTTCTATTAGGATGGTGTAATGAGTCCATTAAATCCTTGATTATGGCTTAATCTCATTACTTAACACTAAACAAAAACAACAAAAACATCTAAATAATCACAAGTAGGTTAATGATCTTAATCCTACATCATGGTAATTAAGTGTGAGATGCTGACTTCACACTTAAAGTATTCTCATTACCCCTAATCAGAGGGAGGATGTGATGAGTTTACTAACCCATTGGTTTAGGCTTAAGCTCATTTTCCTATAAAAAACTCCAAAAGGCAATAAAAGACTGAAAACACAAAAACAAATAATAATCGTCTCCTCCGGGATTCTTTTCTCATCTCATTCATTCACAAACGAGAACTTGCTTCTTCCGTCTAACGCAAGACAGTTTGCAACTGAGCCAGACAGGTCATACACTTGAGCATAGACAAGTAAGCAGTTCATCAGTCAATTTACCTTTTAGTCTCTTTGGGTCGAACTACGGTGTTCTGACTTCCTCATTGCACGAGAGGATACGTAGGCATAACTTAACAGTTATCGAACAAAATTCTCTGTGTATTCCCCCCTCTTTCCAGCATCATTCTTTAAGCCTCATAGTCTTGAGCATTTCATTCTTTCTACACTGACACTTCATTTATACACTTCACATTCCTTTTACACTGACACTTGCATTCTTTCCAGCTTTGATACACAAATTGCACTGACACTACCCCTTTATAGCACAAATCTTTTAAGCGTGGATCCCGTCGAGTACGGCGGACAATCTGGGTGCTAATACCTTCCCAGGTTGTAACCAACCCCCTTTCTCAGTCTCTCTGGTTCGCAACCGTCTTATCCATATTTTTCTAGGTCTATGCAGCATTACCTTTCCTTCGGGATAAAAATGCCTAGCTGGCGACTCTTTCTTTCCCTTGAGTTCACGCCTGTGTGTTCTCATCCCCCCTTTCGCCGACCGTTCGCGTCTGTACCCCTTCTGACCTTGGGTGTCATTTGGTGGGAGCGACAGCTTGGCGACTCTTCTGGGGAACCTTATACTGTAACCAGGGCTTCTGGTTCTTTTTGTGGGTTCCTCCTAGCGCTTGCTTGATTTATGTTTACTGGGGTGTTATGTGCTAATTGTGTTTATATATTTGTTTTATTTACTGCTTTATGTACAGTTATTTATTGCTTTCTTTACAGCTTTATACATCATACTGTCATATTGTCATCTGGCTGGATCTAGTTTTTGTTTTGGTGGGTGGGGTTCTACTGAGAGGTCAAGGTCCTATACCTGGGATCTGAGTGACACCTAGGCTAGAGTGGTTCATGTTCTTTCCCATTCCATTTCGGTATGGTGCGGGAATATGAAACACGGTTCAGATGTGGGTTTCTTCTTGAGAACTCTGTGCTACAGATTTCCTGTAGTGCTAGGGCTATCTACGAAGCCTGCTAAGTCTGGATGACCATTATCATGACCTTCAGAAACTGAGGTGAATTAGAGGAGGATCTTTTATGGTTATTGTAAACACTGTACCTCCAGGTTAGAAGTGTTTACACTTCTCATAACTGATCCAAGTCTGAGGATCCTTGTTTTAGAATATTGCCTGTGAGGGGGTTGGGCTGTTTACAGGTTTGCAGGTACCATTGGCCACATCATACCCTGCTACTTGTTTGATTAAGAACACCTCACTTTGGACAGTTCTTGTGATTTAACCCTGGACATTTGACTCTTTATTTGAGTCCCCCACCTTGGTTACTGGACTTCTAAACCTTCATCTGGACTTCTTGAACATACATGGATTTATATCAAGGCAGTTAATCAGATCCGGCTTGATCACAAACCCTTGCATATCATTTGCATACTCATCATTTGCATCATTTTAACATTTGTTTATTTGTTTTTCAGGGTATCCATATTGTATCTGGCTTGGTTTTGACCCCTTCATCTGCATAGACCTTTGTTCATCAGTGATCTGCTTCAGCTATCTTCATCAGCTACCTGCTTCAGTTACTTTCATCATCAGCCTATCAGTGGCTCATCTCCAATATCAGTCTTCATCATCAGCACTTGTTTTCAGCTCTTCACCAGCAGTCATGGCACACAAAAAGAGCAACATTTCATACCATTTCTTTGAGCCTGAGCTAGCTGGCATCAGGAAGGTCCAGGAACTTGTCACTCCAGACCACATCCCATTATTCAGAAAGCATTATGGAGGCATCCTTGACATGGTTATGGACCTAGACCCTTCTCAGAGGAGTTTGATCCACACTTGCCTACAGTTCTATGACCCTCCTTTGAGATGTTTCACCTTCCAGAACTTTCAGCTAGGACCTTTGTTGGAGGAGTTCTCATCATTGGTTGGAGTGCCTGTCAGGGGTGATATCCCCTTCAACCCAGAGATGACTTCTCTCAGCAATGGAGAAGTGGCAAAAGCACTGCACCTGGAACCTGTTTTGATTAAGCAGAACATGACAACAAAGGCTGGCATTCCTGGTCTACACTTGGATTTCTTGACTTCTCAGGCCATCCTGAAGGCCTCCTTGGGAGAATGGAAGGCGGTTTGTGCATTGTTAGCCCTCAGTATATATGGGGCTATACTTTTTGCAGATGAGCCCAAGTTTATCAGCAAGAATGCTATTCATCTTTTCCTTCTGAGGAACCCAGTACCCACCTTGCTGGGAGATTTCTATTATTCTGTTCATCAAAGGAATGAAAAGCAAAGAGGAAGGTTGGCGAGATGCTGTGCTCCTCTATTTCATACCTGGCTGCTCAAACACTTACCCAAGACTGATGCCTTCCTGAATCCTCACCAACAGAAGAATTGGGCTAGGAGACTTATTGCTTTGACTTCAGATGACATCAGATGGTGCACCCAGAGCACCAAAGGCAGGGACATAATTACTAGCTGTGGGCAGTTCCCCAATGTATCTCTAATAGGAGTGAAGGGTTGCATCAACTACAATCCTTTGTTGTTTAAGAGACAGTTGGGCTATGCTTTGGTTCACCCTCCTAGAGTGCAAGACTTGGCTGAAACCCTGTATTGTGAGATAAAGCCTAATCTAGTTGCTGTCAGACAAGCATCCTGGGCTTGGGACAACATCCAGACCAAAGGGATGGCCATTCTTGCGAAATGCAACAATGTGGCTTCATCTCAGTATTATGAATGGTCCCATGCTAGAGCTCAGATTTCTGGGATGCCTTTCACCATTGAGGATACACCTGGACCATCCACAGTACCACCTCCAGCCACTGTCAGCCTGGAAGAATTTGAGAAACTGAAGGAGAGAAATGAGAATTTGTCTCAAGCTCTGAAGAGGACCCTCTGGGAGAGGAGTGATGGTCGCCTAGACATTGAGAGGTTGGAAAAGCTTAAGGTGGAGCATATAGCCAGGATTGAGAAAGCAGAGGACTACATCAAGAAATCAAGAGCTGGAAAGCAGATTTTGAAGAATGCCTGCAAAGAGGCCCAGTTTCAGAAGGCTAGGACTGATCTTTATCTAAAAGAAAGTCAAGATAGGTGGGTCAGAATCACTGAAGCTCGCACTCAAGAGGATAAGAGAACTCAGGCCAGGATTGAGCAGTTAGAGGCCAATGAAAAGAAACAACAGGAGGCTCTGCTAGTAGCCCAGAAAGAGATTTCAGAATTGAAGATTAGGCTCTGCTATATTTGTCAGTTTGTTTCATTTGAGTTCCTTTTCTCAAGCAACATCAAAGCATCTTCCTCAGGGTCTGGAAAGGTCAAAACCAAGAGCCAAGCCGGATACCTTGGAAAATAAATAAGCATACTGCATTGCATACTAACTTTTGTTTTGTTTTGTAGGTTTTTGTTTTGTTTGTTACTAACTCTGTTGTGGTTCAGGAATTATTGCTCGCCGTCGGGTGTTCCCTCTCAACCGTCCGCACAGGTATCCTACTCGCAACAACCTTCCTGGTATCCAGATGGATCAAGTACAGCAAGATCTGACAGAGGTCAGAACTCAAATGGTTAATGAAAGGCTGGAGATGAGAAACCAAATGACCCAGTTCATGGAAGTAATGAATGGCTTGGCTCAAAGTCAAGAAAGGTTGAGGGCATTGGTAGAAAGGAAAACCCCAGAAGGACCCCATCTGGGAACTGGAGCAACAAGTAACAATGAGAGGGGTCAGCCTCATGTTAACCCACCAGTATATGGGCCTCATCTGCATCCGGAGATCAACATCCCGACTAATGTGCAAGGAAATACTACTGCAGGCAGGATTTTACAAGAAGACCCCCAAGAAGAGCAGTTTACTGTAATGGGAGCTGGGGATGAAGCCTATGATAGGAGGTTTGATGAAATTGCTGAAAAGTTGAGATCTATGGAGTCTCAAAATTCCCTGGGTTTTGATGTCATGGATATGGGGTTAGTGGATGGGGTAAGGATTCCCCACAAGTTTAAACCCCCGTGCTTCGATAAGTACAATGGAACTTCCTGTCCACAAACTCACTTACAATCCTTCCTGGGGAGACTTAAGGCATACACCATGGATGAAAAACTGTGGATGTTTTACTTTGAAGACAGTTTGACTGGGGCTTCAAGGGAATGGTACTCTCACTTGACCAGAGCTACTATCAGATGCTGGAAGGACCTAGCTGAAGCCTTCATCAGGCAGTACCAATACAATCTGGACATGGCTCCTAACAGAACCCTTCTGATGGGAATGTCTCAATCCTCCAGAGAAAGCTTCAGGGAATATGTCCAGAGGTGGAGACAGCTTGCTGCTGCTGTCCAGCCACCCATGTCGGAAAGAGAAATGGTCGACATGTTTATGAATACACTGCAAGGAACATATATTGACAGGCTAGCTGCCTTTTCTTCCACCAGCTTCGCTGACGTAGTCATAGCTGGAGAAAGAATTGAAAGCCTTCTGAAGATGGGCAAGATTTCTGATAATGGTGCAAGTTCGTCAAGTAATCCCAGAAAGCCTTTTGTGGGACCTAGAAGAACCGGCGAGACAAATGCCATTCATGCCAGCAGGGGCAGACCTCAGTATGTTCACAGATCAGTAGCAGCTATCACCATTCCAACTCCGATTCCTCAGCAACCAACATATCAACAACAACAACAACCACTTTATCAACAACAAGTTCAGTATCCGCCACAGAGAGCCTACAACAACAACAACAATAACAGCAATCAACAGCAAAGACCCTTTCAACAAAGACCATCACAGGCCAATAGGGTGATTGATCCAATCCCTATGCCTTATGCCGCTTTATTGCCACAACTCCTGAAACTCAACTTGGTTGAATTAAGGACATTGGCACCCCCAGATCCCTCCAATCTTCCAAGAAATTATGATGTCAACGCCAGATGTGCCTTCCATTCCAATGCACCTGGCCACAATACGGAGAAATGCAGGGCTTTACAAATGAAGGTACAAGACCTGGTGGATTCTAAAGCTCTCAACTTTGCACCCCCTCCAAGTGTCACCAAGAATCCCATGCCCAATCATGGAGGACCAAGAATTAATTCCATTGAGGAAGACAAGCCATCTTTCTTAATCACCAGCGTTGGGCAGATTCGGACACCTCTGGTAGAAATTAAAGCCCAGCTCCTAGAGTGCCGGATGTTCCCCGGGTGTGAGCTCATTTGTGGGTACTGCAACATTTCAGTCAACGGGTGTGATAACTTGAGAAGCGGCATAGATGGTCTTATCAAAAGTGGTATACTTCAGATCACAACAACGGCTCCTACAAATCCAGCAATCCCTTTGACAACAATTCCTGACTCTTCTACAACTGCAACAACAATCATTCCGACCAATTCATCAATATCATCAACAATGGCTTCATCCATCACTTCAACAAATCAGATGTCAACAACCTTTTCTTCTACAACATCAACATCCATATATCCAGCAGGACCTTCTACAACACCAACAACAATTAATGAAGATATCTCAGCAGTCACTATTTATTATGATCCGTCAAGTGTTCCTCCAGACAACAACTTTCAGCAGCAAACAGTGGCACTTCCTGCCAGGTCACCCGTCACCATTTACTACGATCTGCACACTATTTCAGTACCCTTCTCTGCAGCAGTCAGTCCAGTTACCATTATGGTGCCTGGGCCTGTTCCATATGAAAGCAGTAATGTCATACCTTGGCATTATGGCTCTGACCTCTACTGCAACGGGGAGAAAATCACTTTGGACTCTTCAACTTCTTCTCCACAGATTGATAATGTTGGGGGAGGCGGGGGCTTCACCAGAAGTGGACGCCTTTTTGCCTCACAAGTGCAAAGACCTAACGCCGAAGCAAAAGCTGCTGCAAAAGCAAAGGGGAAGAGTGTGATAGTTGAAGAACCAATCATCAAAGAAACTCATAAGACGTCTTTTGAACAAGATGTAGACGAGTTTATGAGGATTATAAAGAGTAGTGATTACAAAGTGGTGGATCAGCTTCACCAAACTCCCTCAAAGATCTCCATATTATCCCTGCTGATGTGTTCTAAAGCTCACAGGAATGCATTACTAAAAGTCCTGCACGCAGCGTATGTGCCCGAAGAGATCACAGTTAATCAGCTAGAAACTGTGGTGGCAAATGTCAACACCAGTCATGGACTGGGCTTCACCAATGCTGACTTAACAACTGAGGGACGTAACCACAACAAGGCTTTACACATCACCCTAGAATGCAAGGATGCTGTTCTATCTCATGTGCCGGTGGACACTGGGTCTTCACTCAATGTTCTACCAAAGAAAGCCTTGGTGAAGCTGGAGTACGATGGCTTGGCATTGCGTCCAAGTAATTTGGTGGTGAGAGCGTTTGATGGCTCTAAAAGATCAGTGCTAGGGGAGATTGATCTGCCTGTGATGATTGGCCTGCAGACTTTTAAAATTACCTTCTATGTGATGGACATTCAGCCGGCCTACAGCTGTTTGTTGGGTAGACCTTGGATCCATGCCGCTGGCGCTGTTACGTCTACCCTTCACCAGAAGCTGAAATTCGAGTGGGAAGGCCAGATTATCACCATCTGTGGTGAAGAGGACATCTTTGTTAGCCATCTGGCTACGTACAAGTACATTGAGATGGATGGAGAAATCCATGAAACCATGAGCCAGGGATTTGAGGCCCTGAACATAAATGAAGCATCTGCTATACTGGGAACCTCCATGACGTCTTATCAGCAAGCCAGGAAGGTTGTTGAAGAGGGGACTGCCCAAGGCTGGGGCAAACTGCTGCCTGTGGAGAAGAAGGAGGACAGATTTGGGTTGGGTTACAAACCAACTCAACAAGATCAATCAGAGGCTGCTAAGGAGCCCAGTTTTGTCAGCGGGGGAATGCTCACCCCGGATGCAGTGAACAACTTGGAAGATGAGTCGGAAGATGAACGCAACCTGGAGAGCTGGATACGTCCAAGGACCCCGGGGAGCCATATCTCAAACTGGTCTTCCCAGGAAATTATAAGGGTTACTCCTGCAGAGTAATTATTATTTCCTGTATTTTTAAGCATGCATCAAGTCTTGCATCTTGCCCAAGATGACAAGACTCATTTTGTAATCGGGCCATCTTGTAATTTTGTGCAAACAGATCAATCAATGAATATCGGACATCTTTTGCAAATGAGTCTTTTTCTTTTCCGCTCACTGTTTTTCATTTTTCTTTTTGTACAAAAATAAAATGGCGATGTTTTCCAAAATGATAACTTCATTTCACCTTTTTTCTAAACAAGATTAAAATCAATCACTAAAATGAACAATCTAAACCCTTGCAGAGAGTGCCTTTCCTGAAGAGCTAGCTAGGTTGTTAAGGCAAGAGGAGAAAGTTATCACTCCTCATCAGGAGGAGATTGAAACGGTTAATCTTGGTACGGAAGAAGATGTGAAAGAGGTTAAGATCGGGGCCCGCCTACAAGACTCAGTGAAAGAACGACTGATTGATATGCTTCGAGAGTATGTGGATGTTTTTGCTTGGTCTTATCAGGATATGCCAGGGTTGGACACCAATATTGTCATGCACAAGCTGCCTTTAAGAGAAGACTGCCCGTCGGTTAAACAGAAATTGCACCGTACTCGCCCAGATATGGCAATGAAGATCAAAGAAGAGGTGCAAAAGCAGTGGGACGTCGGTTTCCTTGCTGTGACCAGTTACCCACCGTGGGTTGCTAATATTGTACCTGTGCCTAAAAAGGACGGTAAGGTGAGAATGTGTGTAGACTACCGGGATCTGAACAGAGCCAGCCCAAAAGATGATTTCCCTTTACCTCACATTGATGTATTGGTTGATAACACGGCTCAGTTCTCGGTGTTCTCCTTCATGGACGGATTTTCAGGATACAATCAGATCAAGATGTCACCTGAAGACATGGAGAAAACAACTTTCATCACACCCTGGGGCACGTTCTGTTTTAAGGTGATGCCATTCGGACTGAAGAATGCTGGTGCAACTTATCAACGGGCTATGGTAACATTATTCCACAACATGATCCATAAAGAAATTGAATGTTATGTGGATGACATGATTGCCAAGTCCCTCACAGAAGAAGACCACCTGGTAAATCTGTTGAAGTTATTCAAGCGTCTGAGGAAATACCAACTGAAGCTGAACCCCAACAAGTGTACATTCGGGGTACGGTCTGGTAAGCTGCTGGGATTTATTGTAAGTGAGAAAGGGATTGAAGTTGACCCTGATAAAGTTAAAGCCATTCGAGAAATGCCTGCACCGAAGTCAGAAAGAGAAGTTCGAGGTTTCTTAGGTAGATTGAACTACATTTCACGGTTCATATCTCACCTTACAGCAACCTGTGAACCCTTGTTCAAGTTGTTAAGAAAGGAACAAACGGTCAGGTGGAACGAAGACTGCCAGAGGGCTTTTGACAAGATCAAGGAATACTTACAAGAGCCTCCAATCCTTATGCCCCCAGTTGAATGGAGACCTCTGATAATGTACTTAACAGTTTTAGAAGAGTCAATGGGGTGTGTGTTGGGCCAACATGACGAGTTTGGTCGAAAAGAGTATGCAATTTACTACCTGAGCAAAAATTTTACCGACTGTGAACAACGTTATTCACTGCTCGAGAAAACTTGTTGTGCTTTAGCGTGGGCTGCTCGCCGACTAAGGCAGTATATGTTGACTCACACTACCTTATTGATCTCCAAGATGGACCCAGTTAAGTACATTTTTGAGAAGCCAGCACTTACCGGACGGGTTGCAAGATGGAAAATGATCCTCACAGAATACGACATTCAGTACACATCTCAGAAAGCCATCAAAGGCAGTGTATTGTCTGATTATCTTGCTGAGCAACCTATTGATGATTACCAGCCTATGAGATTTGACTTCCCTGATGAAGACATAATGTTCATAAAAGCCAAAGATCATGAAGAGCCTGTTCACACTGAAGGGCCTGGCCCGGAAGAAGAATGGACTATGATGTTTGATGGGGCTGTTAATATGAATGGTCGTGGTGTTGGTGCAGTACTCATTACACCTAAGGGAGTTCACATGCCTTTCTCGGCAAAACTCACCTTTAACTGCACTAACAACGAAGCTGAATACGAAGCTTGTATTATGGGTCTTGAGGAAGCCATTGACCTCAGGATCAAGAATTTGACGGTATTCGGAGATTCAGCTCTGGTAGTTAATCAAACCAACGGCAAATGGTACACCCACCAAGATCATCTGATACCTTACAGGGATTATACAAGGAGGTTATTGACTTTCTTTACAACGGTCAAGCTTGAGTATATCCCTCGGGACGAGAATCAGTTTGCAGACGCTCTGGCTACCATTTCATCCATGATCAAAGTTCAAGCTGCCAACTTTGTACCTCGGATATCAGTATCCAGACTTGACAGACCAGCATATGTATTTGCAGCAGATGTTACCAAAGATGATAAGCCTTGGTTCCATGACATTAAGTGCTTCTTGAAGGATCAGACATACCCACCTGGGGCATCTCCCAACGATAAGAAGACATTAAGAAGGCTAGCTGGTAGTTTCTTCCTGAATACTGATGGTTCCCTGTACAAGAGAAACTTTGATATGGTACTTCTCAGATGCGTTGATGGGACAGAAGCAGACTTGTTAATGCACGAGGTGCACGAAGGATCTTTTGGTACCTATGCAGGAGGGCATGCCATGGCCAAGAAGTTGTTGAGATCAGGCTATTACTGGATCACAATGGATGCGGACTGTTGTGCCTATGCCAGAAAATGTCATAAATGCCAGATTTATGCGGATAAAGTGCATGTGCCTCCCAATCCTCTGAATGTGATGTCTTCACCTTGGCCATTTGCCATGTGGGGCATTGATATGATTGGCAAGATTGAATCGACTGCTTCAAATGGCCACAGATTCATCCTGGTAGCTATTGACTATTTTACCAAGTGGGTTGAAGCAGCTTCCTATGCGAATGTTACAAGGCAAGTGGTAGCCCGATTCCTGAAGAGAGACATCATCTGTCGGTATGGAGTGCCCGAGCGAATCATTACTGATAATGGTTCCAACTTAAACAATAAAATGATGGCAGAACTATGTCGGGACTTCAAGATCCAACACCACAATTCTTCTCCTTACAGGCTAAAGATGAATGGCGCTGTCGAGGCAGCTAATAAGAATATCAAGAAGGTTGTGCAAAAGATGGTGGTTACCTACAAATACTGGCATGAAATGCTACCATTCGCCTTGCATGGGTACCGTACATCAATCAGAACATCTACTGGGGCAACGCCGTATCAACTTGTGTATGGTATGGAGGCAGTCCTACCTGTTGAAGTTGAATTACCCTCCCTGCGGGTACTAATGGATGTTAAACTGAATGAAGCAGAATGGGTCCGATCCCGATATGAACAACTGAGTCTGATTGAAGAGAAGAGACTAGCTGTAATCTGTCATGGGCAGCTGTATCAGAAAAGAATGAAGAAAGCCTTCGATCAGAAAGTCAGGCTCCGAGAGTACCAAGTAGGAGATCTTGTGCTGAAAAGACTCCTCCCTCCTTATACAGACCACAGGAGCAAGTGGACTCCGAACTATGAAGGGTCATTCGTAGTAAAGAAGGTTTTTTCCGGTGGAGCACTGATGCTCAGCACTATGGATGGTGAAGATTTCCCGTCCCCTGTGAATTCAGATGCAGTTAAAAAATACTTCGCATAAAATGACCCGCTGGACATAAAAACAGAATGTAAGTCCAGGCAAAAATAGGGCATCCCGGCGAGTCAAAAACAGAATAAAAGACTCGGGCAAAAATAAGGGAAAATAAATAAAAATGTACACCCGCTGAGTTGAAAAGCCGCATTGGACAACTCAGGCAAAAATGGGTATCCCGATGGATTGAAAACCCGAAAGGGCGATCCATGCAAAACAAGGGAATAAGCGAACGACTGTACTCTGGATTCATCTGTATTACTTACAACTTGGTAAGCTTCGAAAGGTTCAAGCGCCGGTCAGAATCAGCCTTCTTCAGAAAGCAAGACGAGAAGAATGTCAAAAGTCATACGATGTCATAGCCAGAAGGAAACTCCTCGAAGCGTCATCAACATTGCCAATATCTTTTATTTCTCAATTTGTAACAATCTCCTCACTTTAGGGGATTTGTTTCTTTGACTCTATTTGCCAATTCAGGGCACATGAATCAATAAAATCAGATTTTTCAGTCATGTTTCGTCTCGTACATTTTATTTGCAAGAATGTCCGATGTCTTTAAGATACTGATTGCATAAATACAGATGCTTTTTCTTCTAAAAAATATGTGCGTGAAAGAAATATACTTACTCCAGGGAGTGTTAAAACTCCTATGATGGAATCCTGTAAAGGATACCTCGGGATTACTTGTGCGTTTCTCTGACTTTTCAGGATTGCAGGTATTCAAAGCACAGCATGGGGCATGTAAGCTTCATCCCAGCAAGCTGGCAAATCATAATCCACTCAGTCTAACACCGGAGGTGCCTTCTCCCCAGCTGAGTCGCCATTTGTTATTTCCACCTCAGCCAAGTACAAAAGCCAGGGAACCATCTCCCCGCAGAGTTTCAGTCTCCATTCCAGAAGAGCAACGCCTGAAGATCTCGCAACAGAGTAACGAAAGCTTCTACAAACCCCAGCTGGGTCCCTCATTACCAGGGATAGGTCTATCAGTGACCTATTTCCCCCATGCAGATGCATCTTATCGGATCTACCAATGATCTTATCCCCAGCTGGGATGTCCACTGCAAGCAGATCATCCAGAGATCTTCGCCGCAACGGGATCCGAATCCCGGATCTTTACCTTTTGCATAATCATAGCACTCGCATCATATTTTCCCACAGAGCGTAGCATTCCGTCTAATACGGAGCATTACGGCAAAAATCAAACATATTGCATAATCACAAGTCAGGTTCGAACTAGTCACCTGCGAATCCCAAGTACCTCATCAACAATGCACCCAGTACATCCCTCTTCCTTTTTTTTTTAAAAAAATAATAATAAAAAAAAAGAAGAAAGGGGGAGAGAGAGTATGAAACCCTAACCACACTTTTCATTCTTTCTTTTTCTTTCGTTTTCATCTCTCATTCACATTGTTAGGAAAAGCCATATCTTTCGCTTTCTCCAGTGGCTTCCTAAGTTTCTTCAGGCTTAAACGCAGAAGCTCCCGAATTTCGCCCAAGCAACCAAGTGCATACACTTAACCCTCCATACCTCACTTTCGCTCCTCTCAGACATCATTATCCTTTTTTTCTATTACTACCCCACTGCCACAAAACATCATTTTCACTCATCAACTTACTTTTCCTTTCGCATTCACCCAAGCCTCACCACCGCAACTCCTACGTTTCAGCCATCTAGCGGTGTGAAAAAGGATATAGCGGTGGAGGCGGCATCCACAGAGGGAAATAGTGATGTAGAAATGAAAGGCCGTCGTTCTCACACATCGAGAATCCCAAGGTTTGAGTGGAGGAAGAAAGGATTAGATGTTGCTGAAAAAAACCTTAAACTTATGAATGAGAGTTTGAGAAAGAATCATCACAGTAAACATGAACGACACTCTAGGGCTTCCTTTCACCAGAAGAATAAAGGAATTGATTTTCCTGTTGTTCCAGTTCGCCCTAATGGAGATCAAACAACGGTTATGATCAAAAACATTCCTAGCAAATACAATCGAGACATGATAGTGAAGTTCTTGGAGAACCATTGCGTGGTTGAAAACGCTAAAGATAGAGAAAATGGAGTAGAAAACACTTTCTCCTTTGATTTTGTCTACTTACCGATAGATTTCCGAACTAGGCTGAACAAAGGATATGCCTTTGTAAATTTCACCAAGGCTAGTGCAGCTTGCTTAGAATGTCATCATTTCTGCAGAAAATCTGAAGCCAGGCAGTCTTATGTTTTAGCAGACAATTTTGATTCGCTTTCTAAGCGGCTTTGCCGCTAAAAAGGCAACGAAGGATTTGGGATACTATCTTGCTGTGGCAACACTGGCTAAAATAAAAGAGGAGATTTTATTCGGGTCATATTTCGCACTCTGATATGTAGTTATGTTTTCGCATAGCCAAACACTAGTATTGGGTATCATGATGAATGCAGACATTTTGTTGCAGAATTCCATGCATGTGCCATTGCGCCCCAAAAATGCACCGAAAGGCTTCCGCCCGAATCGTTATCAATAACATATCCTTCTTGACACCCGTCTGTGTCATATCCCCAGCAGGAAGCCAAAGCGTCCTCTTTGCACTCACAGATACATATGTCTACAGATTCCCTGACACCCGTCCGTGTCACCTTCCCCAGCATGGAAACCTAAAACATTCTGTAAACCATACACTTGTTTATATTACACTTTCCTCTTTTGACACACGTCCGTGTCACTCTCCCCAACAAGTTAAACACTCTTGAACATCACTCATACTTATTACCCCTGTTTCACTCATACAGATACTCGTCCGTATCTTGTATACACCATTCATACCTCTGCAGATTCAACACTCGTCCGTGTTCTTTGTTAACCCGTTGGTACTCGTCCGTATCATCATCTCAGAACATGTGTCAGCATTTGTTTCTACCTGATACTCGTCTGTATCATAGTCGTAGGGATGCTCGTCCGCATCTTTAATCTATACACAGTACCCAAACAATTATACCTCTCATTTCTTGGATGTAGACACTCGTTTGTGTTTACTTTTTCCCAGCAAAATCCCCAACAGAACTTGTCAAACTATTTTCTTTCTATCTGACATTTGTCCTATGTCATGGTGCCTTTTTGGCAGCCGTACCCTGCCAGGTGATCGTCCTTCACCTTTGGATGACCGTCCCCCATCCTTTCCTCAGCGGAGTCTCCATTATTGGAACCCTTTTCTATCTGGCATTCGTCCTATGTCGTGATTTTTGGCAGCCGTACCCTGCCAGGTGATCGTCCTTCACCTTTTGATGATCGTCCTTCATCATTTTATCCGATGGCCGTCCCCGTCGTTGATCTTGTTATCTGACATTCGTCCTATGTCATGATAAACCTTGAGAGCAGCCGTACCCTGCTAGGTGTCGCTCCCGGCAAATGAAACAGGGTCAGATGAAGGTACAGACGCGAACGGTCGGCGAGAGGGACAGTGAGAACACACAGCCGTGAACTCACTGGAGATGAATAGAGTCGCCAGCTAGACATTTTTATCCCGGGGGAAAGGCAATGCTGCATAGGCCTAGAAAAAGATGGATAAGACGGTTGCGAACCAGAGAGACTGAGAAAGGGGGTTGGTTACAACCTGGGAAGGTATTAGCACCCAGATTGTCCGCCGTACTCGACGGGATCCACGCTTAAAAGATTTGTGTTTTAAAGGGGTAGTGTCCGTGCAATCTGCGTGTAAAATAGCTGGAAGGCAATATGTACAGGTGTCAGTGTAAAAGAAGTGAAGTGTGATATAAATGAAGTGTCAGTGTAAAAGAGAAAGAGGTGAAATGCTCATGACAATGAGGCTTAAGAATGAAGCTGGAAAGAGGGGGAATGAACAGAGACTTTTGTTCGATAACCGTTAAGTTATGCCTACGTATCCTCTCGTGCAATGAGGAAGTCAGAACACCGTAGTTCGACCCAAAGAGACTGAAAGATGAGTTGACTTGTGAACTGCTTACTTGCCTATGCTCAAGTGTATGACCTGTCTGGCTCAGGTGCTTACTGTCTTGCATTAGACGGAAGAAGCAAGTTCTCGATTGTGAGTGAAGGTGATGAGAAGAGAATCCCGAAGGGGGCGATTATTGTTTGTTTTTGAGTTTTCAGTCTTTTATTGCTTTTGAAAGTTTGTCATAAGATAATGAGCTTAAGCCTAAACCAATGTGTCAGTAAACTCATCACATCTTCCCTCTGATTAGGGGTAATGAGAGTACCTTGAGTGTGAAGTCAGATTCTCACACTCAATCACCTTTGGTGTAGGATTAAGATCATTAACCTACTTGTGATTATTTAGATGTTTTTGTGGTTTTTGTTTAGTGTTGAGTAATGAGGTTAAGCCATAATCAAGGATTAAACAGACCCATTACACCATCCTAAAAGAAGGATAATAGATGAGAATGTTTAAGTTGAGAAAAACTCCTCAACTTAATCCATGATTAGGGATTAAACCCATGACAAAACAATCCTTTATTAAGTGGATTTTAGATTAGGGATATGATGATGAAGTGAATTTTATGATTTGTAAGACAACTTGAGGGGGACTTGTCCATTAACACTAGGGTTAGTCCTTCTTAACCACTTAAGGAAGAATTAGAACCCTAATGCAAGGCCCAAGTTACAAGTGTGATGTCTTGATGATTATTAGATGGATTGATTAAGAGATTTAAACACCTTAAGGGTTTAATACTTAGGATTAAAGTTATACACTCCATCCTAAAAGAAGGATACAGGCATAACCCTAATCACAAAGTTTTAAAACCTTTAGGGTTTAGTCTCTGATTATGAGGTGAGAAGAGAAGACTCAAAGAGAGACACAAAGGTAAAAACTATGAAGGGGGACTAATCAAAACCCCTAATTCATTGTCATGCTTGGATGATCCTAAGGTTTGTGAGGTTTGCAAGAACAATCTTCAAAGGAAGCCACCAGGAAGCAGATGAACAAGATCAAGAAGCAAAGTGACTTGCTTCATTCAAGAAGTCAAGTCACTTGAAGAAAGAAAGTGGGAGAAGTAAGAATGAGCAAGATCAAACTTAAGCACAAGTAGAAATGCAGCAATGGATGCAAGAGAGATGAGAAGAAAAGTTATGAGAAGTGAAGGCAAATTCACTTCCCAGTTTTACTTACCACCTGAAATGTTAGAAAGGAATGCAATGTAATGCAAGATGAGATGAAATGGCATGATGCTAGACCAAACCAGAAGCATGTACATGATGATTATGATGTTATGAGATGCTACAAACATAAGGCAGCATGTGGAGATGCTCATACAAGATTATGGATGCAAATGATGCAAGCTAAAGAGCATGAACAAGCATGAAATGTTATGAAGCATACAAGGCAAATGACATGGCAAATATGTGATGCAATGATCAATGATGCTTTCTACATGTCCTAAGATGTCAAATGCAACACAAGAAGGCACAAAATGCAATGACAAGTCAAGTTATGCAAGGAAATGCAAGAAGGATGCAAAAGAAAGCCCAAAATTAGGGTTCATGGATCAAACATCAAACACAAACCAAAAACAGAAGCAAACCTCATGATAAAAAATGGAAAATGGCACCCAAAGAAACCCTAGGCCTATGATGAACCACTGCCCAAAGGGGAGCTCTCAACTCTCAACCAAACTCAAGTTATGAATTTTGCAAGTTTTTAGGGTTTTCAAGGGTTCTTATCAAAACAAATGCCAATCAATTAGAAAATGCAAGATCAAATCATGGCCTTTTTATCCTTGAAAATACATGTTAAACACAAGACAGAGCAAGAAGAATCAATGTCTCAACCTTCACCAATAGGCAGAAATGAATTTTCAAACATATGATCAAAATAATGCACAAAATATGATTTAATTCCATGAAAAATTCTTAAAATGCATCAAGATCAAAAAAGAAATTTGGTTTGAAGGTTGGACAATGTTTCTAAATGTCTTAGAACATTTCATGAATTTTTTTGTAATTTTTAAATACCTAAAAGTATTTTTAATTAATTAATTCCCATTAATCAATTAAAAATAATCTTTTAAATATTTAAAAATACCTTTTTTAATGATAAAAAATAAAATAAAAATATTTTGTGTCATAAAAATTAATAAAACCTTAAAGAAAAAATTTCATAATTTTTATGATTTTTTAACTATTTTAAATAAATTATGCAAATTTAGATGAAATAAAATGAAATAAAACAAATAAAATGAGAAGTAATCAGATTGAATGGATGAGATTGCTCCTGGATTCAAACATGTTGACTGCGCGCGCTAGTGGAGGGCCAGGATTGCTTCAGACTTAATTAAATTAATTATGGATTAATTAGACCTAACACGTGGATTAGGGTTAATCAAACGCATCTGGGCCATCGAAACTGGAGGGAAGTCAAACATTCAACGCTCATCTACGCTCAGCATTCAAACTAAAGTTAATGACTGTAATTAGGGCAAATCACTCTCAGGTGGCCGGAGAAGACTTCCGGTCGTCTTCTCCGGCCAGAAGCTCACCTGAAAATCTCAAAACCTCTCAATACGTACCAAAAATGAAAACCAAGAGCATGGAAATGATCCTTATCCTCTCACGAACCAAACCCCTCTCTCAAAACAAATTTAAAGTTCCTAAATCAACTGAATCGAAGCAAACAATTTCTAGGGTTCGTGAGCTTCAAACACAAATTAAATGCTCAAAACAAAACCATTTCAAAAAACTAAAGGTACCAGAATGATCAGTGCATCATGAGGAACAAGTTTGTAACATAAAAAACCATTTCTGGAAAAATTAATTTCGAGCTACCTGAGATTTGGAGCTTTCAGTTTAGGAACTTTCTGGCCACTTCCTTTGATGCAAGCTGCTCTACTTGATCCCCCAAATGTGTTTGAATGCTCAAAATGAGTTTGTGTTGGCTGGAGAAGGAGATTCGAATGGAACTGCCTCAGTTCAGTCAACAATGGCCATGATGATTTTGGCACTTTCAGGCTGTGAAAAGGAGTTGTTTGTGATCTATGAAGTGTGTTGAGAAAGTTTGTGGTGTTGGTTGGTGTGTTTATGGCATGTGGAGAGAGATTCGATTGAATCTGCAGCTTGAGGTGAATAATGGCAATGGAGTTTTCAGGCTTGATTTAGGCTTGAGCTTTGATGGTTTCTTGTCTATGAGATGTGGTGAGTTGAATGATGATGAGAGTTTGAGTGTTTTATGGCTGTGGACAGAATTTCGAAGGAACTTGCAATGAGGTGAGTTTTTGTGAATGTGATGAATGAGAGAGTTTCAGCCTTGGTCCTTGATGTGTTTAGCTTGCAAATTGATAACATATTTTAATCCAAGTGGCCAGAGGATGTGACTTGTGCAGCTGTGATAGGTAAGTTTGCTTTTGCATAAAAGGTCAACTTTGTGTAAAATAGGGCATGGGCAAGGTCTAGGCAAGTACAAGGCATGGCTGGCGCAGCAAAGGTGAGGGAGAGGCCTAGCAAAGCTCAGCAGCCAATGCACCAAGTTGTAGGAAGTGATCATGAGTGTTTTGCAAGTTGGTTGGCTTATGTTTCACATGTGATCCTTTGCCTAACCAAACATGAAACCAAGGGCAAACTTAGTTCAAATCTGATTTTTGTAACTTAGAGAATGTTTACATGTTGATTTGAGATGAACTAGAGGCTGCAATGTGTTTTGATCCAAGACTTTGCAAAGTTTCCACTTGGTGCACAACTTGAAAATAAGTGATTTTTGGCAACTTTGCATGGTCATAACTTTTGATCCAAGAAGAATTTGATCATGTTCTTGTACTTTTTGAAAAGGGAAAGATGAGATCTACAACTTTCATGACCAAAGTTTTTCCATTTGAAGCCTTTTTGGATCATGAATCAAGGCTTGAAAATTGACCTAAAATGGTGCATTCTTGAAAAGTCAACTATGCCCAAAAAGTCAACATTTGCAAAAACTCCAAATTCTTGATTTTTATGAACTTCAACCTTCTTCCATGATCAAATAAAGACCATATACACTCAAAATGATGAAGATCACCCATTGGTTGGGTCATTGGGGGCCTCAGATGCCCTGATTTTGCACTGACTTGTCTGAAAAGTCAACCCTTGATCAGATGACTTCCCCATGGAATTTCTTCATGAAAAATGATATGCATACTCCCTATACCATATAGAGAGCAATGGAAACAATAATGACCAAAAAATTTGGGGTTATGGCTTCTGAAACCAAAACCCTAATTTTCAGTCAACTGTGCAGTTCATCCTGGCTCTGCATCCACTCAACCCTAGCTCTTGTGATTCCTCTGCACTTTTGACTTTGAGGAGATGGAATATGATATAAGAACACACATGGACCCCTTTGAGTTGATTGGTGGCCTTTTGAATGGCTCAAGAAGCTTTGGGATTGCTCAGATCACAAACCCTAGGTGCAGATGCCTTGAAAGCTATGCAGTGGATAAAAAATGAGATGTGAGATGATATGATTGTGTTTATGCATATGAGGATGATCACAAGCCATGGTGTGAATGGGTGAGGGCAAATTTGGGGTGTTTACACTAGGTGATCGTCCTTCACCTCCTGATGATCGTCCTTCCTCATGCTTATCCGATGGCCGTCCCCATCGTCGACCTTCTATCCGGCATTCGTCCTATGTCGCGATATTTTTTTGGCAACCGTACCTTGCCAGGTGATCGTCCTTCACCCTTGGATGACTGTCCCTCATCTTATACCCAACAGAGCAGTCGTCCCCTGCTAGGTGATCGTCCTTCACCTTTGATGACCGTGCCTCATCATTTATTTTTACCTATTGTAGATGTCTTGAATTGGCAGAATTTTTGACCAACAAGAAATATTGAATTCAGTTCAGAATGTCCTATCAAATGTTGGGACATTATCAAACAGAGTATATGGACTTATTTCAGGATGTCTCATCAGATGTTGGGACATTGTGTTAATGACTTAAGTTCAGTTTTTCAGGATGTCCCAACAGATGTTGAGACATCTCAAACCTGCTACCAGAATTAATTATTGACTAACTGATCAGAGATATTTAAGGAGAGTTATCTGGAATTAATTAATGATGGATAAAAACAGAACAAGGCGCATCTGTAGGGAGTTTTATATTGAGGATTCAGATTAAAACAGAAGGCCTAAATCACCTAGAATCTAGGAAGTAACAAACCCTAAATTCAAGGTGGAAGCTGCATGCGCATTAGGGCTGGATCATTCTACAGAAATCCCAAATTACAGATACCTATTTAATCAATAGAAACTCATAGAATTGAGTACGAATTTCAGAAGACCAAATAGGGTGTTTAGTGTTTTAATAGCAGGTTGTTTTTAATTGTACCACTTGATGAGCTTTTAAGCATAAGTGCATTTGTAACTTGATTGAAACTGTGAAGTAAGATCAAGCTGTATTGTTTGAAGAATGTCTTCAATTTTATTAAACTTGTAAACTTGATCACTGTGTGATTGAGGGGGAGTCAGTAGGGTACTCTTATCTAAGTTGTGTCTTAGGTAGAAATTGCATTGGGTAATTATTAAGTGATAGATTAAACAGGGTGGTTTAAGTCTAGAATTAATATTACTTATAGTGGATTTCCTCCTGGCTTGGTAGCCTCCAGATGTAAGTGTGTTTATACACTGAACTGGGTTAACAAACTTCTGTGTTGTTTACTTTTCTTGCTATTTAAGTTTTGGTTAAATCTGTCAAGTGTTGGGACATCTCTTAGGACATCTCATACCTGATCACAGAATTTCAATTGGCATCAGAGCAGGCACCCTGCCTGTTTATACTGGGTGAGATCTAGGGAATACAAATTCTGGAAACATAGACAGAGATATAGGATCAGTAAATAGACCACCTATTCTGGATGGATCTAATTATGACTACTGGAAACCAAGAATGATTGCATTCTTAAGATCACTTGACAACAGGGCCTGGAGAGCAGTCAACATTGGATGGGAACATCCTATCCAAGACAATAAAGATGGATCAAGAGTCTTGAAACCTGAAGAAGAATGGAGTAAGGAAGAAGAAGATTCAGCACTAGGCAACTCCAAGGCCTTAAATGCTCTATTCAATGGCATTGATAGAAACATCTTTAGACTTGTGCATCACTGTGAGCTAGCCAAAGATGTGTGGGATACTCTCAAAACAACTCATGAAGGAACATCAAAGGTAAAGATGTCAAGACTTCAACTTCTCACCACTAAGTTTGAAAACTTGAGAATGAAGGAAGATGAGACAGTTCATGAATTCTACATGAATATCTTAGAAGTAGCTAATACTTCTGGAGCTTTGGGAGAAAAGATGACTGATGAAAAACTTGTAAGAAAAATCCTCAGATCTTTGCCAAAAAGATTTGACATGAAAGTCACAGCAATAGAAGAAGCTCAAGACATATGCACTATGAAAGTTGAAGAACTCATTGGTTCCCTTCAAACATTTGAGATGGGAATGAATGACACAAATGTTAAGAAGAACAAAAGCATAGCCTTGGTAACAAATACTGATGAAGAAGAAGATGATGAATCAGAAACTGGTAAAAGCTTATCAGACAACATTGCTATGCTTGGAAGACAATTCAAAAAGATTCTCAGAGGAATGGAAGGCAAATCCAATCCCAGTGGAAGATACACAAACTCTTCTGAGAACAAGAGACCTTATGATGCTAACAGAAGGTCAAATTATACTGAAAAGACCAGTCAAGAAAGAGGAATCAAATGCCATGGATGTGAAGGATATGGACACATCAAGAATGAATGTCCTACCTACTTAAAACGGCAAAAGAAAGGACTATCTGTAACCTGGTCTGATGAAGACTCAGGAGGAGATTCAGAAGAAGAATCAGCTAAGCATATCACTGCTTTAGCTGGATTATGTGATTCTGAAAGTGAATCTAGTGATGGAGAGTGTACTTATGAAGAACTTGAGCAAGCATTCAAAGATCTATACAAAAGAAGCACTGAAATATGCAGTGAGGTTATAAAGCTAAAGAAGCAGAATGAGGCATTAGAAGATGAAAAAGCAAGTGATCAAGAGATCATTGACACCTTGAAAAGTGAAGTAAGTCTTCTCAACTCCAAGTTGGAACATATGTCCAAATCTGTTAGAATGATGAACAGCAGCTCAAATACACTGGATATTATTCTCAACAACAATAAGCACTCAGGGGATAAAAGTGGACTTGGATTTAACAGAGTACATAAAGATGAAGCTAGCTCTAGCAAAACAACTTCAAAATCCATACAGTCAAACAAGATGTCCCAACAGATGCTTCAACATCAGGAAAAGAACACAAAATCAAACATAATGTTCCAACAGATGTCTCAACATTCTGGAAAGAACAAAATGAAGAAGAAGTATCAAAGATGGAGATGCCATCACTGTGGAAGATTTGGACATATCAAACCTCACTGTTATAAGCTACATGGATATCCAAATCAGATGTGTCAGCAACCTTCTAAGCAGAAAATAGAAGCTAACAAGAAAGTGCTGCATAGACATCAAAGAAATCAGCAACCTCCTAAGCAGAATACAGAAGTCATCAAGAAGGTATGGAGACCAAAAACTAGCATTCAGGCTGATCAAGGCTACATACCCAAGAACAAGATTAACAATCAATCTTGGAGATCTGTTGTTGAACAACACACAGAGCAGAGACATCAAAAGAAATCTCAACTCAAATGGTCAAAGAAAAGTGTTGCATATATAGCACATACATCACTAAGAGTATCAGCTAAGGAAGACTGGTATTTTGATAGTGGATGTTCAAGACACATGACTGGATTGAAGAACCTGCTAGTAAACTTAAAGTCACATTCATCCAAGTATGTAACCTTTGGAGATGGAGCTAAAGGAGAAATCAAGGGAGTTGGGACCTTGGACTGTCAAGATGTTCCAAGACTAGAAAATGTGCTGCTAGTTAAAGGTTTAACTGCTAACCTGATCAGCATAAGTCAATTATGTGATCAAGGGTACAGTGTAAACTTTACCAAAACTGAATGCATAGTGACTAACAAAGAACAAGAGGTTGTCATGAGAGGAGCCAGATCTAAAGACAATTGTTACATGTGGGAATCTCAGAACCTCAGTCTCACTTCAACTTGTTCTTTAGCTAAGGAAGAAGAAGTGAAACTACGGCACCAAAGACTAGGTCATCTTCATTTCAGAGGCATAAAGAAGATAATATTTATGGATGCTGTAAGAGGCATTCCTAAACTAAAGATTGATGATGGCAAAATATGTGGTGAATGTCAAATAGGCAAGCAAACCAAGATGTCCCATCCAAAGCTCCAACATCTGACAACTTCCAAAGTTTTGGAACTTTTGCATATGGATCTTATGGGACCTATGCAGGTTGAAAGCCTTGGTGGTAAGAGGTATGCCTATGTGGTGGTTGATGACTTTTCAAGATATACATGGATAAATTTCATCAAAGAAAAGTCTGATGTATTTGATGTATTCAAAGAATTATGCCAAAGATTACAAAGGGAAAAATCCAGCTGTGTGATCAGAATAAGAAGTGATCATGGAAAAGAATTTGAGAATCAAAAGTTCTTAGATTTCTGCTCTTCATAAGGAATCAATCATGAATATTCTTCACCTATCACTCCTCAACAAAATGGGATTGTTGAGAGGAAGAACAGAACTATTCAAGAATCAGCAAGAGCTATGATCCATGCTAAAAAGTTACCTTTGTACTTTTGGGCTGAAGCTATGAACACTGCTTGTTACATCCATAACAGAGTTACCTTAAGGAAAGGAACTTTGTCCACAATATATGATGTCTGGAAGGGCAGAAAACCCACAGTTAAGTACTTTCATGTGTTTGGAAGCAACTGTTACATTCTGGAAGATAGGGAGCAAAGAAGAAAAATGGATCCTAAAAGTGATGAAGGGATTTTCCTTGGATACTCTATCAACAGCAGAGCATATAGAGTATTTAATTCTAGAACCAAGGTTATCATGGAATCCATAAATGTGATAATTGATGATGCTCCTACAGATGTCCCAGAAGATGTTGGAACATCTGCTGATATCAAGATTGAAGTTGAAGAAAAGAATGATCATTATAACTTCACTCAAACTGATACAAGGACAGAAGAATCCAGCAAACCTCCCTCCATCAGAATACAGAAAGATCATCCCAAAGATTTGATAATTGGTGATCCCAACAGAGGTGTGAGCACTAGATCAAGAGAAGTGATTTCAAGTTCTTGTTTTGTTTCTAAAATAGAACCTAAGAACATCAAGGAAGCTCTTACTGATGAATACTGGATTAGTGCTATGCAAGAGGAATTAGGTCAATTCACAAGGAATGAAGTATGGAATCTTGTTCCTAGACCTGATGACATAAATGTGATTGGAACAAAATGGGTGTATAAGAACAAGTCAAATGAACAAGGAGTTGTTACAAAGAACAAAGCTAGACTTGTAGCTCAAGGATACACTCAAATTGAAGGAGTAGACTTTGATGAAACAATTGCACCAGTAGCAAGGCTTTAATCAATTAGACTACTTTTGGGAATTGCTTGTATCTTAAAGTTCAAGCTATTTCAAATGGATGTGAAAAGTGCCTTTTTAAATGGTTATCTTAATGAAGAGGTATATGTAGAACAGCCTAAAGGATTTGTTGATCCAAGCTGTCCAAATCATGTAGACAAACTAAAGAAGGCACTTTATGGTCTGAAGCAAGCTCCAAGGGCATGGTATGAAAGACTGACTACATTTCTTATCAAGCAAGGGTAAAGAAAAGGTGGAATTGACAAAACCTTGTTTGTTAAAGATGAAGAAGGAAATATCATAATTGCTCAAATATATGTTGATGATATTGTCTTTGGTGAGATGTCTGACAGGATGGTCAAACATTTTGTCAAGCAGATGGAATCTGAATTTGAAATGAGCCTAGTAGGAGAGTTAACCTACTTTCTTGGTCTGCAAATAAAGCAAATGGAAGACTCAATGTTCATTTCCCAAAGCAAGTATACCAAGAACATAGTCAAGAAGTTTGGAATGGAAAATGCTACTCATAAGAGAACTCCTGCCCCCACACATTTAAAGCTGACTAAAGATGAAAAGGGTGAGAATGTAGATCAAAGCTTATACAGAAGCATGATTGGAAGCTTGTTATACTTGACTGCTAGCAGACCTGACATAGCATTTGCAGTAGGTGTATGTGCAAGATATCAAGCTGATCCAAAAGTCAGTCATCTCAATCAAGTCAAGAGAATTCTTAAATATGTTAATGGTACTTGTGACTATGGAATAATGTACTTTCATGGATGTAAACCAATTCTCACTGGCTTTTGTGATGCTGATTGGGCTGGAAGTGCTGATGACAGAAAAAGCACTTCAGGAGGATGCTTCTTTCTAGGAAACAATTTGATTTCTTGGTTCAGTAAGAAACAAAATTGTGTATCCTTATCTACAGCTGAAGCTGAATATATAGCAGCTGGAAGCAGTTGTTCTCAGTTGGTTTGGATGAAGCAAATGCTCACTGAGTACAATGTCCCACAGGATGTCATGACATTGTACTGTGACAACTTAAGTGCAATCAACATATCAAAGAATCCTATCCAACATAGCAGGACCAAGCATATTGATATCAGACATCATTTCATCAGAGATCTTGTAGAAGAAAAGGTGATTTCATTGGAACATGTAGCTACAAATCTGCAGTTAGCTGATATCTTTACCAAAGCATTGGATGCTACACAATTTGAGAACTTAAGGGGCAAACTGGGAATCTGTTTATGTGATATTTAGCAGTTAATGAGATGTGCCAACATGTCATATGACATTGTATGGCATAAGTTCCAGATGGAAAAACCAGTCTGGACAAGAACCTTGGGAATTCCATTCCTAATAATTTGCAATGTAACGGCTACTTATTTAGTAACTGCTTATAATCAGCTATCAAGATTCTCATCATTCTATCACAAGAGAATCTCATTAACTAGCTGTTCTTCAGAAATCATCAACCCTAAAGCTCTTCATCCATATTCCTTAACAATGTCTCAAAACCCTAACACTCCTGAAGAAGTTCTCAACAAAGAAGACGTAGTTCATGCAACTCCCATCTCTGTGGTACCAATGAAATCAACCCCATTGGACGAACTCAGAGGAAGTGCTTCTCATACTAAAAAGCCAAGAACTCCAAAGAGAGCTAAAGATCAAGTCTGCAGCAAATCCAAAGGAGGCATTCCTTCTCCAGCCAACATGCCTCCAAAATCTTCTGACTATGTGGATGCTTCCATCAAGGAGATAGTCAACAAGATTCTTTTTGAACAGAGAGTGGTTAGTGGGATTTCTATTCCTCTGAACACCATGCCTGCCCCTCAAGAAGAACAAGCTCAAGCTGCAGAGGACACTCCTGCTCAACAGGATGTCCCAATAGATGTTGGAACATCTGAGGATGAGAAAAAGAACTCATCTGATGCTGATATTGAACAAACTGAGGACCAGAAAAAGGCCTCAAATGAAAGTGATGAAGAAGACTCTAAGGATCAGACCAAAGCCTCAAATGAAGATCAAATCTCTGCTGATCAACCAGCTGAAGAGGAGAATGCTCAATCTCCTCTTGTGGTGAATCTGGAGCAGGACTCTGATACAGAGATCATAGCCTCTGTAAGACCTAGCATAGCCAAAAGGCTCAGGTCTAGAAAAGGCAAGATGCAACCTGAACCTGAAATTCCTGAGAAGAAGAAAGCTACCCCAAAGAAAGACAAAGCTAAAGCTGCCTTTGGTCCAACAAAACAATGGAGTAAAGTCCAAACCCAGAAAAGAAAAGCTGTCACCCCATCAGACTCAGATGTTGAATCAGATGTCCCAACATCTCCTCCCAAGAAGAAACCAGCACCATCTAGGGCTTCATCTGTTGTTCCAGAAGCCCCCTTGGACAACATATCATTCCATCATGTCTCTAGTGTTAACAAATGGAAGTTTGTGTACCAAAGAAGGGTTGCCCTTGAAAGAGAACTGAGCAGCAATGCACTTGAGTGCACTGAACTGATTGACCTCATCTCTGCTGCAGGCCTCTTCAAAACAGTCTCAGATCTCTCTCCCTGCTATGAACTTCTTGTCAAAGAATTCATTGTTAATCTTCAGGAAGATTGTGCCAATGGTAAGTCCTCTGAATTTAGAAAAGTCTTTGTTAGAGGTAGGTGTGTAGAGTTCTCTCCTCAGATCATCAACCAATACCTAGGAAGAGAAACAGATGGACCAAATGAGCTAGGTAAAACAGATAACCAAGTCTGCAAGGTTATCACTGCAAACCAGGTCAAGGCATGGCCTGTTAAAGGAAAGCTCTCAGTGAGCATGCTAACAAGAAAATATGCCATGCTGAACAGGATTGGTACAGCAAACTGGGTGCCTACCAACCACACATCTTCAATCTCCACTGGTCTGGCCAGGTTTATCTATGCTGTGGGAACTCAGACTAAGCTGGATTATGGTGCTTACATTTTTGATCAGACCTTGAAGCATGCCAGCTCTTCTGCAACAAAGCTACCAATAGCTTTTCCTTCATTGTTGTGTGGTATAGTGTTAAGCCAATACCCTGGGATTCTAACTGAGAAGGACACAGTCTGCAAGAGAGAAAGCCCCCTGGAATTTCACTACAAACTGTTCCTCAGTCATCATGTAGCAGATGTTGAAGCACCTTCTGGGACATCTGCAGGTCCTTCAACTGCTAAGACTCCAATCTCCAAGAAGACATTAATTGCTGAACTCAAGAGCACTTGCAAAGAGCTTGAAGCTAGAAAGCAGAAGCTTGAGGAAATCATTCAAAGGCTGGAGAGTGAAGGAGATCAGAAAGCTGCATCTGATGAAGAAACTGCCTCTGAAGAAGAAACTGAAGCTGATGAAGAAACTGAAAGTGAAGAGTCTGAGTGATCATTGTATGTGAGGCAATTGTAATGACAACAATGCTTTGTATTTCTGGTTTAGTGTCTTTGGCCCCAAAATTTGTGACTAACAAGGGGGAGAACAACAACAACAAATTGTATTGCTGTTTAATTATGAATGAAAAATCTGTTTGTTTGTGTCTGAACTGAATCAGTGTGTTTTGATAAATATTTATGTTGCAACAAGACTGGATACATATATGTTTGAGGGGGAGTAATCTCAAATATGAATCAACAGAAAAGTAATGCTATACTCTGATAAAAAGAACTTCTGCTGCACTCTGATAACCATAAAAGATGTTAGCCAAAAATTAGCCAAAGGGGGAGTTTGTAGATGTCTTGAATTGGCAGAATTTTTGACCAACAAGAAATATTGAATTCAGTTCAGAATGTCCTATCAAATGTTGGGACATTATCAAACAGAGTATATGGACTTATTTCAGGATGTCTCATCAGATGTTGGGACATTGTGTTAATGACTTAAGTTCAGTTTTTCAGGATGTCCCAACAGATGTTGAGACATCTCAAACCTGCTACCAGAATTAATTATTGACTAACTGATCAGAGATATTTAAGGAGAGTTATCTGGAATTAATTAATGATGGATAAAAACAGAACAAGGCGCATCTGTAGGGAGTTTTATATTGAGGATTCAGATTAAAACAGAAGGCCTAAATCACCTAGAATCTAGGAAGTAACAAACCCTAAATTCAAGGTGGAAGCTGCATGCGCATTAGGGCTGGATCATTCTACAGAAAGCCCAAATTACAGATACCTATTTAATCAACAGAAACTCATAGAATTGAGTACGAATTTCAGAAGACCAAATAGGGTGTCTAGTGTTTTAATAGCAGGTTGTTTTTAATTGTACCACTTGATGAGCTTTTAAGCATAAGTGCATTTGTAACTTGATTGAAACTGTGAAGTAAGATCAAGCTGTATTGTTTGAAGAATGTCTTCAATTTTATTAAACTTGTAAACTTGATCACTGTGTGATTGAGGGGGAGTGAGTAGGGTACTCTTATCTAAGTTGTGTCTTAGGTAGAAATTGCATTGGGTAGTTATTAAGTGATAGATTAAACAGGGTGGTTTAAGTCTAGAATTAATATTACTTATAGTGGATTTCCTCCTGGCTTGGTAGCCTCCAGATGTAAGTGTGGTTATACACTGAACTGGGTTAACAAACTTCTGTGTTGTTTACTTTTCTTGCTATTTAAGTTTTGGTTAAATCTGTCAAGTGTTGGGACATCTCTTAGGACATCTCATACCTGATCACAGAATTTCACCTATTCCCCAGAGAATCTTTGTCACTTCATCTTGATGGCCGTCCCCATCATAATCTCTCATATCCCAAACATGTCGGCCGTCCCCGTCATCACTCCTTCCCCAGCAGTCGTCCTCTGCTCGACGGCCGTCCTTCGTCGCCCGCACTTTATAATCATACTTTACCTTCCTTTTACAGTCTATATCCCTTTTCTTCTTCATTCTGTGAGTGCAAATTTTGGACTGTCTTTGGTATTCAACCACAAGTTATCTTATTTGCCTGTTAAGCCGTTACTTACATCCTACACAGCTAACTCATGCTTGAATAGGGGCAGCTGTAAAAACCCCAAATTTGCCCTCACCCATTCACACCATGGCTTGTGATATTTTCATATGCATAAACTCAATCATAGCATCTCATACCACATTTTTTATTCACTGCATTGCTTCTAAGTCATCTGCATCTAGGGTTTGTGATCTGAGAAATCCAAGAGCTTTTTGAGCCACTCCAAAGGTCATAAATCACTTCAAAGGGGTCCATGTATGTTCAAGCATCATATTATATCCCCACAAAGTCAAGGAAGTCAAAGAATCACAAGAACTGGGATTGGCATGGAAGTAGAGCCAGGTTTAACTGCACAGATGACCTAGAATTAGGGTTTTGGTTTCAAAGGCCATAACTCCAATTTATTTTTGTCATTCTTGTTTCTATTGGTCTCTATATGGTATAGGGATCATGCATATCAATTTTCATGAAGAAATTCCATGGGGAAGTCATCTAATCAAGAGTTGACTTCTTGAGCAAGTCAGTGCAAAATCAGGGCATCTGAGGCCCCCAATGACCCAACCAAAGGGTGTTCATCATCATTTTGATTGTGTATGGTATTTATTTGATCATAGAATATGTGGGAAGTTCACAAAATTAAGGGATTTCAAGCCATTTGCAAAGTTAACTTTTTGGGAAAATGACTTATAATGGAAACTTGCCATTTTGGGAAACTTTTTCAACCCTTGCTTTTTGATTCAAAAATGCTTCAAATGGGAAAACTATGGTCATGAAATTTGTAGAATGGATCATTCCCTTTTCAAAAAAGTACAAGAACTCATTCTAATTCATTTTAGATCAAAAGTTATGGCTTGTCAAATTTGGGAAAAATCACATAATTTCAAGTTTTCTACCAAAGAGGCAAAGTTGCAAAACCACTTGCCAAGACAAATTGTGCTATCAAATGGACTTCTAATATTTATACAAACATGAACCAATGTCTAAAGGTCAGATTGCATCAAGAGTTTGCTCATTTTTATGGCTTGTGGATCAAGAAACTTCAAAAGGGGCAAAGTGGAACAAAGTTGCAAAACCTCACTCAAACCCTAATCCATGTGCTGGCTGACTTCAAAATTGATCCTATGGTTCTCCTCACTTCATGCTGCGCAGGACACCCCTCTTGTCCTTGGCTGGCCATGAGCCTATACCTCTCTTACACAAAGCTTGACTTTTTGGCAAAAGACCCATACCAATCACAATAGGGCACACCAACTCCACAGACCTATCCATGAGTGATAAGTGGACCAAAGGCAAGCCATAACACATAACAATTCATGCTGAAACACTCTCCAAGCCATAGTTACCAAAAGTCCTCCAACTTGCAAAACCATTCGAAACACATAGCTCAAGCATCAAACACAAAAACAAACTTCACAAAACATCTCAGCACACTCCCTTGATCATTTCCCTGCCCTCACTCACCCCTGAAACCTCACATAAGCCAAATACGATTTCTTCCCCTCTTTGAACAGAACTCAAGCAATCTCTAAAACTAGCCCAAATAAACTCCATATAAGTTTTGCAAACACTTGAGGGAGGTCAGTGGAGTTGATTGGAAGCAAGGAACTGGTCCCGAAGCTCTTGGGTTGAAAGCTTCGATTCAGGTAGCCATGGAAATTCATTTTTCCAGAACTCTTATTTCTTGTTTCTAAAATGATCTACATGCTTCCCTGAGTTCAATGAACCTTTTATTTTCGAAAATGATTGAGTTTTGAGGTTGTATGCTTGTTCTGAAACTTTGCCCGTGAAATGCTTTTTGTTTTAATTCTTGAGTTTGAGTGAAAATAAATGATTTTGATTGCTGGATTCTTGTTTAGAGTGGTCTAATGATTGATTCTGGAGAGATTTGTGAAGTTTCATGGCGTATTAAGAAAGATTGAGTGAGGACCTTGCCGGAGAAGATGACCGGAACACTGTTCCGGTCATCTGAAAGTCATTAGGGTTCAGATTAGGGCTTTAATCATAATTAGGTCAGTTTGAATGTAGGCCGTCCATTAGCGCGCGTAGTCAATTTCCGCCCCTGTGAGTTTGAATCTCATCCATTGGATTGGCTGACTTTCTTATTTTTCATTTAAAATTCATTTTATTTTCATTTGTTTTGATTTATTTTGCACGAATTATTAAAAATGGCAAAAAACCTTTAAAAATTCTGAAATTTTTTGTCAAAGGTTCAATTAATTTTCAGAACACAAAAATATTTTTACTTTTTATTTTTTTCATTAAAAATTATTTTTAAATCATTTAAAAGTTTATTTTTAATTAATTAATTAAAAATACTTTTAGGTATTTAAAAATCACAAAAAAATTCAGGTAGCATTTAGAAACATTTAGAAACATTGTCCAACACTCAAACCAAATTTCTTTTTTGTTCTTGGTACCCTTTGATGATTTTCAATGGAATTAAATTCATTATTAGGCAATATTTTGTGACAAACTTCAAAAATTCATTTCTGCCTAACCATTGAGAGTTGGATGATGATTCTTTTTGCACTGCATCTTGCATAGCATGTAGTTTATAGGATAAAATTGGCATGAATTGATCTTGCATTTTCAATTTGTTTTGCATTTTTCTTGACATGGTACCTTAAAACCCTAGCAACCTTAGGAAATTCATAGCTCTCACTAGGTTAAGAGTTGGTTCCCCCCCTTTGGGAAGTGAGTTTGTATAGGTTTAGGGTTCCTTTGAATGCATTTTCAAATTTTATCATGATGTTTGCTTCTGGTTTTGAATTTTGTTTTGTGCATTGATCATAAACCCTAATTTGGGCCTTCCTTTGCATCCAGTTCTCCTTTGCTTGCATACCATGACTTGCCATGACATTTTGTGCATCCATTTGATTCATAATACATCTTAAGACATATTAGAATCATGTTTGATCATTGCATCTCACATTTGCCATGTTATATGTCTTTTGCATTCCATAACTTTTCATGTACATTCATGGCTCCAAGCATGCTTCTTTTGCATCCATATGTTTGTATGATCATTCTCATGCCTTGCCTCATGTTTGCATCATCTCTTAGCATCATTAACATCATGTATTTGCTTCTAACTTTGTCTTGTATCATGCCATTTCATCTCATTTGCATTGCATTTCATTTCTTTTACTAACTTTTCAGGTGGTAAGTTACTTTGAGAAGTGAATTTGCCTTCACTTCTCACATTCTCTTTTCATTTATTTCATAATTCATTTGCTGAATTTTTGTATGTGTATTGGATTGAGCTTGCTCATTCTTGTTCATCTTACCTTCTTTCTTCAAGCAACTTGACTTCTTGAGTGAAGCAAGTTGTTTTGCTTCTCTTTGTTTCTTGTTCCCTTCATCTTGTTCCTCCTTGGTGGCCTTTGAAGATCTCTTTCTTTCTTAAGCCTCACAAACCCTAGGAATGACCAAGCATGATAACAATTAGGGTTTGATTAGTCCCCCACTTAGCTTTTACCTTTGTGTCTCTTTGAGTCTTCTCTTCTCATCTCATAATCAGGGACTAAACCCTAAAGGCTTTAAGGCTTTGTGATTAAGCTTATGCCTGCATCCTTCTATTAGGATGGAGTGTATAACTTTAATCCTAAGTGTTAAACCCTTAATGTGTTTAAATCCTCTAATCAATTCACTTAATAATCACCAAGACATCAAGCTTGTAACTTGGGCCTTGCATTAGGGTTCTAATTCTTCCTTAATTGGTTAAGAAGGACTAACCCTGGTGTTAATGGACAAGTCCCCCTCAAGTTGTCTTACAAATCATAAAAATCACTTCTTCATCTTATCATTAACTAAAATCCATTTAATAAAGGCCTTGTTTTGTCATGAGGTTAATCCCTAATCATGGGTTAAGTTGAGGAGTCTTTCTCAGCTTAAATGTTCTCATCTATTATCCTTCTATTAGGATGGTGTAATGAGTCCATTAAATCCTTGATTATGGCTTAATCTCATTACTTAACACTAAACAAAAACAACAAAAACATCTAAATAATCACAAGTAGGTTAATGATCTTAATCCTACATCATGGTAATTAAGTGTGAGATGCTGACTTCACACTTAAAGTATTCTCATTACCCCTAATCAGAGGGAGGATGTGATGAGTTTACTAACCCATTGGTTTAGGCTTAAGCTCATTTTCCTATAAAAAACTCCAAAAGGCAATAAAAGACTGAAAACACAAAAACAAATAATAATCGTCTCCTCCGGGATTCTTTTCTCATCTCATTCATTCACAAACGAGAACTTGCTTCTTCCGTCTAACGCAAGACAGTTTGCACCTGAGCCAGACAGGTCATACACTTGAGCATAGACAAGTAAGCAGTACATCAGTCAATTTACCTTTTAGTCTCTTTGGGTCGAACTACGGTGTTCTGACTTCCTCATTGCACGAGAGGATACGTAGGCATAACTTAACAGTTATCGAACAAAAGTCTCTGTGTATTCCCCCCTCTTTCCAGCATCATTCTTTAAGCCTCATAGTCTTGAGCATTTCATTCTTTCTACACTGACACTTCATTTATACACTTCACATTCCTTTTACACTGACACTCGCATTCTTTCCAGCTTTGATACACAAATTGCACTGACACTACCCCTTTATAGCACAAATCTTTTAAGCGTGGATCCCGTCGAGTACGGCGGACAATCTGGTTGCTAATACCTTCCCAGGTTGTAACCAACCCCCTTTCTCAGTCTCTCTGGTTCGCAACCGTCTTATCCATATTTTTCTAGGTCTATGCAGCATTACCTTTCCTTCGGGATAAAAATACCTAGCTGGCGACTCTTTCTTTCCCTTGAGTTCACGCCTGTGTGTTCTCATCCCCCCTTTCGCCGACCGTTCACGTCTGTACCCCTTCTGACCTTGGGTGTCATTTGGTGGGAGCAACACGCACCAGCATTCTTCAATCCAAAGGGCATCACTCTGTAGCAGAATGTTCCCCATGGTGTAATAAATGTGGTCTTTTCCATGTCCTCGGGTGCCATCTTTATTTGATTATAATCGGAAAATCCGTCCATAAAAGAGAACACATCAAACTTAGCCGTATTATCTACCAACATATCAATGTGTGGCAATGGGAAATCATCTTTTGGACTGGCTTTGTTCAAATCTCTGTAATCAACGCACATTCAGACTTTTCCGTCTTTCTTTGGAACAGGCACAATATTGGTCACCCATTGAGGATAATTTGACGTCACAAGAAAACCTGCATCAATTTGCTTTTGAACCTCCTCTTTGATCTTTACTGCCATATCAGGATGAGTTCTTCTCAATTTTTGCTTCACAGGTGGACATTCAGGCTTCAGCGGCAATCTATGCTCCACAATATCAGTATCAAGACCTGGCATGTCTTGATAAGACCAAGCAAATACATCAACATACTTTCTGAGAAGCTCTACAATCCTCTTCTTAACATCAGGACCAAGCAATGCTCCAACTTTGACTTCTTTCTTATCATCTTCAGAACCCAAGTTGACCATCTCTGTAGACTCTCCATGAGGCTGAATAACCTTCTCCTCGTGCTCAAGTAACCGAGAAATCTCATCAGGAATCTCTTCAACATCCTCTTCCTCAGCTTCAAACACAGGGAATTCAAAGTTGGGAGAGGGCATAGGATCATTGTTTTCAATGGGTTTATCAATCAATCTGCACAATGATTTTTTCTTTATTTTAGAGTATGAACAAAAGTGCAAACATTATGCAAATAAACAATTATTATTATTTTGGGTTTCTTATGTTACCATTTTTCATAATAAAGCAAAAAGAAAAAACACATATGGAAATCAAAATAGCATTTTATTGATGATGATAAAATTTGAAACAAAGCCCGACAAACATCACTTTCATCTTTGGCAGAGTGAAAGGATCTTTTGAAAGAGAATAAAACAAATTACTTTGAAGCATGAACAATAAAAGGAACATCAACAGCAATTCAGTTCTGGAAAATCTTTCCGCGCGTAACAAAGTTAGGCATTTGTTCATCTTCAATGATGGCAGCAGCGGAATGATCGTTGATAAACCCAGCACTTCGGAAACCTTCCTGAATAGTCTTCGGGTCATTGAGAACCACACCTGGTGCAAAGCCGATACCAAAACCTTCCTTGTTGTCAACAACATCAATAACTCGTCCCCAACCATCAGATTGTCCAGTTTCAAGCACGCACAGAGCATCCTTGAAAGAAGACATAGGCATGGCATTCTTCATAGCAATATTATCCACAACAGAAAGAGCTTGAAATGAAGTTCCCACCTCTTCTTCAGCATCAATATAGGAGAAAGAAGACAAATTTCTCACAAGCATCGCCCTTTCACCGCCAATGGTCACTAATTTCCCCTCTTTCACAAATTTCAACTTCTGATGAAGAGTGGATGTCATAGCTCCTGCTTCGTGAATCCAGGGTCTTCCGAGGAGACAACTGTAAGCGGGGCGTATATCCATTACTTGAAAAGTAATTTGGAATATAAATGGTCCAATAAGAATAGGAAGATCCACTTCACCAATCACTGTCTTCTTCGACCCATCAAACGCTTTCACAATAATCCCACTATGTCTCATGGGAGCACCTTGATACGCAAGCTTTGACAAAGTCGACTTAGGCATCACGTTTAGAGAAGATCCAGTATCAACTAGCACCTTGGACATAGCATCTTCCTGACAGTTCATTGAAATATGCAAAGCCAAGTTATGATTCCTTCCTTCTTCAGGAAAATCATCATCACAGAAACTTAAATTGTTGCACGATGTGATATTAGCCACAATACTATCAAACTGATCAACAATCACATCATGGTCAACATAAGCTTGATCAATAATCTTTTGCAAAGACTGTCTATGAGCCTCAGAGCACATCAAGAGTGATAAAACTGATATCTTCGACGGAGTATGCAACAACTGCTCAGTAACGTTGTACTCGCTTTTCTTTATCAATTTTAACACCTCATCCTCACTATCACCAAATTGGCCTGATCGGGCAACATCATCCATGATCTGCTTATTCGCACTTGTATCTTCAACTCTCCTCGGAGGATCTGAAGCATAAACTCTACCACTTCGGGTAACCTTTGTCACATCAGCAATGCTAACCACAGACTTTGGAAAAGGAATAGGAACTTCCCTACCATTTTCTATCATCGTAGCATTATACCGGTACGGAACAGCTTTATCAGACTCATATGGCACTAGACTAGGCAAATTAATCACCAATGGAGTAACAACATATTTGCGGCTATCAAAAGAAATAACCACCTTCTTAGGAACAACCTTCTCAGGAATATTGAACTGAGGCATAATAACATTCACTTCGTTTTCATACTCATCTCTTTTTGCTGTCACTTCAATCAACTTATCATTCATCATCTTTTGAATGTCTCTCTTAACAATCACACAACCATGAGGGTTCACCGAGAAGATGCAGCATTCAGCATAATCATGATCAATATCGTGATATTCACTTAAGAAAGCATGCATCTCAACCAAATACCTTCGAATATGGCGAACCTCATAAATCTTGAATAAACCAGGACAACCATCCACCATATTCACAGACGTATTACCATGCTTCGGAAGCGGATTTGTCTTCACATTTGGATTAACATCATTAAAAAAACATAACAGTGTTCCTCATCAATTTTTGTACTTCAAACTTCAATGGATAACAGTTCTCAACATCATGCCCCGGGGCACCTTGATGAAAATCATAGCGAGCCTCTGGCTTATACCACCATGGGATAGTCTCTGAAACTGGGGGTGGAGGACGTGTTTGCACAAGATTCTTTGCAATCAAAGATGGAAGTAAGTCCGCATACAACATCGGAATGGTATCAAAACTCAGCTTAGCCTGAACCTGTTGATTACCACCTTGTTGCACAAAAGGTTGTTGATAACGAGACTGGTATTTTGGGACCATTGGCACAGTTGGAGCCACATTAATCATCGGAGTTACAGAGGCTACGTGCTGCGGATGGCAATTCTCACGACCACGAGGCCTTCTATAACTTTCACGAGACACATCATTAGTCTCACCTTCTTTCTTTTTACCAAAATTTAACCTTCTAGAGCTTGAGCCATTACTATTCTCTTGACTTAACCGTCCCTCACGGACACCTTCTTCTAAACGCATCCCCATACTCACCATTTCAGTGAAATCAGAAAGAGCACTTGCTATCATCTTCTCATAGTAGAAAGAACCTAAAGTCTTCAATAAGATCTTCGTCATTTCTTTCTCTTCTAGAGGAGGAACAATCTGAGCTGCTAGCTCGCGCCATCTCTGCGCATACTCTTTGAAAGTCTCTTTGTCCTTCTGGGACATAGCACGAAGTTGATCTCTATCTGGTGCCATATCAACGCTATACTTGTATTGCCTCACAAAAGCCTCTCCCAAATCATTGAAAGTCTTGATTTGGCTATTATCCAAACTCATATACCATCTCATGGCTGCACCGGTCAAAATATCCTGGAAATAGTGAATCAACAGCTTATCATTGTCTGTCTGAGCAGACATCTTTCTAGCATACATAGTCAAATGCTCATAGGACAAGTGTTGCCTTTATACTTCTCGAACTCAGGCAACTTGAATTTGTATGGAACTTTAACATTAGGGACCAGACAAAGATCATAAGCATCTTTTCCGAACAAATCTTTATGCTTCAAGGCTCTCATCTCCTTCTGTATCTCAGCAAAGCATCCTTGAAAATCATCGAGTCTTTCAATCACTCCAGCGCCTTCACTAGGCTCAGCATGGTAAATCACTTCATCATGGTGCGGAATAGTGTGCATCACAGGCGGTGCAGTAGTCATAACTGGAGGAAGAGTAGTCATCACCGGTGGGAGAGTATTGAATGCAACAGTCTTAGGAGGAGGAGGATGATAACCAGCAGGAATGAAATCAACCGGCATGCCCCAAGGTGTGCTAGAAGGCATACGATAGCGAGGAGAGATGACAGTTTCAACAGGAATTGATGTAGTAACAATCTCGGAGATAACGGTATTCGGAACAGGAGAATTAGGAGGAGGTGGCTGATTCTGAGCAGCCACCAATCCTTCCATCATGGCAGAAACTCTTTCCAAACTTTCCTTCAGATATGTAACTTCCTCGCGCAGCTCGCGATTCTCTTGTTGTATGATTTCCATCACCTTCTTCCGATTAGCTCGAGTATCAAATCGGTGAGTCAGCTTGACAGGAGAACTGAATGAAGACCAAGAAACAACATAAGATCCCTGGAGAACACTCAAAAAGCAAGACAAATGCGGGTATGATGCATGGTATGCGTATGCAAATGCAAAAATTTCAAAGGACTATAAGATAACTTGCAATATTTATAAAGAAATATTTTTTTTGAAGTACTTAAAAACTCATCCCCATTAAAATCAAAGTAAGGATTACAAGTGAAGTACAAGCCTCAACAATCCTAATACATGAGAGAAAAAGTAAACTAGGCCTAGGGAATCATATCCGAAGAAAATCCGAATCCTGGCTGATACTTCATGCGAATTCTCCTAATCTCCTTCTTGTACCGGTCTTCCATGTCTTCCTTATCCTTCACCAACTGGTCAACAATGGCCTTCCAAGCACCGGATGTAGGAGGAATGGTAAATGGAGTACTAGAGGAAAATAAATCCTATCTTGGCCTCTTCGTAACACGCCGCTCAAGTAACTTAATGAGATCATCCTTCTCCTTCAGTTGCTCTTGCATCGTAGTCTTCTCAAGTATCCATTCTTCTTTCTCTTTCTTCATTTTGTCCAACTCTTCTTGAAGAGCCACCTTCTCATCAACGGGAGGAAGAAAAGCAGACAATGGTAATATAGGAAACAAAGGCTCCTCAGGTGGATAAGGCATCTTGAGCTTGGAAGCCCTAGATCGAACCCACTGGATGTAACACTCGGAAGGAGCAAGGTGTTGTCTTCCCAATTGACCTTTCTCTTTCTGATGAACCGCATGCCAAGAATGAGCAATCCTTTTCTTCATTACTACATGATCTGCACCATTAAGAAAGAAGAAACGGGATAAGGAAAGATTGTTTGGTATGTCCTTCAAACAATATCCCAACTTTCGCCTAGCGAGAATAGGGTTGTAACTAATTCCCCCACGTGTACCGAGAAAAGGTACATTAGGAAATTCTCCACAACTATCAATAAGCACTCCAGTATCATAATGAGAACAATACCAATTCATATCCTTATGAGAAAGTGACATAATCCTTTGAGACCATCTTTGATTCTCTCTATTATCCTTGAAGACATCGGACTTTGGTAGGTGCGAAATAAACCACCTATAGAGAAGAGGTGCACAACACACAATCTCTCCATCACCTTTGGAGGTTCTATAATGAAAAGCATGATACATGTCTCCAAGCAAAGTAGGCACTGAATTCTTCTTCAAGAAAATCTGAATAGCATTCTCATCCACAATACCATCTAAGTTAGGAAACAAGACAATCCCATAAATGAGCAAAGCAAGAATAGACTCAAATGCATCCTTATGACCCAAAGTAAGTGAAGTAGAAGTTTTCCCCATCAAGAACTTAGCATTAATACCACGAACACTCCCTTTTGGAAGAAACTTCCCATTAAGATCGGACTCCTTAAGAAAAATGGCTTTGGCAATGACTTTGATAGTAAGCTCCTTCTCTAAACCACTGATAAGAAATTCCTTGTCCAAAATAGATAGACCCATCCAATGAGAGTACTCCTCCAAGGTCGGCACAAGCTGATAATCAGGAAAGGTGAAACAATGATGCAACGGATCATAGAACTGAGCTAAGGTAGGGAGAATCCCCTCTGGTACATCGGTATCCAACAAAAACAAAAGCTTTCCATAACATTTCCGGAACTCCTGGGTATCAACCACCAATTCTCCTAGCCTTCTCAACTCCACTATATTAGGATTCTTGAAGGTGTACTTCTTTGTGTTCCGCCTTTCAAAATTCATAACCATAGACATCTGAAATTTTAAAAAAGTTCCTTATGAGTCCCTTGAAATCTCAAAAACAATGCTCATGAATGCATGATGGCATGTATGCAACAACCACAAACAAGATCACACAAAGCACACGGGTTCAGGTTCCGAGTCACGAGCATGAAGTCAAGGTAACAGAACACCAACCCGCATAGGTAAGTACTAAGGTTTTGTCTTCATTGTACCTGCAGAAAACCAAAAGGATGCTAACAGAGGTGCCTGGAGTTAACAACCATCTTTAGAATATCATCGGTACGTTGGATTACTCCTCAACCGATAACATTCTTAAAATAGACCTCGTCCGAGTGTAGTATCGCGTGACAACCACCTTAGGTTTACACCCAAACAGTTTCCGCACTACGTTCCTAAATTGGCTTGGATGGGTTAAGGGTTCTACGGTCCTCAGTATGATCAGCTCAAGGTCGGAAAATAATGCCACGTATGATTACTCATCATGACATTGATAGTCCAAGAGAGCCTAACCGAGTGGAGATTATCAAATTGATATAGCTTTGGACTACTTCATCGCTTATCGCTTCGAATATCGTCGTCCTATCATAAGTTCAACTCAGATCCGGGTTAGAATCTATCTCACTCAGAGGATCACCAAAACCGAAACAGAACAAACAAATAACAAACAAAATAAACCAAAGCAGTAAATAAATCAAAGTAGGTCGAATCCACTTAGAGATTACTCCCCAGCAGAGTCGCCACTTTTCTGTAGCGGTAAAATCATGAGTGTAAGCTATTAGTTAACTTAACTCAAGGTAAACAGAGTCGCCACCGCGCTTTTATTTTATTCCAAGAGGAAAAGGGAAAAAGAGCGAATAAAACCTAATGAATCTAAAAGCAAGAAAGCTAAAGAAACACATCAGAAAAACAGGTAAGGGGATAGGTTACACAATGGGAAGGTTTTACGCACCCAAAATTTCCGCGGTACTCCACGGGAGCCCTTTGAAAAATTTACTGCTTTTGGTTTGAAAAGGGTTTGTAAAATGTGAGTGGAGGGATGAGAAAAGAATTATTTTTTTATATTTTTGTGTTTGAAGAGGTTTAATGCCTCATGTCTACGTACCCACAAAGTGCAATGGTGGATCCAATTAGAAGCTATTAAGTGTTCCATGGTGGATCCAATTAAGGAAGACAAGCGAGAATGATTTAATTTCCATAGTTGTTAAACTTGTTGTAGTTGGCAAAAAGAGGTGAAAACTCTTCAAACTAAACTAGACAAAGTATCACAACCAAAAATGACATTTGCTATTGATCGTTCTAATTTTAGAAATTCTATGAATAATCCATATAAAAAATACACCTATGTGGTGAAGGATCAAATTAGCAAATGAGACACTAAACCAAACATAACTTGTCTCTATTGTTACAAGAGGGGACATATTAATGCCAAATTCCGATTTAGGATATTTTTAGTTCCTAAAGGCATTTTCCAATGGTTTCCGAAATGCAACCAAAGTTTCACTCACACACAAGGACCCAATGAAAATTGGGTACCTCCCTCTCTTGTTTAAATTTGTAGGTGGAGTGTCTTAAGGCTACGGAGAGAGGATAGTTTCTCGATACTGGTTGCTCAATAAATATGACGGGTGACATTTCCTAATTCTATGACTTTGTGGCTAAGAAGAAGTGATTTTTTTACTTATGGTGATTGTCGCTCCCCGGATTTTCATCCTGGTGCAAACGCGAACCGTCGGCGATGTTATAGGTTGAGGTTGAATAGAGTCGTCAGCTAGGCATTTTTACCCCGAAGGAAAGGTAATGCTGCATAAACCTAAAAAGAGATGGATAAGACGGTAGTGAACCAAAGAGACTGAGTAAGGGAGTTGGTTACGATCTGGGAAGGTATTAGCACCCAGATCGTCCGTCGTACTCGACGGGATCCACGCTTACTTGATTGTGTTTTAAAGGGGGTAAAGTGTATGTGCATTTTTGTATAAAAGCTAGAATATACAGAGTGTCAGTGCAAAAGGATATGGAATTCAAGATTAGGCTTTGAAAAGAAAAAGCTGGAGGAAGGAGAGGGGGGAGACAAGGAGACTTTTGTTCGATAAATGTTAAGTTATGCCTATGTATCCTCTCGTGCAATGAGGAAGTCAGAACACCGTAGTTCAACTCAAAGAGACTTAGATGATTTGCTGTGAACTTCTTACTTATCTATGCTCAAGTGTATGACTCATTGTAAACACCCCAAATTTGCCCTCACCCATTCACACATGACTTGTGATCATCTCATATGCATAAACACAATCACATCATCTCATGTCTCATTTGGTTTCATTGGATAGTTTCTAAGGCATCTGCACCTAGGGTTTGTGATTTGAGCAATCCCAAAGCTTCTTGAGCCACTCCAAAGGCCACCAATCATTTCAGAAGGGTCCATGTGTGTTCTTGTATCATGTTACATCCTCACAGAGTCAAAATTGCAGAGGAATCACAAGAACTAGGGTTTGAGTGGATGCAGAGCCAGGTTGAACTGCACAGTTGACTGAAAATTAGGGTTTTGGTTTCAGAGGCCATAACTCCAAATTTTTCGGTCATTCTTGTTTCCATTGATCTTTATATGGTATAGGGAGTATGCATATCAATTTTCATGAAGAAATTCCATGGGGAAGTCATCTGATCAAGAGTTGACTTTTCAGACAAGTCAGTGCAAAATCAGGGCATCTGAGGCCCCCAATGACCCAACCAATGGGTGATCTTCATCATTTTGAGTGTATATGATCTTTATTTGATCATGGAAGAAGTTTGAAGTTCATAAAAATCAAGAATTTAGGGTTTTTGCAAAAGTTGACTTTTTGGGTTTTGTTGACTTTTCAAGAATGCTTCCTTTTAGGTCAATTTTCAAGCTTTGATTTATGATCCAAAAAGGCTTCAAATGGAAAAACTTTGGTCATGAAAGTTGTAGATCTCATCTTTCCCTTTTCAAAAAGTACAAGAACATGATCTAACTCTTCATGGATCAAAAGTTATGGCCATGCAAAGTTGCAAAAAAATCATTGTTTTTCAAGTTATGCACCAAGTGAAAATTTTGCAAAGTCTTGAATCAAGTCAAAATGCAGCCTCTAATTCATGTCAAACCAGCATGCCAACTTCCTCTAAGTCATAAAAATCAGAAATGAACTAGGAATGCCCATGATTTCATGCTTGTTTATGCAAAAAGTCACATGTGAACCATAAGCCAACTTAGTTGCAAAACACTCATGAGCTTTCAACCAACTTGCTGCATTGAGCCTTGGGTCAAGCCAACCTCTCACACTCACCATGCTGCACCAGAACCCAAGTTGTCCTTGCCTAGTATCATGCCATGCCCTATCTTACACAAAAGTGGACTTTGAGCAAAAAGCAACTCACCTATCATAGCAGGCCATGTCACATCAAGAGGCCAATCAGAATTGTTTATTCATTCATTTTGCTAGCCATATCACATGAGAACCAAGGCTGAAACTTAGAGATTCATTCATTCACCTAAAAACACCCCAACTTGCAACTTCCTTCGAATTCCATCACACAGCCTGCAAACACCCAAACTTTTTCCTCCATTCATCTCACCTTGATCTATAGAACAAAAAGCATCAAGAGAAAAAGCCTGAAACAGCTAGAAACACTCCCTGCCATCACCAACCTTCATTCTGCAGATTCATTCGAATCTCCTTCCTCAGGTCACAAACACACAAACCTTCACCACAAACCTTCTCTACACATTGCATAGACCTCAAACAACCCATCACCATGACTTGAAAGGGCCAAGAACTCATCTGCCATTGTTGACTGAGCAGAAGCAGTTCTCTTCGAAACTCATCATCCAACAAATATAAATTCCATTTGAGCATTCAAGCAACTTTGGAGGACCAAGAGGAGCAGATTGAGCAAGGAGAAGAGGCCTGAAAGTTCCAAAATCAAAGTTTGCAAATCTCAGGTAGCTCCAAATTAATTTTTCCAGAAATCAATTTGATTGTTACAAACTTGCTCTACATGCCTTGCTGATCATTCTGGTACCATTGGTTTTGAAAATGGTTGCGTTTTGAGAGTTTAATTTCAGTTTGAAGCTTACGAACCCTAGAACTTGGTTGCTTCGATTCAGCTTGTTTAGGTTAGATAAATTTGTTTTAGGTTAGGGGTTTGATTCGTGGGAGTGTTAAGATCATTTCCCTGGTCTTAGTTTTCATTTATTTTACGTTTTTAGGAAGTTGGGTGATTTTCAGGTGACCCTCTGGCCGGAGAAGACGACCGGAGGTCTTCTCCGGCCACCTGAGATTAATTAGGGTTTAATCCCATAATTAATGGTAGTTTGAATATTGGCCGTTGATACGCGTGGACCCGTTGACTTCCCTCCCTTTCCAATGGCCAGGATCTTTCTAATTAACCCTAATCCACGTGTTAGGGTTAATTAATCTTGTTTTATTTAATTTAATCAGAGGCAATCTGGACCTCTCATTCTGGCGCGCAGTCAACCCCATTTGAACCCTGGACGCATCCTGGCCATCCATCCTGCATACTTCAGTTTTAATTCATTTTAATTCATTTTTATTTCAATTAATTTGCACAATTTATTTAAAATAGTTAAAAAATCATAAAAATTATGAAACTTTTTCTTTAAGGTTTTATTAATTTTTATGACACAAAAACATTTTTATTTTATTTTTTATCATTAAAAAAGTATTTTTAAATATTTAAAAGATTATTTTTAATTGATTAATGAGAATTAATTAATTAAAAATACTTTTAGGTATTTAAAAATTACAAAAAAATTCATGAAATGTTCTAAGACATTTAGAAACATTGTCCAACCTTCAAACCAAATTTCTTTTTTGATCTTGATGCATTTTAAGAATTTTTCATTGAATTAAATCACATTTTATGCATTATTTTGATCACAAGTTTGAAAATTCATTTCTGCCTATTGGTGAAGGTTGAGGCATTGATTCTTTTTGCATTGTTTTCCATTTGACATGAACTTTCAAGGATAAAATGGCCAAGATTTGATCTTGCATTTTCTAATTGATTGGCATTTGTTTTGTTGAGAACCCTAAAAAACCCTAATAACTTGCAAAAATCATAACTTGAGTTTGGTTGAGAGTTGAGAGCTCCCCTTTGGGCAGTGGTTCATTGTAGGTCTAGGGTTTCTTTGAGTGCCATTTTCCATTTTTCATATTAGGGTTTGCCTCTGTTTTTGAGTTTGTGTTTGATGTTTGCTTTGTAAACCCAAATTTGGGCCTTCTCTTGCATCCTTCTTGCATTTCCTTGCATAACATGACTTGCCATTGCATTTTGTGCATTCTCATGATTCATTTGACATCTTAAGACATGTATGAAGCATCATTTATCATTGCATCTCATCTTTGCCATGTCATTTACCTTGTATGATCCATAACATTCCATGCTTGTTCATGCTCCTTAACTTGCATCATTTGCATCCATGACTTTGTATGAACATATCCATTGTCTTGCCTCATGTTTGCAGCACTTCATAACATCATAATCATCATCACCATGCTTCTGGTTTTGCTTTGCATCATACCATTTCATTTCATCTTGCATTGCATTGCATTTCTTTCTAACATTTCAGGTGGTAAGTAAACTTGAGAAGTGAATTTGCCTTCACTTCTTATAACTTTTCTTCTCATCTTATGTTGCATACCTTGCTGCATTCTTACTTGTGTTTGAGTTTGAGCTTGCTCATTCTTCCTTCTCCCACTTTCTTTCTTCAAGTGACTTGACTTCTTGAATGAAGCAAGTCACTTTGCTTCTCTTGATCTTGTTCATCTGCTTCCTGGTGGTTCATCTGAAGATTGTTCTTGAAAACCTCACAAACATTAGGACCAACCAAGCATGATAATGAATTAGGGTTTTGATTAGTCTCCCCCATAGTTTTTACCTTTGTGTCTCTCCTTGAGTCATCTCTCCTCACCTCATAATCAGGGACTAAACCCTCAAGGCTTTAAGACTTTGTGATTAAGATCATGCCTGCATCCTTCTTTTAGGATGGAGTGTATAACTTTAATCCTAAGTCTTGGACCCTTAAGGTGTTGAAATCTCTTAATTAATCCATCTAATAATCATCAAGACAATACACTTGTAACTTGGGCCTTGCATTAGGGTTCTAATTCTTCCTTAATTGGTTAAGAAGGACTAACCCTAAAGTTAATGGACAAGTCCCCCTCAAGTTGTCTTCCAAATCATAAAAAACACTTCATCATCATATCATTAATAAAATCCACTTAATCAAAGGCTTGTTTTGTCATGGGTTTAATCCCTAATCATGGATTAAGTTGAGGAGTTTCCCTCAGCTTAAACACCCTCATCTATTATCCTTCTTTTAGGATAGTGTAATGAGCCTGTTAAATCCCTGATTATGGCTTAACCTCATTACTTAACACTAAACAAAAATCGCAAAAACATCTAATTAATCACAAGTAGGTTAATGATCTTAACCCTACATCAAAGGTGATTAAGTGTGAGAATCTGACTTCACACTTAAGGTAATTCTCATTACCCCTAATCAGAGGGATGATGTGATGAGTTTACCAAATCCATTGATTTAGGTTTAAGCTCATTATCTTATGACAAACTCCAAAAAGAAATAAAAGACTGAAAACAAAAAAAACAAACAATAATCGTCTCCTCCGGGATTCTTTTCTCATCATCTTCACTCACAAGCGAGAACTCGCTTCTTCCGTCTAATGCAAGACAGTAAGCACCTGAGCCAGACGGGTCATACACTTGAGCATTGACAAGCAAGCAGTTCACAAGTCAATTCGTCTTTCAGTCTCTTTGGGTCGAACTACGGTGTTCTGACTTCCTCATTGCACGAGAGGATACGTAGGCATAACTTAACAGTTATCGAACAAAAGTCTCTATCCATTCCCCCTCTTCCAGTTCCTTTCTCTTAGCCTCATTATCATGAGCAATTCATTTCATTCCTGATCTCACACTGACATATCATTATACACTTCACCTCTTTTACACTGACACCTGTACATATTGCTTTCCAGCTCTTTACACACAGATTGCACTGACACTACCCCTTTATAGCACAAATCTTTTAAGCGTGGATCCCGTCGAGTACGACGGACAATCTGGGTGCTAATACCTTCCCAGGTTGTAACCAACCCCCTTTCTCAGTCTCTCTGGTTCGCAAACCGTCTTATCCATCTTTTTCTAGGCTTATGCAGCATTGCCTTTCCTCCGGGATAAAAATGCCTAGCTGGCGACTCTATTCATCCTCCAGTGAGTTCACGGCTGTGTGTTCTCACTGTTCCCCTCGCCGACCGTTCGCGTCTGTACCTTCATTTGATCCATTGTCATTTGTCGGGAGCGACAGCTTGGCGACTCTGCTGGGGACCCTTATACTGCAACCAGGGCTTCTGGTTCTTTTTGTGGGTTCCTCCTAGCGCTTGATTGATTTGTGTTTACTGGGGTGTTAGGTGTTATTTGTGTTTGTATATTTGCTTTATTTACTGCTTTCTGTACAGCTTTATTTATTGCTTTCTTTACAGTTTTCATATATATCATACTGTCATGCTATCTGTGCTGGGTCTGGTTTGTTTTGGTGGGTGGGGGTTCCATTGAGAGTTTAGGTCCTACACCTGGGACCTGAGTGACACCTAGGCTAGAGTGAATCATATTCTTTCCCAGTCAATTTTCAGTCTGGTGCGGGAATATGAAACACGGTTCAGATATGGGTTTCTTCTTGAGAACTCTGTGTTGCAGATTTCCTGCAATGCTAGGGGGATCTGGGAAGCCTGCTAAGTCTGGATGACCTTTTAGTATTGACCTTCAGAAACTGAGGTGAATTGGAGGAGGAATTGTTATGGTTATTGTAAACACTGTACCTCCGGGTTAGAAGTGTTTACACTTCTCATAACTAATCCAAGTCTGAGGATCCTTGTTCTAGATCACTACCTGTGAGGGGGTTGGGCTGTTTACAGGTTTGCAGGTACCTTGACCTCAGAATACCCTGTTATTTTGACTTTGTTAAGAATGCTCCATGTTGGATAGTTCTTGTGATTCTAAAACCCTGGACTTGTGACTCTTTATTTGAGTCCCCCACCCTGGTTACTAGATTCTTAGACCTCCATCTGGAATTCTTGAACACACATGGATCTATACCAAGGCAGTTATTCAGATCCAGCTCAGTCACAGACCCTTGCATTTCATCTGCATACATCCTCATTGCATCATATTAACATGTGCTTATTTGTTTTTCAGGGTATCCATTTCATCAGGTTTTGGTTTTGACCCCATCTGCAGCTTTGACCCATCTTCACCAGCATCTGCTTCAGTTTTTAGTTGTCTGCTTCAGCATCAGCCAGTCAGTGGTTCTCTCTCTCTACTTCAACATTGTCACCAGCACCTCATTTAGCCCTCAGCATCATGGCTCCAAAGAAAAACAACATCACCTATCATTTCTTCCAACCAGACTTGTCAGACATCAGGAGGATCCAAACCCTGATTACACCAGATTACATCCCTTTGTTCAGGGAACATTATGGGGACATACTTGACCTAGTTATGGACATGGACCCATCTCAGAGGAGCCTGATCCACACCTGCATCCAATTCTATGACCCCCCATTGAGATGCTTCACCTTTCAAGACTTCCAGTTGGGTCCTCTTTTGGAAGAATACTCATCTTTGACTGGTTTGCCTATCAAGAGGGAGATCCCATTCAACCCTGAAATGGACTTTCCCAGCAATGGGGAGATAGCCAAAGCTTTGCACCTGGAACCTGCTTTGATTGAACAACACATGACCTCTAAATCTAGTGTCCCTGGATTTCATCTGGACTTCCTGATTTCTCAAGCTAGTTTGAAAGCCTCCTTGGGAGATTGGAGAGCTGTTTGTGCTCTGTTGGCTTTAAGTGTGTATGGAATTGTGTTATTTGCAGATGAGCCCAGATTCATCAGCAAGAGTGCAATCCATTTGTTCATCTTGAAGAACCCAGTGCCTACCTTGTTGGGTGATCTCTATTACTCAGTACATCAGAGGAATGAGAAACAGAGAGGGAAGTTAGTGAGGATTTGTGCTCCACTATTCCATGCCTGGCTTCTCAAGCATCTACCTAAGACAGATGCATTCCTAAACCCTCACCAGCAAAGCAACTGGGCAAGGAGACTTTCTGTCCTAACTACAGCAGATATCAGGTGGTGCAATCAAAGTACCAAGGGCAGAGACATAATCACTAGCTGTGGGCATTTTCCTAATGTGCCTTTGGTAGGAGTCAAGGGAAGTATCAATTACAACCCCCTGCTGTTCAAGAGGCAATTGGGTTATGCACTGGTTCATGCTCCTAGGGAAAAGGACTTGGCTGAGACCCTCTACTGTGAGAACCAGGCTAACTTGGCTGCTGTTAGACAGGCTGCCTGGGCCTGGGATCATGTTCAAACCAAGGGAATCACCATTCTGGGGAAGTGCCATAATGTGGCATCAGCCCAATATCATGAGTGGTCCTATGCTAGGGCCCAAATCTCAGGATTGCCCTTCACCATCAAAGACATGCCTGAGTCATCATCAGCACCACCCCCTGCTACTATCAGCCTGGAAGAGTTTGAAAGTCTGAAAGAAAGAAATGAGAAGCTATCCCAAGCCCTGCAGAAGACCCTCAGGGAGAGGAGTGAAGGTGTAAGGGAGATTGAAAGATTGGAGAAGCTGAGAGTGGAACACTTGACTAAGATTGAGAAGTCTGGAGACTACATCAACAAGTCTAAAGCTGGTGAGCAGATTCTGAAAAATGCTTGTAAAGAAGCCCAGTTCCAAAGAGCAAGGACAGACTTGTATTTGAAAGAGAGTCAGGCCAGGTGGGTCCGGATCACTGAAGCCCGTACTCTAGAAGACAAGAGAGTTCAGGATAAGATGGAGCAGATGGAAAAAGCCCTGGCAGCAGCCCAGGAGGAAATTTCAGAATTAAAAATCAAAGCTGGAGTGAAGAAATCCAAAGACCAAAGCCAGAACAAGAAGTTGACTACAGCTGTTGCAACAAGAAACCTTCTCATCAGGAATCTTACGGAGCATCCGGCTGATCCTGTGACCGAAGCACTTCTTAAGGAAGTTCGCGAGGATGAGTTTGGCCTTGGAGTCTGATTATTTGCTTGTTGTTGTTCCTTTTCCATGTACTTTTGCTTTTTGGTGATGTATTTTTGACCCCTTAGAGGGCTAGTGTTGTAAAAAATGAACAATTTGTATTATTTTACCTTTGTAATATATTTGTGTTTGTTTCCATCTGGGTTCACTTCAAAAGCAACTTCAACAGCATCGTCTTCAAGGGTCTGGACGGGTCAAAACTGAAGACCAAGCCGGATACCTTGATAGCAAATAAGCATACTGCATTGCATACTAACCCCTTTGTTTGTTTTGTAGGTTTTGTTTTATTGTTTCTAACCTCTGTTGTGACATTCAGGAATTATTGCTCGCCGCAGGCTATTCCCTCTCAACAGGCCACACAGGTACCCTACAAGAAACAACCTTCCGGGCATCCAGATGGACCAGTTGCAGCAAGACCTCAATGAGGCCAGAACCCAGATGGCTAATGAAAGGGTGGAGATGAGAACCCAAATAACTCAGTTCATGGAAGTGATGAATAATTTAGCTCAAAGCCAGGAGAGGCTTAGAGTTCTGGTAGAGGGGAGAACTCAAGATGACCCCCATGTGGGAACTGCTGGCACCAGTAACAATGAAAGGGTGCAACCACATGTTAACCCCCCTGTGTTTGGTCCACACCTACATCCTGAAATTCATATTCCTGCAAACGTTCAAGGAACAGCTACTGCAGCCAGAGTACTTCAAGAGGATCCTCAGGAGGATCAGTTTACAGTCATGGGTGCTGGAGAGGAAACCTATGATAGGAGATTGGATGAGTTGGCTGAGAAGTTGAGGTCTTTGGAATCCCAAAATTCTTTGGGGTTCGATGTCATGGACATGGGTTTAGTAGAGGGGGTCAGGATCCCTCATAAGTTCAAGCCTCCTTGTTTCGAAAGATATAATGGGACTTCATGCCCCCGGACTCATTTGCAATCGTTTCTGGGAAGGCTGAAAGCTTACACCATGGACGAGAAATTGTGGATGTTCTACTTCGAAGATAGCTTGACTGGAGCATCAAGGGAATGGTATTCCCATCTGACAAGAGCAACTGTAAGATGCTGGAAGGACCTGGCAGAGGCCTTCATCAGACAGTATCAGTATAATCTGGATATGGCACCCAATAGGACCCTCCTAATGGGGATGTCACAATCATCAAGAGAGAGCTTCAGAGAATATGCTCAAAGATGGAGACAGCTTGCTGCTGCTGTCCAGCCACCTATGTCTGAAAGAGAGATGGCTGATATGTTCATGAATACCCTTCAGGGAACCTATATTGACAGGTTGGCTGCTTTCTCGTCCACTAGCTTCGCAGATGTTGTTATAGCTGGGGAGAGAATTGAAAGCCTGTTAAAAATGGGTAAAATTTCCGATAATGGTGCAAGCTCGTCCAGTGGTACAAGGAAGCCTTTTGCAGGCCCTAGAAGAGCTGGCGAGACCAATGCCATTCATACCAACAGGGGTAGGCCCCATTATGTTCCCAGAACAATAGCAGCAGTCACTATCCCTTCTCCAGCTCATCCTCAGCCAGTCTATCAGCCTCCTCAACAAAACTTCCAACAACAACCTCAGTATCATCAGAATCAGTATCCTCCAAGGAACAACTACAACAACAACTCCAACAACAACAATCAACAGAGGCCATTCCAACAGAGGCCCTCTCAAGCTAACAGGGTGATAGACCCGATTCCCATGCCATATGCTGCCTTATTGCCACAACTTCTGAAACTCAACCTGGTTGAGCTAAGAACGTTGGCACCTCCGGATCCCAACAGTCTACCGAGAAACTATGATTCCAATGCTAGGTGTGCTTTTCATTCGAACGCACCTGGTCACAGTACAGAAAAATGCAGGGCACTGCATATGAAGGTACAAGACTTAGTAGACTCCAAGGCTTTGAACTTTGCACCTCCGCCCAACGTCAACAAAAACCCAATGCCACACCATGGTGGTCCCCGAATTAATGCCATTGAAGAAGACCAACAGTCTTATTTGATAACTAGTGTGGATCAGATCAGGACACCATTGGTGGAAATCAAGGCTCAGCTCCGTGAAAATGATATATTTCCGGGGTGTGAACTGGGGTGCCCTTACTGCAATATCTCTTGGAATGGGTGTGAAGACTTGAGGAATGGCATTGACAACCTCATTAAGAGTGGCCTCCTACAAATCACAACATCGTTTCCGGCACATCCGGCAGCTTCATCAGCAACGGTTCCAGACCCTACTACAAATACAGCAACAATTGTTCCCAACAATTCATCAGCAACATCAGCAAGTACCTCATCTGTTCTGCCCAATGACCAGTTTTCAACAGTTTCTCCTGCTACAACATCAGCTTCATTCCATTTCGACTCTCCATCAACAACAACAACAGTTCTTCCAACAGAACCTCCTACAACACCAGCAAACCATCATGAAGATGTCTCTACTGTTACCATCTTCTACGATCCAGAAAATAATTCCGCCTATCATTCAGAGGGTGCTGCTCCCACCAGAGCACCAGTTACTATCTTTTATGATCCACAAACAATAACAGTCCCTTCAGCAGCCGCAATCAGTCCAGTTACCGTCACAGTACCTGGACCTGTACCATATGAAAGCAATAGGGCCATCCCTTGGCACTATGGCTCTGACGTGTACTGTGAAGGGAAAAGAATCACTCTGGAAACATCAGCACCTGCACCACAAATTGATAATGTGGGCGGAGGCGGAGGCTTCACCCGAAGCGGACGTCTCTTTGCTTCACAAGTCCAAAGACCTAATGCCGAAGCAGAAGCTGCTGCCAAGGCAAAGGGAAAAGGCCCGATGCAGGAAGATCCAGCCGCCAAAGAAGCCCTGAAGACTCCATTTGATCAGGAAGTTGATGAGTTCATGCGGATCATCAAAAAGAGTGATTATAAAGTTGTGGATCAGCTTCATCAGACACCGTCCAAAATCTCCATTCTCTCACTGCTCATGTGCTCCGAAGCCCATCGGAATGCACTACTGAAAGTACTGCACGCAGCTTACGTGCCGGAGGAGATTACTGTCAACCAGTTAGAAACGGTCGTTGGAAATGTCACTGCTAGCAACGGGCTAGGGTTTACCAATTCTGACCTGACAGTGGATGGCCGCAATCACAATAAAGCCTTGCACATAACTATGGAATGCAAAGGAGCTGTCCTTTCACATGTGCTGGTGGACACAGGATCATCCCTGAATGTCCTACCAAAGAAGGCTCTGGTGAAGCTTGAATATGATGGACTGGCATTGAGACCCAGCAACCTGGTGGTTAGAGCTTTTGATGGCTCAAAGAGATCGGTTCTGGGAGAAGTTGAGCTGCCCGTGACAATTGGCCCGCAGACATTTAAAACTATCTTTTATGTGATGGACATTCAGCCCGCCTACAGCTGTTTGTTGGGTAGACCCTGGATTCACGCCGCTGGCGCTATAACGTCTACCCTTCACCAAAAGTTAAAATTTGAGTGGGAAGGTCAAATTGTCACAATCTGTGGAGAGGAGGACATTTTTGTCAGCCACCTGGCTACCTACAAGTACATTGAAATGGATGGAGAAATCCATGAAACGATGAGCCAGGGGTTTGAAGCGTTGAATGTGAACGAAGCATCTGCTGTATCTGGTACCCCAATGTCGTCTTATCAACAAGCCCGGAAGGTTGTTGAAGAAGGAACTGCCCAAGGCTGGGGCAAGGTCTTAGCTGTGGAGGAGAAGAAGGACAAATTTGGGTTGGGTTACAAACCAACTCAACATCAAGCAAAGGCTGCTGGAGAGCCTGGATTTGTCAGTGGGGGAATGCTAACCCCCGATGCTATCAACTGTCTGGAAGACGAGCTGGAAGAAGAACGCAACCTGGAGAATTGGATTCGTCCAAAGGTCCCGGGGAGCAGTGTCTCGAACTGGTCTTCCCAGGGAATTATAAGTGTTACTCGAGCAGAGTAATTATTATTTCCTGTATCTTTTATAGCATGCATCAAAGTCTTGCATCTTGCCCAAGATGACAAGACTCATTTTGTAATCAGGGCCATCTGTGCTTTTGTGCAAACAAGATTAAATTAATGAAATATCAGACAATCTTTTTGCAAACGAGTCTTTTTCTTTTCTGCTCACTGTTTTTCCATTTTTCTTTTTGTACAAAAAAAATAAATGGCAGTGTTTTTCAAAATGACAACTTCATTTCACTTTTCTAAATAAGACTAAAATCAGATCACTAAAATGAACCAATTAAACCCTTGCAGAGAGTGCCATCCTGACCGCACCGACAACAGCACGGCTATGACATCGTATGACTTTGACAATCCGATCAATCAAGCTGAAGAAGGGGTTGAAGAAGAATACGAGCTTCCTGAAGAGCTAGCCAGGTTGTTAAGACAAGAGGAAAAGGTTATTACTCCTCATCAGGAGGAGGTTGAAGTGATTAATCTTGGAACAGAGGAAAATGTGAAAGAAGTCAAGATCGGGGCCTGCCTGCAAGACTCAGTGAAGAAGCAACTGACAGATCTGCTTCAAGAGTATGTTGATGTGTTTGCTTGGTCCTACCAAGACATGCCAGGGTTGGATACCGATATTGTTGTGCACAAGCTGCCTTTGAGGGAAGAATGCCCACCAGTCAAACAGAAGCTGCGCCGTACTCGTCCAGACATGGCTATGAAGATCAAGGAAGAGGTACAAAAGCAATGGGACGCCGGGTTCCTTGCTGTGACTAGCTATCCGCCGTGGGTTGCTAACATAGTACCTGTGCCTAAGAAAGACGGCAAAGTAAGAATGTGTGTTGATTACCGGGATCTGAACAGAGCCAGCCCGAAAGATGATTTCCCATTACCTCACATTGACGTATTGGTTGATAATACGGCTCAGTTCTCGGTATTCTCCTTCATGGATGGATTTTCAGGATACAACCAGATCAAAATGTCACCTGAAGACATGGAGAAGACAACATTCATTACACCCTGGGGCACGTTCTGCTACAAGGTAATGCCATTTGGGCTCAAGAATGCCGGTGCGACGTATCAACGGGCTATGGTAACATTATTCCACGATATGATTCATAAGGAAATAGAATGTTATGTGGATGACATGATTGCCAAGTCCCTTACAGAGGAAGAACATCTGGTGAATCTGCTCAAGTTGTTCAAGCGTCTGAGAAAGTATCAACTGAAGTTGAACCCCAACAAATGCACATTCGGGGTGCGATCCGGTAAGTTGCTGGGCTTTATTGTAAGCGAGAAAGGGATTGAGGTTGACCCTGATAAAGTCAAAGCCATCCAAGAGATGCCTGCACCGAAAACCGAGAAAGAGGTTCGAGGGTTCCTAGGTAGATTGAACTACATCTCAAGGTTCATATCTCATCTCACATCAACCTGTGAACCCTTATTCAAGCTGCTAAGAAAGGAACAGACGGTCAGGTGGAACGAGGATTGCCAAAGGGCTTTCGACAAGATTAAAGAATATCTGCAAGAACCTCCAATCCTCATGCCGCCAGTTGAAGGAAGACCTCTGATTATGTACTTGACAGTATTGGAAGAATCAATGGGGTGTGTGCTGGGCCAACATGACGAGTCTGGTCGAAAAGAGTATGCAATATACTACCTAAGCAAAAAGTTTACCGACTGTGAACAGCGTTATTCACTGCTCGAGAAAACTTGCTGTGCTTTAGCGTGGGCTGCTCGCCGACTGAGACAGTATATGTTGACCCATACTACTCTATTGATCTCAAAAATGGATCCAGTTAAGTACATTTTCGAGAAGCCAGCTCTTACCGGACGGGTTGCAAGATGGCAGATGATTCTCACAGAATACGACATACAGTACACATCTCAGAAAGCCATCAAGGGCAGTGTACTATCTGAATATCTTGCTGAGCAACCCATTGATGACTACCAGCCTATGAGGTTTGACTTCCCGGATGAAGACATCATGTTCATTAAAGCAAAAGATCACGAAGAGCCTATTCACACTGAAGGGCCTAACCCAGAAGAAGAATGGACTATGATGTTCGACGGGGCTGTTAACATGAATGGCCGTGGTGTTGGTGCAGTACTTATTACACCAAAAGGAGTTCACATGCCTTTCTCGGCAAAACTCACTTTCAACTGCACTAACAACGAAGCTGAATACGAAGCTTGCATCATGGGTCTTGAGGAAGCCATTGACCTCAGGATCAAAACATTGACCGTATTCGGGGATTCAGCTTTGGTAATCAATCAGACCAACGGAAAATGGTACACCCATCAAGATCATCTGATACCTTATAGGGATTATACGAGAAGGTTACTGACTTTCTTCACAACAGTCAAGCTTGAGTATATCCCTCGGGACGAGAATCAGTTTGCAGATGCTCTTGCTACCATTTCGTCCATGATCAAAGTTCAAACTGCTAACTTTGTACCTCAGATTCCAGTATCGAGACTTGATAGACCAGCATATGTATTTGCAGTAAATATTGCTAAAGATGACAAGCCTTGGTTCCATGACATCAAGTGCTTCTTGGAGGATCAAACATACCCATCTGGGGCATCTTCCAATGATAAGAAGACTTTGAGAAGGCTTGCTGGGAGTTTCTTTCTGAACACTGATGGATCTTTATACAAAAGGAACTTTGATATGGTACTCCTCAGATGTGTTGACGAGACGGAAGCAGACCTACTGATGCATGAAGTGCATGAAGGCTCTTTTGGTACCCATGCTGGAGGACATGCAATGGCTAAGAAGTTGTTAAGGTCAGGCTATTACTGGATCACAATGGATGCAGACTGTTGTGCTTACGCCAGAAAATGCCATAAATGCCAGATTTATGCAGACAAGGTGCATGTGCCTCCCAATCCCCTGAACATAATGTCTTCACCATGGCCCTTTGCTATGTGGGGCATTGACATGATTGGCAAAATTGAGCCAACTGCTTCAAACGGCCACAGATTCATCCTGGTCGCCATCGACTATTTTACAAAGTGGGTTGAAGCAGCCTCATATGCAAATGTCACAAGGCAAGTGGTAGCCAGATTTCTGAAAAGAGATATCATCTGCCGGTATGGAGTTCCCGAGCGAATCATTACTGATAATGGTTCCAACTTGAACAACAAAATGATGGCAGAACTGTGCCGGGACTTCAAGATCCAACATCACAATTCTTCTCCTTACAGGCCAAAGATGAACGGCGCTGTTGAGGCAGCAAATAAGAATATCAAGAAGATTGTGCAGAAGATGGTAGTCACTTACAAAGATTGGCATGAAATGCTACCGTTTGCCTTGCATGGGTACCGCACATCAATCAGGACATCCACTGGGGCAACACCGTATCAACTTGTGTATGGTATGGAAGCAGTCCTACCTGTTGAAGTTGAACTACCCTCCCTACGGGTACTAATGGATGTTAAGCTAAACGAAGCAGAATGGGTTCGGGCCCGATACGAACAACTAAGTCTGATCGAAGAGAAAAGATTGGCCGCAATCTGTCACGGGCAGCTATATCAGAAAAGAATGAAGAGAGCCTTCGATCAGAAAGTCAGGCATCGAGAGTACCAAGTGGGAGATCTTGTGCTGAAGAGAATCCTCCCTCCTCATACAGACCACAGGGGCAAATGGACTCCAAATTACGAAGGACCATTCGTCGTCAAGAAAGTTTTCTCTGGTGGAGCACTGATGCTTAGCACCATGGATGGTGAAGATTTTCCGTCCCCTGTGAATTCAGATGCAGTTAAAAAATACTTCGCATAAAAATGACCCGCTGGACATAAAAACAGAATGTAAGTCCAGGCAAAAATAGGGCATCCCGGCGAGTCAAAAACAGAATAAAAGACTCGGGCAAAAGTAAGGGAACAAATGAAAAAAATTGTACACCCGCTGAGTTGAAAAGCCGCATTGGACAGCTCAGGCAAAAATGGGTATCCCGATGGATTGAAAACCCGAAAGGGCGATCCATGCAAAATAAGGGAGTAAGCGAACAACTGCATTCTGAATTCGTCTGTATCACCTACAACTTGGTAAGCTCCAAGGGATCAGGCTGCAATCAGAATCAACTCTCTCCAGAAAGCAAGACGAGAAGAACGTCATTGTCATACGAGTCATAGCAGAAGAGGAAGCTCCTCAAAGCGTCATCAACACCGCCAGCACTTTATTTCTCAATTTGTAACAATCTCCTCATTTCAGGAGATATGTTTCTCTGACTGTATCTTGCCAATTAAGGGCACACGAATTAATATAATCAGATTTTCAGTCATGTCTCGTTTTTTACATTTAAGCTTTGCAAAAGAGTTGTCTGATATCTCTAAAAACGCAACTGCATAAGTACAGATGCCTGTCTTTAAAAATAAAACACATGCTTACAGGGAATGTGATTACTCTTGAGAGTACTTAGCTCCTATGACGGAATCCGGTAAAGGATACCTCGGGACCTTTTGTACGTTTCCTTATCTTTGCAGGATTGCAGGTATCCAGAACGCGACCTGGGGCATGCAAGTTACGTCTCAGCAACTGGCAAATCATTATCAACTCACCTGGCACTGGGAGGTGCCCACTTCCCCAGCAAAGTTGCCAAATCAACGTACAGCATCGGAGACACTCTATCCCCAGCTGAGTTTGCTTCTTGTTGCTATCCCCAGCTGAGTTGCCTCTCACAATTCCCCAGCTGAGTTGGCCGCTTATTACTTATCCCCATCAGAATGGGCAGGTGTCACAGAAGATGCCCTTATCCCCGGCGGAGTCAAGAAGTCACCGTAACAGATTTTCTAGGGAGATCTTTCAGTGATGCCTCTCTCTCTCCCCAGCCGAGTTGTCATCTCGCCCTCAGCTGAGTACAAATCAGGGAATCATCCCCACAGAGCTCCAGCCTCTATCCAGAAGAGCGGCGCATAGAAGATCACAACAGAGTACAGAAAGCTTCTACAAACCCCAGCTGGGTCCCGTATTATAAGAATATGTCAATCGATGACGTATATCCCCAAGCAGATACAACTATAGATCTATCAATGATCTCATCCCCAGCTGGGATGTTCACTTCAAGCAGATCGATCAGAGATCTTTGCAGCAACGGGATCCGAATCCCGGATCGGTGCCTCTTTGCATAATCATAGCATTCGCATCATGTTATACCCCCAGAGCGTAGCATTCCGTCTAATACGGAGCATTACGGCAAAAAATCAAAAAAAACATAGCATAATCATAAGTCATGTTGTGAACCGAACATTTGTAAATATTGACAATCTGTCATTATACGGAATACAATACAGAAAATCCCACCAGGGTCCCAGCAAGAACAGTTGCCTCACAAATCACAAACACCAGTATATACACCTTTTGGCACCCGTCCGTGTCATATCCCCAGCATGGTCGCCTATGCCTGTATACACTTTCTTGACACCCGTCCGTGTCGCATCCCCAGCAAGTTCACTTACACTTTCATCACCCATATACTTGTTAATATTATACTCTTCTTTCTTGACACTCGTCCGTGTCACTCTCCCCAGCAGATAATGCTCATCTATACATATCCACTACTCATTGGCACACTTATGCAGATACTCGTCCGTATCTTGTATACACCATCACTCATATCCCCACAGATTCGACAGTAGTCCTTGTTCTTTGTTAACCAGTTGGTACTCGTCCGTACCATCATCTCAGAACATTGCGTCTAATGTTTGTTTCTACATGATACTCGTCCGTATCATAGTCTTAAGGATGCTCGTCCGCATCTTTATTCCATACACCGTGTCAAACACTTATGTCTTCGTGAATATAGATGCTCGTCTGTGTCTACTATTCCCCAGAAGGATACTTTCAGATGCAACACTCGTCCGTGTTCCTTGTTAACTAGTTGATACTCGTCCGTATCATCAGCTCTGAGCACGTGTCAGTTTGTTTCTACATGATACTCGTCCGTATCATAGTCTTAAGGATGCTCGTCCGCGTCTTTAATCTATACACAATACCAAACACTTATACCTTTTGTTTCTTGGATGTAAACGTTCGTCCGTGTTTACTCTCCCCAGTAGATTGCCAACAAATTTTCTTTTTATCTAACACTCGTCCTGTGTTATGATAACCTTGAGAGCAGCCGTACCCTGCTAAGTGGTCGTCCTCCACTTCTTGATGGTCGTCCTCCGTCATGCTCATCCGATGGCCGTCCCCATCGTTGATTTTTAGCAGCCGTCCCCTGCTAGGTGGTCGTCCTCCACCCTTTGATGATCGTCCTTCATCACTTTATCCAATGGCCGTCCCCATTGTTGGTTTTGGTTATCTAACACTCGTCCTGTGTTATGATAAACCTTGAGAGCAGCCGTCCCCTGCTGAGTGGTCGTCCTCCACTTCTTGATGGTCGTCCTCCATCATGCTCGTCCGATGGCCGTCCCCATCGTTGACCTTTTCTATCCGATGGTCGTCCCCATCGTTGATATTTTCGGCAGCCGTACCCTGCCAGGTGGTCGTCCTCCACCTTTGATGGCCGTCCCCATCATATTTCTTTTATGCCTAACAGAGCAGCCGTCCCCTGCTAGGTGATCGTCCTTCACCTTTGATGGCCGTACCCCATCATCTGTTTATTTCATTTATTCTTTAACCCGATGGCCGTCCCCGTCGTGGTCCCTTTTCTCTTTAACCCGATGGCCGTCCCCGTCGTGGTCCCTTTTCTTTTTTAGCCCGATGGCCGTCCCCATCGTTGGTTACTTTACCTTTATGAACTTGATGGCCGTCCCCGTCATGTTTCATTAATCCTCAGAATTTTGCAGCTTTATCTTGATGGCCGTCCCCATCACGATATTTTATTTTCCCCAGCTAGTCGGCCGTCCCCGTCTTAGCTTTACCTTTTTTCCCCAGCTAGTCGGCCGTCCCCGTCTTAGCTTTACCTTTTATCCCCAGCATGTCGGCCGTCCCCGTCATTGCTTTATACACTTTACCAGCATGTCGGCCGTCCCCGTCATCGCTTTGCTTCACATACCACCTTACCCAGCAGTCGTCCTCTGCTCGACGGTCGTCCTCCGTCGCCCACACTTTACAATATACTTTATTTGCTTTTACAATCTATATCCCTTTTCTTCTTCATTTCTGTGAGTGCAAATTTTGGACTGTCTTTGGTATTCAACCACAAGTTATCTTGTTTGCCTGTTAAGCCGCCGCTTACAACCTGCACAGCTAACTCATGTTTGAATAGGGGCAGCTGTAAACACCCCAAATTTGCCCTCACCCATTCACACATGACTTGTGATCATCTCATATGCATAAACACAATCACATCATCTCATGTCTCATTTGGTTTCATTGGATAGTTTCTAAGGCATCTGCACCTAGGGTTTGTGATTTGAGCAATCCCAAAGCTTCTTGAGCCACTCCAAAGGCCACCAATCATTTCAGAAGGGTCCATGTGTGTTCTTGTATCATGTTACATCCTCACAGAGTCAAAATTGCAGAGGAATCACAAGAACTAGGGTTTGAGTGGATGCAGAGCCAGGTTGAACTGCACAGTTGACTGAAAATTAGGGTTTTGGTTTCAGAGGCCATAACTCCAAATTTTTTGGTCATTCTTGTTTCCATTGATCTTTATATGGTATAGGGAGTATGCATATCAATTTTCATGAAGAAATTCCATGGGGAAGTCATCTGATCAAGAGTTGACTTTTCAGACAAGTCAGTGCAAAATCAGGGCATCTGAGGCCCCCAATGACCCAACCAATGGGTGATCTTCATCATTTTGAGTGTATATGATCTTTATTTGATCATGGAAGAAGTTTGAAGTTCATAAAAATCAAGAATTTAGGGTTTTTGCAAAAGTTGACTTTTTGGGTTTTGTTGACTTTTCAAGAATGCTTCCTTTTAGGTCAATTTTCAAGCTTTGATTTATGATCCAAAAAGGCTTCAAATGGAAAAACTTTGGTCATGAAAGTTGTAGATCTCATCTTTCCCTTTTCAAAAAGTACAAGAACATGATCTAACTCTTCATGGATCAAAAGTTATGGCCATGCAAAGTTGCAAAAAAATCATTGTTTTTCAAGTTATGCACCAAGTGAAAATTTTGCAAAGTCTTGAATCAAGTCAAAATGCAGCCTCTAATTCATGTCAAACCAGCATGCCAACTTCCTCTAAGTCATAAAAATCAGAAATGAACTAGGAATGCCCATGATTTCATGCTTGTTTATGCAAAAAGTCACATGTGAACCATAAGCCAACTTAGTTGCAAAACACTCATGAGCTTTCAACCAACTTGCTGCATTGAGCCTTGGGTCAAGCCAACCTCTCACACTCACCATGCTGCACCAGAACCCAAGTTGTCCTTGCCTAGTATCATGCCATGCCCTATCTTACACAAAAGTGGACTTTGAGCAAAAAGCAACTCACCTATCATAGCAGGCCATGTCACATCAAGAGGCCAATCAGAATTGTTTATTCATTCATTTTGCTAGCCATATCACATGAGAACCAAGGCTGAAACTTAGAGATTCATTCATTCACCTAAAAACACCCCAACTTGCAACTTCCTTCGAATTCCATCACACAGCCTGCAAACACCCAAACTTTTTCCTCCATTCATCTCACCTTGATCTATAGAACAAAAAGCATCAAGAGAAAAAGCCTGAAACAGCTAGAAACACTCCCTGCCATCACCAACCTTCATTCTGCAGATTCATTCGAATCTCCTTCCTCAGGTCACAAACACACAAACCTTCACCACAAACCTTCTCTACACATTGCATAGACCTCAAACAACCCATCACCATGACTTGAAAGGGCCAAGAACTCATCTGCCATTGTTGACTGAGCAGAAGCAGTTCTCTTCGAAACTCATCATCCAACAAATATAAATTCCATTTGAGCATTCAAGCAACTTTGGAGGACCAAGAGGAGCAGATTGAGCAAGGAGAAGAGGCCTGAAAGTTCCAAAATCAAAGTTTGCAAATCTCAGGTAGCTCCAAATTAATTTTTCCAGAAATCAATTTGATTGTTACAAACTTGCTCTACATGCCTTGCTGATCATTCTGGTACCATTGGTTTTGAAAATGGTTGCGTTTTGAGAGTTTAATTTCAGTTTGAAGCTTACGAACCCTAGAACTTGGTTGCTTCGATTCAGCTTGTTTAGGTTAGATAAATTTGTTTTAGGTTAGGGGTTTGATTCGTGGGAGTGTTAAGATCATTTCCCTGGTCTTAGTTTTCATTTATTTTACGTTTTTAGGAAGTTGGGTGATTTTCAGGTGACCCTCTGGCCGGAGAAGACGACCGGAGGTCTTCTCCGGCCACCTGAGATTAATTAGGGTTTAATCCCATAATTAATGGTAGTTTGAATATTGGCCGTTGATACGCGTGGACCCGTTGACTTCCCTCCCTTTCCAATGGCCAGGATCTTTCTAATTAACCCTAATCCACGTGTTAGGGTTAATTAATCTTGTTTTATTTAATTTAATCAGAGGCAATCTGGACCTCTCATTCTGGCGCGCAGTCAACCCCATTTGAACCCTGGACGCATCCTGGCCATCCATCCTGCATACTTCAGTTTTAATTCATTTTAATTCATTTTTATTTCAATTAATTTGCACAATTTATTTAAAATAGTTAAAAAATCATAAAAATTATGAAACTTTTTCTTTAAGGTTTTATTAATTTTTATGACACAAAAACATTTTTATTTTATTTTTTATCATTAAAAAAGTATTTTTAAATATTTAAAAGATTATTTTTAATTGATTAATGAGAATTAATTAATTAAAAATACTTTTAGGTATTTAAAAATTACAAAAAAATTCATGAAATGTTCTAAGACATTTAGAAACATTGTCCAACCTTCAAACCAAATTTCTTTTTTGATCTTGATGCATTTTAAGAATTTTTCATTGAATTAAATCACATTTTATGCATTATTTTGATCACAAGTTTGAAAATTCATTTCTGCCTATTGGTGAAGGTTGAGGCATTGATTCTTTTTGCATTGTTTTCCATTTGACATGAACTTTCAAGGATAAAATGGCCAAGATTTGATCTTGCATTTTCTAATTGATTGGCATTTGTTTTGTTGAGAACCCTAAAAAACCCTAATAACTTGCAAAAATCATAACTTGAGTTTGGTTGAGAGTTGAGAGCTCCCCTTTGGGCAGTGGTTCATTGTAGGTCTAGGGTTTCTTTGAGTGCCATTTTCCATTTTTCATATTAGGGTTTGCCTCTGTTTTTGAGTTTGTGTTTGATGTTTGCTTTGTAAACCCAAATTTGGGCCTTCTCTTGCATCCTTCTTGCATTTCCTTGCATAACATGACTTGCCATTGCATTTTGTGCATTCTCATGATTCATTTGACATCTTAAGACATGTATGAAGCATCATTTATCATTGCATCTCATCTTTGCCATGTCATTTACCTTGTATGATCCATAACATTCCATGCTTGTTCATGCTCCTTAACTTGCATCATTTGCATCCATGACTTTGTATGAACATATCCATTGTCTTGCCTCATGTTTGCAGCACTTCATAACATCATAATCATCATCACCATGCTTCTGGTTTTGCTTTGCATCATACCATTTCATTTCATCTTGCATTGCATTGCATTTCTTTCTAACATTTCAGGTGGTAAGTAAACTTGAGAAGTGAATTTGCCTTCACTTCTTATAACTTTTCTTCTCATCTTATGTTGCATACCTTGCTGCATTCTTACTTGTGTTTGAGTTTGAGCTTGATCATTCTTCCTTCTCCCACTTTCTTTCTTCAAGTGACTTGACTTCTTGAATGAAGCAAGTCACTTTGCTTCTCTTGATCTTGTTCATCTGCTTCCTGGTGGTTCATCTGAAGATTGTTCTTGAAAACCTCACAAACATTAGGACCAACCAAGCATGATAATGAATTAGGGTTTTGATTAGTCTCCCCCATAGTTTTTACCTTTGTGTCTCTCCTTGAGTCATCTCTCCTCACCTCATAATCAGGGACTAAACCCTCAAGGCTTTAAGACTTTGTGATTAAGATCATGCCTGCATCCTTCTTTTAGGATGGAGTGTATAACTTTAATCCTAAGTCTTGGACCCTTAAGGTGTTGAAATCTCTTAATTAATCCATCTAATAATCATCAAGACAATACACTTGTAACTTGGGCCTTGCATTAGGGTTCTAATTCTTCCTTAATTGGTTAAGAAGGACTAACCCTAAAGTTAATGGACAAGTCCCCCTCAAGTTGTCTTCCAAATCATAAAAAACACTTCATCATCATATCATTAATAAAATCCACTTAATCAAAGGCTTGTTTTGTCATGGGTTTAATCCCTAATCATGGATTAAGTTGAGGAGTTTCCCTCAGCTTAAACACCCTCATCTATTATCCTTCTTTTAGGATAGTGTAATGAGCCTGTTAAATCCCTGATTATGGCTTAACCTCATTACTTAACACTAAACAAAAATCGCAAAAACATCTAATTAATCACAAGTAGGTTAATGATCTTAACCCTACATCAAAGGTGATTAAGTGTGAGAATCTGACTTCACACTTAAGGTAATTCTCATTACCCCTAATCAGAGGGATGATGTGATGAGTTTACCAAATCCATTGATTTAGGTTTAAGCTCATTATCTTATGACAAACTCCAAAAAGAAATAAAAGACTGAAAACAAAAAAAACAAACAATAATCGTCTCCTCCGGGATTCTTTTCTCATCATCTTCACTCACAAGCGAGAACTCGCTTCTTCCGTCTAATGCAAGACAGTAAGCACCTGAGCCAGACGGGTCATACACTTGAGCATTGACAAGCAAGCAGTTCACAAGTCAATTCGTCTTTCAGTCTCTTTGGGTCGAACTACGGTGTTCTGACTTCCTCATTGCACGAGAGGATACGTAGGCATAACTTAACAGTTATCGAACAAAAGTCTCTATCCATTCCCCCTCTTCCAGTTCCTTTCTCTTAGCCTCATTATCATGAGCAATTCATTTCATTCCTGATCTCACACTGACATATCATTATACACTTCACCTCTTTTACACTGACACCTGTACATATTGCTTTCCAGCTCTTTACACACAGATTGCACTGACACTACCCCTTTATAGCACAAATCTTTTAAGCGTGGATCCCGTCGAGTACGACGGACAATCTGGGTGCTAATACCTTCCCAGGTTGTAACCAACCCCCTTTCTCAGTCTCTCTGGTTCGCAAACCGTCTTATCCATCTTTTTCTAGGCTTATGCAGCATTGCCTTTCCTCCGGGATAAAAATGCCTAGCTGGCGACTCTATTCATCCTCCAGTGAGTTCACGGCTGTGTGTTCTCACTGTTCCCCTCGCCGACCGTTCGCGTCTGTACCTTCATTTGATCCATTGTCATTTGTCGGGAGCGACACTCATCTGGCTCGAGTGCTAACTGTCTTTCATTAGACGGAAGAAGCAAGTTCTCGTTTTCAGAGTGAATGTGATGAGAAAAGAATCCTGGAGGGGACGTTTATTGTTTGTTTTTGTGCTTTCAGTTTTTTTATTGTTTTTGGTGTTTTGCGTAAGATAATGAGCATAATCCTAAATTAAAGGTTAGTAAACTCATTATATCCTCCCTGATCAGGGATAATGAGCCAACTTAAGCATGAGATGAAGATCCCAATTTAATTACCATGATGATATAGGATTAAGATCATTAACCTACTTTGGTAATTATTAAGTGTTTTTGGGTTTTTGTTTAAGGTTAAGTAATGAGTTTAATCTCCAATCAAAGATTAGTGAACTCATTACACCATCCTAAGAGAAGGATGATAGATGAGAACACTTAAGCTGAGGAAGATACCTCAACTTAATCCATGGTTAGGGATTAAATTCATTATATAACAAGTCTTTATTAAGTGGATTTTAATTAAAGATTGGATGAAGAAGTGTTTTTTATGTTTGTAAGATTTTAGCATGAGAGGGACTTGTCCATTGAACACTAGGGTTAGTCCCTCTGAACCACCAGGCAGAGATGTAACCCTAATATAAGGCCCAAGTTACAAGCTTATGTCTTTAATGATTATTAGGTGGTTTTGATTGAAGGTTAAAACAACTTAAAGGTTTAGCACTAAGGATCAAAGTTATACACTTCATCCTAAGATAAGGATACATGCATAACCCTAATTCAGAGTCCCAAAACTTTAACTGTTTAGCCTTGATTATGAGATGAGAGAGACTCAAGGAGACTCAAAAGGTAAAAACTAAGGGGGACTATGTAAAACCCTAAAGTTATCATGCTTGGATGTTCCTATGGTTTGTGAGGCATCAAGAGAGTCTTTAATTTGGCCACCAAAGGAAGAGAAGCAGATGAAGAGAGAGAGAGAGAGAGAGAGAGAGAGAGAGAAGAATTAGGTTACTTACTTCATGAAGAAGTTAAGTAACCTAGGAACAAGAGATGACATAAGTAAATGAGATTCACTTCAAACACAAACAAAATGAATAAAAATAAAGAGAGAAAGAGAGGTTGGATGTGGATGCACATCCACATCCAGATTAACTTACCAAATGCACCTGAAATTGTTAGTTTTGAAAGCAAGATATGTACAAATTCAAAAGCATAAGCAAATAAAGAGATAAAAAAATTGAAAATGCATCCAAGGGGAACCTAAACAATCATGAGAATACAATCCAAAGGGGGAGGTCTAAAGGTTTACCAAGTTCAAGTTATGGTCATCCTAAGATTTGTTAGGGTTTTGGATACTTCTCAAAGGGAAAATGCACATTAATTTGAAAATGCAAGAAAAATGAGACAAATATATATTTAGAAACCAGAGGTTAAATGTGAAAGATTTTAAAAAGAATCAAATGCAAACTCATCTTGGTTTGAGAGAAATGAATTTTTGAAGTTAGGATTGAAAAATATGAAATTTAGAAACCCTAATTCAAATAAAATTGGCAAAGTTTGATCAAAACCAAAAAGAAATTTGTGATATGAGTTTGAAAATGTTTATAAATGTTCAAGAAACCTCTCTGATTTTTTTGGTGATTTTTAAATACTTTATAGTATTTTTAATTAATTAAATGGACTTAATTAATTAAAATATACAATTAAATTATTTAAAAATTCATTTTTAATGAAAACAATAAAAATAAAACTATTTTTGGGTTCTGAAAATTAATTAAAGTGATGATAAAAAATTTCAGAATTTTTAAATGATTTTTGGTATTTTTAATAAATAAAACAAAATTAAATTAAATAAATAAATAAAAGAAAATGAAAAGTATGCAAAATAAATGGATGAGATTGCGCAGGAGGGAGATCAAGGGCCAGGATGAGAAGTCTGATTGACTTGAGGTATGAGGATCATAAGGTTGTGGTTTAAAATTGCATTTCGCGCGTGATCCTATGACCCATACTTAATCTGGCAATTAATTACGTTTTATTTTAATTAATCAGGATTTAAAAATAATGACACAATCTGAAGCGTTCATTCCTTAACCTAATAATGATCCAAGGGCCTACAATCAATATGGGAACCCAACCCTAAACACTTTTAGATGACCGGAAAATTGCTCCGGTCATCTTCTCCGGTGGACCAAAACATCAACTTCTTCCCTAGCCAATTTCACAACCTCTAACCTGCCTAGAAATGATCCTCACCCTCCTAGGAACTCAAATCAATCATCAAACATAATTTCTAACACCTAAACAAGCTAAATCGAAGCAAAACCTAAACACGGGCAAATTTTCAGAAGTTCATGAAATGTTCATTTCTTCACCATTTTCAATTTTAAAAGCATCATTGTGGTCCTTAGAGCATGCAGTTTCATTCTATAACAAGAAATCAAAGCTTTGAGAAAAAAAGTTCTTGACCATACCCGAGCTGGAAACCTCCAATGGTGAGCTTTCAGAACCTCCCACTTGTGCAAATGAGCTCCTTTGTTCCTTCTGAAGCTATTGAGATGCTTAGAATGCTTTGAAATGGGCTATTTTGAGTGGCTCGATTCTGATATGGCAGAAATAGAAGCTTTGGTTTATGAGGTTTCAGGCCATGGTAATGGTTGCTTTGTGTTCTATGGATGATTTCTGAATGAATGGTGAAAGAAGTTTTTAAGTTTGATGGATTGTTTGAGAGAATCGAAAAAGAGAAGTTTTTGGCAAATTTTGTGAAATCTGATGTTGTGTGTCTTCTGAGATCATGGCATGCTTGTTTTATGATCTTGAGGCAATCCCTAAACTATTGGAATGAGTCAGAAGATTAGATATGCACTGTGGGAATGGTATGGCTTCATTGGCCAAGAAGTCAAGATTGGTGTACTTGAGGTATGGCCATGGCAGAGCTGGTTTTTGTGCTTGAACTGCTTTAGCTAGCTTCAAGGAAGGCCATTGGATCAAGTTTATGCAGTTGGATGGCCTTGATCATGTGTTCTCATGGTTTATGCAATTTGGCATCTTTGAAGTTTCTTGTGAATCAAGTCATGAAATCCTTGAATTCTTGGGCCAATTCTGATGTTTTGAAGTTGTATTGACATGTTGTGAAGTAATTGTGCACATTAGAGGTCACTTAGAAGCTTGAAATGCCAATATGCAAAAATCCCTCTTTGACATGAACATGAAATTTACAAGATTTTTGCCAACTTTGCATGGCCATAACTTGAGTTCTAGGATGAATTAGAATGATTTCTTGTACTTTTTGAAAATGGGAGGATCCAATCTACAACTTTCATGTTTGAAGAAATTTCATTTGAAACCTTTTTGATCAAGCAAGAGGAGGTTGAAGATCTTTCCCAAAATAGAAAGTTTACATTACAAGTCATTTCCATTTTTGGCAAGTTTTGGCTTTGTTCATTTTTCTTCAATTTTGTGAACTTCCAAGCATTCCAATAAAGACCATATGACTTCAAAATAATGATGATGACCCTTTGGAACCATTGTTGGGGGCCTCAGATGCCCTGATTCTGACTTTTCTTTCACAACAAGTTATCATTTGATCAGATGACTTCCACAAGGAATTTTTCCATGAAATTTGATACACATGTTCCTTATAACATATATGAACCAATAGCATTAATAATGACCAAAAAATTTGGGTGTAAGGCCTTCAAAACCAAAACCCTAATTTCAGGTCATCTGTGTAGGAATCCTCAGCTTAGCTTCAATACCTCTGCAATGCTTTGACATTTATTGATTTCAGTGGACTCATGGGGGAATAAGATGATCATGGAACACTCAAGGACTCTCTTGAAATGCTTCATGACCTTTGAGATTGCTCAGATTACTTCTTGGATTCATCTGATCACAAACCCTAGATGTAGATGAAATGTTTAAAGGGTGATTATGCATTGTGGAATATGTTGATAGGCTATGTAATTATGGTAATCAAAAGGTGAAGGACGATCACCGAGCAGGGTACGACTGCTGAGAGTTTTCGCGACATAGGACGAATGTCGGATAAAAAGATCGACGATGGCGACGACCATCGGATGAATGATGAAGTATGGTCATCAAAAGGTGAAGGACGATCACCGAGCCGGGTACGGCTGCTGAGAGCTATCACGACATAGGACGAATGTCGGATAAAAAGATCAACGATGGGGACGGCCACCGGATAACATGATGAGGGACGGTCATCAAAATAAAGGATGAGGGACGGTCATCAAAAGGTGAAGGACGATCACCTAGCAGGGGACGACTGCTCTGTTGGAGATTATCTCGACATAGGACGGATTCCGGATAAAAAGATCAATGATAGGGATGGCCATAGGATAATATGATGAGGTATGGTCATCAAAAGGTGAAGGACGATCACCTAAAAGATATCACGAAATAGGACGAATGTCGGATAGAAAGTTGTTTTGTTGGTGACTTTTGGGGAGAGATAAACACGGACGAGTGTTTAAGCCCTAAAAATAAGATGGTATAAATGTTTCGACAGTGTGTATAGATTAAAGATATGGACGAGTATCCTTAGACCCACGATACGGATGAGTATCGATAGAAACAAACGCCGACGCATGCTTAAGATGATACAGATGAGCATCAACTATTTGAACAAGGAACACGGACGAGTGTTGACCTGTTGGGTAGATGCATAAGATACGGACGAGTATCAAAGAATTATGTATAAGTAGGATACAGACGAGTATCAGGAGGATTGTGTATAAGTATGTACAAGTATTTGTATTGAGAGTGCAAAAGGATATTTTGGCTTTTATCTGCAGGGGATAAATTTTTGCGTATTGCTGGAGGAGTGATTTTGGTATTTGCAGGTGACTGGCTCGAACCTGACTTATGATCATGCAGATGTTTGATTTTTTCCGTAATGACCCGTATTAGACGGAATGCTACGCTCTGTTTGGGGAGAAATGATGCAAATGCTATGATTATGCAAATGAGAGGAACGAGATCCGTGATCTGAAATCTGCTGGGAGAATGGATCACTGGATGATCTGTGGGGAGAAAGGATCACTGCACGATCTTTCTGGAGGACTCTGGGGAAAGAACTTATGTGAGGACCCCATGCTGGGGATGAGAAGATCTGACAACTTGCTAGGGACAAGTGGTTCAAGCATTTCTTTGGAGATCCTACTTGGGAAAGAGAGAACTTCTGGGAAGCGATCCATCGGAGGGTCTGCTTTGTGGGAGATACCCTGAGGGGATAAAAAGCTTTATGGGGAATACTTTCGTCAAGTAGTCCTTCTGATGATGCGACTGCCGGGTTGGCTGGGGATATAATGCTTGATATGCCCCATGCTGTGAAATATTGTTTTCCTTGAGTACCTGCAACCTGTTAAACAAAAGAAACGTACAAGTGCCCTGAGGTATCCTTAACCGGATTCCTTCATAGTGTAACACCCCAAAATTTGCCCTCTAATTTATTGCCTTAATTGACCTTATGCTCCACCCATCTGCATTCTCACATGAGGTCACAACATTCACAATCACGCGTTTGCATTGATTAAGGCAAGGGGATCGAAGCCGTTTTCTTGTGATGTGAATCTTCTTATTCAATGAGGATTTATCTGGCTATTAAAGTATAGACTGAAGCAAGGAAGGTTCAAACGAATGTTTGAGTTCATTGTGAGTATGGCCTGGGTTGAGGATTCATCCAGCTACTGTTGTACCTATTCACCAATTCGTACTTGGAATTAGGAGAAACATGGGTTCTCCTGTATGGGGACTATTTGTGCAATGAGAGATTATAGTCTTAGGATTGCACCTAAGAGTTATTCCGAGCGTTATTCTTGGCAGCGGGACCATCACCTAATGTTCCCTTGAGTAATTGCTTCACAAGTTAGTTCTTTTGAGAAATTTAGAAGATTGAATCAATTTTACACGTGACGACACTTGTTAAGTGATTGAGGCCTACTTGAAGTTTTCCTTAGATGATTTTTTTGTTGCCAATTAAGTGGTGGTTTGTCTATTTCTAAATATTGCGAGCCAATTAAAGATAAGGAATTATTAGTCAAGCATATGTTTACTCAAGTGCGCCTGGGTTAAAGTAAGCATCATTTGGGTTTTATAAGGAGAAAGGGAAAAGATTCGTTAATTCGAGCTCAAGTTTTAATGTCCGGATTATTTACTTTTTACATCCAAGCCTACTCCAAACCATAACCTATTTCTCGTACAATCACACGTCTCGTGATTCAATTACGACTAGTGCACATTAATCTGCACCATTCTCCAGCCGTAAAACATAATTTTTACTGGAAGGAAAAGCCACACACTATTTTTGGTTATTAGAAATATACAAAAAAAGAGGCATCATATGTCAATATATTTTTGGCACCAATGGATGTAATATGGGAAGGGAAACGCCACAAGACAAGTTGATTTTGATGACAAGTAGCCGGGAATATCTTTTCCATTCAAACTGAGATGTCATTAACTTAGATATAAGTTTTGGAAGTGTTTTTAGAGGTGCAAGAATAATATCTTAGTTTTTGAATTCGATTCAAACTAGATGTCATTAACTTATTTTAAATCTAGTCCATATTTTAAGGTGTTCAAAATTGCTAAGCACGTATGAGTTGAGTTTGGAGTTCTTCAACAAGGTACATTGATGGAGGAAGTTGTTAAGTATGTGGTTAAGGATCATGAGCGTGCAATGCAAGATTCGAAGCTCATTCAAAGATTAATTGATACAGGAAGTTCACCAATCTGGATTCATGGCCAATAGTATTTTAATTACAACTTCATATTGCCAGGATATGCATATGATATAAGGTTCAATTCTCATGCCAAAATTATAAATAAAATGTAAAGGATGAAGCAAATAGCAAGTTACTACAAGTTGGAAAATTCCAATTAAACTCAAAATTCACCAAGGCTAATTACAGAAGTCTATATCAGAGGTTAATTCACAAATCCTAAACTGGGCAATATTGGTGGTGTTTACAAGTCTAACGAGTCGCCAACTTCATGTCTTGATTTCACACCATTTCCCTCCATTCAACTCCAACAAGCTTCATACCTGCAAAACATCACAAAGTTATATAAAAGAATCTCAGAATCCATTCAACAATAACTTCAATCTTCATCATTGTAATACAACCACTCAATTCGCACATCAGAGACAAGAAGAAGAAAAATCAGCATAAAAGAAAATTGAGAAGAGTGCAGTGCAAAATGAAAACAGTTACAAACCGTAACCGAATTCGGTTAGAGATCTAACAAACTCTAACAACTTCTAACTGAAATTAAACTGTATCACAAGACACTCACCATTAATCTCTATAAAGCATTTTGATCTTCTTCTTCATAGGGGGCTGGAGGATCAAATTGATCATTCTGTTTTTTCATTTTTCCAATCTTCAAACACATCCTTCATCATCTTCTTCTTTGAATTTCGATTTGCTTCAATCCACCAACCTCTTCTGCCTCCTCCATTCTTTAATCTCGATTTAGATCCTCTCTCTACATCACTCACCTTGTCCTTCAATCAATCACCCCTTCAATCCTTCATCAATCTTGATTCTCGGCATCCTTTGTCGCTCAAACTAAATCAGTCATCAATCTTGCGTCTTCATCAGCTTCAATCTGAATCTCCATCATTTTAACACAGTCATAACATTTATCAAAAGATGAATGATTTGCGGTCAAAAAAAGAAGAAGAACGAAGCAAAAACCTTCGGAATCGAAGTTGCAACACTTACTGACCGAAGCTTCAACTCATCGCTTTTCCCTCTTTCACTTCTATGACCACTCGATAATCTTTCGCATCATCCATGAAGCATCAGTAGTCAAGAAGAAAGCACATCTTCAGGGTCACGCTGAGAAAGGTTCGTCAAGGTTCTCCCACAAGCTGTCGGCACCAACGACCCCATCTTTCAATCATCATCTTCGGCGTCAACTCTCTGAAGAAACGGAAACTTCGTTTTCCTAATCGAAACAAGTGTTCCTCTGCGGAGTTATAAGCGAATCCACTACGGAAACTCAACATCATCATCGAAGCGACTTCGCATCTTCACCGGTCAAATAATCGCCTACGAACCATAAACAGAAGGCAAGAGGTTAAAAGGAAGTTCCGCGAATAATCTGAACAGCAGTGCGGGCACAGAGCTTCGGAAATAAGGATTGACTCACGTTTTTATTCCTTCTGCGACATCTCAGGTTGGTATAGTTTTCCTTCATCTTGATAATGTGTTTGGAGAAATGATTTGTGGATTTGTATAGAGGAGAGAAATTTAGGTGAGAGTTTGTGTCGAAGGATTCATGAATGGAAGGTTTTGGTTGGCGGTGACCGATAGAGAAAGAGACGGTGCCGCGGGAAGGAAGAAATCTAGGTTTTTTTTGTGTTGAGAGAAGAAGGAGAAGAAGTGAGGGTGGCGGTGAGGAGGAAGAAAGGATTCTAGGGTTTCACTTTCCCAATCCATGTTATGCTTCTGTGTTTCTTAATTTCAAATTATAAAAACATAATATAAATTAATATCTTGAGTTAATAATAATTAAGATTATTAAAACAAATTAATCTGCCATAAAAAATCAATTAACAATCTTTAATCCACATTATCTCAAGTTAATTGTCTTGTTATTTTGTTTAAAGAAATAGACTCAGGCTCAATGCATTATGGGCCTTGCGAAATGCTACTTGCGCCCCCATTTAGGCTCAGCTATACTATTAACTATCAAATATTTCTCTTCTCACCCCCTGCTTGCTTTAAGGTTTTTTTTATTTTTGTTTTACACTATTTCAATTCAATTCTAGAAAAAATAGTAAGAGACATAATAAAAATTCTCAAAAATTATATTAGAATATTAAGTCATTTTAGAAACATTCCCAATTTTAATTTTCTGAATTTTACTAATTTTCGATTTAATTTCGATTATTTTAATTTAATTGACTTATATTGAATTGTCACTTGGACACATAAATCTGTGCAATTTATTTCTGTCACTTCCCATAACATTTTTTTGCCCATTCTTTTTGCCATGATTAAAGGACAAATAGAAGTACCTAGAATATTTTTTGTGTATTTTTTAGGGCATTTTTTCTACTGTTTTGGTAGTGCGATTCGTACAAAATTGTGATTAAGCCTTAGTTAGATTTAGAGGACCATTTATCATAGTAAGGATTAGAATGTTTATGAGATTTTTTAACATATTGTTATAATCAGGTTATAGGCCATAGGAATTTAATTTCACTTTTTTTTTTCTAACTTTTAATATTTTTGGCATTTTAATTCATTTCCATCATATTGTGCATATTCATGGTTCATATCATTCACTAACTATTTGTTTTTTGTGCAAGGTATTTTTCAAGGTTTGGCTTATGGACTTGGATACTTTTATGCCTCGATTATGTTTTATATTTTGTGTACTTTGTGATGTAATAGCGTAATACTTGTATGCTTGGATAGTTTTTATGATTAGGTTAGAAAAGATAAAACAAATCGATAGAAAACCGAAATCTCAAAAAATGAAATAAATAAAAGATATTCGATCCAACGTCGAGTATATTTTCAAATAAATAAATAAAGTTGCATGTGACTTTAGGGTTCCTCGATTACCATCGTTCCACTCCATTCAACCAAAAGCAAGCCTTGTATGTTTCACACCATAAGTCGTGCGTCTTAGCACCACGCAACCGACCCACCCGATCCATTGTTTCATCCCATTTATATTTCATTCACGTTTTTACCCACCATGACTTAGGAGGACCATATTGTTCACTATTAACTCTTTTACTTGCATGTCTAGTTTAATATCTTTAGGGTAGATTTAATATTTCAAACCTCACTAACCATAGGTTATCCATGAATTCAACTAACTTAGGGTAAGTCTAGTTTCCCTTAGAATGTTTTCCTTTGATAATTTGAGTCTCTCTTCTCATCTTAAAAGAAAAATCAAAAACACTTAATAAAGGAAAAGGTGTACAATGCGCCACGAGCCTTAAGCTATACGGGAAATGACTAGTGGAGGTCTCCTTCACTCTTCTAGGATGCTTTACAAACGTTCCATTGGGGGCGATCTTGGAAAGTATTCGCTCTTGTGTCATAGTCTTTAGTGTTGTACATTCAATAAACACAAACTCAAAACACTTCTTATAAAAGACAACAAACCAAGAAGTCACGTCTTCTCATCTCATCTCATACTCTTTGCGGACGAACATGACTTGTCTCGACAGTTCAAACAGCGATACGGTAAATACCCTCGAGTCAGAGCCGGTAACACCTGAGCTAGAGCTATGGCAACGTCATCCTAAAAATCACAAACGAGTGTAAGCCTTAGTTAGACGAACTACGGCGTCTCTGATCCTCATTTATCCCGATGAGGTACGTAGGCAGTGGGGTAGGGCCCATTCGAGCACAATCTTTATTTTCCCTACATTTTCCCCCCTTATTCCATTTCTCAATTCCATTTCTTTTCTCATTTCCATTCCATTCCAGATTGTCATTCTTTCCTTTGAACAGCATATTCTCACCCTTTGAAAACAGACTTTTAAGCGTGGATCCCGTCGAGTACGGCGGACGGATTGGGGTGCTAATACCTTCTCAATCCGTAACCGACTTCCGTATCCAGATCTTTGGTTCGCAGGACCTTGTCCTTTCCTTCTTCCTCAGGTTTGTGCAACATTACCTTTCCCATTCTTTCGGGATAAAAATGTTTGGCTGGCGACTCTAACTTTTCCGCGCCACTTTCGCGTTTGTACTAGGATGAAAACCCCGGGAGCGACAGCTGGCGACTTTGCTGGGGACCTTTAGAAATTCTAATTTCCCCTTTGAGAGTCAATCCTAGCGCTTGTCTGTTTCTGTTTTCTTTGGGTGCTTATTCATTCGTTGTTATACTTTGGTTTTACTGTTTTATTTGCAGTTTATCGCTTTCCTTTACAGCTTTATTTACAGCCTTCTGCACTTTACTTTACTGTCGCATATACTGGCATATACTGTACTGGCTGTTCTGGTTTTCCTTGGCGGGATGGCATTATTGTGAGATAAGCCAAATACCCGGCTTGAGTATACACATAGGATTTAGAGTGGGCAGTCGTGTGGCTTGCGTGGTCTTGAGCACGTGTAGTTTTCACGAGTCCCACACCCAGATCAGGCTCTCTTGGGATATGTTCTATACTGCCTAGGCAGACCATAGAATGTTCCCACCTGAGCTGCTAACACTGGGAACCGATCATCGAGGACCTTAGTGGAAACAACCCTCTCCAGTGGTGACAGTGGCAGACCACATTTCGTGGAAAACCCATTCGCACCCGAGGGCCCACTAGGAAATCGCATAGGATGACCTTGTTCTCTTATAGGAACCTGGTTAAAGCAACTGGTCATATGACGGTAGTATTGTACCCTTCGGGATGAATGTACTATTGTTTCTCGACTTCAGTGCTTAAAGCCGGGAACTTATGAGGGATGCTTGTTTTTCCGGTATTCAGCTGAGGCCTCCCTGAGTAGTACATAATGCCAAACCGATTCCCTAATTTGGTCATGAGCCATTTTTCGGAAATGGTGAACGTATTATTGCTATTCGGCTTTGAGAGTCCGTGATGTTGACCCGTAGTAGCACACCCGTGAGATCGGGAGGGGTTTACAGGTTTGCAGGAACCCTAAAACTTCCAACATACCCGCTTTTGCCAGTATTACTCCGTATTATGATCCGGTCCTATATGATACTTGATTGAGAATTCTGGAACTTATGCACAGAGACACTGATATCATGATCTTCACCAACACTTGGTTATCTGATCCACACCAGCGTCGGACCGCTGACCGCATGCCAGTTGCATACATGACATCATGGCATTTTAGCATACATGTTCAGTTACTTCTAAGGATCCCATATCTGGATTATGTCGGATTTTCTTCTGCATTAAAACTTGGATCAAAACAGATGGATTCCTTGGAAATAACCAAACATTGCATGTGCATACATCCTTGCATTTTTTACATGTGTTCAGAGACAAATTCTTATCCTGACCTGGTTTCTCTCCAGAATGGTCAATTTGAATCATGACTGTCAAGGTTTAGACATGGAACAACTCCGAGCGGAGGTGACTGAGATGAAGGCCCAACTGGGGCATTTTATAGTGGGCATTCGAGCGTTGTCCCAGGATCAGAAATTGCTAAGAGAAGAATTCAACCTGATGAAGACTCAGATAAAGCTGCTTACAGGAATCATGAATGCTATGTCGAAAAAGGAAAATAGTTGTGTGTCTACTTTTCAAACAGAAGGTCATGTTTCTCCCATCTCTTTGGGATGTCCAATAAATCAGGGTTCTTTAGATGGATTTCCTCTACAGTTCGAATCTCTTCACCAGCAATCGCCACTCGGCAGTCAGGAAGAGCATCAGATAGGAACCAACTCCACATGTGAACTGAATGATCCTACACCAATCGTTACCAAAGAAGTGAGCACTTTCTTTCCTTATCAGGGATCCTTCTCAGCTGCTACGCCTTGGTTTCCAGGAGAAATACTTCAACCGATTTCGGCTATAGCTCCACCATTGCTAGCAACCTGTCATCAACAGGAGCAAGAAAGGGTTATTGATCCGACACCCGTGTCTTATGCTGAATGATGTCCACAACTGTTCAAAATGGGGTTGATTGAGTGTCACGAGCTAACTCCTCCTTCAGCATGCATGAATACAAAAGAAGTGGTTGACTTTCCTTCTTCTAGAATCATTACTCAGGCCAAGTCTTCAAAGGGACTACATCAACAATCTTCATTCACTCCTCGGCCGAGTATGAGTAAAAGAGTACAGAGACATGTCAGGCGTCCAACGCAATGTCAACAACGAAGTTCTCAATCACGACCACAGGGTCAGCAACAATAGGCACCGAGACCGTTTCAGGAAAGAACAAGAGCGAGGAACCGCAGACTTGATCCTATCCCATGTCCATATGTTGTATTGCTTCCAGAGCTATTGAAGTTGAACTTGGTCGAACTCCGAACCATGAGGGCTCCTTCTGCTGATAATCTACCACCAAATTTCGATCCAAACTCCAGGTGCGAATTCCATTCAGGTGCCCAGGGGCACAGTATTGAGAAATGTTGGGCTTTTCAGAACAAGGTGCAAGACCTAATTAAGTCCAAGACAATGCCTAATCACGACGGAACCAGTGTCACAGTTATTCTACCAAATGGTTCATGTTAAGCTGAAGTCTTCAAGTTAAACATCCAGGACACCAGGGTATTCATGAAGCAAATAGAGCCAGCAGTATTCAAATACTCTCAGTGATGGCATTTATGTGTTTGCCTTTATTCATTGTTCATTTTCATCCCTATTTAAGGGAACTACGTCGCTCTGATTCTTCATTGGTCATCAGTCAATGGAGATACGTAGGCAGAAGATCGTCAGGTCTTTCCGAGCAACCTTATGGGGCAACTTTACTCCCCAGCTTCACTTTTTCCTTCAGACGTCTCGTGTCAGAGTCAAAATAGCTAGAAGAAGAGGTATGACTGCCATGGTTAGGTATACAATTGTGAATTGAAGATTACAAGTCCGTGAAAGAGCTATTGATCACTGAAAGTATCCAAGACTGACAGGTCCAGACGGAGCCAAGCCTCCTCAACTACTGCAATATTCAGTTTCTTTACTGCATTTCCGTTTGTAGTTTCTTTTATATGCTAAACATTTGTCTACAAGTATGAAATTTGTTTGCTTTTGAATGTTAGCAATAATAAAAATCACATGTTTTTCTTGAAGTAAATTCATTTGCATTCCCTTATAATGTTGCATATGTACATCGCAATACCAATTGTCATGCTTAAATTCTATGAGGGAGAATGACGAAACAAAAACGCAAAATCTCTAATTGTGTGCTCTCGAGTAAGGCCCTGTTGACGATGTACATGCTTTGTTTCAAATCCTTAAACACTGGAGATATAAGGAAGATAGACCCTTGCTAACCCCTTCGAGCCTTTAAGTAGGAGTTTCTTTTCACATAAAAAACCCTCACATGTAACCCAGGGGCAGGGTAGACGTCAGCTAGTCAGACCAAGCGTTCAGACTTTCATAAAGAAGTGTATTTGAAGATCTGTTGCATTCTACTATGCTTATCAAGAGGTCCAAAGACCCTAAACCACGATGATTATCCAAGTCAAAAGGTCCAAAGATTGAAAACCACAATGGTTATCCTTCGTCGACCAAAGAATGAGGCAGTCACAACCCTCGCGAAGCAATCAAGACAAACAATGTCACGCGACTTGTTCAAAGTGAAAATAAAAAAAGAAAAAGAAAAGAAAAGGCCCGCTAAGTCGAAACTTGAAAACAAGCGACTTAGGCAAAAGTTAGGGCATCCCGCTGGACTTCACAATCAAAGATTCACAAGAACCAGTCCAGGCAAAAGTTAGGGATAAGCAAAATAACGCAAAAGCGAAAGACGGAAAGGATTACACAAGAAAGATCCTCAAATGAGAACGAAGTCATGTGACACGGACACGAAAGATAGAGGAGTGACTGACTCTCAACAATAACCTGATTGGTGTTTGAACTGATCGCAGCAATGGTTCCTCAATCAACACGAAACCCTTATGAAAGATGAATGCTTGTGAAAACTAGTTGAATGTAGGAATGGAGAACATCACGAAGAGTGGGTGGGCACAAATAAATTTCGAGCTTATATCCTTTGTTTCTGTAACCGTGAACCAGGCCACGATACAACCCTCAAAAGTCCTAACTGAAACAGGGTTAATTTGAGAGCATACTACCACGAGACCGCGTTCCTGACTCCTATGAGTTATGCTAAAAGACATTTGTTGGTGTTGCATGTACATACTTTCATTCAGAAATAATATCGTATCTTAACCAGCGATTCGCTCACAAAGGTTAGCGATCCTTTTTCAAAACTTCGAGTTTGACATGTGTGTTGCATTAGAGTTTTCATTCTAAGAATAAACATTTTTTCACTTGCATACATTTGTTTGGCATCATAAATGGTTCACATGCGGAAACTCAATCCATAAGCTCAAGTTTGCCAAGTTGAGAAGTCTAAAACTTCCGAAAGACTGTCACGTCAAGGTGCTCTTTTCCGAAAATGCTTCATTGAGCAGGGACTTTCCCAAATAGTCATGGTAAGAGCTAGCCAATCTGGGGCAGTTACGTCGAGCAATCTCTTCAAAATTAAGGTGCTGAGCCAATCCGGGGCAGTTACGTCGAGCAATCTCTTCAAATTTCAGTCAAACTGGGGCAATCACCTTGAGATTCAGATCTCTCCAAGAGCGAAGATCAGTCGGTCAGGTGCAAAGCTATTCAAATACTCGTACTGGGGCAGGCCACCCCAATAGTACGAGAGTTCATTCCTTCCCGAAGACAGACGATCGAAAGCATTTACCCGGAGTTTAGAATACCGTGGTCACGTGTCAAGCCAACTATCTCGTTCAGCACTTCTGATAGATACAAATTTATCCGCATTGGCAATGGTTACCTCCCCAGCAAGGTTGTTACACTGAATTCATGCAGTCGTTACGATACCTAAGAGTTTAAAGACACCAAGTCTTTTATAAAATCCTCTTGAGGTAGAGTCCATACAGAAGCAACTAATCCCCAGCACGAGACAACTTGAAATCTTTCCTCCTCAGCAGGATGTGTCTCGGTTTCTAGTCATCCCCAACAGACAAATGGAAGTTATCCTCACTAAAGTCAGCACTTTTTTCCTCCAGATGGTTTCCTTGATCTCGGTTCCTCAACAGATCTAAGGCAATTCTTATTCCCCTAGAAGATTTCAGATAAATCATTCTCCTCCCCAGCAGATCCATAAGAGTGGATAATCCCCAATAGTCGAGGTATCCCCAGGTGCGGCCCTCAAATCTAAAAGTCCAATTTATTTTTGGCAAAGGTGATAATTCGGGACAGATGAATCATTCACGCTCCTCTCCGACAGAGATGTTATCCCTACGGGACTACTTGATATCGAATTCGCGATCATTGTGTTTCCCCACAGAGTCAGCAGAGACTTATTACTTCCGCGTCAGGAATTTCTTTTACATTTACACCAGTTCATTAGCAATACTCAAGACATAACATCCCCAGTGTCATGGGGAAACATACCATGCAATTCAACATATGCAAAGTCCAGCCGCAGACTGGCCAAAGTCCATCTTAGGGTGGCAGATTTCAAAGTCCAGCCGCAGACTGGCCAAAAGTCCATCTTCGGGTGGCAGATTTCAAAGTCCAGCCGCAGACTGGCCAAAGTCCATCTTCGGGTGGCAGATTTCAAAGTCCAGACGCAGACTGGCCAAAGTCCATCTTCGGGTGGCAGATTTCAAAGTCCAGCCGCAGATTGGCCAAAGTCCATCTTCGGGTGGCAGATTTCAAGGTCCAGCCGCAGACTGGCCAAAGTCCATCTTCGGGTGGCAAGCTTCAAAAGTCCACCCGCAGTGTGGCAAATCTCTAAAGCCTCCCGTAGTGAGCAAAAGTCTCCCGTAGTGAGCAAAAGTCTCCCGTAGTGAGCAAAAGTCCACCCGTAGTATGGCAAATCTCTAAAGTCCCCCGCAGTGGGCAAAAGCCTCCCGTAAGTGAGCAAAAGTCTCCCGTAGTGAGCAAAAGTCCACCCGCAGTGTGGCAAATCTCTAAAGTCCACCCGCAGTGTGGAAAATCTCTAAAGTCCCCCGCAGTGGGCAAAAGCCTCCCGTAGTGAGCAAAAGTCTCCCGTAGTGAGCAAAAGTCCACCCGCAGTGTGGCAAATCTTTAAAGTCTCCCGTAGTGAGCAAAAGTCCACCCGCAGTGTGGTAAATCTCAAAAGTCCACCCGCAGCGTGGCAACTTATCTGAAGTTCACCCGCAGTGTGGTGAACTCCCAAAATCCACCCACAGTGTGGCAAAGTACCGTGAAGTCCAACCGCAGATTGGCAAAAGTCCATCCTCTGGGTGGCAAATTTCCAAAGTCCACCCGCAGTGTGGCAAATTGTCCAAAGTCCACCCGCAGCGTGGGAGATCGTATCGTGAAGTCCAACCGTAGATTGGAAAAAGTCCATCCTCAGGGTGGCAAAGTATCTTAAAAATTCTATCGCAAGCTATTGAAAGTCCACCTGCAGCGTGGCAAGTCGTTATTCGCCTGACTCCATCCATTAAGGCATTGTTGCAGCCTATCAAAGTCCACTCACAGTGTGGCAAGTCAGTAGCCATCTGACATCACTCAAAAGGCATCCCATGTTCGCTGTTCTTACCATCATAATTATATCCAAGCAGAGTTCATTCGGTTGAGTTTATTTCCCTGTTCTTCTGCCACAGAGTGCAAATTTTCTGGTTGTTTCTAGTATTCAATCCCTGCATACTTCAAATGTCTGAAAGCAGCTGCTATCATCCATTCAAGTCTAGAGTGATTGAATAGGGGCAGCTGTAACACCCCAAAATTTGCCCTCTAATTTATTGCCTTAATTGACCTTATGCTCCACCCATCTGCATTCTCACATGAGGTCACAACATTCACAATCACGCGTTTGCATTGAGTAAGGCAAGGGGATCGAAGCCGTTTTCTTGTGATGTGAATCTTCTTATTCAATGAGGATTTATCTGGCTATTAAAGTCTAGACTGAAGCAAGGAAGGTTCAAACGAATGTTTGAGTTCATTGTGAGTATGGCCTGGGTTGAGGATTCATCCAGCTACTGTTGTACCTATTCACCAATTCGTACTTGGAATTAGGAGAAACATGGGTTCTCCTGTATGGGGACTATTTGTGCAATGATAGATTATAGTCTTAGGATTGCACCTAAGAGTTATTCCGAGCGTTATTCCTGGCGGCGGGACCATCACCTAATGTTCCCTTGAGTAATTGATTCACAAGTTAGTTCTTTTGAGAAATTTAGAAGATTGAATCAATTTTACACGTGACGACACTTGTTAAGTGATTGAGGCCTACTTGAAGTTTTCCTTAGATGATTTTTTTGTTGCCAATTAAGTGGTGGTTTGTCTATTTCTAAATATTGCGAGCCAATTAAAGATAAGGAATTATTAGTCAAGCATATGTTTACTCAAGTGCGCCTGGGTTAAAGTAAGCATCATTTGGGTTTTATAAGGAGAAAGGGAAAAGATTCGTTAATTCGAGCTCAAGTTTTAATGTCCGAATTATTTACTTTTTACATCCAAGCCTACTCCAAACCATAACCTATTTCTCGTACAATCACACGTCTCGTGATTCAATTACGACTAGTGCACATTAATCTGCACCATTCTCCAGCCGTAAAACATAATTTTTACTGGAAGGAAAAGCCACACACTATTTTTGGTTATTAGAAATATACAAAAAAAGAGGCATCATATGTCAATATATTTTTGGCACCAATGGATGTAATATGGGAAGGGAAACACCACAAGACAAGTTGATTTTGATGACAAGTAGCCGGGAATATCTTTTCAATTCAAACTGAGATGTCATTAACTTAGATATAAGTTTTGGAAGTGTTTTTAGAGGTGCAAGAATAATATCTTAGTTTTTGAATTCGATTCAAACTAGATGTCATTAACTTATTTTAAATCTAGTCCATATTTTAAGGTGTTCAAAATTGCTAAACACGTATGAGTTGAGTTTGGAGTTCTTCAACAAGGTACATTGAGGGAGGAAGTTGTTAAGTATGTGGTTAAGGATCATGAGTGTGCAATGCAAGATTCGAAGCTCATTCAAAGATTAATTGATACAGGAAGTTCACCAATCTGGATTCATGGCCAATAGTATTTTAATTACAACTTCATATTGCCAAGATATGCATATGATATAAGGTTCAATTCTCATGCCAAAATTATAAATAAAATGTAAAGGATGAAGCAAATAGCAAGTTACTACAAGTTGGAAAATTCCAATTAAACTCAAAATTCACCAAGGCTAATTACAGAAGTCTATATCAGAAGTTAATTCACAAATCCTAAACTGGGCAATATTGGTGGTGTTTCCAAGTCTAACGAGTCGCCAACTTCATGTCTTGATTTCACACCATTTCCCTCCATTCAACTCCAACAAGCTTCATACCTGCAAAACATCACAAAGTTATATAACAGAATCTCAGAATCCATTCAACAATAACTTCAATCTTCATCAGTGTAATACAACCACTCAATTCGCACATCAGAGACAAGAAGAAGAAAAATCAGCATAAAAGAAAATCGAGAAGAGTGCAATGCAAAATGAAAACAGTTACAAACCGTAACCGAATTCGGTTAGAGATCTAACAAACTCTAACAACTTCTAACTGAAATTAAACTGTATCACAAGACACTCACCATTAATCTCTATAAAGCATTTTGATCTTCTTCTTCATAGGGGGCTGGAGGATCAAATTGATCATTCTGTTTTTTCATTTTTCCAATCTTCAAACACATCCTTCATCATCTTCTTCTTTGAATTTCGATTTGCTTCAATCCACCAACCTCTTCTGCCTCCTCCATTATTTAATCTCGATTTAGATCCTCTCTCTGCATCACTCACCTTGTCCTTCAATCAATCACCCCTTCAATCCTTCATCAATCTTGATTCTCGGCATCCTTTGTTGCTCAAACCAAATCAGTCATCAATCTTGCATCTTCATCAGCTTCAATCTGAATCTCCATCATTTTAACACAGTCATAACATTTGTCAAAAGATGAATGATTTGCGGTCAAAAAAAGAAGAAGAACGAAGCAAAAACCTTCGGAATCGAAGTTGCAACACTTACTGACCGAAGCTTCAACTCATCGCTTTTCCCTCTTTCACTTCTATGACCACTCGATAATCTTTCGCATCATCCATGAAGCATCAGTAGTCAAGAAGAAAGCACATCTTCAGGGTCACGCTGAGAAAGGTTCGTCAAGGTTCTCCCACAAGTTGTCGGCACCAACGACCCCATCTTTCAATCATCATCTTCGGCGTCAACTCTCTGAAGAAACGGAAACTTCGTTTTCCTAATCGAAACAAGTGTTCCTCTGCAGAGTTATAAGCGAATCCACTACGGAAACTCAACATCATCATCGAAGCGACATCGCATCTTCACCGGTCAAATAATCGCCTACGAACCATAAACAGAAGGCAAGAGGTTAAAAGGAAGTTCCACGAATAATCTGAACAGCAGTGCGGGCACAGAGCTTCGGAAATAAGGATTGACTCACGTTTTTATTCCTTCTGCGACATCTCAGGTTGGTATAGTTTTCCTTCATCTTGATAATGTGTTTGGAGAAATGATTTGTGGATTTGTATAGAGGAGAGAAATTTAGGTGAGAGTTTGTGTCGAAGGATTCATGAATGGAAGGTTTTGGTTGGCGGTGACCGATAGAGAAAGACACGGTGCCGCGGGAAGGAAGAAATCTAGGTTTTTTTTGTGTTGAGAGAAGAAGGAGAAGAAGTGAGGGTGGCGGTGAGGAGGAAGAAAGGATTCTAGGGTTTCACTTTCCCAATCCACGTTTTGCTTCTGTGTTTCTTAATTTCAAATTATAAAAACATAATATAAATTAATATCTTGAGTTAATAATAATTAAGATTATTAAAACAAATTAATCTGCCATAAAAAATCAATTAACAATCTTTAATCCACATTATCTCAAGTTAATTGTCTTGTTATTTTGTTTAAAGAAATAGACTCAGGCTCAATGCATTCTGGGCCTTGCGAAATGCTACTTGCGCCCCCATTTAGGCTCAGCTATACTATTAACTATCAAATATTTCTCTTCTCACCCCCTGCTTGCTTTAAGGTTTTTTTTATTTTTGTTTTACACTATTTCAATTCAATTCTAGAAAAAATAGTAAGAGACATAATAAAAATTCTCAAAAATTATATTAGAATATTAAGTCATTTTAGAAACATTCCCAATTTTCATTTTCTGAATTTTACTAATTTTCGATTTAATTTCGATTATTTTAATTTAATTGACTTATATTGAATTGTCACTTGGACACATAAATCTGTGCAATTTATTTCTGTCACTTCCCATAACATTTTTTGCCCATTCTTTTTGCCATGATTAAAGGACAAATAGAAGTACCTAGAATATTTTTTGTGTATTTTTTAGGGCATTTTTTCTACTGTTTTGGTAGTGCGATTCGTACAAAATTGTGATTAAGCCTTAGTTAGATTTAGAGGACCATTTATCATAGTAAGGATTAGAATGTTTATGAGATTTTTTAACATAGTGTTATAATCAGGTTATAGGCCATAGGAATTTAATTTCACATTTTTTTTCATAACTTTTAATATTTTTGGCATTTTAATTCATTTCCATCATATTGTGCATATTCATGGTTCATATCATTCACTAACTATTTGTTTTTTGTGCAAGGTATTTTTCAAGGTTTGGCTTATGGACTTGGATACTTTTATGCCTCGATTATGTTTTATATTTTGTGTACTTTGTGATGTAATAGCGTAATACTTGTATGCTTGGATAGTTTTTATGATTAGGTTAGAAAAGATAAAACAAATCGATAGAAAACCGAAATCTCAAAAAATGAAATAAATAAAAGATATTCGATCCAACGTCGAGTATATTTTCAAATAAATAAATAAAGTTGCATGTGACTTTAGGGTTCCTCGATTACCATCGTTCCACTCCATTCAACCAAAAGCAAGCCTTGTATGTTTCACACCATAAGTCGTGCGTCTTAGCACCACGCAACCAACCCACCCGATCCATTGTTTCATCCCATTTATATTTCATTCACGTTTTTACCCACCATGACTTAGGAGGACCATATTGTTCACTATTAACTCTTTTACTTGCATGTCTAGTTTAATATCTTTAGGGTAGATTTAATATTTCAAACCTCACTAACCATAGGTTATCCATGAATTCAACTAACTTAGGGTAAGTCTAGTTTCCCTTAGAATGTTTTCCTTTGATAATTTGAGTCTCTCTTCTCATCTTAAAAGAAAAATCAAAAACACTTAATAAAGGAAAAGGTGTACAATGCGCCACGAGCCTTAAGCTATACGGGAAATGACTAGTGGAGGTCTCCTTCACTCTTCTAGGATGCTTTACAAACGTTCCATTGGGGGCGATCTTGGAAAGTATTCGCTCCTGTGTCATAGTCTTTAGTGTTGTACATTCAATAAACACAAACTCAAAACACTTCTCATAAAAGACAACAAACCAAGAAGTCACGTCTTCTCATCTCATCTCATACTCTTTGCGGACGAACATGACTTGTCTCGACAGTTCAAACAGCGATACGGTAAATACCCTCGAGTCAGAGTCGGTAACACCTGAGCTAGAGCTATGGCAACGTCATCCTAAAAATCACAAACGAGTGTAAGCCTTAGTTAGACGAACTACGGCGTCTCTGATCCTTATTTATTTCGATGAGGTACGTAGGCAGTGGGGTAGGGCCCATTCGAGCACAATCTTTATTTTCCCTACATTTTCCCCCCTTATTCCATTTCTCAATTCCATTTCTTTTCTCATTTCCATTCCATTCCAGATTGTCATTCTTTCCTTTGAACAGCATATTCTCACCCTTTGAAAACAGACTTTTAAGCGTGGATCCCGTCGAGTACGGCGGACGGATTGGGGTGCTAATACCTTCTCAATCCGTAACCGACTTCCGTATCCAGATCTTTGGTTCGCAGGACCTTGTCCTTTCCTTCTTCCTAATGTATGTGCAACATTACCTTTCCCATTCTTTCGGGATAAAAATGTTTGGCTGGCGACTCTAACTTTTCCGCGCCACTTTCGCGTTTGTACTAGGATGAAAACCCCGAGAGCGACAGCTGGCGACTTTTCTGGGGACCTTTAGAAATTCTAATTTCCCCTTTGAGAGTCAATCCTAGCGCTTGTCTGTTTCTGTTTTCTTTGGGTGCTTATTCATTCGTTGTTATACTTTGGTTTTACTATTTTATTTGCAGTTTATCGCTTTCCTTTACAGCTTTATTTACAGCCTTCTGCACTTTACTTTACTGTCGCATATACTGGCATATACTGTACTGGCTGTTCTGGTTTTCCTTGGTGGGATGGCATTATTGTGAGATAAGCCAAATACCCGGCTTGAGTATACACATAGGATTTAGAGTGGGCAGTCGTGTGGCTTGCGTGGTCTTAAGCACGTGTAGTTTTCACGAGTCCCACACCCAGATCAGGCTCTCTTGGGATATGTTCTATACTGCCTAGGCAGACCATAGAATGTTCCCACCTGAGCTACTAACACTGGGAACCGATCATCGAGGACCTTAGTGGAAACAACCCTCTCCAGTGGTGACAGTGGCAGACCACATTTCGTGGCAAACCCATTCGCACCCGAGGGCCCACTAGGAAATCGCATAGGATGACCTTGTTCTCTTATAGGAACCTGGTTAAAGCAACTGGTCATATGATGGTAGTATTGTACCCTTCGGGATGAATGTACTATTGTTTCTCGACTTCAGTGCTTAAAGCCGGGAACTTATGAGGGATGCTTATTTTTCCGGTATTCAGCTGAGGCCTCCCTGAGTAGTACATAATGCCAAACCGATTCCCTGATTTGGTCATGAGCCATTTTCCGGAAATGGTGAACGTATTATTGCTATTCGGCTTTGAGAGTCCGTGATGTTGACCCGTAGTAGCACACCCGTGAGATTGGGAGGGGTTTACAGGTTTGCAGGAACCCTAAAACTTCCAACATACCCGCTTTTGCCAGTATTACTCCGTGTTATGATCCGGTCCTATATGATACTTGATTGAGAATTCTGGAACTTATGCACAGAGACACTGATATCATGATCTTCACCAACACTTGGTTATCTGATCCACACCAGCGTCGGACCGCTGACCGCATGCCAGTTGCATACATGACATCATGGCATTTTAGCATACATGTTCAGTTACTTCTAAGGATCCCATATCTGGATTATGTCGGATTTTCTTCTACATTAAAACTTGGATCAAAACAGATGGATTCCTTGGAAATAACCAAACATTGCATGTGCATACATCCTTGCATTTTTTACAGGTGTTCAGAGACAAATTATTATCCTGACCTGGTTTCTCTCTAGAATGGTCAATTTGAATCACGACTGTCAAGGTTTAGACATGGAACAACTCCGAGCGGAGGTGACTGAGATAAAGGCCCAACTGGGGCATTTTATAGTGGGCATTCGAGCGTTGTCCCAGGATCAGAAATTGCTAAGAGAAGAATTCAACCTGATGAAGACTCAGATAAAGCTGCTTATAGGAATCATGAATGTTATGTCGAAAAAGGAAAATAGTTGTGTGTCTACTTTTCAAACAGAAGGTCGTGTTTCTCCCATCTCTTTGGGATGTCCAATAAATCAGGGTTCTTTAGATGGATTTCCTCTACAGTTCGAATCTCTTCACCAGCAATCGCCACTCGGCAGTCAGGAAGAGCATCAGATAGGAACCAACTCCACATGTGAACTGAATGATCCTACACCAATCGTTACCAAAGAAGTGAGCACTTTCTTTCCTTATCAGGGATCCTCCTCAGCTGCTACGCCTTGGTTTCCAGGAGAAATACTTCAACCGATTTCGGCTATAGCTCCTCCATTGCTAGCAACCTGTCATCAACAGGAGCAAGAAAGGGTTATTGATCCGACACCCGTGTCTTATGCTGAATTATGTCCACAACTGTTCAAAATGGGGTTGATTGAGTGTCACGAGCTAACTCCTCCTTCAGCATGCATGAATACAAAAGAAGTGGTTGACTTTCCTTCTTCTAGAATCATTACTCAGGCCAAGTCTTCAAAGGGACTACATCAACAATCTTCATTCACTCCTCGGCCGAGTATGAGTAAAAGAGTACAGAGACATGTCAGGCGTCCAACGCAATGTCAACAACGAAGTTCTCAATCACGACCACAGGGTCAGCAACAATAGGCACCGAGACCATTTCAGGAAAGAACAAGAGCGAGGAACCACAGACTTGATCCTATCCCATGTCCATATGTTGTATTGCTTCCAGAGCTATTGAAGTTGAACTTGGTCGAACTCCGAACCATGAGGGCTTCTTCTGCTGATAATCTACCACCAAATTTCGATCCAAACTCCAGGTGCGAATTCCATTCAGGTGCCCAGGGGCACAGTATTGAGAAATGTTGGGCTTTTCATAACAAGGTGCAAGACCTAATTGAGTCCAAGACAATGCCTAATCACGACGGAACCAGTGTCACGCTTATTCTACCAAATGGTTCATGTTAAGCTGAAGTCTTCAAGTTAAACATCCAGGACACCAGGGTATTCATGAAGCAAATAGAGCCAGCAGTATTCAAATACTCTCAGTGATGGCATTTATGTGTTTGCCTTTATTCATTGTTCATTTTCATCCCTATTGAGGGGAACTACGTCGCTCTGATTCTTCATTGGTCATCAGTCAATGGAGATACGTAGGCAGAAGATCGTCAGGTCTTTCCGAGCAACCTTATGGGGCAACTTTACTCCCCAGCTTCACTTTTTCCTTCAGACGTCTCGTGTCAGAGTCAAAATAGCTAGAAGAAGAGGTATGACTGCCATGGTTAGGTATACAACTGCGAATTGAAGATTACAAGTCCGTGAAAGAGCTATTGATCACTGAAAGTATCCAAGACTGACAGGTCCAGACGGAGCCAAGCCTCCTCAACTACGGCAATATTTAGTTTCTTTACTGCATTTCCGTTTGTAGTTTCTTTTATATGCTAAACATTTGTCTACAAGTATGAAATTTGTTTGCTTTTGAATGTTAGCAATAATAAAAATCACATGTTTTTCTTGAAGTAAATTCATTTGCATTCCCTTATAATGTTGCATATGTACATCGCAATACCAATTATCATGCTTAAATTCTATGAGGGAGAATGACGAAACAAAAACGCAAAATCTCTAATTGTGTGCTCTCGAGTAAGGCCCTGTTGATGATGTACATGCTTTGTTTCAAATCCTTAAACACTGGAGATATAAGGAAGATAGACCCTTGCTAACCCCTTCGAGCCTTTAAGTAGGAGTTTCTTTTCACATAAAAAACCCTCACATGTAACCCAGGGGCAGGGTAGACGTCAGCTAGTCAGACCAAGCGTTCAGACTTTCATAAAGAAGTGTATTTGAAGATCTGTTGCATTCTACTATGCTTATCAAGAGGTCCAAAGACCCGAAACCACGATGATTATCCAAGTCAAAAGGTCCAAAGATTGAAAACCACAATGGTTATCCTTCGTCGACCAAAGAATGAGGCAGTCACAACCCTCGCGAAGCAATCAAGACAAACAATGTCACGCGACTTGTTCAAAGTGAAAATAAAAAAAGAAAAAGAAAAGAAAAGGCCCGCTAAGTCGAAACTTGAAAACAAGCGACTTAGGCAAAAGTTAGGGCATCCCGCTGGACTTCACAATCAAAGATTCACAAGAACCAGTCCAGGCAAAAGTTAGGGATAAGCAAAATAACGCAAAAGAGAAAGACGGAAAGGATTACACAAGAAAGATCCTCAAATGAGAACGAAGTCATGTGACACGGACACGAAAGATAGAGGAGTGACTGACTCTCAACAATAACCTGATTGGTGTTTGAACTGATCGCAGCAATGGTTCCTCAATCAACACGAAACCCTTATGAAAGATGAATGCTTGTGAAAACTAGTTGAATGTAGGAATGGAGAACATCACGAAGAGTGGGTGGGCACAAATAAATTTCGAGCCTATATCCTTTGTTTCTGTAACCGTGAACCAGGCCACGATACAACCCTCAAAAGTCCTAACTGAAACAGGGTTAATTTGAGAGCATACTACCACGAGACCGCGTTCCTGACTCCTATGAGTTATGCTAAAAGACATTTGTTGGTGTTGCATGTACATACTTTCATTCAGAAATAATATCGTATCTTAACCAGCGATTCGCTCACAAAGGTTAGCGATCCTTTTTCAAAACTTCGAGTTTGACATGTGTGTTGCATTAGAGTTTTCATTCTAAGAATAAACATTTTTTCACTTGCATACATTTGTTTGGCATCATAAATGGTTCACATGCGGAAACTCAATCCAGAAGCTCAAGTTTGCCAAGTTGAGAAGTCTAAAACTTCTGAAAGACTGTCACGTCAAGGTGCTTTTTTCCGAAAATGCTTCATTGAGCAGGGACTTTCTCAACTAGTCATGGTAAGAGCTAGCCAATCTGGGGCAGTTACGTCGAGCAATCTCTTCAAAATTAAGGTGCTGAGCCAATCCGGGGCAGTTACGTCGAGCAATCTCTTCAAATTTCAGTCAAACTGGGGCAATCACCTTGAGATTCAGATCTCTCCAAGAGCGAAGATCAGTCGGTCAGGTGCAAAGCTATTCAAATACTCGTACTGGGGCAGGCCACCCCAATAGTACGAGAGTTCATTCCTTCCCGAAGACAGACGATCGAAAGCATTTACCCGGAGTTTAGAATACCGTGGTCACGTGTCAAGCCAACTATCTCGTTCAGCACTTCTGATAGATACAAATTTATCCGCATTGGCAATGGTTACCTCCCTAGCAAGGTTGTTACACTGAATTCAGGCAGTCGTTACGATACCTAAGAGTTTAAAGACACCAAGTCTTTTATAAAATCCTCTTGAGGTAGAGTCCATACAGAAGCAACTAATCCCCAGCACGAGACAACTTGAAATCTTTCCTCCTCAGCAGGATGTGTCTCGGTTTCTAGTCATCCCCAACAGACAAATGGAAGTTATCCTCACTAAAGTCAGCACTTTTTTCCTCCAGATGGTTTCCTTGATCTCGGTTCCTCAACAGATCTAAGGCAATTCTTATTCCCCTAAAAGATTTCAGATAAATCATTCTCCTCCCCAGCAGATCCATAAGAGTGGATAATTCCCAATAGTCGAGGTATCCCCAGGTGCGGCCCTCAAATCTAAAAGTCCAATTTATTTTTGGCAAAGGTGATAATTCGGGAAAGATGAATCATTCACGCTCCTCTCCGACAGAGATGTTATCCCCACGGGACTACTTGATATCGAATTCGCGATCATTGTGTTTCCCCACAGAGTCAGCAGAGACTTATTACTTCCGCGTCAGGAATTTCTTTTACATTTACACCAGTTCATTAGCAATACTCAAGACATAACATCCCCAGTGTCATGGGGCAACATACCATGCAATTCAACATATGCAAAGTCCAGCCGCAGACTGGCCAAAGTCCATCTTCGGGTGGCGGATTTCAAAGTCCAGCCGCAGACTGGCCAAAAGTCCATCTTCGGGTGGCAGATTTCAAAGTCCAGCCGCAGACTGGCCAAAGTCCATCTTCGGGTGGCAGATTTCAAAGTCCAGCCGCAGACTGGCCAAAGTCCATCTTCGGGTGGCAGATTTCAAAGTCCAGCCGCAGACTGGCCAAAGTCCATCTTCGGGTGGCAGATTTCAAGGTCCAGCCGCAGACTGGCCAAAGTCCATCTTCGGGTGGCAAGCTTCAAAAGTCCACCCGCAGTGTGGCAAATCTCTAAAGCCTCCCGTAGTGAGCAAAAGTCTCCCGTAGTGAGCAAAAGTCCACCCGCAGTATGGCAAATCTCTAAAGTCCCCCGCAGTGGGCAAAAGCCTCCCGTAAGTGAGCAAAAGTCTCCCGTAGTGAGCAAAAGTCCACCCGCAGTGTGGCAAATCTCTAAAGTCCACCCGCAGTGTGGAAAATCTCTAAAGTCCCCCGCAGTGGGCAAAAGCCTCCCGTAGTGAGCAAAAGTCTCCCGTAGTGAGCAAAAGTCCACCCGCAGTGTGGCAAATCTTTAAAGTCTCCCGTAGTGAGCAAAAGTCCACCCGCAGTGTGGTAAATCTCAAAAGTCCACCCGCAGTGTGGCAACTTATCTGAAGTCCACCCGCAGTGTGGCGAACTCCCAAAATCCACCCACAGTGTGGCAAAGTACCGTGAAGTCCAACCGCAGATTGGCAAAAGTCCATCCTCTGGGTGGCAAATTTCCAAAGTCCACCCGCAGTGTGGCAAATTGTCCAAAGTCCACCCGCAGCGTGGGAGATCGTATCGTGAAGTCCAACCGTAGATTGGAAAAAGTCCATCCTCAGGGTGGCAAAGTATCTTAAAAATTCTATCGCAAGCTATTGAAAGTCCACCTGCAGCGTGGCAAGTCGTTATTCGCCTGACTCCATCCATTAAGGCATTGTTGTAGCCTATCAAAGTCCACTCACAGTGTGGCAAGTCAGTAGCCATCTGACATCACTCAAAAGGCATCCCATGTTCGCTGTTCTTACCATCATAATTATATCCAAGCAGAGTTCATTCGGTTGAGTTTATTTCCCTGTTCTTCTGCCACAGAGTGCAAATTTTCTGGTTGTTTCTAGTATTCAATCCCTGCATACTTCAAATGTCTGAAAGCAGCTGCTATCATCCATTCAAGTCTAGAGTGATTGAATAGGGGCAGCTGTAACACCCCAAAATTTTCCCTCTAATTTATTGCCTTAATTGACCTTATGCTCCACCCATCTGCATTCTCACATGAGGTCACAACATTCACAATCACGCGTTTGCATTGAGTAAGGCAAGGGGATCGAAGCCGTTTTCTTGTGATGTGAATCTTCTTATTCAATGAGGATTTATCTGGCTATTAAAGTCTAGACTGAAGCAAGGAAGGTTCAAACGAATGTTTGAGTTCATTGTGAGTATGGCCTGGGTTGAGGATTCATCCAGCTACTGTTGTACCTATTCACCAATTCGTACTTGGAATTAGGAGAAACATGGGTTCTCCTGTATGGGGACTATTTGTGCAATGATAGATTATAGTCTTAGGATTGCACCTAAGAGTTATTCCGAGCGTTATTCCTGGCGGCGGGACCATCACCTAATGTTCCCTTGAGTAATTGCTTCACAAGTTAGTTCTTTTGAGAAATTTAGAAGATTGAATCAATTTTACACGTGACGACACTTGTTAAGTGATTGAGGCCTACTTGAAGTTTTCCTTAGATGATTTTTTTGTTGCCAATTAAGTGGTGGTTTGTCTATTTCTAAATATTGCGAGCCAATTAAAGATAAGGAATTATTAGTCAAGCATATGTTTACTCAAGTGCGCCTGGGTTAAAGTAAGCATCATTTGGATTTTATAAGGAGAAAGGGAAAAGATTCGTTAATTCGAGCTCAAGTTTTAATGTCCGAATTATTTACTTTTTACATCCAAGCCTACTCCAAACCATAACCTATTTCTCGTACAATCACACGTCTCGTAATTCAATTACGACTAATGCACATTAATCTGCACCATTCTCCAGCCGTAAAACATAATTTTTACTGGAAGGAAAAGCCACACACTATTTTTGGTTATTAGAAATATACAAAAAAAGAGGCATCATATGTCAATATATTTTTGGCACCAATGGATGTAATATGGGAAGGGAAACACCACAAGACAAGTTGATTTTGATGACAAGTAGCCGGGAATATCTTTTCAATTCAAACTGAGATGTCATTAACTTAGATATAAGTTTTGGAAGTGTTTTTAGAGGTGCAAGAATAATATCTTAGTTTTTGAATTCGATTCAAACTAGATGTCATTAACTTATTTTAAATCTAGTCCATATTTTAAGGTGTTCAAAATTGCTAAGCACGTATGAGTTGAGTTTGGAGTTCTTCAACAAGGTACATTGATGGAGGAAGTTGTTAAGTATGTGGTTAAGGATCATGAGTGTGCAATGCAAGATTCAAAGCTCATTCAAAGATTAATTGATACAGGAAGTTCACCAATCTGGATTCATGGCCAATAGTATTTTAATTACAACTTCATATTGCCAAGATATGCATATGATATAAGGTTCAATTCTCATGCCAAAATTATAAATAAAATGTAAAGGATGAAGCAAATAGCAAGTTACTACAAGTTGGAAAATTCCAATTAAACTCAAAATTCACCAAGGCTAATTACAGAAGTCTATATCAGAAGTTAATTCACAAATCCTAAACTGGGCAATATTGGTGGTGTTTCCAAGTCTAACGAGTCGCCAACTTCATGTCTTGATTTCACACCATTTCCCTCCATTCAACTCCAACAAGCTTCATACCTGCAAAACATCACAAAGTTATATAACAGAATCTCAGAATCCATTCAACAATAACTTCAATCTTCATCAGTGTAATACAACCACTCAATTCGCACATCAGAGACAAGAAGAAGAAAAATCAGCATAAAAGAAAATCGAGAAGAGTGCAGTGCAAAATGAAAACAGTTACAAACCGTAACCGAATTCGGTTAGAGATCTAACAAACTCTAACAACTTCTAACTGAAATTAAACGGTATCACAAGACACTCACCATTAATCTCTATAAAGCATTTTGATCTTCTTCTTCATAGGGGGCTGGAGGATCAAATTGATCATTCTGTTTTTTCATTTTTCCAATCTTCAAACACATCCTTCATCATCTTCTTCTTTGAATTTCTATTTGCTTCAATCCACCAACCTCTTCTGCCTCCTCCATTCTTTAATCTCGATTTAGATCCTCTCTCTGCATCACTCACTTTGTCCTTCAATCAATCACCCCTTCAAGCCTTCATCAATCTTGATTCTCGGCATCCTTTGTCGCTCAAACCAAATCAGTCATCAATCTTGCGTCTTCATCAGCTTCAATCTGAATCTCCATCATTTTAACACAATCATAACATTTATCAAAAGATGAATGATTTGCGGTCAAAAAAAGAAGAAGAACGAAGCAAAAACCTTCGGAATCGAAGTTGCAACACTTACTGACTGAAGCTTCAACTCATCGCTTTTCCCTCTTTCACTTCTATGACCACTCGATAATCTTTCGCATCATCCATGAAGCATCAGTAGTCAAGAAGAAAGCACATCTTCAGGGTCACGCTGAGAAAGGTTCGTCAAGGTTCTCCCACAAGCTGTCGGCACCAACGACCCCATCTTTCAATCATCATCTTCGGCGTCAACTCTCTGATGAAACGGAAACTTCGTTTTCCTAATCGAAACAAGTGTTCCTCTGCGGAGTTATAAGCGAATCCACTACGAAAACTCAACATCATCATCGAAGCGACTTCGCATCTTCACCGGTCAAATAATCGCCTACGAACCATAAACAGAAGGCAAGAGGTTAAAAGGAAGTTCCGCGAATAATCTGAACAACAGTGCGGACACAGAGCTTCGGAAATAAGGATTGACTCATGTTTTTATTCCTTCTGCGACATCTCAGGTTGGTATAGTTTTCCTTCATCATGATAATGTGTTTGGAGAAATGATTTGTGGATTTGTATAGAGGAGAGAGTTTAGGTGAGAGTTTGTGTCGAAGGATTCATGAATGGAAGGTTTTGGTTGGCGGTGACCGATAGAAAAAGAGACGGCGCCGCGGGAAGGAAGAGATCTAGGTTTTTTTTGTGTTGAGAGAAGAAGGAGAAGAAGTGAGGGTGGCGGTGAGGAGGAAGAAGGGATTCTAGGGTTTCACTTTCCCAATCCATGTTTTGCTTCTGTGTTTCTTAATTTCAAATTATAAAAACATAATATAAATTAATATCTTGAGTTAATAATAATTAAGATTATTAAAACAAATTAATCTGCCATAAAAAATAAATTAACAATCTTTAATCCACATTATCTCAAGTTAATTGTCTTGTTATTTTGTTTAAAGAAATAGACTCAGGCTCAATGCATTCTGGGCCTTGCGAAATGCTACTTGCGCCCCCATTTAGGCTCAGCTATACTATTAACTATCAAATATTTCTCTTCTCACCCCCTGCTTGCTTTAAGGTTTTTTTTTTATTTTTGTTTTACACTATTTCAATTCAATTCTAGAAAAAATAGTAAGAGACATAATAAAAATTCTCAAAAATTATATTAGAATATTAAGTCATTTTAGAAACATTTCCAATTTTCATTTTCTGAATTTTACTAATTTTTGATTTAATTTCGATTATTTTAATTTAATTGACTTATATTGAATTGTCACTTGGACACATAAATTTGTGCAATTTATTTCTATCACTTCCCATAACATTTTTTGCCCATTCTTTTTGCCATGATTAAAGGACAAATAGAAGTACCTAGAATATTTTTTGTGTATTTTTTAGGGCATTTTTTCTACTGTTTTGGTAGTGCGATTCGTACAAAATTGTGATTAAGCCTTAGTTAGATTTAGAGGACCATTTATCATAGTAAGGATTAGAATGTTTAAGAGATTTTTTATCATAGTGTTATAATCAGGTTATAGGCCATAGGAATTTAATTTCACATTTTTTTCATAACTTTTAATATTTTTGGCATTTTAATTCATTTCCATCATATTGTGCATATTCATGGTTCATATCATTCACTAACTATTTGTTTTTTGTGCAAGGTATTTTTCAAGGTTTGGCTTATGGACTTGGATACTTTTATGCCTCGATTATGTTTTATATTTTGTATACTTTGTGATGTAATAGCGTAATACTTGTATGCTTGGATAGTTTTTATGATTAGGTTAGAAAAGATAAAACAAATCGATAGAAAACCGAAATCTCAAAAAATGAAATAAATAAAAGATATTCGATCCAACGTCGAGTATATTTTCAAATAAATAAATAAAGTTGCATGTGACTTTAGGGTTCCTCGATTACCATCGTTCCACTCCATTCAACCAAAAGCAAGCCTTGTATGTTTCACACCATAAGTCGTGCGTCTTAGCACCACGCAACCGACCCACCCGATCCATTGTTTCATCCCATTTATATTTCATTAAAGTTTTTACCCACCATGACTTAGGAGGACCATATTGTTCACTATTAACTCTTTTACTTGCATGTCTAGTTTAATATCTTTAGGGTAGATTTAATATTTCAAACCTCACTAACCATAGGTTATCCATGAATTCAACTAACTTAGGGTAAGTCTAGTTTCCCTTAGAATGTTTTCCTTTGATAATTTGAGTCTCTCTTCTCATCTTAAAAGAAAAATCAAAAACACTTAATAAAGGAAAAGGTGTACAATGCGCCACGAGCCTTAAGCTATACGGGAAATGACTAGTGGAGGTCTCCTTCACTCTTCTAGGATGCTTTACAAACGTTCCATTGGGGGCGATCTTGGAAAGTATTCGCTCCTGTGTCATAGTCTTTAGTGTTGTACATTCAATAAACACAAACTCAAAACACTTCTTATAAAAGACAACAAACCAAGAAGTCACGTCTTTTCATCTCATCTCATACTCTTTGCGGACGAACATGACTTGTCTCGACAGTTCAAACAGCGATACGGTAAACACCCTCGAGTCAGAGCCGGTAACACCTGAGCTAGAGCTATGGCAACGTCATCCTAAAAATCATAAACGAGTGTAAGCCTTAGTTAGACGAACTACGGCGTCTCTGATCCTCATTTATCCCGATGAGGTACGTAGGCAGTGGGGTAGGGCCCATTCGAGCACAATCTTTATTTTCCCTACATTTTCCCCCCTTATTCCATTTCTCAATTCCATTTCTTTTCTCATTTCCATTCCATTCCAGATTTTCATTCTTTCCTTTGAACAACATATTCTCACCCTTTGAAAATAGGCTTTTAAGCGTGGATCCCGTCGAGTACGGCGGACGGATTGGGGTGCTAATACCTTCTCAATCCGTAACCGACTTCCGTATCCAGATCTTTGGTTCGCAGGACCTTGTCCTTTCCTTCTTCCTCAGGTTTGTGCAACATTACCTTTCCCATTCTTTCGGGATAAAAATGTCTGGCCGGCGACTCTAACTTTTCCGCGCCACTTTCGCGTTTGTACTAGGATGAAAATCCCGGGAGCGACACATAGGAGTTAGGTTCACTTAAGAGCATATATTTCCTGTAAGCATTTATTGAAAATGGCTTATATGTTTTCATGCAAATGTTGTATTACGAACTTTGGACATTTTGCAAACAAAACAAAAAGGTACAAAACAGAGTATGAGTGAATATTGATTTTATTGATTTGTGTGCCCTGAATAGGCGAGTACAGTGAGGAAGCTAATCCCTGAAATGAGGAGATTGCTACAAAATTGAGAAAAATAAAAGTCCTATATGGCAATGCTAAAGTTGATGCTTCAATCTTCCTTTTGCTATGACATGTATGACCTGAATGCCCTTTTAATCTTGCTTTCTGAAGAAGGTTGATTCTGACCGACGCTTTGTCCTTTTGAAGCTTGTCATGTTATGGGAGTGATACAAACAAATTCAGAATGCAGTTTGTTCGCTTATTCCCTGATTTTGCGTGGATCGCCCTTTCGGGTTTTTAATCCACCGGAATACCCTTTTTTGCCTGAGCTGTCCGATGTGGCTTTTCAACTCAACGGGTGTACATTTTTTCAATTTTCCCCTTATTTTTGCCCGAGTCTTTTATTCTGTTTTTTACTCGCCAGGATGCCCTATTGTTTGCCTGGACTTACATTCTGTTTTTATGTCCTGCGGGTCATTTATGCGAAGTATTTTTTAACTGCACCTGAATTCACAGGAGACGGGAAGTCTTCACCATCCATGGTTGCGAGCATCAGTGCTCCGTCTGAGAAGACCTTAGTTATCACATATGGACTTTCATAGTTTGGCGTCCACTTGCCCCTGTGGTCTGTATGAGGAGGAAGGATCCTTTTCAGTACAAGCTTTCCCACTTCATATACCCGAGGTCTGACTTTTTGATCGAAGGCTTTCTTCATCTGTTTTTGATATAACTGACCATGGGACAGATAGCTGCTAGCCTCTTTTCTTCAATCAGGCTCAGTTGGTTATAACGGGATCGGACCCATTCTGCTTCGTCCAGTGTTACATCCATCATTACCCGTAAGGAGGGTAATTCAACTTCAACAGGTAGGACTGCTTCCATACCATACACAAGCTGATAGGGTGTTGCCCCGATAGATGTTTTGATGGAAGTTCGGTACCCATGCATGGAGAATGGTAACATTTCATGCCAGTCTTTGTATGTGACTACCATCTTTTTCACAATCTTCTTAATGTTCTTGTTAGCTGCCTCAACAACGCCATTCATCTTTGGCCTGTAAGGAGAAGAGTTGTGATGTTGGATCTTGAAATCTCGGCACAGCTCTGCCATTATCTTATTGTTAAGGTTTGAATCATTATCAGTAATGATTCGCTCGGGAACTCCATATCGACAACTGATATCTCTTTTCAGGAAACGGGCTACCACTTGGCGAGTGACATTTGCATACGAAGCTGCTTCAACCCATTTGGTGAAGTAATCAATGGCTACCAGGATGAATCTATGACCATTTGAAGCAGTTGGCTCAATCTTTCCAATCATATCTATGCCCCATATGGCAATGGGCCAGGTTGAAGACAATATATTCAAAGGATTGGGAGGCACATGCACTTTATCTGCGTAGATCTGGCATTTATGACACTTTCTGGCATAGGCACAACAGTCTGCATCCATTGTGATCCAGTAGTAACCTGGTCTTGACAATTTCTTCGCCATTGCATGTCCTCCGGCATGGGTACCGAAAGAACCTTCATGTACTCCGTGCATCAGTAGGCTTGCTTCCTTCTTGTCAACACATCTGAGCAAGACCATGTTGAAGTTCCGCTGGTATAAAGAGCCATCAGTATTGAGGAAGAAACTTCTGGCTAGCCTTCTTAATGTCTTCTTATCATTAGATGATGCCCCTGGTGGGTATGTATGAGCTTCTAAGAAGCATTTGATGTCGTGGAACCAAGGTTTGTTATCAGTAACAATGTCTATAGATAAGACATATGACGGCCGGTCCAGTCTGGATACTAAAATTCGAGGCACATAGTTGGTAGTCTGTACTTTGATCATGGATGAAATAGTAGCTAAGGCGTCTCCAAACTGATTCTCATCTCGAGGGATGTATTCAAGCTTGATTGTTGTGAAGAAAGTCAACAATCTCCTCGTATAGTCACGGTAGGGAACCAAATGCTCTTGATGAGTATACTACTTGCCATTAGTTTGATTGATCGCCAAAGTCGAATCTCCGAATACATTCAAGGTTTTGATCCTGAGGTCAATGGCTTCCTAAAGACCCATGATACAAGCTTCATACTCTACTTCGTTGTTAGTGCAGGCAAAGGTGAGCCTTGCTGAGAAACGCATATGGACTCCTTTGGGTGTAATAAGTACTACACCAACCCCACGACCGTTACAAATAATTGCCCCATCGAACATCATAGTCCATGCTTCTTCTGGATCAGGCCCTTCAGTGTGAATAGGCTCTTCACAATCTTTGGATGTTAAGAACATGATGTCTTCATCAGGGAAATCAAATCTCATAGGCTGGTAGTCATCAATGGGTTACTCAGCCAAATAGTCAGACAATACTATGCCTTTGATGGCTTTCTGAGAGGTGTACTGAATATCATATTCTGTTAGAATCATTTGCCATCTTGCAACCCTTCCGGTAAGTGCTGGCTTCTCAAATATGTACTTGACGGGGTCCATTTTTGAGATCAACAAGGTAGTATGAGTCAAAATATAATGTCTTAGTTGGCGAGCAGCCCACGCTAAAGCATATCAAGTTTTTTCAAGCAGTGAATAACATTGTTCACAGTCGGTAAACTTTTTGCTTAGGTAGTATATTGCTTACTCTTTTCGACCAGACTCGTCATGCTGACCCAACACACACCCCATTGATTCTTCTAATAACTTCAGGTACATTATTAGAGGTCTTCCTTCAACTGGAGGCATTGGAATTGGAGGTTCTTGCGAATACTCTTTGATCTTTTCAAAAGCTCTTTGACAATCAATGTTCCACCTGACTGTTTGTTCCTTTCTTAGCAGTTTGAACAAGGGCTCGCAGGTTACAGTGAGATGAGATATGAACCTTGAAATGTAGTTCAATCTACCTAAGAACCCTCAGACTTCTTTCTCAGTCTTAGGTGCAGGCATTTCCTAAATTGCTTTAACTTTGTCGGGATCAACCTCAATTCCTTTTCCGCTAACAATAAAACCCAGCATCTTACCAGAACGTACCCCGAATGTGCATTTGTTGGGGTTCATCCTTAACTGATACTTCCTCAGACGCTTGAATAATTTCAACAGGTTTACCGAATGCTCTTCCTCTTTTTAGGACTTAGCAATCATGTCATCTACGTAACACTCAATTTCTTTGTGGATCATATCGTGGAATAATGTTACCATAGTCTGTTGGTATGTTGCACCGACATTCTTCAAACCAAACGACATTACTTTGTAGCAGAATGTGCCCCATGGGGTGATGAAGGTTGTCTTCTCCATGTCTTCGGGTGACATCTTAATCTGATTGTATCCAGAAAATCCGTCCATGAAGGAAAATACCGAGAACTGAGTTATGTTGTCTACCAATACATCAATGTGAGGTAATGGGAAGTCATCTTTCGGGCTTGCTCTATTCAGATCCCGGTAATTAACACACATACGCACCTTGCCATCCTTCTTGGGTACGGGTACAATGTTAGCAACCCACGGCAGGTAACTAGTTACAGCAAGAAAACCGGCGTCCTACTGCTTTTGTACTTCCTCTTTGATTTTCATGGCCATGTCTGGGCGAGTACGGCGTAACTTCTGTTTGACCGGTGGACATTCTTCTTTCAATGGAAACTTGTGCATGACAATATCTATATCCAAACCCGACATATCCTGATAGGACCAAGCGAACACATCGACATATTCTCGTAGCATACTGATAAGCTGTTCTTTTACCGGAGCTTGCAGACTGGCCCCGATCTTCACCTCTTTCACATCTTCCTCGGTACCAAGATTGACAATCTCAACCTCTTCCTGATGAGGAGCAATCACCTTTTCCTCTTGTTTCAATAATCTGGCTAACTCTTCAGGTAAATCGTAGTCTTCTTCAACCCCTTCATCTGCTTGATTAACCGGATTTTTGAAGTCATACAAGGTCATAGCAGTGTTGTTGTCGGTGCAATCTGGAGGGCTATCTCTTCAAGGGTTGAGATTTGGTTCCTTTTAGTGATTGATTTTATCTTATTTAGAAAAAGTGAATGAAGTTATTATTAAGAAAAACATTGTCATTTATTATTTTGTGCGAAAATAACAAAAATGAAAAGACAGCGAGCCAAAAAGAAGATTGTTTGCAAAAAGATGTCCATTGTTCATTAATATTCAATTTGCACAAAATACATATGGCCCTATTACAAAATGAGACCAAAACATCTTGGGCAAGATGCAGGACTTTGATGCATGCTCAAAACAGGAAATAATAATTACTCTGCAGCAGTAACCCTTATAATTTCCTGGGAAGACCAATTGAGGACTTGTTGGCCCGAGATTCTTGGACGGATCCAGTTTTCCAGGTTGTATTCGCTCTCAGCCTTGTCTTCCAAAGTGTTGACAGCATCCGGGGTTAGCATTACCCCACTTATGAACTTGGGAGCTTCAGCAGCCTCCTCTAGAACTTGTCGAGATGGTCTGTAACCCAAACCGATTTTTTCTTCTTTCATCTGAACCTTCAGCAGCTTGCCCCAGCCTTGGGCATTCCCTTCTTCCACAACCTTCCGAGCTTGTTTGTAGGAATAAATTGAGGTACCCATCCTTTCCTCTTGGGATGCAGCAAACACCTCAGTTGTAGCTTCGTTGACGTTCAAGGCTTCAAAACCCTGACTCATGGTTTCATGGATCTCCCCATCCATTTCTATGTATTTGTATGTAGCCAAGTGACTGACAAAGATGTCTTCTTCTCCACAAATGGTGATAATTAGGCCTTCCCACTCATATTTTACTTCTGGTGAAGGGTGGACGTTACCGCGCAGGTGGCGTGGATCCAGGGTCGACCCAACAAACAGCTGTAGGCAGGCTGTATGTCCATCACATAGAAGGTAGTTTTGAAAACTTGTGGGCCAATTACCATGGGCAGCTCAATCTCTCTGAGAATCGATCTCTTAGAACCATCAAAAGCTCTGACAACTAGGTTGCTCGGATGGAGTGCAAGACCATCATACTCCATCTTGACTAAAGCTTTCTTTGGCAACACATTGAGTGATGATCCTGTATCAACAAAGACATGAGAAAGTACAGCACCTTTACATTCCAAAGTGATATGCAAAGCTTTGTTGTGGTTACGCCCCTCCGTAGTCAAGTCAGCATTGGTGAAACCTAGTCCATGACTAGTATTGACATTTGCGACCACTGTTTCTAACTAATTGACCGTGATTTCTTCCGATACATAAGCTGCGTGCAAGACCTTGAGTAGTGCATTCCGGTGAGCCTCGGAACACATGAGCAGTGACAATATGGAGATCTTTGAGGGTGTTTGGTGGAGCTGATCCACGATTTTATAGTCACTTTTCTTGATAATCCTCATGAACTCTTCCACATCCTGATCAAAGGACGTCTTCTAAGTTTCTTTCGCAACTGGTTCTTCTGGCACCACACTTTTGCCTTTTTCTTTGGCAGCAGCTTCTGTTTCAGCATTAATTCTTGGAAACTGTGAAGTGAAGAGACGACCGCTTCGAGTGAAGCCTCTGCCTCCCCCGACATTGTCAATTTGTGGTGTAGAAGTTGAAGAGTCAAAGGTAACTTTCCTTCCGTGGCGGTAAAGATCTAAACCATAATGCCAAGGCACGACACTGTTGTTGTCATAGGGAATTGGCCCGGGCACCGTGATGGTCACCAGACTAATTGCAGCAGAAGAAGGAGTTGTGATAGTCTGTGGATCATAGTAGATGGTGACAGGAGGTCTGATTGAAGATGGTGCAGGTGCAGGAAATTGTTGATGTTGATGAGGGTGTTGCTAAAAGTTGTAGTTGAGAGAATCCGGAACATGGATGGTTGCTGGATCATAATAGATGGTAACCGTTGAGATGTCGTCACTGGTGTTGGTTGTTGTTGTAGTTGATTCTGTTGGAATGACTTTTGCTGGAGTTGTAGAAGATTATGTTGAGATAATGTTTGCTGGTGTTGTAGGAGAGATTTTTGTTGCAGTTGTAGAAGATGGAACTGTTGATGTGATTTGCAGGATGCCTTCTCTGATAAGACTGCTAATACCATTTTTCAGATTTTCATAATCGTTGGTAGAAACTTTGCTAGCTTCATAATGGGCCTCACAACCCGGAAACATTTGGCACTTCAATAGATGAGCTTTTACTTCGGCCAGTGGTGTTTGAATACTTGCGATGTCATCAATCAGAATCGTTGGTTGGTCCTCCTCAATGGCATTAATCATCGGCCCACCGTGATTCGGTATTGGATTCTTTGTGACATTTGGTGGAGGTGGAAAATTCAAAGCTTTAGAATCAATTAAATCTTGGACTTTCATGTGCAGGGCCCTGCACTTTTCTGTTGAATGGCCAGGTGTATTGGAGTGAAAAGAACATCTGGCGTTGACATCATAATTCCTTGGAAGATTCAGAGGATTGGGTGGAGCCAAAGTCCTCAATTCAGTTAGATTAAGTTTCAATAGCTGCGGAAGTAAGACTGCATAGGGCATCGGGATGGGGTCGATCGTCCTATTAACCTGAGAAGGCCTTTGTTGGAAAGGACGTTGTTGTTGATTGTTGTTGTTATAAGATCTTTGTTGTTGTTGTGGGAACTGTTGTTGTTGAGGATACTGTTGTTGTTGAGGTGCTGGAGTAGGAATGGTGACTGCGGCCACTGATCTTTGTAAGTACTAGGGTCTACCTCGATTAACATGTACTGCATTGGTCTCTCCCGTTCTTCTAGGTCCGGAGAAGGGTTTCCTTGTATTGCTGGAGCTAGCACCATTGTCAGAAATCTTACCCATCTTTAATAGGCTATCAATTCTTTCTCCTGCTATGACTACATCAGCAAAACTGGTAGAAGAGAAGGCAACAAGTCTATCAATGTAGGTCCTTTGCAAGGTATTCATAAACATGTCAGCCATTTCCCTTTCAGACATAGGTGGCTGGACAGCAGTATCAAGTTGTCTCCATCTCTGAGCGTACTCACGGAAACTCTCCCTTGAAGATTGAGACATACCCATCAAGAGGGTCCTATTGGGTGCCATATCCAGGTTGTACTGATATTGGCGTATAAAGGCCTCAACTAAGTCTTTCCAATTCCTGATAGTAGCCCTTGACAAGTGTGAATACCACTCTCTAGATGCCTCAGTTAAACTGTCTTCAAAGTAAAACATCCACAGTTTCTCATCCATGGTGTATGCTTTCAACCTTCCCAGAAAAGATTGCAAATGGGTACGAGGACAGGAGTTACCATTATACTTCTCAAAGCATGGAGGTTTGAACTTGTGAGGAATCCTTACTCCTTCAACTAGGCCCATATCCTTCACATCAAATCCCAAAGAGTTCTGGGATTCCAGGGACCTCAGCTTCTCAGATATCTCGTCCAGACGACGATCATAAGCCTCATCTGCCCCAACACCGTAAACTTCTCATCCCGGGGGTCTTCTTGCAGAATACGATCTCCAGTGTTTCTCTGGGTATTTCCAATAACATTGACTTCAGGGTTGTTGTGGGGCCCAAACTCTGGTGGATTAGTCTGTGGTTTTCCGTGCTCGTTGTTACTAGTACCTCCAGTGCCTGCATGATTATCTTCTGGAGTCTTCCGCTCGACTAACTCCCTTAATCTTTCCTGGGTCTGTGCCAGCCTAGTCATCACAGCCATGAATTGATTCATCTGGGTCCTCACTTCTGTCCTTACATCAGTCATCTGAGTTCTTACATATGTCAGTTCCTACTGTAACTGATCCATTTGTAGACTTGGAAGGTTGTTACGGGTCGGGTATCTGTGGATGCAATTGACGGGAAAGACCCTCTTGCGAGCAATATTTTCTGAAACAACCAGCAGAGTGAGAAAACAACAACAAAACTTCTGCAACACAAAGAATATGAAGTTAGCATGCAATGCAATATGTCTATTTGTCTTCAGAGGGTATCCGGTTTGGTTCTTGGTTTTGACCTTCTAGACCTCTGGGGAATAAAGATATTGAAGCAGACAAAGCCCATGAGAAAATCCAATACATAATCACAAAAGTATAAGTGGTATTGCCAAATAGTTCATGAATTACAACCAAACAAACTCCCATGGTGAATCAAAATACAATTAAATTCAAGAATACAACAAACAAAAATCACCATGGTGAGCTACAACACAAATAAATAAGTACAAGCAAAGAAAATTAGACATCCAGTCCAAAAGCATCCTCCTTGACTTCCTTCAGGAGAGTATCAGTTACTGGTCCAACTGGGTGTTTTGTAATGGTCTTGATGAGAAGGTTTTTGGTTGCAATGGCATTTGTCATCTTCTGATACTTGTCTTGTTCTTTGATTCTTTTTAACCCCGCTCGGAGTTTCAACTCTGAGATCTCCTTCTGAGCTGCTAGCAGTGCCTCTTGGCTTCTTTTCTCATTGGCTTCTAACTGCTCTATCTTGGCTTGCATCTTCTGGTCTTCTATCATACGAGCCTCAGTTATCCTGACCCATCTATCATGTCTTTCTTCCAGATGATGCTCAACTCTTGCCTTTTGAATCTTTGCTTCCTTGTATGCATTCTTCAACACAAGTTCCCCTGCCCGGGCTTTCATGATGTAGTCTTCAGTCTTCTCAATCTTGGTCACATGCTCGATGCATAGTTTCTCTAACCTTTCAATGTCTAGACGACCATCATTCCTTTCCCAACGGGTCTTTTTCAAAGCTTCAGCTAGCTGGGCATTTCTTTCCTTCATCTTTTCAAACTCTTCCATACTGACTGTGGCTATGGGCTCAACTGTTGATGGCCCTGGCACATCCTCTAGGGTGAATGGCATACGAGTAATTTGTCCTCTGATGTGTGACCATTCAGTGTACTGAGCAGAGGCTATGTTGTTGCACTTCCCCAAAATAGCAGTTCCTTTAGTCTGTATGTTGTCCCATGCCCAAACTGCTTGTCGGACAATGGCATGATTGTTCTGAAAAGTACAATAAAGAGACTCTGCTAAGTCCTGCTCCATAGGTGGATGTACCAAAGCATATCCCAACTGTCTCTTGAAAAGTAAAGGATTGTAGTTGATGCAACCCTTTACTCCAATAAGTGGCACATTTGGATATTGTCCACAACTTGTTATTATGTCTCGGCCCTTAGTGTTCTGAGACACCATCTGACATCTTCTGAAGTAAGGGCAATCATCCTCTTAGCAAAATTCCTTGACTAATGTGGATTCAGGAAAGCTTACGTCTTCGGCATATGTCTCATCAACCAACTGTAGAAGAGAGGTGCACAACATCTCACCAGTCTCCCTCTTTGTTTCTCATTCCTCTGATGAACTGAGTAGTAAAAGTCTCCTAACAAGGTGGGAACTGGGTTCTTGAGCATGAAGATGTGGATGACATTTTTGCTTACAAACTTAGGTTCATCTGCAAACAAGATGATACCATAAATACTGAGAGCCAGAAGAGCACACACAGTCTCCCAATTCCCTACTGTAGCTTGCTTTGTAACCTGAGTGACCAAGAAATCCAGATGAAGGCCTGGGATTCCAACTTTGGAAGTCATGTGTTCATCAATAGTGGTTACTTCCAGATGTAATTCCTTGGCTATGTCTTCATTCCTTGGAGGGGTCATTTCATGTTGAAATGGATTCCTCTTCTGATAGGGACACCCAATAGCATAAAGTATTCTTCCAGCAAAGGACCAATCTGGAAATCTGGGAAAGTGAAGCAACGGAGAGGAGGTTCATAGAACTTAAGACAAGTGTGAATCATGCTCCTCTAGAATGTGTCCAAGTCCATGATCATGTCCAGGACCCCACCATAATGCTCTCTGAATAAGGGAACATGATCAGGGGTGATAAGGGCATGTATCTGCCTGATGCCTGCTAGAGGATACTCAAAGAAGTGGTAGGTGATGTTGTTCTTCCTAGTTGAATCCATGCTGAAGATGTGTGCTGAAGGAGATGACTGAAGCAAATAGCTGAAGAAGATAGCTGAAGAAGTGCCGAAGCAGATAAGCTGAGTAGAAGAACAGTCAAAACCAAACCAAGAAAAGTGGATACCCTGTAAAACAAATAGACAAATGTTAAATGATGCAATATGATGTATGTTAATGATATGCAAGGGTTTGTGATCATGTGCTGGATATTCAGTTTCCTTTGGTAGGATCCATGAGTATTCAGAGTTTCAGATGAAGGCTTGAGAACCAGTAACTAGGCGGGGGACTCAAATAAAGAGTCAGTAATCCAGGGTTTCAAAGAACTCGTCCAAAATAGTATATCCTTAAAAAAATCTAGTAGCAAGGTATGTTGAGGTCAAGGGTTCCAGCAAACCTGTAAACAACCCAACCCACTCACACGTATTATTCTAGAACAAGGATCCTCGGATTCAGATCTATTATGAGAAGTGTAAACACTTCTAACCCGAAGGTACAATGTTTATCCTAATCATAAAGGATCCTCCTCTAATTCACCTTAGATGCTTAAGGTCATCTAAAAAGGTATTCCAGACTTAGCAGGCTTCCCAGATAGCCCTAGCACTACAGGAATCCGTAGCACAGAGTTCTCAAAAGGAAACCCATGTCTGAACCGTGTTTTCATATTCCCGCACCAGACCAAAATGGAATGGGAAAGAATACAAAACCACTTTAATCCTAGGTGTCACTCAGGCCTTTGTGTTGAGCCTTTCTCACTGGAATACCCTACCCACCAAAACAACAACAATCCAGCACAGATGATATGATAACAATAAATGAAATGCAGAAAGCAGTAAATGAAAGCGATAAAGTAAATGCAATAAATAAAGCTGTACAGGAAGCAATAAATAAAGCAAAAACATAAACACAAATAGCACATAACACCCCCATAAACACAAACCAAGCAAGCACTAGGAGAAACCCATAAGAGAACCAGAAGCCCTGGTTGCAAAGTAGTCCCCAGCAGAGTCGCCAAGCTGTCGCTCCCCGGATTTTCATCCCGGTGCAAACGCGAACCGTCGGCGATGTTGGAGGTTGAGGTTGAATAGAGTCGCCAACTAGGCATTTTTATCCTGAAGGAAAGCTAATGCTGTATAAACATGAAAATAGATGGATAAGACGGTAGCAAACCAAAGAGACTGAGTAAGGGGGTTGGTTACGACCTGGGAAGGTATTAGCACCCAGATCGTCCGTCGTACTCGACGGGATCCACACTTACTTGATTGTGTTTTAAAGGGGGTAAAGTGTATGTGCATTTGTGTATAAAAGCTAGAATGTACAGAGTGTCAGTCTAAGAGGATATGGAATTCAAGATTATGGTTTGAAAAGAAAAAGCTGGAGGAAGGAGAGGGGGAGACAAAGAGACTTTTGTTAGATAACTGTTAAGTTATGCCTACGTATCCTCTCGTGCAATGAGGAAGTCAGAACACCGTTGTTCGACTCAAAGAGACTTAGATGATTTGTTGTGAACTACTTACTTGTCTATGCTCAAGTGTATGACTCGTCTGGCTCGAGTGCTAACTGTCTTGCATTAGACGAAAGAAGCAAGTTCTCGTTTTCAGAGTGAATGTGATGAGAAAAGAATCCCGGAGGGGACGTTTATTGTTTGTTTTTGTGCTTTCAGTTTTTTTTGTTTTTGGTGTTGTGCGTAAGATAATGAGCTTAAGCCTAAATCAAAGGTTAGTAAACTCATTATATCCTCCCTGATCAGGGATAATGAGCCTACTTAAGCATGAGATGAAGATCCCAATTTAATTACCATGATGATATAAGATTAAGATCATTAACCTAATTTGGTAATTATTAAGTGTTTTTGGGTTTTTGTTTAGTGTTAAGTAATGAGTTTAATATCCAATCAAAGATTAGTGAACTCATTACACCATCCTAAGAGAAGGATGATAGATGAGAACACTTAAGCTGAGGAAGATACCTTAACTTAATCCATGGTTAGGGATTAAATTCATTATATAACAAGCCTTTATTAAGTGGATTTTAATTAAAGATTGGATGAAGAAGTGTTTTATATGTTTGCAAGATTTTAGCATGAGGGGGACTTGTCCATTGAACACTAGGGTTAGTCCCTCTGAACCACCAGGCAGAGATGTAACCCTAATATAAGGCCCAAGTTACAAGCTTAAGTATTTAATGATTATTAGATGTTTTTGATTGAAGGTGAAAACAACTTAAAGTTTTAGCACTAAGGATCAAAGTTATACACTCCATCCTAAGATAAGGATACATGTATAACCCTAATTCAGAGTCCCAGAACTTTAACTGTTTAGCCTTGATTATGAGATGAGAGAGAGACTCAAGGAGACTCAAAAGGTAAAAACTAGGGGGGACTATGTACAACCCTAAAGTTATCATGCTTTGATGTTCCTATGGTTTGTGAGGCATCAAGAGAAGTCTTCAAGTTGGCCACCAAAGGAAGAGAAGCAGATGAAGAGAGAGAGAGAGAGAGAGAGAGAGAGAGAGAGAGAGAGAAGGATTAGGTTACTTACTTCATGAAGAAGTTAAGTAACCTAGGAACAAGAGATAACATAAGTGAATGAGATTCACTTTAAACACAAATAAAATGCATAAAATTAAAGAGAGAAAGAGAGGTTGGATGTGGATGCACATCCACATCCTGATTAACTTACCAAATGCACCTGAAATGGTTAGTTTTGAAAGCAAGATATGTACAAATTCAAAAGCATAAGCAAATAAAGAGATAAAAAAATTGAAAATGCATCCAAGGGGAACCTAAACACTCATGAGAATACCATCCAAAGCGGGAGGTCTAAAGGTTTACCAAGTTCAAGTTATGGTCATCCTTAGATTGGCTAGGGTTTTGGATACTTCTCAAAGGGAAAATGCACATTAATTTGAAAATGCAAGATAAAAATGAGACAAAAATATATTTAGAAACCAAAGGTCAAATGTGAAAGATTCCAAAAAGAATCAAATGAAAACTCATCTTGGTTTGAGAGAAATGAATTTTTGAAATTAGGATTCAAAAATATGAAATTTAGAAACCCTAATTCAAAAAAAATTGGCAAAGTTTGATCAAAACCAAAAAGAAATTTGTGAGATGAGTTTGAAAATGTTTCTAAATGTTTAAGAAACCTCTCAGATTTTTTTGGTGATTTTTAAATACTTTAAAGTATTTTTAATTAATTAAATGGACTTAATTAATTAAAATATACAATTAATTTTTTTGAAAATGCATTTTTTAATGGAAAAATAAAAATAAAAATATTTTTGAGTTCTTAAAATTAATTAAAGTGATGATAAAAAATTTCAGAATTTTTAGATGATTTTTGGTATTTTTAATAAATAAAACAAAATGAAATCAATAAAAAGAAAATGAAAAGTATGTTGAATCAATGGATGAGATTGCGCAGGAGGGAGATCAAGGGCCAGGATGAGAAGTCTGATTGACTTAAGGTATGAGGATCCTAAGGCTGTGGTTTAAAATTGCATTTCGCGCGTGATCCAATATCCCATACTTAATCTGGCAATTAATTACGTTTTATTTTAATTAATCAAGATTTAAAATTAATGACACAATTTGAAGCGTTCATTCCTTAATCATGATCCAAGGGCCTCAATCAATCTGGGAACCCTAACCCTAAACACTTTCAGATGACCGGAATATTGCTCCGGTCATCTTCTCCGGTGGACCAAAACATCAACTTCTTCCCTAGGCCATTTCACAACCTCTAACCTGCCCATAAATGATCCTCACCCTCCTAGGAACTCAAATCAATCATCAAACATAATTTCTAACACCTAAACAAGTTGAATCGAAGCAAAACCTAAACACGGGCAAATTTTTCAGAAGTTCGTGAAATGTTCATTTCTTCACCATTTTCAATTTTAAAAGCATCATTGTGATCCTTAGAGCATGCAGTTTCATTTTATAACAAGAAATAAAAGCTTTGAGAAAAAAAGTTCTTTACCATACCTGAGCTGGAAACCTCTAATGGTGAGCTTTCAGAACCTCCTATTTGTGGAAATGAGCTCCTTTGTTCCTTCTGAAGCTATTGGGATGCATAGAATGCTTTGAAATGGGCTATTTTGAGTGGCTTTATTATGATATGGAAGAAATGGAAGCTTTGGTTTATGAGGTTTCAGGCCATGGTAATGGTTGCTTTGTGTTCTATGGATGATTTCTGAATGAATGGTGAAAGAATTTTTGAGGTTTGATGGATTGTTTGAGATAATCGAAGAAGAGAATTTTTTGGCAAATTTTGTGAAATCTGATGTTGTGTGTCTTCTGAGCTCATGTCATGATTGTTTTATGATCTTGAGGCAATCCCTAAACTATTGGAATGAGTCAGAAGATTAGATATGCACTGTGGGAATGGTATGGCTTCATTGGCCAAAAAGTCAAGATTGGTTTACTTGAGGTATGGGCCATGGAAAAGCATGTTTATGTGCTTGAACTGCTTCAGCTAGCTTCAAGGAAGGCCATTGGATCAAGTTTATGCAGCTGGATGGCCTTGATCACGTGTTCTCATGGTTTATGAAATTTGGCATCTTTGAAGTTTCTTGTGAATCAAGCCATGAAATCCTTGAATTCTTGGGCCAATTCTGATGTTTTGAAGTTGTATTGACATGTTGTGAAGTAATTGTGCACATTAGAGGTCACTTAGAAGCTTGAAATGCCAATATGCAAAATCCCTCTTTGACATGAACATGAAATTTACAAGATTTTTGCCAACTTTGCAAGGCCATAACTTGAGTTCTAGGATGAATTAGAATGAGTTCTTGTACTTTTTGAAAATGGTAGGATCCAATCTACAACTTTCATGTTTGAAGAAATTTCATTTGAAACTTTTTTGATCAAGCAAGAGGAGGTTGAAGATCTTTCCCAAAATAGAAAGTTTACATTACAAGTCATTTCCATTTTTGGAAAGTTTTGGCTTTATTCATTTTTCTTCAATTTTGTGAACTTCCAAGCATTCTAATAAAGACCATATGACTTTAAAATGATGATGATGACCCTTTGGAACCATTGTTGGGGGCCTCAGATGCCCTGATTCTGACTTTTCTTGCACAACAAGTTATCATTTGATCAGATGACTTCCACAAGGAATTTTTCCATGAAATTTGATACACATGCTCCTTATAACATATATGGACCAATAGCATTAAGAATGACCAAAAAATTTGGGTGTAAGGCCTTCAAAACCAAAACCCTAATTTCAGGTCATCTGTGTAGGAATCCTCAGCTTAGCTTGAATACCTCTGCAATGCTTTGACATTTCTTGATTTCAATGGACTCATGGGGGCATAAGATGATCATGGACCACTCAAGGACTCTCTTGAAATGCTTCATGACCTTTGATATTGCTCAGATTACTTCTTGGATTCATCTAATCACAAACCCTAGATGTAGATGAAATGTTTAAAGGGTGATTATGCATTGTGGAATGTGTTGATAGGCTATGCAATGATGGTAATCATAAGTCAAGATGATAAAAGAGAGAGGGAAAATTTGGGGTGTTTACAGTGATAATAACAAGGGTACAATACTCGACAAAGGTAGTGTAGATAATAACTCTTCTACAACTATCTCCAATGTCCTTTTAGTTGAATGCCTTAAGCACAATCTTATTAGCATTAGTCAATTATGTGACAAAGGATATAAAGTCTCCTTTTCAAAGAAAGGTTGCATAATTGAACATGATGATAAAAAGAATGATGTGTTTAAGGGATTGAGGGTAAATAATGTATACATGCTTGACTTGGGTGATGTGTCCATTAATGATTATATGTGTCTAGTCTCCAAGAGTGATGACTTTTGGATGTGGCATAAGCGCTTAGTGCATATTAACTTTGACTTACTAAACAAGATCGTTTCAAGAGATTTAGTAATTGGCTTACCTAAAATCAAATTTACTAAAGATCACCTTTGTGATGCATGCCAAATGGGGAAGCAAACAAAGGTCTCTTTTAAATCCAAAAACATTGTTTCAACGACTAGACCTCTTGAACTTCTTCATATGGATTTATTTGGTCCATCTAGAATTAAAAGTCTAGGTGGAAACTATTATGGTTTTGTCATTGTAGATGACTACTCAGGATTTTGTTGGAACATTTTTTAGCAAGTAAAAGTGACACCTTCTTGCCATTTGAAATGTTTGTCAAGTTGTCTTAAAATAAACTAAATACTAGCATTGTTACAATTCAAGTGACCATGGAGGTGAATTTGAAAATAATATTTTTGAAGCATTTTGTGAAAAACATGGAATTGATCATAATTTTTCCGCTTTGAGAACTCCGCAACAAAATGGTGTTGTGGAGCATAAAAATCGTGTTCTAGAGGAGTTAGGAAGAACTATGATCAATAACAGTGGTCTTCCTAAATATTTTTGGACTAACACCATAAGTAAGGCAAGCTATGTATTGAATAGGGTGATTATTCGTCATATTCTCAATAAAACGCCGTATGAACTCTTAAAAGGTAGGAAGCCAAATGTGTGTCATCTTTATGTCTTTGGTTGTAAATGTTATGTGTTAAATAATGGTAAAGAAAACCTTGGCAAATTTGACTCAAAAGCGGATGAAGGTATCTTTCTCGGATACTCTAATTTTATTAAAGCTTGTAGAGTATACAACAAGAGATTACTTATTGTTGAAGAATTTGTGCATGTATCCTTTGATGAATCTTATCCGTAAGCTATTGGAAAAGGTAGTTGTGTTATTGGTGCAGGTGTTTCTTCTGAGGACATTCTTAAAGATCAAGAAGCTTCATGTGTTGAACCCATTCCGGATAGAGCTGGGGAGAAGTCGGATAAAGGATCTGAAATCAAAGAGGAGGATCATTCAACAAATCAAGACGATCTCCCTTTGGAATAGAAAACCTCAAAGGATCATCCCATTGACAATATTATTGGAGATATATTAAAGGGAGTCATTACACGATGAAAAACTCCAAATATGTTCTACTCGATGAAAATTGGTTTTTGGCTATACAAGAGAAACTTAATCGGTTCAAACGAAATGAGGTTTTAGACCTTGTCCCTCCTTTGTGAGGTCATCGAGTAATTGGCACCAAATGGGTGTTTAGGAACAAGATGGACAAAAACGGTATTATCACTCACAACAAGGCTCATCTTGTTGCTCAAGGGTATAACCAAGAGGAGGGTATTGACTATAAGGAAACTTATGCTCTGGTTGCCCGTCTTGAGGCTATACGCCTTTTACTTACATTCACATGCTCATAGAACTTTAAGTTATATCAAATGGATGTTAAGAGTCCTTTCCTTAACGGATACATAAATGAAGAGGTGTATGTATGTCAACCTCCCGGTTTTGAAAGCCATGAAAATCCTAACTATGTGTGCAAGCTTAAATGTGTCTTGTATGGCCTCAAACAAGTTCCTAGAGCTTGGTATAAACGCCTTAGCAAATTATTATTAAATCAAGGATTTTCAAGAGGAAAGGTTGATACTACTCTTTTCATTAAACGAGAAGGAAAACATTCAATTTTAGTTCAAGTGTATGTAGATGATATCATTTTTGAATTTACTAATATAAAATTGGTCGAAGAATTCTCAAGTTCAATGCAAGGTGAACTTGAGATGAGTATGATGGGGGGGCTAAATAACTTTCTCGGGCTTCAAATTAGACAACTTGAGGAAGGCACCTTCATAAGTCAAACAAAATGTTGTAATGAGCTTCTCAAGCGATTTGACATAACTAATTCAAAAGCTATTGATACACCAATGCCTACCGCAACAAGTTTAGATCAAGATGAGAATGATAAAGAGGTTGACATAAAAAGGTATAGAGGTATGATTGGATCTCTTTTTTATCTTACCTTATCTCGTCCAGATATCATGTTTATTATTTGTATGTGTACTAGATTTCAATCTTTCCCTAAGGAATCACATTTAAAATCAGTCAAACGCATTCTTAGATACCTTTGTGGTACTCCTATGTTTCGAATTTGGTATCCTAAGGGTAGTGATTATTCTTTGGTAGGTTATTCTGATTCCGACTTTGCCGGTTGCAAAGTAGATAGGAAGAGCACTAGTGGTACATGTCACTTCTTCTCAAACTCTATAGTAAGTTGGCATAGAAAAAAGCAAGTCTCTGTTGCCTTGTTAACCACAGAGGCGAAATACATTGCGGTCGGAAATTGTTGTGCCCAAATTTTGTGGCTCAAACAACAATTGCTCGACTTCAATGTCAATCATAAAAATATTCCCATCCTTTGTGACAATACTAGTGCTATAAACCTTACCAAAAATATAATCTTACATTCACGAAATAAGCACATTGAAATCTATCACCATTTCCTTAGAGATCATGTAGAGAAAGAGGACGTGGTATTTGAGTATGTTGAGAGTTCAAATCAACTTGCCGATATTTTTACAAAACCACTCGTTACAGAACCTTTCTTTCACATTCGTAGGGAACTTGGCGTTCTTGATATTTCAGATCGTTCTTAATGCGTTGTATGTGTTTATCATATATTATCACTTGATTTATTGTGTCTCTTCACTAACAAATAGCTTTTTGAGGAACATTAAATTGGTTTCCTTCATTATAATTCATAAGCGAGAGGTAATATTGTTCCTTTTCTATTTCTACTCATAATTATGATTCATTTATGATAAATTGTGATTCTCATCCTTGATACAATGTAATTGTTGTGTATGTAATCATGTGCTTGGATGTTATTTATCTCTTATGTATGTCAATATGTCATAAAATTAGGATATATGACACTAGAAATCATTTCAGCATATTATATGAAGCATTGAAGTGAAATCTTAAGAACATAATTGTGTAAAAATTGATGGCATTCTCGGGTCCCAACAGGTCGACCCTTTGCGTCAACTCATTGCCTACCTCAGGTTGACCTATTGACCTGCTTGCGTCGACTCATTTTGAAATTTGAAATGAGTCGACTCAATTATAATTTTAAGTCGATGCATTATTGTTTCACGCTGACTAACACGTGTTGGAAAACACGTTTTACAGTCTTTTTGACTTCCCTAGGTCGGCGCAACCCAATTCATTATGCCATAATATTGGTTTTTAATGAGTTTTAATCTTCCTAATCATTCTATATCTCATTCTTCATACCATAATTTCATTTCTCACTCATTATTCTTCTCAAGAACACTCAAAATTCTCTCTAAAACCCTAAAACTCTATTCTTAACATATCCTTTCAAGAACATCATTCATGGCTTCAAGAGTTACCGATAAGAGAACATTGAGGGGCTCTTCTTCTCAGTCTACACTTTCGGTAAGCGCTTTATCTCTTGTTCTTTCTGGTCTTAGAGAGATTTATGATAAGAAGTTCAAGAATAGAAAAGTTATCAACCAATATGTTTACTCCAAGAGAATTGCTTGTCAGATGAATATCTCACATATTGTTGAATTGGTTAATTTTCAAGAAATAAATCCCTTTTTGGCTTGTGAAGTTGAGTATAATGAGGACAGGGTCCGAATATTTTATGTTGGTCTGGTTGGTAAGTATAAGGGGTTTGAGTTCCATTTTAGAATGAGTGATAAAATGCATGTTGTCAATGCTCAGATTTGGAAGAATTTATTCAGAATTGATCATGCATCTCCCGGTATTTTGATGACTGATTCTGATCAGGTTGATGGGTATGAATTTCGAAGGGAATTGAACGATATGCTCAAAGAGCCATTCATTGATTCTATTGTCAACACTAAATTATTTTCGACTTCCACCACCACAGGTAAAGTTAATCCCACTGATCATATTCTTTACTGGATTATGTCCCACAACATTCGTCCAATGAAGGGTGGTTTTTCTCGTATCGATATTCTGGAGGTTCAACTCATCTATATTCTTCGGAACAAGGTAAAAGTGAACTGGTATCATTATTTTGCGAGTCGAATATTTGCCCAAAAGGAAAATAAAGGAGTTGCTCTAGCTTATCCATCCCTTATTAAAGCAATTATAAACAAGGCCAAATTTTTTGTTGAAGGTATTCCTTTTACCTTTATCTCCGATAATAACCTTTTTCAGTAGAAAACTCTTAGCTTGATGGGTTACATGTGGGACTCTAGAGAGAAATGTTATCAGTATATTTTTTGAGTTGGTTATGGTGATGATCATGAGGATGAAGGGGATGTCGAAGGCAATCCAAACCAAGAAGAGGGTCTGGATCCTGAAATTGCTCCACATGTCGAGCAAATGCATACTAATGAAGTGCAGTTGGATAATGAAGATTGGCATCGAGTTGCTTCTAATGATTCCGCTCTATATGAAAACCAAGGTTGGAGTGAATGGCAATACATTAGATGGAATTATAATGCAACTTCGTTCACAGCTCCGTCTCTACCGAATCCACCACATCATCAAGACAACAATGCAGGTATCCTTCAAATGCTTCAAAACATACAGTTGGAACAACAAAGTTCTTATGAGGCTCAATCTGAAAGATATTCTGCATTGGAGCAACGAATTTGGGAGAAAGACAAAACCTTTTCCTCCTATATGACTATTCAAGATGAGCGCTACACTGCTTTGCAAGGTCAGCTTCAAACTCAAAGTGAGAATTTTGACACTTTTTCTTCCAACTCATTGGCACAACTAAATGCAATCAATGGTTCTCACATTATGCTTGCAAATTCCTTCAACACTCTCAACACCAATTTTATCCAATTCACCACCCGATATGAAGAAGATCGTCAACCGAATGTTAATCATCAACGTCATCCTTCGCAAAGGGGTCCAAGACATTAAGATTTCATTGCATTTCATTCCATGTCATTTTCATATGCATATGATGCTTTCTTTTACTTGTATTTTCTAAGTGACATTGTTATCGGTTATTTTACCTTAAATATTGGCTTGCTAAGTTTTATTTCCTTTTGTTTATTTGTCTATTTCTTTTCTTTCATCTCTTATTGTGTGTATGATGATGATTAATGCAAATCCAAAGTATGACTTTATATTTCTTTTCCGCTATTTATTTTTCACCTCTAATCTGTTTTTCTCTTTTTGATGTTGTCAAATGGGGAGATGTGATCACGTAAAGAAATTTTATTGTGTGGCATATATTCAGGGGGTCATGTTTTTGTATGAGATACTCTTGTGTTCGTAACAAATTTTGCCATCATCAAAAAGGGGGAGTTTGTGAGAGTATTGGGTGTTTTAATGATGTCAAAATTAGTGTGTTTCAGGAAGGCATATTGGATCACTAGATACTGACATGACAAAATATCATAGAAGTGAATTTCTATTGATTCAAAGAAAATGCGTCGACTCATCAACACGAATAGGTCGACTCATTTAGTTAAGAAAATTTGAGTCGACTCATTTAATGATTTAGGTCGACTCAAATGAAGGCCATAAATCTTTGTAACTCATGGGTCCCAACAGTCTGACTAAGGGCATATTTCAGGTCGACTCATAACTTTCAACAGGTCGATGCAAATCTTCCATTAGGTCAAGTATAAATATCTAGAGATTTTATTTTATCAAAAAAACAAGAAAAGTGAAAGATATACATAAGTGCTCTCATTATCTTCTCCTTCTCTAGCATTCATCAACAACTACACACAATCATTTTTGTTGATCAAAATGCAAGATTCAAGGTGATAACTTTCAAATGGTGGAATTGCGATTTCAGTTTGAGTTGAGAGATTTGTGGGTTTTTCTTGAATAAAACTTGAGGGTTTGTCCTCTAAAATCATTGTGATTTGGGAGTTTTGCACACAAAATTCGTTCGTAGATTCATCCGAGTGAAGAGGTTTGAAGATCAAAGTGATTGTTCAACCATATCATAATAACCAGAGGATTGCAAAGAACAGTGTGGGTTCACAAGTATTGAATCAAAGCGGTTGTGCTCGAAGTTTGGAGAATCATGGATTCTTGCAAGAAGGGAGCAATTAATCGAAGGTTTGTTTGACACGCGTGAAGAACTTGATTCAACTTAAATCAAGGGGAAAAGAGAAACATATCTACAACAAAAATTAGGATTGGTTTGTCGTTCCTATTTTCTCTTTGTATAAACATTGCAATTTTAATAAAAAGTATCAATTCGATTTTTGAATTGGGGGCAGAGGTACCCTTAGCGAGGACGGTAGGGGAACTGCCTAAACAAATTCGTGTGTCCTTTGCATTTTTCTTTCGGTAAATTTTCTAAACAAGTTGAAATAGTGGTGTTTTGAAAATTCTATTTTGCATTGTTTAGTGCACACCAAGTGTTTGTGAAATTGTTGCTATCAAATCTACATAGCAACTTTAGAAAAATTCTGCACTACACTATTTGGCAAAACACACTAAGTGTGGTGTGCACACAAAATGTTCGATAAAATTCAAAACACGTTATTTCTTGTTTGTTATGCCCATTTCTTCTCTCTATACATTATTCGTAGTAGGTTAATCAATAGTATCAAATTTAAATGATTAATTTTCTTGGTATTGATTAGTTAATTCATCTTCATTATCCCATTTGGTTTGATAACGCATATCAGATCACCAATGACTTAAAACAATTTAGACGTGAATTTTTTCGGGGAACTTCCACCAAATATTTTTCAATTAATTTTTTAAAGGTAAAATATTTTTAAAGGGATCCATTCAACCCCCCCCCCCCTTCTAGATCTGTGCCATCGTCCAACAAATTACCACAGAAACGATTCTTCAACATAAAATCAACACTACACAGTTTTTTCCAAAAAGACTAACAAATCATCAACACAAATCAACACCACACATTAGAAAATTATATAAATCTAAATCCTTCATATCAATTATCGTATTCCCGTTTATAAGATTCAAACCCCACCCTTACCTTGGATTGAAGGTAGCTCGAATTTCCCGATCGAATGTAAAACTTGGCTTGACAGCAACCCTCGTATTCTCTCTTCTCCAACCCTTGTTCCTCCTAACCTTGTTTCTATTACTTGCTAAAACTATGTGACTTAACTACTTTTATGTTTTTGTTTGCTGCATAACTCCACTACTCATTCTTATCACTTAATAAAATAATGGGTTTACTAGTTCTCTTAACGGGCCTACTACACAATACCCCCAACTTTGCTATTTTTCACCCACAACTTAACCCAACCAAATTAATTAATATTCTACGAATACCAATATTATTTCTAATATTAATATTTACCAACTAAATTGACTATTTATCTGATTATCAACTTATCAACTCAAACGACTTATTTCAACATATTCAACAAATATTCGGAAAATACACAATAATATTTAATTAAAATATTTAATTAAATATGGGCGTTATAGTCTGCGTCCTCCTTTTAAATTTATTTATGCTTTTTATTAAAGCCTTTATTTTACGATATTTATTATGCTTTTTGTCTATTTTATTTCTTCAAAGCAATTATGCATTATATCTATTCAAATTTACATTCAACCAGTTAACTTTTCTTTTCACTTTTTCTGCACAAATTATCTTTGAGATTTTTTCTTCGAGTTTAATCTTTTAAGTGAACCAAACTAGTGATTGTTTACTAAGAAAACAATAAACAAATTGGCACACACAGTGGGACCCTTTTGTGCAAGAAATATTAACTTTTGTAGAAAAGCGTTGTGTCTTTATATTTTGTACTTTTTTCTTCATATAATTGTCTGAGTGTGTACGCGTTTGAGACACGGTTGAGTTAAAAGAAATTTTACTTGTAAAAAGAGTATGGCAAAAAGAAAGTAAAAAAATACTTTCCTTCTGAAAAATAGCGCACCAAACCTAGAAGAACAACTAATAGGTTTGATGGTGGGAAATGCATGGACTTTAATAACCATTGGAGAAACTCCTACTATTATAAGTCAGATATCACTATCGACAATACCACCAGAAGTGGTGGTTCCCTACCACAAGTAACGAGTATGCCAAATACCCTTAATTAGGGCTATAGAAAATTTGATATGAGACCCAAGGCCTTTTACCTTAAACTTTATGATACCCATAAATGGTAGGAAACTTTCTTATGGCGTGCCAACTACGATGATAGCAGACCTACAAACTAATGCATCCACATATGAAAATAATGCAATGGTTATTGCTTCCCCTGTTAATTTATACTTAGCATCGGCGAAATTCAAAGCAGACACAAAATAAACATAGGAAGTAGAAAGACTGTCATAATTTAAAACACAAACATATTTAGGATTTGGAGTATGGGATCAAATACCTTTTCATTATGTTATTGGGAGGTCAAGTTCAGGTAACGTAACGGGAGAAATATTTGAAGTAGGTGGTGGTGATGGTGGATTAATATCATCTCTAACTTCTGATAGATGGGGTCCGTCGTTGGTAGACCTGCAATGGGGGTTTATTGGGTGTGGGGATGACAAAAGGGACATCTTTAGCATCTAAGTTACAAGTCTCATTGGGTGACACAAAGTCAGAGAAAAATGGGGAACCTTCAAAAAGTGTAACATCAGAGGAAACAATGTACCATTGAAGTTGAGGACAAAAATAATGATATTCTTTTTGTATACATGAGTAGCCTAAAAAAATACATTTTTGAGATTCGTTAGAGAGTTTGCCTTTACCTGGACTAAGATCATGAACAAAACATGTGCAACCAATGATGCAAAGTGGAATGGGATAAAGGTCGTGTTTTGGATTCAAGATAGAGTATGGAATCTGATCTTGAAGGATCGATGAAGGCATTTAATTGATAAGGTGAAAATTTGTGAGGAGAGCATCACCCCAAAAACGTGAAGGTACAATATAGTGAAGTAAAAGAGTCTGTGCAGTTTCAACTAAATGACGATTCTTCTGTTCAGTAACACCGTTCTGTTTTGGTGTATGAGCACATAATTATTGATGAATAATTCCCTGTGATGTTAAAAAATACTAAAACTAGGATGACATATAATCACGAGCATTATCAGTGCGTAAAATTTTATTGGAAGTGTTAAACTGATTTTTAGTTTCAACATAAAACTTTTGGAATATAACGAAAAGATCTTAACGATTTTTTCATTAGAAATAACCAAGTACATAGTGATAAACCATCAATGAAAGTTATAAAATAGTAATATCCTAAGGTAGACTTCACACGACTGGGACCCAAAATGTAGGAATGAACTAAAGCAAAAGGTGATTCAACACTTTTATTTACTCGTTGAGAGTAAGTACTTTGAGTATGTTTGCCTAATTGACAGGATTGACACTCAAAAGATGAAAGCTTAGAAAACGGGAACTAAAAGATGCCTTTTATTAATACTATCATGATCTAAACGTTGATATGTAAGGTCTTGAGAAGCAGTAGAAGCACATGCCACTGGTTGAGATAGAGGATATAATCCTCCAAATTCATTCCATGCTTTAATAGTTTGTCTTGTATGTTGATCCTAAACATAAACAAATTTATCATTAAAAAGAATTGAACAATCAAGAGTATGAATAAGCTTGTTAATATATATTATATTAAAAGGACAAACTCTAGAGACAAGTTTGGAAATGGATGTGCTTGACCAAGACCATGAACTTTGATTTTAGAACCATCTGCCATAGTGACAGAAGGCAAAGAATTAGAATAAGACAAGTGAGATAAACATGATTTATTACCAGTCGTATGACCATAGGAACCATAGTTAAGGACCCAAGGGATAAGAGAAGTTGTAGAGACAAAGGATACAAGATTACCCTACTGAGCTACAATGACAGGTGATGATGGTTGATGGGATGCTTTGAATTGAAGGAAATCATTATAATCAACGGTGGGAATAGTGACGTCTTTAGAGATATCTGGTTAAGCAACAACAACAACCTGTGATTTTTATTGTTGGTCTTTTACCTTTGTACGACAATCCGTTTCAATATGACTGTAACAATTGCAATAGTTAGAATGAATACCATGATGATGTCCACCTCGTCCTCCAGTTCGTCCTCCAGTTCGTCCACCACGACCATGATAGTGGGAAGTAAGAGCAACTGATTCAGTGGGAAATGGGGTAGAAACTGCTCCAAAATCATGAGGGGTAGCCAAGTGCAACAGTTGTTCATTAGCTGCTTCAAAGTTAGGAACACTGTATTCTGATAAAATTTAGTTCCGAACGAAATTAAGTTCGAATGGCAGTCCGACAAGTGTCATGATCATGAAATATTTACTTTGTTGTTCAACATATGTTGTTGCATCTTTCGTAAAAGGAATTAGGGTTGTAAAGTTTGTCTTTAACGCGTCAAGCTAACTCAAATAGTCTTGCATATTCATATTCTTCAATTTCAAAGAGTTGAGTTTGGTGATGACATTGTAAAGATTATGGACATCATTAGAGAAGACTTTCTTAGCCTTTTCCGAAACATCATAGCAAGTGGTAAATGCTTGGTACTGTGCTTGGAGATTAGTAGCTATGGAAAACCATAACACAATGCACAAAAAAGCGTCGCTTTGTTTCCACTTATCGCGTTTGGTGGCGGGAATATTATCAGATTTTGTAATCAAGTGATCCTCATAGCCTTGACCGTAAAACCACATTTTGACAACATCAACCCATATGTTGTAGCTGGTTATTCCAATTAATTTTTCGTACTAGGATAAGTGGAACCTTAGTGAACGTGTCGGAGTCGGCATCTCCCATGATTTTTTATGACTTGTAATGGAAAAACGAGAGCAAATATGGGAAGAGATCGAGAAAGCGGTACTAGCGTCAGGTGGTAGAAGACGGTGTGGTTTTCGGATCCCGATCGATCAGAGGGAGGCGAACCTGGAAAGTCTTCAAGAGCGGTGGCGCTTGGAACAGTGTCGTGGACGGTCGAAAAAGTTCATCGGGAATTTTGTGTGGAAGACAGTAGGTCAACCAGCTCAAAATACATGTTATAATAATATGATCAATGATGTTGATTTATATACAAAAGAGATATATACAATAGTACACTTATACTAATTGATTAATAATTAATATTAATTAATTATATATTGATTCTCAACAATAAACTTTAAGAAATAATCCATGATATTATATATTTTATTCTAAGGGTGCTTTAATCCTTATCAAATTAGTTAGGTGCTTTAATCCTTATTTTTACCAATATGTAATCAAGCATATTCTTAAATTATTAGTATAAATCTACATATTTATATAATAAAGTATCTGTTATTTAAAATGGAAGTATCTAATAGGAGCCACGATAGGTCCTATTATGTTTTCTATAAACATCTTATCAAATGGGATAGCTTTTAGTAAAGTAATTGTATGACACTATCTTGCAATAATAGATTAAAAAAAAGAACATCACAACAACACAATATCTAAGAATATTGGGGATACATAAAGAATCTATGAAGTTTGGTTTTAGCAAGTAATAATTTCATGAGGAGCACTAGAAAAGTCATTTTCAAGAGATTCCAATACAAATATGTATTTTAAGCTTTGTGATCTGACTCACCTCTCTAACTGTATTTGTATGCGTTTGTATTGACATGCTTTTGTTTTCCCACCAAAACCTTCTTTATTTGATTCCTTATAATTACCCACTTTAGGAATGAGGTAGACTAGTAGTGATTCAATGAGACTTTCCATTTGCTTTCGTTTGGTCCTCGTCCACCTTCAACAAGACCACACTTTTCTTTTTTGATTATTAAAAAGTCCAATATATTCATATTCTACACTTTATTTTACTGTTCAATATACTTTATAATTTTATATATACAATAATTCTCTAATCATTTTTTGCTACTAAATTTGATCCGAAGATAGAATAACCGAACATATTTGATTAAAGAAACAAATCATATTACATAATAGATCACAATTAACAATTTATCGACTTTATATTATTGTTATTTATAATATAAGAAAATTCACTCCTATCTATTAACTAATCTCCATATACCATTTCCTTCCTGGTCCTTCTTCTCTCTGTAACCTCATTGGAAAAAAAATCATTATATTTCTCAATCCTATTATTTATCTTTATTTTTCTCATGCTATTTGTTTTTTTTCTTTTTACATTTTGTTTTTTTTTTTGTGTTAATTTTGCAATTTTGAACTATAAGATGAATGAGATAAATCTAGAACCTCAGCATTTGAATACTCATACTCATATGTGTTAGTATGAATTTTTCAAATATTTTTATTGAAAAAACCCTTTTTCATTTTATTTTCAGTCCTCTTATCCTTCTTTTTTTCTCATGCTATTTTATTTTTCTTTTCATTTGGTAGATAGATCAAGAAATAAGAAAAAGGAAACCAAGATAATGTGTTTTTTTTCTTTTTTTTTCTTTCTCTTTTTCATTCTCTTTGGTTTTTTTTTTTTTTATTCATTTTTATGATTTCTTAGGGTTTTTTTTTCTTCAAATCTCAAATATAATGAGATTAAACAAAAACCTTAAGATCTGAATATGCATATGAGTTAGTATTTATTTTTCAAATATTTTGCAGATCTGAACTATATTAGCGATTTATATTATTTTCCAGAGGTTAGTATGTTTTTTTTTTCAATCTCTTATATTTGGTCTTATTTTGCGGATCAGGACTATATTACCAATATATTATTATTATTATTATTATTATTATTATTATTATTATTATTTGGTCTTATTTGTTATTTCGGAAATATTTTTATGAAACGATTATCAATATATTATTATTATTATTATTATATTATCCTATTATTATTATTATTATTAAATGTTATTGTTATATTTTAACGTAAGAATACCTGGAAGATAAATAAATAAAAAATTTGACATCTTTTTCATTTCATTTGTTTTTTCAGGTGAAAGATCTACTAATAAGAAGATGAAAAAATTAAAATAATATTTATAATTTAGTAATGATTTATTTTATTTATTTTTAATAAAAAAAATTGTAATTTGTTTTATATATATATATATATATATATATATATATATATATATATATATATATATATATATATATATAAAGAAGTGTAAATAAATATTCAAATTGAAAGAAAAAATAGTTAGTGAGAATCCTATGAAATTTGTATATATATTTATTTTAGAAAAATATTTTATTATTTATTTTAATTTCATATCTTTTATCATCCTTATTATAATTATTCTATTATTTAAAGAAGAAAGATATAAATGGTCAATAATAAGAAGGATAAATACATTAAATACTAAAAACATCATTAGACAAGATATTTAATAGTCATTCGTTGAAAAAATATATATAAACAACCCTCTCAAATAAAATGTTAAAATATCACATACATAGTTAATTTATAAATGAATTTTTAATCATATCACATACATCATTGATGTATTAAATTAAAATATTATTATTATTATTATTATTATTACTTCATCAAATAATAATTATTATTTTATAATCATGATATCACCTACAATAAATCTTTATATCTTTATAGAAGATTATTTAGAGAATCATAGAACCATATTTATCACTCTATTATTTCTTTTGTAACTATTTCAACTAATTTTGATCAATTCCATTTAATACTTATTTTTAAATTAAATTTAAGATTTAATAATATTTTTAATAACATTTAATTACATAATTAAATACATTTTTAATCTTTTAAATATAAAAATTTATCTATAATTAATCAAATTTTATTTATAATTAAATACATTACTAATACAAAACAAATGAGATAAATATTTATAATTAAATACATACTAGACAAAAAGAAACATAAGTAACATATGAATTAAATGAAATTAAAATTATATGTTAATTTAAACAATTCATGATTATTTTATGATAACCAAAACAAATAAAATAAAATAAAATAGTTAAAAAAAAGTAAATATATTTTAAATAATTTATAAATCCAAACACGAGTTAAATGTATTAATTTTTTTTACTATTATTTATTTAGATTTTAAATATTATGTTATTAGTTGATATTTTTAAAACTAAATAATTTTATAAATATTTTTATAAATAATATCAAAATAAATTTAATATTAAAGAAAATATATGTTTGATATATTTATGCTTCAAATATATAAAAAATTATATTATTTTTTTTATAAATAATAAACTTTCTTGGTTAAATAATTTTGTCTTTCACTTTTTTTATTCTTATTACATTTTAGATAAAAATGTGCGTAACACACGATTAGCCGAATGAATACACGAATATCCAAATCTGAATTTGTTCTAACCTAGAGGTTATTATATTTCTTATTACAATTAAAAACATAAAAGTAATTATATATTTAAAATAATGGATGAATTCAAACATGGGAAAAGATGGTCTTTTTTAATTATTTATGTTACTAATATTTTTATTTAAAAATTATTTTTAATTTAAGACACGATATTTTTTTAAAGATAATATATGAAAAAGTGAACTATATTTTTTTTAATTGTATTAATTATTCTATATATTATTTTTATTTTTTAAAAAACATATATGCGTCGCCCAACCGGTGTCCACGAATATTGATTATTTTATTTTAATATAAATTATGTTTTTTATATTAGTGGATTTTTATTAATGGTATTTATTTTCAAATTTTGAATGTAAACAAATGCATATCACCGATGGGTACCCGGGCGGACACACAGGTACTGATATGGTAAAAATTTTAAAATTTAAATAATATATGAATCTGAACACGAGAAAAAATTATTTATTTCTGTTGTTAATTTTTATTTAAACAACACCGAAAAAATTTGTTAAAAAAAAATTGATTTACTATTTTTCTATTTTGATTACATTTTAGAAAAAAAATGGCGTAACACATCAGTATCATGTAAATACAAGGGTATTGATCGTACCTGGAGATCAGGATCCGATGCGGCTGGTCTCGAGAGTGGACGGATATGGTCGTTGAGGAGAAAAAAGGGGTGTACCTGCAAGGCACTCCGATGCTAAAGTAAGTAACCGAGCAAGAGTGAGCAAGTACTAGTATTAAGGTTGAGAATTGAATACCTGACCCTTTTAAATGAGAGAGTTTATATAAGGGACCAGCTAGAAGATTATTGGTTCGTTTTGTGAGGTGCGGATCGAGGGGTCCGTGAAGATAGGAAACGGTCAATACTAGCCGTTAGAAGGTTTCTTTGTGACCGGATCATTGGTGGTCGACTAAGGACCACTTTTCATGATTGTGCTCGACGTCGAGCAAGGTAAGTGGATCAGTCTTTTTGGCCCAATAGGAAGAATTGGGTCGGGCCAGAACAGGAGCCCCCCAAGTCATTGCTCGTGTCGTTGGGCAGTGACTTAAAAGCGATACTGTGCTTGGCGGAGCGTGATGTCATGGTCGAGGATCTACGCTGTCGGTCTTCCGGGCAAACAATACGTTGCTCGGTAGAGGAATGTGAAACGAAAAACTGGAATATCTGGATATTCGCGCCTATTAATGATTTGACGGCTAGTCTAGGGGCTAGCGTATAAGGGTCACGCGCGCGCACGTGTCTTCTTTCCTATAAATAGGATTCTCAGGGCCCATTTTGACCTTTTCGTTTCATCTTCTCTCTCAAGACTCTGCACGTTCAGCCGCCGTTGTTTCAGCCGTCGACCACCGTCATTTCTTGCCGACCACCCTTTGCAGAAGCTTACTTTCTTCCAAAATGTCTTCTCAAGCTCAAGGTACCGTTCCTTTCTTCTCTTTTAAGTGTATATAGCGTAGGTTTTGTAGAATGCATGCGGTTTAGGGCGATTCTACCGGTAGTTTTAGGATTTAGGATTAGTAAGCCTTAAAGTTCTTGCCACCGTAGCTGGTCGGCTGTGAACCCTAACTTTAGGGTCGACGGAAATCTTGGTCGACTTAGACTTTAGATTTTTGGATAGATTTTTGTCATCTATACTGTTGGGCGTCAGCTGTTGCTTCGAGCAATGGTTAGCCAGGGCTACAGCTCGGAACATAGTTTCTGAGCTGAAGCGCGCCCTTTCACTTGTTAAGCGGTGGAAGGGTGGATTTGATATTCTTAATCGAATTCACTGATGCCTTTCCTCTGCTTTTCAGGTGAAAACTCGCTCGGGAATCCGCTAGACGTGCTTTCTGAGGATACGTCCTCGGGGAATACGGAATCGTCTGCGTCCATACCTTCAGACTCAGGAAGCTCTTCGGATGGTTCAGATACAAGTACCACGGGGCAGTCGACAGAATCGCCTCAGTGTCCTACCCAGTCGAGGGTCTCGCCCGAAGAGTGGGTGATGGAAGATTTGCTGGACAAAGTGTCTTCCTTCTCGAGACCTCGATCGGAGCCGCTGCCAGTTGTTGGGAATCCCGCTGACTGGGTTGTGACCTGCCCGGGAGACGACGACCGTATCTTCTCAGACTTTCGCGGTCGGGCGTTCTCCATGTATGAGTACGCTACTTCGGTTCTGGGGGTGACGTTGCCCTTTAGCGACTTCGTGAGTGTTGTGCTCGGACATCTCTGCATAGCTCCTTCCCAGCTGCACCCCAACTCATACGCATTCCTGAGGGCGTTCGAGATGACGTGCGCCTTTCTGGGCGTTGGGGCCACACTTCCTCTCTTCTTTCGCCTCTTTTCTTTACAGCGCCAAGTCGGGCGAGGAACCGACCGGAAGGGGTTCGTATCTTTCAAGCAGCGGACCAAGATCTTCAAGGCCCACTCAGAATCCATCCGGGCCTTCAAAAACGACTACTTCTTGATAAAGCCTGCGAGCGATGCGGCCGTGAGAGCTATGAGTTTTCTCGGAATTGATACTGATGAGAACGACGAGCCCAAGCTTGACGACCAAGGTCAGGTGATTCCGAGGAGATTATGGATGTTTCCCTTCTCTTGGAGTCATGTGCACTATGAACGACCAGTGGGGGAATTCGTTCAGGTGGGGGATACCTTGAATGATGACGATGCGGCCAACTTTGAGGCCTTTAGAAAGTTAATAGCTTCCTTTACTCCGACCCCTCTATTGGACGGAGAGGGGAAGGTTATAGTCGATCAAGATGGGGGAGAAGCTTTGGAGCGCCCCCTGATTAGTGTTACTGAACTGCTGGCCTGTGGTAACGGGCAGGAAGTATCTGATTTTTTTGGTATCCGTTCACTTAAGCTCGTTAAATTTTCGATTTCACTTTGCTGCTTGTAACTAATTTTGATTTTATTCTTCTTTTCAGGTTCCTTGACAAATCCTCTGGACAAAATCCACGAGCGTTTGGTCCAGTAGCAGCGGAAACGGTCGAGGGTCGTACAGACCAGACTGACTGAGGCGAGCGGTTCAGGCTCGGGTCCTTTGGTCCAGGGCTCTCCGGGGGTCTCTACTGGCTCTTTGATGAAGAAGCATAAAGCGACGGCTACTGTGGACCTGATGGCCGGTGCTCCCCCAAAGCCAAAGCATGGGATACCCCCATGTTTTGTTGTTCGTAACTTTTTTGAGGGGAACAGTATGGAGGTGGACCGGGCGAACTCTCTGTTCCTGGAGGGGATGGACCGTCCTGCCCGGCGGCTTTCTTTGGCTCAGGACGCGAGCGCGGTTATGCGGGTCCTGACCATGGCTTGGATGACGGCCGAGGGATCCCCTTTGCTGGAGCGGGAAAATAGCAAACTCAAGGAGCAGTTGGCTGCTTCTGAGGCCAAGCTGACAGCAGCCACAGAGGAGGTAAAAAAGGTCACCACAGAGTCGGTTGAACGAGCAACGGTCATCGCCAAATTGGAGGTCGACAAGAAGAGGTTGCTTGAGCAGAATAAGAAGCTGAAGGATGCCTTTTGCCCCAAGGAGGACGAGGACGAGGATACCAAACATTTGGTGACGAGGGCTCAGCTTCTCGCTCGGATCGACCAAGATATGGAAAATCTGAACGCGTCAACTGAGTTCAGCTTCCTGAATGCGGTGGACCAAGTGAAAGCTCTCCACCCTGACCTAGCCTTGGATGTCGACCGTATGAATTATCTCTACAAGGTGGTGGATGGCCAGGTTGTAGCCCCTGTTGACTTGGTGGTGGCCGACTCTCAGCCGGGGACGACTGCTCAGCCTGACCAACCAGAGGAGCAGCTGGACCAGGAGGAAGCTCGTGCAGAGGAAAGCCGCCCGGTGGGTGAGGATAATTAATTGATGGCCTGCGTGCCTTTGTAATTTATAATGTATTCTGTTTTGGGGGGCGTGACCCCCTTTATTTGTAACTCCGAACAAGTCGGCCTTTTGGTGCCGCATTTCTTTTAAATGTTAAGTGTTTGACCCTAGTGGTCGGTTACATATATTGTTTGCTCGTAATAATGCGTCCGTCGGAGGACATAGTTTATTTGTTATTTTTACTAAGTGTTTGACGCTCGTATTTGCATTAGTTAGAAGCAATTGGATAGATACGGGGGAGTATGGATGATCTGTTGGTTAGGGGAACCAATCAGTATTGGAGGGTTTTACTCTCGATCGGTGCTCGAGCCAAGATAATGGCCCGGGCTCCGTGGCGTGAACGTCCCATCGCGAGCTGGGGTTCTACCTGGTCGTGGTACTTAGGCGACGTCGGACTCGTTTGAGTATCCATTCATGCAACAAGTTTCTCTTTTGCTCGAAAAGAGGTCTTGCTTAATTTGTTATATTTGGGCTGACGTGCTCGTACCTAGGCACGCAGTTTTTCGTTAGTCTCTCTTTCTCTTCGCCTGGGAGTTGAGTAAGGTGACTGGCTTAACTATAGTATTGTTTAAGTTTCCCGGCGTTCCAAGGCCGAGCGAGTTCTTCCCTGTGTAGATTTTCTAAGTAATAAGCACCGTTCTCGGTTTTTGCTCGAACGCGATATGGGCCTTCCCAGTTGGGCGTTAATTTTCCCTCGCGGGGATCCCTGTGGTTTCTTCTAAGGACAAGGCTGCCTACTTCAAACGTCCGCCTGATGACCTTGGAGTCATATCGAGCGGCTATCTTTTGTTTGAGAATAGTTTCTCGAAGAGCGGCTTCCTATCGAATTTCTTCGACCATGTCGAGCTCGTCTCTTAAAGCTTCAGCATTGGTGTCTTGTTCCATGGGGAATTCCGTGCGTCTCGATCGGACATGCATTTCTATTGGAATTACCGCCTCGGTCCCATATGCCAATCGAAATGGGGATTCTCCGGTCGTTGAGTGGGGAGTGGTCCTATATGCCCATAGTACTCTATGTAACTCCTCGACCCAATGTTTCTTATGCTCGTCCAACCTTCGTTTCAGACCTCTCAAGATTACCCTGTTTGCGGCCTCTGCTTGCCCGTTAGTTTGAGGGTGCTCGACTGAAGCGAAGTGTTGTTTCGTCCCCATTGACGCAACGAATTCTTTGAAATGTTTATCCGTGAATTGAGTCCCGTTGTCGGTCACAATGGCGAGGGGCACTCCAAATCGGGCGAGGATGTTTCTTTTGAAGAATCGAAGTATATTGAGTGCAGTGATTTTGGCCAGGGCCTCAGCTTCTATCCATTTGGTGAAATAGTCTACGCCTACAATTAAGTATTTGTTCTGACCAAATCCAACGATGAATGGTCCTAAAATGTCCATTCCCCACCATGCGAACGGCCAGGGCGATGATAACGATTTTAGCTCGGATGGAGGTGCTATGTGCACGTCTCCATGTCGTTGGCATTTGTCGCATCTTCTTACATGCTCCTTTGCATCATGTTGGAGGGTGGGCCAGTAGTATCCTGCCCTTAGAATTTTTCGAGCTAACGAGCGTCCGCCAGGGTGCTGCGCATTGATTCCTTCGTGGACTTCCCTTAGTACGTGTGGAATGTTTTCCTCCTCTACGCATCTGAGGAGGGGCGTAGAGAATCCTCGACGATACATACGTCCGCCTACTAAAGAGTATGAGCATGCCCTTCGTCGTATAGTACTATCCTCTTTTGGGTCGGTTGGTAACTCTCCTTCGGTTAGATAGTTGAACACCGGGGTCATCCAGCAACCCGTGTCGCCCACGACGTTAATGTGTACGCAGGCTGATGAGTGCCCGATACTTGGTCGGGGGAGCAGTTTTTGTATGACGGACTTGTTGTTTCCTTTCCTTTTAGTGCTCGCCAGTTTGGACAGGATATCTGCGCGGGCGTTGTTTTCCCGTGGAACGTGTTTGACTTCTACACTCTTGAACCGTTTTATTTCGTCTTTTACGAGGGCTAGATATTCGGCCATGCTGTCACTTTTGGCTTGGAAATCCCCTCAGACTTGGCTTGCAACCAATTGGGAATCCGTGAAAATTGTGATCTCTTCCGCTTCTAGGTCGGTTGCGAGCCGTATGCCCGCCAGGAAGGCTTCATATTCTGCTTGGTTGTTAGAAGTGGGGAAAGATAAAGTCAATGACACTTCGATGACGTTCCCTTCCTCGTTCTCCAAAATGATACCGGCTCCGCTGCCCGTCGGACCAGATGCGCCGTCCACGAAAATAACCCACTTGGACGAAGCTTTCGGGTCTTGCCCGGTGAAGGCAAGTTCAGCCACGAAGTCGGCCAATGCTTGAGCTTTGAGGGCCTGTCTTCCTTCAAATTTGATGTCGAACTCAGATAGTTCTAGTGACCATTTTAACATTCGACCGGCCATGTCTGGTCGACCGAGCAACTGTCTTATGGGTTGATCGGTCCTTACGATGATGGTGTGAGCTAGGAAGTAATGGCGTAGTCTTCTAGCTGCGAGAAGGAGGGCCAATGCGACCTTTTCTATCTGAAGGTACCGAATTTCTGGGCCGTGGAGTGCTTTGCTCGTGAAATACACGGGTTTTTGCCCTTCGGGTCGTTCGCGCACAAGGGCCGCGCTTACTGCTTAGTTCGCGACCGCAAGGTAGAGATACAGAGTCTCCCCCTCTTCCGGTCTAGATAAGACTGGAGGTTCGCTTAATGCTTTTTTTCAGGTGGGATAGTGCTAACTCGCATTCTGCCGTCCACTCGAAAGTTGCTTCCTTACGGAGGAGCTTGTAAAAGGGGAGAGCGTGTTGAGCTGATTTTGCTACGAATCGAGCAAGGGAGGTAATGACCCCGTTTAGTGATTGTATGAACTTCTTGGACGTGGGAGTTGGGAACTCCGCGAATGCTCGACACCTATCGGGATTTGCCTCAATGCCTCGTTCAGTCAGATAGAATCCGAGGAATTTTCCCGCTCGGACACCAAAGGTGCATTTCTCAGGGTTGAAGCGCATTTTGCACTTTCGTGCCTGGTCGAAAACTTTTCGCAAATGGGACACGTGGTCCATTTCTCGTTGAGATTTGACGATCATGTCGTCCATGTATACTTCGAGCATGTCTCCGATTTCGGTTCGAAAAACTTTATTCATCATGCGCTGATACGTCGCTCCTGCGTTTTTTAGACCGAAGGGCATAACGTTGTAAAAGTAATTGCCCGACTCGGTCATGAAGGCCGTGTATTTTTTGTCAGACACGGCCATGGGTATTTGATTGTACCCCGAATATGCGTCCATGAAGGATAATAATTTGTATCCGGACGAATTGTCGACCAACTTGTCGATGTTAGGTAAAGGGTATGCATCCTTCGGGCATGCCCGATTGAGATCGGTATAATCAACGCACATTCTCCATTTTCCACTAGATTTTTTCACAAGTACAACATTTGAGAGCCAGGTCGTATACCTGGCCTCGGTTACAAATTTAGCCTCTAGGAGGTCTTTAACAGCAGATTCGGCAGCTTCAGTCTTCTCGCTCGACTGCTTTCTCCTGCGTTGAGCGACCGCTTTATGTGTTGGGTCGATAGAGAGGTGATGACAAGCTGTTTCGGGGTCGAGCCCTGACATTTTTGCGGCACTCCATGCAAACAAGTCTGCGTTCCCCCTGAGGCAAGCTTCCAACTGTCGCTTCACTAATTCGGGCATATGTGCCCCGATCTTGACGCACCGGGCAGGGTCCTCTCCCAAGGGAATTAGCTCGAAATCTCCGTCCGGTATTGGTCGGGCTAAGGCCTCTGCTAGTCTCTGGACGCTCTCGCTACTATCTGAGAACCTGCAGTCTAGGTCGATCGAATCGACTTGAGGGAAAGCCTTGGGCACATCTGGTGAATCCAATGTCGGGGGACTTGGTTGGTACGATATCGAGCTGAGACCTTTGGATGCTGCCTCGAAACATCTGCGGGCAGCGTCGACGTCTCCGTGCAATGTGGCGACTCTGCCCGAAGTAGTATAGTACTTCATCTTCAGGTGGACGGTGGACGGCACGGCTATCAACTCGGCTAAAGTTGGTCGTCCTAATATGCATTGGTATAGCGACGGGCAATCTACGACAAGGAATTGGACCCTAATCGTCCTGGCTGTCTCGCCTGCCCCGAAGGTGACAAACAGGTCAACATAACCCCACGGTCGGGATACTGCTCCGTTGAAACCTTGTAGGTCTGATCCGACGTAAGGAGTCAGATGTGTTTCGTTCAGTTGGAGTGTTGAAAACAGTTGGGAGTACATGATGTCGCATGAACTACCTTGGTCCACTAATATCCTCCTTACATCGAAGTTCGCCATGCGCGCTCGGATGAGTAAAGGGATGCTAGCGTTGGGTGCTCCTCCCAGGAGCTCTTCTCGATAGAATGCGAGGGGTATGGAACCCTCCCTCGGTGGATCTAAAGTGGTGTTTTGCGCGGGCCCTTTGGCGATTAACTGGTCGAATTTTCTCTTTACGGAACCGACCGTGATTTTATTGAAGCCTCCCCCTGATATGACCATCGCCGAAGGGAAATCTTCCCACAGACTGTGGGAGGAGAGGTATCCCTCACCCTTGGTGTGGTCTGGTAAAAAGAAATCTTCCGGGCGATAAATTCTCAGGGCGACTTGCATGTTAGCGTCTGCAGGCATGGGCACGGCTTCCTCGATTTTCTGGGTCTCTTGTGTATCCTGTCGAGGATTGTCTCTGGACTTTGTGAACTGTTTCAGGTGCCCGTCTTTGATGAGGATTTCGATCGCGTCCTTGAGGTGGATGCAATCCTCTGTGTTATGCCCATGACTCTTGTGGAATCTGCAGTATTTCGTTTTATCTGTGTCGGGCTTGCTAGGTTGTTGCCTCGGAAAGCGTACTCCTGCCTGTTTGAATTCTGAATTGGCGCATTCAGACAAAATTTTCTCCCTGGAAGCTAAGAGGGGCGTGTATTCGTGGAAACGACCGATAGGTCCCCGGTGCTCCCGCGGTTCACGGGAGCGCTCATCCTTTCTTTTGTCTCCTCCCCGACGAGATGTCGAGGGTTCATCAACTCGGTGTGGTTTGGCGTCTTCACGGCGTCGAGCGTCTCTTACTGAACTGGCCGCTTGCTTTTCTTCATATTGGATGTAGGCTTGGGCTTTTAGCAAGAATGCGTCAAGGGTGGCCGGGGTTTCAATGCCGACCGCCCGATGGAAATCAGTCGAGGGACGTAGCCCTCGTTCCAGCAGGTACTTTTTCATGTCGTCGGTCGTGGACACTTGGACTGCCTCTTTATTGAACCTTTCGATGTAAGTTCGTAAAGGCTCGTCCCTCCCTTGGATTATTGCTTCGAGCGAAGCCTCTGTCTTAGGGTGTCGTCTTGATGCAGTAAAGTGTCTAGAGAACGTGCGCCCAAGTTGTTTCCATGATGTGATGGATTCAGCCTCAAGGCTTTTGTACCACGTCATTGCCCCTTTCCTCAGCGTCGTGGGAAAGAGTCGACATTTAATTGCTCCCCGAACACCCCGATAGTCGAGCAAGGCATCGATGTTCTCGATGTGTTCGTCTGGATCGGTAGTCCCGTCGTACGAGCCTAAGGGAGGAGGTTTCTCCAAGCCTCTTGGGAGCTTGGCTGCCATAATTTCAGATGACAGGGGACCCCGAGCGTCCTCGTCGTCACTGGAAATAAGCGATGATCTGTGATCGTATTTCTTTGTTCTTCGAGGGGAGGTGGATCTTGATCTGCTCCTTCTTGATTTTCTTTTAGGAGAGGGTCGTGGAGACGACTGACGAAAGCGTTTGTTGCCCATTGATTCGTCGGTGTTTCCTCTCCTCTTCTTCTTCGCAGGAGACGGAGTGTGCTCCCCTTGGGGTTTCTTTGGAGAATGAGGTCGACGAGAATTATCTTCAAGTCGGGCAATCTTTTCACCATGAGTGAGGAGTAACAAGTTCGTTTGATTTAGGATTTTGGCCAGCGCGGCGAAATCTGACCCCGAAGGAGTCGAAGGAAAAAGAGTTTCTGGGCGACTCTCCAAGGGTTGGTCACGATCGGGTGAAGGTGATGTCGCCTTCCCTTCTGGTCGGTCGTGCACTGTTTCATCGTGTAGGGGAGGCTGGACGTTGCTCTCACGTTGCGTGAGAATCATCCCATCATTCGATCGATTCTCCTGGTTGTCCCGAGCAGCCATGAATCTTGTTAAAACTTTGGTTCTTTGAGGATCTTGAAAGAAGAACGGGGAAATCTTAGTATTCCCACAGACGGCGCCACCTGATCGTACCTGGAGATCAGGATCCGATGCGGCTGGTCTCGAGAGCGGACGGATATGGTCGTTGAGGAGAAAAAAGGGGTGTACCTGCAAGGCACTCCGATGCTAAAGTAAGTAACCGAGCAAGAGTGAGCAAGTACTAGTATTAAGGTTGAGAATTGAATACCTGACCCTCTTAAATGAGAGAGTTTATATAAGGGACCAGCTAGAAGATTATTGGTTCGTTTTGTGAGGTGCGGATCGAGGGGTCCGTGAAGATAGGAAACGGTCAATACTAGCCGTTAGAAGGTCTCTTTGTGACCGGATCATTGGTGGTCGACTAAGGACCACTTTTCATGATTGTGCTCGACGTCGAGCAAGGTAAGTGGATCAGTCTTTTTGGCCCAATAGGAAGAATTGGGTCGGGCCAGAACAGGTATCCAGACCATAATTCGTACGAATGCACATGTATCTACATTAAAATTTATGCGAACACACGAGTTTTTTTATTATATTTTTTGTATAATTAAATAAAATAAAAGCAAATAGATTTAAAATAATGTCTGAAACGAAACACATGCAAAATGTATTTATTTATGCTACTAATATTTATTTTTAAAATCAAAACAATATTTATAAATATTATGTTATTAGTTGATTTTTATAAAACTAAATGATTGTATAAATATTTTTATAAATAATAAGAAAAAAATTAATATTTACATAAAAATATACGGTTAATCCAAATATTTATATATATTGAATAATTATATTTATGCTAAAATATAAATTAAAAAAACATTATTTTGAAAATAATCAACTTGGTTAAACAATTTTATCTTTTTTATTGTATAATTTTTATTACATTTTTGAATATTCCCACTATTACACGAACATTTTTTCTTTAATTAATTTGTAAATATTTAAACTTACTAAATATATTAATTTTATTAGATATTTTTTATTTTTTATTTTTATAAAAAATCATTTTTACGAAAAATACACATCACTAACGGTGTTAAAATTAATTTAGAATCTTAATTAAATATTTAACAAAAAATGTAAAATAAAAAATGAAACTTTCCTAATAAAGAACCAGATTCAAAACCACGATCATCCTATTTTGGTTATATCAATCATCCCACTCATCATAGTCACAAACTCTCTATGGGCCATCTACCTTTATTCTTTTGTTTTCATTTACAACTTACCTTTTGCATTGTGCATGCATGACATTTGAATGAACCAACCACGACCATACATGTTTAAGTCACTACGTTCTTACTTTACACGTGATTTTCTTTTTTTTCAAAAAATTAATATCCAACCAAATTGACACTTGAACTTATCATTTAATCCTATAATTCTTTTTTTCTATAAATAAATAAACGTTATATATATATATATATATATATATATATATATATATATATATATATATATATATATATATATATATATATATATATATGATTGAAATATTTTTAAGGAATGTGATTTCGTTCACGATTCTAGCATCGGTACAATCTATTTGATATAAAGAATTTTCCAACAATCTTAAAAGTATTTCAATAATGACAATCGAGGCTTTCGTTTCAAGTATCATTGGATAAACTATTGAGTCATATATATATATATATATATATATATATATATATATATATATATATATATATATATATATATATATTCACCATACGACTCTTATAATTATGAAAATTAAATGTTCAATTGGTATGTTCCAAAATGACAAGAAAGGTGGAAGAAAAACAACACTTCGGGAAATGTTGTTGCGGAATGAAAATAGGCTATGGTCAGAAACATGACAACTTTTGGTTAAAAGGTATTGTTTCATCACGGGTCGCAACCTTGTAAAACAACACATGTATGTCTATAAATACCTCATTTCGGAATTCAGAAAACATATTACAAACCAAATATTCTTTTATACAAAACTCCAAACACTCTTCGCTACATAATCGAGTTTTCGTCGGTCTTGCGCAGACTCAATAAAGGCTGAATTATCCTGGGTATTCTTGTGTTTCAACTCTAAGACATTTTGGAGAGTGCTTGAAATACTTTTAAGGAAAGTGATTTCGTTCACGAATCTAGCCTCGGTATAATCCATTTGATATAATAAAAAAATCCAACAATCTTAAAAGTATTTCAATAATGACAATCGAGACTTCCGTTTCAAGCATCATTGGATAAACTATTGAGTCGTAGACACAATTTAAACACAGAAAGAATTTACATCATGAAATCATCATTATCGATCCGGTCTCATGAGTAACAATATCGGGATAGAATTTTTAACAATTGGAATACGACACATCATGTTGTTTTAAGTGTAAGACGTGCTTCTACTTTTTGAGAAATAAAACTTGCCGGATTCTCAAATCTTCAAATTAGTATCCATTGCCGTGACACAAAATTGGATCCTCCAAGTTAACAAACTTTCACTCTCAGAACTAGATGCACCACCCATGGCCTAATAAAATCCAAACGACCCTACATCCACACATTTATGGTTTGATTTTTTTTCAATTGTTTATTAGATACATGTGACTTGTGTGCTTCAGAGTTTCTTTAACTATTTATTATTTTCATGTGACTTATGTGTTTCAAAATTCTAAAATAGACATTATGTTAGATTGCTAGCTTTAGTCATTTATAGTATATGCATGTGTGATTTGTTGGTATAAAATATAAATGGAATTGCACATATGCCTACTGACACCAATTCAAGGGTTTAAACAAATACATGCATGCCAAATGATATAATGAAAAGTAAAAAAAAATGTTTATTTAACTCACACGTATATTACCATCATGGCTTTTCCAACGACGATCATGTTATAAAGGTGTATAGTTATTTTTCATCAAGTGAAGATTCAAATCATTTTTTAAATAAAATGACAAATGAATGGGTGGGGGATATGCAACAACATCCTAAAATCATAATCCATTCGAATAACATTAAGGAATAATTAATTGAGACATGTGTGCTTTGCTTCAACTACTATAAAACGAAACTATGGATCTACTAGTGGCAATTTATTGTTGGACCAATGCCATTTCCACATGAATCATTGTAGCATTTGATCAACAGTTACAATGTTATCAAAATATATTAATGGTTCATTATTAGATGTAAAATTTAATACAAAAGGTACACACTTAAATTCATGTGATTTCAAATTATGATTTCTAAATAACTTGTGAATGTAATTTTGTTGGAGAGATAAACATGTTTGTTTACTCATAACTATGCTGAAAGGTACATATTTAATATTTGATATTATATTATTCTTTTATTCAAATAATTTTACTGATTACTAATCATTTCCTATGTAAGATGATATTGATATTAAAATATTGTGTTTTTATTATGATATTAATACTAAGTGAATAATATGTATGTATTCAATAAGATTCATTATTATAAGATATATAAAGATCATCCAAAGATGAATCATGATCTATATAGATGTCTGAATTTGGGGTCTAATGTAACTATTGAATACCGAGATGTGGAATTTTGAGATTCTTATCACTGAGGATGAGAAATTCAAGATTTTCACAAATGAAGAACCTCGTGAGAAAGGTTCTTCACGATTGTTAAACACAAATAAAAAATTGTGACTTCCGCAAATCGTGTTTTTAGAGATGATGCTCTAATCAAGAAATTCAAAAATTCTTGAGAAAGAAATGAACAAAAGAAAAAAAAAACAAGAACAACAAAAGGCATAAAAGCTTCTTATTGAAAAGTTGCCAACACTTTTTAAATCAATTCATTTATTATTGAATTGTAAATTGAAAGAGAAGATCAATTGTTTATTGAAATTGATTCAAGAACAAGTTCATATATTCAAAATTTTCAATTACAATAATTGTTCACCAAGTGTGCGGTGACTAAATTTGTAAAGAAAGTGTGTGTACTTTCTAAAAGTATTTGCAAATAGAGAGTGATATTTTCTATTTGTTGGATAAAGGTCTTTAAAATTGCTTTTATTCAAAGTTCACTATAGTTGTTGATATATTTATGAAATCAAGGAAGTAGTGGCTTCAAGGAACTCCTCCTTTTTAAAAGGATATGTTATCCATAATGAAATGGATTCAATAATATCAAACCGTACTTGGGAATTTACCAATCTACCTAAAGGATCAAGATCCATTGGATGCAAGTGGGTGTTTAGAAGAAAGTATCATAGTGATGGTACACTAAACACCTAACCAATGATTTTAGACAAAAGGAAGGTGTTGATTATTTCGACACATACACACTAGTAGCAAGCACAATGAAAATTAGAGTTTCATTTGCATTAGCTTCATTGCATAACCTTATAGTTTATCAAATAGATGTTAAAACAACATTCATAAAAATGAGATCTCGATGAGGAGATTTACATGGAATGACTAGAAGGTTATATGAAAATAAACAAAAGGTGTGCAAGTTTGAAAAATCCAGTAAGGATTAAAATAGACACCAAAACAATGACATCAAAAATTGTATTTTGTCATTCCTAAATTCACAAATTAAAAGGGAGAGACACACAATTAGGGGGAGATTTTTCAATCATTATCAAAACAAGAATTAAAAGATTTTGTCATCATCATAAGGGGGAGATTGTGAGGAATACATCATATATCTAGTTCTCTTTTGATAAAGACAAAGATTATCAAAGAAGAAAAAGTTCAAAAGTGTCATGCACATCAATGATGAAGTTGATCAAGAAGGTTTAACATAGAAATTTAAGTGATTTGAGACAAGTAACTAAGGTACTCATTGCAATTTATACTATACTACTTTAAATTGCTCATAATTTCATCTCTCACTTCATCTAAAACCTTCTTGCATCATCATGCATGATTAACTTTAATATATACATACATATATATACATATATATATATATATATATATATATATATATATTCTTCTTTTTATTCTTATTACAAATGTTCGTACACAAAGTTGTGTGAGAATATTGTGATATTTATTTATCTCCATATTGATTATATGATTGATCATTAGAAACGAGATGAATAGAATTTAGAAACAAATAGGTTTCTAACTTCCACATTCAAGATCAAGATGAATGATCTTGGACTAGTTGACACACTTTTGGGGATCAAAGTAAAGCGAAATAGTGGGGGTTATGAACTTAGTCAAACACACTATGTTGAGAAAGTGATTGATAAAATCAAACACTTACACTTTAAGGAAGTGACCACTCCATGATCCTAGTGTCAAACTTCAAAAAATGATGGAAGAATTGTGACTCAATTGGAATATGCAAGTATATGCAATGTACTATAACCGACGTAACATTTGTAATTAGTAAAATAAGTAGATTTTACTAGCAATCCAAATGGTGAGCACTGGAAGGCCATCATTAGGATTTCCGACTATCTTATGAAAACAAAACAAAACAAAAATCTTGATCTACATTATGGTAGATTTTCTGCCATATTAGAAGGATATACCAAGGAGAGTTGGATATCGAGTGTTTAATATCATAAATTTGTATTTGGATGGATATTTACACTAGTTGAGGGTGAAATTTCTTAGAAGAGCAAGAAACAAATGTGGATCACTCTCTTAACCATAGAATAAGAGTTTGCGACTCTTGCTTCTGATGGTGAAGAAGCAGAATGTTTGAGAGACCTTCTGTTGGAAGTTTCATTGACTAAAGACAATGTTTCAAAAGTGTTGATACATTGTGACAATCAAGCCACCCTAGATAGAGCATTCAGTGAAGTATATAATGGAAAGTCTAGACCCATAGGTCTAAGACACTCTCTCGTAAGAAAATTAATTAAGGATGGGATCATTTCACTGACATATATTCAAACTAGCTATAACTTAGAAAATCCATTTACTAAGCCACTGGCCAGAGACTTAGTAAAGACTACGTCAAGAGGAATGGGGTTGAAACTCCTTGAATAAGGGTTCTAACAATGATAGCAACCCAATCTGAAGTTAATAAATCTTAACCTAAGATTCAATGGGTAACAACAAGTCATTGATTAGGATGATTGTATAACATTTTGTGATGATGTTGACTATTATATACCGAGGGTTGAGTTTTTTGAAATTCTTAATGAAGTTTCATATCAAGGATATGCATTCCAAGGAAATGGATACAAAAATGAACTTCACCTATGTGAATTTCGAGATGGTGTCGTCTCAAAGTGAGAGTTGGGGTTTCTCTCATGGAAAATTCATGAAAACAGGAAAAACACATGACCATAAATAGTGTTAGGCGAGAGATGTAGGCAAAAAACCATTAAAGAGTATGTGTATGGTAATGTCGGTCTAATCACATAGGATAACGGTTCAAAGCATAGCTACCCAACGTTTCGATTAGACTTTATGTTATTCTTACTAAGGTTAAGTTCAAATCGAAAGATACTTAACTGTATTAACATTCTTTGTTTATCTTTTTTGGAATTGGTCTTGTCATTATTAGAACAAGTGGGGGATTGTTATAATTTATGAGAATTAAATGTCTAATTGGTGTGTTCCAAAATGATAAGAAAAGTGGAAGAGAAGCAACACTTCGTTAAGTGTTGTTGCGAAATGAAAATAGGCAATGGTTGGAAACATGACAACTTTTGGTTAAAAGGTATTGTTTCATCAAGGGTCGCAACCTTGTGAAACAACACAAGCATGCCTATAAATACCTCATTCCAGAATTCAGAAAACATATTACAAACCAAATATTCTCTTATACAAATTTCCAAACACTTTTCGCTGCATAATCGAGTTTTCGTCGGTCTTGCACAGACTCGATAAAGGCCGAATTATCCTGGGTATTTTTGCGTTTCAACTCTAAGACATTTTGGAGAGTGCTTGAAATACTTTTAAGGAAAGTGATTTGTTCACGATTCTAGCCTCGGTACAATCCATTTGATATAAAGAACTTTCCAACAACGGCTACCGTGGACAATTGCCCAGTCTCTTTTGTTTTGTAGAGAGAGGAAAAGTTGATGCTATGAGGGAATTTTTTAGATGTTTTTCTCCTCTCTTTTTTAACGTGAGAAAGGGTATAATATTTAGTGGATGAAAAAAATATTTTACTCCCCCATTGTCACGTGACCTCCATAATGTGGGAATCAATATTTTCTAATTTCATATTTTTTTTATAACTAGATTTTTAACTCTAAAAAAGAAGGCTAGAAATTAAATTTTATTAATTAAAGGGTTAATACTCATTTATCCCCTGCAATATATGTGTGTTTTGATTTACCCCTTTAAAAAAATAATTTTGGATTACCCCCTAAAATTTTAAAATTCTAAGTTTTTTGCCTCCCAGATGGAAAAATTACCCCCTGTAAAATGATTTTTTTTTTTAATTTATCCCCCTGGTTTTTACACGCTTAGGGGGTTACCCAAAAAATTCAGGAGGTAATCCAAAAAATATATTTTAAATGGGGTAAATCAAAACTCGCATATATTGCAGGGGGTAAATGACTATTAACCCATAATTAAAATAAAAATCAATAACACAAAATAAAATAAAATTGGAAATAATATCAATTCTAAATAATTTCATTAATTAATTTGGCAATAAAAAAAAAATAATCGGATAAAATATATAAAAATCGAACGTAAAAATGTCTGAAAAAATAAACTGAATACATGAAAATTATCAGCGCAAAATAAACTTCTCGGAAACATACAACGTTTGATCAAATTATGAAATAAATTTTGATCGGTTAAAAGGCTAAAGCTGACAAAAATGTATTGAAAAATTAAAACGAGTACGTCGGGTTAAACTAGGAGAAATATGTGAGATGGATTTAAACAATAATTGAGCTTCAAATATTATTCATGATTTCATTATTTCTTTGAGTACATCTCTTTTATTTCTTTGATATTATTCGAACATTCACCGTGATGAAGTCTTGGAAAGGATATTTGCCATTTGATTTTATTTAATACACTATTGTAAGTTTTTGTTTAATCTCTTTAATTTTAAACAATAATTTTATTAACAATGTGAATTTGTGGTCTTAAATTTTGTTGACAATATGAATTTGTAGTCTTTATATTATATACAATATGGATTTGCAGTCTTTAATTTTTTTGCCCAGACATTATAATTTTTGTGGTTCCGCCACTCTCTCTCTCTCTCTCTCTCTATATATATATATATATATATATATATATATATATATATATATAGAAAAATAGAAAAGTTAAATCATACAAGAGATGAGTAATTTAATATCCGTCCATCTTTCCGTCTTTTGACAAAATCAAACAAATCGAAATATAAATTTGAGATAATTTACTTTTAAAATTTATATTATCATAAAAAAAATATAAATCAAAGATAAACTTTAGAGGATTAGACAAATATAAAGACAAACAAAAAACAATTATTTTATTAAAAAAATGTATGTAGAATGTTAATATATATTTAATGAAATAGTTTAGTGGTTGAAATTCATTTTTTAAAAATGAATAAATTGGATGTCGTAAATTCAAATGCACGTTCATGTATCTGATATTCCTACATAGCTAACAACTGAGTTGATTTAACAATTTATTTATATTGTACTAACAATTAATTTTCTTCGCACAATATATTGGTGATATTATGACTAACAATTTTTCTTTATACAATGGTATATATTTAAACTAATATCATACACTAGTAAACACTATACACAATTATTGGAAGTCCTTAATAATTCAAATGCTTGATAGAGCAAGTAAAAAGCAGAGAAATACGAAAAGGCAGCTTTTGAGTAAAATTTCCACCAGTGGAAGTATAGTAGGAAAAGTGTCCGAAAATATTTTAACTGCAGAATTTAGTTTCTTACAATTCTTGGGCCTGTTTGTGGTTCCAATTTGTACCCTATAAATAGACATTGTATGTCACAGTTGAATAGTTAATGTCATATGATTCAATTCTCTCAATCTTTCTCTATTTCTCTATCTCTCTCTATTCACATAATCATCTTCATCTTTCCCAAACACACTGTTTTTCACCACTCCATTTCTGGTTTTTTCCAACATTTGGCATCAAGAGCTCCGGTTATTGATCCTAATCCGCTGCAATAATGGCTACTGTTTCTAATGATCGAATTCCCACCAATCTCCCAATTCTTGATTCGAAAAACTACGACAAATGGGCGAAGCAAATGAAGGTTTTGTTCGGCTATCAAGACGTTCTTGCGGTGATCGAAGATGGTGTTACGTCTCTCGTCGAATGAGCTACGGATGCTCAAAAGGCTACGTTCAAAGAAGAGAAGAAGAAGGATTACAAAGCGCTGTTCTTGATCCATTCTTGTGTCGATGGTGACAATTTTGAAAAAGTAGGTGATTGCGATTCCGCAAAGCAAGCGTGGGAGATTCTTGAGAAGACTTATGCAGGGACTGCCAAAGCCAAAGTGGTGAGGTTACAAACTCACAAGCGACAGTTCGAGTTAATGCAAATGGAGGACAAGGAGTCGATAAACGATTATGTGACGCGTATTACGCGTGTGGTGAATCAAATCAAGTCGTGCGGGGAAACTACGGTAGAACAGAATGTTGTGTCGAAGATCTTGCGTTCTTTAACGCCAAGATTCGGCAACATTGTCGTTGCGCTTGAAGAATTGAAGGATTTATCGTTTTTGTCGAAGGAGGAGCTTCAAACCTCACTAGAAGCTCATGAACAACGAATGGATGAGAGGGGAAACGATAAAGCGAAGTCGGAAATAGCGTTGCAAGCGCGACTTCATGAGAAGAGTAAACGATCGGAGAGGAAAGGGCATCCGAGAGGGAAGTCCAATTTCCAGAATTTTGGTGGTAGAGACTCACAAAATTCAAAGGGGCAAAAAGGTGAGGGAAGCTCCAAGGAGGGTGATCAAGGAACCCACAAGCCATTCGACAAAAGTAACGTGAAGTGTTACAATTGTCAAAAGCTTGGGCATTTCGCAAAGTATTGCCACGCAAAACGAAGAGAAAATCGCGCGGATGAGGCGAAGGTTGCTAGGGAAGAAGCGAATGATGATAATACGCTTCTTGTGATGATCACGGAAGAGAATTATGGCATGAGAGAAGGGCTGGACAGCAGTGGCAGCAGTGCAGACAATTCTGCAGAAACGCGTTCGGAGAAAAACGCAATGGTAACGGTTCGAGATGGAATTCAAAGTAGCGATGAGTGGTACTTGGATTCTGGTTGTTCGACTCATATGACGGGAAGAAAGGATTGGTTTGTCAAGATCAATCAAGCCACGAAGAATAAAGTGAGATTTGCCGATGATACGACGTTATCCGCCGATGGCGTTGGAGATGTCTTGATCGTGAAGAAAGATGGTGGTCGTTCATTAATCAAGGATGTGCTGTACATTCCAGGAATCAAATGTAATCTCTTGAGCATTGGCCAACTACTCGAGAAAGATTACATTATTCGCATGGAAAACAAGGTATTGCGCGTTTTGGACCGAAAGGGAGTTTTGGTACTTAAAGCACCGATGGCTGCAAATCGAACTTTCAAGATAGCATTGAAAGTAATGGAGCATCGATGTTTAGCTACAGCGGCAAGTCGTGAGGAGTGGTTATGGCATTACCGTCTTGGTCATCTCAATTTTCGAGACCTCGACGCGTTGCATAGACATAGTATGGTGACCGGGCTGCCAAGAATCGTGGTTCCAACTGAGTTGTGTGTTGAATGTGTTCAAGGGAAGCAACACAAGAGCGTTTTCAGCAAGGATACAGGTCATAGGACCAAGCATCTCCTTGAGGTGGTGTATTTGGACGTGTGTGGGCCGATGCAAGTCAATTCGTATGGAGGTAACTGATACTTTGTCACGTTTATTGATGACTTCAGTAGGAAGCTGTGGATTTATCTAATCAAGAGGAAGGATGAGGTGTTTGATATGTTCAAACGATTTAAATCCATGGTTGAGCGACAAAGTAGTCACAAACTCAAAATTCTCAAAACCGATGGAGGAGGAGAATTTACTTCGAGGGAATTTGGGAGTTATTGTGACGATGAGGGTATTGTGCGTGAGGTTGTACCACCCTATACGCCTCAGCAAAATGGTGTTGCCGAGAGAAAAAATCGGACGATTATGAACATGGTACGTAGCATGTTGAAAGCGAAAAATCTTCCGAAAGAGTTGTGGGGAGAAGCTGTTTCTACAGCTGCCTATTTGATAAACGGGTGTCCTATGAAGAAGCTGGACAAGGTTACTCCAGAAGAGGTATGGTGTGGACACAAGCCAAGTTTGAGTCACTTGCGTGTTTTCGGTTCAGTAGCGTTTCGACATATTCCGGGTCAGATTCGAAAGAAATTAGATGACAAGGGTGAAATGATGTTGCTGGTTGGTTATCATCCTACCGGAGGCTACAAGCTGTTTGATATGAGTAACAAGAAGATTGTGATAAGTCGAGATGTGATCGTGGACGAGTTTCGGCAGTTTGACAGCAGAAAATCTGCCATATCAGTTCAGGAAATCGATTTGCCGCAAGATGAAATCGATTTCCTGCAGGAAAATCAGCATTCTTGAGCTGCTGGAATTGGTTCTGGTGAGGTTGAAATCGATTTCATGCAGGAAAATTTGAATTCTCAGCCTGCTGAAGGTGCTGTACAACAATCTTTTGTAACTGAAACAGGTGAATCAAGTAGACGACCAACAAGGCAAAGAGGATTGCCTCAAAGACTCCGGGATTGTGAATTATTCCGAGATAGCGAGATCAACAATGAGGGTGATCTTATTCACTTCGCTCTAATGGCCGAATTCGAACCGGTGAATACGGAGGAGGCATTAAGCGATCCAAAGTGGATGTGTGCGATGAAAGAAGAACTGAATTCGATTGAGAAGAATAGTACTTGGATGTTGGTTGATTTACCGAAAGGTAAAAAGGCGATAGGTGTGAAATGGGTCTACAAAGTGAAAGCGAATCCGAAAGGCGAGATAATCAAGCATAAAGCTCGATTAGTAGCAAAGGGATTTTTGCAAAAGGAATGGATAGACTTCGATGAAGTGTTTGCTCCAGTTGCAAGGCATGAAACCATTCGGTTAGTTGTTGCGATGGCAAATAACAACAACTGGCCGTTGTATCAAATGGACGTCAAATCTGCGTTTTTGAATGGTCCACTTGATGGGGAGGTATATGTGAGACAGCCACTTGGTTTTGTGATCAAAAATCAAGAGGCAAAGGTCTATAAGTTGAGGAAGGCACTCTATGGTTTGAAACAAGCTCCAAGAGCTTGGAACAAACGCATAGATGGATTTCTTAGCGATGTTGGTTTCAAGAAATGCGTATCCGAACATGGAGTTTATGTGAAACCGGATGCAAGAGAGGGAGTAATCATTCTTTGTCTTTATGTGGACGATTTGTTGATTACCGGCAACTGTGAAAAGAACATTTCAAAGTTCAAAGGAGAGCTTATGAAGGAATTTGAAATGAGTGATCTTGGTATCATGAAATATTTCTTAGGCATAGAGTTCCAAAGGACAAAATTGGGACTGCTCATGCACCAGAGAAGGTATGCCATGGAAATTATGAAGAGGTGTGATATGGAGCATTGCAATGCTGCCACAACACCAGCCGAGACACGATTACAGTTGTCCAAGAGTGAAGAAGAACAAGATGTGGATCCTACTCAATACCGGAGATTGATAGGATCATTGCGTTACTTGTGCAATACGCGGCCAGATTTGGCGTTTAGTGTCGGTATTGCGAGTAGATTCATGGAGAGGCCGAAGGTATCACACTTGGCAGCAGTTAAGAGGATCCTTAGATATGTGAAAGGTACTCTTGGATGTGGAATTTTGTTTCCGGCAAGCGACATGGGCAGAAGTTGTGAGTTACTCGGATACACCGATTCCAATTGGTGCGGAGATAAGGATGATCGAAAGTCTACGGCGGGGTATCTCTTTATGTTCGGTAAGGCACCAATCTCTTGGTGTTCGAAAAAGGAACCAGTTGTAGCCCTCTCTTCTTGCGAGGCTGAGTATATAGCAGCGTCAATGTGTGCATACCAAGCTGTGTGGCTGATGAATCTATGTAAGGAGCTGGACAGCAGTAGAAATGGGGCTGTTTTGCTACTTGTGGACAACATTTCAGCGATAAACCTTGCTAAGAATCCCATAGCACATGGGAGGAGCAAGCATATTGAAATGCGATTCCACTATTTGAGAGAATTGGTGAGCTCCGGACAGTTGCATTTAGGGTACTGCAGAAGCGAAGAACAAGTCGCGGACTTGTTAACGAAAGGCGTGACAAGTGATGTGTTCAAGAGACTTGTGAAGAAGTTGAGCATGATGAGTGTGGAGCATTTGAATTAAGGTGGTGTATTGGAAGTCCTTAATAATTCAAATGCTTGATAGAGCAAGTAAAAAACAGAGAAATACGAAAAGGCAGCTTTTGAGTAAAACTTCCACCAGTGGAAGTATAGTAGGAAAAGTGTCCGAAAATATTTTAACTGCAGAATTTAGTTTCTTACAATTCTTGGGCATGTTTGTGGTTCCAATTTGTACCCTATAAATAGACATTGTATGTCACAGTTGAATAGTTAATGCCATATGATTCAATTCTCTCAATCTTTCTCTATTTCTCTATCTCTCTCTATTCACATAATCATCTTCATCTTTCCCAAACACACTGTTTTTCACCACTCCATTTCTGGTTTTTTCCAACAACAATTACATGAGTGTTTAAAGTAGTATATGCATCTTTGTAAATATCTTAGTCTCTTCTAGGCGCTTGTTAAAGTAGGGATGACAATGGGCAACCATGTGTTCTAATTCGTTCGTGAGGCCTATAATGAAATATTCAATTGCAAGCATTATATTGAAAAGCGCACGCAACATGTGAGATTTTACCTCGGGCGATGTCATGTGATTTAGGCCTCAAGTACATTTTTCACTATTGGATTTGATCGAACAATCACTCACATAAGGTGACGAATCTCATAGAGACAGTTTTAACCGATCGTCTTATATAAAGTATAACACAAGTCATTTTAGTTATTCATTCATGAAGTTTTTATGCCTCATAGGATTTACTCGCTTATGTTTTGTTGATTGTAAATTTAAGTTTTGGGTTTATTTATGTCGTAATTGAGTCTCTTCACATATTTGCACATTATATGGTTGAAAGGTTAATCGTTTGCATGCATATATTAATCAAATTATTATATAAAGGTCTTCATAATATTTCTAATCATATAGTTAGATGTTTGAATCAAGAAGCATATTTGAGAATGGTACAAGTAGTGTCAAGTTTCGATTTAGAATAACACTTCTTTTTATAAACTTTTTGAAAATAGTAAAGTGTGATTCAAATAATAAGGATGGCTAACCTGAATCAAACTATTTGTGAAAAATCAGGATGTTACTTATATGAGTCTGATTCAAATCACAATATTTCCTAACTTGAATCAAACATTATTCTCAAAAATAGGATTTACCTCTACGAGTTTGTTTCGAATCACAACAAAGTATGAATCGAATTAGAGAGGTTTGATTCGAATCATAGTCTGCCAACAAATTTGGGATTTTGGTTATATGATCCTTATTTGAATCACATATCAAGTTGGCTTAAAACATAAATAAAAATATTGATTCAAATCATCGGGGTGGTTTTTTATTGGTTCTTGGATCCTGATTCAAATCATTCACTCTCTTAACTCGACTCATACTTCTTACTTGTGACTTGAATCAAATAAGTTATTTCTTTCATTTTGGAGCCTTATATCCAAACACACACACACACACACATCAACAAAGTTGTAGTTTTTCTCATCTTTTAACAATTCAAGACTCAAGGAACTGGTAGGTCTTAGTAAAGGTCATTGCAGAATACAAGCTTGGAGCAACGTTCTTGAAGCTGGAAGAATGAAGTGGAAGTCACGTAAATATTTTGCAAATTTCAGTGTCAAAACCCGTGTACAATTAAAGTGGATTCTAATTAAAGATCTTTATTTTCAACATTATCTCAGATTTTGATTATACTAAACGAATCTATGTAATTTTGTCAAAATTATAGTGGAAGAACAACAAATTTTCAATGGACAACCATTAGAGAGTGGAGTACACATAAAAGAGGGTGAATTGTTGAACCATTATAAATTCGACACATTATATCTCATTCTCTCTCTTTTTACATTTTGTTTATTGCATGCTTAGATTTAATGTTTTCTTAGAATTGCATGATATTAATTTTTATTGTATTTATAGTGATTTTATGTAAAATGTTTTAGGTATGTGTTAGATAGAGATCTTGAGACTTTATTACTTTTGAATAATTCTAAAAACATTAATAATATATTTCTTTCTCAATTGAAAATACTCGCTTTGACATCTCGTGTAAATTGATTTTAGTCAATCGAGACGTTGACTGATTTAGTATTTTTCATTTATCGCTTATTTTGTGTTTTTGATTAAGTGTTCACTATGTTCCGTCCATAAAGCAAATACAGTTTGTACATAAAATTTTCACTACGTAAACCAATTTTTAAAACTCTGATTTTTAAAAGTAATTTTTTGAATTAGCCTATTTTTGGGAATGTTTATTCAATCCCCCTTATTGACCGTTCGAATCCATATTCTCCCCCAACAATTCATTCATTCACTTAAACTACTCTCTCACTTATTCATTGACTTGGGCATTTGAATGCTTACCTTGTAGGTCCACCTTCACTCTATTGTGTCGAAAGTCCACTCCACCGCACCAAAACTCAAGTCTATTCAATTTTCACCTATCACTGATTCTCGAGTGGAACATTGATCCACCCCCACTTTGTCGTGCTGAAAATTCACTCCACCACAACAAAATTGAAGTAATTTCAATCTTTTCCTATCTTTAGTTCTGATGGTGTGTGAGAATTGACGGTGCGTGTGAGAATTGACTTTTGATTCTCATGAATATCCATGAAGATCTACCATATCTTCACCAAGATCTTAGATATTCGATCTTATTTCTTTTAAATTGATGATCTCTTCCTTACAATGGTCATTGATCACATATAGGATGCATGGTAGCATCTAAATTTGCTCGTTCTACCGTCTCATGAAACTCCACCTTCGTGTGAGCTGTTGTAACCAACACTCCATATATAGTGAGGAAGGATCTACTTCTCCCACCATCTTATTGCGGTTCTAAGGCCGTAAAATGTAGAACCTCTAATAGTCTTACAGGGAACCTTGCAAGTTCTTCTAACCTTTTAACCTCCATATAGTTGATCCAAGGTCAAGCTTTGAAGCAACACTCATAAAAAACTATGATTCTAGGACATAAAATGCTCCACAATCTCTAACAGTTTCAAGACATTTTTTTCATGCAAGGAGAAATTGATCTACATAACAACGTCTCTAACTTAGTACAATAACATAATTCACATGTCCTGCCTGAAAGGATGCTTCAGATTAAAGAAAACTTATAATTCACTTCCCCAAGGAACAGTTCCACGTCCAAGATTGATTCTGGTGACAAGGAGAGAGACAAGCCATGGATTATCCTTGTTGATATTGTTTCACTACCCATGGTGGTGTTGGACAAAGGATTCTAAGCACAAGAGGAGGGGTGAATAGTGGTATCCAAAGTTCGTAATTAAAGTTAAGGTTTTATTACTTAAGAAGCAAATTATTTTACTATTCACAAAATCAGATAGAAAAAGCATCAGAAAATAAATAAAGCAGTAAAGAAAATAAAAAATAGATATGTCACCAGAGATTTATCCTGGTTCAACCAAATGTTTGCCTAGTCATGTCCCTAAGAGATCTTCTTGAGATTTCACTATAATATTAAGCTTTTATATGTTATGCCCATGAACCCCTGATACAATCAAATCAAGAAATTTTACTCTAACTTATCCCCAACTAATATAGAGCTTATCTGAGTGATGAACTTACAAATTGAGTAGAGATTTCATCGGTTGATCTCAAGAACCAAACATAACTTTTGCAGGTTGACTTCTATACCAAAAAAAATATTTTTTAGTGGTTGATCTCAATAACCAAACTCAATTCTTCAAGAGTATCACATTCTTGAAAATAAAAATAATGCACGAGACTAGTATAACTTTTTCCTCACAACTAGTTTTCATTCACAAGGCATTATGACAACTTTGGTGAAAGAAAATATTTTAGCGAGATAGATTGTAAAGAATTAGGAAAATTACTAATTTTGGCATGAAATGAAGTGACCAGAAGCCTCATTTATATAGTAAATAATTTTGGCTTAAAATGGAAACAATCCATGGGTCGAGTTAATGGTCAACTAAATTAGGCTAATCGATTAGGTACATCCAATAATAGATTATTATGACCCAGAAAGGAAGGTTTTAATATATAGTAACTATCAATCATTAAAAAGCCATTATAATCTATTATTGACTCGATTAGACATCATCTAATATATTATTTATATAATTTAATCGATTAGACATTTAATATTTTTTCCAATCAAGTTGACAATCCCCTAATCAACTGGCTAGGCCTTAAAAACAATTTGAGGTGATATTTTTTAAGTAAATAGAGACTATAAAAATATTTTAAGTGTGTATGTGAGTTTTCTTAATATATTAGGAGTTACTCTCCTACTTTCACAATAATCTGGTCAGTCAGACAGACACGACCAAAAAAACTTTCACACTTCCTCTCTTTCACAACTCTGAGGCTTTCAAGTTCTTTTGTAAGATGCATCAATCATATAAGCACTTCATTGGAACCTTAAACACCTTGTTAATGGGGCTTAATATTTCTTCAAGTTAATTGACATCATCAAATATTTGGAAGGATAACACCGCATACTTTAACATTTATCAGTATTGTTGTCATCAAAACATCAAGACAATTGTAAGCATCAGGATCACTAGCTTCACTCCTACAAGCACTTAGATCCATATTCTCTCTTTTTTATGATGAAAATGCATCTCTCAGGGAGTTTTTCAAACATATAGATAAAGTTTGGAATGACTAAACTCCCCCGCACATGAGTATATAATATACTTTACTCCCATTTAGAGTATACTTCTCCCCCTTTGGTATAATAAAAAATGTTGGAAACAAATAAAGGACATAAATCACATAAAAGAAAGTTGTTTAGATAAAAAAAATCATTAGTGAACTTGACATAGTCCTTAGCATTGTGGAACCCATTGATATATATTATGATAACAATGGTGCCATCGCACAAGCTATAGATCCTAGATCTCACCAATGATCCAAGCACATACTTAGACAATATTACTTTATTTGACAAATATAAGATATATGAGATGTGAAGATATTCATAGTACAAACATTTGACAATGTCTCTAACACACTAACAAAGTCTCTTATGCAACATAGTCATGATGGTCATACTAGATCTATGTGTATTATAGGTGTATGCTTGATTGGCTCTAGTGTTAGTGGGAGATTATTGGTGTAAGCCCTAGAAGACAATAATTTTATGTTGAACTTAGTACTTTTATCAAATCATCTATTACTTATAGTAAGAAATTTCTTTATTATGTTTATTTTTCAAAAATATTAAAGTCTCTAAAATAGCTAGTTTGTTTAATGAAATATTAACTATGACTTGATAATGAGATTCCATTAAACATAAGGACACTATTTTTCAAGTATTGTAGTCGAGCTTTATTATGAAATAGGATAACATTAAAGCATTGAGACTATTATATGGATAGATTAATTATCACATCTTATGGATTATTGATATAAATTTATCAAGTCTTCAGATAAATATGAATATTAAGAGTAATATTTGTAGAAGCATACTTCAATCTCAAGGTTTTGATGAAGTCAACAATATTCAAACTCATTCCGTGTTTGCAAAAAGTCAAGCTTTCAAAAGAGATCAAGATCAAGGCTATGCATCATCAATGAAATGTTTTCGTGCGGATCAAGTTTATGTGCAAATGCTCATAAATTTTCAAGACTTGGACACAAAGTATAGGTATATCAAAACTCACTTCCTTTGATTGATATACAAGTGTTCAAAATATTTTATCATGATAATACATTGCATATACATATTTGGAAATAAATTGGAACTGGTTTAACACTTAAAAATCAAGTATTTTTCTGAGTTTTTGCAGTGTTAACCGGTTAACTAAATGGGTTAACCGGTTAACGGTTCAAAAATTTGAATAATCTCATTTAACGTTACAGCGTTAACCGGTTACCCCATTTGGTTAACCGGTTAACACTGAATGAATTTTGAAAAATTGTTTCTTTTCAATTTCAAATTTTTTCTAAATGTTATACCTTTTCAAATATTTAATTCATACTTTTTCATACCTTTTTGAATAGGTGTTTTGACTCTTATATATTCTGAAAATTTTAAAATACAAAAGACCTCCAAGAATTTTCAAAAAATTATCACTCAATCAAATTCACTCTAATTCAAATATTTTCAAATATTTCAAAGTGTTCATATTGTTCATAACATTTCATACTCATAAGTTGAACACTTGCATTGATATTGAGAAGTGGATTTTGATCAAAAGGAGAAGATCAATCTTGTATTGATACCATGCATTATATTACTCTCAAAAACAAAGAATTATAGAAGTATTTCTATTGTGACTTGTGATCCAGGATTGTTAGACACAAAGATTAGTGCTTGCAAGAGGATTGCTCTTGCACACTAGTTGTTATATAGTTGTTAGAAAGTAGGCCTCACTGGTTGATGGTGCGATAGGTTGTATGATCTAAAAACTATAGTGGAAAATCTCTTTCGTGTTGGAAAGGGAACTGGATGTACCTTCGGATTGTGAAGGGAACCAGGATAAATTGTTGTCTCTCTTTTATTCTTTGCTTTACCGTTTTCTTATCTTACACAAGTAAAAGAGAAAAATCCATCCATCAAGAAAATAATCGAGAAAATTTTATAAGACCTAATTCACCCTCCCCCCCTCTTAGGCGTATTCTGAATCTACAATATTCATACTGGATTGACTTGTTATGATAATACATCATAGAACGTTATGCAAGTGTCATAATTTATTCTCACGGTGATATTGGTGTATAACACCCTTTGGCCTGAAATCATTATGAACCCTAGATGTGGAGTCGAGAACTTTAGAGTTAATCGAAAATTATTCGTAATAGGATAACCATAATGATGGTTGATGGGTACTCCAAAAATCACGCTGAGGGATATGAATAACCTAGATGAAATTTGTTTATCATGCATAACATGATAAATGTTTAAGGGTCCAATATTGAACAGGACAAAGGTGAGACAGTCTATGCCTTATGTTCAATATAGAAATGAGGGCAAAAGAGTAATTGTACACATAAACATTATCACATAAAGGTTTAGGCAGATCACGCAACATTTTTGTGACTAGGATTGAAGTGATGTGTTGGTAGATGTTGTTTATTGTTTATTATATTGATTGTGTGATTTAGTATAATTGCCAACATCATGAAAACCTACAGGGTCACACAAATAAGGACAAATTAATGAGAGATAAAAATGAATAAGTGAATCATGTTTGATTGTGTGGTCTTAGAATTCACTAGTGTTTATTAGAGAAATATGGTACATCGTAAGGTACAATGTAGTTAGGTGCAATATGTAACACTGTAAGGTAAAATACACTTAAGTGGAATACAAAATACTATAAGGTATGGTGTGCTTAAGTAGAATATGGAATATTGCAAGGTAAAATACACTTAAGTGGAATACAGTTCATCAAATGTATGGTGGACTTAAGTGAGCTTGTTCAGCTTGCAGTCCACACAAGCAGTTTTATAAATATAACCCTTGTGGTGGAATTTTCTCATTTGATGAAATTCAGTTTTGTGAAACCCTAAATGTACTCTCTCTCTCTCTCTCTCTCTCTCTCTCTCTCTTTCCCTCTCTCTTGTAACATCTCTCTCCCTCTCTCGTAACAACTAGCACTAAGATTTAAGGCACTCTATTCGTGTGGACTAAGTATAGAGGCATTATTGTTCAATGTTTGTGATCTTTCTTTTAATTTTACACCGACAATTAATTGTAATAAGAGATAACTAATTTATCAGTGATCATGCTCATCCATAAGAATTTACTTAACGAAATTTGTTGGTTCTTTTACATTTTATATGACAATTTCCCTTCACAAGTATCATAACCACTTCTCATAAAACCACGCTTAAGAAAAAAAAACTCATAAAGTCGACTATATTGTTGCATAAGTATTTTCCTAAACTCATACAAAGATACACCTTAGAATATTTTTTATACAAAACATTTATATTGCATTATGTAGATTGTGTCTTCAAGTTCCTAACACAAAAAATATGTTTTGACATCCATTTGTTCCAACACAATATTATATTGGTCACAATAGTCATAAGAACCATTATAGAAAAAAAATTACCACAATGTTTCATTCTAATAAACTTCAATGACTTAAGTAAAAAAAAAATTATAGAATGTTTTATTTATACCTTTGTTATTAAATCCCCATAACACCTTCCTTATTCTTTTCGTTGGTGGTTCCTCCTCTACCGGTTGATTATGATATTAGTTTATTAGGTTTAATATTTTATTTTTAGGGTTAATTTTCATCAAGTTTAACATTTATCAAACTTTAGATTGAAGAAAGGTGTTAAAGTTTTAGATTTATATTGTTTTCATTTCTTATTTTCCAAACTCTCAATGTTTCATGTGGAATATTGGAACAGACCCTAGTACGAATAGCATGTCGTCGAAGTCGGCTCACATGTTATTGTTTAATTGGGCCTTGTGTTATGGATCCAATTGTTTAAGTTAGCTTGTAACCTAAATTAGCTTGTAATGAGTAATTGTTAAAAAGCCCATTAGGTTATTATGTTAGTTTTATTATAAATAACATATTAGTCTCTCATATTTTGCATAAGGGAAAATAGGAAGATAAAATCCTAATTCAAAAGTGAGAGAGGTTATTTGTTATTCTTGTATACTTGTAATCTTGTTTTAAGAGAAACGAAAGAATAATAGTTTATAACCAATCCTTGTTTTTATCTTTGGTAACCCTAAATCCTAACCCTTGTGGGTTTCTTGAGAAACCTATTATACTTCATTTTCTAAGGTATCATATTCACAACAAATTGGTGCGGTGAGCATGGAGAAGATGCCTTCAACAAAGTATTAGATTGAAAAGTTCAGTGGAGTGAACGATTTCGGTCTATGGCACTTAAAGATGAAAGCCCTCCTTGTTTAACAGGGTTGTTTGGAAGCGTTGAAGGGAGAGATGGTCATGAATGTTGCGTTGACAGCAGCTGAAAAGACGGCCATGATTGAGAAAGCACACAACGCAATATTGTTGAGCCTTGGTGATAAGGTTCTTCGACAGGTATCAAAGGAGACGACGGCGTCAGGGTTATGGTTGAAACTTGAAGGTTTGTACATGACCAAATCGTTGGTGAATCGACTCTACCTGAAATAAGCCTTGTATTCATTCAAGATGAGTGAAGACAAAGTGTTGGATGAGAAGTTGGATATGTTCAACATGCTGATTCTTGATCTTGAAAATATTGATGTAAAGATCGATGACGAAGATCAAGTGCTGTTGATGTTATGTGTTTTTCCCATAACACATGCTCACTTCAAAGAAACCCTCTTGTATGGAAGAGAGTCCCTGAACTTTGAAGATGTTTAATCTGCCTTGTACTCTAAGGAATTTAATGAATGAAAGGATAATAAACCTTCGACGATTGGTGAAGGTTTGGCCGTTAAGGAGAAATTCTTGCGAAAGGATGGTAAGTTCGACAAGAAGAAGGGCAAAAGTCAGCAGAAATCTTATAGTGGTGAAGCATATGGTGTTTGATGCTATCATTGTAAGAAGGAGGGTCACATTCGAAAGGTGTGCCCTGAATGCCTAAAAGATCACGGAGGTAATGATAATGGTAATACTGCCATTGTTCAAGATGATTTTGACTCATCTGATGTTCTTGTGGTTTCGAGTGGAGACTCAAGAAAAGAATGGATTATAGATTCAGGTTGCACTTGGCACATGACCCCAAATAAAGACTTGTCTGAGGAATTATGTGATCAAGATGGTGGATCAGTGTTGTTGGTAAACAACAAAGCTTGCAAAATTGCAGGTATTAGATCTGTGAGATACAACTCCATGATGAATCAATAAGACTATTGACTGAAGTTAGGTATGCACCTGACTTGAAGAGAAATTTGATTTCTCTTGGTGAATTCGACAAGAAGGGATATGTCTTTCAAGGAGAGAAAAGTATCATAAGAGTCATGAAGGGGTCGAAGGAAGTCTTGAGAGGCGTGAAGAAACAAGGCTTGTATACCCTTGAGGTTAAAGTTGTAAGTGGTTCGACAAATGTTGCATCCACGAAACTGTTGTCGAAGACAAAATTATGGCACATGAGATTGGGCCATGTCAGCGAGAGAGGCCTGGTCGAACTGGGGAAACAAAACCTGCTAGGTGGTGATAAAGTCGAGAAGTTGGAGTTTTGTGAACCTTGTGTATTCGGTAAATCCTGTAGGGTGAAGTTTAACAAAGGTAAACAAAGAACACATGGATCCCTTGATTACATCCATGTGGATCTTTGGGGGCTGCAAGGAATCCTTCACATTCAGGTGCAAGATATTTTCTATGCATAGTTGATGACTATTCTAGAAAGTTATAGGTATTCATTCAGAAGACGAAGGATGAAACTTTTGAGAATTTTAAGAGTTGGAAGGTTCTGGTCAAAACTCAAACTGACAGAAAGGTCAAGAGGTTGAGAACTGATAATGGCCTTGAATTCTGCAATGAAGCTTTCTACAGTTACTGTGTCGAGTCTGGGATTGCAAGGCATAAGACTGTAGCAGATAATCCTTAGAAAAATGGTCTAGCTGAGAGATTCAATCGAACAATCCTCGAAAGGGTTAAATGCATGTTGGTTAGTGTTGGATTGAAGAAGGTGTTTTGGGCTGAGGCTGTTTCGACAACAACATATCTGATAAACAGATGTCCTTTGACTGCGTTAGATATGAAGACACCTGAAGAAGTTTGGTCGGGACATCCACCAGATCTCGACAAACTGAGAGTATTTGGTTGTATAGCCTATGCTCACATTAGGCAAGACAAGGTCGAACGTAAAGCTCTGAAATGCATGTTCATGGGATATCCTGGAGGAGTCAAAGATTATAAGCTATGGTGCTTAGAGCCAGGTCACAAGAGGTGTATCATCAGTCGAGATGTAGTCTTCAATGAAGTTGAGTTGGCTTTCAAGAAAACTGAAGATGTTGTCGAAGAGCTGGAACATGGAGAAATTCCTGTTGAGGTGAAGCATAGTGATGTTGAATTGCATGACCTGGATGAAGTCGAAGAAGAAGTAGAAACTGCTGTCGAAGATGAGGAGACTGATAATGACTACCTTCTGGCAAGAGAGAGGTCTAGAAGAGTCATCAAGCCACCTCAGAGACTTATGTATGCAGATCTTATAGCTTATGCCTTAATCTCTGCAAGTGAGGTTCTAGACAAAGAACCTAGAGACTATAAGGAAGTTATGAGGAGTCGAAATAAGACTGAATGGTTGAAGTCCATGGATGATGAGATGAAATATCTTCATGATAACAATACTTGGGAACTGATCAAGAAACTTGCTGGAGCCAGGTTAGTCAACTGTAAATGGATTTTCAAAGTTAAGGAAGGAATTGAAGGAGTGGCGTCGAAGAGATACAAGGAAAGGTTGGTGTTAAGGGGGTTCACTCAGAAAGAAAGTGTCGACTTCAATGATGTGTTCTCTCCTGTTGTGAAGCACATGTCCATTCGAATGTTGCTTTCCATGGTGACATAGTTCGACCTTGAACTGGAACAGATGGATATGAAGACTACATTCTTGTATGGTGATCTTGATGAAACAATCCTGATGAGGCAACCTAAAAGGTATGTCGAAGAGGGGAAATAAGAGTATGTGTGCAAACTGAATAGATCTTTATATGGGCTGAAACAATCTCCTCGACAATGGAATATGAGATTTGACAAGTTCATGGCACGCATAAGTTTCATCAGAAGTCAGTTCGACCACTGTGTTTACTTCAGATTTCGACCTTGGTATGTCGAATTCAAAGCCTGTTGTGACTCCAACACACCCTCAATTCAAGATAAGTATAGATCAGTGTCCCAGTACTGATGTCGAAAGAGCTTATATGAATAACATTCCATATGTTAATATAGTAGGTTCTTTGATGTATGTTATTGTCTGTACTAGACCCGACATAGCATATGCAGTGAGTCTTGTAAGCAAGTACATGTCAAATCCTGGAAAAGCTCACTGGCAAGCATTGAAGTGGATTCTAAGGAACATAAATGGGTCTCTGAATAGATTCATAATTTATGGTGGAGCCTTGGATGAAGATAGTAAAGAAGAAAACGAAGGATATGTCGACTCTGATTATGCAGGTTGTATGGATTCCATAAAATCTATTTATGGATATGTTTTCACTATATTTGGCATAACAATTAGCTGGAAAGCAACACTTCAGAAGGTTGTTGCCTTATCAACCACTGAAGCAAAATATACCGCCCTAACTGAAGTTGTAAAGGAAGCATTGTGGCTTGAAGGTTTTGCAAAGGAGTTGAAACTTCAAGGTCGAAGTATCATTGTTAAATGTGATAGTCAGAGTGAAATACACCTGTCGAAGAACTCAGCCTATCATGAGCGAACTAAGCACATTGATGTGAGGCTGCATTTCGTCAGATGGGGTAATTGAGCGTGGAGAAGTCTAAGTGCTGAAGGTTTCGACAAATCATAATTCTGCTGATATGATCACCAAGACGTTGCCTAGTTGCAAGTTTTTTCACTGTATGCAGTTGATAAAGCTGCATGAAGAAAGCTAGTTTATTTCTTGTTAGTATAAGTGCTCCAAGGTGGAGATTAATGGAATATTAGAACAAACCCTAGTACGAATAGCATGTCGTCAAAGTCAACTCACATGCTATTGTTTAATTGGGTCTTGTATTATGGATCCAATTGTTTAAGTTAGCTTGTACCCTAAGTTATCTTGTAATGGGTAATTGTTAAAAAAAATATTAGGTTAGTATGTTAGTTTTATTATAAATAACATACTAGTCTCTCATATTTTGCATAAGGGAAAATAGGAAGATAAAACCCTAATTCAAAAGTGAGAGAGGTTATTTGTTATTCTCGTATACTTGTAATCTTGTTTTAAGAGAAAGGAAAGAATATCAGTTTATAACCAATCCTTGTTGTTATCTTTGGTAACCCTAAACCCTAACCCTTGTGGGTTTCTTGAGAAACCTATTATACTTTGTTTTCTAAGGTATCCTATTCACAACACTTCATAATAAATGGGAGATGTTATATAATATGCAATAACCTTTTGTTATAATTGGGCTACTCTTGCAATCTATGGGTGACAACGATTATTGTGGCATAAATTTTAGCCTTTATCATTGCTTCAGGAGCAAGCTCAAACTAGATGTTAGTGTAATCTATATGTGGATAATGATTCTAAGGGGGTTGTTTCTTACTTTACTTTGGCATAAATTTTAGCCTTTATCATTGCTTCAGGAGCAAGCTCAAACTAGATGTTAGGGTAATCTATATGTGGAGGGTGATTCTAAGGGGGTTTATTCTTACTTTACTTTCATGTGAGACATTGCATTAGACTTTGTTTGAGAGTTTGAAGGGAAATCATTTTTAAAAAAGAAAAGAAAGGATTGAGTGAAAAGAATGAAGGGATATATGTGAAGGTTTTATAGGATTTATTTTTATTCACAATACAAAGTTATTCTAGTTTGAGAAACTCAAAAAATGTATTGGAGGAGGAGTTTGGAGGGTTTAGATAAATTGCATAAATATAATTTATGTTTTTGTAATATTCCAAAAATTGAAAAGATGTTAATGATAAACATTCATTTACCATTCTATACAAAATCATTCTCTTACAAAAATTTAAATATTTTTCAAAAAAAAATTCAATTTTTTTTTTGAAGTTTTCTCTTCTCCTCCCATCTCAACTCCCAAACAGCCCCCTAGAATCCGATAAATAGGCGGACTAAGTGTAAATACTTAAATCTAAATATAATATATTTTTATATATTCAAATCTTACCCGGTTTTACCAAGTAATACACTTTACCTTACTAAGAGGATGTTTTTTTGGGCCATTTTGGCCTCTCCTTCTATCAATTCTCTTAAGGTTTTAGGTTTTGTTTCAGGGGAGAAGGTTGATGAGAAGGGATTTTTTTTAAAAAATTAATGTTTTTAAAAATTCTATCATGTATAGAATGAAATATGAATGTTCATCATTACTATATTATTAATTATTTTTAAAATATTATAATAACATAAATATATCATGTAAGTGCCTTAACACTCTCATCCAAAAAAAAAATTAATTCTCCTAAATTAATTAATTAATTAATTTTATATATATATATATATATATATATATATATATATATATATATATATATATATATATATATATATATATATATATATTCTTTTTTTTCAAGATTCTTTGATCCCTTTTCTTTCGAATTTTCAAACAAGTCTTAAGTTTTTTTCAATTTCTTTTTTTGGTTTTCTGATTTTTTTTTCTTTTAAAAATACTTAAATTAGTTCTTCTAAAATTAATTATGACAAGAATAAAACAAAATATCAAATCTTTCATACTTTAAAATTATTTTGTCTCCTCAAAAGTTAATATCAAATATGAACCCATTCTCTTTTTAATCAGTTTGAACGCAATATATATTTCAAAGCAAAAGATTCCTAGTTAGTGGTTGTAGATTTATGAAGATAGAGTCTCCACCTAAGAAATTCAATGATATGAAGTGGAATTTCATAGTGCTACTAAGTTTTTTATGACTGAAGCATCAGAACCAAAGCCAGACACATAAACATTTTTGCGGGGACACATTCTTTGGTAAGGAACATGGGTTGATGAATGATATATGATGTAGCTATAGCATTATAGCAATGCAAGTAATTAAGCAAGAATCTCTGCACGCGATGGTGGCTGTGGTGGCATGAGTATATATGTTGTGGTCACACGACACTCTCGTAAAGCCAATCCTGTGTGTATACTAGATTAATTTTCAGCTTTTTGACTGCTATATGAATCTCTTTCAAGATAGCCGATTCAGAATTTTGCATTGTCTTACCATGTTTTAGTAATGGAAAATACCAAACTACTTACTCATTTTCAAAATAAATGTTGTTTATTGTCCTAAAATTTGATACTTTTATTGGAAATAATTTGAAAAGTAATAATTAAAATGAATAATTTGAAAAATAATTATTATTTCTACATTAAAAAATGAGATTATTTCAATATTAAAAAAATAAAAATTATTTTTATATAAAAACAAAATTTATTTGTTAAAACAACACTCATTTTTAAAACGGAAGAGTGTATTCTAACATATATATCAATATACCATGGTTTTGAATATATTTTATTTTTTTATATAAATCAACCGCCTATTACTTTGGCGGAAACTTGAATTTTTTTGGAAATTGTCGTTGTTTTGGAGGAAGAATGTAAAAGATTAGAGGGTTTGCCCATGGAATTGGAGGGCCCTTTTAAAATGTATTTTAATTTTTTTTTTAATTTAACTGAATTTAATTTTAATTATAAAAAATAAAAAATAAAAAAATATTTTAATTTAATTTTAATTTATTATAATTTTTTATTATTAATATATGTTTAGATAATAAAATATAAAAAATTATAACTAAAATAATTCAAGTTATATATAATTAATAAATAAAATAATAGTATAAATAAAATATTAATTTAAATAATATTTTTATTTATTACTTATTTATTGAAAATAAAATTACAATAAATCCCATTTAGCATTGATTTCGACCCGGTCGTGGTAAGCGGTGGTTGGTTGTCTTCCATGGCATCATTATCATCTTTAACTCACACTCACATTTAGATATCATTGTTGTCTTCCGCCATAGAGATGTACGAAACGAATCTCTCAATACTTCTAATTTTTTCACCATCACAAATATCTTCATCTAACAAATAAATCAAGTTCCTCTTTAGTTGTTCCAAACTTTCGAGATTCCAGGAAAGCATCTTTATCACAGGCTTGACTCTCAAATAAATAGCATGCCCATTGTGGCAATTCATGTTGGAACGAATGAATAAGAAAAAAATAGAAGAAACTGAGAAGGTGTGTGAAAAATAGATCATATCATACCTCTAATTGGACACCCTATTAAGCAGAAACATAAAAATGTTCGTATGTGGACCCTCTAATATTATAGGACTAGATACAAGAGTGATCTACCACCGCCTTGCCATTGATTCCATATTGAATCTAGTGTCTTAAATGAAATTCAAGGTAGGAGAGAGAAGAGATCAACCATTTGTTAATAAGTCTATAAGATGAGAAACATCGACTTTATAATTGAGGTAAAATACTCATCTTGGTTGGCTAATGTAGTTTTAGTGAGGAAGTCATTAAACAACATACACATATCCCTTAAGCATACGCATGTGTGTCAACTTCACTGACCTTAACGTCGTGTGCCCAAAATATCCATATCTCTTACCCAACATAGATTGCCTAATTCACTGATCCTTAAGTTATAAAATGTTAAGTTTCTTGGACACCTTCTATGACTACAATTAAATTAAGATGGATCTTGTGATATGCCCACAATAGAATTCATGTCCAATCACGTCAACTATTACTACAACGTCATGCATTTTGGTCTAAGGAATGCATGTGCCACCTGTCAGAGACTCATGGATGTTGTATTCTCAGATAAAATAACATGAAACTTGAAAATCTATATCAATGACACGATAATAAATAGCTCAAAAGTGAAGAGCCACACTACAAACTTGAAAGATATCATGGAATTAGTACGTCGAGAACTACAACATGCACTTAAATCCTATTAAGTGCTCCTTTGGCATACAAGCAGATAAGTTTCTAGGTTTCATGTTAACCAAGAGAGGTATAGAGGCAAACCCAGATAAGTATCATACCATCATCTACATGTGAAATCCTTCAAATTTTAAAGAGGTTAAACAACTAATAGGGCATTTTAGATGGACTGACTCGTTTCCTTTCTTGTCCATGTGACAAGGCTTTTCGTTTCTTTTTCACTTTGAAGAAAAAGAGAAATTCAAATGGACGAGCGAGTTCAAGGAGGCTTTTTCAAACTTAAAGGCCTTCCTGGAGTCACTGCCTGTAACGTCCCAAATTTTATTTAATTATTTTATTTGGAAATGTTGTATTGTGGTGTATGAAGAATAATAATATATTATTGAATATAATTTTAATTTGAGGATTATATTATGGTGGATAGTATTATTATTATTATTATTATTATTATTATTATTATTAGTGAATAATTTAAATGGAATAAAATACGAGGTGAGGGGCAAGGTGGCCTTTTGGTGAATTTAGTGATAAGAGTGGAAGTCCCTAGGTTGGTCTAAGGGATTAAGTTGTAAAAAGAGGAAAAGGATCGTATTCTGAAAAAAGGGAAGAACGGTCGTGAAAGTTGTGAAGAGGAGAATAAGAGGAAAGGGTTTGATCGTGAAGAAGATTAGGGATTGATGTAAGGGTGGGATTCTTCCATCTCTAAGGGTTTTATAATGGGAATTGGGTAGGTTGAGGATTAAGGATTGATGTTTGGGGAATTGGATAAGAATTGTGTTGATTAGTTAGTAGTTGTTGTTGTTAGTTGATATTTGCATAAATTAGATGGTAAAATGGGTGATTGTTGTGAATTCTGGCTGATATTGGTGTGCTGATAAGATAGTTTTTCATAGCAGAATGAGTGCTGAATGCAGAGGTGTGATTTGCGAAATCGCAGAGCTCGCTTAGCGAGCAAGTTAGTTGTGGAAAAGTCAAGAGTCAGTGAGTTACTCGCTTAGCGAGCAATGACCCTCGCTGAGCGAGACCTGGAGCTGTAAAAAGTTGAAAAATTCCTTAAAATTACTTAGATGAGTTAGTAATGCTTAAGAATCGATATGGTGTAGTTTGAGGTAGTAAAAGAGAAGTTATACACATAATTGTAGGGATAATTAGTATAACTTGAAAATAAACATAGTTGATTATGTGTGTTGGCCTTGTGGTCGTTGTTTGTTGTTGTTGTTGTGATAAAGTGCATATGGTTGTTGTTGATGTATGTGTATGAATTATGATGTTGTTTCGTTATATTAGTTGAAGTCAATTCATGTAGTTAAATGTTATATGCATGATGTTGATGATAATCATGGTGATAATGAATCGTTGCATATGATCGGTGTTGTGATGTGTAATAGTATGTGAGTTATTGTTGTTGATGTTGTATGATGTAATCATTGCATATATGCATGTATGTCATTGGTGTTGCGTGACATGTTGCATAGTTGGATAATATACCAAGGTGGGGTATGTTAGTTGTGAAGATGTTGTTGCGGTCATGAAATAGGGATCGTACGAGGGTGTGATCATGAAATAGGGATCATACTAGACCATGAAATAAGGGTTGATGGGTGTGATCATGAAATAGGGATCATACTGGACCATGAAAGATGGATCGAGAGTTTCTATGGGAACTGGATCTTGAAATAGAGATCAGATATGGTACTGCATGCATAGAGTCAAGTAGGGTCTCATTGCATGATTTTTGTTGTTGTTGCGTATGTTTTTGTGGTTGTATATGATGCTGTTGTTGTATGTGATGTTGTTGTTGTATATGATATTGTTGTTTTATATGATGTTCGTTGTTGATGTGTATGTTGTGGAAAAATATGAGGTTGTTGTGGATATGATGTGGTTGTGTGGTGTTGGTTGAGAAGTGGTATCTTATTTTTGATACTTGCTAATTCTTATTATATTACTCTTTTATGGTGTAAGTATCTCACCCCTTCTGTTTAAATGTTGCCCCTATGTTGGTAACGTGCAGGTGAGTAGGATAAGTCAAGTGGTGGTCAGTGAAGTCGGAGTACTTCATGTTGTTAGGATGTCAGCTCAGATACGTCGCTTTGGGTGTCGGGACGACGATGTTTTTGTTTATTTATTTTTTTTAAAATATTTTTGTAATTGAATTATGACTGAAGTTGTTTTAAGAATATTTCTGGCTGCATGTTGAACAAGTATTTTTGAATACGTATCATTGAGCCAAATTGTTTTTAAAGTTGAATTGTGACACTCAAATATTTAGTTGAGAAAAATTTACTCTGATTTTATAAATTATTTTGTGGGGTAATTTGGGTGTTACAAAGTGGTATCAGAGCAGGTTGGTCCGTCCGACCAAGTAGTTGAGTCGTTGAGTTGTTGTGTCATTGTTGAGTGTTGAGCATTGTTGTTGTGTTGTTATTGTGTTGTTGTTACTATTGATTCTAAATCATTGTTGGATTGTTGATGTGTGACAAATTTATAATAGTTGAGAGAAACGATGATGCACTTGCCGCTGCTATGCAAGCGATGGCACAGGCTGTGCAAAATCCAATGATTGCTGGAGATAGTGAAAGTAATGAGTTCAGGAAGAATGACACGCCTACGTTCAAGGGGAAGTATGACCCTGATGGAACACATGACTGGCTCAAGGAGATCGAGAGGATCTTCAGGGTGATGGAGTGCTCAGAAGGAAGCAAGGTGTGGTAGGTTACGCGCAAACTAGTAGTTGAAGGTGATGATTGGTGGGTTGGTACTCGCCAACGGTTGGATGCATCTGGTGAGGCAGTCACCTGGGCTGTATTCAAGAGAGAATTCTTGAGGAAGTATTTTCCTGAAGATGTTCGGGGAAAGAATGAAATGGAATTTCTAGAGGTTAAGCAAGGCAACATGTCTGTAACTGAGTACGTTGTGAAGTTTACTGATTTTGCAAAGTTCTATCCTCATTATAGTGAGGAAACTGCCGAGTTCTCGAAGTGTGTCAAATTCGTGAATGGTTTGAGGCCGGATATTAAGCAGGAGATTGGTTATCAGAGAATCCGAAGGTTTCCGGATTTGGTGGACTGTTGTAGGATCTTTGTGTCAGTGAGTGCACGAGTGATGTAAAGAAGTGTTTGAAGTGTGGTCAGCACGGACACATGATTGCTAAGTGTAAGGCAAATCTGGTTACTTGATACAACTGTGGGGAGCAAGGTCATATCGTTATGAATTGTCAGAAGCCCAAGAAAGCTGCAACTGGAGGAAAGGTGTTCGCTTTGACAAGGACACAGGCTTCTAGCGAGGATCGTTTCATAAGAGATATTTGTCACATTAATAGTATTCCTTTGATTGTTATGATTGACACTAGTGCGACACATTGCTTTATTTCTCTTAATTGTGTGAGGAAATTAGGACTTGTTGTGTCTTTGATGCAAGGAGAGATGGTTATTGAGACTCCTGCTGATGGGTCGTTAACTACTTATCTTGTATGTCTGAATTGTCTGTTATCGATTTATGGTAAGGACTTTGGTGTGGATTTGATTTGTTTTCCGTTAAGAGGTATGGACGTGATTCTAGATATGAATTGGTTGGAGTACAACCATGTTCATATTAATTGCTTCAGTAAGTAGGTTCAGTTTCTTACTCCTGGTGAAGAGGAAGAAGAAGTTGGGGTATTTGTCTGCTAGAGAGTTGAAAGAGCTTATGGATAATGAAGCGCAAGTTTTGGCATTGTTTGCATCGTTGTCGGTGGAGAATGATGTGGCAATTAATGAATGCAAGTGGTGAGGGATTTTTCAGAAGTGTTTCAGATGATGTTGTAGATATGCCGCCAGAGAGGGAAGTGGAATTTAGTATCGATCTTGTGCCAGGAACGAGACCTATTTCGATGGCACCGTATCGTATGTCAGCTTCTGAGTTATCTGAGTTGAAGAAACAGTTAGATGAACTGTTAGAAAAGAAATTTGTGAGACCGAGTGTATCACCGTGGGGAGCATCGGTATTGTTAGTGAAGAAGAACGATGGTAGCATGAGGTTGTGTATTGATTATAGACAAGTGAATAAGGTGACGATTAAGAATAAGTATCCTCTTCCAAGGATAGATGATCTGATGGATCAGCTAGTTGGTGCTCGTGTGTTCAGTAAGATCGATTTGCGATCAGGTTATCACCAGATAAGAGTGAAGGATGAGGATATTCAGAAGACTGCTTTTAGGACTCGGTATGGACACTATGAATATGTAGTGATGCCATTTGGAGTTACTAATGCACATGGTGTATTCATGGAGTATATGAATCGGATTTTCCATGAGTATTTGGATCAATTTATTGTTGTATTTATAGATGACATTATGATTTACTCTAAGTCAGAAGAAGAGCATGTTGAACATTTGTAAATTGTGTTGCAAATGTTGAAAGACAAAAAGCTTTATGCAAAGCTGTCGAAGTGTGAATTTTGGTTGAAAGAGGTGAGTTTTATGGGTCATGTGATTTCAGAACAAGGGATTGTTGTGGATTCGTCCAAAGTATATGCAGTACTACAATGGGAGACTCCGAATTCAGTGACAGAGATTAGAAGTTTCTTGGGGTTGGCCGGTTATTATCGGAGGTTTATTGAGGGGTTTTCGAAGTTGGCACTTCCGTTGACCCAATTGACTTTTAAAAACAAGGCGTTTGTATGGGATTCTCAGTGTGAGAAGAGTTTTATTGAGCTGAAGAAGAAGTTGACTACTACGCCAGTTTTGATTTTTCCGAAAGCGGATGAACCGTTTGTGGTTTATTGTGATGCTTCTCTGATGGGTTTAGGTGGAGTATTAATGCAAGACGGTCAGGTTATGGCGTATGCCTCGCGTCAATTGAGAATTCATGAGAGGAATTATCCTACTCGCAATTTGGAGTTGGCAGTTATTGTTTTTGTCTTAAATATTTTGAGACATTATTTGTATGGTTCAAGGTTTGAAGTTTATAGTGATCATAAGAGTTTGAAATACCTATTTGATCAAAAAGAGTTGAATATGAGGCAGTGGCATTGGTTAGAATTTCTGAAGGATTATGAGTTTAGTTTGAATTATCATATGGGTAAGGCTAATGTTGTAGCTGATGCTTTGAGTCGGAAGACATTGCATATTTCGGCTATGATGGCTGAAGAATTGAGTTGATTTAGCAATTCAGGGATATGAGTTTTGTTTGTGAACAAACACCTCATAGTGTGATGTGGGGAATGCTGAAAGTTAATAATGATTTTCTTGATCGTGTTTGGGAAAGTCAGAAGTCGGATGTGAAACTGGTGGACTTAATGGTTAATGATGAACGAGTGGGAAATAATGAATTTCGAGTTGATGAACATGGAGTACTGAGATTTCGGGATCATGTATGTATTCCTGATGATGTTGATTTGAAGAAAATGATTCTGGAAGAAGGGCATAGGAGTGGTTTGAGTATTCATCCAGGAGCAACGAAAATGTATCAGGATTTAAAGAAGATATTTTGGTTGCCTGGTATGAAACGAGATGTAGATCAGTTTGTGTATGTGTGCTTAACTTGCCAAAAGTCGAAAGTGAAACATCAGAAACCTACTGGTTTGATGCAACTGTTGGATATACCCGAGTGGAAATGGGATAATATATCGATGGATTTTATTACGGGATTACCTACTACTCCAAGAGGGCATGATGCCATTCAGGTGATTGTTGATAGGTTGACGAAGTCAACGCATTTTATTGCGATTGGTATAACTTATTCTTTGCAGAGATTGACAGAGATATATGTGGGTGTAATTGTGAAGTTGCATGGAATACCTTTGAATATTGTGTCAGATAGATATTCGAGGTTGTCGCTCCCGGGATTTTCATCCTAGTACAAACGCGAAAATGGCGCGGAAAAGGTTAGAGTCGCCAGCCAGACATTTTTATCCCGAAGGAATGGGAAAGGTAATGTTGCACAAACCTAAGGAAGAAGGAAAGGACAAGGTCCTGCGAACCAAAGATCTGGATACGGAAGTCGGTTACGAATTGAGAAGGTATTAGCACCCCAATCCGTCCGCCGTACTCGACGGGATCCACGCTTAAAAGTCTGTTTTCAAAGGGTGAGAAATAATACGCTGCTTTACTGAAAGAATGACTATCTGGAATGAAATGAAATGAGAATGGATTTGGAAAATGGGAATAAAAGGGGAAAATGTAGGAAAAAGAAAGATTGTGCTCGAATGGGCCCTACCCCACTGCCTACGTACCTCATCGGGATAAATGAGGATCAGAGACGCCGTAGTTCGTCTAACTAAGGCTTACACTCGTTTGTGATTTTTAGGATGACATTGCCATAGCTCTAGCTCAGGTGTTACCGGCTCTGACTCGAGGGTGTTTACCGTGTCGCTGTTTGAACTGTCGAGACAAGTCATGTTCGTCCGAAAAGAGTATGAGATGAGAAAAGAAGACGTGACTTCTTGGTTTGTTGTCTTTTATAAGAAATGTTTTGAATTTGTGTTTATTGAATGTACAACACTAAAGACTATGACACAGGAGCGAATACTTTCCAAGATCGCCCCCAATGGAACGTTTGTAAAGCATCCTAGAAGAGTGAAGGAGACCTCCACTAGTCATTTCCCGTATAGCTTAAGGCTCGTGACGCATTGTACACCTTTTCCTTTATTAAGTGTTTTTGATTTTATTTTAAGATGAGAAGAGAGACTCAAATTGTAAAAGAAAAAATTCTAAGGGAAACTAGACTTACCCTAAGTTAATTGAATTCATGGATAACCTATGGTTAGTGAGGTTTGCAATTAAATCTACCTAAGAGATATTAGAACTAGAAATGCAAGTAAAAGAAGTTAATAATGAGCAATAGGGTCCTCCTAAGTCATGGTGGGTAAACACGGTATGAAATGTAAATGGGATGAAACAATGGATCAGGTGGGTCGGTTGCGTGGTGCTAAGACGCACGACTTATGGTGTGAAACATACAAGGTTTGCCTTTGGTTGAGTGGAGTGGCACGAAGGTAATCGAGGAACCCTATAGTTACATGCAACTTTATTTATTTATTTGAAAATATACTCGACGTTGGATCGAATACTTTATTTGTTTTTTTGAAATTTTGGTTTTCTATCGATTCGTTTTATCTTTTCTATCCTACTTATGGAAACTATACAAGCATACAAGTTCTAAATTATTACATCACAAAGCACACAAACATAATTGAGGCACAAAAATATCCAAGTCCATAAGCAAATTCTCGGAAGATACCTTGCACAAAAAAGAGAATAGTTAGTGAATGACATGAATCATGAATATGCATAATGTGATGGAATGAATTAAAATGACAAAAAATATTAAAAGTCATGAAAAAAATGTGAAATTAATTTCTTAAGGTCTTACACCTGATTATATTATTGTGTTAAAAAATCTCTTAAAAATTCTAATTCTAACTATGGTAAATGGTCACCTAAATTTATCTAAGGTTCAATCATACTTTTGTGCAAATCACACTAACAAAATAGTGGAAAAAATGTCCTAAAAAATACACCAAAATTATTCTAGGTACTTTAATTTGTCCTCTAATCATAGCAAAAAGAATGGGCAAAAAATGTTATGGAAAGTGGCAGAAATAAATTGTACAAATTTATGTGTCCATGAGGAAATTCAATCTAAAAACAATTAAGTGAAAAAATCGAAATTAAATTGAAAAATGCAAAAATTCAGAAAGTAAAAATGTGGAAAGTTTCTAAATTGAGTTAAAAAGCTATCATAATTTTTGGATAATTTTATTGAGTGTTTTAATATTTTTTGTGGAATTAAATTAAAATGGTGTATAAAATAAAAACTAAAAAAAAGTAAGGGAAATGGATGAGGGGTGCAACAAGTAATGTTTCATTAAAGGTTTTCAAATGGGCTTGCACAGGGGGTGCGAAAATCACATTTCCAAGGCCCAAAATATGCTGAACATGGGGCCTTATCACGCTCCTTCAGTCAACATGGTTGACTCGCTCTCATCCGTCTGATACAAATGGAAGATGATCTTAAGGCTATGATTGAAGGAGTATGGTTCTTATGGTGAGGGGATAACGCAAGATTGAAATTTGGTGGTCCAACCGGACGGTGACAAGTGTCACCGCCGGAGTGGACCACCCCAAAGGATCCTATCTTTACCAAATTCAAAATGGCAGAAGAAAATTAAGGGATTTTATGACTCTTTAATTGTTTAATTATTGTGGTTTATTATTCTTAATTCCTATTATTACTCCTAATATTACCTTATTAACATCTTAACAATTAAATTTAAAAAAAAAAAAGAAGAAACACAAAAAAGATAGAGAAGAAGAACGTAAAAGGGGAACTAAAAACCTCTGGAACCCTAGGCCCTGTTTCTTGCTCCCGCCGCCGTCAACCCTTCACATCTCTTCCGCCACCTTCTTCCTCGTCGTGACATCGTCTGTTCGCGACTTCCACCCTGCACAACCGCACCGTCAACACGCTACGAAGATCCTCACCAATTATACAATCTTCCTTTCCATTCCGCTCACCATGAACGCCACCGTAATAACTCGCTCAACCCACGGCGAATGTGTGAAGCAAGCCAAACCAATAACATGATGCGAATCGATTTCAACCACCAAAGGAGAATCGAACCACACTCTCATCGCAAAATCAAAGTTTTTAACGAAATAATCGTGTCGGTGTGACGAACAGCATGTTGCAACACTTCAGGTATTGCGTTCGGTTCGTTTTCCCCATCGATCCCCCTTCTCAGAATTCTCCTTTGACTTTTATATGATTCTGCAGGTTGTTTAATTTTGTTGGATTCTCGGAGGTTCGAGCTTGTAGTGACGCTGGTGGCTGTTTCAGGATGGCCATGAAGAGTGTCGGAGAAGGTGGAGATAGAAGAAGAAGTGTTGAAGATCGACGGTGCCTTAGACGTGACTGCTGCGATACGAGTTGTGCCTATTAGATTAAAACTCTCGATACATCATTCTTGTTTCTGCGCGTTATCACTTTGCTGTCTTATTCTTCCTCTTGCTCATGAACCTGAGTCCGACGTGTTGATTTTTTGAGAATTTTGGTTTGCAGGTTCCTGCGGATGAAACCAAAAGATTGGTGATGATGAATGTTGTCGATTGCTGACGATGGGGGTCCTGATGATGAGAATTCGTTGATAATTGCAGTGCTGGATTGATGAAGCTGTGTTGATGAACGCGTTCGATGTTCTGAAAATTGAAGGAAGATTTCTGAATATTGGTTCAAGAGAGTTTGTTAGAGAGTGTTGAAGATCCATCAGAGTTTTTTGTGCAGAAAAGGATTCAAGAACGGTGATTGCTGTCGAGATTGTGATTCGGTTTGCAGGTATTGTTCTTAATCTTCTCCCTTTCGATTCTTTTTCTTGCGGTTGCGGTACCCTTGTTGTGCGATTCTTTTCCTGCTCCTTTTTTTTGTATAATCTTATTCTTCGCTTCTTCGACTCTGTCAACCTTTTGATGCTGATCTTTGTTGATGCAGGTTTCAGATAGATGATGATGTATCAGCGTTGCAGGGCATATTCTAGATTTCCTGTAGAGTGATGAAAAAGAACTTGTTGACACTGCAAGTTTGTTCGATTCTTGTGAAGATCAATGATTAATCTGAGAAGAGGACATGAGGGTGAGATTAGAGAAAGATGAACGTAGAATAAGTTATTTCTTTCTCATAACTGAATATATGGTGGCTTGTTGCAGGTTATTCCAGAACAATCATGGAGGAATCGTTGATGATGAAACATGAAGGAATGATGGAGGTTTGCTATAAATTGGTTATCTTTCCCATTTTCTCTGCTGGGTTTTCTTCCCCATTGAATTCTCTTCAGGACCTTTTGCAGGTATCCGCTTTTGTTGCTGGAGAAAAGGGATATGAAGATGAGTGAAAAGTGAAGATTCAGGAGCTTGGAACAAAGGGATGAAAAATGAGGAGAAGAAGAAGTGAGGACCAGAAGCCAACCTCTAAATCTGGAGATGAGTTAGAATATATAAGTCAAGCTGAAGCTTCCGGAAATATTCGGTTAAGAGTTTGTTTTTTCCGTTAGAGATTCAGTTAGAATCCTGTTAGGATTTTTGTAACTGAATTTTGTAATTTAATCTTTTTCCAAAGTTTGTTATCAGCCTCTGTTATATTCTCAGAATGAAAACGATGCCGAACCGTTAAATGCATAGTCCGTTAAATGCACATTTATCCCTCATCTGTATTATTATATTTTTTCCATTATATTTTTCTTCTGTCTCCTATTCTGAAATTCGAACTAGCCATTTACGCCCGCGTTTTGATCAATAAATCCAGTACAGTTGAAACAATTCCATGTTTATTTGCCTCTTGAGGAAGGCGTGCTTTTCTTTTGTGGCTAGCTGAGTTTTCTTTTCCTTGCGTTCCAATCTCTGAGTTTGTGTGTCTTTAATACGTACCATGAATTCAACTTGCTGCAAATGGCTAGGATTAGAACTTATTTACATGCACTAGTTTGAAGTGGGGCAGCGGGAACTATTGACTTTTACCATTCAATTATATTTTTTTTTTCATTTTATGGTTAATGTAAGAGAGAACAACAAATGGCAAATGGGCTTAAAATGAGATGGGCTATGATTGGGAGGAAAAGAAAGAAAGGAGAGAAAGAAAGAAAGATAATAAAAGAGTCTAATGGTCCTATAAATGATTTGGTTTGAGCTTGTAAATGATAACAAATGGATCAAAGGTGGATGATGACTAAAATAGAGAAATGTTCTAGAATGAATTTTATACGAAATTGAGTACGAAAAACAGGTGTTAGTTGGGAATACAATGGAGTTAGTAATTTGATGAACACACAAATGATGAAAAATTAATTTGAGGAATAGACAGGTCCAAAACCAAGCTCAAACCCTTTTTATTTGCAAACAACAACTGATCGACTGAACAATCCTCTGAATTACATCTTCCTTTAACAATGTAACCCCTGAACCATTTTGAATTTGTCTGAATCAGGTATTTAGAATAAATCCACAGGCGAAACACAGCCTGTATTGACAACTCCTGATAATGACAAGTATGATAGGTGAAATAAACCTCGCACGAACCACCTCTTGATAAACTGGATAATTCTCCATACGACCATTTGACTTTGTACGTATACCGGCTGCGAAATAAACCACTAGCGCAAACAACTTGTAGCATTTCCTAATAATTTAACCCAGATTAGACAAAATTTCCATCTGACTTGAAAATATACTGAACTACGACATCTGAAGTGATCCCTCCTATGCTTTATGCTACGCTTTAATTCTCCATGCCAAGATGCAATGTTACGTACGTAAGACGGCATGCTAAATGCTACAAAAAATGAGAGGGCAAATTTTGGGGTGTTACAGCTGCCCCTATTCAATCACTGTAGAGTTGAATGGATGATAGCAGCTGCTTTCAGACGTTTGAAGTATGCAGGGATTGAATACCAGAAACAACCAGAAAATTTGCACTCGAAGAATAGGGAAATAAACTCAACCAAATGAACTCTGCTTTGGATATAATTATGACGTGAAGAATAGTAAACGGGGGATGCCCTTTGAATGATGCCAGAAGGCTATTGGCTTGCCACACTGTGGGTGGACTTGTGATATGATGCCACCCTGAGGATGGACTTTCGCCAATCTGCGGTTGGACTTCAAAATACATTGCCACACTGCGGGTGGACTTTGGAAATGATGCCACCCTGAGGATGGACTTTCGCCAATCTGCGGTTGGACTTCAAAATACATTGCCACACTACGGGTGGACTTTGGAAATGATGCCACCCTGAGGATGGACTTTCGCCAATCTGCGGTTGTACTTCAAAATACATTGCCACACTGTGGGTGGACTTTGGAAATTGCCACGCTGTGGGTGGACTTTGGAAATTGCCACGCTGTGGGTGGACTTGTGATATGCTGCCACCCTGAGGATGGACTTTCGCCAATCTGCGGTTGGACTTCAAAATACATTGCCACACTGCGGGTGGACTTTGGAAATTGCCACGCTGTGGGTGGATTTGTGATATGCTGCCACCCTGAGGATGGACTTTCGCCAATCTGCGGTTGGACTTCAAAATACTTTGCCACACTGCGGGTGGACTTTAAAGGTTTGCCACACTGCGGGTGGACTTTTGCTCGCTGTGGGGGATTTTTGAAATTTGCCACACTACGGGTGGACTTTTGAAACTTGCCACCCGAAGATGGACTTTGGCCAGTCTGCGGCTGGACTTTTGCTCACTACGGGAGACTTTTGCTCACTACGGGAGGCTTTTGCTCACTACGGGAGACTTTTGCTCACTACGGGAGGCTTTTGCCCACTGCGGGGGACTTTAGAGATTTGCCACATTGCGGGTGGACTTTTGCTCACTACGGGAGACTTTTGCTCACTACGGGAGGCTTTTGCTCACTACGGGAGGCTTTTGCCCACTGCGGGGGACTTTAGAGATTTGCCACACTGCGGGTGGACTTTTGTCCAGTCTGCGGCTGGACTTTTGCTCACTACGGGAGGCTTTTGCCCACTGCGGGGGACTTTAGAAACTTGCCACCCGAAGATGGACTTTGGCCAGTCTGCGGCTGGACTTTTGCTCACTACGGGAGACTTTTGCTCACTACGGGAGGCTTTTGCTCACTACGGGAGACTTTGGAAATTTGCCACCCGAAGATGGACTCTGGCCAGTCTGCGGCTGGACTTTTGCTCACTACGGGAGGCTTTTGCCCACTGCGGGGGACTTTAGAAACTTGCCACCCGAAGATGGACTTTGGCCAGTCTGCGGCTGGACTTTTGCTCACTACGGGAGACTTTTGCTCACTACGGGAGGCTTTAGAGATTTGCCACACTGCGGGTGGACTTTAGAGAATTGCCACACTGCGGGTGGACTTTTGAAGCTTGCCACCCGAAGATGGACTTTGGCCAGTCTGCGGCTGGACTTTGAAATCTGCCACCCGAAGATGGACTTTGGCCAGTCTGCGGCTGGACTTTGAAATCTGCCACCCGAAGATGGACTTTGGCCAGTCTGCGGCTGGACTTTGCATATGTTGAATTGCATGACATGTTGCCCCATGACACTAGGGATGTTATGTCTTGAGTATTGTTAATGAACTGGTATGAATGAAAAGGAAATTCCTGACGCGGAAGTTATAAGTCTCTGCTAACTCTATGGGGGAAACACAATGATCGCGAATTCGATATCAAGTAGTCCCGTGGGGATAACATCTCTGTCGAAGAGGAGCGTGAATAATTCATCTGTCCCGAATCATCACCTTTGCCAAAAATAAATTGGACTTTTAAACTTGAGGGTCGTGCCTGGGGATACCTTGATTATTGAGGAATATCCACTCTTATGGACCTGCTGGGGAGGAGAATGATTTATCTGAAATCTTCTAGGGGAATAAGAATTGCCTTGGATCTGATGAGGAATCAAGATAAAGGAAACCAACTGAAAGAAAAAGTGCTGACTTTAGTGAGGACAACTTCCATTTGCCTGTTGGAGATGACAACACCGAGACACGTCCTGCTGAGGAGGAAAGATTTCAAATTGTCCCGGGCTGGGGATCAGCTGCTTCCGTATGGATTTTACCTCAAGAGGATTTTACAAAAAGACTTGGCGTCTTTAAACTCTTAGGTATTGTAACGACTGCATGAATCAATGTAATAACCTTGCTGGGGAGGTAACCATTGCCAATGCGGATGAGTTTGTATCTGTCAGAAGTGCTGAACGAGATAGTTGACTTGACAAGTAACCACGGTATTCTAAACTCCGGGTAAATGCTTTCGATCCTCTGTCTTCGGGAAAGAATGAACTTTCGTACTATTAGGGTGGCCTGCCCCAGTACGAGTATTTGAATAGATTTGCACCTGAGTGACTGATCTTCGATCTTGGAGAGATTTGAATCTCGAGGTGATTGCCCCAGTTTGACTGAAATTTGAAGAGATTGCTCGACGTAACTGCCCCGGATTGGCTAGCTCTTACTGTGACTAATTAGGAAAGTCTTTGCTTAATGAAGCTTTCTCAGAAAAGTGCACCTTGACATGACAGTCTTTCGGAAGTTTTAGACTTCTCAACTTGGCAAGCTTAAGCTTCTGGATTGAATTTCCGCATGTAAACCATTTATGATGCCAAACAAATGTATGCAAGCAAAAAATGTTTTATTTTTAGAATGAAAATTCTAATGCAACACACACGTTAAACTTGAAGTTTCGAAAATGGATCGTTTAACCTTCGTGAGAGAATCACTGGTTAAGATACGACCTTATTTTGAATGAGAGTATGTACATGCAATACCAACAAATGTCTTTTAGCATAACTCATAGGAGTCAGGAACGCGGTCTCGTGGTAGTACGCTCTCAAATTAACCCTGTTTCAGTTAGGACTTTCAAGGTTTGTATCGTGGCCTGGTTCACGGTTATAGAAACAAAGGATATAGGCTCGAAATTTATTTGTGCCCACCCACTCTTCGTGATGTTCTCCATTCCTACATTCAGCTAGTTTTCACAAGCATTCACCTTTCATAAGGGTTTCGTGTTGATTGAGGAACTATTGCTGCTATTAATTCAAGCACCAATCAGGTTATTGTTGAGAGCCAGTCACTCATCTATCTTTCGTGTCTGTGTCACACGACTTTGTTCTTATTTGAGGATCTTTCTTGTGTAATCCTTTTTGTCCTTCGCTTTTGCGTTATTTTGCTTTATCCCTAACTTTTTCCTGGACTGATTCTTGTGAATCCTTGATTGTGAAGTCCAGCGGGATGCCCTAACTTTTGCCTAAGTCGCTTGTTTTCAAGTTTCGACTTAGCGGGCCTTTTCTTTTTCTTTTTTTTTTGCACTTTGAACAATTCGCGTGACATTGTTTGTCTTGATTGCTTCATGAGGGTTGTGACTGCCTCATTCTTTGGTCGAAGAAGGATAACCATTGTGGTTTTCAATCTTTGGACCTTTTGACTTGGATAACCCTTGTGGTTTCGGGTCTTTGAACCTCTTGATTAGCATAGTAGAATGCAATGGATCTTCAAATACACTCCTTTATGAAAGTCTGAACGCTTGGTCTGACTAGCTGACGTCTACCCTGCCCCTGGGTTACATGTGAGGGGTTTTTTCATTTGAAGATAAACTCCTACTTCAAGGCTCAAAGGGGTTAGCGAGGGTCTATCTTCCTTATATCTCCAGTGTTTTGGATTTGAAACAATGCCTGTACATCGTCAACAGGGTCTTACTTGAGAGCACACAATTAGAGATTTTGCGTTTTTGTTTCGTCATTCTCCTTTCATAGAATTTAAGCATGACAATTGGTATTGCGATGTACAGATTCAAAATTATAAGGGAATGCAAATGAAATTACTTCAAGAAAAACATGTGAGTTTTATTATTGCTAACATTCAAAAGAAAACAAATTTCATACAAGTAGACAAATGTTTAACATATAAAAGAAACTACAAATGGAAATGCAGTAAAGAAACTGAATATTGCCGTAGTTGAGGAGACTTGGCTCCGTCTGGACCTGTCAGTCTTGGATACTTTCAACGATCAATAGCTCTTTCGCAGACTGGTAATTTTTAGATCGCAGTGGTATACCTAACCATGGCAGTCATATCTCTTCTTCTAGCTATTCTGACTCTGACACGAGACATCTGAAGGAAAGAGTGCAGCTGGGGAGTAAAGTTGCCCCATAAGGTTGCTCGGAAAGACCTGACGATCTTCTGCCTACGTATCTCCATTGACTGATGACCAATGAAGAATCAGAGCGACGTAGTTCCCCTCAATAGGGATGAAAATGAACAATGAAGAAAGGCAAACACATAAATGCCATCACTGAGAGTATTTGAATATTGCTGGCTCTATTTGCTTCATGAATACCCTAGTATCCTGGGTGATTAACTTGAAGACTTTAGCTTAACATGGACCATCTGGTAGAATAACCGTGACACTGGTTCCTTCGTGATTAGGCATCAGACTCTGGAGTACCTTTGGATGAGGAGAAAAAATGATTGTCTTGGACTTAATTAGGTCTTGTACCTTGTTCTGAAAAGCCCAACATTTCTCAATACTGTGCCCCTGGGAACCTGAATGGAATTCACACCTGGAGTTTGGATCAAAATTTGCTGGTAGGTTATCAGTAGAAGGAGCCCTCATGGTTCGGAGCTCAACCAAGTTCAACTTCAGCAGCTCTGGAAGTAATACAGCATATGGACATGGGATAGGATCAAGTCTGCGGTTCCTCGCTCTTGTTCTTTCCTGAAACGGTCTCTATACCTGTTGTTGCTGACCCTGTGGTCGTGATTGAAAACTTCGTTGTTGACACTGCGTTGGACGCCTGACATGTCCCTGTACTTTCTTACTCGTACTTGGCCGAGGAGTGAATGAAGATTGCTGATGCAGTCCCTTTGAAGACTTGGCCTGAGCAATGATTCTAGAAGAAGGAAAGTTGACCATTTCTTTTGTATTTTTGCATGCTAAAGGAGGAGTTAGCTCGTGACACTCAATCAATCCCATTTTGAGCAGTTGTGGACACAATTCAGCATAAGACATGGGTATCAGATCAATAACCCCTTCTTGAACCTGTTGATGACGGGTTGCTAGTAATGGAGGAGCTATAGCCGAAATCGATTGAAGTATTTCTTCTGGAAACCAAGGCGTAGCAGCTAAGGAGGATCCCTGATAAGGAAAGAAAGTGCTCACTTCTTTGGTAACGATTGGTGTAGGATCATTCAGTTCACATGTGGAGTTGGTTCCTATCTGATGCTCTTCCTGACTGACGAGTGACGATTGCTGGTGAAGAGATTCGAACTGTAGAGGAAATCCATCTAAAGAACCCTGATTTATTGGATATCCCGAAGATATGGGAGAAGCATGACCTTCTGTTTGAAAAGCAGACACACAAATATTTTCCTTTTTCGACATAGCATTCATGATTCCTGTAAGCAGCTTTATCTGAGTCTTCATCAAGTTGAATTCTTCTCTCAGCAATTTCTGATCCTGGGACAACGCTCGAATGTCCACTATAAAATGCCCCAGTTGGGCCTTCATCTCAGTCACCTCCGCTCGGAGTTGTTCCATGTCTAAACCTTGACAGTCGTGATTCAAATTGACCATTCTCTAGAGAAACCAAGTCAGGATAAGAAGCTGTCCCTGAATACCTGTCAAAAATGCAAGGATGTATGCAAATGCCATGTTCAGTTATTTCCAAGGAATCCATCTGTTTTGATCCAAGTTTTAATGCAGAAGAAAATCCGACATAATTCAGATATGGGATCCTTAGAAGTAACTGAAACATGTATGCTAAAATGCTATGATGTCATGTATGCAACTGGCATGTGGTCAGCGGTCTGACGCTGGTGTGGATCAGATAACCAAGTGTTGGTGAAGATCATGATATCAGTATCTCTATGCAGAAGTTCCGAAATTCTCAACCAAGTATCATATAGGACTGGGTCATATCATAGAGTAACACTGGCAAAAGCGGGTATGTTGGAAGTTTTAGGGCTCCTGCAAACCTGTAAACCCCTCCCAATCTCACGGGTGTGCTACTGCGGGTCAACATCACGGACTCTCAAAGCCGAATAGCAATAATACGTTCACCATTTCCGAGAAATGGCTCATGACCAAATTAGGGAATCGGTTTGGCATTATGTACTACTCAGGGAGGCCTCAGCTGAATTCCGGAAAAACAAGCATCCCTCATAAGTTCCCGGCTTCAAGCACTGAAGTCGAGAAACAATAGTACATTCATCCCGAAGGGTACAATACTACCGTCATACGACCAGTTGCTTTAACCAGGTTCCTACGAGAGAACAAGGTCATCCTATGTGATTTCCTAGTGGGCCCTCGGGTGCGAATGGGTTTGCCACGAAATGTGGTCTGCCACTGTCACCACTGGAGAGGGTTGTTTCCACTAAGGTCCTCGATGATCGGTTCCCAGTGTTAACAGCTCAGGTGGGAACATTCTATGATCTGCCTAGGCAGTATAGAACATATCCCAAGAGAGCCTGATCTGGGTGTGGGACTCGTGAAAACTACATGTGCTCAAGACCACGCAAGCCACACGACTGCCCACTCTAAATCCTATGTGTATACTCAAGCCGGGTATTTGGCTTATCTCACAATAATCCCATCCCGCCAAGGAAAACCAGAACAGCCAGTACAGTATATGCGACAGTAAGGTAAAGTGCAGAAAGCTGTAAATAAAGCTGTAAAGGAAAGCGATAAACTGTAAATAAAACAGTAAAGCTAAACTAAAGCATAACAGCGAATGAAAAAAAAAAAAGCACCCAAAGAAAACAGAAACAGACAAGCGCTAGGATTGACTCTCGAAGGGGAATTTAGAATTTCTAAAGGTCCCCAGCAGAGTCGCCAGCTGTCGCTCCCGGGATTTTCATCCTAGTACAAACGCGAAAGTGGCGCGGAAAAGGTTAGAGTCGCCAGCCAGACATTTTTATCCCGAAGGAATGGGAAAGGTAATGTTGCACAAACCTAAGGAAGAAGGAAAGGACAAGGTCCTGCGAACCAAAGATCTGGATACGGAAGTCGGTTACGAATTGAGAAGGTATTAGCACCCCAATCCGTCCGCCGTACTCGACGGGATCCACGCTTAAAAGTCTGTTTTCAAAGGGTGAGAAATAATACGCTGCTTTACTGAAAGAATGACTATCTGGAATGAAATGAAATGAGAATGGATTTGGAAAATGGGAATAAAAGGGGAAAATGTAGGGAAAAAGAAAGATTGTGCTCGAATGGGCCCTACCCCACTGCCTACGTACCTCATCGGGATAAATGAGGATCAGAGACGCCGTAGTTCGTCTAACTAAGGCTTACACTCGTTTGTGATTTTTAGGATGACATTGCCATAGCTCTAGCTCAGGTGTTACCGGCTCTGACTCGAGGGTGTTTACCGTGTCGCTGTTTGAACTGTCGAGACAAGTCATGTTCGTCCGAAAAGAGTATGAGATGAGAAAAGAAGACGTGACTTCTTGGTTTGTTGTCTTTTATAAGAAATGTTTTGAATTTGTGTTTATTGAATGTACAACACTAAATACTATGACACAGGAGCGAATACTTTCCAAGATCGCCCCCAATGGAACGTTTGTAAAGCATCCTAGAAGAGTGAAGGAGACCTCCACTAGTCATTTCCCGTATAGCTTAAGGCTCGTGACGCATTGTACACCTTTTCCTTTATTAAGTGTTTTTGATTTTATTTTAAGATGAGAAGAGAGACTCAAATTGTAAAAGAAAAAATTCTAAGGGAAACTAGACTTACCCTAAGTTAATTGAATTCATGGATAACCTATGGTTAGTGAGGTTTGCAATTAAATCTACCTAAGAGATATTAGAACTAGAAATGCAAGTAAAAGAAGTTAATAATGAGCAATAGGGTCCTCCTAAGTCATGGTGGGTAAACACGGTATGAAATGTAAATGGGATGAAACAATGGATCAGGTGGGTCGGTTGCGTGGTGCTAAGACGCACGACTTATGGTGTGAAACATACAAGGTTTGCCTTTGGTTGAGTGGAGTGGCACGAAGGTAATCGAGGAACCCTATAGTTACATGCAACTTTATTTATTTATTTGAAAATATACTCGACGTTGGATCGAATACTTTATTTGTTTTTTTGAAATTTTGGTTTTCTATCGATTCGTTTTATCTTTTCTATCCTACTTATGGAAACTATACAAGCATACAAGTTCTAAATTATTACATCACAAAGCACACAAACATAATTGAGGCACAAAAATATCCAAGTCCATAAGCAAATTCTCGGAAGATACCTTGCACAAAAAAGAGAATAGTTAGTGAATGACATGAATCATGAATATGCATAATGTGATGGAATGAATTAAAATGACAAAAAATATTAAAAGTCATGAAAAAAATGTGAAATTAATTTCTTAAGGTCTTACACCTGATTATATTATTGTGTTAAAAAATCTCTTAAAAATTCTAATTCTAACTATGGTAAATGGTCACCTAAATTTATCTAAGGTTCAATCATACTTTTGTGCAAATCACACTAACAAAATAGTGGAAAAAATGTCCTAAAAAATACACCAAAATTATTCTAGGTACTTTAATTTGTCCTCTAATCATAGCAAAAAGAATGGGCAAAAAATGTTATGGGAAGTGGCAGAAATAAATTGTACAAATTTATGTGTCCATGAGGAAATTCAATCTAAAAACAATTAAGTGAAAAAATCGAAATTAAATTGAAAAATGCAAAAATTCAGAAAGTAAAAATGTGGAAAGTTTCTAAATTGAGTTAAAAAGCTATCATAATTTTTGGATAATTTTATTGAGTGTTTTAATATTTTTTGTGGAATTAAATTAAAATGGTGTATAAAATAAAAACTAAAAAAAAAGTAAGGGAAATGGATGAGGGGTGCAACAAGTAATGTTTCATTAAAGGTTTTCAAATGGGCTTGCACAGGGGGTGCGAAAATCACATTTCCAAGGCCCAAAATATGCTGAACATGGGGCCTTATCACGCTCCTTCAGTCAACATGGTTGACTCGCTCTCATCCGTCTGATACAAATGGAAGATGGTCTTAAGGCTATGATTGAAGGAGTATGGTTCTTATGGTGAGGGGATAACGCAAGATTGAAATTTGGTGGTCCAACCGGACGGTGACAAGTGTCACCGCCGGAGTGGACCACCCCAAAGGATCCTATCTTTACCAAATTCAAAATGGCAGAAGAAAATTAAGGGATTTTATGACTCTTTAATTGTTTAATTATTGTGGTTTATTATTCTTAATTCCTATTATTACTCCTAATATTACCTTATTAACATCTTAACAATTAAATTAAAAAAAAAAAAAAAAAGAAACACAAAAAAGAAAGAGAAGAAGAACGTAAAAGGGGAACTAAAAACCTCTGGAACCCTAGGCCCTCTTTCTTGCTCCCGCCGCCGTCAACCCTTCACATCTCTTCCGCCACCTTCTTCCTCGTCGTGACATCGTCTGTTCGCGACTTCCACCCTGCACAACCGCACCGTCAACACGCTACGAAGATCCTCACCAATTATACAATCTTCCTTTCCATTCCGCTCACCATGAACGCCACCGTAATAACTCGCTCAACCCACGGCGAATGTGTGAAGCAAGCCAAACCAATAACATGATGCGAATCGATTTCAACCACCAAAGGAGAATCGAACCACACTCTCGTCGCAAAATCAAAGTTTTTAACGAAATAATCGTGTCGGTGTGAAGAACAGCATGTTGCAACACTTCAGGTATTGCGTTCGGTTCGTTTTCCCCATCGATCCCCCTTCTCAGAATTCTCCTTTGACTTTTATATGATTCTGCAGGTTGTTTAATTTTGTTGGATTCTCGGAGGTTCGAGCTTGTAGTGACGCTGGTGGCTGTTTCAGGATGGCCATGAAGAGTGTCGGAGAAGGTGGAGATAGAAGAAGAAGTGTTGAAGATCGACGGTGCCTTAGACGTGACTGCTGCGATACGAGTTGTGCCTATTAGATTAAAACTCTCGATACATCATTCTTGTTTCTGCGCGTTATCACTTTGCGGTCTTATTCTTCCTCTTGCTCATGAACCTGAGTCCGACGTGTTGATTTTTTGAGAATTTTGGTTTGCAGGTTCCTGCGGATGAAACCAAAAGATTGGTGATGATGAATGTTGTCGATTGCTGACGGTGGGGGTCCTGATGATGAGAATTCGTTGATAATTGCAGAGTTGGATTGATGAAGCTGTGTTGATGAACGCGTTCGATGTTCTGAAAATTGAAGGAAGATTTCTGAATATTGGTTCAAGAGAGTTTGTTAGAGAGTGTTGAAGATCCATCAGAGTTTTTTGTGCAGAAAAGGATTCAAGAACGGTGATTGCTGTCGAGATTGTGATTCGGTTTGCAGGTATTGTTCTTAATCTTCTCCCTTTCGATTCTTTTTCTTGCGGTTGCGGTACCCTTGTTGTGCGATTCTTTTCCTGCTCCTTTTTTTTGTATAATCTTATTCTTCGCTTCTTCGACTCTGTCAACCTTTTGATGCTGATCTTTGTTGATGCAGGTTTCAGATAGATGATGATGTATCAGCGTTGCAGGGCATATTCTAGATTTCCTGTAGAGTGATGAAAAAGAACTTGTTGACACTGCAAGTTTGTTCGATTCTTGTGAAGATCAATGATTAATCTGAGAAGAGGACATGAGGGTGAGATTAGAGAAAGATGAACGTAGAATAAGTTATTTCTTTCTCATAACTGAATATATGGTGGCTTGTTGCAGGTTATTCCAGAACAATCATGGAGGAATCGTTGATGATGAAACATGAAGGAATGATAGAGGTTTGCTATAAATTGGTTATCTTTCCCATTTTCTCTGCTGGGTTTTCTTCCCCATTGAATTCTCTTCAGGACCTTTTGCAGGTATCCGCTTTTGTTGCTGGAGAAAAGGGATATGAAGATGAGTGAAAAGTGAAGATTCAGGAGCTTGGAACAAAGGGATGAAAAATGAGGAGAAGAAGAAGTGAGGACCAGAAGCCAACCTCTAAATCTGGAGATGAGTTAGAATATATAAGTCAAGCTGAAGCTTCCGGAAATATTCGGTTAAGAGTTTGTTTTTTCCGTTAGAGATTCAGTTAGAATCCTGTTAGGATTTTTGTAACTGAATTTTGTAATTTAATCTTTTTCCAAAGTTTGTTATCAGCCTCTGTTATATTCTCAGAATGAAAACGATGCCGAACCGTTAAATGCACAGTACGTTAAATGCACATTTATCCCTCATCTGTATTATTATATTTTTTCCATTATATTTTTCTTCTGTCTCCTATTCTGAAATTCGAACTAGCCATTTACGCCCGCGTTTTGATCAATAAATCCAGTACAGTTGAAACAATTTCCATGTTTATTTGCCTCTTGAGGAAGGCGTGCTTTTCTTTTGTGTCTAGCTGAGTTTTCTTTTCCTTGTGTTCCAATCTCTGAGTTTGTGTGTCTTTAATACGTACCATGAATTCAACTTGCTGCAAATGGCTAGGATTAGAACTTATTTACATGCACTAGTTTGAAGTGGGGCAGCGGGAACTATTGACTTTTACCATTCAATTATATTTTTTTTTTCATTTTATGGTTAATGTAAGAGAGAACAACAAATGGCAAATGGGCTTAAAATGAGATGGGCTATGATTGGGAGGAAAAGAAAGAAAGGAGAGAAAGAAAGAAAGATAATAAAAGAGTCTAATGGTCCTATAAATGATTTGGTTTGAGCTTGTAAATGATAACAAATGGATCAAAGGTGGATGATGACTAAAATAGAGAAATGTTCTAGAATGAATTTTATACGAAATTGAGTACGAAAAACAGGTGTTAGTTGGGAATACAATGGAGTTAGTAATTTGATGAACACACAAATGATGAAAAATTAATTTGAGGAATAGACATGTCCAAAACCAAGCTCAAACCCTTTTTTATTTGCAAACAACAACTGATCGACTGAACAATCCTCTGAATTACATCTTCCTTTAACAATGTAACCCCTGAACCATTTTGAATTTGTCTGAATCAGGTATTTAGAATAAATCCACAGGCGAAACACAGCCTGTATTGACAACTCCTGATAATGACAAGTATGATAGGTGAAATAAACCTCGCACGAACCACCTCTTGATAAACTGGATAATTCTCCATACCACCATCTGACTTTGGACGCATACCGGCTGCGAAATAAACCACTAGCGCAAACAACTTGTAGCATTTCCTAATAATTTAACCCAGATTAGACAAAATTTCCATCTGACTTGAAAATATACTGAACTACGACATCTGAAGTGATCCCTCCTATGCTTTATGCTACGCTTTAATTCTCCATGCCAAGATGCAATGTTACGTACGTAAGACGGCATGCTAAATGCTACAAAAAATGAGAGGGCAAATTTTGGGGTGTTACAGAGGTTTACTTCGAGGTTTTGGGAAAGTTTGCAAGAGGCATTGGGTTTGAAGTTAAAGTTGAGTTCAACTTATCATCCTCAAAATAATGGACAAACATAGAGGACGATACAATCCTTGGAGGATTTGTTGAGGGCTTGTATGTTTGAACAAGGAGGTGCTTGGGATAGTCACTTGTCGTTATATGAGTTTATGTATAAAAACGGTTATCATTCCAGTGTCGCGATGGCACTGTTTGAAGCTTTGTATGGCCGAAGATGTAGAACACCTTTGTGTTGGCATGAGTCGGGAGAGAGTGTTGTACTTGGACCTGACATTGTGCAACAAACTACTGAGATGGTGAAGTTGATTCGAGATAAGATGAAGACTTCATATAGTAGGACAAAGAGTTACCATGATAAGAGGAGAAAGGATCTCGAGTTTCAATAAGGAGACCATGTATTCTTGAGGGTTACTTCGGTGACCGGTGTTGGAAGGGCTTTGAAGCCGAGGAAACTTACTCCTAAGTTTATTGAACCATATCAGATTTCGGCGAGAGTTGGACCTGTTACTTATAGGGTGGCGTTGCCACCGAAATTGTCAAATTTGCATGGTTTGTTTCACGTGTCACAACTTCGGAAGTATGTTACGGATCCGCCACATGTGATACCGATGGATGAAGTTAAGGTAAGAGATAATCTTACGGTTTAAGCATTACCAGAACGAATCGATGATCGGGAGGTAAAGCAGTTGAGAGGCAAGGAGATTGTCCTTGTGCGAGTGGTTTGGGGAGGAGCTGTCGGTGGGCATATGACTTGGGAATTGGAAAGTAGGATACGAGAGTCGTATCCGAATCTGTTCATTTGAGGTAAGTTTTTGAGGACGAAAACCTTTTAAGTGGGGGAGAGTTGTAACGCTCCGAATTTATTTAAATATTTTATTGAGAATGTGTGTTGTGGTGTGTGGAGAATAATATATATTATCAAATATAATTGTGATATTAAATTATATTTTGGTGGATAATTGTATTATTAGTTGATAAATAAAATAAAGGGAATAATAAGGGGACAAGGTGGTTAATTGGTGAAAGTAATAATGGTAAAAGGGGAAGATCATAAGTTGGGTCTTAGGGATTATGTTGGAAATAAGGAAAAGGTGAAAACATAATCGTATTTGGGAGAGAACAAGAACGATCGTGAAAAGGTGTGAAGAGGAGAAGAAGAGGAAAAAGGGTTTATTTGTGAAGAGCTCGTAAAGAAGAAGAATAATTTCTCTACGAAACCTAAGGTAAGGGTGAGATTCTTCCATCTTAAGGGTTTTATAATGGGAATTGGGTAGGTTGAGGATTAGGGATTGAGATTGTGGTGGATGGAGGAAGCATTAGGTTGGAATATGTGTTGTTGATCATTACTAGTTGTTAAATGTATGAATTAAATGGTGAATTTGTTGAATATTGTGGTTTTTGGTTGTTGTTGGTGCTGGATACATGAGAAATTCGTAGCAGGTTTGCGTGCTGAGAGCAAAGTTGAGATTTGCAAAATCGCATAGCTCGCTTAGCGAAAAGAGTCAGGGGGTTTGGTGCTTAGCGAGCTGTGGCCCTCTCTTAGCGAGCCCTGGAGCGTAAAAAATTAATTTTTAAATTCTGGAAAATTACGGAAAAATTATTTTCAATGCTTAGTAATGCCTAGGAACTGATGGGGTATAGTGGAGGTAGTGAAAGATGAGCTATACACTTAATTGTAGGGATAATTAGTGTGAAGTTGAATTAAATAGGATTGATGTGTTTGTTGTGGTTGTTGTTGTTGTGATGTTGTGCTTCATATGCTTATTAATGTTATACGAGTATATGATATGTTGTGTCGCATTGTTGTGATATGTGTTGAATTATATGATTATATGTTATGAAATGCATGATAATCGAGATGATGATAATTAGTAGTATATTGATCGATGTTGTGATATGTGGTTGCGTTGTTGTTGTATGTTGTAGTTGTTGTGAGTATGAATGTATGTCATTGATGTTGCATGACATGTTGCATAAGTTGTTTAACATACCAAGGTGGGGTATGTCGTTGTTGTGATGTTGGTGCGGTCATGAAATAGGGATCACACGTGGTCATGAAATAGGGGCCGAGGGTGTGATCATGAAATAGAGATCATGCTGGACTATGAAAGAGGGGTCGAGAGTTCCGATGGGAACTGTATCTTGAAATAGAAATCAGATTATGGTACCGCATGCATAGAGTCGAGTTGAGTCTCATTGCATAATTGTTGTGGTTATTGTATACGATGTTGTGGTTTATGTGTCGTTGTTGTATGTAATGTTGTTGAATAGTAGTTGTTGAGAAGCAGTGTAATTTTAGGATACTTATCTAATTCTTATTATATTATCTTTATGATTTAAGTATTTAACCCCTTCTATTTGAATGTTACCCCCATGTTGGTAACGTGCAGGTGAGCAGGATAAGTCGAGTGGTGGTCAGTGAAGTCGCATTACTTCTCGTCTTTAGGGTGTCAGCTCTAATACGTCGCTTTGGGCGTTGGGTCGACATTGCTGTTATTTATTGTTTCTTTTGAAAAACAATTTTGTAGCTGAAGTTGAGTTGTGCTGGTTTAAAACTTATTTCCACTGCATGTTGAACAAATATTTTTGAAAACGTATAAGTGAGTCGTTTATGAAGTTGATTGTGACACTTAATTAAAAGTTGAAAATTTTACTCTGATTTTATTAATATTTCAGTGGGGTGATTTGGGTGTTACAATACCGATGAATGAAGTTGAGGTAAGAGATAATCTTACGGTTGAAGCATTACTAGAACGAATTGACGATCGGGAGGTAAAACAGTTGAGAGGCAAGGAGATCGTCCTTGTAAAGGTGGTTTATGAAGGAGCTGCCGATGGGCATATGACTTGGGAATTGGAGAGCCGGATGCGAGAGTCGTATCTGAATATTTTTGCTTGAGGTAAATTTTCGAGGACGAAAACCTTTTTAGTGGGGGAGAGTTGTAACGCCCCAAATTTTATTTAATTATTTTATTTCGAAATGTTGTGTTGTGGTGTATGAAGAATAATAATATATTATTGAATATAATTTTAATTTGAGGATTATATTATGGTGGATATTATTATTATTATTATTATTAGTGAATAAGTTAAATGGAATAAAATACGAGATGAGGGGCAAGGTGGTCTTTTGGTGAATTTAGTGAGGATAAGAGTGGAAGTCCCTAGGTTGGTCTAAGGGATTAAGTTGCAAAAAGAGGAAAAGGATCGTATTCTGAGAAAAGGGAAGAACAGTCGTGAAAGTTGTGAAGAGAAGAAAAAGAGGAAGGGGTTTGATCGTGAAGAAGAATTCACGAGGAAGAGAAATTCTCGTCAAAAACCAAGGTAATGGTGGGATTCTTCCATCTCTAAGAGTTTTATAATGGGAATTGGGTGGGTTGAGGATTAGGGATTGATGTTTTGGGGAATTGAATAAGAATTGTGTTGATTAGTTAGTATTTGTTGTTGTTAGTTGATATTTGCATAAATTAGATGGTAAAATGGGTGATTGCTGTGAATTCTGGATGATATTGATGTGTTGATAAAATGGTTTTTCGTAGCAGAATGAGTGCTGAATGCAGAGGTGCAATTTGCAAAATCGTAGAGCTCACTTAGCGAGCAAGTTTGTTGTGGAAAAGTTAAGAGTCAGTGAATTGCTCGCTTAGCGAGCAAGGACCCTCGCTGAACAGGACCTGGAGCGTGAAAAGTTGATTTTTAATTCCGAAAAATTCCTTAAAATTACTTAGATGAATTAGTAATGCTTAGGAATATATGTGGTGTAGTTGGAGGTAGTAAAAGAGAGGTTATACACATAATTGTAGGGATAATTAGTATAACTAGAAAATAAACATAGTTGATTATGCTTGTTGGCCTTGTGGTCGTTGTGATGAATTGTTGTTATTGTGATAAAGTGCATATGGTTGTTGTTGATGTATGTGTATGAATTATGATGTTTTTTCGTTATGGTAGTTGAAGTTTATTCATGTAGTTAAATGTTATATGCATGATGTTGATGATAATGGTGGTGATAATGAACCGTTGCATGTGATTGGTGTTGTGATGAGTAGTAGTATGTGAGTTGTTGTTGATGTTGTATGATGTAATCGTTGCATATATGCATGTATGTCATTGGTGTTGCATGATATGTTGCATGATATGTTGCATAGTAGGATAATATACCAAGGTGAGGTATGTTAGTTGTGAAGATGTTGGTGCAGTCATGAAATAGGGATCGTACAAGGGTGTGATCATGAAATAAAGATCATATTGGACCTTGAAATAGGGGTCGATGGGTGTGAGCATGGAATATGGATCATACTAGACCATGAAAGAGGGGTCGAGAGTTCTGACGGGAACTGGATCTTGAAATAGAGATCGGATATGGTACCACGTGCATAGAGTCAAGTAGGATCTCATTGCATGATTGTTGTTGTTGTTGCATATGTTGTTGTTGTTGTTGTATGTGATGTTGTTGTATATGATATTGTTGTTGTATATGATGTTCGTTGTTGACGTGTGATAAGTGCAAATTGTACGTATTTTTGTATATAAGATTTGTTGCACTTATCGATACTTTTTGTTAGAAATATTCAAATAAACCCCTTCTTTGTTTGTAAATATGTTTACCTTACATTATAGTGTATATATTACGTTATCTTATAAATAACATCGAATTAAATTATTTTCCATTTATTTTTGTAGGTTTTAAATCATTTATATTAGAGCATTGTTAAATAGAGCATTGAATAAGTTTTCCAACGCTTTGAACCGGGCGAAAATCGAAGTTACGGTTCAAAAGATATGAAGAAAACAATTTTTGGATTTTTGAACTTCCAGCAGGTTTTTTGCTTAGCAAGCTGTAAGGCGGTTTAACAATTTTTTAGGTCTCGCTGAGCGAGCCCTGCGATCATGACAACTTTTATAAAGGGAAAAATAGATTTTTTAGGTTATGGTTTGGGTATTTTTTGCTCCCACTCTATCAAACGTCATTTCTTCATAGATTTAGCTTAGAAAACAACATTGGAGCTTGCATTTGGATGATCCGGAGTCGAATCTCTCGTAGATTGGTATTGACAAACCAAGAAATGTTTGGTTCCTCTTCTTCTCTTCTCTTTGTAAATTCTATTTGTTGAGTATTGTATAGTTACTATGAACATATGTATCTTTGTTGATCATAATAATGTATAAATCTGCTTTACAAATCATTATCGATCTCTTCCTTGATCTTTTTGCATTTATGTTTGGATTTGGTTTATGTTAGAGATAAACATCACAAATCTTGGTTAGGGATGGATATTTATTTTCTAGATGCTAGAGATAGATTTAGATAATAATCTTTATGGTGTCAGAACTTAATGTCTTCCGTGTTTCGAGGCGTCTTGCGCGAAAGTGACGACGAGAGTGATACAGTTGCTCTCTCAACTCTGTGTGCCAGAGATGGACACGGTTGTGAGCGATGCTGGATGATTTTGATGAGTATTGTAGTAGAGTGAAAATGATCGATAAATTTATGTTTGTGACGAGTCAATTATATACATGCTTGATAAGTTTCTTTTCTCTGAAGAATTTATACTTTTTATGTTCTTATTTACTTTCCCGCATTTACCTTAAAACTATTTTAATCCAAACTCATAAATTTAGATATTGTCGAATGGCAGTTCAATAGAACCGATCTCTGTGGATACGATAAATTCCCGGAAAAATACTTCCAAGACTTTTGTTGCTTGCTGTTGTACCGCATTCCAACAAAATGGCACCGTTGTCGGGGATTGGTTTAAATATTGAATTGCATCGCGATAGTTTCGATGTTTTTGAGTTTTGCATATAATGTCCATATTGTGTATAATCTTATTTTAAACTTTGCTAACATACTTGTGCACATACATACTTCGATACTTGTACATTTTACCCGAGGTGTATACACTTGTTATGTTTAATGTTTGTTCAAGTGTTTGGTTAGGACATTTGCTTTAGGTTTGCACGGTGAGGCATCACCATGGCATGACGGGAGGAAGTTACTAGCTAAGCACAGTAAAGGCGTCGAGCTTACGATGTAAAACAAGCATTTTTTTTAATCATTTTTGGTCTGTTATTACTTTTGTATTATAGCATAGGTAGTGTGGTGAACATTCATTAAGCAAGTTGTACTCAGATTGTTTGTAAAATTCTCAAATCTTCACTTTATAACTTGTTTAATTCATTTTCACCCAGTCTTTCTGAACCAATTTTTTGTATTTGAGTTTGTGTAGGTGTTACGTGGAGGCCTACACCAGAACAATGTTGTTGTACTGGTTTTTTCCTAGTTCTGGTGTAGCTCGTTGAGCGAGCATACCCTCGTTAAGCGAGCCTTGTTGTGCTGAGCCAATGAATTCTTTTAATTGTTCACTTGGCTTTTCCTTCTTCCACTTCCACCAAGGCCTTATACATTAGTAACTATTAGTAATTTTTCTAATTCTTTTGTTGATTGTTTGGACTCAAATTTTGGCTCGATAACTTGAAGTCGCATTTGTGATTTTTCAAGTTTGATTGTTTCAACTTGCGAATGCGTGGTAATTATAATGTTTAAAGATTTGTACACGTTCAAGGTATGTGTTTATTGCTTTCTAGACTTTAGCATATTCATGATACTTAGACTTTTTACAACTTCCATGACATTCATTCTTTTGTATACTTATTCATTTTGTGAATCACTTTAGTTCCCATCCTTTTTGTGAGAAAGCCTTCCATTACCATATATGCTCGGAGTACCAACATTTTTATTTTAACTGGATTTCATTATGTTTAATCTTTTGTTTGTGTTGTTTATATGAAAGCATAAAAATGATAAAGGCATTTTTGTTTCATATTGATCATAACTACCTAGCCAAATAGTCAAATTACCATGTGAGTGTGTGCGCATTTGTTAACCCCTTTGAGCTTTGTCAATATCCGTATTTCGTGTGAACTTGATGCTTGTCTATGAGTGTTAGTTCTCTTTTTGTATGGATTTTGATTCTTTTTTCTTGAACCCTCAACCATGACTTATGGTTTGAATTTTTACCTTGCCTTAGAAAGTAGGGAGTATTCACGCCTTGATGTTGGTTGAATTCAAGTGGGGGAGAGCAATGTTTGCTCACTTATGTTGTTGGTTTCTATGAGGTTGTGAAAAAGAAAAGAAAAAAAATTGAAAAGAAGCTTTGAAAAAGAAAAAACAAAAGGAGTAGAATAATGTTGTGCTAATAAGTTCTATTGTGTTTGGTGTAAAATTTGGGATGAAAGAAGAAGTTTGATTGGAATTCTCTGTTTGAAACTTTGTGAGTTGATCACTCCCTTAGGTTTAGGCAAGTTTTTGTTTCAATTAGCTTTAGGAATTATCCCTTGTTTGTTCACCCGACCGTATTACAGCCCTGTAAGTCCTTTTGATTCTTGATTTTGTGTTTTCAACATGATTTTTGGATGATTTCATAATTTAGTCTTTTGTTTGCAAGATTGTTGTGTGAGTAAAAAAAATCCCTCATTTTGTGTTTTTCATCTACCGATGATTGTATGTTAGGTGTGATTCATTTGTGAACTTGTATTGTTTTAGAATGTTTGGCATGACTTTTGTATTTAGCATTTATTTTGTGATTATATTATCGTTGAAGTTTAGTGGTAAGTATTTACTTTGTGTGTATCATTTTCGATTGAACTATTGTATTTGTTTTCCGTTTTCAAAACTTGTTGATTCGTGATTCTTGGATAATCATCTTTTGTTCCTTTAGTGTCTGGTTTTGTTTGAGGACAAACAATTATGTAAGTTGGGGAGAGTTTGATAAGTGCAAATTGTAGGTATTTTTGTATATAATATTTGTTTCACTTATCGATACTTTTTGTTAGAATCATTCGAATAAACCCAGCTTTGTTTGTAAATATGTTTACCTTACATTATAGTGTATATATTACGTTATCTTATAAATAACATCGAATTAAATTATTTTCCATTTATTTTTGTAGGTTTTAAATCATTTATATTAGAGCATTGTTAAATAGAGCATTGAATAAGTTTTCCAACGCTTTGAACCGGGCGAAAATCGAAGTTACGGTTCAAAAGATATGAAGAAAACAATTTTTGGATTTTTGAACTTCCAGCAGGTTTTTTGCTTAGCAAGCTGTAAAGCGGTTTAACAATTTTTTAGGTCTCGCTGAGCGAGCCCTGCGATCATGACAACTTATATAAAGGGAAAAATAGATTTTTTAGGTTATGGTTTGGGTATTTTTTGCTCCCACTCTATCAAACTTCATTTCTTCATAGATTTAGCTTAGAAAACAACATTGGAGCTTGCATTTGGATGATCCGGAGTCGAATCTCTCGTAGATTGGTATTGACAAACCAAGAAATGTTTGGTCTCTTCTTCTCTTCTCTTTGTAAATTCTATTTGTTGAGTATTGTATAGTTACTATGAACATATGTATCTTTGTTGATCATAATAATGTATAAATCTGCTTTACAAATCATTATCGATCTCTTCCTTGATCTTTTTGCATTTATGTTTGGATTTGGTTTATGTTAGAGATAAACATCACAAATCTTGGTTAGGGATGGATATTTATTTTCTAGATGCTAGAGATAGATTTAGATAATAATCTTTATGGTGTCAGAACTTAATGTCTTCCGTGTTTCGAGGCGTCGTGCGCGAAAGTGACGACGAGAGTGATACGGTTGCTCTCTCAGCTCTGTGTGCCAGAGATGGACACGGTTGTGAGCGATGCTGGATGATTTTGATGAGTATTGTAGTAGAGTGAAAATGATCGATAAATTTATGTTTCTGACGAGTCAATTATATACATGCTTGATAAGTTTCTTTTCTCTGAAGAATTTATACTTTTATGTTCTTATTTACTTTCCCACGTTTACCTTAAAACCATTCTAATCCAAACTCATAAACTTAGATATTATCGAACGGAAGTTCAATAGAACCGATCTCTGTGGATACGATAAATTCCCGGAAAAAAACTTCCAAAACTTGTGTTGCTTGTCGTTGTACCGCTAACCAACAAGGTGTATGTTGTGGAAGAATATGAGGTTGTTGTGGATAGGATGTGGTTGTAAGGTATTGGTAGAGAAGTGGTTTCTTATTTCTGATACTTGCTAATTATTATTATATTACTCTTTTGTGGTGTAAGTATCTCACCCCTTCTGCTTGAATGTTAACCATATGTTGTTAACATGCAAGTGAGCAGGATAAGTCGAGTAGAGGTCAGTAAAGTCAGAGTACTTCGTGTTGTTAGGATTTTGGCTCTGATACGTCGCTTTGGTTGTCGGGACAATGATGTTTTTGTTTATTTCTTTAAAAATAATATTTTTGTAATTGAATTATGACTGAAGTTGCTTTAAGAATATTTTCCGCTGCATGTTGAACAAGAATTTTTTGAATACGTGTCATTGAGCCAAATTGTTTTTAAAGTTGAATTGTGACACTCAAATATTTAGTTGAGAAAAATTTACTCTGATTTTATAAATTATTTCGTGGGGTAATTTGGGTGTTACACCGCCCATTTTGATATGACCAATAACATGTTCATCCTTTTACCTCTATATGTTCGTTACTAATTAGGCGGTGAGTTTAATGCTCGTTCAAAAGAAAAATAAAGATGAGCGACCTTTCTATTTCGTGAGAATTTTTTTATGGGCGTTGGGGCCCGATATCATAATATTGAAATACTTTCCCCGAAGGTCTTGATAATTGCAAGAAAACTCATACCCTATATTGATTCTTAATTCTAAACTTTTTCTTCTTTAATATTTCTTATTTGATAAGTTTTTGTATTCATCAAAACTAAACTAAGATAGATGATGACCATATTCTTCAAAATCTCGCCCTTTTTGATAATGAAAAAATATATTGATGAAAAGTTTTTGTTTGACATTTGATGTCCCCCCTATCTTGTATATCTCCCCCTTTATTTTGCAATGCATGCTTTGTCTTTGCTATCATGAAATTTTACAAAAACAACCATTCTTCTCCCTATTATTGACATTATCAAAAAGAAAAAGAGTAAAATCCAAAGTAAAGTAATATAGAGAATATATACACCATATATTAAAGTACTTATCTTCTTCACAATGATTTGATGTCAATGTTGATGCTATTCTGAAGTGACCATGTTGATACCAATGATATGCTCTTTGAAAGTGTCAATCTTTTTCAAATCATCTTTAATAAAATGAAATTTATGATCTCCCCATATCATATGATCTTATTGTATCTTGAAAAACATATCTTAATTTAACAAAATTAGCATATGGTCTTCAAGTACCTACATAAACAATTAATAATACTTCCTATGTACATAATATTCTCGGGTCTTATTGGGTTAGTTTCTTTCCTTACCCATACATAATCTCCACTAGGAAAACCAAAGTTTCTTATGTAGCAAGTATTAAGAGTATGACCTTTTGTATTGCAATAAAAACATGTAGGCTTAAAGAAATTCTTATATTTAGAGACATAAGAATTATTTAACGTAAGTCTTCTTAGGATGAATTACAAGTTGAACTTTCTTTGACTCCTCATTGTTGAATTTATTGATAGCCTTAATAAAGATAGTTTGACTTGTACTTGGTTTATCAAATTTAGAGTATCAAAACCAACATTTATCATCAGAGTATCCTGGTTTGTTTAACATATTTTCTAGACCAAGTTGAATTTTCTCACATTTTTTTAAGACTTGGTTCAATTCAACAATTTTTTTATTCAAGTATTTCACATTTATTACATACTAAATTTTTAACTTTTACTAATTCCAGTTTATGTCATTAACTTTACTTTCTAGAGATAAAATTATTTTCTTTTGTTTCGAACATGTTCTAGAAAGAGTTAAACATCCCACATGCAATTCAAGGAAAGTATTATGCAATTCATCATAAGTTGGTTCAAGATAACTAACCTTATTTTCTTCATCATCGGAATGGCGTGAAGTTATTAATGTCATTTGTGCTTGTTATTCATCTAAAAAGGAACTTATCTCATTGTATTGCCATGTCGCATATGTTTTTTTTCCTTTTATCCTTCATGTTGTTGACTTTGATATTCTTTTGAAGATTATGACACTCACTTTTGGCACGATCTCTTCTTCCACATTCAAAACAAGTAACTATCTTTCTTGAAGTTCGTGATTCTCTTTGACTACTTTCCTTTGTCTTCTCCTTTCATTAAAAAAAATTCAAATTTTTTTATTAGTGCATTATCTTCATCATCTTTGGATTGATTCTTCTTCTTTACTACCATGTTTAGACTTAAAATCAATAGATTTTACTTTAACTGTACGCCCTTCATGATTCTCCAATTTATCACAATCTAACTCATATCTTGCCAACTGATTAACTTCCATTTCACATTCTTGAAGTCTTCCTAGGCATGGCAACAAAGCCCGTACCCGCAGGTACCCACCCAAACCTGCCCCGAAGTTGACGGGGAAAACCCGCTTTGACTGGGTTTGAGTTTTCTCCGATTAAAAAATACGGGGACGGGTCGGGTAATGGGGTCACTAGTACCCACCCCGAACTAGTCCCCGAACCTGCCCCATTTATTTTATCATGTACAATATTATCTAGTTTTGTTAATTTTAAATATTAAATATGTTGTCAATATTTTGATATTTTGATATTTGTTAAATTATTTAAAATATTTGAAATGTATGTATGCAATTTTTTGAGATTGTTTTATTTTATTATTTATAATGTAATTTTATTTTGAAAAAAATAAATATTTCTATCGAAAAAAATTGATTTTACTAAATAGATGGTGGCGGGACGGGATACCCGAACTCGACCCAAACCCATTTGGAACGAGTTTGGGTTTTAATTCTCCATCCTCGTTTGGGTTTGGGGTGGGGAACGAGGGTTGTTTGGAGATTCGAGTTTGGATTTGGGGGAGGTAAAAACCGCCCCTGACCTGCCCCGTTGCCATGCCTAAGTCTTCCAAATATGTAGCCAACGGAATTTTCTAAAGACTATTCTTTTCAGATAGTGCCGCCACTTTTGGTTTCCATGATCTAGTCAATGATCTAAGGACTTTTAAGTTTAGTTTATTTTTGGTGATGACTTTTCTAAGAACATCCAGGTGATTAGTTAGGACATCAAACCTTTTCTGCATATCAAGAATACTTTCATGTGGTAGCATTATGAATAATTCATATTCTTGATATATTCTGTTCAATTTTGACCTTTTGACTTCTTAGATTTTTTCATGCGTCACTTCCAATGTATCCCTAATTTCTTTGGTTGTTTTGCAATTTGATACTCGGAAAAATTATTTCATTCCTAATGTCGATGCAAGTATGTTCTTTGTCTTTTTGTTATACAACACTTTCTTCTCGTCATCATTATTCCAAGAGCCTTTCACCGTTGGTTCTTCTTATCGTTTATGATAATTATAAGAATGTATGACCCATTTTCAATAACATCCCATATATTTTTCTTTTCGTGCTTCTAAGTACATTTACATTCAAATCTTCCATAATTCATAATATTCACCAATAAAACATGATGGTTAGTTGTTGTTGCTATTATATCTCCAAACTGGTTTTACAAAAGCCATACCTACCTGGATCAAGGAGCAAGTTACCTTAACCTGCTCTGATGTCAATTGTAACTAAAGAGTGCATCCTAAGACCTGGGGGGGGGGGGGGTAGAGGTTGGAGGGATGAATTATGTTTTATGATTTTTTCTCGTTATCTTGCAAATGATCTTTCCTTTTTATTTTTCTGGAGATATGATGATGAACTTAGAACAAAAAATGTAGAAAAATTAATAGCAAAAAAGTAAACGACACAAAGATATATCATGTTTTTACTTTCTAGATAAGGGTATTTGAGTCCCTTCACACCCCATTGTCGCTCCCTGGATTTCCATCCTGGTACAAACGCGAAAGTGGCGCGGAAAAGGGGTAGAGTCGCCAACCAAGCATTTTTATCCCGAAGGAACGGGAATGGTAATGCTGCACAAACCAAAGAAAAGAAAGGGAATAACACAGGTCCTACAAACCAAAGAAACTGGGTTCGGGAGTCGGTTACGACCTGGGAAGGTATTAGCACCCCAGATCGTCTGTCGTACCCGACGGGATCCATGCTTGCAAAGAAACTATTTCAAAGGGTAAAAGAATGAAGCCACTGCAAAAGAAAAAGAACTAGATCTGGAGAAAAGAAAATAAAGGGGAAAATGTAGGGAAAATAAAAGAGTGCTTGAACGGACCCTACCCCGCTGCCTACATACGTCATCTAGATATGAGGATCAGAGACGCCGTAGTTCCCCTAACTAGGGGTGGAAATATTACTTGTGAATTAAGGCTTGAACTGTCCATGTCAATGCTCAGGTGTTGCAGACTCGGACGACGAGTGCGTTACCGTCTTGCAAAGTGACAAGTAGGAGAAAGTTCGTACGTAAGGAGTGAGTGGGATACGAAAAGAAGCCCCAAAGGAGAGATGTTTATTCTTTGTCCATTGTTTTTTAGAAGTTTTTATTTGTGTGTCACAAGAAAGTGAATTTAAGCTCGTTCCCATGGAATGTGTACTTGCTACTACATTCCAAGATGGAACAATAGAACAAGCACACCAAGTAAGTAGAATTTATCCAAGACTTGTTTCCAAGGGTTAGGGCCTAAGCTCGCTAACTTGCTGAAGTTATTAAGTATCTTAGTGATTAAAATGAAGAAGTGTTTTTTTATGATTTTCTTGATGAAGATGGTCTCATGATCATACTTGTACATCATGTTAGACAAGCCCACACTATTCAAATATGGAATGAATATGAGTGCCCCATGGGATAAGGCTATACACAAGAGACCACTTCCATATTTATTAAGTTTTTTTTTAATTTTTGTATAAAGATGAGAAAGAGAGAACTAAAAAGGATCTTTAAAGGTAAGAAGTCTAATGGGGAAAGACTAATCCTAAAGTTATCATGTAAGGAGGGCCCTAGGTTAGTGCGGTTTGAATTATATCCTAATGAAGAAGAAGGAAAGAAGAAAAGAAGAAGAATAGGAGAAGAAAGCTAGAATACAACTTACTCCTCTAAAGGAGATAAGTTACTTCCAAAGGGGGAAGAAAAGAAGTTAAACAAGTGATGGCATAAGGCACATATCAATCAAAAGTTAAGAAAGCAATAAAGGAAAAAGAGAAAAGAATTGGAGATGTGGAATCACATCCATACCTCTTACTCACCTTAGCTCCTGAAATGATTAGAAGTATTCACAAATGATAAGAGAAAAACAACAAATTAGACCAAATGAAGTAAAGGCAAGCAAATGATCATATCAAACAATCACAAGCAGAACTCAAACTTCATATCCAAGCACTAAGACCAAGCTGTAGTTACAGAGATAGCCTAAGAGGGGGTTGAATTAGGTTATATGAAATTTTCTAGGTTATTTATCGGTGGATGGATTTTTCTCTTTTAAGTGTTTAAGAAACAAAAGCGGTAATGAGGAAAGTAAAAAGACACAAGGAATTATCCTAGTTCCCTTCACAATCCGAAGGTACATCCAATCCCCTTACACCTCGTAAGAGATTTTCACTATAGTTTCAGATCGTACAACCTATCACACCAAAACCGGTGAGGCCTACTATCTAACAACTATACATCAACAGTGTGCAAGAACAATCCTCTTGCAAGCACTAACCCTTACGTCCAACAATCCTGGATCACAAGTCGATACAAGAAATAATCTTTGAATTAGATGAAATGTAGAAATGTTAAAGTCTTGTAATATCAAGCAATGTTGATCTTCTCCTTTTATATTTCTCACTCACAAACAATGGATATTAGTGTTCACTAAAGTGTATGGAAAATGAATTTAGTGCACTTTAGAAAGTTTTAGATTTTGAGTAAGTGAAAGTTTCATAAAATTGTGTAGGAGGATGTTTAAAAATTCTGCACAAAAATAGTTTAAATATGATACAAGATACCTCTTGGAAAAGGTACAAAATGTGAAAGGATATCTCAATTCAGTTTGAAAAAACATAAGACAAAATTCAAAATTTGAATAAATCAATTTCTGGATTTTGAACAGTGGTAACCGGTTACTACCCCATGGGTAACCGGTTACTTGCTGTAACGTAAAAATATTTTTCAGAAAAAAGTTAAAGTAACTGGTTACTACCTACACGGTAACCGGTTTCTTGATCAGAAATCAGAAAAATTATTTTAAGATTAAGATCAGTAACAAGGCATGCACAAAGATTAGTTTTAGACAATAACAAGTGTGAGTGCATCCTAAATTTGAACACTTAATATACATTATTGGTTCATGAGAAATAAGTTATACCTTTCAATGAGAAACCTTGTATTTATGAACTCTTTTTGAATGGAGCTTTGAACGATCCTTTTTGCTTGCTTTCAAGACTTGATAAATTTGTTGTTATCATCAAAATATGATTTGAGAGGCTTGCTTATACACAAGCATACAACATCACATAAGAAATGGAACAGAAAGTCACAAACAACTAGCAGCAAAGTGTGGGAAAAAATGGATGAAGACATGAAATTAGGATGAGCAAACAAAGAAAACCTTAATAGGTAAAACCAAAACCACAACCTAAACATGTTTGACAAGTGCCTAAAAGAAAACTTAAACATCAATTGAAGGAAACAAAAACATGAGAAGTCAAGTGGGAGAAGTATGAAGAAGCTAGAGGTGAAGTGAAACATCCATATGAATGTGTAACCTAAAGCACAAACAACTCAAAGCAAACAAAGTTGTGACCCACATATAAAAACTAGGGACATATACACATGTTAAATGAACCTCAAACAACCTATAGGAGTTGGCATAAGTTCTCTCCTAACCTAATAAGCAAGCATACATAAAGGAAGAACTCAAATTAGAGCAAGCAAACAAGAAAATTCATATCAAATGGCAAAAGCAATCAAAAATTCTACAAATAAGCACAAAGGTTCCTCAAACTTATGAAATCATCATGCCAAAAGGAGAGGTTCACAAATAGAAGCAAACTATAGTAATGGAAGGCATACATGGCAATTAGGGTTTTGAACCTTACACTCAAAGCAACTTGACAAAATATAATCATACAAATCCTAAATATTATGAAATAAATCAAGCATCAACTTCATCATGTTATAAATCCAGAGAAAAAAGAACCAGATCCAAACTCAATTCAGTTTTTCAAGATAAAAATTATACAAGTCAGCATGTGAATTAAAAGAAATAAAATGAGGAAATTAAACTACACAATTAATTCAGTCACGAAAATAAAAAATAAATGGAAAATAAAAATGCACAAAATTAGAGAAAACTCAAACTAACATTCATGATTTTTTTTAGAGGCTCCTAACTATTTTTAAAAATTGAAAACCAAACAATTAATAAAAAGAAATAAAAAATAAACAAAGAGCAAATGAGGTGCAGTCAGCAATTGGAATCAGTTCATGTTGGTTTGGGCTCACAACATGGGGGCGTGGATAGCATATTAAGCCTAATGGATTCAGCGCATAATACGATTTGTTATCATGGAAATTCAATTAAATATGGAAAAAATAGAAAACCACTAGATCAAACCAACACATGAGATTAGGTTAACAAAAAAGCAAAGTCAACAGATCCATGTGGTGAAACGTGCGTGTCCAAGCTAACTATGGTGTAGTGTCACACATTTTGATTTATTCAGAAATTAAAACAATGGAGAGAACACGTGCTGGGGAGGTGGTGATTTTTATGTGTTGACACAATGTAAACTACTCAGATCAAGCATCCAATGGCCACAACATCATTTTCTTCAAATTCAAATACAAGAACAAATCCAGAAACCGGCGACCGGAGCCCTAGCTCCGGCGCCTGAAAACTCAAACCTATGAACAAATCATCACAGAAATGGATATAAAACTCCAGATCCAACAATTCAAACATGCTGATTTCAAATATCCACTTAGATTTTCAAATAGATCAAGGAGCAAAGTAAATAGAATAAGAACATATTCATACATCAAACTGAAATTCAATCACACGGTCTCATTTCTCAATCATTTTCAAAAGTAAACACATCATTGAACTTAGGGAATCATGAAGATCATTTACCATACAAAAAAATCAAGATCCAGATCCACGAATTTTGCACTTACCTGAAACTTGCAGTGATCGATTTAGCTTGAAAGAAGCCACCAAGAGATGCAGATCTTCTCTTTTAAGCTTCTCCTTGCAAAATAAATGCAAGAGAGTGTTGAATTTGACCTGGATCTAGAGTTCCAACTTTAACTGCACCTTGCTTGCACTTGATGAAATCTGGAGAATTAGTTTGAATGAGTAGTGGATTTGTGATTTATGGAGCTCAAGGATGAAGGATATGTGATTGGTTTTTGAAAGGAGTGAGTGTATGAGGAGATTCGAAGCAAAATGCTTGTGATGAAAAAACTTGAGAGTGGTGAAATGAGGAGCAATTATGATGATTCAAATCCCTAGCTCTCTTATATATGATGTAAGCTTTCAGTGATTAGGGTTTTAGGGAGAATGCACGTGAGAGGAGTGTGTATGGAGTGATTTTGCATTTTTGCATGAAGTGTGTGATTGCACTCATAACTAGTGATATTCCTCTCTCCTTGGCACATGCTGATCACACTTAATTCACTAATCCAAAAATGAATTAATCATGGCCCTTGGATGCTTGTACCATGCCTTTTGAATGAACTTGCATTTTTTGCATTTTGTGAAATACCATGCCTTCATGCACATGTTTTGTGAGTTCTCTTGGGAAAAAAGTATTTTGTGCAATGATTTATGATATTATGATCTCATTTTGTTCATAAATAAGCTTGAGAGTGGGTTACAAGTCATTTTGCAACATGGTAGAAAATTGCATTTCATGTAAAACCCTAAAAACATGCCAAATTCAAATGATCATAACTTCTTAACCACAAATGATATGGACAAGTTCTTGTACTTTTTGAAAATGTGAGATCATAACCTACAATTTCATGTTTGAATAAAATTCATTTGCATCCATCTTGATCATGAAAGAGGCTTTTGAATATTAGGGCAAAACTTGCTAAAAATGGAAACTTTCATTACAAGTCATTTGCCATAAATGGAAAGTCTTTCAAAAACTCTTGATTCTTGACCTTTGAAGTCAAAAAAGCTCCTCTTTGACCTTAAGAAGGTCCCTTGGCTTGAAAAATAGGATTAGAACCCTTGAATTCTCACAATTGACTTTTCAGATGCCCTGTTTGACCAATTTCTTCCTTTACAAGTAACTGATGAATTGACTGACTTCCTCAATGAGTTTTCTCACCAAATTTCATACCTAGGCTTCAAATATCACATAAAAGACTTTGACCACAAGAATTGATCAAATATACAAGGAAACCTTGCTCAAATGCAAAACCCTAATTCAGGATTCAACTGTGTAGGAGATTATTGCTTCCTTGATCTTCTAATGATCTTTCACCCTTATTGGCTCTTGTATATGACTTTGAGCTTGTATATGATATGAGGACACCTTGTGGAACTCTTGCACTGTCACTTGGCCTTTGTCTTGACTTGTATAACCTCAAATTTCCAGATGATTGATCATATGCCCTATGCTAGAACATGTGAGTGTCATGCTTCATTTTTCTATGCAAAATGCTAGGATATGGTATGCTTAAGATATGATTATGATATGCAAATGATGGTAAAAAAGGAGAGGGCAAATTTGGGGTGTTACAGCTTCCCCTTTTCAAGCAACTGTTAATCTGAAAAGGACAAAAGCAACGGCTGCCGGCCATTCGAGATGAACTGTGGTTGAATGCCAAGAAGAACCAGATATTTGCACTCTGGTGGAGAAGAAAATAAATGGGACATAAACCCAATCCAAGATAAAAACTGCTTGGGACCCTTGCTGTGATGAAGAGTAACTCAGTAACAAAGCCTTGTATAAATTCAACATCAAACATAGCAGACAAGCTCCCTTCACACAAACCTGTTATGCCAGGTGAATAAAATCTAGGACTGACGAGCCCTCTTCATATATCTTGTGTAGATATATGGTGCCTAAGACAGACGAGTCTTCTTCGGAAAACCTGTTACGTCAGGACCGGTAGTGCACTTAAAGCCTGTGAGATAGACATGCACGATCAGGATAGACGAACTCTCTTCATATACCTTGCAAAGATATATAGTTCCAGGACGGATGAGCCCTCTTTACAAATCTTGCTTAGATGTGTGTTACTTAAGACTGACGAGTCTTCTTCGGATAACCTGTTACGCCAGGACCGGTGGACATTTTGACGTTTAATCCCACCGCCAGGACTTCGAACCTCTTCAATACGGACGAGTATTGGATGATCATCAAGGAAACATGGACGAGTGCCCTAAGTCAATGATATAGACGAGTATCAGACGACGATCAAAGAAACACGGACAAGTGCTTCAGGAAATGATACGGACGAGTATCAGCCACTGATACGGACGAGTATCAGAAAGGTATCAAACACGGACGAGTGTTTGCCAAAATATAACGCAGATGAGCGTTAAAGACGATACGGACGAGTGTCGGAAAGGTAACAAACATGGACGAATGTTTGTCAAAAGATAACACAGACAAGTGTTAGAGACGATACATACGAGTATCAGAAAGGTATCAAACACGGACGAGTGTTTATCAAAAGATAACACGAACGAGTGTTAGAGAAGATACAGACGCGTATCAGAAAGGTATCAAACACGGACGATTTTTTATCAAAAGATAACACAGAAGAGTGTTAAAGACGATACGAATGAGTATCAGAAAGGTATCAAACACGGACGGGTGCTTGAAACAATGCGGACGAGCATAAAAAGAATATCAAACATAGACGAGTGATTGAAAGCTTAGGAACTAACACAGACGAGTTTTATGTGTGATACAGACGAGTATCAATGAAACGCTTAATTTGCAAGGAGAGTGGCAACTCTGTAAGGGATAACACTTTTTTGTAGAACATTTTGCTGAGGAACAAAAGTCATGATGCTCTGCCAATGCTTGACTCTGGTTGAGGAAACGGACAACTGCCTGCGTTGTCACAAGGGCCAAAAATAAATTGGCAACCTCCTGGGGAATATTTCAATGATAGCTACGTCCCAATCATGAAACTATGCAGGGAACTGACGATCTTCCGACTCGGCTGGGGAGATACTTGGTTAAATAACCCTTGCTGGGAAATGGATTCTGACATTCTGAACCCTGTGGGGAAATGCAAGGCTTTCAGCTACCTGCTGGGAATACTTCATTGTTGACTCCGCTTGAAGGAGAGAATTGTTCAACTAAACTTGAAGTTCTACTGGGGTTAACATTTCCACCTTGACTCAGCTAGGGAAAGGCTAAATGGGAACAAACCCTCATTATCTGCAAACCCGCAACAATAAAAGTGCATCCATATGCCCCGAGAAATTACATGTCATGAGTTAATCATCACATGTCACTTGTCGTTCAAAGTATTTTTAGATGTTTTCCTTTCGCACGTCATTCATAAAGCCAACAAGTTTATATGCAATGTTCTTTTACCAAAAATTCAGGACATTTTTGCAAACAAAGCAAATAAAAATAGGAGACAAAGACTAAGATTCTTGACTGAATATTCTTTTATTGACGAGCCTCTTAATAGGCGAGAATTTACATCAGGAAGCGACCACCTGGAAAGAGGTAGTCACCATAAAATTGATAAAAAGAAACTATCCTAATGGCAATGTACACGACATTCCAATGAGTTTCCTTTCTGCTATGACCAGTATATCTTCACGATTTTCCGTTCCTACCTTTGCCTTCTGAAGAGGAAGATGAGACTGATTCTTATCCTTCGGATATTGCCAGATTAAATAAGACGATGATGTGGTATAGAGTACCTGAATCATAGTCATTCACTTATTTCATTATTTTTCATGGATCGCCCTTTCAGGGTTTCAATCCACCGGGATACCCTTTTTTTCCTGAGCTGTCCAATGTGGCTTTTCAACTCAGCGGGTGTACACGTTTTATTTATTTATTTTCCCTAACTTTTTCCCGAGCTTTTTATTCTGTTTTTAGCTCGCCGGGATGCCCTTTTTTTTGCCTGGACTTTAATTCTGTTTTTGTGTCCAACAGGTCTTTTTATGCAAAGTATTTTTTTAACTGCGTCCGAGTTAACAGGGGATTAGAAGTCTTCACCATCCATAGTGGTGAACATCAGTGCTCCACCAGAGAAAACTTTCTTTACTATGAATGGGTCCTCATAATTTGGTGTCCACTTGCCTCTGTGATCTGAACCTGGAGGAATGATTATTTTGAGTATAAGCTCACCAACTTGGTACTCCCGAGTGCGTACTCGCTGATCAAATGCTCGCTTCATTCTCCTCTAATAAAGCTGACCATGACACATAGCTACTAATCTCTTTTCATCAATTATACACAATTGGTTATATCGGGCCCGCACCCATTCAGCCTCATCAAGCTTGACGTCCATTATCACACGCAAAGAAGGAATTTCCACTTCCACAGGTAAGACTACCTCCATACCATATACTAGGGAAAACAGAGTTGCCCCAGTAGACATCCTGACTGACGTACGGTACCCATGCAATGAAAACAGTAACATCTCATGCCAATCCTTATAAGTGACGACCATCTTATGCACAATCTTCTTAATATTCTTGTTTGCTGCCTCAACCGCACCATTCATCTTTGGTTGGTAAGGATAAGAATTATGGTGTTGAATTTTGAAGTCCCGACACAATTATGCCATCATTTTGTTATTCAAATTGGAACCATTATCAATAATGATTCGCTCGGGAACTCCATATCTTCAAATGATATCTCTTTTCAGAAATATGGCCACCATTTGGCGAGTGACATTGGCATAAGATGCTGCTTTAACCCACTTAGTGAAATAGTCGATTGCGACTAATATGAAACGATGGCCACTCGAAGCAGTAGGCTCTATTTTCCTGATCATGTCAATGCCCCACATAGAAAATAGCCAAGGAAATAACATGACGTTGAGCGGGCTTGGAGGTACATGCACCTTGTCTGCATAGATCTAACATTTATGACATTTGCGAGCGTATGAACAATAGTTTGCATCCATTGTTAGCCAATAATACCTTGACCTCAACAATTTCTTAGTCATTGCATGTCCCCCTGCATGAGTACCGAAAGATCCCTCGTGGACTTCCTGCATTAACATGTCTGCTTCCTGTTTGTCCACACATCTGAGCAAGACCATGTCAAAGTTTCTCTTGTATAGAAAACCATCAATGTTTAAGAAGAAACTAGCAGCAAGCTGCCTTAAGGTCTTCTTGTCATTGGAAGTTGCCCCAGCTGGATATTCTTTACTTTCCATGAAATGCTTAATATCATGATACCAAGTATTCTCATCAGACACCGCGTCTAAACAAAACACATAAGCTGGTACATCGAGCTTGGAGATGTCAATTTTGGGGACATAATTCCAACACATGACTTTGATTGATGAAGAGAGCATGGCCAATGCATCAGCAAATTGGTTTTCATCTCGTGGAATATACTGAAGCGTTACTGTTGTGAAGAACGTCAACAGTCTTCTGGCATAATCCCTATAAGGAATTAAGTGTTCTTAGTGTGTATACCACTTGCCTGTAATCTGATTTATCACGAGGGAGGAGTCTCAGAATATATCGAGGGTCTTAATCATGAGATTAATAGCCTCCTCTATTCCCATAATGCACGCCTCGTATTCCGCTTCATTGTTGGTGCAACCAAAAGTGATTCTGGCAACGAAGGGAAAATGAACACATTCGGGAGTAATGAGAACATCACCAACTCCAAGTCCATTGATATTGACTGCCCCATCAAACATCAACTTCCATTTGGATTCAGGGTCTGGCCCCTCCTCCGGAAGTGGTTCCTCGCAATCTTTTGCTTTGAGGTACATGATGTCCTCATCAGGGAAATCAAATCTCATTGGTTGATAATCGTCTTCAAGGGGTTGCTGTGCAAGATAGTCTGAAAGTATACTTCCCTTGATGGCTTTCTGAGAAGTGTATTGGATGTCGTACTCTATCAGCACCATCTTCCATCTAGAAACCCTTCTGGTTAACGCTGGTTTCTCAAAAATGTATTTAACAGGATCCATCTTTGAAATTAACAGGGTTGTGTGGGTTAACATGTATTGTCTCAGTCGATGAGCAGCCCATGCCAAAGCGCATCAAGTTTTCTCGAGCAATGAATAACGAGATTCACGGTCGGTAAACTTTTTGCTAAGGTAGTATATTGCATGCTCTTTTCGACCAGACTCGTCATGTTGGCCTAGAACACACCCTATTGACCCTTCTAGCACAGTTAAATACATGATTAATGGCCTTCCTGGAACTGGAGGCATTTGAATTGGAGGCTCCTGCAGGTATTCTTTTATCTTTTCGAATGCTCTTTGACAATCCTCATTCCACCTGACTGCCTGTTCTTTTCTTAACAATTTAAATATTGGATCACATGTGGCTTTTAGGTGAGATATGAATCGAGCGATGTAGTTCAATCTCCCCAAGAAACCACACACTTCTTTTTTAGTTCACGGTGCAGGCATGTCTTGTATTGCTTTGACCTTTGCAGGATTTACCTCAATTCCTTTTTGACTAACAATGAAACCCAACAATTTATCAGAACATACTCTAAAGGTGCACTTGTTTGGATTTAACCTCAAACGATACTTCCTCAGTCTTTCAAACAATTTCTTGAGGTTAACCAAATGCTCTTCTTTATCTCGGGACTTGGCGGTCATGTCATCTACATAGCATTCAATTTCTTTATGGATCATGTCATGAAAAAGAGTCACCATTGCTCGTTGATATGTTGCCCCAACATTCTTCAAACCAAAGGGCATGACCTTATAGCAGAACATTCCCCAAGGGGTAATGAACGTTGTCTTCTCCGTGTCTTCCGGCGCCATTTTGATCTGATTATAACCGGAAAAGCCATCCATGAAGGAGAATACCGAGAATTGAGTTGTATTATCCACCAATACATCAATATGAGGCAGTGGGAAATCGTCTTTTGAGCTTGCTCTATTCAAATCCCGATAATCAATGCTCATTCGGACCTTTCCGTCCTTCTTCGGTATAGGTACAATATTAGCTACCCAGGGTGGATAACTAGTCACGACAAGGAAACTGACGTCCCATTGCTTATGAACCTCTTCTTTAATATTCAAAGCCATGTCAGGACAGGTTCTTCTAAGCTTTTGCTTGACAGGAGGGAAGTCTCCCCTCAATGGCAGCTTATGCACAACGATGTCAGTATCCAAACCTGGCATGTCTTGATATGACCAAGCAAAGATATCCACATATTCTCGAAGCATGTCAATCAGTTCTTCCTTTAACTTGTCCTGTAGACTAGCCCCGATCTTAATTTCCCTCTTCACGTCTTCAGACCCAATGTTGATGACTTCAAGCTCTTCTTGATGAGGCTGAATAACCCTTTTCCTCTTGTCACAATAACCTGGCTAATTCCTCTGGGAGTTCACAATCTTCTTCAACCCCTTCATCAGCATGGTAGATTGGATTATTAAAGTCATACTTGGTCATAGCAGAAGAGTTATCAGAGAAATCCGGATGATTGACTCTACACAAGGGATGTGCTTATTTCAGATTATGCTTTTATGAAAACGAAAAAGACCAAAACAAAAGAAAAACATTGCCATTTTTATATTTTGTGAAAAATTTAAAAGAAAGAAAAGGAACGCAATTTATATGAAAAATGTCCTTTATTCATGGTAAAATTGACTGCATAGAATGCAATGGTGGCCCTACAATGGGTCCATACACCTTAGGCAGAGTGTAGGACTTGACATGCAAATGAATAAAAGGAAAACAAGAAAAATTACTCTGTTGGACCGGTAACTTGGATGATCTCCTCAGCAAACCAGTTCTGCAACTCTTCCCCGGGAGCACATGGGCACACCCAATTATCCAAATTACAGTCACTGTCAGCATCGTCATCCATGGCACACATATGATTGGGATCAATCATCTCAGCACTCGTGAAGTTCATTGCCTTGCTATTCTGGGACCATTCAGCCTGCCCCGGTTGGTAACCAATACCAAACTTATCATCCTTATTCTCAACCTCTAGCAACCTGCCCCAGCCCTGGGCCTGCCCCGATTGTACCACTTCTTTATCTTGCTTATACAAAGAGATAGAAGTTCCCTCTTTTTCACTGCTTTGGAACATGGAGGTGGGAGAGACTGAGCTAACATTTACTGCTTCAAACGCCTGGCACAGGGATTCATGGATTTCACCATCCATCTCAACATACTTAAATGTAGACAAATGGATAACAAAAATATCCTCCTCGCCACAAACAGTAACCACATGTTCGTCCACCACATACTTTAGCTTCCGGTGAAGAGTAGACATCACGGCTCCCGCATCATGAATCCAAGGATGTCCCAACAAACAGCTAAGCTGACTGAATGTCCATCACATAGAAAATACATTTAAACACCTGTGACCCTATCTTCACTGGTAACTCCACTTCCCTGAAAATAGACCTCTGGGAGTCGTTAAAAGCCTTTACAACTAAATCACTGGGTCGGAGAATAAGACCATCAACCTCCAATTTCATCAGGGCCTTCTTTGGCAGCACATTTAGGGAAGAACTTGTGTCAACCAGAACGTGTGACAGAACAATGCCTTTGCACTCCATTGTGATGTGCAAAGCTTTGTTATGGTTCCTTCCTTCAATTGTAAGGTCTCTGTCAGTAAACCCTAGCCCATGGGTAGCATTTACGTTGGCCACTACTGCTTCCAATTGATTAACGGTAATCTTCTGAGGCATGTATGCCGACTGCAACACTTTCAACAGAGCTTCCCTATGTGCTTGCGAGCAAATCAACAATGATAATATGGAAATCTTGGATGGCGTTTGGTTCAATTGCCCCACTATCTTATAATCGCTTTTCTTTATTATCCTCATAAATTCCTCTACTTCCTTCTCAAAGACATTCTGATCAGCAGTCGGGGTCACAACCTCCTCGGTAGCTACTAGTTTGCCTTTAGCTCTGACAACTGCTTCAGCTTCGTCGTTGTTCCAGAGAGTCTGTGGAGTAAACAATCGCTCACTTCGAGTGAAGCCACCCAAGCCTCCAACATTGGCAACATCAGGATTTATCGTTACTGGCTTATCTTCTACTTTTTGTCCTTGTACATAAACATCTGAACCATAATGCCACGACACAACTTTATCATCATCATATGGTACGGGACCAGGCACAGTAATTGTAACAGGACTAACTTCCTGTGGAACAAAGATGGTAACAGGTTCCCTCCGGATTGGGACTGACATATTAGCAGGGTCATAGAAGATGGTCACAGTAGAGACACTGTCACTTTGTTTGTTAACTTTGTCAAACTGTAATGACCCTTCATTTATCAAACTTTGCAGCCCAGCTCTTAATTTATCACAGCCATTAACAGAAACCTCACATTCTTCACAATCAAAATCACATCCAGGAAACACATATCCTCTTAACAACCTTTCCTTCACAAACAAGAGGGGGGTCTGCACCACTTTTACATCCAGAATCAAATTCAAATGCTCTCCACTTTCAACAACGTCAATCCTAGCCCCACCATGAATTAGGATAAGATTAGAGGTAACATTCGGTGGTGGTGCAAAGTTAATAGCCTTTGAATCTATCAAGGATTGAACTTTGTTATGCAGTGCCCTGCATTTTTCCGTTGAGTGTCCCGGAGCACCCGAGTGGAAAGCATATCTAACATTGACATCATATCCTAGTGGAAGATCACCCGGTGGTGGTGAAGCCAACATCCTCAATTGTATCATGTTCAAGTCTATCAACCTCTGTAGTAGTGTTGTATAGGTCATCGGAATTGCTTCGAAAACACGATCAGCAGGGTGAGGTTGACGTTGTTGGTATGACCTATGTTGATAATTGTTGCGTTGTTGTTGTGGTTAAGGAGCAGGACTTGTTGGTATAGTGACAACTACCACTTGGTCATATGAATTCAAGTATCCACGACCCCTTCCTCTTCCATAGACAACATTGATTTCTCCTTCTCTTCTTCTTTGAGGGCCAACAAAAGGCTTCCTCGCTCCAGAAGAACTTCTAGCCCCATTGTCCTGAATCTTGCCCATCTTCAATAGAGTTTCAACCCTCTCGCCTGCTATAACAATATCATTGAATTTGGTCGCCGAGCATGACGCTAAACGTTCAATGAATACTCCTTGAAAAGTACCCATGAACATGTCTGCCATCTCGTTTTCCAACAGTGGAGGTTGCACCCGGGCAGCAAGCTGACGCCATCTTTGAGCATACTCTTTAAAAATTTCTTTTGCATTCTATGACATGCTTTGCAACTGTGTGTGATTGGGAGCCATGTCCAAGTTATATTGATATTGCTTAACAAATTCCTCCGCCAAGTCTTTCCAGCTTCTAACAGTAACCCTGTTTAACTTCATATACCATTCCAAAGACGCCCCAATGAGGCTATCTTGAAAGTAGTACATCCATAGCTTTTCGTCGTCCGTGTGGGTAGCGATTCTTCTAAAGATAGATTGAAGATGAGTTTCTAGGCATGTAGTGCCATTGTACTTATCAAACGTTGGAGCCTTAAACTTATAAGGGGTCCTCACTCCGGGCACCAGCCCCAAATCATTAATATCAAACCCCAAGGAGTTCTGGGATTGGATAGAACGGATTTGTTCAGCCATCTCTTCAAAGCGACGATTCATATCAGCCCCCTGTCCTTCAGCTTCATCTAACAATGTAAACTGTTCATCTTGTCCATCCATTTGAAGATTGTTCGTTCCATCATTGATAATAGTAACATCAGGCTGTACCACATGAATTTCAGTATGACGGGCGCCTGCCCCATTACGATTGCCCCCATCTCCTTGACCATTATTCCTAGCTTGATTCCCTTCCACCAATTCTCGCAAGCGCTCCTGAGTATGACCCATACTAGCCATAAGGGTCATGAACCGATCCATTCTTGTACGTAAGTCTGCCAAGTCAGCTTGCATCTGATCCATCACTCGTCCTCTGTTTTCCTTTGTGGGATATCTATGAATCTTCTTGGGAACTTTCTTTGAAGCTATAGTTCCTGAAATGAGAAGAGACGTTAGAAACCCAGTAACTGTACCTACAAAACAAACACAAGGTTATATGTATACAATACAACTATTCGTGTTTCCTTGGTCAGGCATTTGGGTTCCCCCAGTTCTGGTATTTAGCAAGAAATGCCCCATATGGCTTTTGGAAATTGGCTTTCCATCAAGAGATTTATTTGAGAGGTATTCAGATCCTGATAGCCTTAGACAAACATGTTTTAGTACACTCAGAGAAAAACCAGAAAACTGAACAAAGGAAGCTACTATAATAAGAAAAGCCCCAATAAGGCAAGAGTAACAACAATTCCCCGAAGGGTTACAAGTCTTACAAATAAAGTGCAGGAAAAAAATGAGATTCCTACAACAAGCCTGTAGGTAATCTGAAACAACAACTAAAACTCTAAGATGCAAGAAGATTCTGCCTCTTCTCCTGTGAGTCCCAACTCTTCCCTAGCTTTCTTCACTCCAGCCAACAACTTGAGATCTGCAATCTCCTTGAGTGCTTCCTCCAAAGCCTGTTGACTCTGTACCAACTGTTGGGTCTTCTCCCTCCGTATTTTGTGAACTTTCTCTATCTCATCTTTCTGGTCTTGGATCTGTAGCTTGTAAGCCTTCTCTTTTTCCTCATACATATTCTGATCCTTGTCCCTCATTTCCTGCAACCAAGTAATGGATTGTCTGGCTTCCCTGAGAGTCTTCTGAGTTTTCTTATGCTCTACTTCTCTCCTTGAGTCCATCAAACCTCTTCTTTGGAAATAGGCTTCCCTCCCAGCAAACTCCTTCTCCTTAGCTTCCTGAGATCTCTGCATTTTATGGAGTTTCTCTTTTATTTCTTCCTTAGAAATGACTGAACGATGGTAAAAACCAGTCATCTACGTGTTCTCAACTCTTAACTCCTGTATCAATGCTTCCAGCTTCTTGTATTTTTCAACAGAAACAGTGGCCTGAACAGGTACTTCCTTTGGGTACAACGGAGCTTCAACTGAAAATGGAAGAAGGAAAGTGTCCACTCTATCTTGTAACCAAGCAACAAAATGAGGGTACGTCTTCGGATCCACCTTTCCAAACTCCTTCTTACCTTCCATTGTCTTCACTTCCCAAGCCTGGGATGCCTGAATAACCAACTTCTCATTTTCTTCTGCTGGAAAATATAAAGACTCAGCTAACTCTTCATTGTGTGGAGGATTCCTCAGGGGGTAGCCAAACTGCTTTTTGGACAACACTGGATTGTAACTTATCACTCATTTTCTTCCTAGTAGAGGTACATTAGGAAATTCACCACACTTGGTAATGATCTCTTTTCCCACCAAATCTCTACTGCATTCCCAAGCCATGTCATCAGAAGTTAGCCCCATCAATCTTCTAGCCCACTTCAAATCTTGCTTAAGATCCTTGAATGGTTCTGACTTTGGCAGTCTCTTTGCAAACCACTCAGAAAATAAAGGAGCACAATAATTCACGTACCCTTTCCTTTTCTCATTTCTGTAATGGACACCATAATAGAAATCCCCTAGCAATGTGGGAACTGGGTTTCCTTTGATGAAAATAGTGATGGCCTCCATACTGACCCAACCTTTTTCTCTAGGAAACAAACTTATCCCATACACCATCAAGGCCACCCACGCACTGAACTCCAACCATTTGTTTCCTAAGGCAAAAACATGAGCTTCTGTGACAAGAAATTCCAAGGCAAACCCTTTTCCTTTACCAGCTTCCAAGCCTATATTTATCCTAAGCATACTTAGATGACAAGTACTTGCTATATCCTCATACGGAGGAACCCTCTCTGAAGCATAATAAGAAATACTCTCTTTGATAGGAATTTTCATAATGTCAGAAACTTCTTCCAAGGTAGGGGCTAGAATATAATTTGGGAACACAAAAATTCTTAGTTGAGGATCATAGAACTGTAACAAGGAATGAAAACTATCTCTCTGATCAACAATAGGCTTATTCATGTAATCCAAAATCTTCCCATACTTGCTTCGGAAATCATCTAAAACCTTGTCATTCATTAAGCCAATCAGTTTCTGAATACCCTCAATTTCTGGTTGGGGGAAAGTATAATGCATATTCCTCTTTCTAGGAGCCTCTCTATTTTCTGCCATCTGGATAAGTGACAATTACCAGAACTGTATGCAATATGCAAATGACAACCTGAAAATGAAAACACAAACAGTTAATGCGGGTATGATGCAATGCAAATGCAATGCAGTCATATGATCAACATCTGGGACTGTCTGGATACTGAATATTAGAGCCAAATGACCAGGAACTAGAATCCTCTGAATAAAGCCCCATGAATAAGAACTCAGTCTCAAATAAGTCCAGATCAAAAATCAGATAACTCAAGAACTCCAGAATCAAAGTAACCATATCAAGTCATAGGACTGCACTGATAATGAAGGTATGATGAGGTTAAGGGCTCCTATAAACCTATAAACCCCCTTCTCACGGGTGTGCTCCGGGTCAAACATCACGGATTCTCAAAGTCGAATAGCAATAATACGTTCACCATTTCCGAGAAATGGCTCATGACCAAATCAGGGAATCAGTTAAGCATTATGTACTACTCAGGGAGGTCTCAGCGTGAGTCTGGGAAAACAAGCATCCCTTATAAGTCCCCAGCTTCAAGCGCTGAAATCGAGAAACAATAGTACATTCAGCCTATGAGATACAGTACTATCGTCATACGACCAGATGCTTTAACTGAGTTCCTATAAGAGAACCAGGCCATCCTATGCGAGTTCCCAGTGGAACCTCGAGTGCGAATGGGTTTGCCACAAAATGTGGTCTGCCACTGTCACCACTGGAGAGGGATGTTTCCACAACGGTCCTCAATGATCGGTCCCCAGATGCACATAACTATCGAGGTCGTGTAATGATCCAAGAAAGATTCCTGCATCAAAACACTTCCAAGATGGTCACAAGTCTGGGTGTGGAACTCACTACTACCAACATAGCAAGATGCCATGAAGCCAAAGTGATTGTCCATGCTAAGTCCTAGGGTGCACTCGAGCCCCGATTACGAGCTCATCTCACAGTAATAGTTCCCAATCCCACCAAAAAAGAAAACTAGTACATCCAGACAGTCCGGTATAATATATGATGCGCGAAAATAAATACTAAAAGCGATAAATAAAGCTGTAAATAAACAACAGTAAAATAAACAGGCAACAACAAATAATCAATCACACAGAGAAACAGAAACACGCAAGCGCTAGGAGAGACTCTCAAGGGGAAACCAGAGATTCTGGGTTCGGTTCCCAGCATAGTCTCCAGCTGTCGCTCCCTGGATTTCCATCATGGTACAAATGCGAAAGTGGCGCGGAAAAGGGGTAGAGTCGCCAACCAGTCATTTTTATCCCGAAGGAACGAGAATGGTAATGTTGCACAAACCGAAGAAAAGAAAAGGAAAGACACAGGTCCTGTGAACCAAAGAAACTGGGTTCGGGAGTCGGTTACGACCTGGAAAGGTATTAGCACCCCAGATCGTCCGCCGTACCCGACGAGATCCACGCTTGCAAAGAAACTGTTTCAAAGGGTAAAAGAATGAAGTTGTTGCAAAAGGAAAAGAACCGGGTCTGGAGAAAAGAAAAGAAAGGGGAAAATGTAGGGAAAATAAAAGAGTGCTCGAACGGGCCCTACCCCGCTGCCTACGTACCTCATCTGGACATGAGGATCAGAGACGTCATAGTTCCCCTAACTAGGGGTGGAAAGATTACTTGTGAATTAAGGCTTGAACTTCCTATGTCAATGCTCAGGTGTTGCAGGATCGGACGACCAGTGCATTACCGTCTTGCAAAGTGACAAGTTGGAGCAAGTTCGTACGTACGGAGTGAGTGGGATGAGAAAAGAAGCCCCGAAGGAGAGACGTTTATTCTTTGTCCAATGTTTTTAGAAGTTTTTATTTGTGTGTCACAGGAAAGTGAATTCAAGCTCGTTCTCATGGAATGTGTACTTGCTACTACATTCCAAGATGGAATAATAGAACAAGCAGACCAAGTAAGGATAATTTATCCAAGACTTGTTTCCAAGGGTTAGGGCCTAAGCTCACTAACTTGCTGAAGTTATTAAGTATCTTAATGATTAAAATGAAGAAATGTTTTTTTATGATTTCCTTGATGAAGATGGTCTCATGATCAGACTTATACATCATGCTAGACAAGCCCACACTATTCCAAGATGGAATGAATATGAGTGCCCCATGGGATACGTTTATACACAAGAGACCACTTCCATATTTATTAGGTGTTTTTTTTTTTAAATTTTTTTATGAAGATGAGAAAGAGAGAATCAAAAAGGATCTTTAAAGGTAAAAAGTATAATGGGGAAAGGCTAATCCTAAAGTTATCATGCAAGGAGGGCCCTAGGTTAGTGTGGTTTGAATTTTATCCTAATGAAGAAGAAAGAAAGAAGAAAAGTAGAAGAAGAGGATAAGAAAGCTAGAATACAACTTACTCTTCTAAAGGAGATAAGTTGCTTCCAAAGGGGGAAGAAAAGAAGTTAAACAAGTGATGGCATAAGGCACATCTCAATCACAAGTTAAGAAAGCAATAAAGGAAGAAGAGAAAAGAATTGGAGATGTGGGAATCACATCCACACCTCTTACTCACCATAGCTCCTGAAATGATTAGAAGTATTCACAAAGGATAAGAGAAAAACAACAAATGAGACCAAATGAAGTAAAGGCAAGAAAATGATCATATCAAACTATCACAAATAGAACTCAAACTTCATATCTAATCACTAATACCAAGCATACAACATCACATAAGAAATGGAACAGAAAGTCACAAACAACTAGCAACAAAGTGTGAGGAAAAATGGATGAAGACATGAAATTAGGATGAGCAAACAAAGCAAACCTTAATAGGTAAAACCAGAACCAGAACCTAAACATGTTTGACAAGTGCCTAAAATAAAACTTAAACATCAATTGAATCAAACAAAAACATGAGAAGTCAAGTGGGAGAAGTATGAAGAAGCTAAAGGTGAAGTGAAGCATGCATAGGAATGTGTAACCTAAAGCACAAACAACTCAAAGCAAACAAAGTAGTAACCCACATATCAAGACCAATGGCATATACACATGTTAAATGAACCCCAAACAACCTATAGGAGTTGGCACAAGTTCCCTCCTAACCTAATAAGCAAGCATACATCAAGGAAGAACTCAAATTAGAGCAAGCAAACAAGAAAATTCATATCAAATGGAAAAAGCAATAAAAAATTCTACAAATAAGCACAAAGGTTCCTCAAACTTTTGAAATCATCATGCCAAAAGGAGAGGTTCACCAATGGAAGCAAACTATGGTAATGGAAGGCATACAAGAACAAATCCAAAAACCGGTGACCGGAGCCCTAGCTCCGGCGCCGGAAAACTCAACCCTAAGAACAAATCGTCACTGAAATGGCTATAAAACTCCAGATCCAACAATTCAAACATGCTGATTTCAAATATCCACTTAGATTTTCAAATAGATCAAGGAGCAAAGCAAATCGAAGAAGAACATATTCATACATCAAACTGAAATTCAATCACACAGTCTCATTTCTCAATCATTTTCAAAAGTAAACACGATATTGAACTCAGGTAAGCCTGAAGATCATTTACCACACAAAAAAATCAAGATCCAGATCCACGAATTTTGCACTTACCTGAAACTTGCAGTGATCGATTTAGCTTGAAAGAAGCTTCAAAGAGATGCATATCTTCTCCTTTAAGCTTATCCTTGAAAAATAAATGCAAGAGAGTGTTGAATTTGACCTGGATCTATAGTTCCAACTTCAACTACACCTTGCTTGCACTTGGTTGAATCTGGAGAATTTGCTTGAATGAGTAGTGGATTTGTGATTTATGAAGCTCAAGGATGAACGATATGTGATTGGTTTTTGAAAGGAGTGATTGTATGAGGAGATTCGAAGCAAAATGGTTGTGATGCAAAAACTTGAGAGTGGTGAAATGAGAAGCAATTATGATGATTCAAAGCCCTAGCTCTCTTGTATATATGCAAGCTTTCAGTGGTTAGGGTTTTAGGGAGAATGCACGTGAGAGGAGTGTGTATGGAGTGATTTTGCATTTTTGCATGAAGTGTGTGATTGCACTCATAACTCATGCTCTTTCTCTCTCCTTGGAACATGCTGATAACACTTAATTCACTAATCCAAAAATGAATTAATCCTGGCCCTTGGATGCTTGTACCATGTCTTTTGAATGAACTTGCATTTTTTGCATTTTGTGAAATACCATGCCTTCATGCACGTGTTTTGTGAGTTCTCTTGGGCAAAAAGTCTTTTGTGCAATGCTTTATGATATTATGGTCTCATTTTGTTCATAAATCAGCTTGAGAATGAGTTACAAGTCATTTTGCAACATGGTAGAAAATTGCATTTCATGTAAAACCCTAAAAACATGCCAAATTCAAATGATCATAACTTCTTAACCACAAATGCTATGGACAAGTTCTTGTACTTTTTGAAAATGGGAGATCATACTCTACAACTTTCATGTTTGAAGAAAATTCATTTGGATCCATCTTGATCATGAAAGAGGCTTTTGAATATTATGGCAAAACTTGCTAAATATGGAAACTTTCATTACAAGCCATTTGCCATAAATGGAAAGTCTTTCAAAAACTCTTGATTCTTGACATTTGAAGTCAACAAAGCTCCTCTTTGACCTTAAAAAGGTCCCTTGTCTTGAAAAATAGGATTAAAACCCTTGAATTCTCACAGTTGACTTTTCAGATGCCAAGTTTGATTAATTTCTTCCTTTTCAAGTAACTGATGAATTGACTGACTTCCTTAATGAGTTTTCTCACCAAATTTCATACCTAGGCTTCAAATATCAAATAAAATCCTTTGACCACAAGAATTGATCAAAGATACAAGGAAGCCTTGCTCAAATGCAAAAACCCTAATTCATGATTCAATTGTGTAGGAGATTATTGCTTCCTTGATCTTCTGATGATCTTTCACCCTTCTTGGCTCTTGTATATGACTTTGAGCATGTATATGATACGAGGACACCTTGTGGAACTCTTGCACTGTCACTTGGCCTTTGTCTTGACTTGTAGAACCTCAAATTTCTAGATGATTGATCATATGCCCTATGCTAGAACATGTGAATGTCATGCTTCATTTTTCTATGAAAAATGCTAGAATATGATATGCTTATGATATGCTTATGATAGGCAAATGATGGTAAAAAAGGAGAGGGAAAATTTGGGGTGTTACACCCATGAATGATTTTCACTATGTTAGGTCTTTGTACAAGCCTCACCCAAAAACCTCTCTTATAATCTTCTAACATGAACACCAAACCTACAGTGAACTTTGAATCTCTCCGAATAAAAGGATCTTTTTTCAAAATCATCAAATACTATGATGATTATCACATAAACCAGAAAGTATACTACCTTATGTTTACAAAAGTTAGAAGACCTATTGCTTTCTATTACAAACACTTTTTAGATACACGCATCATTCTATTACAAATAATTGTCACCACTCACTTAGTGATCAAAACAAATTTTGAATATATGAAATGTTTTAAAATTAATTCCAATACAAAAAAATGATCTTCTCTTTCAACATACAATTCAAATATATTAAGTGCTCATAAAGTTTGAATGAAACCCTTTGAATGATATGAAAGTTATGCACAAAATTTTATTGTTAATTTTGTATGAACACTTGAAAAAAGATTTGAATTTGTATGAAATTATATGTGAAAGAGATTATTTAAAGATTTGATATATTTTGCTTTAAATACATTACAAGATATCTCTTAAATTAATAGTAATGTTTAGAGAAAGTTCATGATGGATTACAATGGTGTGAAATAACATTGGTTCATGAATTTTAAAAAATTCTCAGGGTGCAATCAATTGCTTAAATGATGCAATCGATTGTCACCCTTGCAACGTTCAAATTTTTATGGCAAAACCATCATGAAATCGATTGCAAAAATGAAGCAATCAATTGCCACTAACTTAAGAAATTTATGGAAGTTCTGGAAGTGTGATATGTTGGTCACAAATGCCATAATTTTAAAGAATGATAGATTTTTTTTTTTGTTTTAAAAGAATTATAATGATATGTCTTTATGCATATATATTTTAGAAGCCACTGAGATGAACGTATGAGATATTTTTTGAGCATCTAAAGTTTATGCATAATGAATTACAATTGCGTATCTTAACATCTAGATCAATTTCCTTTACTAACAAAATATCCATAAACTTATGCAATCTTGATTCAAAAAATTTTCTTCTTTGATAAGCTTTTGTAGTCATCAAAACTAAATTAAGATAAATGATATCTTATTCACACATACATTTTACTTGTCTTGATTTTCTATTTTATTACACGAACATTGAAGATATTATAGATGTGGAGCCTGATGGAAATTGTGGTTTCCGTGCGATTGTAGCTTTACATAGATGGATTAAAGAGTCATGGTCTTTGGTTAGGACGTTGTTAGATAGTGAAGTTTATCTAAACAATACGATGTATACCAATATATTCTATGTCACAATATATGAAGTTAGGAATTCATTACGAGTATTTAGCTTGCGTGTTCAAGATCGTGAGAAGTGGATGACGAATCTTGATACAGGTTGACCTGTTGGTTCTAGATACATATTGATATTGGTCTCGTTACCCAATAATTTTAACATCACTTTCTTCCAACTTGTGGCATCTCAATCTATGTTTGCGATTAGACATAAATTTATTTTAGTTGGTTTTATTAACAATAATTATTGGGTTCAGATAATGTTAAAATCTAATTATCCATTGCCTTCTATTACTAACCGCTAGAGACATATCTGTAGTGAATGTGCAAGAGCATGAGAAACAACATAAATATATAAAACATTGGTAAGAAGAAGTAAGGAATTCGACATAATTTATTTTGTTTTAATATTAGCGACGACAATTTGGTAAATGTGTAGACATTGAGGGTGCTCAGATATAATTGGGAGGGTGTCAGATTAAAATCTCAAAAAGTTCATATGTGTTTAAGACAGAAGCCCAACACAGAAAATGGGCCAAGAAAAGCCCATCAAATATCCATGCATTGTTCGTCAGTGCTGCAGCCAAGGTGTGAATGTGATGGAGGGGTAGATTCCTCCTACACTCTATCTGAAAAATGGATCGGAGCTCTTTCTCCCCGCGAACCAGGAACACCCGACCCAAGGCCGACATATACTCTACTTTCGTAATTCACGACGAAGACGATGACGGCGAAACTAACCGGCGCCGGAAACACGCCAACGCGGAAGTGCAGGAAGATCCATACTCAACAATGGTGTTCAAAGACAACGGCCACACTGACGAAGACGACGAAGATTCCTTTCTTCCTCCGCTTCTCAAGCGTCTCCCCAAGGACTTCGGGGGCGGAGCGTCGATGGACTACGACGATGACGACGAATCTGGTGATTTCGGTACTGTGATCGTGAAGAGCGATCGGGGACGGCAGGGAGATCGGTCATCTACCGGCGTGGCCTTACCGGTGGGCCCGACCTGGAAGACTGGGAGTTCTTCTCAGGTGAATCCTTTGAAGAGAAGGGACGAAGACGACGCTGAAGAAGATGACGGTGGCGGATTTTCAACTTTTGTCATGCGTTCGACAGTGAGGGCTGGCGAGACAGAGTCTGTTGGTGGAACAATGGTGCGACGGACAGGAAGCAACGAAGGTGGAGGTTCCACGATGGAGAGGGCGATTGCGAGTATGCAGGGTGTGGGAGAGTTTGGGAAGCATAGAAAAGGAAGCGGTTCTTCACATAACGAAGAGGGAAAGCAACACTCCATAGCCACCAAGGTATCCACGAGTTCCATCCCTGATAGTGTTATCAGAGAGGACCCTACAACCAAGTATGAGTTACTCAATGAACTTGGTAGGTGCTAAAGAAAGCAATTCGAGCTTGTTCCTTATGTATTAACTAATTCTTGTTTTACTTTATATGAGTTTCAAATGGTTTTGTTTTTCGCTTGGATTTGTTGCAGGGAAGGGTTCCTATGGTGCTGTTTACAAAGCCAGGGATTATAGAACCTCTGAGATGGTTGCTATCAAAGTCATATCATTATCTGAAGGGGTGAGTTTCCGTTTCTTTTTGTATTTAGAAATTTGAATTATGGTCGTTTGGTTTATTGGATTGTGTTTGAACTGTTTTGAATTAACTATTATTATTCTTATTAGGAGGAGGGATATGAGGAAATTCGTGGTGAAATTGAGATGTTACAACAGTGTAATCATCCTAATGTTGTCCGTTATCTCGGAAGCTATCAAGGAGAAGAGTATCTTTGGGTAAGAACTAAGATGGTTTTTCCTGAACTGAACTCATTGTTTTTATGTCTGCATTTTTTTAACTCTAGATTTAATGGTTTTTAGTTTGTTTGTTTTTGATTTGTGAATAACCACGCGTTTGCTTTTATTTGGGTTTTCCTAAGGATTATGGTGCTTTGCTAATGATATGTTTTGAAGGGTGTAATCTTGCTTGGATTATGTTTCTCCTTATTATAAGAACCTCCACAAAATTCACTTGAATTAAGAAAATGAGTTGAAGTAAATATTTATGTTTTCCAATGGTAACTTAAATAGGGTTTTTTTTGCAAAGAAATCATTAATGTATATGAAATTTTGTTTAGTCTTATATTAAGGGGCAAAGAAAAAGTGTAAATGAGTCTTACAATTAGGGACAGAGAGTATTTGTTGTTTGTTTTAATAGGAACTATTTTCTTCATTCATTTTACCAAGGCTTCCCTCTTTGGAATAAATACAAGTATTGTTGTGGTTGATTTTGCTAGTTAAAATATTGTTTCTGAATATCTGATTAAGATTTTGGCAGATAGTGATGGAATACTGTGGTGGTGGTAGTGTTGCTGATCTGATGAATGTGACTGATGAAGCACTGGATGAGAGTCAAATAGCATATATCTGCAGAGAAGCACTGAAGGTATAGTTGACTGAATGGATTAGCACCGGATATATTTACTTATGCTATCCTAGTTGTTGATGTATCCGTTAACCTCTACCAAGATTTTCAGTTGAATTGTTCTTCATTGCTTGAAATAACATACTTGTAACAGAATTATTTGGACTAAGATTTCTGCTGCAAATAAAAATAATATTTTTTGTTTTTTTCTAATATCTTCCTGGATTGTGCACAGGGACTTGACTATTTACACTCAATTTTTAAAGTCCATAGAGACATTAAAGGTGGGAATATCTTATTAACTGAACAAGGAGATGTCAAGCTAGGTGAGTATGGTAGTTGTATGTGTAACACTGGCTGAGTGTGCTTGGTAATTATACTTTTTTATCATTTTCGTTATGTCCTTAAACATGGAAATCATGATTAGTATCGGATACATCAGACATGTTTGACTATCTTTTTTTCCTCATCTTAAATAAAAAGTTGAACTCACTATTTTGTGTTTAACTTTTTCTTGATTTTTTATTTAGCAAGTGGCTACATTGTCTTAAGTTTATGACCGAGATGGGTGTTTAGAGCTCTAGTCTTCATGTTAAAATGTTTATACCATTTAGAGGTCATTCTGCTAAGAAAGAGTTATTGCATGTATATAATTTCCATTCTAAAATTCTACATTATTACTACCCATTATAATCATGGTGAAGGATGAAGCTAATATTTCATCATATGGTTGCTTGCTCTTCAATTCATCAAGGTGTCTACAATTTGAATTGTCCTTATCTTTTAAGTCTACAATTGTGGGATGTATGACATGCACACATCCATATTATGGGATCAAAATCCCTCATAGATCAATTTTTGATTTCCTCCGAATTGTGGGATTTGGAGTGGATAAATATTAAAATACAAATTATTATGTTGACAAAATTACCCTCAGTTTTTTAAAATTAAAATCCGAAATTGCATTGGTATTCATAATATCTGTTGGATGCATTTTATTAAGTTGCCAGAAGCATTTTATGTGCTGGACTTCATTATGTAGATCAAGAAATCAAGGATAAAATTGCCTGTGGCGTACTTAGAAAAAGTAGAAAAATATTGTAATCAAAATTTACATAAAAGGCACTAGTATTCTTGGACTTTTAACAACAGACTGATTTAGATTCCTGGTTGATATTGAGCAGGCGATTTTGGCGTCGCTGCACAGCTTACAAGGACCATGTCAAAGCGTAATACGGTAGTTGTTGTCTTTAATATCATTTTAATGTTATTGCATTTTAGAATCTATCAAATGAGGAGTCGGACCATGATTTTAAAAATCTTAGATGACAAAGATATGGTGCTGATATAAGATTGATAATTTTATCTTAAATAGTAAAGTCAGGAACATCCTTTTCTTACTTACATCTTGTTATTCTAATTCTGAAACAAATACTAAATTGGAAATAAAGAAAAAAAGAGCCATTACGGTGGAGAGAGTATGAACATGCGGTAGCAGTGACTTGCATTGTTGCCAAACACACTAAATTCCCCATCCTAGTTTCTGTGAGCAACTTATTGTGACTTAGCAGTTGTACTTGTTCTCAGTCCCATTATTCTTGAATGTTCCTTGGCCCTCGCTGTTTTGTTCGAAGTACTTTCTCTTAAAAATATCAAAGTATTTTCCCTTAATAATTTGACCTCTTTTGAGTTATGAGACATTTCAAACCTTGAACTTGCCCCAAGGAGTTTACCTTTATCATCCATGAATGTGATGTGAACTTGTCATATAAGTATATTATATTCAAAAACATTTGACTCGCATTGAGGTGTTTCTGCACATTTTATATGGAAATGTTATTAATTATTTTTGTCATGGCAGGACTTTTGATGTTTCTGTTTAATATGCTTGTAGTTCATTGGAACCCCTCATTGGATGGCTCCAGAAGTCATTCAGGAAAGTCGCTATGATGGAAAGGTATTGCGCTTTCCAGAATCTATTAAACTTGTTTTCTTAGCTGTGCTTGTGCACCTTCTTTTGTTGCCACTGTACTGCATCTTCTCCTTTGATTAATTTCCATTTGCCTTAACTTTTTCTAATCTGTCAGTTGGTTCTTAGATTCGGACATAGGAGTAAAAGTTGTTGTACCATTTTGCCTAACAGTTGGCGGCATTTATACATGCCATATGTAGATTTATTTAAAAATTCAGAGGATTTTTAATTTGACACTTGTGAGTTTCTGATATAGCACCAGATATTTACTGAATAATAACAATAATTATATTAAAGATCTTAGAAATCACACACAATGACACAAGACAGCAATACACTAGCCGTCCCACTGTCCCAGAGACCTTGTCTCATACAGAATAATCTCTATCCAAAACAGAATAACAATCTAACAAAAAGAAAATACATGCCCTACAATTGCATATACTAGTATATACTTGCCAGAAATTATTTTCTAATCTTAATAGCCTAATAATGGTCAATAAACTGTTCTGCTACTAATTATTTCCTAATCATTAATTGCCACCAGGCAGTTACTCTTAATGTTTCCTATTAGTGTACACCTTCCAAATGGGTGGCATTATGAACAGCTGACATTCCTTTCCATGGTACTAGGAACTGTTTGACTATTTCTCAACTGCTTAGAGTTCTGTCTGGTTGCAACACATCATCCAGTTGAAGCTCCATGATTTCTGCTTCCTAGGATCCAATAGTCTTAAAAAAAAAAATACACATGAAAAATTGGATGAACCCTTGATGTAGGTGGAAGCATCCTTTTCTTTGAAACTGGCCCTGTATTTTTCTAGAATTTTAGAAGGACCATACTAGCAGGGAGCCAATTTCTGGTTGATGCTCATAGCAACAAATTTTTGTTCTTGTGGTCTCAACTTTAAGAAAAACCAATCCCCTACAGCGAACTATTGATCACTTCTTTCCTTATTTGCATAATATGCTCTGCTTCTTCTGTGCTATAATCACGTGATGTTCCATTTGATTAAGAGATTCATATCTTTCATTATGTTTTGTACCACAGCTTCTGCATTAGTTTCTCCTTTTATAAACCAAACAACTGTTCGAGGCTTTTTTCCCCCTAAACCACGTGAAAAGAAGCAGTGCTGTTGGAGACATGAAAACTGAAAAGTAGTGTAAAGACCAGTTGTTTATGATGATAGTTCTAAGCTGGGTCACTTGTATTTCATGAAACATGAAAGGAATAAATAGTTCTATAGCACTTATTTGTTGCAGTTAGATTATTGGTCATACCTGTATAAGATATAGTTTTATTTACTTAGCTATGATTTTCAGGTAGATGTCTGGGCTCTTGGCGTATCTGCAATTGAAATGGCAGAGGTATCCGTTGCTTATATTTCAAATTTATGACTTCCAAATGAACAGTTAGTTTATCCAATGGGGTATATACTACAGTCTTTCTTTTCTTCCCCCCATTTTTGTTCCCAACTTGATAAGATATTTGCAATTAATTTATACTTTCTGTTCTGTTACCCTCCCCTTCTTTTTGTTCTTCCACGAAGACACATTTATTGTAGTTTTATTTGTTTTGAGGAGAAACACTATACATTCTATCTCTGTGGTTGGGTTGTCATCCCTAAACTGTTACTTATTGCATCATGCCATTAAATGGAAACGTCACGTTAGATTTCGTTTAATATCCTGATGTTGCTCTTAAAAAAGTACTCATTCTGTTATTGTAATTTTCAGGGTGTTCCTCCAAGATCATCAGTGCATCCAATGCGGGTTAGTAACCTAGAACTTTGATTTTTACTGGTGTTATTGATAATTGATAAGTGACACGTATGAAGAGTTTCTTCAGTAATAGACGAGTTTGTGAAAAGAAATACAAAATATAGGCAGTTTCTTCAGTCAGCAGCTACTCAGGGTCGCACATTCTTTGTAAAATTTATATGTATTCGTGTTTTTTTTTTAGGAAAATGTCAACTTCAGTGTGCTTCCCTATATTGCTATTATGATGTATTGAATGAAATATTGATATTATACTTGTCTAAAAGAAATGCAAAAATTATGGATGTCTACAGGCTCAACGTCACTTGGTATTTGATTGTTGTAAAAGAAATTGCTAGAATAACATTTGTTTGAAGGGAAACTAATGGGTTCTTAATTCTTTAACTTTTTAGTTTTGTATTTGAATATTTTCGGGATTGTCAAGGTCATGGTTTGTTTTCATTTTAAGGGAAGGGGAGTTATAGATTTGTGCTCTTCCTTTGTAGGTTTTATTCATGATATCCATCGAACCAGCTCCAATGCTTGAGGATAAAGAAAAATGGTTTGTTTCTTTAGTCTGTACTCTGCTCTTTTTGTAGATAATCGTGAATCAGTGAGCTTCAAACTGTTGGTTGATGATCCATGATGCTAAATGTTTTACTAATTCAAGTAATTCTTGCCATATCGAATAGCATTAGTAAGACATTAAATCTTAAATCACTTGAAATGAAATACTGTGTAAATTTAAGTTCACAAGCATAGCTCACAGGTAAGATAACTAAAACCTTAAATCACACTTCAAATACTTATATAAATTTAAATTCATTCACAAGGATAATTACAAATTATTCGATTCAACGATTGACAAAAGCGATTCCCTTCGATTCACCAAAATAAGATTATGGGTGCAAGTATAATCGCAAATTCGTGGGATTTTACATTTAAAATAGGAATTTAACTACAAAAAGAATACGATTTTACTGCTTTCTTTGTCCAACAGAATAAGTGCATGAACCTGACCATTATTTGCTAGATAGTATTCATTACGCACTCTTAGTCTGCTTCTCTCATAATCTCATTTTCCCGGTGCAATATCTTAATTGTGCTTGAGAGTTGAGACATTGTGTCTCAATTTAGTGATCATCACTTTCTGTATGATAGTGTTTTAAATTTGATTTTTCTCTTAGGTCTTTATATTTCCATGATTTTGTTGCCAAGTGCCTGACCAAAGAACCTCGTCTCCGCCCTGCTGCATCTGAGATGTTGAAGGTATGCTCAGTTTTATTGTTTCGGATAAATATCTAGTGACCCTGAGGAGTCTTAAATTTGTTCAGAGCTGATTGTACATTAAATAGTGTAGTAGTAGGAAAGGCAAAAAGTAAAGAAAAATTATTTCCACTAAAGATGCCAAATGACTAGATGGAAAATTGAGAGGGATTGGAGAAGCTTGTTATAACTAAGATTATATAATTTTCAAAAGCATCCTTACTAACTTTTCAAGATAAAAAATAAGGGATCAGTTGGGAAGAAATGTTTTGAATATTTAAACTAAGGAGATGAGAATGCTCAAGTTATTACTTGTAGCACTCAGTAGATTAGATTTAGATATACACACTCATGAATATATTGCATACGTTTTCAAGAAGAAATAAATTTAAGGCAACTTCCTAAGTACATGTGCAACTCCTATGACTGAATTTAAACACTACACATGAATCTGAAAGTGCAAGAACATCGGCATTAAATGCTATGCAGTTCATAACATTTAATTCTATTTCCAACAGGCTCAAAGTTAAGTCTTGGTACAAACTTAATAGAGATCTCAAGCAACCATTTTACATCTTTTTCAATTCAAAGAAAATCTTGTGCAGATGTTTTTGATTTCTTCGATATACCTCAATCTGTCTTTGTACTAAGTACCTAGCTTTCATAGCTGGCCTTCCCAGTATAAAACAAATTTACTATTTGTTATGTGATTAAATAAAATTGTGAAAGTTGATTCTTGTTATGACATTTTGTTATATGATAATAAAATGTGAATACTTATATATAGTGTTTTAATTTTTAAAATTTCCTGCAGCACATATTAGTAAGTTAAACAAAATAATCGATAAAAACACACGCTAGCTATCTGAAGTTACCACAACAGTCCTATGAGTAATTGCTGATCATGCCTGAGCTTTTATTTTGGCCATTGCTTGTATTCTCGAAATGTATGCCTTTATTAATTTTTGGTTTATGCTTATTGAGTTAGCAATTGCATATGTTTTCTTCAACTGTTGGGTATTTCCATTGAGTCAAGTTGTTTTCTTGCTGCCTAG